>CAWUFW010005504.1:0-1320625 GCA_963921515.1 Calotriton arnoldi | reverse complement strand
GTACCGAACTGCCAAGCCATGTCTTCCCTGGACCAGAAACAAGCATCCTGGAACCGGTTTCGGGTTCAAAACCCTCATCAGCCAGGCTATCTTGAATCCAGTGGCAAAGTGAGCAAGGGACCCACGTCTGGGCATACCCTGCCAACTTAGGGCGAACAAAGCGATACCAAAGGGGATGATGGACGGAGCGCTAGAGCAAATCAAACACTCACCCCCAGTCAACTGATCTGGGTTTAATCCATCATCATTCTTTAGCTCACTCCACCACCTTTTTTTGCAGCTCTTCAGTTTATGGTTATCCTGTGACAACACTATTTTCACATTCAAAGGTTAGAGAAATAAATTTAATAGGTTGAATGGTTTTGAAAAGTCAACTTCGAGCTGTAATTGTTTTTTTAAATTGCAAAGAAATTAAAAATGAATGTGGGACTGGATTCACAATCTGAGCAGAAAAGCACCATAAGCTGCTATGGTGCAACTCCAGATGTTGACTAAAACCTTTAATATGATGATGGTCTTCTTTTGCTGTTTCTTTGAGTTACATTTTATTGTAAGTAGCTGATACAGCATTTTTTGCAGCTCTTCAGTTTATGGTTATCCTGTGACAACACTGTTTTCATCATATTTATTATTCTACAAATGTATTTTTAAATGCACTGATGTGGTGTTTGCATGATATGCAAGATGGCACATCATGGAATGTTTATACGGAGCATCTCGTAGGATATGTGATATTTGGAACCCAGAGGAGTCGGACACGCAGATCCTGAAAAGAAGTAAAGACTCTCCAACAAGGGCCGTCTTTACTCTGAGTTTAAGCTTTACTTTTAGTGAAATAGTTTATGAAAAACCACTCAGCTGCTCCAGGCGAGGCTCGAACTCACAACCTCGGCATGGTTCAGTGCAAGTACTGCTGTATAAGTACCGCGCGCTAACCGATTGCTCCACTGGAGCTCACTCCTTTCACGTCTCCCCAGTTCAGCCATCTAGAGCTGACCAAGTAGATGAGAGGCACTGCTCCATCATTCACTGTGCAAGATCGACTCACATGCTACCATGTTATCATGACTATTAAAAATACAGTCCAAATGGAATAGATTCTATAATTGTCCTATAACATATGCTCTGTCTATTGAAAACCCCTTACAATTATATTTTGATAGTTCTGACAAAGTCTAGGGGAATCTTATGATTATTTGTAATTAGCACATAGTAAGAATTTCCCAAAAAATGAAATGTAGGTCCCTAATTGGGGGAAGACGTGGAATGTGAGATCTTGCCTGAGCTGTTTTTTAGGTCTCGCCTGAGCCAGCGCTTGCGCTGCCCTGTGCGAGAAATTTATTAAGTGGGTTTTGGAAGTGCTAATAAGCCACTGGCTTTTGCTGCCCTCCAGCTTGCGTTCACGATGGCGTGCACGTGCACACCTGCCTTCTGGGTTTCTGTAATGGCATTCCTCGCATCACCGGCTTTCCTCCCCCTCCCTTACTGTGAGAAGTTGGCCTGGCATATGCTGTCCACTAATTATAGTGGGCACCTTGCACCAGTCCAAACAACCCCTTATTGGAGATAGGTTAAAGACAACCTTATTGAAAGCTATCCTAGTGGTAGCTATGGAGAGCAGCCTTCAGGCTAAGTCTTGAAGGAATGTAAAGCAGCTTGTTTTACCAGTCTATAATCTCTTGAGTGACCAAATGAAAGAGCACCACACCAGGTATATATTCAAAATATATGTATTTATTGCTAAACACACCCCTCTAGTCTCTTTATGAGGCTAGAGTTCGAAGTACATAAGTTATCAGTTATTAAATCACAGTAATAGCACAAATACACGTTTGGGCCCTAGGGGCGTACCAAACCATATACCAATAAAGTGGTATGCGAACCACGACTGAACTAGACACTAGGCCTAGAGCCTCTAGAAGTGCTTGGACCACAAGGAACCACCCAAGGTAGTGACACAGGGGACCCACGGGAGACGCGTGCAGTGTAAATACACAACCGCGATACGCCGTTAACTTCTATGGAGAAAGTCGGGATCGGGAAAATAGAGAAAAGGGACACTTAAAAGAGGACTAGGACAAAACCCTTTGAGATCTAGGACTTTGAAGAGTCTCTACCCACGGGAGCACCGGAGTACTCGTGTTACCTCACCCAGGGAAGCCGGGTGCATAGGTGCCTTTCGGGGTCGGGTTTCGTCGTCGATTCGAATGGCGATCTGCTGCAAAGTGCTGCTGGCGGCCAAGAGAAAAGTGTCCGGGTGGATCCAAGAGTGGATCGGAGTTCTGGTGAACCTGAAAGCAGAGGGGACAGAGTCTGGGTCACTAGCCAGTGACCAGGAAGGCGATGGACAGATGCCCACCGATGTCGAGTGCTTCAGGTGCATTGACGGTCGTCTTGACTCTTCAGCCACGAGGTCCAGGAGGCGTTGTCGGCAACCAGGAGCAGGATTCGGGCTGGTACACGATGTCTGTCGAGTGCTGACGTGTCGGCGACCCAATTTGACCCAACAAACCTTGGCAACGGCAAGTCTCGGTAAAGATGTAGATCGTCGATGGTGCAGACCAACAAGGTCTGTGGAACTCACCCAGCGAGGGTAAGTGAGGGCAGGCCTGGAGCAACCAGGATGCCAAGTAAGAAAAGGATTGGCCTTCGTTAAGGGCTACTAGCCAACGGGCTAGCGACCGCGAAGGAGCCTCGTGACGCCGCACGTGGATCTGGCTTACAGGACACTCGTGGAGTGGGGGCCAGTGATCTTCGGTGCAGGTGGTGCTGGAGGCTAGGGCTACTCGGAGCCCAAAGCACGACTTCTTGGGAGACCCAGAAGATGATGCACTTGCAAATGTGCTCGGTGTCCAGGGGTCACGGTCTCAAGTCACCCACGATAGCCACGGGCCTCAGCTTTGCTGGGGACTCAGGGTAGCCTCGGGGAAGTCTGAGAATCCACCTCTGGTGATGCGATGACTTCGGCGTCCGACAGGAGCTTCAGAAATGCGAACCGGACAGATGCTTCTTTGGTGCCTGCCAAGCAGGGGAGTCACTCCTTGACCCCAAGGGAGATTCTTCAGTCCTCTAATCTTGTCGTAGAGCGTCGAAGGTCCAGGATTCAGTTTCAGAGTTTCGTCCAGGTATAATCTAAAGTCCTAAGGACTGGGTTCCTACCTTTATTCTAAAAATAGGGGTTGGACTACTCTGTGGCCCCACCTATGGGTGGGTCAGGGCAGAGGGGTGGCTACACCCCTTTCCCTTTGTCCAGTTCGCGCCAAAGCAGGGGCTGCAAGCCCCTGATCCGGTTTGAACTGGGGTATGCACAGGGACACCAAATGTGCCCCCAGTGCAGGACTTCAAAGCACCCGAAAGTGCTCCCGCCCAGCCCCAATACACATTATCCTGTCTGGGGAGGTGGTCACACCTCCCTGGGACAGGAAACCTATTGTCCAGGCCTCCCCTGCCGGAGTTTCGTCCAGCAGCAGGAGGCCAGACTCGTGTCTGTGGCAGCAGCATCCATTTTGTGATGCCAGGGCTCTGGAAAGAAGTTACCGGACTCGTCAGAGTTAACATGTCTTTCCCTCTAGAAGGGTGGAATGCTACCCCCGCCGCCAGGATTGGCGGGGGGGTAGTATTCCAAGATGTTTGACACCAAACACGACATGTTTAGGTGCAGCCATTCCAAAGTTAGCATTTTACCGCGAGGATATAATGCGCTTAAGAGTATATGGTCAGGCTGCACTACAAACAGCATCAGAGATGGTCTCCGAACGCTGCAGAGGGGCCCTGCTCATGCAGGGGCACCCTCTCACATAGGAACCATGCACTCTGCCTTTAGGATTGATAAGGCCTGCCTTAGGAGTGACTTATAGGTTTATATGTGTGTATGTATTTCGTGATATAGGTAACCTATATCACAGTAAGGGGTGCATGCACCACCTTACCCAGGCTGCAGTAGCAGACCTGTGGTGTCAGTTTGGATGGCCTTCCAGGGGTGGCATAATACATGCTGCAGCCCCTGGCAGGCCTCTGAGGTACCTATGCCCTTGGTACATAGTATACCATATACTAGGGACTTATAAGGGCACTCCAGATCCCAATCAGTGATGTGCCTAAGGCACATGGAAACCATTTTAGAGAGGAAGCAGCTAGGCTGGGGTTCTGATTAGCAGGGCCCCAGCCAGACTAATGTCGAAAAACAGTGAAGCATCAGCAAAAAGTGGGGGTACCCATGTGAAGCAGATCCTACTCTCCTACACAACCCCCCCAAACGTAGGGACATTAAACTAACCTTGCCCAGTTAAGTCTTCATGTTCTAAGTGGAAATACCTAGAGAGTCCATCTGCATTCGCATGGTTACTCCCAGGCCTATGTTCCACTGTAAAGTCCATCCCCTGTAGGGAAATGGACCACCTAAGCAGTTTGGGGTTTTCACCCTTCATTTGTTTTAGCCATAAGAGGGGCTTATGGTCTGTCTGAACCAGGAAGTGGGTACCAAACAAGTATGGCCTCAACTTCTTCAGAGCCCAGACCACAGCAAAGGCCTCCCTCTCTATGGCTGACCAACGTTTCTCTCTAGGGGTCAGCCTTCTGCTAATAAAAGCTACTGGCTGATCCTGACCTTCTTCATTCAATTGTGACAGTACAGCCCCTACCCCCAATTCAGATGCATCAGTTTGAACAATGAACTTCTTGGAGTAATCAGGACTCTGCAGAATTGGAGCAGTGCACATGGCCTGCTTGAGGTCATCAAATGCCTTTTGACAGCTAACTGTCCACTGAACCTTTTTGGGCATTTTCTTAGAAGTTAAGTCATTCAAGGGTGTCACTATTGATCCATACCCCTTGACAAATCTCCTATAGTACCCAGTCAGGCCTAGGAAGGCTCTCACCTGAGTCTGGGTAGTGGGAGCAGTCCAGTCCATGATGGTCTGGATCTTGCTCTGCAAAGGTTGAACCTGGCCTCCACCCACAAGGTGGCCCAGGTACACAACCTGACTCTGCCCTATCTGGCACTTAGTGGCCTTGATAGTCAGGCCTGCCTTTTGCAGGGCCTGTAAAACATTCCTGAGGTGGACCAGGTGATCCTCCCAGGTGGAGCTAAAGACAGCAATATCATCTAGATAAGCTGCACTATAGGCTTCCAGTCCTGTGAGAACTGTATTCACCAACCTCTGGAAAGTGGCAGGTGCATTCTTCAGACCAAAGGGCATTACCACAAATTGATAATGCCCACTAGGGGTTGAGAATGCTGTTTTGGGCTTTGCAGTATCAGCTAGTCTGATCTGCCAGTAGCCAGCTGTTAGGTCAAATGTGCTGAGATATTTGGCAGAGGCCAAAGTATCTATGAGCTCATCTGCCCTGGGTATTGGATGGGCATCAGTCCTAGTGACTGCATTGAGACCCCTGTAGTCTACACAGAACCTCATCTCTCTCTTTCCACCACTGGTGTGAGGTTTCGGTACAAGGACTACTGGACTAGCCCAAGGGCTATCTGAGGGTTCAATTACTCCCAATTCCAACATTTTCTGGACTTCAGTCCTGATACAGTCCCTGACATGGTCAGGTTGCCTATAAATCTTGTTTTTAAT
This sequence comes from Calotriton arnoldi, assembly GCA_963921515.1. Classification (NCBI taxonomy): domain Eukaryota; kingdom Metazoa; phylum Chordata; class Amphibia; order Caudata; family Salamandridae; genus Calotriton; species Calotriton arnoldi. Next base: position 1,315,049 of record CAWUFW010005504.1, on the reverse strand, counting down.
AGGCAGACTGTCCCCAGTGTCCACTTCATGAGTGCACCAGGTGGTCTGACTGGGTGTCAGTGAAAACATATGTCTAAACTGATTGAGGACTTGCCTGCAATCAGCTTGTTGCTGGGTAGTGAGGCTGCCTGCCAAGGCTACACCATCAACTGACCCATCGTCAGGGTTCTGTGAGAGCAGGTCAGGGAGTGGGTCACTCTCTTCCTCCTGCCCTTCATCAGTAGCCATGAGCAAGCCCATGTCTGCCCTGTCCACATATGGTTTTAACCTGTTGACATGGAGAACCCTGTGGGGACTCCTGGGTGTTCCTAGGTCCACTAAATAAGTGACCTCACCCTTCTGCTCAACAATAGTGTGGGGTCCACTCCATTTATCTTGGAGAGCTGCTGGGGCCACTGGCTCCAACACCCACACCTTCTGTCCTGGCTGGTAAACAGTCAGAACAGCCTTTTGGTCATGCCAGGCCTTCTGAAGTTCCTGGCTAGCCTCAAGGTTTTTGGTTGCCTTTTTCATGTACTCAGCCATCCTGGAGCGGAGACCAAGTACATAGTCCACTATATCTTGCTTTGGGGGCTTGAGAGGTAACTCCCATCCTTCCTTCACCAAGCACAGTGGACCCCTCACAGGGTGGCCAAACAGAAGTTCAAAAGGGCTGTAACCAACCCCCTTCTGAGGCACCTCCCTATATGCGAATAAAAGGCAGGGCAAGAGTATGTCCCATCTACGCCTAAGCTTTTCTGGGAGCCCTTTAATCATGCCCTTCAAGGTTTTGTTGAATCTCTCAACTAAACCATTGCATTGTGGGTGATAGGGTGTGGTGAACTTATAAGTCACTCCACACTCCTTCCACATTGCTTTTAAGTACCCAGACATGAAGTTAGCACCCCTGTCTGAGACTACCTCCTTAGGAAAGCCCACTCTTGAGAAGATTCCCAGGAGGGCCCTTGCCACCACAGGTGCTGTAGTGGTCCTGAGGGGAATAGCTTCTGGGTACCTGGTGGCATGATCCACTACCACCAGGATAAACCTGTGCCCAGAGGCTGTTTGGGGATCCATGGGACCAACAATGTCAATCCCTACCCTTTCAAAGGGCACCCCCACCACAGGTAGTGGTATCAGGGGGGCCTTTGTAGTGCCACCTGCTTTGCCACTGGCTTGGCAGGTTACACAGGAGCGACAAAACTCCTTACTGTCTTCAGACATGTGGGGCCAGTGAAAGTGAGGGACAATTCTGTCCCAAGTCTTGTTCTGGCCCAGGTGACCTGCTAAGGGAATATCATGGGCTAGGGTCAATAGGAAGCCCCTGAACTTCAAAGGTATTACCAACCTCCTGGTAGCACCAGGCTTGGGGTCTCTACTCTCTGAGTACAGGAGTCCATCATCCCAATACACTGTATGGGGACCACTAGCTTTCCCAGCAGCCTCAGCAGCAGCTTGCTGTCTGAGGGGTTCAAGGGAGGGGCAGCTCTGCTGCTCCTGGCTCAGATCTGCCCTAGAAGGTCCCCCTGTCCCCAAGAACTCAACCTGGTCAGGTTCAAGTTCCTCTGGGACAGTTCCTTCTTCAGGGCTGAGATCATCCCCCTCAAGGGACTGATCTTCCTCCTGAGCCAAGGGGGAAGGCACTGCCTTAACCCTACTACTCCTCCTCTTGGAAGGCACTTGGTCCATTCTTCCAGAATCCAAGGCCTGTTCAGTGCTAGACATTTTGGCTTGTGACCTGGTCACAGCAAACACATCTGCAGGGATCCCCAGCATTTCTGCATGGGTCCTGAGCTCCACTTCTGCCCAAGCAGAAGTCTCTAAGTCATTGCCAAGCAAGCATTCGACTGGTAGGTTTGCACTTACCACAACCTTCTTAAGGCCAGTTACCCCTCCCCAGGAGAAGTTAACAACTGCCAGAGTATGGTCTGTTCTGACATTGCTAGCATTGGTCACTTGGTACATCTCACCAAGCATAACTTGCCCAGGTAGCACAAGGTCTTGTGTCACCATTGTGACACTTGCCCCTGTGTCCCTAAATGCCAAAGCCTCACGTCCATTAATTAAAGGCTGTTGTCTGTACTTGCCCAGATTACTGGGACTCACAGTGGAGGTCACATCCATGCCTCCATCACAGACTAACACAGCCTGAGTCAGTTCTCTGACTAAGTCAGAGCCCAACTCAGTTCCCAGGGTGAACCCTACTAAACCCTTTGCTGGAGCACTTCCACCAACTGTACTAGGGGGAACAGGTGCCTTAGGGGCATTGGTGGGTGCTGGACTGGAGTCTTTGGACTTGGTGCAATCACTGGTCCAGTGGGTCTTTTGCTTACAGACCTTGCACCATGGTTTTCTTTGGCCTTTCCCTTTGGTAGACTGTGAATCCCCACCAGAAGAAGATTTTTGGGGGCCTGATGAAGACTTTTGATCTTTACCCTTCTCCCCACCCTTGTCAGAGTTCTTAGCATCTTGCTTCTTGGTTTCCCCACCTTGGTTCTGTACCTTCTGCTTCACCCTGGTTCTGACCCATTTGTCTGCCTTCTTTCCCAATTCTTGGGGAGAGGTCAGATCAGAGTCTACCAGGTATTGATGCAACAGCTGATTTTGACAGTTATTAAGAATCTGCTCCCTCATTATCAGATTGTACAATCCTGAGAAGTCACACACCTTACTGCCCATCAACCAGCCTTCCAGAGCCTTGGCAGAACAATCCACATAGTCTACCCAGTCTTGAGTCTGTGCTTTTTGGGTGTCTCTGAACTTCAACCTGTACTGTTCAGTGGTTAGGCCAAACCCATCAATAAGAGCACTCTTCAAGACCTTGTAATTATCAGCATCCTCCTCTCTAACAGTGAGGAGCTTATCTCTACCTTTGTCAGCAAAGGAGAGCCACAAGATTGCTGCCCACTGCTCCTGAGGGACCTTCTGTACTTTACAGGCCCTCTCTAAGGCAGTTATCCATTTGTGGATATCATCCCCACTCTGGTAGGGAGGGACAATCTTGCTCAGGTTCCTATGGTCATAGGACCTTTCCCTGTCTCTAGGGACATGGCTGCCACCATGGGACTCTAGTCCCAACTTTCTTCTCTCTCTAAGGAGATCTAGGGATTCCCTATCTAAAGCCAATTGCTTTTTTCTGATCTCCAGCTGAGTTTCCTCATACTGGACCAGTCTGGTCTCTCCTCTCATGAGAGGATTCCCTCCTGTGAGATGAGACAGAGCTCCCTATAGAGGTGCCAGAGTGGTTAGACTCCTGAGAAGGAGATCTAGACTTCCTGGGCACACTCTTAATCCTTCCTGGGGGGACAAAGAGGGCATCATCTTGCTCATCCTCATCATCATCCACAGGAGGGATTGGGTTTTCCAGGTCAGGGTCATTGTCACCCTCCTGGCCAGTTTCAGAGGGGGGCTGGGGGTACTGGTACCCCTGGCCTCGTCCTCTTCGTCTGCCCCACCCTCAGCTCCTACCCCTTCAGTCCCTACAGGCTTACTAAGGTCATAAGCCACCAACAACTCCTTGAGGTGTTGGGTGGTGGGGCTTTGGCCTGTCCTTATTTTTCTCAAGTTACATAAAGCTCTCAATTCCAAGAATGGGAGTGTATCATACTTGGAGGGTGGAAGCTCAATGGCTTCCTGCAAGGATTCTTTGGATCCTGCCCTTAAAGACATTACTAGTGTGGTGTGGTGTATGCACTACCTACTCTAGTGTGGCCTACTAAACTCTCTTGAGTTGTAGAAAGGGTTGTGCTATCCCTTAACACACAACTCTAAGTTCAGTAGAACTTACTGTATTCTAAGCTTAAATTATATGTACCTTAGGTACCTTTAGTGGTTTTCAGTTGATCAATTCAATTGAGATTATCTGGTAAAACAATAGCAAGCTGGAATCCCACACGCTGCACACCAATGTGAGAAGTTGGCCTGGCATATGCTGTCCACTAATTATAGTGGGCACCTTGCACCAGTCCAAACAACCCCTTATTGGAGATAGGTTAAAGACAACCTTATTGAAAGCTATCCTAGTGGTAGCTATGGAGAGCAGCCTTCAGGCTAAGTCTTGAAGGAATGTAAAGCAGCTTGTTTTACCAGTCTATAATCTCTTGAGTGACCAAATGAAAGAGCACCACACCAGGTATATATTCAAAATATATGTATTTATTGCTAAACACACCCCTCTAGTCTCTTTATGAGGCTAGAGTTCGAAGTACATAAGTTATAAGTTATTAAATCACAGTAATAGCACAAATACACGTTTGGGCCCTAGGGGCGTACCAAACCATATACCAATAAAGTGGTATGCGAACCACGACTGAACTAGACACTAGGCCTAGAGCCTCTAGAAGTGCTTGGACCACAAGGAACCACCCAAGGTAGTGACACAGGGGACCCACGGGAGACGCGTGCAGTGTAAATACACAACCGCGATACGCCGTTAACTTCTATGGAGAAAGTCGGGATCGGGAAAATAGAGGAAAGGGACACTTAAAAGAGGACTAGGACAAAACCCTTTGAGATCTAGGACTTTGAAGAGTCTCTACCCACGGGAGCACCGGAGTACTCGTGTTACCTCACCCAGGGAAGCCGGGTGCATAGGTGCCTTTCGGAGTCGGGTTTCGTCGTCGATTCGAATGGCGATCTGCTGCAAAGTGCTGCTGGCGGCCAAGAGAAAAGTGTCCGGGTGGATCCAAGAGTGGATCGGAGTTCTGGAGAACCTGAAAGCAGAGGGGACAGAGTCTGGGTCACTAGCCAGTGACCAGGAAGGCGATGGACAGATGCCCACCGATGTCGAGTGCTTCAGGTGCGTTGACGGTCGTCTTGACTCTTCAGCCACGAGGTCCAGGAGGCGTTGTCGGCAACCAGGAGCAGGATTCGGGCTGGTACACAATGTCTGTCGAGTGCTGAGGTATCGGCGACCAGATTGGACCCAACAAGCCTTGGCAACGGCAAGTCTCGGTGAAGATGTAGATCGTCGATGGTGCAGACCAGCAAGGTCTGTGGAACTCACCCAGCGAGGGTAAGTGAGGGCAGGCCTGGAGCAACCAGGATGCCAAGTAAGAAAAGGATTGGCCTTCGTTAAGGGCTACTAGCCAACGGGCTAGCGACCGCGAAGGAGCCTCGTGATGCCGCACGTGGAGCTGGCTTACAGGACACTCGTGGAGTGGGGGCCAGTGATCTTCGGTGCAGGTGGTGCTGGAGGCTAGGGCTACTCGGAGCCCAAAGCACGACTTCTTGGGAGACCCAGAAGATGATGCACTTGCAAATGTGCTCAGTGTCCAGGGGTCACGGTCTCAAGTCACCCACGATAGCCACGGGCCTCAGCTTTGCTGGGGACTCAGGGTAGCCTCGGGGAAGTCTGAGAATCCACCTCTGGTGATGCGATGACTTCGGCGTCCGACGGGAGCTTCAGAAATGCGAACCGGACAGATGCTTCTTTGGTGCCTGCCAAGCAGGGGAGTCACTCCTTGACCCCAAGGGAGATTCTTCAGTCCTCTAATCTTGTCGTAGAGCGTCGAAGGTCCAGGATTCAGTTTCAGAGTTTCGTCCAGGTATAATCTAAAGTCCTAAGGACTGGGTTCCTACCTTTATTCTAAAAATAGGGGTTGGACTACTCTGTGGCCCCACCTATGGGTGGGTCAGGGCAGAGGGGTGGCTACACCCCTTTCTCTTTGTCCAGTTCACGCCAAAGCAGGGGCTGCAAGCCCCTGATCCGGTTTGAACTGGGGTATGCACAGGGACACCAAATGTGCCCCCAGTGCAGGACTTCAAAGCACCCGAAAGTGCTCCCGCCCAGCCCCAATACACATTATCCTGTCTGGGGAGGTGGTCACACCTCCCTGGGACAGGAAACCTATTGTCCAGGCCTCCCCTGCCGGAGTTTCGTCCAGCAGCAGGAGGCCAGACTCGTGTCTGTGGCAGCAGCATCCATTTTGTGATGCCAGGGCTCTGGAAAGAAGTTACCGGACTCGTCAGAGTTAACATGTCTTTCCCTCTAGAAGGGTGGAATGCTACCCCCGCCGCCAGGATTGGCGGGGGGTAGTATTCCAAGATGTTTGACACCAAACACGACATGTTTAGGTGCAGCCATTCCAAAGTTAGCATTTTACCGCGAGGATATAATGCGCTTAAGAGTATATGGTCAGGCTGCACTACAAACAGCATCAGAGATGGTCTCCGAACGCTGCAGAGGGGCCCTGCTCATGCAGGGGCACCCTCTCACATAGGAACCATGCACTCTGCCTTTAGGATTGATAAGGCCTGCCTTAGGAGTGACTTATAGGTTTATATGTGTGTATGTATTTCGTGATATAGGTAACCTATATCACAGTAAGGAGTGCATGCACCACCTTACCCAGGCTGCAGTAGCAGACCTGTGGTGTCAGTTTGGATGGCCTTCCAGGGGTGGCATAATACATGCTGCAGCCCCTGGCAGGCCTCTGAGGTACCTATGCCCTTGGTACATAGTATACCATATACTAGGGACTTATAAGGGCACTCCAGATCCCAATCAGTGATGTGCCTAAGGCACATGGAAACCATTTTAGAGAGGAAGCAGCTAGGCTGGGGTTCTGATTAGCAGGGCCCCAGCCAGACTAATGTCGAAAAACAGTGAAGCATCAGCAAAAAGTGGGGGTACCCATGTGAAGCAGATCCTACTCTCCTACACTCGGTTCTACAGAGTCACAAGATGGCTGCCAACACTTTCTGGTTTGAAGTGTTGGCAGCCATTCAGAATCAAGCTTGTGCTCGGGAGGGTTCGCGGATCCACCACGGTCACCAGATATTGATATTTTTTTATTTTTGAATTTCTCAGGAACTACTGAACGGATTTACACCATTTAAAAAAAAGGTTGCTTTCTGAACCAATAGCTTCCTTTTTGCCAAATTTGGTGTAATTCTGTTCAGCAGTTCGGGCTGTAGCTTTGTCTAAAGTTTCCCATGAAAATTAACATGGAGAAAACACATTTTGGGACCCCCCCTTTTTTCTGTTATAACAATCTCACCCACATCAGCTCTGCCACCTTAATAAATCAATGAACAGTTATAGTCACTGTGCCTGAAAATACCCCTCGCCTGCTGCTGGATGTTGTCATAGGCTTTACTGCAGGTGTCCTTCATATGGCAAGGCACCCTTCCTTTAAATAATATATAAATATATATAATCACACAAAAAAACAAAGGTTACAAGAAAGTTATAGTTATGGTCCAATTTTATTCATACAAAAGAGACAAATTCAGCCATTATAGTTAGCTGAGTTAGCTATAACTCGGTACCCGCAATGCACTGCTTATGACCTCACATATTACATCACTCATGACTCGGTCAGTGACATCACTCATGACATCAGTGATGATATCATCCACAACATCTATGTCGCACAAACTCACACCCCTATAGAATCTTTTATACACCCACTGCCCCTCCCACACAACCATTCACAAACTCATTCACAGAGCCATACCAGTACTTACACACCCACTCATTGATTCATAGATCTGCACACACATGCACTCGCTCACCCATACTGCCACTCATACACCCACTCACTCACTGATACAGCTATTGACATATCCACTCATACACCCATACAGGCACTCACACACTGAGTGAGTCACCCATAGAACTCCTCACACACCAAGACACTCACCTATACAGTCAATCACACAGCCACTTACTCACCCAAACAGTTGCACACACACTCACTTACTCATACAAATAGTAACACATAGTCACTCACCTATACAGTCACTGACAGAACCATGCACTCATCCATACAGCCACTCTCACATTCACTCACTCATGCAACAGTCACTCGTATACCCTGTTACTCACCTATACTGCCTTTCACATACCCAGTTACTCACCCATACTGACACATGCACTCAATCACAGGCACAGCCATACCAACACTCACTCACCCATACAACTTGTCATACACGCACACAGTGCCCCATACAACCACTGACTCACCCACTCACTCATCCATACAGGAATTCACACACCTCTTCACCCACCCACACAGACACCCAGACAACATTAGAGGTAGTCAGACAACAAATCAATCACCCATATAGCCATTCATGTACCCACTAACACACTCATACACCCACTTAGACATCAACTGATAGACAGATACACACATTCACACAACAAGTCACTCACCCATACATTCACTGAGACACCTAATAACTCACTTATACAGTCAGTCACGCACCCACTGAGTCATCCATTCAGTCACTCCTACACCACTGATACACCTTGGTATATATATTTAACACTCATAAACTATTTAAAAACACTCACAATCATTAGATTATGTCATCACTGATGTAATCAGTGATGTCATTTGAGATGTCATCAGTGATATCATTGACCATGTCATGAGTTATGTAATATGTGAGTTCATAAGCAGTGCATTGCGGGGGCCCGAGTTATAGTTAACTCAGCTAACTATAGTACCTGAATTTCTCTGGCTTTGTATGAGTAAAATCTGACCCTACCCATAAAGTCCCTGTAATCTTTGTTTTTTTCAGTGAATTTCTAAGATTTTTTAAATGCTAATTCCTAACTATAATGTCCCTGTAACCTTTGTTTTTTCAGTGAATTTCTATGATTTTTAAAGTAGTAGTCACGTTTACAGAGTAGCGGAGGAAGGGGCGGGGCCTCCGACCAGCTCACATGAATTCCGCTGTGTAGGACTTACAGGCGGTACCATGAGGGCTTCTTGGCCCCCAAGGTCCTTCTGGAGCTAAGGGGACTACATCCCTCAATTAATAGTGTGCCAAGAGGCACGTTTGCAGAGTGGTGGAGAAAGGGGGAATTTCACAAGGATATATTCATTTTGGCTTAAGGCATGGGGAGATTAAGTGATTTCCCCAGAATCACAGAATGTCAATGACACTGAAACTCGAACCTGGTTCCCCAGTTGCAAAATCTGCAGCTCTGGCTGTAACACCACATCCTGTGATATATAATCAAGCGATCAACTGGATAAAAAATATAAAGATAGCAAAGTATTTAAAAGTGCTTTGTCGCTATTTGAGAACTCAGAAAATATGTCCTCATTTTAGTTGGTTAGAGCACTAACCATACTTTCTATGGGAATAAGAAGACCCTCTCATGGAGGAGGATGCAGAGACAAAAAATCGACCTCACTGGGCAAGCGGGAGTGGCAGCACAATGGACCATGGACGGCAGGGGAAAGAGAGGCAGGGGCAAGAAAACAGCCATGCAGTACAGGCAAGAGGGGCTGTGGCAATATGTAAGACCATTGAGGGCTAAAGGAAGAGGAAGTGGGAGTACAATCATACATGTCAACAGGCTTGATTCAGGCAGGACACTCCTGCTGTTTTTAGCCCAAAAGGGCTTTATTTTATCTGTCCCCTGCCTAAAATCTCCTGTTTTTCAATGTAAGTCAATGTGGAAATTTAATTCCCAAGGTTTTTTTCAAAATCTCCCTCTTACCAAGTTCAAAATGTTGGCAAGTAAGGTACATTGGATCACGGATGGCAGAAGGAATTGGATAGGGACATGGACTTGGATAATAAAGGTGCAGGAGGGATTTGGGCACTGGCCATTGGCAATTGACTGGGCATTGGTTAGCTGGCTTGTTGCTGGCTTGTTGGTGATCTTCGCGATCTGGCAGTCTGATACTATTAAGAGCTCCTGTTTCTCCTGTTCTCACTCCAGCACTGACTGCATTGGGGGTGAAATGTCATTGAGGGTGAGCTGCAGTGGTTAGACACTTGCAGCACTGAGTTGAGCACTGCACTGGGTATGGAAGTGCCCAGCTTAGTTGCTGGTGATGTTTGTGCCTGCAGGCATTCCTCTTCCCATGACTCGTATCTTACCTGTGACATATCTGTCGCTTATTCTCTGGAGAGGAGGAGTGACCAAACAAACTATATACAATGAGCAGCACCTGCTACAGTCACAGTTATATAGATTTCAACTGCCACTGTACACTTGTGATTCGCCAATGCTTTTGGAGGTACTGAAGGTAGCTAGGAAGAGCGCACAAGTCATGTTACATTTAGTGTACCTTTACCTAGATGCTGGCCAACCTATCATATTGTATCATGTCATCTTATGTTATCTTATTACTGCCACATCATTCTACATTGTGAATCCTACATTGTGAGTTCCCACAAAGCGAAGTGAAGGTAAGGGGTTGGGTGTGCTCGTGCCCCTGGACTGTGATAGATCTGTTGGCATGGTCACATCTCCAGAGAGGATGGCCCCAGCTATGTCTTGTGGCTTTGGTCCTCAATGCGTCCTTCTCAAGATTTGACCTAATGTTCTCCCAAGGCCTGAGAAAGCTGACTTCTGCCAAATCAAGAGCTTCTATCTTCCACTAGACAGCCTGCTGGCCCGGCACTGGAGTCCCAGATCTTTGCTGATGTTCGTACTCCAGCATCCCTCAGCTCGTCTTGGCTTGACCTCCTTGGCATTTAAACTAGGTTGCTCTGTCGCTGTCTCCTAGCTAAAATCCAGGATTGAATGGATGAGAATCACATCCTCTCTCCACTTCAAGCGGGTTTACGGCGGAAGACCGGCACTACCGATCAAGTTTTTCGTCTTGTTATGCTGTATTGGAAGGTAGTTGTACTGGGCAAGGGTAGCCTATATCTAGCTTTTATAGACTTAAAAACAGCCTTTGACCTTGTGCCTAGGGACTCACTTTGGCGGGTGCTTAGGGACATGGGAATGTCCCTGGCAATTCTGGAACTCCTAATCAGGTTGCATGAAGAGAACTTTGCCCATGTGAGATGGGGGAACCAGGGACAAACCTCTGAGCCTATCATGATCCAGCGGGGGGTCTGCAGGGCTGTGTTTTAGCCCCAACCCTTTTCTCTTTGTATGTTAACCAAGTAGCTGATCTCCTGTGCTCCATCCCAGCTGATGCTCCGTCTTTGGCGAACCACAAAATGTCCACACTATTATTCGCTGATGATACCCTCTTGGTTTCTAAAACCCCCATGGGCCTCCAAAAATGAATGAATCAATTTAAGGCTTTTGTGATGGGAGGGGCTTGGTTATCAACACCACTAAAACCGAGCTAATGATGCTGAACCCCCACAAGTCCTTTAAGGGAAATTTGCTCCTGGACAATGCTCCGCTTGAGAGGGTCAGCTCATTTGACTATCTGGGCATTAAGCTGTCCGAGGGAATGGCCTGGAAGAACCATCTAAAGAAGGCATCTCTCAAATTCTCCCAGCTAACTGGGGCTCCGAGGCAGGAGCATTGCCTATCATATACAAAGCCAGTAGCACCTGCTCTTAAATTGTATAGCTGTAAGGCTGTGAGCAGTGCTCTTTATGCGGCAGAGTTGTGTGGCACAGCAAACGTACGTGATCTTTTAGCACTGAAGAACAAGTTCCTCAGAAACTTGGTATCCCTTCCTCAAAGTACCCCTCTCCTTCCACTTAAACTTGATTTGGGAATTAAGCCTATCAATGATCTTGCGAGGCTTCGCCCACTGCTGTTTTGGCATAGATTGGTCACCACTCCTAATCTGGCACCGTACGCTGCAGCTTTCAGCGAGGTCTCTGCTTTGGATATCACCAAAAAGATTGGCTGGATTAAACATGTAGATAGTCTTCGGTCAAGCATTGGCTTGCCAAAACATGATACCGGCTGCCCACCAACCTATACTAGAGGCCTAGTCAAGCTATTGTACTGGGCATGGGTTGAGCAGAACAAACTTCTGAAAATCCAACAGGGCAGCCTAACAGACGCTTTCATAGACTTGAAAACCAATTGTCTTTTAGAAAGCTACTTTGATATTATCAAGGTTCCAGCCGATAGGAAATTGTATACCCAGTTCAGGCATGGTAGCTTACCACTAAATCCTTTTACCAATTCCTGGCAGAATAATAAATCTCAACCCAAGGGCTGTCCTTGCTGTTCCTGCCCATATGAATCAATAGGCCATGTTTTTTTTGCCTGCACAGACTATGCAAAACCAAGGAGCAAATGGCTAGCTCCAGTGTGCAGACAACTGGGGACCCGAAACTCTAAAGAGGCCTTGCCCATATTGAAATCAAACGCTAGACCTTTATTCGCTTGTGCAACTGCAAAATTTCTAGGCCACTCTTGGGCGATTAAAAGGAGGGCGCTGATAACTCCCTTGTCTGGCCCTGACAGCTAAAATGGAAATTGTGATGACCAGACAAGTGAAGTTTAATCCCCCATGCTGCTACTTTTTATATTGTAAATAGTTGTTTTTATAGTATCATTTTATGCATTTTAATCTCGTCATTGTTTGATTACGAGTAAGGGCGATTTTAAGGGAAAAAGGGGCTTTTAGGACCTGTCGCCCTATGTTTGGGTTGTAAACTTGGTGATTGTCCCAAACAATATATGCAAATACACTTGCACTTTAGTCATGTGGTTTTATTGCCCCGCTTTGTATTGCCGGAGACAACATAATTATGACCCACTTGAGAATTGTATCACTCATGCTCTTTTTCACGTTGTTATTATTATGCAAATCACAGCCATTTTTATCTTCAAATTGTCCATTCACCATTTGAATGTTGCTTTAAGCTCAGAATGTATTCAATTACGACTTGTGTGGCTGTATCTTTTATGGTTTTTATTAACCGAAATAAGGAGAATTTTAATTCAGGTTGCTCTGTCAACTTTACACACAAATGCTCATTAAATTGTGAAGCCATTTTAAACTCCATGGTTCTCTGTTCCTATTTACAAGTATGGCTGTCTGCAAACCACAGTTGCTAGCTGTCATTCCACAGAAGTCATTGCAGATTTATAATAAGTTACTGAAATCAATGCCAAAGGCTGCTCAAGGAACTCTGTAAATACCGAAAGTGGGTGTAAGTGGAGGAATATTATTGGAAAGACAGAATCGCCACCCAAAGCAACCAAAGCACATAATGAGACTGGTGGGAGAACGGCGGGAGGAGCAGACTCTAAGATAGAGGGAATTGTAACAATTGCGATCTCCACAACTCCCAAAGCTAAAGAAGAAGCTTATTTCTGACTTCTATAGTACCGAGTCCTTTTATGCTAATCCAGAGGGCTCCACAGGCCCAGGGGGAGTGGTGGGAGCTTAGTCCAAAGCCACTTGCCTACCTTACCTACCAAAATTGAAACGGTTCTACTACTTCCCAGGTCCGTTACAAAGAAGACCCTAATATGCCCACTCATGAGCTCATGCCTGTTGTGGAAGCAAGTACTGGGGAGGTCACTGCTAGCAGCCTTATTAAATGTACTAGCAAAAACACTCTCATTAATTGGGGTCTGGTATTACCCCTATGAGGTTGCCTGAGTCTGCAACTAGTCAACCAGCCTGTGATTGCTGTGAATTGCTGAATTAAGAGCAGAACTGCAGGTACTCGAATACTGAAGTACTGCTGGAAGAGATATCATGTGAAAAGTCAAGTATGGGGAAGAAGCAGGTACTATCAGTTGCTTACACTTTAGGGGCCAGATGTACATAGTCCTCCGTTTGCGATTTACTAATAACAAATTTTTGCAATTCGCTATTAGGAAATCACAAACAGCTATGTACAACATTGTGTTTTACACTGTTTGCAGTTCCCAATTGGGCCGCAAGGGACCTGCCTCATTAATGTGCATGAGGAAGGTCGTAATTTGTGACCCATTGGGAATGGCTAGCACTCACAGGGATGGTGGCCTGCTGGGGTCAGCAGACCACCATGTCTGTGACTGCTTTTTAAAAAAACACAAGGAGATGATGGACGGAGCGCTGAAACTTTTCAGACACTCACCCCCAGTCACAGATCTGGGTTGAATCCATCATCATTCTTTAGCTCACTTCGCCACCCCAGTTCAGACACAGCTATATGCAAATCAGTCTTGACCCTGTGCCTCATGGGAACAGTCCAGACCGAACTGCCAAGCCATGTCTTCCCTGGCCTGGAAACAAGAATCCTGGGACTGGTTTCAGACTAACAGCCCTCATCAGCCAGGCTAGCATGAATCCAGTGGCAAAGTGAGCAAGGGACCCACGTCTGGGCATACCCTGCCAACTTAGGGCGAACAAAGCAAACACAAGGAGATGATGGACGGAGCGCTGAAACTTTTCAGACACTCACCCCCAGTCACAGATCTGGGTTGAATCCATCATCATTCTTTAGCTCACTTCGCCACCCCAGTTCAGACACAGCTATATGCAAATCAGTCTTGACCCTGTGCCTCATGTGAACAGTCCAGACCGAACTGCCAAGCCATATCTTCCCTGGACTGGAAACAAGCATCCTGGGACCGGTTTCGGGCTAACAACCCTCATCAGCCAGGCTAGCCTGAATCCAGTGGCAAAGTGAGCAAGGGACCCACGTCTGGGCATACCCTGCCAACTTAGCGCGAACAAAGCAAACACAAGGAGATGATGGACGGAGTGCTGAAACTTTTCAGACACTCACCCCCAGTCACAGATCTGGGTTGAATCCATCATCATTCTTTAGCTCACTTCGCCACCCCAGTTCAGACACAGCTATATGCAAATCAGTCTTGACCCTGTGCCTCATGGGAACAGTCCAGACCGAACTGCCAAGCCATGTCTTCCCTGGACCAGAAACAAGCATCCTGGGACCGGTTTCGGGCTAACAGCCCTCATCAGCCAGGCTAGTTTGAATCCAGTGGCAAAGTGAGCAAGGGACCCACGTCTGGGCATACCCTGCCAACTTAGCGCGAACAAAGCAAACACAAGGAGATGATGGACGGAGCGCTGAAACTTTTCAGACACTCACCCCCAGTCACAGTTCTGGGTTGAATCCATCATCATTCTTTAGCTCACTTCGCCACCCCAGTTCAGACACAGCTATATGCAAATCAGTCTTGACCCTGTGCCTCATGGGAACAGTTCAGACCGAACTGCCAAGCCATGTCTTCCCTGGACCGGAAACAAGCATCCTGGGACCGGTTTCAGTCTAACAGCCATCATCAGCCAGGCAAGCTTGAATCCAGTGGCAAAGTGAGCAAGGGACCCACGTGTGGGCATCCCCTGCGAACTTAGGGCGAACAAAGCAAACACAAGGAGATGATGGATGGAGCGCTGAAACTTTTCAGACAATCACCCCCAGTCACAGATCTGGGTTGAATCCATCATCATTCTTTAGCTCACTTCGCAACCCCTGTACCGGAAACAAGCATCAGCGCTCCGTCCATCATCTCCTTGTGTTTGCTTTGTTCGCGCTAAGTTGGCAGGGTATGCCCAGACGTGGGTCCCTTGCTCACTTTTCCACTGGATTCAATCTAGCCTGGCTGATCAAGGGTGTTACCCAGAAACCGGTCCCAGGATGCTTGTTTCCAGTTCAGGGAAGACCTGGCTTGGCAGTTCGCGCTGGACTGTTCCCATGAGGCACAGGGTCAAGACTGATTTGCATAGAGCTGGGTCTGAACTGAGGTAGCGAGGTGAGATAAAGAATGATGATGGATTCAACACAGATCTGTGACTGGGGGTGAGTGTCTGAAAAGTTGCAGCACTCTATCCATCATCTCCTTGTGTTTGCTTTGCTTTTTAAATAAAGCAGTTTTTTATTTTTAAATGCAGCCCGTTTCCTTTAAAAGAAAATGGGATACATTGAAAAAGAAAAATGAAAAGGTTCCTTTTCATTTTTATAAGAGTAGGCAGTGGTCTGTGGGACCACTGCCTGCTCTTAAAAAATGTTGGCGCCCACATTCACAAAGGGGAAAGGGTCCCTTGGGGAACCCTTCCCGTTTGCAAATGTTTACCACCTACTTCATGGAGTTGGTAAACTATGAATGTTTTGAGACCGCATTCTGGTTGCAAAACATACAAACATGCCCCTGGCACTCGTTACGAGGAAGGGACGCCCTTGGCACACCCCTTCCTAATTCCTGGCAGTCCATGGGCTGGTGCACACTGTGCAGGCTCCCAGATGCCAATCAAGATGTGCTCTGATGCTGGTAATACAATTTACCAGCATGAGAGCAGTGCTGTGATTGGCCTGAGCGGACTGGTTTGACGCTCGTTCAGGGCCTAGGAGCTTGTGTCTGTTCTCCACCCAGCTGGGCAACACAGCTCGGGTTGGAGAAATATAAGCACACATGTTGGCTTAGCCTTCCTAAGATGGTTGGCCAAGCCAGCATGCGCACTACTTCTCCTCCCTGCTTTTGTCATCAGGATGGCACCTCCCCGCCCTAGACTCAGCTGAGTCTGGCTCTATAAGAAAAATGAAATGATAATAAAATTATTTTTTTATCATTTTATTATTTATTTATTTATTTATTTATTTATTTATTTATATAGCGCCTGAATCACCCCCGTAGGGCATCTCTGCGCTATGCGGACGAATAAGAGAGTGCTGATACTGTATGAGACGTCTAGAACAGGAATGTTTTCAAGGACTTTCTAAAATGGAAATGGTTTGTACACTGCCTCAGTGTAAGCGGAGCGAATTCCAGTTCCGTGGGGCAAGGTAGGAAAAAGCCTTCCCCGGTTCTGGCCTTGTTGATGCGAGGGACTTTAAGAAGGGATTTAGAGCTGGATCGCAGGTCTCTAAGGGGAGTGTATTGACTAAGCTTCTCCGCCAAATATGTTGGGCCGTTGCCATGCACTGCCTTATGGGTGATGCAGCAAATCTTGAATTTTATTCGCTTGCGCACCGGAAGCCAGTGCAGCTGCCGCAATAGCGGGTTCGACGGAGATCTATAGGCAGCATTCAGTACCAAACGCGCTGCTGTGTTTTGAACTACCTGCAAGCGATCTAACAAGGCCTCATTGGCCCATATCAGTAGAGCATTGCAGTAGTCAAAACGACTCAGGACTAATGTCTGAATGAGAGTCTTCCGTGTATGGTCTGGAAGAAACGGAAATACTCGTCTCAGCAGACTCAATACATGAAAGCATGAACTTACCGTTTGAGACACCTGCTCCTTCATGTTTAGACTCTGCTCAATGCGCACCCCTAGATTCTTTACTGATCCCTTCGAGGCGGGAGGGGCACCCAACTCCCCAGGCCACCACTCTGGTGTCCACAGCAGGGTGGCCTCTCCAAAAAACATAATCTCTGTTTTCCCGGCATTTAGTTGGAGATAGTTAGTACACATCCACTGAGATATTGCTAGCATGCCGGTTGAGAAGTTGGTCTGGGCTGTTGTGGAGTGTTTATCAAAGGAGAAGGTAAGCTGGGTGTCATCCGCGTAGGATATTGGAACAAATCCATATGTCCTCATAAGATTGGCCAAGGGAGCTACATAAATGTAGAATAAGGTAGGGCTTAAACAAGATCCCTGTGGGACTCCCTTGGACATCTTCTTGGACTTAGACCTATAAGGACCCAGACTAACTGTCTGGGAGCGGTCAGAAAGGAAGCTGGTCATCCACTGCAAGGCCTTTCCTTTTAACCCTGATTCCTCTAATCCCCTGAGCAGAATTTGGTGGGTGACGGTGTCGAACGCCGCCGAGAGATCTAATAGCACCAGTAGAGTGGATTGACCTCTATCTAGTGCTAGCCTGATATTGTCCGTGACTGCCACTAGGGCTGTCTCCGTACTATATTTCGGCCTGAAGCCTGATTGTGACACATCCAGGCAATCTGACGCTTCGACATAAGCTGATAGATGCTTATTAATGTGTTTTTCCAGCATTTTGCTCAGGAGCGGTAGGAGGGATATAGGTCGCAAATTAGATAGATCTTTCATAGAGGCCTTAGTGTTTTTTCGTAGTGGGATGACCTGTGCTGCCTTCCATTCAGAAGGTAAATGACCTTCCTTTAGTGATGCATTCAAAAGGGAGCAGATAGGGGCAGACAGTTGTTTTGCGATGCTTGCCGATATTTTGGCTGGTACAACATCTAGAGGAGAGCCTGATTTAACAGTATGTAATAAGGTTTCCACCTCTTCAGAAGTCAGGGGGAAACTCATCAATGGTGTCCCCTTTATGTCAGGGAGGTGTTCATATGTTGTGGCAGATCTCGTGTTACCAGCTGTCAGAATCTTGTCATAGATAACCTCGATTTTCTGCTCAAAGTATTCCCCAATGGTGTCACATAAGGCTTGGGAGGGGGGGTCATCCAGATCACACGCTTTAGGGTTTGTGAAAGTTTTAAGGATCTGGTACAGTATGTTTGCCTCTGCTGGCTCTCAGCAAGGGGGCGACGCTCCTCCACCATATCGGAGGAGCCACCGCTAGGCAGAGCACAGTTCACTCTCTCCATGCGCTCGTGCGCTTCTGGCTGCTTAGTGCCAACGCAGGCACCCTTAGGCCATAGTGCAAGGGTGTCTGCTTTAAGGTCATGTTAGCTGTTGTGTAGGAAGGAGTACCTTCCTGTATGAAAACTATTGTTTGAGACTGTTTTCTCTTTTGGAGTGTTTCCTTCAGAATACAGCACACATGCAAAGAGGAAATAACATGGAGAAATAAATATATTTCTCTTCATTATGCCAGGCTCGGGCAGGTACATCATTTTGATGAAACCAATGTCTACAAGTCTTTGTAGATATGGGTTTGCATCAAAATTCATGAGTGGATGCACAGGAATGCCCATGCATCACCCATAGAATGCCTACCTAATACAAAGAAAAGCAAGGCAGCACAATGCATTGCTTTGCGCTACTTCTTTTTCTTTTTTACAATGCAATGCATTTTCCTCAACATTTCTGAAAATCCAACTTCGCCATGAAGTTGAGCTTTTAATAAATATCACAAATAAATGTTTAATCATTTTCCTACCTGGTCCCCAGCCCGAGATAGCAGAATTATTATTTAATATTGCTACCCCGTCTTTCTCTATGTGCCAACCCGCCTTCCAATAGTGAAAATAGTTTTTCGGTGCTAGTCACTGTAAGGACACATTAGATTTAAATCTCTACATCTCCTACTTTTAAATATCCTGCACCCGGTCTTTTGGGCTATAAGGCCTACTTAGGGTTGACTTAATAATATTTAAAAGGTGATTTCCATATTTAAAAGGTAATTTCCCTATCGAAAAGGATCATTTTTACCAGTTAGGCTGCAGTTTTAATACTGCAGCAGCCAGACTCCGGTGGTAGGCCTGAAGTCATGTCTGTCTTATCTCACTGGAGGATGGCACAGTAGTGCTTTAGTCCATAGGAGACATTTAACTTTCCATGCCATTGGTGTATTTTGGGACACTATATAGCATTGCCTTATAGAAAGATAAATAGGCTAATTAGGAGTAAAACGATTTTGACATATTTTAGGGGTCAGAGCACACGCACTGGGGCTTAATTAGCCGTGTCCCAGTGCACAGTCAAAAAACCAGCAGCCTCAGGCCACACAAAATAAGGGTGACTGTGCACAAAAATGAGACACTTTCTCACACTTTACACTTTTGTCTATTCTGTAAAACATATATTGAGTGTGTATGATTCTTTGCAAGCCTCAAAGCTTAAGCCTAAGGAATGACCTGAGAAGGAACGACAAGGAGATCATAGCAGGATTGTGAACCACTAAAACCATATTACACCAACTTAACTACTGAATGTCTCATTCCAAACGATCGATCCTGGGATGGATATGGCTTTTAGACGTATCGCCATATTTAATTATGCAATGCAGGAAAAGGAAGGGTGGCTTTTAGCCTAGGGAATGATGCTGAGAAGTAATAGAAAAAAAGAAAAGAAAAAGAGGTCACAGTGGTGCTGCTTGGGGTATCGATATATCTCAAAATTTAGGATTGGGAGGAGGAAAAGAAGAATTCAAATAAAGAGTGTTAAGAGCACCTAATCCAGGCTTATGAACTTGCCATCCATGGAAACGCATTTCTTGTTTATGAAATGGGACAAGACAAGATGATTTCATATCCTGCCGACTACGTGCAGCCTGACTCTTTGCTTCTCTCTCTTACCAGAGACGTTTTAATGCATGGGCAAAGTGGGCTCTGGCCCAGGGCCCCAGCCTTTCAGGGGGCCCCCTGACAAAGTCAGCTCCTTTCTCCAGAGTTTTGCCCTAATGACCTTGAATATTTCTTAAACAGATTGTTTTAAATACTGTTTTCCTTTAATTTATTTTTTATGTACCTGACGTGTGAGAGTCTAGTACAGCCAATTTGCAGAGAAAATGTTGTGTTTATGTTTCATGCAATACACATAAAAAAGTTTATTTTAGCTCAAAACAAGGCCTAACATATAAGAAATGGGAGGGCATCACAGAGATTATTTGCAGTAATATTGGTGAGCTGCTGCTCTGTTACAATATTGAAAACACACATAACTATCCCTGAATATTAGATGTAAATACATTTAGGGCCTTATTTATGAGAAGTGATGCATTGCTGTGTGAAAACAGGGATGCGTCACTTCTTAGTGCTTCCTCCTTGCGACATGATGGATGCGTCATATTTACTGTATGACGCATCATGTCGCAAGGAGTTACAGATACGTCAGTATTTCTGACGTATCTGTAGGCGCAAAGTGATGCATTGCTGGGGTGTGTCTTAAAATAGACGCAACTCCAGCAATGTGTCCTTTCACATGGGGCAAGCCCCATGTGAAAGGGCCTGCATCAGTCTTACGCCTGCTGTGAGGCAGGTGTAAGATATTGACGCAATGGCGTCCTAGAAGTGGTGCACTGAGTTCTCATAGATTTCAATGCACCACTTCTACGAGGCTTTTTGCGGGGGAACACCCACCCTGCATACATTATACCTGGCGCAGGTATAATGTGGTGCAGGGGTTTACAAAGTGACGCATCTGCCTAGATGCGTCACTTTGTAAATAGGGCTCAACATGGCACATTTTTTACGCTGCCAGTGCGTCACAAAAAGTGACGCACCGGCGGCATAAAAGTGAAGCAAGGCCTCATAAATAAGGCCCTTAGAATTTGGACGAGTGTTCCTTTGCACTGTCAGGGACCAAATGAAATGACATAGTGTATTTAATAAAACATGCAGCTACTCAGACTAGAGTGTCCTGGCGCGTGACGGGGGGAGGAAAACGTGCGTAAAAGACCCATCAGTTATTAAAAAGCCAGGTTTTTAAGTTCTTCCTGAACGAGAGTAGGTCTGTGGTTAGTCTCAGAGACTCAGGGAGTCTATTCCACAATTTTGCGCCTAGAAAGCCGAGGGATCTGCTTCCAGTGCGGGCACGGCATATTTTAGGCACGATGGCAAGGTTGGCATTGGAAGATCTTAGGGGTCTAGATGTTGTGTGGCGATTAACACACTTATTTAGGTAGCCGGCTCCTAAGCCGTGGAAAGCTTTAAAGAAGATGGTCATCGCTTTGAAGTCGATCCGTACTTTTATGCAGAGCCAGTGTAGAGACTTATGAATAGGGGTCATACTAGATCTGGGTTTAGGTCTCAGGATGGCTCTGGCCGCCGCGTTTGTACCACTTGTAGGTGCTGGATAAGGGATTTGGGAAGACCGAGGTACAAGCTGTTGACATAGTCAAGCTTTGATGTCACCAGAGCCTGCACCACGATCTTTCTGCTCTCAAGCGGTAACAGTGGCAGGAATTTTTTAGCATCCAGAGTATGCCCAAGCAAGCGCCAGTTAGATTTTGGATTTGAAAGTGCATGGAGAGTGTCTTGTCTATGACAATTCCTAAGTTTTTTACTATCTCCTTTTCCGCGCGGCAGATCTTTTGGCCACCAAGAGCTCCAGTCAGGCGTTTCTGGATTACCAAAGAAAACAACTTCAGTTTTGTCAGGATTGCACTTCAGCTGATTGGTCTTAAGCCAGTTAAAAACCTTTGTGAGGCAAGACCTAATTATTGCCCCGTCAAAGTCGGTTCCTTTTTCACATGTAAAAATCAGCTGAGTGTCATCAGCATAGGAAACTATTTTGGCGCCCTCTTCCTCTACCAGAAATGCAAGGGGGATAGATATATATTAAAAAGGGTAGGACTGAGAATGGAGCCCTGAGGGACACCTACATTCATGGCCGGAACCGGGGATGAGAAAGGGGAGAGCCAGATGTCCTGAGATCTATTTGCCAAGAAGGATGACATCCATGTTAAGGCGGTCCCCCCAGGCCGATGTTAGCAAGTCTCTCCAGGAGCCTCTCATGTGGGACCGTATCGAAGGCCGCCGACAGATCGAGCAGTATCAGAACAGCCTTGCCTCCCTGGTCCAGCTTACCCTTGGGAAATTCAGTCACTTCCAGCAGAGCGGACTCCGTACTGTAGTTAGCCCTAAAAGCGGATTGGGACTCATGAAGGAGCTTCCCATCTTCAATGTGTTTTTGGAGGGCCTTGTTTACATGCTCCTCTAATACTTTGGAGAGGGCTGGAAGAAGGGAGATTGGCCTGTAGTTGGCAGGGTCCGTTGGTTTGGCGTTAGCCTTTTATCAGTGGAAGAATCTTAGCATTCTTCCATAATTTCGGCATGTTGCCTGAGGAGAGGGAAACATTAATGAGCTGGTTTACAGTGGGGTTTATGGTGGAAGCTAATAGGTTCAGGATATTCGCTGGACATGGGTCGGTAGGAGAGCCAGACTTAATGCTTTGGAGAAGGGTCAGTGACTCTTCAAGCTGAAACTCAGGGAAAGCTAGTAAAGATGGAGGATCCCAGAGGTGAAATTTGCTATTAGAACTAAGGTAGAAGGTCAGTTCTTCCTCTGAGATGTTAGTGAAGGCTTGTTGGATCACAGAGATCTTTTGTGGAAGAATTGAGCTATTTGCTTAGACCATTCTTCCGTGCATGGCCCTTCCTTTGTGCCAGCTTTCGGGCGGTAAAGGATGTAACTATGCTAAAGATTTCCTTACTCTTATTTTGGGCATTTTCTATCTTGGTTTGAAAGAAGTTTTTCTTGGCTGCCTTATTGAAAATGTAATGAGCTTTTAAGGTGTCTTTATACACCTTTCTGTCCTCAGGTAGATATGATTTACGCCATTTCCGTTCCATTTTTCTACAATTTCTTTTGCTAGATCTGAGGGAATCGTTAAACCATGGAGCTGTTGGGGCCGACCTCTTTGAGAAGCGGGAAACAACCGGTACCGCTGCACCAATGTTGGTTCGGAGAGGGCGTCCGAGTCGGGGCAGCCAGACAGCTCCGGTGAGGAACGACCGAGGGCATCTGCTAACATCTGCTAACATCGGGATGGATATTTTATTGAACGTCCTGTAATTAGGGATCCTCTGCCCTGCTTTAGCCCGAGGGGCTGTGGCAGAGTTGGGAATTTTAATAGGAGGTGGTCAGACCAGGTAATGGGAAGAGGTAGGCTTACTGATATGTCAAAGTTGTGAAAGATTTGGTCTAGGGTATGGCCCTTCTCATGGGTGGCCGAAAAATAGATGGAAACATGTTGCAGGCCTGCAGCGTCTCCAACAAGGAAATTGTTTGAGGGTCTTTTCCATTGTCCATATGTATATTGAAATCTCCCAGAATAAGGCAGTTGTTGTATTTTAAGGCCAGGGAGGTGGTGGCTGCATAAAGCGTAGTAATAAAATTTCCAATTGCACCGGGAGGTCTGTAAATCAGAAAACCAGCTATGCTATGATGGGGGATAAGGTACAGCGGAAGCCTAAGGACTCTGCGTCCTCGATGTTTTCCATTGGGATGGGAGAGCAGTCTAGTTTTTTATTGTAAATTATGGCGACACCGCCCCCTTCCCACTCGGTCGGTCTCTCCTAAGGATATTATAACCCGTAGGGATGGCCGAGGTGATAGTAGGGTTGGAGGCTTCAGACAGCCAGGTCTCAGTGAGAAATAAAAGATCAGGCAGTTCGTCTAAACGTAGGTCATAAATGTGTGGTTCATGCTTTTGCATAGAGCAACAATTCAAAAGGGTGGCCTTTAAGTCCTCTGTTTTCTTATTGTTTTTACACTTATTGTTGCATGGGAGGATCTTGGGTGCGAGTTTCCTGGGCTGGAGGAGAGACCAGTTGCACTTATTGCATCGAAAGTCTACCTCCAAGCTCGGATCAGCCGCTGTACACTGACATAATGGTAGCCGCCTAAGGCTGAGCAGTTTTTCCCTATTGTAATATAGTGGAAGAAACTCCCCGGAGGGGAACTGGGCAGCATGGCCGGCGCCGGACGCCTCCGGGACGCTGACGGGCGCAGACGGGCTTGCCATTGGCGCGCCAGTGGCGCGCTCGCTGCACGCGTCCGTTTGCATCGGGAATATATAGGCTAATGCCTATGATGCAAACTGGATCGCTAACGCAGCTCAGGAAGCAGAAACTGCATGGGCGCAAGTGAGGAGCCCGATAGTAGCCCCAGCCCTCCGCACAATCGGCGTATCAGCCGTGGCGGACCTGGACTGGAGGAAAAGCGAGATGCGAATCGGAGCAGCTAAGGAGGTGTAGGCAAGCAGAATCAAGTAAAGTGCAAGTGCGCGTAGGTAGGAGAAATTGTTAAAAAGCACAGAGTAATTCAGCCACACATATACAATTTAAAAAGTATTAAAAACCTAGTAGCAGGGCAGGAAACACCAAATCCTACCGCTGTCAGCTGCGCACGTCCGTTTGCATCGGGAATATATAGGCTAATGCCTATGATGCAAACTGGATCGCTAACGCAGCTGAGGAAGCGGAAACTGCGTGGGAAACAGGGGCTCAAATTGGATCATAAATTTAAAGCTGTTCTGAACAGGGGCCCCCAAAATATGTTTGGCCCAGGGCCCCCAAAATCCTTAAGATGTCCCTGTCTCTTACTAATGTGAACCACAGGTGTTAGTATGTTCCCTTCACCTACATCAATGAAATAATTCATAATACTTCTCGGATCAACTCAGGGCAGACTCCACGAGGAGCCAATTTGTGCAGTAAATAAAAGCATAATGAGTATTATTAGTAGCTTTTTTCCTGTCTTCATTGGGTAATGCGATTTAACAGTTTTTTCTGTGCATGCTAAGTGCTCCTGCCAACAGCAATTTGGCAGCACAATTTCATTTCAATAAATTGAAACTCATATGAACTGCTCTCATTCCTCCTCTTAATGAAGGCGAATGTTTCTTTTTTGCAATTATTGCAGTCTTTGTATTTATTCTCCCGTTAAAGAGTCCCTCCACGGCTCCCCTCCCTGTCACTCAAGAGTAAGCATGTATGCAGGGAAGTCACCTTAGTGTGCCTGGCGTATACCAGGCCACAGTGATGCCCCAGGACACGCTCCTCACTTCTAATGATATTATTCCGCTCTGCTCAATAATTCTTATCTGTATCATATATTTATGGCCTGCTGAGAAAGAGAATGTATTAGCTTGCATTTCGGTAGTGCATGCCTGCCTTCCACGGCAGGCGGAACTTTGTAATGCCGATGCTGTCACTAACAGAAGCCTTCAAGTTACAATAAATCTCCTCGTTGACTGATGTCACTCCGTAATATATTCTCGCTCATTCCTCTTGATCGAGTGCACCGTCACGTCCATTCATCTGCGGTGGCATCCAGAGACGTTTTAATGCATGGGCAAAGTGGGCTCTGGCCCAGGGCCCCAGCCTTTCAGGGGGCCCCCTGACAAAGTCAGCTCCTTTCTCCAGAGTTTTGCCCTAATGACCTTGAATATTTCTTAAACAGATTGTTTTAAATACTGTTTTCCTTTAATTTATTTTTTATGTACCTGACGTGTGAGAGTCTAGTACAGCCAATTTGCAGAGAAAATGTTGTGTTTATGTTTCATGCAATACACATAAAAAAGTTTATTTTAGCTCAAAACAAGGCCTAACATATAAGAAATGGGAGGGCATCACAGAGATTATTTGCAGTAATATTGGTGAGCTGCTGCTCTGTTACAATATTGAAAACACACATAACTATCCCTGAATATTAGATGTAAATACATTTAGGGCCTTATTTATGAGAAGTGATGCATTGCTGTGTGAAAACAGGGATGCGTCACTTCTAGTGCGCCCTCCTTGCGACATGATGGATGCGTCATATTTACTGTATGACGCATCATGTCGCAAGGAGTTACAGATACGTCAGTATTTCTGACGTATCTGTAGGCGTAAGTGATGCATTGCTGGGGTGTGTCTTAAAATAGACGCAACTCCAGCAATGTGTCCTTTCACATGGGGCAAGCCCCATGTGAAAGGGCCTGCATCAGTCTTACGCCTGCTGTGAGGCAGGTGTAAGATATTGACGCAATGGCGTCCTAGAAGTGGTGCACTGAGTTCTCATAGATTTCAATGCACCACTTCTACGAGGCTTTTGCGGGGAACACCCACCTTGCATACATTATACCTGGCGCAGGTATAATGTGGTGCAGGGTTTACAAAGTGACGCATCTGCCTAGATGCGTCACTTTGTAAATAGGGCTCAACATGGCACATTTTACGCTGCCAGTGCGTCACAAAAAGTGACGCACCGGCGGCATAAAAGTGAAGCAAGGCCTCATAAATAAGGCCCTTAGAATTTGGACGAGTGTTCCTTTGCACTGTCAGGGACCAAATGAAATGACATAGTGTATTTAATAAAACATGCAGCTACTCAGACTAGAGTGTCCTGGCGCGTGACGGGGGAGGAAAACGTGCGTAAAAGACCCATCAGTTATTAAAAAGCCAGGTTTTTAAGTTCTTCCTGAACGAGAGTAGGTCTGTGGTTAGTCTCAGAGACTCAGGGAGTCTATTCCACAATTTTGCGCCTAGAAAGCCGAGGGATCTGCTTCCAGTGCGGGCACGGCATATTTTAGGCACGATGGCAAGGTTGGCATTGGAAGATCTTAGGGGTCTAGATGTTGTGTGGCGATTAACACACTTATTTAGGTAGCCGGCTCCTAAGCCGTGGAAAGCTTTAAAGAAGATGGTCATCGCTTTGAAGTCGATCCGTACTTTTATGCAGAGCCAGTGTAGAGACTTATGAATAGGGGTCATACTAGATCTGGGTTTAGGTCTCAGGATGGCTCTGGCCGCCGCGTTTTGTACCACTTGTAGGTGCTGGATAAGGGATTTGGGAAGACCGAGGTACAAGCTGTTGACATAGTCAAGCTTTGATGTCACCAGAGCCTGCACCACGATCTTTCTGCTCTCAAGCGGTAACAGTGGCAGGAATTTTTTAGCATCCAGAGTATGCCCAAGCAAGCGCCAGTTAGATTTTGGATTTGAAAGTGCATGGAGAGTGTCTTGTCTATGACAATTCCTAAGTTTTTACTATCTCCTTTTCCGCGCGGCAGATCTTTTGGCCACCAAGAGCTCCAGTCAGGCGTTTCTGGATTACCAAAGAAAACAACTTCAGTTTTGTCAGGATTGCACTTCAGCTGATTGGTCTTAAGCCAGTTAAAAACCTTTGTGAGGCAAGACCTAATTATTGCCCCGTCAAAGTCGGTTCCTTTTTCACATGTAAAAATCAGCTGAGTGTCATCAGCATAGGAAACTATTTTGGCGCCCTCTTCCTCTACCAGAAATGCAAGGGGGATAGATATATATTAAAAGGGTAGGACTGAGAATGGAGCCCTGAGGGACACCTACATTCATGGCCGGAACCGGGGATGAGAAAGGGAGAGCCAGATGTCCTGAGATCTATTTGCCAAGAAGGATGACATCCATGTTAAGGCGGTCCCCCCAGGCCGATGTTAGCAAGTCTCTCCAGGAGCCTCTCATGTGGGACCGTATCGAAGGCCGCCGACAGATCGAGCAGTATCAGAACAGCCTTGCCTCCCTGGTCCAGCTTACCCTTGGGAAATTCAGTCACTTCCAGCAGAGCGGACTCCGTACTGTAGTTAGCCCTAAAAGCGGATTGGGACTCATGAAGGAGCTTCCCATCTTCAATGTGTTTTTGGAGGGCCTTGTTTACATGCTCCTCTAATACTTTGGAGAGGGCTGGAAGAAGGGAGATTGGCCTGTAGTTGGCAGGGTCCGTTGGTTTGGCGTTAGCCTTTTTATCAGTGGAAGAATCTTAGCATTCTTCCATAATTTCGGCATGTTGCCTGAGGAGAGGGAAACATTAATGAGCTGGTTTACAGTGGGGTTTATGGTGGAAGCTAATAGGTTCAGGATATTCGCTGGACATGGGTCGGTAGGAGAGCCAGACTTAATGCTTTGGAGAAGGGTCAGTGACTCTTCAAGCTGAAACTCAGGGAAAGCTAGTAAAGATGGAGGATCCCAGAGGTGAAATTTGCTATTAGAACTAAGGTAGAAGGTCAGTTCTTCCTCTGAGATGTTAGTGAAGGCTTGTTGGATCACAGAGATCTTTTTGTGGAAGAATTGAGCTATTTGCTTAGACCATTCTTCCGTGCATGGCCCTTCCTTTGTGCCAGCTTTCGGGCGGTAAAGGATGTAACTATGCTAAAGATTTCCTTACTCTTATTTTGGGCATTTTCTATCTTGGTTTGAAAGAAGTTTTTCTTGGCTGCCTTATTGAAAATGTAATGAGCTTTTAAGGTGTCTTTATACACCTTTCTGTCCTCAGGTAGATATGATTTACGCCATTTCCGTTCCATTTTTCTACAATTTCTTTTGCTAGATCTGAGGGAATCGTTAAACCATGGAGCTGTTGGGGCCGACCTCTTTGAGAAGCGGGAAACAACCGGTACCGCTGCACCAATGTTGGTTCGGAGAGGGCGTCCGAGTCGGGGCAGCCAGACAGCTCCGGTGAGGAACGACCGAGGGCATCTGCTAACATCTGCTAACATCGGGATGGATATTTTATTGAACGTCCTGTAATTAGGGATCCTCTGCCCTGCTTTAGCCCGAGGGGCTGTGGCAGAGTTGGGAATTTTAATAGGAGGTGGTCAGACCAGGTAATGGGAAGAGGTAGGCTTACTGATATGTCAAAGTTGTGAAAGATTTGGTCTAGGGTATGGCCCTTCTCATGGGTGGCCGAAAAATAGATGGAAACATGTTGCAGGCCTGCAGCGTCTCCAACAAGGAAATTGTTTGAGGGTCTTTTCCATTGTCCATATGTATATTGAAATCTCCCAGAATAAGGCAGTTGTTGTATTTTAAGGCCAGGGAGGTGGTGGCTGCATAAAGCGTAGTAATAAAATTTCCAATTGCACCGGGAGGTCTGTAAATCAGAAAACCAGCTATGCTATGATGGGGGATAAGGTACAGCGGAAGCCTAAGGACTCTGCGTCCTCGATGTTTTCCATTGGGATGGGAGAGCAGTCTAGTTTTTTATTGTAAATTATGGCGACACCGCCCCCTTCCCACTCGGTCGGTCTCTCCTAAGGATATTATAACCCGTAGGGATGGCCGAGGTGATAGTAGGGTTGGAGGCTTCAGACAGCCAGGTCTCAGTGAGAAATAAAAGATCAGGCAGTTCGTCTAAACGTAGGTCATAAATGTGTGGTTCATGCTTTTGCATAGAGCAACAATTCAAAAGGGTGGCCTTTAAGTCCTCTGTTTTCTTATTGTTTTTACACTTATTGTTGCATGGGAGGATCTTGGGTGCGAGTTTCCTGGGCTGGAGGAGAGACCAGTTGCACTTATTGCATCGAAAGTCTACCTCCAGGCTCGGATCAGCCGCTGTACACTGACATAATGGTAGCCGCCTAAGGCTAAGCAGTTTTTCCCTATTGTAATATAGTGGAAGAAACTCACCGGAGGGGAACTGGGCAGCATGGCCGGCGCCGGACGCCTCCGGGACGCTGACGGGCGCAGACGGGCTTGCCTTTGGCGCGCCAGTGGCGCGCCCGCTGCACGCGTCCGTTTGCATCGGGAATATATAGGCTAATGCCTATGATGCAAACTGGATCGCTAACGCAGCTCAGGAAGCAGAAACTGCATGGGCGCAAGTGAGGAGCCCGATAGTAGCCCCAGCCCTCCGCACAATCGGCGTATCAGCCGTGGCGGACCTGGACTGGAGGAAAAGCGAGATGCGAATCGGAGCAGCTAAGGAGGTGTAGGCAAGCAGAATCAAGTAAAGTGCAAGTGCGCGTAGGTAGGAGAAATTGTTAAAAAGCACAGAGTAATTCAGCCACACATATACAATTTAAAAAGTATTAAAAACCTAGTAGCAGGGCAGGAAACACCAAATCCTACCGCTGTCAGCTGCGCACGTCCGTTTGCATCGGGAATATATAGGCTAATGCCTATGATGCAAACTGGATCGCTAACGCAGCTGAGGAAGCGGAAACTGCGTGGGAAACAGGGGCTCAAATTGGATCATAAATTTAAAGCTGTTCTGAACAGGGGCCCCCAAAATATGTTTGGCCCAGGGCCCCCAAAATCCTTAAGATGTCCCTGGTGGCATCGTTACTCACTGATATAATTCCAAGGAATTGGACAACTTTTGATTTGTTTTAGATCCTTAAATCTACAATTCGGTTTCATGGGGGCCCTTCGAGTGGACATTCGCGGTGCAGGCCTGGGATAAAAAAAGTTTAGGATGTTTCTAGAAAAATTGTCTTTTTGGCAGTGACATCATAGAACTTTATTCTCTAGAACAAGATGGCGGTCTTGTACTATTGTATACTATGCGGAATTAACCTGGGGCTTGCGCTGAAGTAATGAACGCAAACTTCGGAAAGTACACAGCTCACAGCGGGATTGATCCAGAGCAATAATGCACCAAGGCTGTCACTGCAGCATATTTGCTGTGCAAAAAATAGTGTTCTCACTTGTACAAATGTTTTTGTCCTACCCTAAACCAGTCATAAAGTTAGTGAGACAAATGAGGAGAATGTAGTTTAATTGTTAATAGTATCTTTCTTTCTTTCTTTCTTTCTTTCTTTCTTTCTTTCTTTCTTTCTTTCTTTCTTTCTTTCTTTCTTTCTTCCTTTCTTTCTTCCTTTCTTTCCTTTATCTAATGGCCATAAAAGTAATACAATTAAAATAGTTATAAAAAAGAAGCACAATACAATGTGAACATGAAAATATACAGATACCAGGCATAAAGTATTCGGAGAAGCATGCACTCTTGTCCTAGGGACACAGAACTGACGTACAAACACTCGACCATAGACAAAAACATTTTGGGGTCCGTCATGCCTAAAAGTTCAGTTTATAAATGTATTGCTGTAGTAAGGGTGTTTGAAAAACTTTGGGCCAGAATAATAAACTTTAAAAAGCAGATACCCCAATAAAAAGCATTGCTAGGCGCGTGCATACTACATTTAACACATCATATAGGGATTGATCCATTGTGGAACAAAGTTGGTATGGATACAGGAATACAAGTGTGGTTACATACCCTTCCATGTCTCACAAACAACCTAGCTGAATGAAGTGCAAGTGCTTCAGCTTATATTATATTTAAAAACACAAGTTCTAAAATCAGTAAAACCTTAATGCACAAATGGAGGGGGTTTTGTATTAGGAAGTGGGTGAAAAAAGGGTAAGAGAGCCACTTATTTGCCGAATTTGGCATATGCTCTCCAAAAATGTAGGAATAGAGAAGACAACCACCGGAGACGTGTCGGTTCTACATAGCATTATCACTACCCTATATTGTGCAACACCCTAAAGGTGGCACAGAGGAGCAATCCAACGCCTACGCTGCATATAATACCTTCAGCAAAAAAGAGGAGATGGTTGTCAGTTTCTTCAGCACTTCTGCAAACGGCAAATTTTACTGCCTCCTTGTTGACTAGTCCATTTAGCGGTAAAGGTAGCAAGCGGTAGTGTAACTAACCTGAACCTTCTATAAAGAGCTTTTGTGAATGGAGGGTCAATATCATTCATATAGTTTTCAAAATAAGAGGTAGGCTTGAGTCCTATGAAACAATAAGTCATTTTGCCCAAGCCTACCTATTTGGAGAATTTAACCTCCTCAAGCTCCAAATAGATGGCCTTTAATCTCTTATGTATGGACGATGGAATAGTTTCAGGGAACAACCAATACTCATGTAGACTCATAGAGTATATGGACTGTTTTACATCGTCCAACCAGGGGGGCAGAACACCTCTCTGTGATTTCTCGAGAACATCTCTTAATCCCACCATATATTCTGCCAGCTCGGGCAAAGAGGTTTCAGGTGCGCTAGGGGTACAATAAACCAGAGACCTAAGTCATATTTAAAAATCAATGGAGTGCTTTGGGGCAATTTAAGGGCTGCTCTTAAAAATTTATTCTCAGCACCTCCAGGGCTTTTAAAGTAAAATATCCCCAAGTTCAGCTCCATATTTTGCGGCAACTACAGCTTTGACCCTCCAAACCTCAAGAAGGAGGGAAATTGGATGGAACAAGGTCGTTTGTGAATTTTAAAACTGTTGACATCCTGTCCTTTATTATAAGGGTACTTTTGGTAACCTGGGTGCCCTAGGTATTTGCACTAAAGAGGCGAATGCCAAAATAATCAAAATCTAACACTTTGTCCAACTACTCCCCTTCCAACATTATTGTACTGTATTGTATTGTAATTGCATTTATATAGCGCTTAATACCCCTGACAAGGCGTCGAAGTGCTTTTTTGGCGAGTAGCACGCTACTCCGGAACCCATAAAGGATTAGTGTTGAGTTAGTATAGTGAAATATGAAAGTAATTTGAGTGGTGGATAGGTTAGTCAGTTATTTGGATTCAGAAGGAAAGCTGAGGGATAGAAGAGGGAAAAAGGTTAGCATTTATATAGCGCTTGTTACCCCTAATGGGGTGTTGAAGCACTCTCTTGGCGAGTAGCATGCTACTCCGGAACCCATAAGACTAAGGGGCCGATTCCGATTCGGGCCGGAAAACATACCGACCGACTCGGTATGGGAATATAGTCTGACCGACACGTACCGGCGCTGCCCGACCTGGGTAGTACGATGAAATGCATGTGAATCATGACCGACTCGTACGGAACACAAGCCGAATGACCGAACCGGACGGAAACAAGCTATCCGGCCGGGAAACCACGCGAATCGAACCGACCGACACGCACCAGGAATGAAACCGAACGAAACGTACCCGCGAACTCCGACCCACGCAGTACGATGTAATGCATGGAAAACCATACCGAGTCGCACGGAGCTCAAGCCGTACGACCAACACGCATACAAAAGCCAGCCGAAGGAAGCCAATACTCGGCGACTGACGCGTACGCCACACAATAAACCTAGCAGAAACACAGCGTGAACGACTCGGAGAAGCTCGCACGAGACAACTGCAGCGTCCTACTCGGTCAGAAGAACGTCTCCTACATGCACAAAAAATACAAAGGAAAAAATACAAAAAAAAGGGCTAAACAAGCAATGACAAAGTCAATAAATACAGGGGAAAAAAAACATGGAACAAGGACACACCCCCAACTCCACCTATATAAAGGCCTCAAATCCCTACCATGATCCTTTGCAAATTCAACTGACCTGCCAGCACAGAACACCATCAGACAGCAACCACAGACACACTCACAGCTCATCCATCACACAAGCCACACACCATTAGCACCTCAACAAATAGCACACTCACATACACCCAGCACAACCTACACTCACACACCCTCACTTGCACACACACACACATCAATCACCACCACCACCCATCACCATGCCCCCAAAGAAGAATCCAAAGTTCCTAGACAGTGAATTGGAAGTCCTGGTAGATGAGATCCTCAGGGTAGAGCCACAGTTGTTTGGTACATTGGTCCAACAGACCCCCATGTCGCAGAAAACCAAGATGTGGGAGAGGATCGTCGACAGGGTGAACGCACAATCACCATGTTTGCGCACAAAGGAAGACATCCAGAACAGGTGGTATGATGTGCGCAGGAGGGTCAGGGACCTACTAAAGAAGGATTACATCGTGAGTCAGCGCACCGGCAGTGGCCCTCCTGCCAAACCACTATACCTCAGGCCCTGGGAGGAGAAGGTGCGGGCCATCCTACCACCAGTGAGCGTATATTGACCATCAAACATCCCAGAGCCTGGTGAGTACACAACTAATATACCCAATATTGTGTGACAATACACACACATCACTGTCAAGGGGATAGTCAAACCATGCACCCTTAGCAAATCCACAGCAACCAAAAGATAATCACCCCAAGATTTGTCTGTCAGTCAGATAAACACAATACATGCCATCTCATAGTGATATGTAACTGTGTCATGATATGTACAAACCTAACTACAAATACAGCAAGGCAGTGGCACAAATATAACCAACAAACACAGTTAGATATTTTGCCACCACTAGAACACCACCTCACAGGGAAGCTCACTGAAAGGAAGGAATTCTGTGTATGCTGGTGAAGTCAGTGTAGCCAATAGCATGATGGGAGTTGTAGTCACAGATATTGGTCACCCTCACAATTGGCCCATCAACACCACCCTGAACCATGCTCACATCACAGGGAGTGGAAAAGAACTGACAAGATGGCTGACACTGGGTACTGCTGTGGGGAGCACAAGGCCCTGCTGGGAACTGTGCAACAACCAACAGCAGGACACCACTGACTGACATCCTGAAAGCCAACTTGCACTCCCTGCAATGGAAGCATGTTCCATGGTGGGATATCTGGCTGGGTGGGAAGGAGGACTGACAGCTCTGACCATAGTTACCAGCAGCTTTACTCACACACCCCTTAACACAAACTCCACACAACTCACCTGGGAGAATGCATTGCCTCACACTCTAATTAAATATCCCACAAAGAACTACCACACTGGGTTATGCTGTGTGAAGCACAGGGACACTTTTGGGACTTGTAGCCAAACAAACGCCAGAACAACACTGTCAGCCATCCTGTCAGCACAGGCACACTACCCCACAGGGAAGCAGAGTCAAAAGGAAGGAAGTATGGGCATGCTGGGAAGGGGGTGTATGCAATAGCATGATGGGAGTGGTAGTCACAGCTCAACATCCCCCACCCACATGGCCCAGCAAGCTCACACTGAAGCATGCACACCTCACAGGGAGTGGAAAAGAACTGACAAGATGGCTGAAACTGGGTACTGCTGTGTGGAGCACAAGGCCCTGCTGGGAACTGGGCACCAACAAACAACAGGACCACACTGTCAGCCATCTTGCCATTGCTGTCACACTCACACACAGTGAAGTCCACTCAAAAGGAAGGAAGTATGGGCATGCTGGGAAGGGGGGTGTAGGCAATAGCATGATGGGAGTTGTAGTCACAGATATTGGTCACCCTCACAATTGGCCCATCAACACCACTCTGAACCATGCTCACATCACAGGGAGTGGAAAAGAACTGACAAGATGGCTGAAACTGGGTACTGCTGTGGGGAGCACAAGGCCATGCTGGGAACTGTGCAACAACCAACAGCAGGACACCACTGACTGACATTTTGAAAGACAACTTGCACTCCCTGCAATGGAAGCACGTTCCATGGTGGGATATCTGGCTGGGTGGGAAGGAGGACTGACAGCTCTGACCATAGTCACCACCAGCTTTTCTCACACCCCCCCTTAACACAAACTCCACACAACTCACCTGGGAGAATGCAATGCCTCACACTCTAATTAAATATCCCACAAAGAACAACCACACTGGGTTATGCCGTGTGAAGCACAGGGACACTTTTGGGACTTGTAGCCAAACAAACGCCAGGATAACACTCTCAGCCATCCTGTCAGCACAGGCACACTACCCTACAGGGAAGCAGAGTCAAAAGGAAGGAAGTATGGGCATGCTGGGAAGGGGGGTGTAGGCAATAGCATGATGGGAGTGGTAGTCACAGCTCAACATCCCCCACCCGCATGGCCCAGCAAGCTCACACTGAGGCATGCACACCTCACAGGGAGTGAAAAGCCAATTCAAAGATGTCTGACACTGGCCTCAGCTGTGGGGAGCACAGGGCCCTGCTGGGAACTGTGCACCAACAAACAGCAGGACACCACTGTCAGCCATCTTGCCATTGCTGTCACACTCACACACAGTGAAGTCCACTCAAAAGGGAGGAAGTATGGGCATGCTGGGAAGGGGGGTGTAGGCAATAGCATGATGGGAGTTGTAGTCACAGATATTGCTCACCCTCACAATTGGCCCATCAACACCACTCTGAACCATGCTCACATCACAGGGAGTGGAAAAGAACTGACAAGATGGCTTACACTGGGTACTGCTGTGGGGAGCACAAGGCCCTGCTGGGAACTGTGCAACAACCAACAGCAGGACCCCACTGACTGACATCCTGAGAGTCAAGCTGCACCCACTGCAAGTGTGGCATGCTTCATGGTGGGACAACTGGGCTGGGGGAGAAGGAGGTCCGGATGTCAACCAAATACCACCAATGCTGGTCATGCACACACCTCAACATCCACATAGAAATGCATCCGGTTGGCAGGACAATGAGCCACACCAATATCAACCTCTGACTGTGACAACTTAGGACAATGCAATGTACAGGCCCGCATCCAGAGGTACAGTCACAACTGTCATGTGTTTGAACCAGTGATGCCTGCAGAAACATAACATACATTGTGTGTCTCTTCTAAAAACAGGTGATGATGGGGACACAGCAGCAGATGAGTAGGAGTCCCTGTCCCAGGCTCTGGGGGACCCTGATCTCTCTGGTGTGGAACAGCCTCTGCCCTCATCGGATGGCGAAGACCAACCTGGCACCTCCGGTGGGAGTCATCATGCAGCACCAGCAGGACCACCATCTGCACCCCCTGCACCCATTCCTCCAACATCTGCCAACACACAGACCACCCCCACCGACACAGACAGACCAAGGACACTCAATGACAACAGCACAGGGACCACAGCCCACCGTGAAGCAACGGACAACAACCCCAGTACCAACACCCAAGGGGGCCGAGGGTCACCTGTGCGTGCCACGGCAGCTCCCGCACATGTGTCCAGGGGTGGTGGTAGGGGTGGTAGGCAGAGGTCGCTGTTTGCAGAGGGGTCTGGACTGCATGATGACCCACAACTGGCACGCATTGCTGAGGCGTACCAGAATAGCACCAGAGAGGTCAGCCAGGTAGTGGGGATCCTCAAGGACATTCAACAGCAGCAGGCTGCCCATCATGCCCGCTTGGACTCCCACATGTCCCGTGTGGAGACACACATGTCCCGTGTGGAGACACACATGTCTGGCATGGAGTCCAAGTGGGACACATTGGAAGAACTGACAGCGGTGCAGAGGGACATATTGACATGCCTCCGCCAGATTAGCACCAACATGTCCACACCTCCCTGTGTGCCCACAACATCTGGTGCCCCAACAACTGCAACTGCCACAGGGAGGGAGGATGACTCTGGTGGAGAGTCCTCTGCACCGCAGCGGCCTGCATGTGAGGGTCCCCCCAGAAAGAAGAGGGGTCGTCTGAGGAAGGACAGCTGAGAGGCTGATGGCCAGGTACATCCCCCAGGAACCCAACACCTGTTCTGGAAATTCTCCTTTGTGTGCAAACTGTTCACCCTGTCGAATGCAACACAACTCTCCCACATGAACATGGGGAGTTTAAGTGGGACTAATGTATCAGATGACTGTGGACTTTACTCTGGACATTTCTGCTACCAAGACTTCCAACTCATCTGGGAACTTTGGATTACAATACCAATGTACAGCACCACCATCCTGTGCACTATCCTCACACATGTATGTAATAAACTCACTAATACACCATACTTGCCTCTGTTGTGATTCCAACGTTGTTTTTGTCACGGAGATGATGATCTGCTAAATGACACCGTGCATGCTAACTGCCACAGCAAGTTCAACACCGTCATGTGAGTCATGGCGACGTGACACATATGAGGGAGACACACCACTAGGGCTACACAACACATAGACACCAGGGCCATCGGACTCATCGCCTACACTGATGTTGCCAGGAAATACAGTGGAATGCACAGACACCACACCTATTCAGAGTCTGTGTTAACTAGCCCACAGGTGCAGTAAGCAAATGTCAGTCAGATGTGTGACCACAGACAACGCACATCCCAAAGTGAAGCACAGGTTTATTACACATTTGCAACATGTTGTTTCCACTACAAATGCAAGGTAATCCCACGTGGCAGTGGCCACACAGTCAAAAAGTGTAGAAGAAATAAAGTCCAGGGGTGTGTGGCACATCACCTGTAGGGAAACGACTGCTGCCACCCTGAAAGCTGAATCATGGTGTTGGGCTACCTGTAAGGACACATCGCTGCACGCATCCAGTCAAGTAGCACATGGCCACACTCAAACAGCACCAGAGCACCACCCACACATATCATGCAAACTCACATCATTCACATGACAACTCCCTGGATACTGACATTCAGCTGAAGAAGTTGGTGATGAGCTGTGTGCGGACATCACCATCATCATCATCACTGGCATCGTGGTCCAGGCCAGGATCCTCCACAGGTGGCGGACGTTGGTCATCGTCATCCAGGATGAGAGGCAACTCCTTCCGCACTGCCCGGTTGTGTAGCATGCAGCAGACGATGACAATCTTGCACACCTTTGCTGGGGCATATGGGAGGGCCCCTCCTGTCTTGTCCAGGCAGCGGAAGCGGCTCTTCAGGAGTCCAAATGTCCGCTCGATCACTCTCCTGGTCCGACCATGTGCCTCATTGTAGCGCATCTGGGCTGGTGTCACAGGGTTCCTGAGGGGTGTCAGCAACCACGGCATGTTGGGGTATCCGGAGTCACCTACAGACAGACAATTGTACATTAGCTGAGTTGGAAAAGAGGGCGGAATACAACATAGCAGAACACACACAATGGTACAAAGTCAGTACACACCGACAAGCCAGGCACGCTGGTTCTGCATCTGTGACATCATCCTCGGGATGCGACTACTCCTCATCACGTAGGCATCGTGTGCCGAACCGGGGAAACGGGCACACACATGTGAGATGCTCATATCTGCAAGACATACCACCAGAGCATTGATCGAATGATAATGTTTCCTGTTCCTGTATGCCTGCTCATGTGCCTGTGGTGGTACCAAAGCCACATGTGTCCCATCAATGGAGCCAATGACATGTGGCATCCTCCCTAGGGCATAGAAGTCACTCTTGACGTCAGTGAGTTGTTGACGTTTAGGGAAATAGATGTACTGGTTCAGGCATCTCAACATTGCCTCCAAAACATTGCGTAGCACACAGCTGAACATAGTCTGTGACATCCCACCAGCAGACGCCACAGTGTGTTGAAAGGTACCGGTGGCAAAGAAGTGTAGGGCTGCCATCACCTTCACCTTGGGGGTCAGCACTGTAGGGTACGGCCGGCCAGGTTGCAAATGTGGGGCCAAGCGCACTGCCAAATCCTCAATCAGCTGCCTGGTGAAGCGGTACCGTCGGATGCAGTCACGTTCCACCATCGTTGCAAGGTCAGGGAATGGTCTATGGACAGCTGGTGCCCTGCAGTGCATAGGTGAAGAAAGAAAGATTGTCAGTCACCCCACATATGTGGCATTGACCATACTCAATATCACATGATACATCATTACGAGACACAAGTACCTGATGTGTGTGCCGTTCTGTATGGACAGATATGGCATCTACATGGCCAACATCTAACATCACAGTTCAACATGTGTTGACAACAAGTTCCAGGTTGTGCAATGGGAAATCATTAGGCTGTGTCACAGTACCCATTTACTGCTGTCACGTTCCAAACACACACCACAGTGACATGTCTGGACAGATGCGCCACAGGCATCACAGCTCATTGACAGGTAGATTCCCAGGGACCCTGTATTGCCACATGGACACTGGCATGACATGGCGTATCATGTACACGTCAGAAAAACAAACATGACTCCCACAGGTAGTGGCCCCTGTTGCCTCCGCAGGACAGACATGGACGTCTGTGACACACACACGCACAACATCAAAGTCCATGCACAAACAACGTGGATGTGGAGACTGTCTCCCATTGTGCACATGGAATCAGAGACATCGGAAACACAACATGCACACAGACTGTGGAGGGCCATCACTATTGTGGCAATGGGTCACCCTGTGACGTACATACCTTCCCACATGGGACTCTGGTGGTATGTGACATGACATACACATACACAACCTGGAAATGTGAACATGCCACATGCTCTGAAATGAACAGTTGCACATCACAATGGTCATGTGCACAACACACAAAGGATCCTGTCCCCATGAACACGTGCACAGCCTGGGAGTGGCTGCCCCCAAGTGCCACCCCAAAAACCACATGTTCACCCCCATACACAGAAAAGGTAATGCAGCCTTACATGCCTTAGGATACAGTGTGGACAGGCTGTGGTGTTGTAGGTGTGCCCCTGAGTCCCTGGCAAGTATATGTGGCTGGCATACGTTCACCAGTGACAAGCATGGTGACATATGCGAGTGACCTGTACAGGGACGCGTCGTACAGCAATGGACCGATCGGTGCGCACGCATTGGCCATTGCATATGAAGTGTGTGGGTACGCGTTGTTTCCCGGAATACGCGTTGTACAGCAATGGACCGATCGGTGCGCACGCATTGGCCATTGCATATGATGTGAGCGGGTACGCGTTGTTTCCCGGAATACGCGTTGTACAGCAATGGACCGATCGGTGCGCACGCATTGGCCATTGCATATGATGTGAGCGGGTACACGTTGTTTCCCGGAATACGCGTTGTACAGCAATGGACCGATCGGTGCGCACGCATTGGCCATTGCATATGATGTGT
The DNA here is from genome assembly GCA_963921515.1 of Calotriton arnoldi. Classification (NCBI taxonomy): domain Eukaryota; kingdom Metazoa; phylum Chordata; class Amphibia; order Caudata; family Salamandridae; genus Calotriton; species Calotriton arnoldi. The sequence continues at coordinate 1,274,735 of CAWUFW010005504.1, read as the reverse complement.
GCGGGTACGCTTTGTACAGCAATGGACCGATCGGTGCGCACGCATTGGCCATTGCATATGATGTGAGCGGGTACGCGTTGTACAGCAATGGACCGATCGGTGCGCACGCATTGGCCATTGCATATGATGTGAGCAGGTACGCGTTGTTTCCCGGAATACGCGTTGTACAGCAATGGACCGATCGGTGCGCACGCATTGGCCATTGCATATGATGTGAGCGGGTACGCGTTGCACAGCAATGGACCGATCGGTGCGCACGCATTGGCCATTGCATATGATGTGTGCGGGTACGCGTTGTACAGCAATGGACCGATCGGTGCGCACGCATTGGCCATTGCATATGATGTGAGCGGGTACGCGTTGTTTCCCGGAATACGCATTGTACAGCAATGGACCGATCGGTGCGCACACATTGGCCATTGCATATGATGTGAGCGGGTACACGTTGTTTCCCGGAATACGCGTTGTACAGCAATGGACCGATCGGTGCGCACGCATTGGCCATTGCATTTGATGTGAGCGGGTACGCGTTGTACAGCAATGGACCGATCGGTGCACACGCATTGGCCATTGCATTTGATGTCAACGGGTACGCGTTGTAATTTGAAATATGCGTTGTACAGCAATGGTCCGATCGGTGCGCACGCATTGGCTAGGGCCTGGCATTGCAACGGACGCGTTCTCGAATCTGTAACGAGTCTGATGCAGTGAATTCAGTTGGCCAGCCACAACAATGTTGCAAATTCATGGGTGTCATGAAGTTTAACTTTTGAAGGATGCTGTGGGCGTGTATAAGTGGTGCAATTCCATGGATTGGCCAGATTCAGAAGATGCAAACGAGTTGGACCTATCACTTTGGACACATGGGACAGTATCTGCCTCTGCAGCACACATATAATGCTGGCTGTTCCCCTGAGAGATCACTTGCCTGCACTACATACTCCAGGACGACATCTGCCACCAACACTGCTGCTGTCTCTGCATCCTCTGGCTACTGCAATGGCACGTACTGTGGAGAGAGCCCCAGCCTTCAGCACTGAGGAGAACCAGGCCCTGCTGGACAGCCTCCTTCCACAGTACAGCAAGCTGAATGGGAAACCAGGGGAGCAGGTGAGTGTGCTGTCCACTGCCTTACTAAATGTGCATTTTGTCTGACTAGCAAGACTTCCAGTGTGCACACCACTGGCTAGCATGCTCACTGAGTAGTTCTCACCCCCCAAAGTGTGTAGTTACATGCACTGAACAGATATAGTGCAGTAACAGTGCATTCCAACAAGGTTTTACTTCCCAGGCAATGATACCATTTAGTAACTGCTGGTAAACTGTTCATAGCCATAGTTGCACTGCCTGTGTACATCATGTGCCCCTGTGATTGAGACATGTATATCCAACTGTGTGATGCACGGATATGTTGCATGTGTAGTAATGGCCTTTTTCACTTTGTCATCCTCACAGGTTGATGCCCACCAGAAGCAGGAGATCTGGCTGACCATCGTCCGGGCAGTAAGATCCGTGGGGGACTACAAGCTCCGGATCTGCAACTGCCAGAAGAGGTGGCAGGACCTTCAGGGCTGGACCCGGAGGATCGCAAGGGTCCAGCTGAACCTGTCGCCTCCTCGCAGGAGGGGCGGACACCGGACCCTGACCCCCCACATGCTCCGGATCCTGGCGGTGGTCTTCCCTGACCTGGATGGGCAGCTGAAGGCCAGACAGCAGCAAGGAGGGGGTGAGTCCATGACTGCACTGTGAACTTTGTCTGACATGCTATGTGCCCTCCTCTGGCCTGGTTAAACCTCCACAGTACATCAGTCTTGTGGTCCAGGACCCATGTCCCTCAATTGTGACATGCCCACTCCTCATCTGATACCCAGGTGTGGCCCTTACAGTCTGGAAATTGTGTCACTTGGGTACTGTGTCCTTGCATTTTGCTTAGCTCAGGGTGGGGGCCAGCATTTGTTACCGTACCTTTGTGGTGGGCTTCATGGGTGGGTCAATTGCTTACACAATGCCTGAGTTCTGACATGTAATCTGCGTGTAACTTTGATATGTGTTCCAATTGCTGATCTGACTCACCACATGTGCCTGGGGTATTTGGCACACCCCCATGCTGCGGGTGGGAACAATGTTTGGGCCTCAGGAGTATGTATATCGAGTGTGTCACACATGCTTAGCCACATGCCTACTGTCCAGGGCTCATCCCTCTTTCACGCGGAGCAGGACAGTCATGCCTACTCCAGGGCATACAATACACTCTGTACTCCCACTCCCGTGTATCAGCTGACACGTTGTGCTCAGTGAAATGTTCCCTCAGGTGTCTGCCTCTGTGTCATTGTGCTGTGGCTTCATTGTCAGGACTACTGGGCTGTTTATCGGTTATGGCTCAGCATGCCATCTGAGATGTGACCATGAGAGACGATACTTGGGTGACATATAGGTGTTTGATCACTTGACTGTGCAGACTGGTGCATGCGACTGAGAAGTTCAGGCAGCTGTTTTTCATTCACAGCAGACTGTGAGGTGCTCAGGTTCAGAGAGTTGTGTTTCATGTCTCCCATATGTCCAATTGGTATGACGTGGACAAATACGAGTTCAGATGATGTGGTGGGGGGATGGACATGTGCACTTGTCAGCTACAGAACTTGCATTCCCCATGACCTAGGATTGTGACACAGTGCAGACTGTTGTTGGCTGGCTGCCCTGCCCATGTGACTGGAGACAGTGATGTATGACTTTGCAGGCATGCATGTGCCATGGCATTAAACTTCCTAAGAGTGATCCTGCAGGGGAGTGACATGTGCAACATGCACCCCATTGTGGCATTGACTATGAGGACATGGGTGCATCATGGTGTCTGGTGCTGGTATGCATCACATGCATTTCAAATTAGACTCTGGCCATCCCTTCATCCGGACACCTGTACTGACTCAGGGGCAAGAGATGTGATGTGTGCATGTTCACATACTTCACCGTGTTCCCTGCAATGTCCAACAACTGGGTAGGTGGTGCATGTGTCCACACTGGGGTATTACCATCCGGCAGGCACCAGACAGATGGGTGCAAGCTGTTTGAGGGTAAATGGGTGGTCACACCCTTCTGCTTACCGGCTCATGAGAGCACGACCCGCACTCTGCTCGTTCACTTGAAAAGAAGGAACAACGGTGTGAAATACAGTGGCACTTTGTTAAGCAATTCAGTAACACCGAGAACTGTTCATTTGATGCTGCTCGTCAACACATGAGCAGGATGAAAATGAAAGCATCAACAATATTACAAATCATATTTTAAGTGAAGCACAAAGATCTATGTAACTATCTATCAGTGAGCTACAGCCTATGGGGCAAGTCTTAAAAGAGGGATCATGAATAGGCAAGCGCCTAGAAGGCAAATCTTAAATAAGAGAGCAAGAACCATCCAAGGCTACACAGTTTAAGCTAGGATGAATGCAATGAATTGGGTGTGGATGAGCTAAATTAGAGAGGCTGACAAAGGCAAAAGGCTAGCAATCAGAAAAGAGCATTACCACCTTGATAGTAGAATTTCAAGGCCCAAGATCAGGAGAACGGCCGACCATGAACCCTCCCCATGCAATGCACTGGTATGAAGAATTTAGGGTGTGGACATGGGTGCGAAGCTTTTATATGGCTTAATGCAGAACTCCTACCCACAGTTGACGTGGGCCCTGACGTGGGTCCTTGACCACACGCTTACAGTAACTGTGGAAAGTTTTTTGAAGAACAGAGAAGTGGTATAATGGTGAAAACAGGGGCTTTTAGCAGGTGGTCGGTGCTCTTGACCGCAAACATAAGAAAAAGATAACTTTTACCGTAAGATGCTCAGAATTTGAGAATTTTATATATTATTTCTCTGTCACGTAGCCGCCTTTTCAGTTTCAGTGGAGCAAGCGTTGAAAGTTTCATAAGTTAAAATTTTGCAAACATTGCTTGTGAAAGAGCAAGATGTACCAGCAGAGTGTCACATACGTGTGGGCTAACCTTATTCTTGTGACTGTGGATATTTACAAGGGGGGGCTGGTGCCGCGGTGGATGGCACAGGTCCCTGCTGTCAGGTCAGAAAGGCCTACAAGATTTGTTGTATTAGAAAAATGATAGCATGAGGCAGTGGCCTCTTGGGCCTACATGTGTGTGTGCATCTAAGGAGGTGGGTTTGGGCCTAAGTGTATGTATCTAAGGGGTGTGGACCACTGTGACAGGTACTAAAAGGCTAAAAGAACAATGGACAGCTTAGGTCATCTATCAGGGCCTGACTGGTGGGGCCTATATGGGAGTGCCATGTTTCATGGGCAGAGCAGAAAGGTACATAGGTCTGTGTTATATGGTAGAACAGAACCCTACTACAAAGGCCAGGAGGGGTGTGAGTGCCATGGTTGACCATCAGACTGACAATTGGCTTCTCCTAATCTGTGTGAGCACTTTTGGCAATGTTCAACTAAGGATGCCAGGGCTTGCTCTGTAATGTGCTGTACTTTACTGTGGTGTGTGCGGTCAGTGCAGGTGACTGATGTTTGTCTGTTTCCCTAATTGTTTGCAGATACATCCACGGCCACAGGAGGGGACAGCTCCACGGACCAGGAGGAGCTGCAGAGCCAGGCTGGGTCAGCAGCCGATGAGTGGTCGGAGGGACCCAGTGGCACGGAGGGCGAGGGGAGCCACACCGAGGAGTCCTCAGCACCATCCACCTCAGCTGAGGACCACAGCAGCTCGGAGGATGACTCCCTTGTGGAGGCGGGTGTCAGCAGCCACCACACCCCAGCTAGTATGGCTGGCCCCGCCACCACCACCACCACCGCCCTCCCATTGGCTCCCATTTCAGAGGTCCGTGGAGGCTCCCGTGTTCGGGAGCGTGTCTCCTTTGTGCCAGGCACCGCACCCCCTGCCCCTGTGTCCCCTGCTGCCCTCAGTGAGGAGTCTGTGTACTTACTTCACCAGCTCCATGTAGGGCAGACAGCTATGCTGAGTGTCCTCCATGCACACACCACTCTGTTGACACAGCTGGTGTCGTTCATGGAGGGCATCTCATCTGGCATGTCTGCCCTACAGAGGAGCAATAAGTCCATGGACTCCTCCCTGACGGCAGCAGTGTCTCTTCTCCAACAGTCCCTCACCCCTCCTACCTCTGCCCCATCCACACTTCCTGGCACCCTACCTGTCCCAAGCACATGCACACCTGCACAATCACCCAAACACACAGACACAAGCAGCACAGAAACACCCAAAACAAAGGCAAAACGTGCACGCAAGCATCCTTAGGGGACTGATACCACACCCACAGGGGATGGGGAACAGACACACACACAGGCATCCACAGTCACTCCGCAGTCCTCCGATACCTCTCCCTCCAAGGCCCCTTCCCTTGCCTCACCTGCAACCCCACCTACACAGCAGCTCTTCCTCTGTGACCTCGGCCTCTTCCCCTCCGATCCAGCTGATCCAGCATACAGGGGGAAGAGGAAGTCCACCCACACAGAGGGGAGTGCCCCTCACCCCCGGACACCCTCCCCCAGGCACGGACAGACTAAGGCCCCCACACGCAAGTCCCCCCGGTCCCCGAAGAGCACGACCCCGCCACCGCCCTGCAGCTCAACCACACAGTCTCCTTCCTCCATCCCTCAGGCCCCCACAACACTGGTTCCCCACCACACCCTGCCCCAGGTTCCCCCACCCACAGATACACCATCCCGAAAATGATCCAGCCTTCTCCACCTACCACTTGCTCTTCCAGCCTCACACCCCCCGCTGCACATGTTTGTGCCACTGGTGTGGAGACTGTGTCCTCCCCCTCTGTCCTGCCCACCTTACTTGAACCCCATTCTACTCCCCTGGAGATAGGCACTGCAGTGGAGTCCACTACCACCCCGTCTGACTTGGGCACTGCAGTGGGGAACCTGTCCACTCCATCTGGCCGGACCACTGCAGTCGTGCCGGCACCCACACCATCTGACTCATGCCCCCCAGTTGTGCCGGCACACACCATGTCAGACACCTCCACTGCAGTTGCCAGTGACTCTCCAGCACCAGCCACCCCTTCCCTGCCTCCTTCTGGTGAGCCCTGATCCTGTCCCTGCGGTGCCTGGCCTGCCCCCGTATGCCCCTCTGAGGGGAATGTCCCTGCTCCGTATCAGTGCAGGCAAGCAGAGGGTGACATCTGCCACTGTCACCCTGTTCGGACTGAACTGTTGGACTGGCCATTGGCCTTTGTATTTTTGCAGGACTTTCATATTTCACACACATATGCTGAATAAAGCTCCTTTCTGTTCTCTGGTGGTTTAGTTTCAGATGTACATGATGTTGATGATGCTAACCATGCCCTTGCTGCAGTGATGGTGATTTTTGATATCATGAAAATGAAGTGTTACTGTGTAGGACCCCATGTGGTCCAGGGGGAATGTGTCCTATCCTGGTGTGTAGCCATGTCATCCTTTGCAGCAATATGAGGGTGTCATGTTTTCAATATTTGCCAATGTGATTTACTACATTTATTTGCAATATCACATCTGTGGCTTACACCCCTGCACATCAGTTGTGCTTGCCATTGTTCAATTTGTCTGTTTCCCTGACCGTGTGACCATCTCCACTGGACATGCAAGTTTGGGCATCAATGGGGAAGGACTCATCTGTGTTATCAGTGCAACTTGCTATACATGTGTGTTGGATCTGTGCAGATGATTTCGGTGACACTCCCATGACCAGGCTGATGTGACGAGAGCCTTCATTTTGTGCTAATTGTTGACTGAGTGACCAAGTGTACTGCTGACATGATAGAGCCCTGCAGAGACAACGTATGGCACAGCTTTCCTTACACAGGAGTGGAGTCCCCTCATGGCAGTGTGTAATTCCGTGACATTGCCTGAGCCCAAGGTGTGTGTTGTGTGAGCATGTCTGTGTGTGTTCACTTCCATTTTGCAACACATGCTGGGATCCCTAGTGATGTTCCTGTTTGTGATGCTTGCTGAGTTGACCTATGTTCCCCCCCAAATCTTCGCACTGGGTTCTCTGGGATGTGGGTGCATGGCACATTACTGGTCATCAGGGTGTCATCCATAGGTGTTTTTGCTGTCAGGGCTGAGTTTGTGGGCAAACGCAGATGAGACACAGTCAGGATTCCCCTTGGCACTTGTTGGTTACACAAGTCATGTAATTTACAGTTTGTGTTAGCTTTCAGTGATTGTGACACGTTGTGTGTGTGACTGCTGCCACTCCTCTGGGTCAGAGCTGCAATGTTGGAAGTTGTCTATGTGTGTTCTTTGTGGGTGACCTTGACTTCTTCATTGGTGTGTGACTGTGTCCGGGATCACATTGATTGTGGTGGATTTCACGTCATGCCCATGTACGGCGTACTGTGCAGTGTGTCTGACATTCACGAGTCTTGTTGACTGGCCATGTGTGATGGGTTTCTGCACCTTAGTTCCCACCACCACCCCTGGGATTGTCATGGGTGCATGTGCAATGTCACCAGTCCATGTGAGCTTCACAGCTGCACATTGGTGTGGATCAAGGTGTGTGGTGTTGAGTGTGTGCAAATGAGAGTTGTTGCACGGCTACACCCCTACCTCCATGTTGGCTTTGGCTGACAGGCCGTGCTGATTGATTTGTGCTTGTGTAGGTGTGATGGTAGTTTGTAGCTCAGGACACATGACTGTGGTTCACAGTGTGAACGACATCTAGCTTTGTCATCACAGTGGGATTATCATGCAGGCCAGGGTCACCACAATGTGGGGTCCCTGGGGGTAGTGCTGTGGTGGGTCTGTCTCTTGCTGTGTTATTTGCTGTTCCTACAAGCTTGTGTGACATGTGTAATTTGGGCTCCCTCTCATCTAACAATGCCTGATTGCCCACATAGGGGAAACCGATCCATGAGTTACTTTTGTGTGGCACTGTATACACATCTGTGTAATTGTGATTCAGGCCTCCTCATGTGTTGTGTGGTTGCCTGGGGACACTGGCACCCCCCCATCACCTGTTGTGTTTGATATGCAGTGTGAGGCTGCCTGTTTGTGTTTGTGCATCTGCACCACTGCATTGGCATATCTTTGTGTGCCATTGGCTGTATGTTGTTTGGTGGGTTTCCCCTGCTGTCCCTGGGACTCCTAGGTCATCAGTCAGCACAATGATCATGGTTTGTATGTCCCATTGCTGCCATGGTATGGTATTTGTTCACCTGACATCTACAGTCTCCACAGGATATCTACATTTGTGTGTCCATTGGTGCAGATATGTGGGCCTGCATTATGATGGTCACTTCTGTCATTGTGTTATTGACGAATGTTGACAATGTCAGCCCCCATGGGTGATGTTTGTCTGCACATGGCCAAAGGTATATCTTATTTGCACTGCACTGTTTGCCTCACCCAATGTATGTTGCTATGGGACACAAGCACTACTATGCCACAGATGTGTTTGTTGTTCTGTGACCAGGAATCATCCATGCTGTTTGGCATTTGCAGCTTTTCCCATGACAACACTTACCTTTTGGTCACTGTGGTGATGGGGGTTTAAACCCAATTGCCACAATGTTCAAAATGTGCTTCAGCTATGGACCCCACACTTACCTTTTGGTCACTGTGGTGATGGGGGTTTAGACCCCATTGCCACAATGTTCAAAATGTGCTTCAGCTATGGACCCCAGACTTACCTTTTGGTCACTGTGATGATGGGGTGTTATACCCCATTGCCACAGTGGTCATGGTCTGCTTGCATTGTGGAGGCCACACACATTTATGTGTGACACATGTGATAGGGGGTCACATTGTATGCTCAATGTCATGTTCAGTGTTGTAGGCATTTGACACAGACTACACACGCTTGTCATGGTGTTGGTGGGATGTATTTTCAGACATTCCTTATGTTGGAGTATGCTGGTTGTGTCATGCATTTCCCGTCCTATGTGTAGGGGTGGTGTGGGTGGTAGGCATCCATCCCCTATGAGTGGGGATGGTGTTAGTGGTAGGCATCCAGGCCCCCTGAGTAGGGGTGGTGGTAGTGGTAGGCATCCAGGCCCCCTGAGTAGGGGTGGTGGTAGTGGTAGGCATCCATCCCCCTATGAGTGGGGATGGTAGTAGTGACAGGCATCCAGGCCCCCTGAGTAGGGGTGGTGGTAGTGGTAGGCATCCAGGCCCCCTGAGTAGGGGTGGTGGTAGTGGTAGGCATCCATCCCCCTATGAGTGGGGATGGTAGTAGTGACAGGCATCCAGGCCCCCCTGAGTAGGGGTGGTGGTAGTGGTAGGCATCTAGGCCCACATGAGTAGGGGTGGTGGTAGTGGTAGGCATCCAGGCACCCCTGAGTAGGGGTGGTGGTAGTGGTAGGCATCCAGGCCCCCATGAGTAGGGGTGGTGGTAGTGGTAGGCATCCATCCCCCTATGAGTGGGGATGGTAGTAGTGACAGGCATCCAGGCCCCCCTGAGTAGGGGTGGTGGTAATGGTAGGCATCCAGGCCCCCATGAGTAGTGGTAGGCATCCATCCCCCTATGAGTGGGGATGGTAGTAGTGACAGGCATCCAGGCCCCCCTGAGTAGGGGTGGTGGTAGTGGTAGGCATCCAGGCCCACATGAGTAGGGGTGGTGGTAGTGGTAGGCATCCAGGCCCCCCTGAGTAGGGGTGGTGGTAGTGGTAGGCATCCAGGCCCTCATGAGTAGGGGTGGTGGTAGTGGTAGGCATCCAGGCCCACATGAGTAGGGGTGGTGGTAGTTGTAGGCATCCATCCCCCTATGAGTGGGGATGGTGTTATTGGTAGGCATCCATCCCCCTATGAGTGGGGATGGTAGTAGTGACAGGCATCCAGGCCCCCATGAGTAGGGGTGGTGGTAGTGGTAGGCATCCAGGCCCACATGAGTAGGGGTGGTGGTTGTGGTAGGCATCCATCCCCCTATGAGTGGGGATGGTAGTAGTGACAGGCATCCAGGCCCCCATGAGTAGGGTGGTGTTAGTGGTAGGCATCCATCCCCCTATGAGTGGGGATGGTAGTAGTGACAGGCATCCAGGCCCCCCTGAGTAGGGGTGGTGGTAGTGGTAGGCATCCAGGCACCCCTGAGTAGGGGTGGTGGTAGTGGTAGGCATCCATCCCCCTATGAGTGGGGATGGTAGTAGTGACAGGCATCCAGGCCCCCCTGAGTAGGGGTGGTGGTAGTGGTAGGCATCCATCTGCCTATGAGTGGGGATGGTAGTAGTGACAGGCATCCAGGCCCCCCTGAGTAGGGGTGGTGGTAGTGGTAGGCATCCAGCCCCCTATGGGTGTGTATGGCATTGGTGGTAGCCATCCCGCCCCTATGGTTCTGCTGTTGCTAGTGTACGTCATTTCTGCAACCCTATGTGTGTGTGACATATTTCGGGTACGTGTCGTTTGTTTGTGTTATGGGTGTTTGACTTACCGTCTGCGCCGTACGCGTCCGTATCGGTCCCGGTAATAGATGTAGAGTATTGGTAGGACCTGCGCGATGGGATTCATGGTTTGTTCGTCTCGTTCGGGTTTCTCGTGGCTTGGACTCGTACTCGTCGCTGGCTTGTTCGTCTCGTAGCCGTGGATCGTCTTGTGGCGCGAATCGGAGCTTATGTGCAGCTCTCCCGGATGCTCTGACGTGCCGGACGTAGCGACGGGTTCGGCGCGTACGGAGTGCGCATCGTACTAGTCAGGCCGGAAGGTGCTGTGTATTTGGTTCCGTGCGACTCGATTCGGCGTTTACGGATCCGGCTCGGGCGGGGAACAGGAGATGAAATGGGTGAGTACGGCTCGCTCGGAATCTGGACTGTTATGCGCATCGTACTTGCTCGTTCGGACGACTGTTCGAATCGGTCGGGAAACACGCATTCAGCTGGGTTTTTTTCCGGACGGATAGTGTTAGGTGCGCTTCCGACCCGAATCGGAATCGACCCCTAAGTGGTGAATTAGTATAGTGAAATATGAAAGTAATTTGAGTGGTGGATATTAGTCAGTTATTTGGATTGAGAAGGATAGCGGAGGGATAGAAGAGGGAAAAAAGGTTAGCATTTATATAGCGCTTTTACCCCTAATGGGGTGTTGAAGCATCTTTCTTGGCGAGTAGCACGCTACTCCGGAACCCATAAGGATTAGTGGTGAATTAGTATAGTGAAATATGAAAGTAATTTGAGTGGTGGATATTAGTCAGTTATTTGGATTGAGGAGGATAACGGAGGGATAGAAGAGGGAAAAAAGTTTTGCATTTATGTAGCGCTTGTTACCCATAATGGGGTGTTGAATCCTTTGAAGCCTCTATGGGGTAGAAGGCCATAACTTTTCTCTTGCTTTCTTACTAAATCTATCATATAAGGGATTGTAAAGCGTATTCATATATACAGAGTGAGACTAAAATATATAGTCATACACTGTATTGCGATACATGTTCCTATTTACATCTGCGCTCCTAGGGAAGGCAAAGATCTCTAACAAATATATACACCACAAATGATTATTAAATCTGAATGTTACATAATGATGCAGAGGAATTGCATTTTTACAAAACCAGCAACCAAGGAATCACTTAATACACCATCTCTGCACAGTATACCCCTCCTTGGAGGGGGGGGACATAAAACAGTCATCAACCCTGAGTTAGGGCTAGAAAGCCTGGATATCCTGCAGTTCGGCATCTTTCTAACCAACCCGAACTCAAAACGGCATAAAACTGTGGTAAGCTCTAGGTAAGGCTAAAGGACCTGTACCATAGCAGGTCATCACTCCTTCTAACCTGCCTTTTCTCCACCTGAAACTTTCATGAACAGATGTGAGATAGTTGAGTTTAGGTTACAGAGTTATAATTCTGGCCTTCTTTCACCACAGGGAGAAGAACAGGAGTGTGTACAATTCACACAAGTATATTCAGTAAAATGATGTAAAATTCACTAACAAATTATGCAAAATTACACATAATTATGAAAAATAAGGCTTCCTGTATCTCGTGTATAAAAATGATACAGAGATACATTTTGCATCAAGAAGAACTCAAAACCAGCATGGCAAGTGACATATGCACAAGGCCATTTTGATTAGGAAATATCATTCTGATAACAGTCGGCTTCTGCCTACCCATGTTCTCTCACATTCCCCATTCAATCCAATTGCATCCCATCATTTCCTGCCCACCTCTCACATTTTTCAAACTTTATTTTCAATTATAGTCTACTTGGCCTAGCCCCGTGATTTTATTTTTAATGTATTTCTTGTCTGCCTGCTTTGATAATAAGGGTGAAACCAGTCCTAAGTTGCTTGCATTTCGCTTCATTGAAGACCTTGCCTGGCATTCCAGGCTGGACTGTCCCCATTGGAGAACGGGAAAGATCTGCATATGGCTGGGTCCAAACTGAGGTGGCATGGTGTGCAAAATAACAAGGGACTGAGAGACTGCCCAAGTTATTACCAATGGCTGACATTAAGTCAAGCATTAAATCCACTTCTTTTTTATACACTTTCATTTTCTTGCGTTGCACCACCTCTCCCTCATATTGGCAGCGGGCCTGGCAGGGGAAACAGCCTGGCAGAGAGGGCTCTGCACTGTGTACAGTGTAGCACAGCATGCACTGCCACACCTGGGTCTTCTGCATCTGGCAGCTATAATGTCAGCCCCGTGCAGGTCATGCACCGAGCTGACATTATAGAGCAGGACCTATTCGGCATTTAGGTGGAGAAGACATGTAAGGGATGTTTACAATAGTTTAATTTTATATTTATTTGTGTGCAGGAAACATTATTTACATCATATGTAAGATTAAGTGATGTGTATGCGTGTGTGTGTGTATGTGTACGTGTGTGCATGTGATATGTGAGTATGTGAGTATGTGAGTGACATGTGTGTGATACATATAAATATATAAAATACAACTATATATATACATATATATTTATAGATAGATAGATAGATAGATAGATAGATAGATAGACAGATAGATAGATATTCACTGGAAATACAATGGTTAGAGTGACTGTGAGAAATTGGGTTGTTAGTGAAACCTTACTCAAGCAACAGCCACAATCCGTGTCATGGTGAACCACAAAATGTCATTATATCAACCTGGGCTTAAGTTATATGAATTTGTTATGTTATATGAATTTGTAGCGAGCACAGATACTCAACAGAGTGTCCCGGCGCGAACCTGAAAAGGGACCAGAACAGAGGCAAAGCTAAAAGAGAAAGGTTTTTAACTTTTTCTTAAAAGTCGCAAGATCTTGAATGCCGCGCAGAGCTAGCGGCAGGGCATTCCATGCCAGGGCAGCTTTTAGGACGAAGGAGCTCCCTCCAAGCCTTTGACGGTTAAACCGAGGGATCTGAGCCAGGAGTTGCGAGGAAGAACGCAGCTGTCTTACTGGGACATAAAAGTCAAACCTCTTCTGTAAGTATATAGGTCCTAGGTCATGGAGAGCGCTGTGAGCAATAGTCAACATTTTAAATTTTATTCGCGCCTCCACAGGCAGCCAGTGTAGAGTTCGTAGATGAGAGCGCACACTGCTCCTGCTGGAAAGACCCAGCAGGAGTCTGGCAGCCGAGTTTTGAACTACCTACAGTTTGTTCAAGAGGTAGCCCGGAATGCCAGCGTATAGTGCATTGGCGTAATCTAGGCAGGAGAGGATCAGAGCGCGGACAACAGTTTCCTCAGCAGATCTAGGAAGAAGAGGAAGAAACTTCCTCAGAGATTTCAGAATGCCAAAGCAGGTCCCTGCCAGCCTCTTGACCTGGGTCGAAAAGGTCAAGTTCTCCTCGAACCACACCCCCAGATTCTTGGCATGGTTACCCTTGGAGCTAGGCAGGGGGAAACCCGGGGGCCACAGCTTCTCTGTGAAGTTTGCAGGAAATTTGCCATACAGAAGGATCTCTGACTTCTCCTCATTACACTTAAGCTGCGACTGAGCGAGCCAGTGAAAGACCGAGGACAGACAGCGTTGAACAGAGAGGACAGAATCATCATCCCTTCCCCAAGAAAACAGAAGCTGGGTGTCATCAGCATAGGCTATCACCTTAGCCCCTAATGTCTCTGCCAAGTAGACCAATGGGGTGACATAGATGTTAAAAAGGAGGGGACTAAGGGACGACCCCTGCGGGACACCCGTAACCACCGGCTGGGGAGCAGAGGCACAGGGTGGCAGCCAGACCTGCTGCGACCGGCCTTCCAAGAAGGACCTAATCCAGCCCCAGACAGATCCGGATATGCCAATCTCCAAGAGACGATCAAGCAGCAAGGAGTGGGGCACCGTATCGAATGCCGCCGATAGGTCCAGCATAACCAACGCCGCCCTACCGCCGGCATCCAGACACTCACGGATCATCTTTGACACCTCCAATAGTGCTGACTCCGTGCTGTATGAAGCACGGAACCGAGATTGAGCTGGATGGAGCAAACACATAGCCTCGACATACTTGGTCAGTTGGTTAGTAACCACCTTCTCGCACACCTTAGCCAGACTAGGCAGGAGCGAAATCGGGTGGTAATTACCGGGGGTCCAGGGGTCCAGGGAAGGCTTCTTTAGGAGGGGGAGAATTTTAGCCTGTTTCCAGCTCGCCGGGACCAGGGCATCCCGCAGGGAGGTGTTAATGATCATGTTGAATTCAGGGTTAATAATTCCGCAGCTGAAGCCAAGAGTCTGGCAGCACAAGGGTCAGAAGGAGAACCTGATTTCAGACCTTTCAGAATTTTAAGGGTGCTGGGAAAATCTACTGGCAAGAAGGTTGACAAGGTATGAATAGGGCCAGCTCAAAAACGGGCAAAGGGGGGAGCCGTGGGTGCAGTAACACAGGAGGAGAAAGTAGCTTGAATGGAGCTAATCTTGTCCTGAAAGAACTTTGCAAGAGTATTACACCAGGGGACCGAGGCTGGCGCAGAGCGTTCCTGAGCACTGGGGGACAGAAAACTTTGCACGATGGTAAAAAGTTCTTTGGAGTTATTATTAGCCTGGTCGATACGCGATGTAAAGTATCGGCCTTTGGCTGTGGCTAGAGCAGCGTAGTAACTCTTTTGTTTAGTTCTTAACCCTCTGGTAGCTTGGCACAAATGCAGTCAGACTTAACTTAGAAGCAATATATAAAGTATATATGCAGCACACAAACAGTTATAAAGTGAAAACACAATACAAGAAAATTCCCGCACCAATTTTGAAAATAAATCGAGTAAAATGTAATAAAGTATTTGATACCAAAACGACAAAAATCCGATCAATAAAACTGGAGAAATTGAATTTTAAAGATTAAATAAAAGTATTGCAATAAGGCACAAAGTGCCAGTTGAGGGTATCTGGTCATTCTGGACCGGGACAAAGTCACAAGTTCAGGTCAACTGTGATGCAGCACAGGCCAGGCTCAGGGGCAAGTTTGGCCTGCTGATAATTGTACCTTATGTCCTTGGTGCAGGAGCTGTGCAGTGAGCTTTACATCACTATGAGTTGGTTCTGATGAAGCTGTGTGGTGAGGCTTTGCAGGGCTTTGTGTCACTCTACGTCAGCTCCGATGAAGATGGCAACTGTGTGGTGAGGCTTTGCGTTGCTAAGCATCGAGTCAGATGAGGCTGGCAGCTAGGCGGCGAGGCTTTGCGGGGCTTTACGTTACTCAGCATTGTTTCTGATGAAGAGGAGCTCTCTCTGATGCTAACCAAGGGCCCAGGACCTGGGTAGGCACCACTTGGGGATCAGGAACACATTCCAGCAGAGGCCAGCAGGGCTCTGGCAGGTCCAGTTGCAGGTCCAGGCAGGTCCATTGCAGCACATCAGCTGGGCAGTTGCAGGGAGTCCTCTGGAGCTTGTTATGTCCCTGTAGCGCAGACAGGAGGACAGTAAGCTGACCCTTGGAGTCACTTCAGACTGGGATGAAGGGTACAGGTCCAGTCTCCAAGCAGGACAGGTCTCGAGCGGTGGGCAGCAGGATGTCCTTCTTCTGTAGTATACAGGTCCAGGAGTGTACTCAAGAGTGGGTCTGAGGATTCCCTTTTTATAAGTGCTGCTTACCTTAAAGTAGGAGAAGTTTCTGGAGTTTCCCCCTACAGAGGTGTCTGGAATTTCCTGCCCCCCTGGTCCCAGTCTGTCTGGGGTGGTGCAATAAGCTAGTGTGAAGTCGTATGTGTGTAAGCTGAGCAAGTACCTTTGAAGTGCAAGGGTGGTAGGTGACAGCCTGTTGGAAATGGTCTTTTCTAGGGTGCTTGCCCTTACTTGAGCACGTTTGGCACTGCTGTGCAGTGTCAATGTGCTGAGCTGGTCATGTACATACCGCGGAGTGGTGTATATATGACTGGCTAATTTGAGTTAGATGTAAGCCCCTTGTCATGGGGTAAGACCCATACCAGGGGCAAGTAGCTCAATTGTTCCTCCGTGGGACTGCTGCACGGGTGATGCCATCCAAGGAGGTAGCTCATCGTTTGTGCTTCAGGCTTAGCCTGGTGGGGCCTGTGCGCACAGGTTACTGTTATTTGACTTGGAATTTATGAAGCTGTGTGCCAAGGTTCTGCATGTCTCTTGCTATATCGAAGTTCTCCCTAGTGACAGGGTGCGGTGTTGGGAAGAAGATGGGCAGGTGTGTATTTGTGCTACCTGAAAAGTTGTGAATGACACCGGATGGTGTGTTCGGTATGATGGGGCCTGCTTCTCACATTGAATTAGCATGAGGGGATGTAGGGAGGAGCTGTCTAGCATTATTCCCTATGGGCAGAATAGTAACAGTATGGTATCAATAAGTTTGTAATGGCAAATCCTCTCTGGTAGTGGGAGTGGGTTTGACATTAATGTGGTGGAAATGTCACTTTGTGAAAGTGGGCATTTCAATGTGCGTGGCTTTGTGTGCCTGGCGGCCTGTCTCCTAATTCACACTTGGGTGCTAGGGGGATAGCCACATCTGTACATTCCTGATAGAGGGCCATAAACTAAGGGTTCATGGGAAACTGCAGACCTCTGACTCTGAAGGGCCTTTCTGGGATGGTTAGATGGGGGTGGAATTGGCACCTGCATTCCAAGAGGCAGGGTCTTGGCTCCACTAAAGATTGTTATCAAACCTCCCAGGGCAGAATGGAAACAGGACAAAATCTAGAGAGGGCCTGTACATTTCAAAGGTGGCCTCTTGAACTGATTGCATCTTCAAAGGCCATGGTGGGTATAACCTCTGGGGCTTTGGCCTTCGAAAGAAGATACACTTTTGGATTTGGAACCATACTACACTGGTTTAATACTGGGACATTGAGACGAGGAATCATTAGGGCAGGGGGGACTGCAACTGGACTATCCACAGACTTGTGGTGGCAAGGAGCTTATCGTGCTTTAAGAAGGGGACTATCACTTGGTGAATTTTGCCTGGATGTTAATGCCCTGCAGCTAGTGCTAACTCTCGTGGCCTGGGTGTTGAAGTACTCTCCAATGGCCAGAGAGCTGGCCTCCTGTCCATGAGATCCCAGGGACACAAAGAATCTCAATGTCCCCACGAGATTGTAAGGACTGTAGTTGGTGTGGCGAAGACAGGTGGAAGTGATCGTGGTTAGGACAAGGACCGTCCTGACATACACAATCATCTTGCTGTGCAAGAGGTGTGTGTGTGCAAAGATAAGCAGCCATCTGAGGTGCCGGTACATGAGGAGTTCGAGGAGTGCGGGGAAGCTTGCATTGTCCAAAGGTCCCATGCTTGCAACAACAGGACCTGTGCTTGCTTGTGCTCCAGAGTATGTGGTGTCCGAGGGTGTTAGGGGAACCTGATATGGGAGCTGGGACTGTCTTCAGCATCCAGATCAAGAGGACGACCATGCCTGACATCGCAGCCTCTGTTCGAGGTCGTTAACTCCCTCTCCCTGGACCCACGCCACAGGTTGCTTTGTTTTGGAAAACATCGAGATGAGACCCGAGGGGTTTCGTGTGCCTGGGGGCACCTGCAGTTGTCTTCCAGGGGCCTATGTCAGGTCACACCTTCGCTTGAGGGGAAAACATTTCTCCAGACGGGAAGCTCGCCAGCTTCCTGGGTCACAACTTTTTGTCTACGGGGAGATATTGATCCCGCCCTCGTGAAGGTGCTGTCAGGTGCCTGGAAGTCTAATCTGGATGGATGAAACGAAGTCATGGTTTCTTACCATGTTAGGTGGTTCTGACTGTCTAGTCAACAGGGCACATGCAGGGGCAATGTGTATCATTGTCCTGCGGAGTTGCAAGACTGAGGGGCTGGGTCACCTGGCATAGTCAGAGACTAGTGGCTTTTTCTGTATTAGGGAAGTCTGACAATTGCATATAACTGTGATGCAATGTGTGTTTCATTTTGATTTCAATAGAGGTGTTTAACATTTGCGTATAAATGTAGAGTGCATATTCAATGTGTATCTCGTGTTGATTTCAGTGTGTGTGTGTGTAATATGAAGACAAGTGTTTTAATACATATATTGTTGAGTCTTTTTGTGGCAAACGCATTGTGTTGTGAGAGGGGTGCTGTGCCAACACTTTACACTCAAGCCCTGATGATAAGCCTGACTGCTCAGTGCAAAGCTACCAGAGGGTGAGCACTGGTAATCGGATAAGTGTATCGTACTCATTATATTTGGAACGGTGGGTTCTGACTGGCTTCGATGTGTCTTAGCCTGCCCAAAACCGTTGGGTCTAACATTTGGTGACCAGCAGTGTGGATAAGAGGTGGGTTGGTTCAAAGCCTAGCAGCACAGTGTTTTGCTACGACTCCGATGTACAATATCATTTTCCTGCCTTGAAGTGTTGTTTTTTTACTGTGGTTTGCCATTCTAGTTAGAAAACCTTTTTCTGTGTTCACAACAGTCATGTCTTAGTCTGTAGAGCAAGCAGGGGGACTTAAAATGGGGTAGTTTGGGCAGGAATGGGAAACCAGGGAGATGACCCAGCTCAGGAGACTCAACACAGACCCAAGGTATACTTTTGAAGGCCGCCGGTGAGGGGGGGGCATGCTACGAAAGTCACTAAGGGCCTGGCTGGAAGCCAGGAGTGCCACTGAGGATTCAGAGGAAAGTGAGGTTGTGGATGATGAGGGACAGGGTCTGTCTCTTAAGGCTCTCCAGAATCAAGAGCTGATGGGATGGGGTGTGGCACCCCCCTGGGCAGGAAGCAGCTTCGCCTCTAAGTGTCGGTCCTTCAGTGAACTGGGAGGCTGGTAGAGAGAAAAGAGGCTCGCGATGGAGCCTGGTAGTTTCCAAAAGGGGATGTAGAAGGGCAGAGACAAGGCATGATATTAAGACAAGAAGAGGGATGTTGGCTCTGGGGTTGAATGTGGCTGGGACAGATCTACAAGCCAAGAAGACTAGGTCAGGCCCAGGTGGTGGCAGCATGCCAACTGGGTCCAGCGCGGTGGCTGGACCGGCACTAGGAGAGGAACTTAGCATGGGAGGCTGTGGTGATCCATCATCAGGGGTGGGGGAGTTTCGGATAAGCATGGGCCATTCCCCCTGGAGTTGGGTGGTTGGAGGCCCCCTATCTCTTCTCAGTGGAGAAGGGAAGGTAGGAGTGGACCGAGGTCCAGGATGCCCCCTACTCAGCCCCAGGGTGTGGTGTACTCCAGGTGGGAGCACCCAGAGTGGTGCGAGGGCAGCCCCTGGAAATCATCAATGAAGGGGGCTTATTCCCTAGTTTAGGGAAAATGAGGAGGGGGTGTCTGACATATGCATTCCCCCCATTCAGGTCCTGCATCCAACCCTCGTGAGTAGCCAACTGCACATGGCCATGGCCTCCGACCCTGCATCCAACTGATGGAGCAAGGTTTCAAAAATGAAACTTGCTTGTACGCAATCCTCCTCATAGTATTAATTTATTAAACTTGTATTGTAAATACTAACCTTTGCAGTCACAAACACAAGAGGGACAGAAGCTTGCCTATGTGTTTTACTAATGAATAACGCTTGTCTGTAATCCAAAATGTCCGCTAAAGCGCGGGAACCTCAATGCGCATGTCGCAACCTGATCACATGGTGTGACGTCTTTCTTTGCTTGGTGGGAAACTTCTGCTTCTGCGCAGTGTGCACTAAAATGGCCGCTAAATGTTTTCACATGCTTCAGCTTGCTCTCATGTCATTATTAAATTGTCGTTTTCTTAATGCTACTAATGCAGGATAGTATTATAATTAATTGGGAATAGAGTAGGGAAAGTGGGCATACAGTGAAACTTTTTATTTGTGATTTTAATATTTTCTTCTTGCACTTTTAGTAATTCGTAAACTTGGGCCTGGGTTGGTGACTTGAAACTCGAGAGACAGATGGTTCTGCGCATGTGTCCTGTGTGCCTGCCAAGTGAAGTCAACTTGGACGTCTTCCAAGGCCATGACCCATTGGCCGAAGATGCTGTACTTCATGTTTCCGGAGGACAAAAATGATACTTTTCCCCTGTAAAATGTATAACATTTGTCATGTGACAGGTGGGAAATAAAGTGAATGTATTAATCTGAAGGGGAGGGAACGTAAAGACAATAGGCTTTACAATTTAGGCCAAATCGATATGGTGCGAGAATCCACCCCCTGTCCCTGTCCAATCAGAAGTAGTGGTCCCATATTTTAGCAACATTAAGGGGAGGTACATTGGCGTAGAAGGGTATAATAGAATATAGCATTAGTTCATAGGAGCATACTTTCACGAAGAACAGGCGTCCATGCTGCGAGAGCTGACTCTCAGAACACGCAGAAGAGCTCCAGACTGCCATGCTGATCGGTTGCTGACTGAATTCCTGTCCAGAAGAGGTCCTGAGGAGGGGGCGGCGGAGTCCATTAGAACGGGAGAATCGAGAGAAGTCGAGTATCAGAGAGGGGAACGGCGCAGGCGTCGTTGTAGAGAGGTCACCGGTCCTGTCCTGATCCTGAAAGAAGTCTTTGCTCTTCATCCTTCCTAGGTCCTATCTTTTCCAACTCCTTGGCCAAGGGGCTTGGTTCTTGCATTTAGGTAACTATACTGCAACCTTTAGTTGCGCTGCTGTCTCTATCTTCTCCTCTTCCTTAAACACCGTCATTTATTAGCAAAATCATTTCTATGCTTTTTTCTTGGGTATTTTAATCAAGTACCGTGTTTTCTGTATTTTACTCTGCTAAAACTTTAGATAAACAATTTTAAAACTTCCTGACTCAGTGATTATTTCAGGATAATGTACTATAATGAATGTCACTCATTTTAAACTTCCCAATTAGCAAAGGATCCATTGGTAAGTTATTACTCTTCAATCAGAAGGTAATTGGTAGCAGGGACTTTGATAAAAGAGTACATCTGACACCCAGCGTAAGTATTAGTGTAGTGTGAATGTATGGGCCCAAGTGAGTATATGGTGTATGAATGTTGTTGGCTAATATTGCGCTGGATCAGTTTTCTGGTAAGCAGAGGACGGTTTTTGTTACTCTTTGTTAATTGGGTAATGAGAATTTTATTTGTATTTTTTTTTATGAACTAACATCCGCTTATTTTTGAGTTTGTTACATGTTGTCCAGAATACCCCGGGGTAGGTAAAAAGAATAGTGGGTGGCAAGTGGAAGCCATACTGCAGTGAGGTTATCTGTCAGGCAGAAATAGTACTGAGAAGTTAAGCAGGACTTCAAGTACTCGTGAGTAATAGCAAAAAGGGTACGCTGATAAAATTTGATGTTATATCACCTAGTAAGGGTAACATTGGAGAAGTAACAGGTACTTTGGAGCTTGTGTGAAGAGTAGACGGAAGTGTTTTACTCGTAGTGTATGTATTAGTAAACAGAAAGGTTTTACTAAAGTGTGGAAGAAACTATCTTTTTCGAAATTAGTGGAAACTGGCACGATAGTGAATGTTTTATGTGGTTACTGAAATTTAATTAAGATTTATAGAGAAAATAAGTTTGCGTAATTTTGTAAAGGGAGGGTCAGTTGCCGGAGAGGGAGCTGACGTTGCAAAACGCCGCGCTGTGATAGGTTGAAATAGCGGGTGTGGAGAGACTCTTGTAAAGGAGGGGTCAATAGTCAGGAGTAGTACTGACGTCACAGGTGCCGCGCTGGGATTGGTTAAACCAGCGAGGACGGAAAAGAGCAGATTGTAAAGGAGGGGTTGACAGAGAAACGTCATCAAAAGGCCGCGCAAGGATTGGCTCGGAAATAAAAGACAGCAGACATTTGATTGGTCGAAAATATAGAAGCAAAATTCTTAGTGGATAAGAATTGCATGTTAAAACGTGATCCGACTTTAACAGGAACTCGTCCGGATAGGAGATTCCTAGGTTTTGCAGAATATAATTTTGTACACAGAAGATTAGATAGAATGTACGGAGAAAGGAGAAAAATGTCATTTTTGCAAAAGATTAAGAATTATTTTAAAAAGGACAAACCAATCAAAACTAGAGAAGGAATTATTATTCCACCAGCTAAAACGCCAGCATCATTTATGATGATGGAGAGAGGTTATCATACTTGTGTATGGATGGAGAATTGGATAGAATACACCAAAAATGATGGAGTATTAGCATTTCCCGAGAATGGTACCTTCAATGGAAGAATTCTTCAAAACTTGAGATTGAGGATGAATGATTTAGAACCCAGACCTAGATTAACCCAGTACGAAGCTCTAGAAGAATGGGAAACCGAGGCATTTGAGCGGGATAGATCTAGAAGTAATAGGAGTTATCCAGGATTTTTTTCCCAGATATATACGCGAGTCTAGAGAGGGTCAGATGAAACAATGGAGAAGGGCAATGATTACAGAAGGACTGTATCCATTATTCACAGAAGGAGAGAAATCAGGAGGCAAATGTACAGAAAAGACAAAACATTTAATGAGAAATGAGGAATCTGAAGACGAATTTATGGAGGAAATGTTAAGAAATCCCCCACCATATCAGGAAGGGACAAGTGGATGCACCCCAAGTGCACCACCAAAAATTCCATTAATGCCACAGGTAATGCATGAATTCACCCCGAATAGAATACTACATGATAAAGAAAAAGAAGCCATAGAAAAAACCAGAGCAGAATTAATACAGAAAATAACTCAGATAAAAGTACATCCTGATTCGTTAACCATACCTGTAACAATTGGTCCAGTAGTTCCATTATATGGTACTCAGGGAAGTTGTCCTATACCGATACTTGCACCTACTCCTGTGAATAATCCCAAACCTGAAGCTCCAGTTATAATTGAGGATCAATTTAGTGACTGTGAATCCACAATATCACTTATGGACTTGCCTATTCGAGGTTCTGTAAATAGTACTCCAAGAAAAGATGTACCTGGAGGTTCAAAAGATGTAAGTTTAGTAACTTCATCGGGAGCAAAAAGTGCTACCATAGTAACACCTGAAGATCTAGAAAGATGGATGCAAGGGTCAGTTAAACAGTGCACACCTCCGAAAATAATGGACATTCATAAATTAAAAGTCGAATTAGAAGAAATAATAGCAGGAAATGTAGGACTAGAACGCTTAACTACCTATGATGAAGAATTATTGTTCCTATGCAGGAGTATCACCAGAAATGTAAGGTTATTTCATGAAAAATTGTCCAATTTAGCATTACAGATGGGAATAGAAATAGGGAGATCAAAAGTACTACAGAAACCCTATAGAGCAGAATTTTCAGACAAAGACTTAGAAAATATGAATGCCTCTGGAAGAAGATTACAAATAAGAGAATTAATGTTAGTTTTGCAAAAATGGGGAGACCTAGATAAATGGAAAACTAGGTGGGCCAAGAAAAAGGAAGAAGCACGAACAAGTAGAACAGCATCAGAATATGTGATGAAGGAAGCAGGAAAAGCAGATCAAATGTATCCAATGCGAGAAGTTGCGGGAGGAGGATATGTACATGTCCCATGGAGCAGACAGGATATTTTATCATTTACGAATGATTTTCCAAAATTGAGAGAAAAACCAATTGAATGGTACAAGCAGGTTGAAAGGTTTGTGAAGGTGTCAAAGGTATTGTAGAAGGATTTAGATGGTTTGTTTGACATAGTGGTACCTGCCGATTTGTGGACAGATTGTAAAATTACAGTTGATTGGCCTAGTGATGAATATCCTAGAGATCCGAAGACAGGTGCCCCGTCAAATGATGTAATGAAAAAGTATCACCAAGTGATAACATACCTGAAAGGGAAAATACCACAGAAAGAAACAGATTGGGTAAAAATAGATCGAACTACCCAAGAAGCCAGTGAAACAGTACATTCCTATTATGAGCGTTTATTGCAGGTGTTTAACCAGTATAGTGGATTTGAGGACATTGGAGACAAAAACATGAGTCAGTTTGTGTATCGATTTGTTTATGGTCTAAAGCCAGAGATTTGCCAGATGATTAAACAGCATATGCTGTGTTGGCAGGGAAAGCCCATAGATGAAATTCTGAAGTATGCAAAATATTGTGGAGACGATATTGAGGATAGACACAAGAAATTGCAGGAAAAAGTGATGTGGGCACAGGTGAAAATGGCTGAGAAACAGGGAATTAATTTGGAAAATCCGAGTGAAAATCAAGGAAAGATTCTGGAACGAGTGGTGATACGGGAAATGGTGGAAAATTTAGAGGACGAATGAGTAGAGAAGAAGCAAAAAAGAAATTTCCTTGTCATGGATGCGGAAAATTGGGGCATTAGAAGGACGAATGTAAAAAGATTCGGAATAATAATGGCCCAAATCAAAACTTAAATCCACAGATGCAGAATGACTCACAGCAGGGTGTAAATCCCCAGAGTCAATTACCACCTCCACCTGTTCAGGGTAATGTAAGCAGAGCAAAGCATGGTACATACATTGGATACCCAGGAGGGAGTGGTAAGAATGATTATATGACATCACAATTTCTTTTGCAGGACAATTACTGTGAATTCAACTCATGACGGTGCCTAGGAGAGGGGAAGAAGGAGTGCGTACTTGGCGCATCCTTACAGGTAGATCAGTCTGGTCCATATGTTGAAGGAAATGTGAAAGGTAATGATATTACTTTCCTTTTGGACACTGGTGCTACCAGGTCTATGGTGAGATCAGCAGATATCCCAGACCTTCCTCTCTCTGGTGAAGATATCCAAGTAGTAGGGGTAGCTAATCAAAGAATTAGAACACCTCTTACAGAACCAATGGAAGTCAAAATAGGAAACTTCAGAGAAATGCACCAATTTGTAGTGTGCGACTCTAGCCCAGTGAATTTATTAGGTAGGGATTTATTGTGCAAAATGAACTGTACAATTTTCTGCACGCCAGATGGTGTGGCAGTTCAGACACCAGATGAGGACCAGGTATATAAAATTATGGTTGCAAAACAAGGTACAGAAATAGACGAAATGTTTTCGTTAATAACAAGAGATGAGTTACCAGAAGAATTAAAAGGTACAGTAAACCCAATAGTATGGGATTTCACCGGAAAAGAAGTAGGACTTATGGCAAAAATAGATCCAGTTAAAATTACGGTAAAAGAAGGTGCAATTTTCCCAAATACCAGACAGTACAAAATGAGTGCAGAAGTAAAGGCAGGAGTCATTGAAGAAATAAAACGAATGGTAGAACAAAACATCCTAAAAGAAGTAATGAGTAGCCCATGTAATTCACCAATCATGGGACTAAAGAAACCTAGTGGAAAATATAGGATTGTTCAGGACCTGCGTAAAATAAACAAGATTGTGGAACCATGTTGTCGCATAGTACCAAATCCTGCAGTAATTCTATACCAGATCCCTTGGAATGCAGGATGGTTCACAGTAATTGATTTATGTCAAGCATTCTTTTCAATACCATTGCATCCAGACAGCCAGTATCTTTTCTCATTTAAATTTGAGAACAAGGTCTATGTGTGGAATCGTGTTCCTCAGGGGTACACAGAAAGTCCTTCCATCTTCAACCAGATACTGAAAAAGTGCCTGGAAAAACTAGTGATGCCAGGAAGCTCAGTCTTAGTCCAATATATCGACGACTTATTGGTGGCGTCAACCACCAGAGAAGACTGTGTTGTTGATTCCATAGCATTATTAAATCTCTTGGCTGAGGAAGGGCATAAAGTCTCACCTGAAAAGTTACAGTTTTGCAGGACAGCTGTTAAATATCTGGGACATCAAATTGAGAGGGGAAAAGAAGAATAAACTCTGAAAGAGTAGAATTAATAAAGAGAATGCAAATGCCTGTAACCCAAAGACAAGTGCGAATGTTCCTAGGAATAGTAGGCTACTGTCGACAATGGATACCAAATTTCTCCATGTTAGCTAAGCCCTTAATTAACATGACGAAAAAGAAAGCAAAGGACCCTGTCGAGTGGGAGGATAAAAGTGTAGAAGCTTTTGTAAAATTGAGAAATGCACTTTGTTCAGCACCTGCCTTAGGCATGCCTGATTATAAAAGAGAATTCGCATTATTCTGTCAAGAGAGAGAAAATTGTGCACTTTCTGTCCTAACTCAGAGACATGGACTAGACAGACGTCCTATAGCGTACTTTTCTGCTACATTGGACCCAGTAGCAGCCGCGTTGCCAGGATGCTTAAAAGCAGTGGCAGCAACTTGTTTGAGCATTGAACAAAGCGAGTCAATTGTGATGGGACATCCTGTAAAAGTATATGTTCCACTTGCAGTTGTCATTCTGTTGACAAGAACCCAAACTCAGCATCTTACTCCTAGTCGGCTGACTAAATATGAGAGGATAATTATGGGTGCTGAAAATGTGACCATGGTAAGGTGTACAATAATAAATCCAGCAACTTTATTGCTGGACCCATATCATGAAACAAATAAAGATGACGAAGAAGATGAACATGATTGTGTACAAATTACAGAATTATGTACAAAACCACGCCCAGACATAGAGGAACAGCCTCTTAAAAAGCCAGACAGGGAGCTATTTGTCGATGGTTCATGTCAAAGACATGAAGATGGTAAACTAACTGCTGCCTATGCGGTATGTGAATTAACTGGAATAGTCGAAGCATCCTATTTACCAGGAGTAAAATCTGCACAAGTAGCTGAATTGATTGCTTTGATAAAAGCTTGCAAAATTGGGTGGAATCAGAGAGTAACTATATTTACTGATAGTCAATATGGTTACGGGGTTGTGCATGATTTTAGCCAACTATGGATGCAGAGGGATTTCATGACTTCTTCAGGATCCCCCATTAAAAATGGTCAATTTGTAAGGGAATTGCTAGAAGCAATACAATCACCAAAAGAATTGGCTGTGGTGAAATGTGCCGCACACCAGTCAGGAGATGACTGGGTGGTAGTCGGCAACAGATATGCAGACCTGGTGGCTCAACATTGTGCCAAAACCAGAACGTCAGTCAATAAGAGGGTGGAAAGAATGGGAATCAGCTGCCAACTTATGCTGTATATGCCACCTGAAACTTGGAATGAGGTGAAGAAATTGCAAGATGAGGTTGATGAAAGTGAGAAAAATTTGTGGATTAAAGTGGGTTGCTCCCAAAGAGGAGAAGATGAAGTGTGGATCAGTGCAGATGGCAGACCAGTCATGCCAGACTGTTTACTCTCACAAATGGCCAGAATGCATCATGGAGACACACACATAGGGAGAGATGCAATGATTAGGCTGTTCAGACAAAATTGGTACAATCCCAAATTCATGGCTGTTGCAGAGAGTCTTTGCCAGAGATGTCTAACCTGCCAAATGCATAATCCAGGCAGGAAAACGATAATTGGGTTTGGAAAGATTGGAAAGGCAGAGGGCACATTTATAAGACTCCAGTTCGACTTCATACAGTTACCACCATGCAGAGGACTAAAATATGTACTAGTCATAGTGTGTCTGTTTTCAAAGTGGGTGGAGGCTTACCCTACTAGGAGAAATGACAGTATTACAGTTGCAAAACTGTTGTTACGTGAGCTCATACCTAGGTTTGGTTTCCCAGTATCTTTGGAATCAGATAGAGGAAAACACTTTAATAGCGAAGTGATCCAGATAATCTGTGAAGCATTTCAAATCAAACAGAAATTGCACTGTGCATATCGCCCAGAGGCTTCTGGAGTGGTTGAACAATTAAATGGCACTATCAAGTCAAGATTGGGAAAAATGTGTGCATCAACATCATTAGAGTGGCCAGACGCATTGCCACTTGTCTTGATGGGACTCAGAAGCATACCTGACAGAAACACAGGATTGAGCCCCCACGAAATAATGATGGGAAGAGCAATGAGACAAACACATGTTCCCACAAACAAATTAGTAAATATATCTGATGATATGGTTCTGGATTATTGCAAACGATTGGCTGACCTAGTGCGTTCTGTCTCTCATCAGGTTGGAGAAGACGCAGTTTCCAGGCAGCCTGAACTAGAACATGATCTGAATCCTGGTGATTGGGTGGTAGTGAAGAATCACACCAGAGAAACGTGTCTATCACCCAGGTGGAGAAGACCTTGTCAAGTTATATTGACTACCAATACAGCAGTGAAGTGTGCAAGATTTCCTAATTGGATTCACGTAAGCCACACAAAGAGAGTACCAGACCCTGAAGAGGAGAATTCACAGACAACACCAATCACTGAAGAAGCTGAAGGTTGCCCAGCAGATGAATCTCAGGATCGAGGTTCGAGAGAAGCTGACGGAGAACAACCGAGCACAAGTCAGGATTGGATACCAGTGGTAGAAATTCCTGAAGTATACCACAGAACAAGAAGTCAAGCAAAATTGGAAGAAATAGAAGAAGATCAAATAGGTGAAGAAGAAGCAGCTCAGGTACAAGAAGAAAAGACAATAAGAGAATCTGAGCAAGGTCAGATAGGGAAAGAAAATTGGACTCAAAACAGTGAAGATTTAATAGACTTTACACAGGGAAAGACAGGTTTAGAAGAATCCGGTCAGGCTGCAGAAGTTCACAGTGCAATAAGCCCTGATCAGAAGCAGTTAGATCAAGAAGAATTCACTAAAGAAAAAGGGGTTGATACAAATGAACATAAAGAAATAAAAAGGAACAAGGTCAACATCTTGAAAGTCATTGTGGAGCTACTGAAGAGAAACCAATCAGACCTGAAAAAGAACAAACAAAAGAGGCAGTAATAAAAGAAAACAAAACAGTATTGAGCAGTGAAAATAACGAGATCTTTGAAGATGTAAACAGAGAAACAGTGCCAACCAAGAAAACAAGAAAAGGAGATCATTGGCCAAGTGTCATTAAAAGAGTAAAGTACCACATAACAACCAGAAGTGAAGATCCAGAACAAGTACCTGAAGTGACAAGTCAAACTGAACAAGAGAAAAAGTCAGAAAAAGAAAAAGTAAAAGACTGAGACTTGTGAATAACAAATTCAAGGGTCCTGACTGGACTTATATCATTCTTGAAGATTTTGAAAGCTCAGAGTCAAGTGACAGTGGTGGCGAAGGAACAAGTGCAGAACTAACATACGAAGAAGAAACAAGACCACCCTGACTAAACAAAAGAATCCTCTAAAGAAAAGAAGAAGAGATAAGAAGAGCAATCTTCCTTGTCGAAGAAAAATGCCTGACGATAGCGTTACTGGGAGACCAAAAGGAAATTGTTGTAGGAGATGCTGTGCAATATGCATATGTAGTCTAGTATTGGTGCTTATAGTATGGTTAGTCCTGATTGTAGCAATTCCTTACCTTATGATAATAGATAAGAAGATTAATAATGAAACTAAAGGGAGGACAGCAAACATGAAGGGCAATAGAGTAGAATTAATGACAGAAGATGAGGCAGAAATTCATCATGAAATAGCGGATAACGACACTAGTTTAAATGTTTTCACAAAGTTATTGTTTCAGTATGTAGACACAATGGAAGTTAGTAATTGTTATGTCTGTATGAAGTTACCTGAATCAGTAGCGGAAGGATTAACATACCATCAGTTACCACTGACATATGGCATCTCATGTAGTGTATTAACAAGTTTATTTTATAGAACAGGTAGGCTACAGTATTATTATTCAAACTTAGATGTGATATTTTCTGAGGTTCCGATTCGCAAGAGTATGAACCCAGTGCTTAGTAGTCAAGACGCACAGTTTATAGGAGAGTTTTTCTTAACAATGAAATCGATAGACATAACACATGCACATAGACACAATCTAACATGTTCTTTACTAGAAGAAGAAAAGATATTTTTGAATTTAGTAGAAGATAGAAGACATGATTTTCAAAAGAAAGCTTCAGAACATAAGGCTCAGTTACCACCTTGGGCGGAGAAAGAAGGGAGTTATACACCTGGTAAAGCTCAAGCTGCAATGGCTCTGGATTTCGTAAAGAAAGGGAAAATTTGTCTTCATAGGTTAAAGACTGATTATAACAATGTTTTCATCGGTACCAGTGAATGTGAACACAATTTTTTAATTCTTGGAGGTTGGGGACTCAAAGGAGGAACAGATTCAGTTTTTCCTGGAATTTATTATGTATGCGGGAATAAGGCTTACTTTAGGCTTCCTGCACGGTGGTATGGAAGTTGTTATTTTGGAATCGTTTTTCCAAAGATATACCACGTAAAAAGAAACACTGGGAGCAATGAAAACAATAGCGAATTAATACGTAGTAAAAGAGCTAGTTTTTCAGAAATTGTAGGTGATATATTTGGTGCATTAATACCTTCAGTGGGAATAATTCTGAACTCAAGGAAAATATGTAAATTGTCTACAGTGGTTGATCGTTTATCAACGGATACTGCTGGAGGTTTTCTAATGATTAATACGGAGATGGTTGCGATTAGATCTATGGTGATGCAAAATCGACTTGCTCTTGACATTCTATTGGCAAAAGAGGGAGGAGTCTGTAAATTATTGAAGACGAAACATTGTTGCACTTATATTCCTGATAAGAGTGCAGAAATTGGAACGTATATTCAGAACATAACTAAACTTGAGAAAGAACTTAAACCACTGGAAGTTGATAGTGTATGGGAAAGATTGACAAATAGTATCTCGTCAAATGGAACCTGGTTTGCTAATATAGGGAAAGGACTTATAGGTCAAATATTAGTACCCTTAGCAGGGATAGCAATAATAATATTGGCAATAACAATATGGTGCAAATGCTGTAGAAAGAGTGGAACATATAAAGTAACAGGAAAAGGAAAGAAGAGAAAACTAGATGAAATAGAACTTGAAGAATGGAGAAGTGATTTATACAAAAAGTTGAAAGGGGATGTGAAAAACAGAAAATGTAAAAATGAGAATGAAACGAATTGCTAGAAGTTGGCATCTGATTGAGGGTAGTATTTTTGATGGCTCAGAAACGCCATCAGAGAGGGGATTGATGGAGCAAGGTTTCAAAAATGAAACTTGCTTGTACGCAATCCTCCTCATAGTATTAATTTATTAAACTAGTATTGTAAATACTAACCTTTGCATTCACAAACACAAGAGGGACAGAAGCTTGCCTATGTGTTTTACTAATGAATAACGCTTGTCTGTAATCCAAAACGTCCACTAAAGCGCGGGAACCTCAATGCGCATGTCGCAACCTGATCACATGGTGTGACGTCTTTCTTTGCTTGGTGGGAAACTTCTGCTTCTGCGCAGTGTGCACTAAAATGGCCGCTAAATGTTTTCACATGCTTCAGCTTGCTCTCATGTCATTATTAAATTGTCGTTTTCTTAATGCTACTAATGCAGGATAGTATTATAATTAATTGGGAATAGAGTAGGGAAAGTGGGCATACAGTGAAACTTTTTATTTGTGATTTTAATATTTTCTTCTTGCACTTTTAGTAATTCGTAAACTTGGGCCTGGGTTGGTGACTTGAAACTCGAGAGACAGATGGTTCTGCGC
The DNA here is from genome assembly GCA_963921515.1 of Calotriton arnoldi. Classification (NCBI taxonomy): domain Eukaryota; kingdom Metazoa; phylum Chordata; class Amphibia; order Caudata; family Salamandridae; genus Calotriton; species Calotriton arnoldi. The sequence goes on along the minus strand of CAWUFW010005504.1, from coordinate 1,243,103 downwards.
ATGTGTCCTGTGTGCCTGCCAAGTGAAGTCAACTTGGACGTCTTCCAAGGCCATGACCCATTGGCCCGAAGATGCTGTACTTCATGTTTCCGGAGGACAAAAATGATACTTTTCCCCTGTAAAATGTATAACATTTGTCATGAGACGGGTGGGAAATAAAGTGAATGTATTAATCTGAAGGGGAGGGAACGTAAAGACAATAGGCTTTACAATTTAGGCCAAATCGATATGGTGCGAGAATCCACCCCCTGTCCCTGTCCAATCAGAAGTAGTGGTCCCATATTTTAGCAACATTAAGGGGAGGTACATTGGCGTAGAAGGGTATAATAGAATATAGCATTAGTTAATAGGAGCATACTTTCACGAAGAACAGGTGTCCATGCTGCGAGAGCTGACTCTCAGAACACGCAGAAGAGCTCCAGAATGCCATGCTGATCGGTTTCTGACTGAATTCCTGTCCAGAAGAGGTCCTGAGGAGGGGGCGGCGGAGTCCATTAGAACGGGAGAATCGAGAGAAGTCGAGTATCAGAGAGGGGAACGGCGCAGGCGTCGTTGTAGAGAGGTCACCGGTCCTGTCCTGATCCTGGAAGAAGTCTTTGCTCTTCATCCTTCCTGGGTCCTATCTTTTCCAACTCCTTGTCCAAGGGGCTTGGTTCTCGCATTTAGGTAACTATACTGCAACCTTTAGTTGCGCTGCTGTCTCTATCTTCTCCTCTTCCTTAAACACCGTCATTTATTAGCAAAATCATTTCTATGCTTTTTCTTGGGTATTTCAATCAAGTACCGTGTTTTCTGTATTTTGCTCTGCTAAAACTTTAGATAAACAATTTTAAAACTTCCTGACTCAGTGATTATTTCAGGATAATGTACTATAATGAATGTCACTCATTTTAAACTTCCCAATTAGCAAAGGATCCATTGGTAAGTTATTACTCTTCAATCAGAAGGTAATTGGTAGCAGGGACTTTGATAAAAGAGTACATCTGACACCCAGCATAAGTATTAGTGTAGTGTGAATGTATGGGCCCAAGTGAGTATATGGTGTATGAATGTTGTTGGCTAATATTGCGCTGGATCACAACTCCTCATAAGCAAACAACTCAACGCCGTGCACGTCCAAAGGCATGCACATCGTGCGATTGGTCTTGCAGGTCCTGACCGCACTCAGGCAGACTTACTGACTTTTTTAAAGAGTCACAATACCAAATTATCAAAATTTAGCTTATTGGCTTTATCAAAGGGTGATCATATAAATATATAAAGCAGATCTATCACCTTTCTCTAAACTTCAACATTTTTAATCAAATGTATATTTCAGTAATTCAAACAATGCAATGTTTAATAATAGCAATTATCATAAAATGTTTTAATAAAGTTTTAATAACAAAACAGCATATCTGTGAGTCTTCTTTTAGCATAGTTTTTATTATTGCATTTTGTGAGCTGAAAAATGTTAAAAGAAAGACTCAGAGACATACTGGGCCATATTTACAAGGGGCATTGTCCCACCGGAGTGCCACTTTTTAGGACGCTCCAGTGGGGCAATGCCCTTCTTCATAATTACAAAGCGGCAATAAGCCACCTTGTGTGGCTTAACCCTGCTTTTTAATATCATACCCTTTCACGCAGGTATCTGCATTAAAGGCACGTGCAATGAGTGTTGCTGTGGGTGTTCCACCGCAACACCCATTGGTTTTTTAAGCTGTCCCAGATTTACAAGGATGTGTAAATCTGAGGCAGCGCCACAATCTAATGCCACTGAATAGCAGGAGTTTTATTGATGCAACGAGTAATATTTTTTATTTCTCCTCGTTTTTGCTTTTTTTATGTGTGCTGCACACATTGAAGGAGCATAAAATCACCTTTAGTGATTGTTTATGTGCAGGAAGGTGTCCCTTCCTGCACACAACCAATCATCCCTACAATGCAGGCACCCGTGCACCATGGCGCAAGGGTGCCTGTTTTGGCGCTAGGCAGCTTTTTTTAGCTCCAGCACAAGGGAAAGTACAGGAGTGCGCCATGTTCTTGTAAATATAGTGCATCCCTGTGTTTTTGAAATGACGCGATGCAGCTAAATTGCTTGAAGCGCTGTGCTGCTCCATTTCTTTGTAAATATACCCCATTGTGTTTTGTTTTAAATAAAACCAACATGCCTCTAAGTCTTTCTTTTAATATTTTTATCCCACAAACTGCAATCATAAAAACAACAAGAAGAGGGACTTGCACTTCAGATGAAGAGCATAGAGCGCCAGCTAGGAGTGCTTTAATATAATATAGCAAGCTCTCCTCAGGTCATGGATTTAATGAATCAGGAGACTTACTCTTTTTTTAATGTTGCTGGGGGGATTGCTACACCACTGCATACCCCTGCAACATTAAAAAAGGCCTGGTGGTGCTCCCCCTATTCTAGTGGCCCCCACCTTGAGCCACTACAGGTCCCAGGGACCCCATCTCCCAAGGCTTTGATTTTGTATTAGGGGAGGGGGCATGCGCCAAGCCATTACAACCCGGATGACCCCATTCCCCAGGGTCTACTGTGGTACCCCACTGGCTACCAGGGGCACCCACAACAAAAACAATGTTGGGGGCCACAGGGATAGCCCCAGAGCTCCTGCGGCCCGTTAGCTCCCTGCATCAGGAGCTGGCATTATTCAAGCCTGTGGGAGCAGCTGTTTTTGCATGCTCTCTCATGGTGGGAGCACTCTGAGTTTCCCTGACTGCATGAGCGTGGGCAGCAAAACAAATGTTTGTTTACACTAGGCGGACACATTTTTAAGTCTCCTGGTGGATGGGAGTCGGCAAGTTTCCCTGCTTGCACTCTTGCAGATAGCTAACAGTGTCCTAGGGCTGGGCTCTCCGGTACACTAAAAGAGATCTGGCTCTGCGGTATGTGGTCCCCAGGGATTTAGGAGACTCGGGAGGGGATGTGTGCCCCCTCCCCTTTAAAGATTATGTCAGGATGCAGGGGGTGGGGTCCCCGGGCCCATTATCAGCTCAAGGATTGACTCGGGAGGGGGGGTTGTGCACCCCCTCTACACATATTATTGCGCTGGGCCCTATGGTATCGGGACACCAGGGCCGTGATTGGCTCGGGAGGTGGGCTGTGTGCCACCCTCCCCTCTGAATATTGCACCAGGCACCTGGGGTTAGGGAGCCTGGGCCATGATCGGTTCAGGAAGAAGGGCCGTGCACCCCCCCTTTTGAATATTGCACTGGGCCCTGGGGGTCCCATGGCCTTTACTGGCTCAGAAGGGGGCTGCACATCCCTTCCCAGCGCTCCTGCAGAAATGCGATGGCCCAAGGGAAAAAAAAAGCCCCCTCGGCCAATCAGAACTCTCTGTTTTTTGAGGTTGAGCTCTTTGAAACCCCGCAAGAGTCCCTAGAACCCAACTGTACAGATATACAAATATTTTGTACCTTAATTTCTTAATAGTTTCTGAACAGATTTACGCCAAATCACAAAAAGCACGCTTTCTGGACAAGATCTAGCTTCCTGTCAAATTTGATTTAATTCAAGTCAGCAGATTGGGCTGAAACCCTTTTCAAAAATTTCTACGGAAATTTTATGGTGATTTTGCATTTTGGGACTATTCATTTCTCTTTCTGTATAAAAGTCTATTTTTGGGCATACAGAGTAACTTGTGGACCACAAGGGCATTCCTATATTCCTGAAGGTTTTCAATTTACAAAGACAAAAAGTGTGAATTGATTACACATGCAAAATAGCAAGAAATAGTGAAACCAAAAAGATAGAAGCAGTAGAATAATTTTTTTTCTCGTATTTAGACCCTGCATTTACAAATGATGCAATTAATACATCCAATGGTGAAAGTTTGTCTAAGAAGCAATTACCAAGCCAATTAGAGAAAAGTATGAAAAAGGAACAATCCAAATGGTGGGAGGTGGTGCCTTTACATGAAAGCAGCAGAATTATTAAGGATATTCACTATACTCCCCTACCAAGAACCTGACCCAGCGATGCTGGGGGAGTAGGCTGCAAATTCTCATGCTTGCTCAACATTCATGCTTTGGATTTTAATTAAATATGCCTGGAAAGATAGAGAAAGATTATTGTTGGACATTGAATACATATATCTGAATTGATTAAGATGTCCACAAAGGAAGAACATGAGATGGAACTGGGCAAGCTGACTACAAAGCTAGATAAATTAGAAGAATAATTGAAGGCTAAAAAACAGAGAAAATTCGATCGAGATTATATGGATTACTTTCAGAAGAAAAGTTGATCAATTATGTAGGGGCAAACAAAGGATTGAAAATCCAAAGAGAGAGAAAGCAAAAAAAACAGGAAAAGACCAAAGTGCAGTACAATCAGAGGAAATGGAACTCCATCAGGAAACTGAGAAGGACAATAATACAAGTGAGAATGATGCTTCAGCGAATTCGGACTTATTTGTAGTAAAAATCAACTTATTAAAGGCATTTTACCTCCTCACCCTAGGGCTTTTGGAAGCACAGCCTCTAAGAAGATCTCCAAGAGGGTGAGGTTGAGGTAGAAGAGGCTCAAACAAAAGAGGTTCAGGAAAAACAGGAAATGTTGGAGCCTCAGTGGGAATATGACATGCGGGTCAGTCATCAACAAAATGATGGAACATCAGAAAAATGTGGTAAATTTATCAGACTTTACTTTGAATGAGTCACAAATGGAAGTGTTATCATTGGGACTGTCCTTTTGCCCTACCTCTGACTTCGAACACACTCAGAGTTACATTGACCTCTTACACTTTATAAGGAAACAAAGTAAAAAAGTGGTTTGAACAAAAACAAAATCTCACTGTTCATAATTACATGGTTCAGAATAGACCATCTAAACTATGCATCAGTGACATTGAACTTTTGCATACATTGAGTACTCTAGAGGATGAGAATACTTGTGTTGAATCTCATAAATGTTGATATTCAATTTAACAGCAGTTGTCTCAATGGATTCAAACTGGAATCAGTGTTTTTACCGCCAAAGTCAAATGATGCAATTGATGTCTTTGAAAGAGAGGTGATAAAATACTTATAAATGTTAGATATAAAAAGACTCAAGGTGTTGAGAATTTGCAGAAATAACATTTCTAAGCAATAAGGGCTCTGAGTGAGAATGACAAAATAGTGATTACACAATCTGAAAAAGGGGGCAAAGTAGTCATCCTCCCAAAATAATTATATCTAGCAGAAAGGTAATGACAATTGAAAGGCAAATTCGGTATGAGATCACAACAAGAGTATTGTCCATCAGGCTAGTAAATGCTATTGTGATAGGTTCATTGATTGGTGTGATCAGAGTCTATTAGAATCGGAAGAATTCCAGTTCCTGGAATGCAAGTTCCCTAAAATCCCAGTACTATATTTTCTTCCAAAACTGCATAAACATTCAAAACGTCCCCTGGTAGACCAATAGTCTCATCTATAGACACCATATTAGAAAATACATCAAGATATGTGGATTTCTTTTTAAGGCCGTTTAAATAAACTTTACCTTCATTTATAAAGAACAGTGGAGAGTTTGTACTTATAATCAATGGAATTCATTGGGCAGACAATTATCTTCCTATGAGCTTAGATGTCAACAGTCTGTATACATGCATTCCCCATGAACACAGGTGTGTAGGCACTTTCTTCTAGCAAGGTCATTATCCTTTTTGGTACACACTGAAACACTGGTAGATATGATGTGGTACTCTATGACCAATAATTTTTTTCCTTTTCAACAAATAGGTCTATCACCAAACCCAGGGTACTATGATGGGCACCTGTTTCACCCCCAGATATGCAGTCTTTACCTGGGCTGGTGGGAGGAACACATGGTAAGTAACATTCATCATTTCGATGACCATATGGTACTCCGGGTGGGGTATATAGATGCATCTTTTGTATTTGGAAAAAATCCAGAGAGGCAATCGAAGAATGTGTTAAGATACTAAATAAGAACACATTAAATTTGAGTTTTACCAGTCAAGTGGATGTCCGCACCATAGAATTTCTAGATCTCAAGATAGAAGTGAATAACAACAAACTAGAAACCAAGCTTTACAGAAAAACAACAGCAGGTAACAGTTTGCTGCATGCCTCAAGTAATCGCCCCCACAATTTGATTTACAGTAGTTCATTTGGGGAATTACTTAGAGCAAAGAGGAATTGCAGTACACAAGAAGCTTTTAAGGAGAAAACAAAAGTCATGATTAAAAATGTCAGCAAAGGGGTTACTCCAAGTACACTATAACAATGATCTGGAGAGAGTAAATCTGGTTGAAAGGGAAGCTCTGTTGTTGAGTAAAAAGAAGGAGAAAGACGAATCTCAGACTGTCTCCTTCATCACAACTTACAAATAAAAAGGCTTCTAATCTAAGACAGGTACTTCATAAATATTGGCATGTCTTGCACACTGATGAGACACTCACCAAGCATTTAGATAGCCACCCAAGGGTAACTTATGAAAAGAGCAGATCATTGCGAGATATATTGTATCACAATATGCTCTCTAATAATACCATGCAAAATGCAGTGGAAGGGTTTTTTAGACGCGCAAATTGCAAAGCATGCAAATGCACTAGAAGAAGTATAGTGTCCTACTGTAAAGAAGAGATTTCAAATTCGTAAAAACCTGACCTGCAATTCAGAATTATGTGTTTGAAATATACATGCAACAAATATTACATTGGCAGCACAAACCACAAAGCCAAAAAGAGAGTACTTGAACACATGAGAGCCATAGACAAGCAAAATAAACAATAACCTGTGGCTAGACACTTTAAGACCTTTCATTTTAGTGATGTTAGTCTGTTACAATTCTGTGTACTAGATAGGATACCATCCAATGAAAGGAGCGGCAACAGAGTCTGAGCATTAAGAAGTTAATCATCAATTTTAACACTCTGAACCCTACCGGTCTTCTTTATCTTGATGAAGACTTGTCTGTACATTTAGATAAAGTTGCATTGTTACTTATGATGCAATTTTGATCATGCTATTTATGTATACTAAGAAGTGTCATTGCAGAGGTAACCAGAAATTAGATTTCAACTGTTTTTAAGATTGTGTGTTTCTCTAGAGGGGACACTCACTTCTTAATTTTAACCAATTTATTAAGTGTATTTCTATATAGGTACTATTTGGCTGTTTCAACCAAGAATGGATGCAAGAGAGCTAAGATATATCTTTATTTGTGTTATTTAGCTTTGTTTAAAATGAGAGTAAATCTTTTTAATATGTCAATCCATTTTGAGTTTTGTTTGTTTGTGTTAAGCATATTTGAAATAATTGCCCACATGGGCTGGGTTTCATAGGTTGATCAATTTCTAATACAGTCTGCTTCAACAGAACTCTCTCTCATTAAGAAGCATTGCTTACAAGGGTATTTTTCACCTTGAGTTAAACATTCTACAGCCTACAGGTATACGGCCATACCCACTATGATGAGTTATGCAATGGGGACATAGCCTATTTGGGCTTCAGTCATGATTATTTGTTGGGTAGTGCTCCTTTTAATCACATATCACTATATATACCTTTATCTTATGCATAGCGTGAGATTATATAATAAGTGCAATTTCAATATTGGAATTGCAGAGTTAAGCAAGAGTGAGTTTAACCATTACCATTTCACCCACTTGGGTTAAACATTTGTATAAAGAATAATATCAAGTGATAATAGGGTGTGTAATGTTTCACATTAACTTTTTTGGGGATGAAACTTTCACTGCAAAATGTTATTTGACAAATTGACAAAGACTGAATTTCCCCGTGCTTATGTTAACAGAAATGTTTACATCATATATGTGCCGTAATAAGGGGTTTTGACATTCTAAGGCAGTCGCCATTTTGGACAAAAATAATATTGTCCGTTTTCACTGTTAATCACTATGGTGTCCTGTTTTAAATTGAAACATTGGTGTTTACTCCTCGAGCTGTGATCAAGAATAAACTTCTCTGAAACATGTCGGGAGTGTTTATGGTCAATAAACTTAACTGTAAGCACTGGAAAGTTTGTGTACCTTGCTTTTGTGGCAAAACAGGCTGCATGTTGTGGAATATATATATATATATTAACAACTGGCGGTTGCCATTAGGTAATTATGCTTAGCACCAACGTTTCCATTGGGGAAGCGTTTTTTATTTTGTCGTTGTTTTGGCGCCGCTTGAAGAATCTTCAGGAAATCTTTACAAAACTTCCCCTTTTTGGTTCAGCTGCTGTGCTAAAAGTGGTGATCCATCAAGCAGGGGCCGAGAAAAAAGGGGGGGTCCCAAAAAGTGTTTTCCCCTAATATGTCTATGGGGATTTTTCATTTTTGAACACGACTACATCCCAAACTGCTGAACGGAATTACACCAAATTTGGCAGAAAGCTAGATGTCGATTCAGAAAGCGTGCTTTTTGTAATTTGGTGTAAATCCGTTTCAGAGATATTAAAGTTAAAAAAAATAAGATATATGTGGGGCCGCGAGTCCTTGTAGTGGACTCGCGGATCCTACTAAAATTTGATTGGCTGCCAACACTTCCACCACAAAGTGTTGGCAGCCATCTTGGGACTCGGCTTGAAGTTGAGTCCCACAAAAAAAGTAAAAAATTATGAAAAGGGGGCAGGGTAGGACTACCCTGACCCCCAGATATGATAGGGGATCCCACAGGGACCCTGCTTGGGGTAAAAAGTATTTTTATTTAATGTTGCCGCAATCGCGGGTGGATCTGAGACAATTCTTTTTTAAAAAGACGCGCAGCCTCATGCACAGCATTTTTTTAAAGCCCCCAGGTCGGCCAAATCCCGGGGGCATGAAGGAGGGGGGCTCATTGCGCCCATCCTAGGCTTATCCAAAGCCCCAGGGATCGCAACCTCCTCTGGCACCATGTTTTTTAAAGAAATGTGAAGAGGCCATACAGCCTCCCCCACTGTCCCGGGGACCGCCACCTCCCTGGGGGCATACATTATTTTAATGAAATGTGAGGGTGGCCCTACAGCCTCCCCTGCTGCCCCTGGGACCGCCACCTACCTGGGGCACAAACACAATAATTAAGGGGGTCCGTTGCGGGCCCCAGGGACCACCACCTCCCCTGGCTAAAGTAAACATTGGAGGGGGGCCTTGTGGCCTCCCTCCTGCAGCCCAGATGGCCCTGGGGACTGCCACCCCCCAAGGCCGGCTCCTACAATGTCCCGGGGTACCTAGCCCAGGACATTGCAGTTTGCTGTGACTTGGTGTGAACTTCCAGCCACGTCACAGCAAACGCTCCGCTTTCAGCCAACGAGAGCAGAAAAAATGCTCTTGCTTGCTGAAAGCGGAGCATGTGCCTGTTTCCCAGCCTGCTGTCAAGTGAGCAGAAAACAGAAAAATTGCTTTAAGATCCAGGGTGCTGCTTGTTTAGCAGTTTCCTAGGTCTCAAAGCAATGCCGGCTGCCGCAGAAGGCGGAGAGCCAGCAGGTACCACAGGGACCTTGAGGCTCCTCCTGTGTCTCACAACGGAGAGGCCAAGCCCTGGGGAATGGGGTCTCTGGGGCCCAAATCGGCCTGAGGAGGGGGGCAATGTGGCCCTCCTCCCCTTTTTGTTCACAATATATCAATAAAGGCTGGGCCCGGAGGGATGGGGCCCCTGGGGCCAAAATCGGTCCAAGAGGGTGGCCGCTTGGCCCCCCTCCCCAGACTGATTTTGGCCCCAGGGACCCTATCCCCCAGGGCTTGGCCATTAATTGGAGTGGGGCGCATGGGCCCCGCTCCTGGAACTTACTAATGCCCTGGAGACCAGCACCTCCCTGGGCCTTCTTAAAGTATTAAAGCGGGGGAGGCCTGCACGACCTCCACCGCTGCCCTGGGGACCGCCACATCCCAGGCTTATTTCTTTTTAAAAGGGGGGCACTCTGACCCCCCCCAGGCCCGGGGACTGCCACCTCGATGGGGCTTTATGTAATTTGATGCGGGGGCGCATAGACCCCAGCAGCCCCAGGGGGTGCCACCTCCCTGGGGCTTTAATTTAAAAAATGCAATCAATCAGGGGAATTGTAAGCGCGCTACTCACCCGTGAGGGTCTCAAGGCGCTGGTGGGGGGGGTGTCCGCAGGTCTGTTTAGCCGAAGAGCCAGGTCTTGAGAGTCTTCCTGAATGTGTTCAGGGTGTCTGATGTCTGCCGGTAGCTCATTCCAGGTCCTGGCCGCAATGTGAGAGAAGGATCTTCCGCCTGCTCTGGCTCTGTGGATGCGCGGGGTTTCGGCCAGTGCGAGGTTGGAAGATCGGAGGTTTCTTTTGGGTACATGGAAGTTGATTCTGTCATTGAGGTATTTGGGTCCGTTGTTGTGTAGGCATTTGTAGGCATGAGTGAGGATTTTGAAGGTGACTCTTTTTTCCACAGGGAGCCAGTGGAGTTTTCGCAGGTGTTGGCTGATGTGTTCGTGCCGAGGGATGCCGAGGACGAGTCTGGTGGCGGTGTTCTGTATAGTCTGGAGTTTGCGGAGTATTACTTGTTGATGCCGGCGTATAGTGCGTTTCCATAGTCCAGTCTGCTGGAGATGAGTGCGTGGGTGACTGTCTTCCTTGACTCAGGGGGGATCCATTTGAAGGTCTTGCGAAGTATGCATAGGGTGTTGAAGCAGCTGGATGTGACAGCTTTGACCTGTCGGTTCATGGTGAGTGATGAGTCGAGTACGATGCAGAGGTTCTTGGCGTGGTCTGAGGGGGTAGGTGGGCTTCCGAGGGCGGTCGGCCACTAGGTGTTGTCCCATGCTGAAGGGCTGGTTCCAAGGATGAGGACTTCTGTTTTCTCTGCATTGAGTTTAAGGCAGCTGTTGGTCATCCAGACTGCGACGTCTTGCATTCCTTTCTGGAAGTTGAGTTTGGCGGTGGCGGAGTCTTGGGTGAGGGAGAGAATGAGCTGGATGTCGTCGGCATAGGATACGATGTTGAGGCCGTGTTGTCATACGATGGCTGCGAGGGGGGCCATGTAGATGTTGAAGAGGGTCGGGCTCAGTGATGACCCCTGTGGGACTCCGCAGGTGATTTCCGTGGGGTCAGAGAGGAAGGGTGGTAGTCTGATTCCCTGGCTTCTTCCGGTGAGGAACAATCGGATCCAGTCCAGGGCTGTTCCTTGTATTCCGGCGTCGTGCAGTCTGGCCAATAGTGTGCTGTGAGAGAAGGTGTTGAAGGACGCTGACAGGTCGAGTAGGATGAGGGCTGCGGAGTGGCCTTGGTCCAGGAGGGTGCGGATGTCGTCTGTGGCTGTAGGGCGGTCTTGGTGCTGTGGTTGCTTCGGAATCCGTATTGGGACGGGTCGAGGATGGCGTTCTCTTCTGTGAATCGTGTCAGTTCCCTGTTGACCGTTTTCTCTGCAACTTTGGCTACGAAGGGGAGGAGCAAGATGGGCCGGTAGTTCTTGAGGTCGGTGGGGTCAGCTGTGGGCTTCTTGAGCAAGGGTCTGGCTTCTGCGCGCTTCCAGTCGTCTGGGAAGGGGCCTGTTTTGAAGGTGGTGTTGATGGTGCATTGCAGTACGGGTGCGATGGCGGCTGCGGCTCTGTGGTAGATGTGAGGAGGGCAGGGGTCAGTGGGGCCCCCGAGTGGATGCCTTTCATGGTCGAGGCGGTGTCTTCGGTTGTGATCGGTGTCCAGTTGGAGATGGTGGGTTGGCTGGTGCCCTTGGGGGGCGGGGCGGCTGTGGCATCTGGAGGATGGTCGATAAGGTTGTCGTAGAGGGTTTTGATCTTGAGGTGGAAGTAGGTTCCAAACTTGTCACAGAGGTCTTGGGACGGGGTGATGTCTGTGGCTTCGCTGCATGGGTTGGTGAATTCCTGGATGACACTGAAGAGTTCCCTGGAATTGGTGGAGTTGGCGAGGATTTTGTTGTGGATAAAGTTCCTCTTGGTGGTTCTGATTTGGTTGTGGTAGGCCGTCATGGCGTCTTTGTAGGTAGAGCAGTTTTCGGTTGTCTTGGTGTTTCTCAAGTTCTTCTCCAGGCATCTGCAAGTGCGCCTGGCTTCTTGGAGAGCGGTAGTGTACCAGGCGGCTTTCCTGGGGCGCTGTTTGTCGGGGTTGCATGGCGGGGCGAGCTCATCTGCGCAGTTGGAGATCCACGTGTGGAGTTCTCTGGCTGCGATGTTTGCGTCAGGAGTCCAGGTGAGGTTGTCTCGGGTGAGGGTGGAGTTAAGTTGCTTGTCAGTGACCTTCCTCCAGTTCCTCCGTGGTGGGCGTGGGGCTGGTTTGGGTGCCTTGGGTTTGTTGACTGTGAAGTGTACGCAGTGGTGTTCGGTCCATGGTGGTTGCGTTGTGTGGCTGAAGTGGATGCTGGGTGTGCACAGCCCCCCCACAGCCCCGGGGACCACCACCTCCCTGGGGCAAATAAGGTTAAAGGAGGAGGGGCCACGCGTCCCCCTCCTGGAGCCAATAATGGCCCGGGGGACCACCACCCCCCAATGCCAGCTCCTGCAGTGTTCTGGGGGCCCACCCTCTGGACACTGCAGTTTGCTATGGTTTGGCGGGATCTTTACCGCTCCCACCAAGCTATAACAAACAGTGCTCCGCTTTGAGCAAACAAGAGGATTTTGCTCTCGCTTGCTCAAAGCGGAGCGCAATTGCTTTTACAGAGAGGAAGCTGCATGTTAGCAGCTCCCTCTCTGTAAAAGCAATGGAGGCTCCTGCAGGAGGCGGGGAGACAGCAGGGACCATGGGGGCCTTGAGGTCCCAGTGGTAAGGTACCCACTTTAAATGGGCAGACCCTGGGGGTGGGGTTCCCGGGGTCCATTTTGGCATGGAGAGGGGGCAGTGCAGCCCTCTTCCCCATCTGTAAAAGGCTGGGCCCTGGCAGATGGGGTCCCCGGGCTGTAATCAGCCTGGGGTGGAGGGCCACACTGCCCCCATCCCCTAGTATTAAATAATTTTATTTTAAAAAGGCCTAGCCCCGGGGGATTGGGTACTCCGGGCCAAAATTGGCCCAGGGAAGGGGGGTCACATGGCATAAAAAAAAAAATGTGACAGCAAGTCACTGGAGGCCCTGCCCTCATTCTCCACTAATCTACAAATGCTCCTCCTGGTGCAGTGATGGTTGGCGGATTAAGTTCCCTTGGTCTGAAGGGCCTTGGGGTCCAGAAACCCCTTCTGTTAGCTCCAGTAAGTCCCAGACAGCGGGATTGCTGAGAGGACTTGGAGCCACACACCCTTTTTCCACCTCCCTGCAAAGCTGTCTCCTGGCCTAACTATAACGTCCCTGTAACCTTTGTTTTTTTTGTGAATTTCTAGTTTTTTTTAATGTTAAGTAATATTTAATTACCTTACATTAATCCAACCCCGCCGCACAAGGCCTTTGGCCGTGTAATTGTTGGCATCCAACCTCGCATTGTGCATGGCCTTTAGCCATGTGCAGCACGGGATCGGCCGCAAGGCCTAGCCTTTGTCCAGACCCTGTGGCCCACCCTACCCAGGCACCCAATCCAGCGCATGACCTTTGGCCATGCTTGGTGGGAGGTGGACCACATGTGAAACCCCCCATATGCAGGCAAGCCAGGAGGGGGGACGTAGCCCCCCTGCCCGGGCCAATAACAGCTGCAGGAACACTATCCTCTGGGGCTCATCCATATAGTAAATGGGGAGGGGGAAACAAACCCCTTTCAAGGCATGCCCTCATCCCCTTCATTTTGGATGCCTGAACCACAGGGGGCGGTGGTACCTGGGGCCGGACACGGCCCTCTCCCATTTCCCATAAAGGTCGGGCTCATTGTGATGGGGTCCCTAGGGCCAAAATCGGCCTGAAGAGGGGGTCCGCATGTGTTCCCCTCCCCCTTAACATACAAGATATTTACCCCGCAACCTGGCCTCCTGTGGGGCTTTAGAAAAACTATTTTTTTCAATTTAAGATAATTAGGGGTGCACACACACATATATTCCTTGGCCAACTGTTCAGCAAGTTTTCAGAATGAATCTGTAACAGTGGCATTTAGTGAACATGTTTGATTGGCTGTCCAGTCAGGCATTATCTTAATGCAGGGATTTTAGCTTCTGCTGTTTTGGAAGCAGATTACTGCTGCTCGACAGAGAGATGGCATCCCTGAACAGAAGGGGCAGAAGGCTGCATACTTCTAATGTGCACTCTTTCACCCTTGACACATACCCTTCCCTTGGTACTCCCTACTGTTCATCCCTACTCAGCTCACAGAAGTCACTCAGATCCCAGCCCTGCCCTCCCCTGCAGTCCTCTGTGCTGATTCCTCTTATATCGCTCCTCATTGATTTACTGCCATAAGCCCTATTACTACTGTCTCTCATCTCACCCCTCACCTCTAAGCACTTCAATGACACGTATTTGTACTGCTCCACTGCTTACGTCAAAGTTTTATGTCCCATGTTGAGTTGCTGCTCCATTTACTGGAAAAAATGTGCAATGCAAAATTGCCACATAATAGAATTTGACTGAAGAGCGTGTCGCTGCGCTTTTAGCAAACTGCCTCATTTCCATTGTCTAGTCTATTCTAGTGAAAAGGAGCCTCAAAGCAAGAAGCTCACTGATTGGCCCAGAGGAGCGCCTGTGGTGCGATGGCTCATTAAGCGGTGGCAGCAACCAAGGTATATACATTGACTCCAGGAAGTGCTTGCAGCAGCTGGGATAAGCTGAGCTCTGTCTGGGTGTCATGGGAAGAGAGTTCCCCTCATTAACTACTGGGGAGCCTGTCACAGGGGAGAATTGACGATGTCGGAAGCAGAGGTAAGTGCTGTGAACTAGTTTTATTAGTTTAGTAGAGTAATGGGCAACACAGCAAACAGCAACAACCACCACAACCAGAATCCTAAAACCGACTCCCACTATCGTGCCAGGCATTCCAGAACCGTTCACACTATCGGGTTCTGGAATGCTCCATGTGCCAGAGCATGCCCTGGACATAAGAGATCCGTCTAAGAGTAAGTGGTGCTGCTGATTAATTCCGCTGGTGGAGCGGATCGGTGGAATTTATTATTATTTCCGCGTTACAAGAGTAACACAGAATTACTAAATTCCTCCAATTCCGCCGTTGGAATTAAAAATTTCACCTCCTCCTAGACAATGTGAACATCCTAGAAAGTCGGAGACGAGGATAGGCCTGTGCAAATCAACGACAAACATATCCCAAGGAGGAACATGACCAGACCCCCAACAGGATCCTTAATACCATAAATATCCTCCCTGCTAGCTATCGTCCAAGCCCTGACATGACAATCGCACAAACTAGAGGTTCAAGTCGACCTCACACAATTGTTGGCACAAAGCATCTTATGCCCGACAAAAAGATAGTCATGTTAGCCCAGAAACTGGACAACATTGCTTGTAGTTACAAGCAACATGGTAAGCCTGATGATGCAGGGAGAAACAATGCTATATAATTGATAAACTGTCTACATTACCAGATCGTCTACTCACCTTAGTAAACCAAGTAAGAGCCATGATTACAAGGGCAGTTCTGCACACATACCTTCTTACAAATGCAATAAACAAGGCAGCATCCAATCACCTGGGAAATGTCATACTGGCTGGCCAATTAGGGAGCCTGCCACTTACGGTTACTGGGGCGGCTGAGCATTCTAGAATCTCTCAAAGTAAGTAACTTGAGGTTTACCAGCAAGACAATATCAAAGTTGAGCAACAACACATCTTTCCCTGCCACGATCTGAAAGACGCCCTGAGTATAGGAGAGCCAGTAAATGAAAGTCAATTAGAAACATTGCATACAGAAATCGCACCGGTGTTAGAAATGCAACAAAATCCCTTACTCATAGGGAAAAGAAGAAACTGCAAAAAATCATTGAAAGGGCTTAAAAGAAATAAAAACTATATGGCAAGCAGAAACATGATTTTGCATATTCGAGAACCAATCAGTGACCACAAACACTGAAAAGTGGAGTCAAGATAAAAACAGGACATAACAGAACTGTACCCCATTTTTCACCCAAGGGTGGTGACCAAGGTAAAGAGTGAAAGGGAAAATTCCACTGCAATTCCAAGCCGTAAGTCAAGCTCTCAGAAAACTCTAGAAATCAGCATTGGGGCAGAGCAGGAGTGACTTGTGGCAGGTTCATTACTACACTCCCTCAGACAAAGGCCATGGAAATAAAGACATGTATGGTAAGGACAGTGGAACTGGCCCAGGACTGACAGTCGGAGATCGAGCAACAGGCATCCTGCATTAAAAAGAAGGTGGGCAGCATCTTAAGAGCAAATTTTGCCCACCATGAAGAGCCACTCACCAAGGGGACGGCCTCGTAAGTGCAGTGAGAAAGTTTGAGGTGCACAGGCAAAAAGTTTAACAAATTGCCATAATATAATGCAATCACATCTGTGCCAAACGCTAACAAGCATTTCAGGAGTAAGCTACGTAAAATAATTAGGGGTCACTATAACTAGGCGAAAAATAAAAATGGACCCGATGCCAAACATATATAGTGAAAACATGCGACTAAACTCCCGGTTATAGTCATATCATTGTGTACATGATCGTATCTTACCTTAATCGCGTATGTGTGCGGTATGCAGGGTAACCACTTTTCAGTAAAACACTATTAGAACACAAACAATCAATAGATTCATCAATTGCAATAACAAATTCTCAGTTTACTGCATCATATGTGACTGTGGTCGCATTTACATAGGCAGCACTATAAGACCCCTAAAAGAGCGGATTCAAGAACATGTCCATGCAGTCAGAAACAACAAAAGCAGCTACCCATTTGCAGTCCACTGTAATAGCACACATGGCCAAAGTGAAAATCCTAGAATTACTTTCCATGGAATAGACGTCTTTGCACCCATATCAAGAGGGGGCAATAGAACACTGGCTCTCAGACAATTGGATAGTCATTTAATTATTCAATTGCATGCTGTGGACCAGGGACTTAACATAGACTGGGTTCTACATGTTTAATGGATTAATTGCCACCATGTGACCTCTATATGTAATGTTCTGTTACCAGCCATCAGGACAAAAATACAGTATGATATCAAAAAGGTTGTGTTTAACTCAAAGTATACATATATTACGTGTTTACATATGCACAAATGTTTTCTTATGTGAATGTTTTACTTCTTCATCTAACAATCATAGGATCACTCTCTCCCCCTCTTTTCTTTCTTGTCTTTCCTCTTATCCTCTTTTCTTTACATGGTGTCTGAAGTTTTTCAGTAACCTTCAAATCTTTGTACTTGCATTGCCAACATGGCGACCACCGTGGAAGACTTTATAGTCCGCTCTCTCACTTTTCGATCCACACTTCCGGGTTAGTTTTTAAACTGGATGCGGAGGATGCTCACTGAACTGCAACTCTGTTATGCGACTCCACTCAGCTGCCATACACTCTTCAGGTAAGAGGTGTACTCCACTATGGCTCGACACACATGCTGCAATTGGTGTACGTGATACCTGGAGCTTACAGTATACTTTACGTTATAGGCTTATTACGGCCCGTTACGCTCGAAGATAACATACACACGTAGAGTTCCCCGCAGTGGCCCCGGTTGCCTAGGATCATCTCCGAACTTAGCTTGTGGCTACACTTGTAAGGAAAAAAGTCATTCCTGAATGAACACATACACGATTAAGGTAGGATACGATCATGTACACAATGCATTGACAATAACCGTGAGTTTAGTCGCATATTTTCACTACATCAGTACTCGTTTGGCATCGGGTCCATTTTCTTTTTCTCATCTAGTTATAGTTACCCTTCAATTTTTTATGTAGCTTACTCCTGAAACGCTTGCTAGCATTTTGGCAAAGATGCTATTGCATTATATAAAGGTAATTTGCTACTATTTTTGCTTGTGCACCTCAAACTCTCTCACTGCACTTGATTTACATTCTTACCTTTATTTATGTTTTGTACAGTTTCATTCAATCATTACTATTTCCTTTTGCCTCCATAGACTTTTTCAAGAAGGACACAATTTTGTACAATTTTAGGAGCCTTGCCTTACAAGGAAACACCCCACCTTTCATTTGGTCTTCAGGTGGAACACCATTTTGTTATTTTTCTTTTTCTTTTCTACTTGTTATACCGAGCCAACTTTACTGTATTGCTCAGCCTTCATGATTTAGCTTGATATGGGGAGCAATATGTCTCCAGTCACTATATATACACTTCTGTTCACATTCAACCAGAGTATCTATAGATCACCGTACGTGCCTTGTCCGAGATACATGATATTTATTCTGATGGCAACAATTTAGTTGGTTTACCATGATGACTAGTTTACACTTTACACTAGTCCTCCAACATATATTTGACAGTATAGGCAACCTCCTCTCATAATTCAGAAGAAACTTGTTGTCCTTATGGAGTACAAATACCTTTTTTCGCGCAGTACATCATTGTTCCTCAGCATGATCGCATATAGATACATCTATACATATCTTTACATTTTCTCAATAGATTCTGATGAGGTTATTATGATTTTTGGATGAATTTTTGCCATTGCCCTTACTACAGGACACCCAGGTATCTTATATTTATATGTGATCAATCAATTAACTCTAATCTCATCTTCGCATGCAATGAAATACACGTAATCTTTTCTCACAGAGCACCGTGCATGTGATTTTTTAGATTTGTAGATTTTCTCTCTGATTACACCATTTATTGGCACCTCATTTGTTTTCCCCCTTTGTGGTCACCTATCTTTTAATTTACATAGCTAACTATGGGCACCGCTTCTACGGCTTTTGATGAGTTCACAATACAGCGCACTTCTACACAGAGTCTCTGAGTGCATTGCTATCAGTTTACATAGTTTCATCCACCAAATCTTTTTCACCTCATCACTGCTATACGAGGTTCTCATTACTTTAAAAATTCCATGTGTTATGTTTTGCCATACTTATGTACAAACATTCCATGCAGCCTTGAAAAAGTCCAACAGACGAAACAAATGTCAGCTGCTTCTGCTTGCATAAGACTGAATATTCTGAAACTACAAATGGAATAAAGTCACCTTGCAACAAAATGACCAAGAACTTGATGGACTGTACTTTTGTATTACTTTTTCTATTAATGGACTTCCTGAGTGTGCTCTGGTATCTACTACATTGTATAGCAAAAAGCTATGATGACTTTGTGAACGAAAGTCCAAAAAACAGAAATGCGCAGTAGCTTTAAGACAACTAAAAGACACAAGGAGTACACACAAAAAAATCCTATGGGCCCTAAAACAAAAACACTTGGAGGAACAATGGCTGTAGTTATTTGACCTTCTAACTCCAAATAAATCACATCAATTCTGGACCCACATTAACGGCCTCATAAACAACAACACAGGAAAGGATAATGCAGTCTCAGCAGAGAACTGGATAGCATATGCACTGTCTATGCATTGATACTAAGGTCCCAGTAGGCTCTCACTGTGAATTCATTGACGGTCTGAGTGAGCCTCTTACAGACAAGAAATAGTGGTAACAGAGGCGGACATTGTCAAACTCTTTAAAACCCTATGTAGGGATGGTGCCCCTGGGTGAAGCGGCCTTCCCATCCGAGTGTTTAGAGATGGCATAGAGTATTGGGCACCTCATATGCACATTCTCTTCAAGTCCTGCCTGATGACCACCAAACTTCCAGATTCATGGAGTGGTTCCATTCTATATCCCATCCATAAAAAGGGTGATAAAATGGCTCCAGAAAATTAAAGATCAATTACATTGTTGGATGTGGAAGGGAATGCATTTGCCAAGCTGCTATTGTGTGAACTAGAAACATAGGTCACTATCAACAACATAATATCACACCAAATGGGATTCAGTCGTAAGGTCCCCACGACAGATAATGTAATTGCCCTCTCATTTCTGATTGACAGATCAATAAATAAAGGAGCCAGCCACTGAATGCATCCTTCATAGACTACAGCATGGCCTTTGACACAATTGCCTGAAGAACACTATGGACTAAACTTGCTGCATGGGAGATCCCTAAGCAGCTACTGATTGCCAGAAATACCCTATATTAAGACTCCTGGATCCAGGTTAAATTAACTCAATCTCATACCACTCCAAAAATCTACACAAACATGGGCTTGAAGCAGGGATGCGGCATTTCACCAATATTGTTTAACCTGTACAAAGCAGACTTGAGTCAGGCACTAACAATGGGGAACCTGTGTCACCCTAGGCTTGGATCACTCAAGCTCCACATCATACAGTACGTCGATGATTTGGTAATTCTAGACCACACTCGAGTTGAAATGAGGAGGACCCTGAAGATCCTACATAGCTATAACATCGCAAATTCATTATTTGTCAATGCTACAAAAACAAAAGTTCTTATCTTTGGCCAGTGGGTAAAAAAACTGCAGTTACATGGAACATTGGACACATGAACATTGCCATGTCAAATAAATATAACTATCTTGGGGTCTGGTTGTTGGATTCAGGCAAAGCCTCTCTTCAAGCAAGAATAATAGAGGCAAAATCAGCCAAAACCACATTCTTCTTAGTTAAACTGCACCGCAAGCTCCAATGACCAACAGTGAATGGGATACGGACAATAATTGCAGGCAAAACGTTGCCCACAATAAGCTACGGTCATCTTGAACACCCGGGAAAACTCAAAGAAAATCTGGATTACTGTCATATAGCTGCCTATAGGAAAATGTTTGGCCTCCAAAACATACATTGATCTGGCTAGAATTTGGACTCACAAATATGGCTATAGAGTGTAAAAGGATATCATTAAGTACTACAACCATGTAATGAGGGCTAATACTGGATCTATGAATCATGCACTTGACATCATTTTTAATGACGGATACAGTCCCTGGGCCCACTATTTCCATAGCACCATCACAACTTTAAATGTTATTGCGGAAAGCATAACTGGGCAAGTCCTCCTAACCCTGCCAAATTTAAAGAGTCTCCTAAAGAAGCCAGGCAAAATTCTTTCAAAGGAACAAGATGTGTCCGTGATTATGCAGATCCCGGGTGCTTTGGGTCTATACAATTCACACGAGAACACGTTCAGTCAGCCATACTTGAAAGCTGCTCTGGGGAGGCAGGCCCTTGGGAACATTCCGAACAGCAGGCTCCTGATCTTGTCAATTTGACAGTTTAGAATGCATTGGAAAACGCAACCATCAGGCTCGTAGCAGTGCAGACTGTGCTCCAAGGCCAAGCAGTCAGTGACCCACTTATTGTATTGCTGTCCTGAATTGTTGTCCAAAAGGCGTCTCTTATTAATGCCAATATTTGTGCAGCAAGGAACAAGATAATGTAAAGAGGCGGTCTACCTCATCTACACATGCTGGACTCCGGTGGACTTAGCAAATTTTTCCATAACGAAAGAGAAGCTAGTGATGTAAGGGCTAAGGCAATGCCACTAAAATTGCCCCTATTCTACGTTTAGCTTTATCTCTCCAACACCTCTTACGTAGGTTGCACGGCCTTAGTAATTCAAACATGTTGAATTACATTCATGGCACTAAACCCAAGACAATGTTGCTAAAATTGTCATTATTACGACTGCATATACATCCCTTTTGCATTTTTACTTTGCACTTTTGCATTTGAGTAATTTTGTCTAACTGCATTTGTAAAATACGCCAGTGCCAAGACTGCAAACACAGCTTAAACCCCCATGAATACACTTTAACTTGAATGCACTTTTTCACTGCACTAAGATTAATGTGAGGAGACATTAGTTTCAGGACAATGTGGCTAAAACCATCATTATTGTGCAAATAGTTTTATTTATTTAATGTGTTTTACCCTGTATGGTCCTAGAGATTCAAATAATGTTGGCCTGCATTTGCGGTGTTGTCTACAATTGCACATAAACTCCTTCTTGCGCTTCAGTTTGAGTGATTTTAATGAGTCGTAAATTTTGCCAAACCGCATCTATAATTGCACTTTGACTATAATTCAAATGCTTTTTTTTATTGCATGAAGACCAACAGTAAGGTTAGCTTACGTATGACGTAGCTAATGTCGTTTACAGCACAGGGTCTGACTAAGACGATGATTTTAAGCTCCCACCACTATGTTTGAACACACATTTCTTAGCCCTTCACTGCACTTTATTCTACATGGTTTTAACGACTACAATAATTTTAATTCGTACTTATATTCTCAAGGCAAAGACAATATAGTATTTAAGATGGTTGGTTTAGATGGTTGGTTTTAAATAACTAACTTTGCTGCCTATCAAATATTTTTCTTCTTGCTCCTTAATTGACTGATGAGTATATATCGTGAAGATTTTAACTAATAAGACAATAAACTTAAACTTACTTACTTAATAGTAGTGTGGGCTGTGCCCAGGGACAAAGCAGTACAATTACTGCACAGGCAGCAGCAATAAAAGCATTTACTCTGGCAAAATAAATATGAAGTTCAAGAGTTTGTAAATACTGAAAAGTTGGAAACTCATTCAAAAGTGGAAACTTACTCAAAAGTGTAAGTTATCTTTGTGAATCAGGTGCTCCAATTGTAAGTTGCTACTGAAAAAGAACAGTAGTTATAGAGCACTACACTTAACCAACCACTGGTACTGAAACACCCTCCCATAGAAAATAAATAAATTCCATCAAATATTTAAATGGTTACAAATGTAAATATATATAGTGTTGCAAATATATAAAAAAAATCACATTTATTATTTAGTTGTAACATATTTCAATTAATTATCTTGCATTTTGAAAATAATGTGACAAAAAAGTTTATTAAAAATAATGACATTCATTTTAATTAATTCTAGGCATCACTTTTATTATTAATGCACATTACTTTTTTTAGGTGGTAATCTATTTTTGAATTTAAACTTCAGAAAAATAATTTTAATTCGATTTAATTTAATATATTTTGATTGATTAAAGTTTTGTCACAAAATTAATATAATAGTCCTGTGGCATTTTTATGTTGCACTAATTTTAAAGTAAATATGTAAAATTAATTTACATTAATATTTAACATAAAACATTTTTTATTATTTATTTTGAATTAAATAAACTTTTTTATATTTTTCCCTATCCTCTACCATGTGGCAATAGTTTTCCTTTGGATGTCCCATGGCCTTTTACATAACTCCCTACTTTACAGTTGAATATTTTATAAAATCGACCCTGGGCCACCCGCCATTCCCAAGAATTGGGTTGACCACCTCAGCTTCATGACCTTCCTCCAAGTAGCTACCAACATTAAAAATAACATAGAGTCCACCTGGCAACATTCTTACACAAAAAACAGTTTAAGTGAAGTTGGGGCCTCATTACGATGGCGGTGGGACTGCCACTGTCAGGCTGTCGGTGGCAGGCCCACCGCCATCAGACCCTGCAGGACCGCCCTCTGCATTATAATGGTGAGCGGATGTAGGGCGGGTGGAGAGAACGACCGCCACGCATCCGATGGGCTCAAGGAGCCTGCCGGACCCTCGGACGTCTGCAATCCCTAAAATGGTGGTGGCGCCTACTCGGGCACCGTGGTAGGGATTACAATGTCCCTTTCTGCCAGCCGTTTCATGGCAGTTAACCCGCCATGAAAAGGCTGGCAGAAAGTGACTTTGGGGGCCCCTAGCGGGCCCCCGTTCCCCCTGGCCCTCCAACATGCGGCCTGGGGGACACCTATGAGGCCCCCCTACATATCCCTGCACCATGTGGCAGGCACTGCAGGGTGCCTGCCACATAGTGCAGTGATATGTCAGATGTGTTTTTTTTTGTATTGCGGCGTGTGCTGCAGCCTGCAGCACACGCCGCAATACAAAAGATACACAATGCGACCGCCGTGAAGGCGGTCAAATCGTAATGCAGCCAGCGGGACCTCCAACTCCTAGTCAGGCAGTCCAGCAGTCCCTCCAACATCATAATCAGGCCCTTGGTTCGGCCCCTCACTGACACCCAACAGAACAGAGCAGGTGGGGGCCACAGCATGTTCAGGTACATTCTTTACACTGAGCTATGGCAGGCCAATTCCACACAGGCAGCTTCCTGGGGTCATGTGCCACATACACCTACTGCCCACATATGACTCGTGTTAATTTGGAACAGATAACACAAAATAGACCGAGAGACAGACGTTTAATAAAAGGTTGCCTTTAACGGAGAAAAGGTAAATCCCACAATTTCCATATGCTCAACTCTGTCACCTAACACATAATACCTTAAGCTAAAAGAAAACAAACCCATCTTAAATTGAGTTATGTTTTACTTGATGAATAAAACTGTCCTCCAACACTGAACTCAGAGCCCTTTCTCACTGAACTCACTATATTACTCAGATATTCGTGCACACAATATTCCATGTTGATTTTCTCTACGTACCCATTAAGCAAGCGTCACGGCTGCCTTATATTTATTTATTCATTTGTGGTTTTATATAGCAGAAACATGGCCCAAGGGCCTTAGAGCATTTGTAACTTTGATTTGATTGTAATTAAAACACAGTTACAAGAGTACAGCTGTGCTTTAATCACACAACTGGACATTAATATGCATTCACCCATGTCTTACTACAGTGCAAGTGTCAGATTCCATGTAATTACCACACTTTGCATAGGGAAACAAATCTACTAGCATCAAAGAGGCGTCTTCAATAAGATTATACCTCACTGCACAAATGTAACCCTTTAAATCCTGGTTTTTGTAAAATCCTTTTTACATTTTGAACAACTATCTGGTATAACATAAACCAAAGCTACAGATGTAGTGATTGTAATCATATTTACAACCAATGTTGAGGGAGAAGAAAGGAATTATGACCCAGTAAAGGCTTCATCTTTTGGGTAATGGCTCCTCCCACACTCAACAATGGTAATGAATAGCATATTACACTCTGTGCATCTAAATAAATGTAATATATGTTTATAGCTATACAGCTGTTTTACAGTTCTAAAACTATACTCATGGTCTCACAGTTCTCTTTCTAATCCATAGGTCACAAAGACGCACTCTTCAGAGCGGGCCAACATTCTTGTTCTGGTGGCAATGGCTAACGGTAATGCCAGGAAATTTTTCCCTAAACTAGTTTTTCTTTTATGTGCAATCATCCAACAGGTCTTGCAACATTTCAAGGTACACTAATGAGATGTATATTTGCCACTCAGCAAATTTGCAAGTACCTCTCACTGCCGTTAACAACCCTAGTGCAGTATCCTGAATTTGGTTGGTTTCACTCATGTGACTAAGCAGCAGTTTAGGGGTCTTTGTTCTGTTCTGGCTCCTTGGCTATGGGCAGTACTTGCTCTAAACAGGTGTTCATATGCCGGACCAGAATTCTTCTACATCTTCATATTTGTATACTAGCTGCATCCCATGTTCTTAAAACAGTCTGGATGCCAGCCCACTCGACAATCCCATGACCTAGTAGCCACACCTTTTTTCTTTGTCTTCTCTCTTATCTCCAAATTGTTTGCTTTTAATCTGTCTGTGGGATTCTCACACTTACTTAAGGAAAATCCTCATCAAAATCCTCATCACTATGCTTTTAAAGCTGGGTGGTCAGAAACTTTATTAAAATGTCTATCAGTACAAAATATTGCACATTACCTGATTCATTAGTAATCAGTCACACATATCATAAAATAAGTAGTGCACAACACTCATTTAGATTAATTTAGCCAACACATGACTTCGGCTAATAACCATTTAAATTTAAAATTTCCGACACTAAAACACAATAGATGGTCGACCACCCAAAATCCACATATATTAAGAACGCATTAAAAAGACAAAAAGTGCCAAATGAACCATTAGCATGCAACTTGTTTTGCTCAAGTATAACATTATAAAGTGCAGCATGCTTAGCAGCTTATCACAATCACAGGGGCTCTCTTAATCAACCTTAATAAGGTAAAAATTCTATGTCTGATGATCCTTTACTTTCAGGCTGATAGAGATCATCAGCCTTAACATATCTTTTTCCAGGCTGGTGTGAGATGTCATAATGAAATGGGTGGTCCATCTACCAGGTCTTGATTTTATAACCCTAAGTTTTTTTATTATCAGTCTACACCACAACTTTATGATTTCTCCCTCTATACAGTGATGTCGTTGGGTATAGTCTTCATTTTTAACCAGTAACTTTACCTCATTGATTGTATAATTTATTTCTGTAGACATGTAAAGAAGGCTAAAGGATGAAATTCTTCAAGATGTCTTTTAACATCTCTAGGAAATTCTTCTTTTGGCCAATCAACTGCAATCTTACACTCAGTCCATAAATCAGCTGGAACCACAATGTCAAACAAACCATCCAAATCTTTCAATAAAACCTTTGAAACCTTTACAAACCTCTCTACTTATTTGTACCACTCAACAGGCTTTTCTCTCAATCTGGGAAATTCATTCGTAAAAGACAATATATCTTGTCTTGACCAAGGAATGTGAACATACCTGCCACCTGGAACTTCTCTCATTGGATATATCATTTCAGCAGACTCTGTCTCTCTTAACAGAAGCATATTAGATGCAGTCACACCTTTATTTGCAAGCATTTCTTCTTTCTTTTTCGCCCATCTGCCTTTACATCGTTCCAATTCACCCCATCTTTTCACAGTATTAATCAACTCTTTTATCTGCAATCGTTTACCAGATGCATTCAAACTCTCTAGATCCTTATCACTAAAGTCCAATCTATATGTCTTTTGTAAAGCCTTTGATTTCTCAATATTCACTCCATATTCCTGTGCAGCTTCTGCAAGCCTCTTGTGCAAATTCTTCGCTCTCAATGTAATATTCTTACACAAGAATAATAACTCATCTTCCTGATCTTTACTCAATCTTTCTGGACTTATTGTACCAATAATCATTTCTTCCAGATCTACACTTAGTCTACCTACATCCAGGTTTTCGCGAAATGAAACCTGCTCAAATTGAATCCTCAGTAACACTTATTAACTGCGCTGTGAAAAACGTATGCGTAAAAAGGGCCTAACATGGAGAAAAATGCTACTGTGCAAGCGCGAACTAAAGCACAGGACTAGGCCGCAAATGCTTTTGACTAATGTAAGGTAAAAGGACTAATGCAGCTTTAATGCATTTATTAACATTTGCTAGGAAAACAATATTAACTCTGGTTGCGCATGGGTAGATGCAACACAGGGTGGGTGCGTTATGTTATAGCATTATAAGTGATTAATAATGTCATGTGTTTGTTTTCTGTAGAAGTATGGTTTTCTGCTCTGCAGGAAACGTTTGGGTTAATGAAATAAATAAATGCGGTTTAATTCTGAGCGAGAAGGGGAAGGTGGAAGACAATCGTCCTTCACGGGTCCTATGTGCCTGCCAAGAGTTTGCATGGAGAAACAAAATAAAACTTCGAGAGAAAGAACACTTCCTTTGAAATAGCGGCGCAAATGGACAAACGTGATACAGAGTCATGACCAGGATGGAGAAAATGTGTACTATGACAGTGACTCGAATTTGTATTTCCTGGGCTGGAAGTTGATAAGATGAATAAATGAACAATGAGGTCTCTGAACTAAAAGACCTGACGAGAGTGGTGTGACAGTACACCCCCTTCCATAATCAATCGAATGAGGAGAAATTGTTAGTTCTGATACAATTGTGGGTTGGTCTTTTTGGGTTTTAGGGTATAATTGAGGTTCCCGGTGGGAGGGGTGAGGAGCGCGTTGGTGAGTTTCTTGCGTGAGGAGAGGCCTGTGTTGCTGTCTCCTATTCTTGAGCTGGCTGTTCCTGTCTGCTGTTTCCTGACTTTGTCTTTGCCTCTTCAAATCTTCTTGAGGGGCCATAATGCTGTCGTGGCCAGAGAGTAGTTTTCCTATTGGGTTAGTATAGACAGAAAACTGAATTTGCATTATCATTTGCAAATGAATTATTGTCTCTTCGCCTTTTCACTCTTTTATGCACAGTTATTGAGATGAGATCTTTTGTTAATTCTCTAATTTTGTTTCTCGTGATGGTCTATGACTTATACCATATTTAGTACTGATGAGCATTTTCAAATTATTTAGATAAAGTATTATAAATATACAAATGAGTTTGTCTTTTTTAGAGGTGTTTATTCTTGAATTATAAGTACAATAGAATTAGGTATTAGTTTGCCAAACCCTGTCAACATAAATAAAGATTGCATCACCACAAATTATATGCAGAGATAACGACAATAAAATTAGGATTTTTGGTAAGTCCTGTATTACACTCACCTAGAGTGAAGGGACTTTTTGAGTAATGAAATTTGGCCTTGTCTGTGGAAATGTATTAGTCCCAGACCGCTGGATCAGTTTTGGTAGCAGCTTGATGGTTTTAATTGATTATTTTGGCAAATTAATGGTTGAATTAATGATTTTGATTAATAATATGAAATGTTAGCGTCTTGTTTTATGTAGTCTGGAAGTACGGGTATGGAGTTGCCTAAGATCCCGGGATGTTATTTTAGCCGCAGAGGAAGAGTGTGGAAAGTAACACACTAGAGAAGTACTTTGTCTGTTGTAATATTGAACAACGAAAGGTTGTTGATATTATCTAAGGGACCTATTTGAAGTAAGTGAGTAAGCAGGTTGTAATAGTGAAAGCCCTCTTCCGAAACTTTAGAAAGTACACCTAAAGTAGTACCAAGACCTCTTTTCACTTGATTGAGAGTAGAGTGACTCTGGTCGTAATTCTACTAGTTGTAAAAGGATCTCTTTGAGTGGACAAACTATCTCTTTACTTAGTGGAGCAGACAAAGTAGCAGTGTTTTGTGTCGTTTCTAATAAGAATTTATTTAGAAAGACTTTGTAGTTCATTTGCCGTACGATTTTGTGAAGGGAGGGTCAGTTGTAGGAGTTATACTGACGTCACAAAAAAAAACGCGCTGGCATTGGTCAGATAGCGGGTGAGTAAACAGGGAGTGTTGGAAGCCGAAGTCCCCGTCCTGCGTCACTGTCACAAATGCGAGACTTGGGACTCCTCACTCAACGTTAGGCCAAGTAAGGACACCGTTTGAGATAGCCCTGCTCACCCCCTTAGTAGCTTGGCACGAGCAGCCAGGCCTATCTCCAAGGCAAGAGTGTACAGTATGTGCAACCACGCTCGCAGCAACCCACTGGTGACACCACAAATGGACTCCACACGAGTTTGATAAAACGAGTATAAACTTTATGTAAAAAGATATACGATCAGACCACACGATACATAAGCCAACAAATAATATAGGGTAATATTCGTTCCGGCTGGTTGGTAGGTTCAAATCCCAACCACCGCTTTCAAAATGCTATGCTGGTCGTAATGCTAGAATCACACACGTTGCAATGGACAAACAATAGTGCGTTGCGTAATGATACAATCCTGTGCTGGGCACAGGAGAAATAATACAATGCATAACGATACACCCCAGTACCTGCAATGGGAGAAATAATGCAATGCGTACCGCTACAATCATGTACTGCGCAATGAAGGAATAATGCAATGCAAAACCAAAGGGGATGATGGATGGAGTGTTGAACAATGCAAGCACTCACCCCCAGTCAACTGATCTGGGTTTAATCCATCATCATTCTTTAGCTCACTCCGCCACCCCAATTCAGACATGGACATATGCAAATCAGTCTGACCCTGTGCCTCATGGGAACAGTCCAGCCCGAACTGCCAAGCCATGTCTTCCCTTGACCGGAAACAAGCATCCTGGGACCGGTTTCTGGCTTACAGCCGTCATCATCCAGGCTATCTTGAATCCAGTGGCAAAGTGAGCAAGGGACCCACGTCTGGACATACCCTGCCAACTAAGGTGAGTGAGCTAAGGAATAATGCAATGCGCCACACCCCAATCACGTATTTTGCAATGAAGAAATAATGCAATGCGCACCGCTACAATCGTGTATTTTGCAATGAAGGAATAATGCAATACGTAGCTACAATCATGTACTCTGCAATGAAGAAATAATGCAATGCGGGCCGCTACAATCCTGTACTTTGCAAGGGAGAAATAATGCAGTGCGTAGAGCTACAATCGTGTACTTCGTTATGCAGAAATAGTGTCAGGCGTCCTAAGACAGTCCGGCAGTTCGTTAGCAGCAATATTGGCAATGTGTATTACGACAGTCAGCCTCTTCAATAACAGTTGCCCCCCCCACACGTATCAACGATGACACAAAGTACAGCTTCCCACTCTGGCCCCAGTACTGCCGCTCCTGAACGCAGTACGGGCCCCACTCTGAGCCGAAGCCAAGGCTCACGCCGCCAGAAGGTCTGAGAGGCCGAGAGAGTGTCCCTCCGAGCCCGCGCCCCGCCCAGGCAGTGATCCACGTTACCTGGGGGCGCGACCCCACTCTCCTCTCCTCCTTCAGTGAACTGGGCCTTCCGTGTAGAACTTTCTCAATGGGCCTCAGCGGCTCGGCCTGGCAGCTCAGCTCCTCCGGGCTGCCGGTCCGGGCTGCGACTGTTAGGAAGGTCTCAGGCAACCGTAGGGCACACGTACCCCACGCCCCTGAGATTTCGTTACTCCGGGTGCACTTCACCACAGCACCCTCCGGGTCTCCTTTGGCACGAAGCCACGCACACAACGCTGATGGGACTTCACGTCGACTCCGAGTGCACGCTCACCAGGCACTCCTTCCTGCGGTCTCAGTTGGCACCAAGACCCGCACACCACGTTGCAGAGACTCACTGTCTTCCAGTACACACGATGATCAGCCGATCACCTCCACAGTCCCAGGTTGCACCAAAGCACGCACACTGCTTCACTGAGACTTACTCCAACTCCAGTGCCCCGATATCCAGGCGCTCTTCACCAGCGCCTCCGGTGCACCACGACACGCACCCTGCGTGTCCGAGACTCACTCCACTTCCGATGCACATGTTGGCCAGGCGCTCCTCACCAACGCCTCCTGTGCACCACGACACGCACCCTGCGCGTCCGAGACTCACTTCACCTTCGATGCACCCACCGACCAGGCGCTCTTCACCAGCGCCTGCGGTGCACCCTGACACGCACCCTGCGCGTCCGAGTCTCCCGTCACCTCCGATGCACACGCTGACCAGGCGCTCTTCACCAACGCCTGCTGTGCACCACGACACGCACCCAGCGCGTCTGAGACTCACTTCACCTTCAGTGCTCACGTTTACCAGGCGCTCTTCACCCGCGTCTCCTGTTCACCACGACGGGCACCCTGCGCATCCGAGTCTCACTCCTCCGTGTGTCCAAGATCACAGGGCACACCTTCCGAGGGTCTCAAGCTGCCACAACACACGCCCACCGCGTCGCTTGAAACTTCTCCGGAAAGTTTTATGTTCCTGTGTTTCCAAACAGGGAGCCAGCTCACCTCGGGCCCTTGGGGGGGGGGGGGTAACTAGACACAGCACAAAGCACAGTCTTCTTCAAGCAGGGGGACCCTGCGCACACAGCACAGTCCCAACAGCCTCTTCCTTGGTTAGAACAGCAAACTGCAGACCAGCCCCAGATCACGAAGCAAGGGTTGGTCTTTCCCCAGCATTCTCTTCAGTTGTTCATTCCTTAGCAGAGGTTCCTCTTGACCACGAAATGGGTCCAAGCCTTTTCAGTCTCAATCCATTTCTATTCCATTCCCCCCGTTCAGGGGTCTCAGCTCTCCTAGTTATACCCCTAAACGTCTTTGAAGTTCGTTGTGCTCAGGGGTCCCTGACCCCTGCCTAAATCAGTTCTGGGTGTCTCCCTCCCAGTGTCACCTTTCTCCCTTTGATACTGGGGGTCTGGATCCTTAATCACTCAGCAGGAGATGGGTCAATTGTTTTATAGCTGCAACCCAGGCCTCTTCACCTCCCGGTGCTTTTCCTTGCCTGCTCTCCAGCTGCAGGTCAAGCTGGTGCCATCTCAACCCCTCCCTGGGTCAAGACCTCCCCCGGCTCCTCTCTCATCTCAGATCCAGACAGTCAATCCACATTCAGCAGAGACACACAAATGCTTAAAGCACAAAACTCAGCCACTTCCTAAAAGTGTGGCTTCTGAACACACAGTGACAAAACCACTTTCATAGAAAGATGTGTTATGACGCTGTGAGTTCATACATACTAAACTTCACCTCTCCATTTTAAACTCATGGGAAACTAGGCTAACAAACACAATACCCAGCCTCCGCCATTCTGTTCTATGGGCAGATTGGCCTTTCACCAGTGAAGAATGAAATGGAGCGTTTTCCACTGTCAGGACATAACAGACACCTCAGTATATGTCCTGCCTTTTACTTACACTGCACCCTGCCCAGGGGCTACCCGGGACCTACCACAGGGGTGCCCACTGTGTACGCAAAAGGGAAAGTAAGGTCTGACAAGTGGTTACACTTGTCAGGACAACATGCTAACTTAGCAAACTGCGCGCAGGCCCTACACTGCAGGCCTGAGTTCCCTTCTCCACGCACCTTTGCATTACTAGCCCTGGCACACACAGTGCACATCACTAGGGACTTTACTAGTAAGGCAACATACCAATTATGGCCAACCAATTACCATTATACTTTACACAGGGAACACTTGTACTTTGACACTGATCAGCAGTGGCAAAGTACCCAAAGCATCCAAATTGGCAACTCTATGTAAGGAAAACGGTCTGGGGGAAAAGCAAAAAGTTTAGGGAACTTTAGCCAAAAAGGCCAAGTCCTACAGGGAGTATTGTGCTGTGATTGATTGGTTGGTTGGTGTGAGTCGCGCTGGTATTGAACGAGTGTGAGCGAATAGCGTGAGCAGAATTACGGAAGGATTTTCTTGATTTTTTTTTTTTTCTGAAATAAGCTAGCAAAAAGAGAAAGTTGGAAATGAAGTTGGTAAAGATGATACAGACTTTCTTTAGAAAAGATAGGCCAATAGTTGCTAGAGAGGGAGTTCCTATACCTCCACCTAGGTCACCTGCTTCATATATGTTGGAGCGTGGATATCATTTGTGTACATGGCCGGAGAATTGGGTGAAGTATATGGAAGGCGATGGAGTTTTAGCTTTCCCAGAGCATGGTACCTTTAATGTAAGGATTTTGGAAAACTTGAGAAGACAAATTAATTTGTTGAGACCAAATCCCAGACCTATGCAGTATGAGGCGCTTGAAGAATGGGAACATGAGGCGTACAGGAGAGAGAGGGATAGGAACAGGATAAAATATAGGAATGCAATGAGATGGTATTCAGAGGCTAAATGGGATGCTCAGATGAAAAGATGGAGGAGAGATGTAATCACAGAGGGATTATATCCGGTGATGGTTGCTGAAGATCAGGCTGGAGGGAAACGCAAAGAGAAAAAGAATAATGTAGAAGATACAGAACCAGATATAGATCCAAATGAAATTGATGATGAATTACTGGATGAGATGTTACTAAAAAGACCTACGCCGTATCAGGAGAGTCCGGAAGGGATTACTCCGAGTGCACCATTAATTGAGATAGAAGCTTCACAGGTTTCACTAGTTCCATTAGTTCCACAGTCTTCACAGGCTACACAAGTTACACAGGAGAGAGAGATTGATGAACTTAATAAAGCAAAGGAAGAATTGACACAGAAAATTAATCAGATGAGTTTAAATGCAGAGGCGTTGTCAGTTCCGGTGACAATTGGTCCTATATACCCATTGTATAGTGAGGGTCAAAATATTTCGAGGGTGCATGCATTGACAGTTCCCGTGAATAGTGGTAGGAATGGTGGTAGTGGATCAGGATCAAATGAGATGGGAACATCACTGATTGACATTTCAGAG
Source organism: Calotriton arnoldi (assembly GCA_963921515.1). NCBI lineage: Eukaryota > Metazoa > Chordata > Amphibia > Caudata > Salamandridae > Calotriton > Calotriton arnoldi. The sequence continues at coordinate 1,209,544 of CAWUFW010005504.1, read as the reverse complement.
AATGGGAATGTGATTGAAACACCAAAGAGGGGTGTGCAAATGGATCCTAGAAGATTAATGCAGAATGTGAGAGAAACAAATATAGAATCAGGGGGTTCAGTGGGACCTTCACCGGAGGAGTTGGATGATTGGATTAGAGGAATGGTGCCTAATACGTCAAAACCGAGTATGGATGTAGGTAGACTAAGAGTAGATCTGGAAGAAATGATTATTGGTACAATAAGTCCAGAGAGATTGAGTAAATATCAGGAAGATGAGTTTTTATTCTTGTGTAAGAATATTACATTGAGAGCGAAGAATTTGCACGAGAGACTTGCAGACGCTGCACAGGAATATGGAGTGAATATTGAGAAATCAAAGGCTTTACAAAAGACCTATAGATTGGACTTTAGTGATAAGGATCTAGAGAGTTTGAATGCATCTGGTAAATGATTGCAGATAAAAGAGTTGATTAATACTCTGAAAAGATGGGGTGAATTGGAAAGATGGAAAGGCAGATGGGCAAAAAAGAAAGAAAAAATGCTTGCAAATGAAGGTGTGACTGCATCTAATATGCTTCTGTTAAGAGAGACAGAGTCTGCTGAAATGATATATCCAATGAAAGAAGTTCCAGGTGGCGGATATGTTCACATTCCTTGGTCAAGACAAGATATATTGTCTTTTACGAATGAATTTCCCAGATTGAGAGAAAAGCCTGTTGAGTGGTACAAACAAGTAGAGAGGTTTGTAAAGGTTTCAAAGGTTTTGTTGAAAGATTTGGATGGTTTGTTTGTTATTGTGGTTCCAGCTGATTTATGGACTGTAAGATTGCAGTTGATTGGTCAAAAGAAGAATATCCTAGAGATGTTAAAACTGGAGCACCTTCGGAAGAGGCGATGAAGAAATATAATCAAGTAATAACTTACTTAAAGAGTAAGATTTCCCCAAAAGAAACAGATTGGGTTAAGATTGACAGGACGACACAGGAGTCAAAAGAATCAGTACATGCTTATTATGAGAGACTTTTACAGGTGTTTAAACAGTATAGTGGTTTTGATAGCATAACTGACAAAGATATGGGACATTTTGTGTATTAATTTGTGTTTGGATTGAAACCAGAGATTAGTAATATGATACAGCAGCATCTGATTTGTTGGCAAAACAAGACAGTAGATGAAATTCTGAGGTATGCAAAATATTGTAGTGATGATATTGAATCAAGACATAAGAAATTGAAAGAGAAAACGATGTGGGCACAGGTGAAAGCAGCACAGCAGAAAAATGAGAATTTTGTTGATTATTCTCAAACAGGTTTTCAAGTGAAAGGGCAGAATCAAATTTCTCAAAATGGTCAGGTCCCTAATATCAATGTTGTACCAAACGGTGGTGTTCAAGTGCAGATTCAGGGAAAATGCAAAGGTAAAAATAATAGAGAAGAAATGAAAAAGAAATATCCTTGTCATGCGTGCGGGAAGATGGGACATTGGAAGAACGAGTGTAAGTTCTTTTTAGGAAATAACGGAATGGTTCAAAACTTCAATCCACAGATGCAGAATGAAGTGGTTATGAATCAACAACGGCTGCAGCAGCAACAGGTAGTTACACCACAGGTACAGCAGGTACAACAGGTACAAGTGCCTCAAGCTCCTATGCCTAATAATGTGAATGCTCCGGTACAAAGATGCAGTGCGAATGCTGGATTTCATGCGGGTGAACAGGTTGGTAAGAATCAAAATGTACAAATGGTTTCACAATACTGGTTACAGTGTCCTGAGAGTGATTCAGATTCATCTCAATGACGGTGCTTGAGGGGGGAGGAAGAGTGCGTGCTTGGTGCATCTTTGAAGGTACATCAGTCTGGTCCTTTTGTGGATGGGAAAGTGGAAGGTAATGATATTACATTTCTTGTGGACACTGGTGCTACCCATTCTTCTGTGATAGCAGCAGAAATTCCAAACCTACCCCTCTCGGGAGAAACTATCCAAGTTGTGGGAGTCTCAAATAAGCTTATTAAAACTCCGGTGACCAAACCAATGGTGGTTCACATTGGAGAGTTTAGAGATTTGCATTTGTTTGTAGTGTGTGACACAAGTCCGGTAAACCTTTTAGGTAGAGACTTGTTGTGTAAAATGAATTGCACCATCTACTGTACACCAGATGGCATTGCTTTTCAAACACCAGATGAGGATGTTGCTTTCAAGGTGATAGCAAGACAAGGGACAGAAGTGAATGATTTATATCCTTTATTTACAGCGAAGGATTTGCCTGTTGAATTAAAAGATACAGTGATGACTGATGTGTGGGATTTTACAGGGAAAGACATTGGATTAATGAAAGGAGTTGATACTATTCAAATTTCGGTCAAACAAGGAGCAGAATTTCCAAAAACACCACAGTATAAAATGAGTCCCGAGACTATTGCAGGAGTTACTCCTGTAGTTGAGCAAATGATTGAACAGGGTATTTTGAGAGAAATATTAGGGAGTCCTTGTAATTCACCTATTATGGGAATTAAGAAACCGAGTGGCAAGTATAGGATTGTGCAAGACCTGAGAAAAATAAACAAGATTGTGGTACCCTGTTGTCCAATAGTACCAAACCCAGCAGTGATTCTTTATCAAATTCCCTGTGATGCAGACTGGTTCACAGTGATTGATTTGTGTCAAGCATTCTTATCGATACCCTTACATCCGGTTAGTCAATATATTTTTGCTTTCCAGTTCAGAGACCGTGTTTTGGCATGGTGCCGAGCTCCTCAAGGGTATACAGAAAGTCCTTAAATTTTCAATCAGATTTTGAAAAAGTGCTTGGAGTCATTGGTAATGCCAAAAGACTCCGTATTAGTGCAATATATAGATGACCTATTGACGGCATCAAGAACACGAGAGGCATGTGTGACAGATACAATTGCTAAACTGAACCATTTGGCAGTAGGTGGGCATAAAGTGTCACCAGCGAAATTGCAATTTTGCCAGAAAGAGGTTCAATATTTGGGACATAAAATTGAGAAAGGAGTCAGGAAAGTATCACAAGGTCGGATTGGTGTGATCTTTGCAAATGGGTCCTCCCAGAACACAGAAAGAAATTTGAATGTTTCTGGGCATGGTTGGATACTGCAGCCAGTGGATCAGTAGTTTCTCACTGATTAGCCAAGCCATTACAGAGATTGACTCACAAAGATGTAGTAGATCCAATCCAATTGGATAAAGAAAGCATGAAGGCCTTTATTGAGTTGCGAGACAGTCTTTGTCGAGCACCTGCGTTAGGAATTCCAGATTATTGTAAAGAGTTTGCGCTGTTCTGTTGTGAGAAAGATGGATGTGCACTTTCAGTTTTGACGCAGACACATGGAATGGCGCGTCCTCCAGTGGCATATTTCTCTGCTACTTTGGACTCAGTGGCTGCAGCATTGCCAGGTTGTTTGAAAGCGGTGGCTGCTACTTGTGAGAGTATGGAGCAGAGCGAATCAATTGTGATGGGACATCCAGTGAAAGTGTACGTGCCACATTCTGTCGAAATTTTGTTGACAAGAACAAGAACGCAGCATCTCACGAGTAATCGTTTGACTAGATATGAGAGAGTGATTTTGGGTGCTGAGAATGTTACAGTAACAAGATGTACGACACTGAATCCAGCAACTTTGTTGCTGAGTACAAGTTGTGAAGAAGTGATGGATGAAGCAGATCATGATTGTTTGGATGTGACAGAGTTGTGCACCAAACCAAGGCCTGATATAAAAGATACACCATTACCAGAATCAGATTGTGTGATGTTTGTAGATTCTTGTTTGAGGAACGAAAGAGGTGCTTTGCGCGCTTCTTATGCTGTATGTACAGTGGCCATGGTTCTTGAAGCATCTTGTCTAAAACAGGTAAATTCAGCACAAATTTCTGAACTGGTCGCTTTGACCAGGGCTTGCATAATTGGCAAAAATTTGGGAGTAACCATATTTACGGATAGTCAATATGGTTTTTGGGTGGTGCATGATTTTGGACAATTGTGGATGCAATGTGGGTTTCTGACTTCTTCAGGATCTCCGATTAGAAATAGCAAAGATGTAAAAGATTTGATGGATGCATTACAGTTGCCCAAAGAGATTGCAGTGGTCAAATGTCTGGCATATAAATCAGGAAATGATTATGTGACCAGTGGGAACAGATACGCAGACCAAGTGGCTCGTTTCTGTGCACAAAATTAAATTTCTATAAACAAAGGGACAGAGAAAAAGAATACAAATTATCACTTGATGTTCGCTTCTGTAGAGACATGGGAGGAAATTAGACAGTTGGAGGAAGAGGCCAGTGAGGAAGAAAAAGAGATTTGGATTAAATCAGGTTGTACACGAAGAGCTGAGGATGAAGTGTGGGTGTGTACAGATGGTAGACCAGTAATGCCAGACTGTCTATTGTCTCAGATGGCCAGGATGTACCATGGATCAACACATGTGGGAAGAGATGCCATGATTATAACTCTTCAAGCAGTCCAGTTATATTCCTAGGTTCAGGGTCATTGCAGAAAGTCTTTGCCAAAGATGTATAGTTTGCAAGCAGCAGAATCCAGGGACAAAGACTGTTGTTAGTTGGGGATGAATTTGAAAAGCAGCAGGACCGTTTACACGGTTACAGGCTTACTTCATAGAGCTCCCTCCTTGTAATGGACTGAAATATGTGTTGGTTGTGGTTTGTCTGTTTTCTCGTTGGGTGGAAGCATATCCAACAAGGAGAAATGATAGTTTAACAGTTGCTAAATTGCTTTTGAGAGAGATCATTCCTAGATTTGGATTTCCAGTCTCTTTAGAAACGGATAGAGATACACATTTTAATAATGAAATAATTCGGATGATTTGTGCAGCATTACAAATTGAGCAAAAGCTGCATTGTGCCTATCGACCAGAAGCCTCAGGTGTGGTCGAGCAAATTAATGGCACTATTAAATCCAGACTGTCAAAAGTGTGTGCATCCACAGTACTGAAATGGCCAGATACTTTACCCTTGGTATTGATGAGTCTGAGAAGCATTCCTGATAAAAAGACTGGATTATCCCCCCACAAAGTCATAATGGGGCGAGCAATGAGCAGCCAATTGTACCAGCAAATAAACTGATGAATATTACTGATGATCTAGTGCTCCATTATTGCAAAGAATTGGCTGAAGTGGTGCGTTCTGTGTCTAATCAGGTTGGAGAAGTTGCAACCACAACACAGCAAAAACAAGCACATGATTTAAGTCCAGGAGAGTGGATCCTGGTGAAGAAGCATGTAAGAAAGTTGTGTCTGGAGCAACGTTGGCATGGGCCATACCAGGTAATACTGGTGACAATGACAGCAGTGAAGTGTGGTGGTTTGCCGAACTGGATACATGCGAGCCATACAAGAAGAGTCCAAAGTCCACTTGAAAGACTGGAAGAGGATGAACAGCAACTAGTGGAGAGTCAAGTAGAGCCAGAAGCTGCAGAGCCTGAGGCCACATAGCCCGAAGCTGTAGATCCTGAAACTGTTGAACATGTGGTTGAACATGAACAAAGTCGAATAAGGTGGGCACCAGCTACTAGGATTCGTAAGACTGCTGTTGAAGTCAATGATGGAAAAGTGTTGAATGAAGATCAGGAGCAAATGCAACAAAGAAAAGAAACGAATAAGAGAAGTTGTGAACTTGACACTGATACAGAGGAAACTGTGAAAGTTAAGAAAGCCAGAAAAAGTGATGTGTGGCCAAAAGGAGTGAAAAGACTGAAATACGCTCTGAAAAAGAAAACACCAGATACGATAGTAGAAGTATCAAGCCAGGCTGAACAGAGTGAGTCAGAGGAAGATACAGTTTGGAAAACAAAAAGAGCAAGAGTTCCGAACAAGAAATACACAGCACCGGAATGGACATATGTGGTGTTTCAAGAAATTGAGCATACAGATCAGAGCAAAGAAAATGCTGGTGTAAAACCAAGGGACGCAAACAGTTACGAGCTACCCTAAAAGAACTGTGTAAATTATGGTGCAGAAATTTGAACGTTTATTCTGAGAAATCTAGAGAAAGGCTGTGAAGATAAAAAATAAAAATTTAAAATAAAAAGAAGAAAAAGAGGGGTTAAGAAAGAAGGCTTAAAGTGTCTGGAAACACTACTTTAGATAGTTTAATTGATTTTTTTAGTTTTTGTTAGTTTTTCTTTGTTTTTTATACACATTTTCTAGAAATGGCAGATACAACAGAGACTGGATATCAAAATCGTAGTTTAAAACATAGATGTATTAATGCTTGCTTCTTTAGTATTCTATTGCTAATGTTGGTGTGGTTAACACTAATTGTTATTGTGCCTTTCTTTATGTTAGCTAATGGAAATAATAATACTAACAATGTGATGAGTGAGAAGGTAGATTCTAAAGGTCTTAAAGAAGTCTCACATACTAATGTAGAGAGAATGGTAGATGACAGTATCTATCATCAGGATAAGTCAATTAATGTCTTTTCATTAAATGTTTTTACTGCGTTGTTGTATGAATATGTGGACACAATGGATGTAAGAGACTATGTGTGTGTTAGATTTGGGGGTCTCTAGTTGGCAGAGGTAGGTACCTTTGTCCAAATAGGGACCCTTGAGTCTAGTCAGGGAAAGTAGGTACACTCCTGAAATAACCCCTGCTCACCCTCTTGGTAGCTTGGCACGAGCAGACAGGCTTAGTTCAGAGGCAGTGTGTAAAGCATTTGTGAACACATACAGTAATCAAGTGACAGCACTACAAATGGACACCACACAGGTTGTATATTTTATAAAAATAAGTATCTTTTATATAGATTTATCACAAGACCATAAACGACAAAAATAATCCACAGTACTGTCAAGAATGCTTAGTTCTGATCAAAAAGGCTTAATTCAAGGTTCTGTGCGAGTCGGTAGCCTCCTCCGGCTACAGCGATGTCAAGAACAAACCGAGTCTAACAAATCCAGCTGACCGCGTCGAGACGGGCCAACACAGCGTAGACAGACTCGGTCACAGTACCTTTTACTTGAAGCGGCAGGCACGGGCGTGCGAGCCGGATGGCTGTACGTTGCGGTCGCGATGCAAAAATGGAAGCGTTGCAGGACGCGTTGTCCCTTGATGCGGTGCAGGCAGCGGCTCGTTGACGTAGTCGAGACGGAGTCGGTGAGACCAGGGCCGTGCGTTGCAGGGCGAGACGGTGCTTCGATACGGTGCTGGCAGGTTGCGGTGCGGCGACTGAGCCGGATTCAGGAGCTGGCGTCGATCAGTCCGGACAGCGGTGCGAGTCGGGCGGTGCGTCACGAAGCTTGCGAGGCGGTGCCCAACTCCGGTGCGGTCACAGGACTCGAACTCAGCAACAGTGACGTGTCGGTCGGACCAGATGGATTCGGTGTAGCGAGGCGTTGCAAGGTGCGGTGCTCACAGGTTACGTTGCAGGCAGCGGCTCGTTGACGGAGTCGGTGAGACCAAGGCCGTGCGTTGCAAGATGCAGGCGTTGCTCGATGTGGTGCCAACAGGACACCGAGCCGGTCGGGAGAGTCGGTCACAGCTCCCTACCTCTGTAGCCACTGAAACAGAGTTTCCAGCAGCAATTCACAAAGTGGGTGAAGTCCAATGGTCCTGGGACTTCGATCAGGGGGCAAGCTCTCTTCCAAGCCCTTGGAGATCCTTCACAAGTTGATGAAAGTCACAGCAAAGCAAAAGTTCCTTTCTCCTTTCTTTGGCAGTCAGACAAACCACTGCAGGCCAAAACCCCAAGCAGCACTTCAGCTTAGGGATAGTCTCTCCTCAGTTTCTTCTTGGTTCCGCTCCTCAGCAAAGGTTTCTTCTTGTTCCCAAAAGTGATCTAATTTTCCTGGGGTCTGGGTGCCCCTCTTATACCCTGATTCTCTTTGTTCTCTGGAGGCAGAGAAGCCTTTGCCTAGCTTAAACCAGTTCTGTGCAGCTTTGGAGCACTCTGTGTACATGACTCCTTCTTTCCTTTCAGAATGTGGGGCAGGGTACTCGGACGCCCGGCAGGGGGTGGAGCCAGCATTGTGGCAGGCAGGCACAGCCCTATTCAGACCCAGATGCAACTCCTCCCTCCACTCTGGATGCAGATCTCTCTATTCAGCCCTGGGCTGCCTCACCCTGTCTCCTGTGGCCACCCCCAGCCCCTGTCACGCACAAACCAGACACACAATACACAAGCTGGCAGAGGCAGGCTGGATAGTTAGGCAAGAAAATACCCACTTTCTAAAAGTGGTATTTTCAAACACAGAATGTTAAAACCAACTTCACTAAAAGATGTATTTTATCATTCTGAGTTCAGGCATACTAAACTCGAATTTCTACCTAGTTCCCTGAGTCAGTTTAGGATTATAAGATGTTATAATCAAACTGCCCATTCTGGCCTATGGGGAACAGGTAGCCTTGCAATAGTGAAAAACGAAAATGGCTGTAAATCACTATTAGGACATGCCACACACACCAGGCATGTCCCACCTTATCCTTACAATGCACCCTGCCCGTAGGCCTACCATAGGGGTGTCTGATATGAAGAAAAGGGAAGGTTTGGGGACTGGTAGGTGGGTGCACTTACCAAGTCGACATGGCAGTCACAGACTGCACACAGGCTCTGCAATGGCAGGCCTGAGACACACTTTACAAGCTACTTCTGTGGGTGGCACAACCAGTGCTGCAAGCCCACCAGCAGCATTTGATTTACAAGCCCAGGGCACACTCAGTGCACTGTACTAGGGTCTGACAGTAATTCAAATAAGCCAAACATGGAGTCACTAATTCACATCACAATTTACAATAGGGAGCACTTGCACTTTGGCACTGATTAGCAGTGGCAAAGTGCCCATGAGCATCTAGTCCAGCAAAAACATATCGACAACAGTGGAGGTATTATGAAAAAAAAATGGAAGGGAGACCCATGCCAAGGATGCCAGGTCTAACACGTGTCCCCTCCAGCTGAAATGTGGGGAGAACTATCCTACCCCTAGGGAGTTCTCATCACTAAGGCGGAAAAATCTGGACAGACCATCAGCATTTGCGTGTTCTGTACCAGGGCGGTGTTCCACCGTAAAGTCCATCCCCTGTAGGGAAATGGACCACCTCAACAGCTTTGGATTCTCACCCCTCATCTGCATTAACCATCTGAGGGGCCTGTGGTCTGTCTGAACCCGGAAGTGAGTCCCAAACAGGTATGGTCTCAGCTTCTTCAGTGCCCAGACCACAGCAAATGCCTCACGCTCAATAGCACTCCATCTCTGTTCCCGGGGAAGTAACCTCCTACTGATAAAGGCTACAGGTTGGTCTAGGCCCTCCTCATTGATCTGTGATAGAACAGCCCCTACACCATGCTCTGAAGCGTCCGTCTGAACAATGAACTCATTGGAGAAGTTGGGTGCCTGCAGCACAGGTGCCGTGCACATGGCAGTCTTCAAGGTGTCAAAAGCTTTTTGACAGGCGTCAGTCCAAATCACTTTCCTGGGCTGCTTCTTGGAAGTCAGCTCTGTCAAGGGGGCAACAATGCTGCCATACCCCTTGACGAATCTCCTGTAATACCCGGTGAGTCCTAGGAAGGCTCTCACCTCTGTCTGGGTCTTGGGGGCTCCCAAGCCAGAATGGTATCAATTTTCGGTTGGAGGGGTGCCACCTGGCTGCTCCCAACCTGGTGTCCCAAGTACACCACAGAGCCCTGCCCAATCTGGCACTTACTTGCCTTGATTGTGAGGCCTGCCCTCCGCAGTGCCATCAACACTTCCCAGAGGTGGCGCAGATGTTCTTCCCAACTGGCACTGAACACTGCAATGTCATCCAGGTAGGCGGCACTGAAATCCTCCAGTCCAACCAACACCTGGTTGACCAACCTCTGAAAGGTGGCAGGGGCATTCTTCATCCCAAAGGGCATCACCCGGAACAGGTAGTGCCCATCTGGTGTGGAGAATGCTGACCTCTCTTTTGCCCCATCAGTCAAGGCGATCTGTCAGTACCCAGACGTTAAGTCAAACGTGCTGAGGTACCGCGCAGCCCCTAACCGATCTATGAGCTCATCAGCTCTGGGGATGGGGTGGGCGTCAGTCCTGGTGACGGAATTGAGTCCCCTGTAGTCCACACAGAACCGGAGTTCTGGTGTGGCACCAGGCGCGGCAGCCTTCGGAACCAAAACCACTGGGCTGGCCCAAGGGCTGTTAGAGGACTCAATCACCCCTAGCGCAAACATCTTGGAGACCTCCTGCTTGATGCAGGCTCTGACCCTGTCAGTCACCCTGTAAGCCTTGTGCTTCACAGGAAGACTGTCCCCAGTGTCCACATCATGGACGCACCAATGAGTGACACTGGGAACCAGGGAGAACAGGGAACTGTCCCAACAGCTGGCGAAAGTCACCCTGCTGCTCAGGTGTGAGGGAGGTAGAGAGGTTTACTCCCTCCACTGATCCATCTTGCTCTCGGGCTGACAGGAGGTCAGGAAGAGGCTCAGTCTCCTCCTCCATCCCATCATCTGTAGCTAAGAGCATGCCCACTTGGGACCTCTCCAAGTGGGGCTTTAGGCGGTTCACATGCAGGACCCGCAAGGGGTTCCTGGGAGACTGCAAGTCCACCAAGTAGGTAACTGGACTCCTGCGCTCCACCACCGTGAAAGGGCCGGTCCACCTGTCCTTGAGCGCACAAGGCTCCACAGGGGCCTTGACCCACACTTTCTGACCAGGCTGAAGCTCGACCAGAGTGGCATTCTGATCGTACCACCGCTTCATCTCCTCCTGGCTGGCTTCCAGATTTGCCTCAGCAAGCTCTCTGAAACGCCTAGTCTGGTTCCTGAAGGCCAGCATGTAACTGTATACATCCTGGGGAGGTTTCCTGGGAGATTGCTCCCAGCCTTCCTTGACCAAACTCAGAGGTCCTCGCACCGGGTGTCCATAGAGGAGCTCAAAGGGGCTGAACCCTAGAGACTTCTGTGGCACCTCCCGGTATGCAAACAACAGGCAAGGTAAGAGGACGTCCCATTTACGCCTCATGGGTTCTTCCAGACCCATAATCATGCCCTTGAGGGTCCGGTTGAATCTCTCAACCAGCCCATTTCCTTGAGGGTGGTAAGGAGTGGTGAACTTGTAAGTTACACCGCACTCCTGCCACAGGGACTTCATGTACTTGGACACGAAGTTGGTACCTCTGTCAGACACCACCTCTTGAGGGAATCCTACACGTGAGAAAAATCCCATCAGTGCCCGTCCCACCACGGGGGCCGTCACTGTCCTCAGATGGATGGCTTCAGGGTACCGGGTGGCATGGTCCACCAAGACCAGGATAAACCTGTTGCCCATGGCTGTCTTGGGGTCCAGTGGCCCCACAATGTCAATACCCACCCGTTCAAAGGGGGTGCTGACCATAGGGAATGGCTGGAGAGGAGCCTTGTGCTTCCTCCCACTCTTTCCACTTGCCTGGCAAGTCTGACATGTCCTGCAGTGAGTGGCGGCACTCCTGCGCATCTGGGGCCAATAGAAATGGGTGACAAGCCTTTCAAAGGTCTTGTCCTGCCCCAGATGTCCTGCTAACGGTACATCATGAGCCAACCCCAGTAGGAAGGCTCTGAAGCGCTGGGGTACCACCAGCACACGGGCTGACCCAGGCTCAGCAACCTTAGGCTCTGAATACAGGAGACCATTCTCCCAGTAAATCCAATGTGATCCAGACTGATCACCTGCTGCCTGGTCTGCGGCCTGTTGCCTCAGACCCACGAGAGAAGGGCATGTGTTCGTCTCCTCGCAGAACTCATCCCTGGAGGGTCCTCCTTCTTGCTACCAATGGGTCCGCTCAGGTAGGTCCCCCAGTTCAGCTACCTGTTCCCCTGTAGGCTGCAGGGCATCCCCCTCAGGGTCTACCTCTTCCTGGACCGTGGGAACTTCGGGGGCCGGTTTCCCGCGCCCCCTGCCTCCTCTCTCTCCGGCAGGCACCTGGGCCTCCCTTTCAGGCTCCAGGTCCTCTTGAACACCTTTAGCTGCCATTGACCGGGTGGTCACACATGCCCAATCAGGCAAGCCCAACATTTCTAAATGCTCACTCCGCTCCACCTTAGCCCAAGGTGAGCTCTCCAAATCGTTCCCTAACAAACAGTCAACAGGCATGGCTGGCCTCACAGCTACTTGAAGAGTACCCGAGACCCCCCCCACTCAAAGGGAACCTGAGCCACCTTGCAGTGACTCTCTGTGTTGTCAGCGGCAACAACCGGACAGAATGCATCAGGGAAAACCTGCTCTTTAGACACCAGGTGACACTTGACAGCTGTCACACTGGCTCCTGTGTCTCTCAGAGCCTCCACCCTATGGCCATTGATGGTCACCCACTGCCTGTATTTTTTTAGTGTTATCAGGCAGCTGGGTCCTAGGGACCATCTCCGAGTCTCCTAATGAGACAAGGGAAAACACTGTGGGATCCCCCCCACCTTGGGCACCCCACTCCTCCCCCAGGGCTACACTAGCCAACTGCCGGGGGACTGCACCAGTGGGTGCTGGTTTTCCATGCAAAGGGCAACGAGGATCGTTTGCCTTGTGGCCAGGGGCGCCACACTTGTAACACACCAGTGGTCCCTGGTGAACAGGGGGGCATGTCGGGGCCACTGGCTTCTTCTCAGGGGGAGGCTGGGAACCTTTCCCTTGGTTCCCTTGGGGTCTACTTTGGGGCCCTTTATAGAACTCCCTCTGTTTACCCTTGTCCCCCCCACTCTTCTGCTGGGGACCCTGCCCACCCTTGGCGGAGTCTCCCACGTGACCCTTGTGGACCCGGGTACTCACCCAGCGGTCCGCCTCCTCAGCAAGCTGCCTAGGGTTAGTCAGCTTACTATCAATCAGGTGCTGGCGTAGCTCAGGAAAACAATTACTGGACAAGTGCTCCCAGGCAATCAAATCAAAGAGCACCTGAAAATCAGTCGCTTTGCTACCCTTTACCCAACCATCCAAGGCTCTGCAAAAGAAGGTCACATATTCAACCCAGGTACTGCCTTCAATCTTCTTACAGTTCCTGAACCTCTGCCTATAAAGCTCAGGGGTTAAACCATATCTAGTCATCAATGCATCTTTCATGTGGCTACATGAATTATAGACTTCAGAGGGCAAATCCAACAAGGTATCCCGCCCCTCACTAAGGAACCGTCCCCACAACCCCGCTCCCCAATCCTTCTCAGGGACCCGGTGGGAAGACATGGCTACCTCATAGGCTTTGAACCACTGCCCAATGTCATCATTTAAAAAAAAATCCTTAACCACATCTTTTGGAATATACACCCTAGCTTCAACAGGCACAGGTGGTACACTGCCACCAGAGGGAGTAATCTCTAAGCTTTTGGCCTTCAATTCCAACTCCCTAAAAACTTTCTCATGTTCAAACTGCATTTTCTTTTCCTCTAGGGCTAATTTCCTCGTTTGCATTTCAAATTCTAACTGCCCATTTAGCTTGAGCTTGGTCAGCTCCATTTCGTGCATCCTACTCTCTTTCCTGTCCTCCAACTCCTCTGGAGACAGTCCTCTAGCAGAAACACTGCTACCTACTGGGAGACTGCTTTCTTCCCCCTAGACCCAATAGCCCTTCCAGCTGCCCATCTGCATTCTCATCCCCTTCCATAGGTATAGGGGTGCTCCTTGCTTCAACCCAGGCTCTCAGTGCCTTTTGGTGCTCATCCTTCTTGGTGAGCCCGGTCATGGAGACTTTAAACTTCCTGCAGAAATGCTTGAGCTGTTTGAGGGTGTAGCACTCCAGTTTCTCCTCCTCCCAATCACAATCAACAGATGCTACAGATGGTGCGTTATCCATGGTGATTTAAACTTGGCAGTTACAAAAATTGGAAATCCCAGAAAAAATGCTATCAAAGAGTATGTGGTTGCGTTTTGGTCTGCACTCACTAAGTAGTGTTCACCAATTACTGTACATGAGTCACAAATGCAAGTCCAAAATCCTCACCGCTGACCACCAATGTTAGATTTGGGGGTCTCTAGTTGGCAGAGGTAGGTACCTTTGTCCAAATAGGGACCCTTGAGTCTAGTCAGGGAAAGTAGGTACACTCCTGAAATAACCCCTGCTCACCCTCTTGGTAGCTTGGCACGAGCAGACAGGCTTAGTTCAGAGGCAGTGTGTAAAGCATTTGTGAACACATACAGTAATCAAGTGACAACACTACAAATGGACACCACACAGGTTGTATATTTATAAAAATAAGTATCTTTTATATAGATTTATCACAAGACCATAAACGACAAAAATAATCCACAGTACTGTCAAGAATGCTTAGTTCTGATCAAAAAGGCTTAATTCAAGGTTCTGTGCGAGTCGGTATCCTCCTCCGGCTACGGCGATGTCAAGAACAAACCGAGTCTAACAAATCCAGCTGATCGCGTCGAGACGGGCCAACACAGCGTAGACAGACTCGGTCACAGTACCTTTTACTTGAAGCGGCAGGCACGGGCGTGTGAGCCGGATGGCTGTACGTAGCGGTCGCGATGCAAAAATGGAAGCGTTGCAGGACGCGTTGTCCCTCGATGCGGTGCAGGCAGCGGCTCGTTGACGTCGTCGAGACGGAGTCGGTGAGACCAGGGCCGTGCGTTGCAGGGTGAGACGGTGCTTCGATGCGGTGCTGGCAGGTTGCGGTGCGGCGACGGAGCCGGATTCAGGAGCTGGCGTCGATCAGTCCGGACAGCGGTGCGAGTCGGGCGGTGCGTCGCGAAGCTTGCGAGGCGGTGCCCAACTCCGGTGCGGTCACAGGACTCGAACTCAGCAACAGTGACCGTGTCGGTCGGACCAGATGGATTCGGTGTAGCGAGGCGTTGCAAGGTGCGGTGCTCACAGGTTACGGTGCAGGCAGCGGCTCGTTGACGGAGTCGGTGAGACCAAGGCCGTGCGTTGCAAGATGCAGGTGTTGCTCGATGCGGTGCCAACAGGACACCGAGCCGGTCGGGAGAGTCGGTCACAGCTCCCTACCTCTGTAGCCACTGAAACAGAGTTTCCAGCAGCAATTCACAAAGTGGGTGAAGTCCAATGGTCCTGGGACTTCGATCAGGGGCAAGCTCTCTTCCAAGCCCTTGGAGATCCTTCACAAGTTGATGAAAGTCGCAGCAAAGCAAAGTTCCTTTCTCCTTTCTTTGGCAGTCAGGCAAACCACTGCAGGCCAATCCCCCAAGCAGCACTTCAGCTTAGGGATAGTCTCTCCTCAGTTTCTTCTTGGTTCCACTCCTCAGCAAAGGTTTCTTCTTGTTCCCAAAAGTGATCTAATTTTCCTGGGGTCTGGGTGCCCCTCTTATACCCTGATTCTCTTTGTTCTCTGGAGGCAGAGAAGCCTTTGCCTAGCTTAAACCAGTTCTGTGCAGCTTTGGAGCACTCTGTGTACATGACTCCTTCTTTCCTTTCAGAATGTGGGGCAGGGTACTCGGACGCCCGGCAGGGGGTGGAGCCAGCATTGTGGCAGGCAGGCACAGCCCTATTCAGACCCAGATGCAACTCCTCCCTCCACTCTGGATGCAGATCTCTCTATTCAGCCCTGGGCTGCCTCACCCTGTCTCCTGTGGCCACCCCCAGCCCCTGTCACGCACAAACCAGACACACAATACACAAGCTGGCAGAGGCAGGCTGGATAGTTAGGCAAGAAAATACCCACTTTCTAAAAGTGGTATTTTCAAACACAGAATGTTAAAACCAACTTCACTAAAAGATGTATTTTATCATTCTGAGTTCAGGCAAACTAAACTCGAATTTCTACCTAGTTCCCTGAGTCAGTTTAGGATTATAAGATGTTATAATCAAACTGCCCATTCTGGCCTATGGGGAACAGGTAGCCTTGCAATAGTGAAAGACGAAAATGGCTGTAAATCACTAGGCATGTCCCACCTTATCCTTACAATGCACCCTGCCCGTAGGCCTACCATAGGGGTGTCTGATATGAAGAAAAGGGAAGGTTTGGGGACTGGTAGGTGGGTGCACTTACCAAGTTGACATGGCAGTCACAGACTGCACACAGGCTCTGCAATGGCAGGCCTGAGAGACACTTTACAAGCTACTTCTGTGGGTGGCACAACCAGTGCTGCAAGCCCACCAGCAGCATTTGATTTACAAGCCCTGGGCACACTCAGTGCACTGTACTAGGGTCTGACAGTAATTCAAATAAGCCAAACATGGAGTCACTAATTCACATCACAATTTACAATAGGGAGCACTTGCACTTTGGCACTGATTAGCAGTGGCAAAGTACCCATGAGCATCTAGTCCAGCAAAAACATATCGACAACAGTGGAGGTATTATGAAAAAAAAATGGAAGGGAGACCCATTCCAAGGATGCCAGGTCTAACACGGTGCATGCAATTACCATTGTCTGTCTCAGAGGGGGTGACTTACCATCACCTACCTTTAACATATGGAGTGTCTTGTAGTGTCCTAACCAGTCTTTTCTATGAGAAGGGTAGCTTACAATATTATTATTCTAACATGGATTTAGTATTTTCAGAATTCCCATTAGAAAGAACATGACTAGGGTAAATAGTGCTAAAGATGCAGAGTTTATGGGGGAATTTTTCCATTCAACAAAGTCAATAGATATAGTATACTCACATCAGAATACTTTAACCTGTAGTTTGCGGTTTGAAGAAATAGAATTCATTAACATGGTAGAGGATAGAAGGCAAGATTTTAAGAGAAAAGCTGCTGAGCTAAAAGTCTTATGTACCTCCATGGGCTTATAGAGAAGGAAACTATAAAAAGGGTGAGACATACGCTGCCATGACCCTTAATTGGCATCATATACATTGCCATGACCCTTGATTGGCATCATAGAGGGAAGCTTTGCTTGGTTAGATTAAAAACTGAATTTAATAACTATTTCATTGGTTCTAGTGAGTGTGATCATGTGTTTCCTAATTTCGGGAGGATGGGGAATAAGAGGAGGAACTGATCCTGTCTTTCCGGGAATCAATTATGTGTGTGGTAAGAATGCCTACTATAGGTTTCCCGCACATTGGTATGGATGTTGTTTTATGGGTATAGTTTTTCCTAAAATATATCACCTAAACAAAAATAACGGAATCAATGAAGTAAAGAATGGATTAACACGTAGTAAAAGGGGAGCAAGTTTTTTATAAATTGTGGGAGACATTTTTGGAGCATTGATACCTTCAGTTGGAGTCATTCTAAATTCACATAAAATTAGAAAATTGTCCACGGTGGTTGATCGTTTATCAACAGACACTGCTAGGGTTTTTTTGATGATTGATACTGAAATGGTTGCAATCAGGTCTATGGTTTTACAAAATCGACTTGCTCTCGATGTATGAATGGCTAAAGAGGGTGGAGTCTGCAATATGTTGAAAATACAACAATGTTGCACATATATCCCTGACCAGAGTAAGAGTCTAGACGGATATATCAGAAATATTACGAATCTTTGAGAAGATTTGGCTGAACTGAAGGTTGATGGTGCTTGGGAGAAACTTGGTAAGAGTTTTTGCTCTGTGGGTAATTGGTTTGCTACTTTTGGAAATAGTGTATTAGGGAGAATACTAGCACCAATTATTGCAGTGGCTACAGTGATACTAATGATTTTCCTGATATATAGGTGTTGTAAGTGCAAGAAAGAGTCACCTGATGTTAAAAGAAGAGCAATAAAGAGAAAGAGAGAAGAGAGAGAGTTGGAGGATAGGAAAGGAAATTACTATGAATGATTAAGGATTTAGACAGAATTATGATGAAACGAGAGAGAACAACCGCTTTCTAAAAGTGATAATTTGTATTGGTGGGTATTTTAGTGATGGCTCAAAGATGCCATCAAAGGGGAGATAGATGGAGCAGGGTTTACGCGAAATGAAACCTGCTCGAATTGAACCCTCAGTAACACTTATTAACTGTGTGCTATGAAAAACTTATGCGTAAAAAAGGTCTAACATGGAGAAAAATGCTACTGCGCAAGCGCGAACTAAAGCACTGGACTAGGCCGCAAATGCTTTTGACTAATGTAAGGTAAAAGGACTAATGCAGCTTTAATGCATTTATTAACATTTGCTAGGAAAACAATATTAACTCGGGTTGCTCATGGGTAGATGCAACACAGGGTGGGTGTGTTATGGTATAGCATTAGAAGTGCTTAATAATGTCATGTGTTTGTTTTCCGTAAAAGTATGGTTTTCTGCTCTGCAGGAAACGTTAAGGTTAATGAAATATATGAATGCGGTTTAATTGAGGTTCCCAGTGGGAGGGGTGAGGAGCGCGTTGGTGAGTTTCTTGCGTGAGGAGAGGCGTGTTGCTGTCTCCTATTCTTGAGCTGGCTGTTCCTGTCTGCTGATTCCTGACTTAGTCTTTGCCTCTTTAAATCTTTTTGAGGGGCCATACTGCTCTTGTGGCCAGAGAGTGGTTTTCATATTTCCTATTGGGTTACTATAGACAGAAAACTGAATTTGCATTATCATTTGCAAATGTATTATTGTCTCTGAACCTTTTGTCGCTTCGCCTTTCACCTCATTTATGCACAGTTATTGAGATGAGATCTATTAATTCTCTAATTTTTTCTCGTGATGGTCTATGATTCATACTGTATTTGATATTGATGAGCATTCTCACATTATTTAGATAAAGTATTATAAATATACAAATGAGTTTGTCTTTTTTTTTTTTAGAGGTGTTTATTCTTGAATTATTAGTACAATAGAATTGGGTATTTGTTTGCCAAACCCTGTCAACATAAATAAAGATTGCATCGCCACAAATTATATGCAGAGATAATGACGATTAAAATTAGGATTTTTGGTAAATCCGGTATTACACTCACCCAGCGTGAAGGGACTTGTTGGGTAATGAAATGGGCCTTGTCTGTGAACATTTATTAGTCCCAGATCACTGGATCAGGTGGTCCATCTACTAGGTCTTGATTTTATAACTCTAAGGGGCATATTCTCAAGGAGCCATCGCCGATTTATCGGCACTTTAGCGCCGCAAAAGTAGCGATAGACTTATCGCCCTATTCACAAGCTGGTGCAAACTGTCGACATCGCCAGTTTTCCTGCGATAGCTGCCGCAAAACACATCGCCACGGATGAGAGCGACAATTAACGCTAATGACATGCAGAGTAGGCGTTCCCATGCAAAAACACACAAAAACACCACTTTGCGATATTCTCAACGACCAGCCAGATCTGCGATGCCGGACAAAAACAGGCGATAAGGCGCGTTAGCAGCAGGGACTTAACACCTGCTCATTACTGGTCTTAAGTAGGACGAAAACCTGCAGTACAGAGGGATCCCAGGCCAGAGCCACATCTGAAGACCAACAGATGCCATGGAGCTACTAATCATGCAGCTTGGAGAGCCAAGAGGGCCACAAAACCCACCCCCCCGGACCACCACTGAGGCAGCGCAGAACAAGACAGCAGACCTCCTGAAAATGCATCAGCCTCACAGACTTAACGCCAGAGGATATCATTGCCCACTACAGGCTCAAAAGGACAACCATCCTCCGCATCCTGGCCCACATTGCCCACAGGCTGACGGTACCAAAACAGCGGACAACCAACATCCCTCCGCAGACAAAGCTGCTGGCTGTGCTGCACCTGTTGGCCTCTGGTACCTTCCAACCAACAACTACCAGAGTCTAAGGAGTCTCATAGCCAGCCCTATCAAAGGCCATCACACCTGTCCTGGATGCCATCATCAGTTTCATACCCCATCACCTTCACTTCCTCCACACTGCGCAGGAACAGCTGGAGACCAAGCAAGGCTTCTACGCCATAGCCGGATTCCCACACGTGTTGGGAGCAGTCAACTGCACACATGTCCTACTTGTGCCCCCTGCCAACACTGCACACAACTACCGCAACAGGAAGCACACGCATTGCATCAATGTGCAGGCAATAGTGGACCACGGGGACTGTTAACCAATGTCGTCGCCAACTACCCAGGCAGTGTGCCTGACTCGTACATCTTCCGACAGTCCATCATCAACCAGCGCTTTCAGGATGGCACCTATGGAAATGGACTGCTCGTTGGTAAGTACCAACGGAACACACCACACACCTCAATTCCACAATCACACAACGCACAACTGTGGGAATGGACATGTAACAAAATCACATCCAACATGCCAAACAACATGCACACCTGCCAGACACGACATCACAAGTAACTGTGGTAAGAGGGGCCAGGAATGTGGACAAACCATACACTAAGGCATAGCCCCTCTGCCACACATTTGCAGAATGTGGGGAGAGGTGGGAACCACGATTGTGCGAAGGAGGCAATGGACCTAGGAATAACAATGTACACAATGCCAAGTGTGGCGGTGATGTGCTGGACAGTCTTGAGTATGCAGAGCACAGACATGGACACATACTGCTGGAGTCTGTAGTGTCGTGGACAGTGGACGCAACCATGTCATCACAGGCAGTGGGGAACACCTTGGACAAGTAGCCATGTCGGCCCCCCTGTAAGCGTAGTGTGCAGGCCCGGCGTACGCCAGTCCAGCATAGGGAAGTGACTAAATAAGCCGGGGCTCAGGGAGTGGTTCACTTCCGGGACGGCCACCGAAGTAACTACTGCATGTGGCTCTGTGTCCGCCATATTCTGATCATAGGCCTACACACACGTGGCCGACCACTTACAACGGGCAAAGTCACACCGGCGACGAGGTGGCTACGTCCCACGCCACCCAGCGCACATCTCGTCATCGCCTGCAGTGGCGTGTCTGCCAGGGCTGTGTCCCTCACCCTGCCACGAGGCCGCCGTCGTGACCGGTGGTGCCTGCGCGATCCTGTGTGCCTGCCGCACCCCATCCCGCTGAACCCCAGACCCGACCTGCGCCCAGCGGTGAATGCCCGCCCCTGCTCACCCAGGCCTTTCTGCTCACCTGCCGCCACCAGAGTCTCTCCAAGAGGGCCCACCACGTGCTGGTGCAATCTCCAAGGCCGGGCTCCGTGGCTTGGCAGCCTCCTCAGCCGATCGCTGGCTTCTGCGCAACTGGCCCCCAGCGCACCCAGCGGCACCGCACCGTGGAGTTGCGAGTTGGCTACTGCTGCCTTCTGACCACACTGCGGTACATCAAGTAACATACACATCCTTTCCAGTGCGCCCCTCCAGGCCTGCTGCATCATCGCAGGCTGCACACCCGCTCAGCTCTTCCGGTGGGCCGAACTCAGTGCACCACAAGTCACCGTCCAGCCTCCAGCATTATAGCATGATGCACACCCGCTCAGCTCTTCCGGTGGGCGAACTCCGTGTACCACAAGTCACCGTCCAGCCTCCAGCATTATAGCATGATGCACACCCGCTCAGCTCTTCCGGTGGGCCAAACTCAGTGCACCGCAAGTCATTGTCCAGAGGGGCTACCCCACAAGTCCGCCTCCAGTAGCCAACAGCATGTCCTCGGTAATGCCACTGGAGCCCTTCACAGTCATGGGGCCACCCCCGTCCCCGGCAGGCCTCCGGTAAGCCTGGGCAGATCGTCTGGAGACGTACTCCGAAGCGCGCGACATCCCAGCGCCGCGGCGGCGGCACATGCATGTGAGGAGTGCAGAGAAATGGCCCGGGGCTCTGGGCATCGTTCAGTTCTGGGCTCTGGGCGTGGTCCAGTTCCGGCCTGGCCACAAAAGTTACTATGGCGTGTGTCTCCATAGTAGTGTCTGCGCTACCCGGCCTGTAATCGACAATGTCACAATGTAGCATGCAGCCGACAAAGAAAGAGCTAGCAAGAGGAATCACTCTGATTTAAAAGAACCCTCACTCACCAACCTAGTTGGTTACATGCTTCATCATTGGGTTCCCACCAGAGAGGCCGAGTGCCTCTCTGGTGTGCTACGACGCCGGATTACAGCGGAGCAGGGTTTTTGAATGTGTAGCGTGAGTGCAGTAAGTGAAAAAAGGTGATTAAAAAGTGCTTTTGTTTTATCCCCCCAAAAATTTTAATGGTGGAAAACTAGGCACCGTTAAAAACAAGCGCGTCGGATGTTTCTAACTGGCTTTAATTGGCCAGACACATCCTAAAGTGAAATAAAACAATTGGCCAACATGTTTCTGCTTCTAAGTGTATTTCGTGAAGCATTTGTCAGGACCAGCACACCACGGTGGTATGCGCACGCTAAGGCGCACCCTAACCTGTGGTGGATTAAACCGAAAAAACTCACGGTTAACTTGCAGCCTTCAGGATTTCTGAAAGCCGTAGGTATATGAAGAACATCTTCGGGGTACATGGATGAGAGTGTGCAGGTGTCATATGGGCGGCCGACTTTGACGAAAGTGTGACTATAAGTCCCGTCCCCCACCAGGACCCATGTAGTGATATTACTCAATACTTCATATACCTACGGCTTTCAGAAATCCTGAAGGGTGCACGTTAACCGTGAGTTTTTTCGGTTTAATCCACCACAGGTTAGGGTGCGCCTTAGCGTGCGCATACCGCCGGTGGTGTGCTGGTCCTGACGAATGCTTCACGAAATACAATTAGAAGCAGAAACATGTTGACCAATTTTTTTATTTCACTTTAGGATGTGTCTGGCCAATTAAAGCCAGTTAGAAACATCCGACGCACTTGTTTTTAACGGTGCCTAGTTTTCCACCATTAAAAAATGTTTTGGGATAAAACAAAAGCACTTTTTAATCACCTTTTTTCACTTACTGCACTCACGCTACACATTCAAAAACCTGCTCCGCTGTAATCAGGCGTCAGTACACCAGAGAGGCACTCGGCCTCTCTGGTGGGAACTCAATGATGAAGCATGTCACCAAATAGGTTGGTGAGTGAGGGTTCTTTTAAATCAGAGTGATTCCTCTTGCTAGCTCTTTCTTTGTCGCCTGCACTCTTCTGTTGTTGAATTTATATTGTTTAGGGGGACCAAGAGTGGCTCCAGTTGCTTTCCCTCTCTCTCCTGTTTACTATACTGCAATGTAGCATGCACCAGGAGGGCGGCCTCGCCCAAATGGATTAATAAAGGAGCGCAAGACCGCTCGGGGTCTTGGCTCATACATGCCAACTGTTGTGTGTGTATCTACATTGCCGCAGCCTGAACCGAAGGCCTAGCCTCAATATCCGCGCGAGTTCAGCCAGGCCAGAACTCCACATCTGTGTCCGCCCTATCCTTACCATAGGCCTACCCACATGTGGCCGCACACCTTCAACGGCCAACATTACAGTCTTGCTGTCAGTCCTGCGGACATGCGCAGACAGGCATGACAATGGTGTGCCGTAGGAGTGCAAGTGATGCAACCGCGCAGCACACACAAGTAAATAGGCTCGGTGGGAGGGAGGAGCAGCTGTGAGGCTACGTAATACACATTGTCCTACCACATTTGCCAGCAGCAATACATGGCTAACATGAATCCCAAGGTCGCACAAATCACACACCACGAAACTTGTATGTCTGCCAACACAGCATGCAGAACCACCAGTTAACACTGACCTCACTTACCTCTCACAGGTGATCAAGGATATGCACTCTGCCCGTGGATGATGACACCCCTCCGAGACCCGAACACCCCGGCACAGAGGCAGTACAATGTGGCCCACAAACGCACCAGGGGCATTGTTGAACGCACGTTTGGCGTGTTGAAATCACGTTTCAGGTGCCTGGACATCACCGGTGGAAGACTCCTGTACAGCCCAGAAATAGTGTGCAAGATGATCACTGCATGTTGTGTATTGCACAACCTATGTGTATGCACCAATGCCCCATGGATCCAAGTCCCAGAAGCACCGGACGATGATGAGGAAGATGATGCAGGTGGACCACACCCCACTGCAGCCGCAGCAGGAATAGCCTGAAGGAACACAATCATCAACAATTTCTTCGCATGAGCACGTCACATTGTGACTGTCCACAGCAATCACGGCACAGTACAAGATGACCACATGACCAGCATGTGCAAATAAAATCTTAGCAACACACATACCCCGTGTGCATGTCAGTCCTCTGCATTAGCACATTATTCTGACGGGTGTAAGTGCAACATTAAGTGCTTACATTCGCATATGTTGCAAGCTAGAGATGGTGTGTATGTCACCTCTGTACCGAGAGGGTGTTTAGGGCATCACGTATTCGACATGCCAAATCAGGGTGTCGCATGTAGTACGTCATGCCACTCATCAGCGTCCCACGTGTACGTGAACATGACATGAAGGCAGTCATTGGTGTTCAGGAAAAGACAACAGGGTGCCATTTGTGGTCAGAGATGTACCTGCCTGATGCAAATATACACCCTGTGTGTCGAGTCCCACAACATGTGCAACATGGCCGTAAAGGGATGTGGGCACAGTGGACACCTCAGCAACATTGGGAGATGCACACCAGCCTAGAAGCCAGCAGGTCCACCTTGCGTGGAACACCAAGGTGTCCCCTGGTCAAATGTGCCATGTACAGGTCACATGTGTACACGGACGTCATCCATCAAGAGAAGTGATCAGTGCCAGCTAATACGTGCAAGGTGAGTGGTCAACCGCCTCCTCACAGCTACCAGCACCCATCACTGTCAGACTGCAGCAAAACAACACTGCTACATCAGAGCATGCAATACTGACTGTGAGGGCACGTACATGGCTGGTAAGGGTTCAACCATGCCGGAAGGTGAAGCAGTGACATCCCCCCCCACCCAATACCCATCACATTTCCAGAATGCAAGCAGATGACAAACTAACATTGTGGATGACAGCCCTTCTGTCTGAACTAGAAGGCGGTAGCACATCTGCACCTCCGACCTTGGGAATGCATGCACCCGGCACACCCGGAGCGATACCATAGCAGCTGCTGACGGCTCCCACACTACGCACAGTGCTAACAAGAGACCAACGTATTCACACTCCACACACAGGAGTCCTTGCTCGTAGTTCACTTGCATGGTATGACCTTCACACCTACGCACCGACCATCCCAGGAGTCCAAGCTCTCCACACTCAAACCAATCATTGCTCTGAGCTGTGGCTTCCACATAACTGACTTTGCCTTTGTGACACACAGCCCTATTTCATACATTGACGTAGGGCTAAGTTTGGAAATAGCGAGATTGTTGTTTTGGAGCAATGAGGCCACAGCTAGTTCACACATTACCATTCATCTCACTGCCTATCTAGGTCACGGACATACATGCGCATTGAAATCAGTTCCCAGGGAGCACCGTTGTTTGGAAACACTGCCCCTACATACATCCATACTTTCATACTTGCTTGATCATGGACATGAATCATCTGTGTGAATTTGAATGTCTTAATCACATTCAGTGGAGTGGTGAAGGTGGACCAGTACCTGGCCATGCACACGCTACTTTACAATGTTGCCCCGTGGAGGGCCAGCCAGGGTCCTTTGGGGAGGGAAAAGTGCATCGTAGGAGAGGGAGTTCAGCCCGCAGTTTGATTTCTGTGTCATTGGTTGCCTAAACAAATGTAGCAGTCCATTTCGGGGGCCAAGGTGAGTGTCGCAGAGTGTTAAGGGGGACAGTGGAGGGTGTTATTCCTGGGCATGATGCAGAGGGCAGAACCAAGCAGAAAGAGGCCATATGGCGGAGATGAATGCTACCGCTTCCTACTTAGCCCAACGGCAGATTCATCATCGTCCTCCTATGTGTGATGTGCCTCACATGTGGGTGGTGGTGTTTTGTCTGCGGCACTGTGTGGCAGTGACACATCAGGGGGCGGTGATGTGGAGGGAGTAGTGGCAGCAGCATTCATCTGTGCCAGGCCTTGTGGCAGCACTGCCATGATGAGGTTCTGCAGGGCATGGTAGATCCCTGCTACATCTTGCTGGTGCGCAGCCGTGGCAGCCATTCTTCCCGCCTGCATCCGCTCCATGTTCTCCATGTTCCTCCCCATGTTAGCCAACTCACGGCTGAGATCGCTGGAGCCACTCTGACTAGACAGTTGTTCTTGTCTACGAGTCATGACTCCGGCGATGTCAGCCATGGATTGTTGGAGACCATGGAGCGGACTGTGGGTGTCCGTTAGGGCCTGTAGGTGGTCCCTGATGGGACTTGGACACCCACGTATGGCATCTAGTTTGGCTGCCATGAGGTCGAACCCCACCCGCACCTGCTCTGTCGACCCCTTCTGGCCCTGCGACAAACGGCGTTGGAATGCCATGTGTTGCTCGTGGGGATCCTGGGAGACGGCCGTGGTGGTGGGTGTTTCCTGATGTGTGGTCTGTGCAGGGGGTGGGTTCGCCTCGATGCAGCTGGGATGCCCTGCTCCTGGGGGTGGGGTGCTGAGGGTGTCCATGAGCTGTTGGAGGGCGTCGGGGTCGATGGTGTAGATCCTCTTCATCATCGGTGATGAGGAGTACGGTCTGCTCTGCAGGAGGTGATGATTCTCCCTCTGCAATGTGAAGGGGAGATGCAGTTTGACATTGTGTTCACATGTATGTTGACGCATTGGCCAAGTTTACAGACAGACTGCATGTCAATGTACATTGTGACTGTTTGTGTGGAGATGCCTATTTAATTCTGGACAGTTGACATTTTGCCACCATCACGGATGTGAGGTTGTATTTGTCCATTGTCATCTCACAGTTTCCTGCTATGCCAAATGCGAATGGCCATTTTCTACACACGAGCGGCAGCAGTTGTGTCCTCTGTTCTGTTGTGAAAGTGTTGCAGTTTGGTCCACTTTGTTGTAAATGTTGAGGTGCTCTGAGTGCTATGTGTGTGTGCTGCATTGTGGGTGATTTGCCCCTTCAGCTCTGATTTGGCTGGCCCTTATCCCTTTCAGGCGGTGTGCCTTTCACTTCTGTGCTTATACAGTGCTGAGCTGTTGCAGACTTTGGTAAATTGGGCTCTTGGTCGGAGTTGTGACTCTTGGGCATGGTTTGTCCGCAGATGTGCTGCACTTACTTGTGCATGTGTGCCACTGTGCCCATCTTCCCCTGTCCCCCCAGTCCCTGGTGGTTACTCACCCTGTTGCTGTTGTGTCAGGTCATGTTGAGCAGTGTCCGGTCCTCCGACTCCTGCCACCGTCTCCTCACTGATGACTGTGGACACCATTTCCTCAATCTCATCCAGCTCCTCCTGTGGCGCAGGACTCCCACCCCCAGTCTGCATTGCTGCTTTGCGGTTGTTGGCGAGTTTCAGCTTGGTTTTGCGCTTCACATCATTCCAGCACCTCTTGACCTCTTCCATTGTCCTCCTCAGCACTCCGACTGCATTCTCCTTGTCCACGATGGACTGCCATATTCCATTTTTTGTTGCCAATGACACAGTGGAGGTGACGAACAGTTGTTGATGGTGTTCTGTCACCTCCGTAATCAGGATCCTGTTTTCCTGTGGACTGAACCGCGTCTTCCTCTTCTTCTACTCCTTGCCCTTCCCTGACCCCAAGGTCTCGGGCTGGTCCTCCGTGGGGCTTGTGGGGTACGGGTTGTCCTCTATGCTTGCTCCGGCTACCTCCATGGTACTTCGCAGTTGTTTGTGTTTTATTTGTATTTCATTTTTGCCGCTTTTATAGTGATTGTTCCCGCCTTACTTGTGGGACTTGCGGGCCTGGCGCTGCTTTTTGCTGGATTTTTTATCGCAGTTGGGCCCATCGCAGCTTTTTTCACGTTCGGGTTTCCTTTTTTATCGCCGTCGCGGTAGTTGTATCGCGGACATTTGTGGCGTCCTCGGGAAACTATCGCATGTTACCGCCATGTTGGGAATACGGCGTTGACACATAGTTATTTTCCCGCGATAGACGGCGATGTGAAAAATTGCGTTAGCCTATTTTGTCGATGTTTATCGCACGTTCTTGTGAATATCCCCCTGAGTTTTTTTATTATCAGTCTACGCCATCACTTTATGATTTCTCCCTCTACACAGTGATGCCGTTGGGTATAGTCTTCATTATTAACCAGGAACTTTACCTCATTGATTGTATAATTTATTTCTATAGACATGTAAAGAAGGCTAAAGGATGAAATTCTTCAAGATGTCACTGAGATCGTAGTGTTTCAATGGAAGGCGTTGATACATTTGTGCCTACTATAAAAGAAGTTCATTATTTTAATGTCGTAAGATGTGAGCTGATTTTACAGTTTTTTGAGTCCAGTGAAGGCTTATTCTTGTTCATGACCCCCTTGAATATAATATCTCCTTTGGTAAATGTGCTATGAGTAACACACTCATGAAAAAATGGCAGATGAACTATCTATGGGAATTAGTGTAGATGTTTTTGAGCTTCCTTCAAATTGTTATGTAAATATAATTTGCATTTGTTTTAACACCTTGACCGCGGCGCGAATTCCGCCGCCGTGCGGGTTAAATAACGAGTGGGCGTGTCTGGGACGGCCCCCGGCCGTCCTCCGCACACGCCCACCGCATTGAACGCGTTAAAAAAAAAAAAATTGAAGAAATTTTTTATTTACTTAAGTTTATAGAAATTCGAGATGGAATATATATAATTAAAATTGTCAACATATCCAGTAAATAAAGTTTGAAAACATTAATAAAATGAGAAAAATTGCTGACGTGTTTTTTATACAAAACAATGTAATTAATAATATTATTGTTTACAAACATACAACTATTTTTGATTATATTTCTAATTACCAACAATTCTAATAAAATAACTATTTCTATTACTTACAAATAAAAGTAAAATAAAAGATTTCAAAATGACAAAATATAAAATTAAATAATCACACTCCAACAGAAAACATTTTTAAAATATTTTTATTAGATACTAAAGAGGTGACATTTACAATTCCCACTCCAATCGAAACCAATTTGAGGAAAGCTTTAGACACTAAAGGGGTTCAATTTGCTATTACCACTTCAATCTAGACATATTGCGGGTGGTGTTGGACACTAAGGGTGTGATTAGGATGGCGGGCGGACCACCATCACCGGCCAGGCAGTGGCGATCCGCCCGCCATCGCCACCCAATTTACCCCCCGCCATATTATAATGGCGGGGGTATCGTGGCGGCCGCAAAGTGCGTCCGCCTCTATTCCGCCGGTCGGCAATCATTCCGATTGCCGGCCGGGCGGAGCTGGGGCATAATATGGTGGCGGTGCCTACCAGGCACCGCCATCCATATTAGGATGTTATGTTATAAGGTATTTGTTGAGTGCGCGGCTACTCCAAGGAGTGTCCCGGCGCTGTCTCAGAAACCCTTGACAAAGCAGTGTAACAGAACCAATATGCGCCTCCTCTACTGTTGGAAGAGCCAGGTTTTCAAATGTCGCCTGAAACCAAGGAGATCCTGCATCTGTTTCAGAGCGGGAGGAAAGCTATTCCATAGTTTTGGGGCTGTTACTTGAAAGGAGCGTCCCCCCTTTCGAGACCGCAAGAACTTTGGCACGATCGTCAGATGCTGTGTCGATGACCGCAGGGTTCTGGATGGGGTATAGGGCTGGATTTTGTTCATGAGGTAGGGGGCTCCAATGTTGTGGAGAGCCTTAAAGGCTAGCACCAGGGCTTTAAAGTTAACCCTCTTTTTCACTGAAAGCCAGTGCAGGGACTTTAGACAAGGGGTCATATGTGTCCTGGGGCCAACTCTCAGTACGGCCCTGGCCACCGCGTTTTGTACCACCTGTAGGCAGCCAAGAAGGTATTCGGGGAGGCCCAGGTAAAGCACATTGACATAGTCCAGCCTTGACGTGATCAAGGCTTGGACCACTGTTTTCCTATAGGAGATAGGGAGCAGAGGGAGAAAATTTCTCATCATTTTTAACAGGCCAAAACCGGTGCCGGCCATAGATTGGACCTGGAACTTCATAGACATATCTGCGTCCAGTTTCACTCCAAGATTTTTTACAGTGGTCACTGGGCAAGCAGGGGGGGACAAATTCTGGGGCCACCATTGGCGCCATTCATCCCCCGGAGTATATCCAAAAAAGATAATTTCAGACTTATCCGAATTACATAGCAGTTGGTTGTATTTGAACCAGGCAAACACCCTGGCCAAGCACGTGCTGATTTCATTTCCTCTTAACACCGCATCTTTCTCACAAGTAAACAACAACTGAGTGTCATCGGCGTAAGATATAACTTTTGCTCCATGCTGTTCTGCTATGAGTGCGAGGGGGGCCATATAAATATTAAACATGGTTGGGCTTAAAACCGAACCCTGTGGCACTCCTACATTCAACGGAGGAATGATGGCCGAGTAGGGGGGGGACCAAACAGTTTGCTGGCGGCTTTCCAGGAAGGAGGAAAACCACTTCAGAACCGTGCCCCCAATGCTGCAGTCCTGAAGTCTGCACAGAAGTAGATTGTGGTGCACGGTATCGAAAGCCGCTGATAGGTCCAACAGTATCAGTACAGCTTTCCCTCCTCTATCAAGAGTAGTTTTGATCGTCTCAGAGACTTCTAGTAGGGCTGTCTCCGTACTGAAGTTGGCTCTAAAACCCGACTGGCTTGAGTGCAGAACATGTGTCGCCTCAAAGAAATCAGTGCTGACAACATTGGAGAAGTAAGGCAGCAGAGAGATCGGTCTATAATTGCTGGCTACCGAAGGATCTGCTAAGGGTTTTTTCAGGAGCGGGAGGATCTTTCCGTGCTTCCAGCTGTCCGGCATCGAACCCTCAGACAAAGATAAATTCAAGACTCTGTTGACGGCAGGGTTCAATACCTCGGCGATAGATGCCAGAATTTTGGCAGGACAGGGGTCGGAGGGGGAGCCGGATTTCAATGCCTTCATGATTTTAAGTGAAGTGGCCATAGGAATAGGGGGAAACTCCAGACGGATTGCATACGCAACTGGGCCAGTGAGGGAGGGCTAGTCAGAAATGCCTGTGCTATCAAGGGCCATGGAGCTAAATGAATCCTGGATAGTTTTTATTTTATTATAAAAGTATTGCGCGATATGATTCGTCCATTCATAGGTAGGGGTGAAAGGGCTTTTTAGGGCATTAGGGGAAGAAAAGTCTTTAACTATCTTAAATAGTTCCCTACTACTATTTCCGGCTAGCTCAATTTTAGAGGCCAGAAAGGATTTTTTTCCTCACGGACTCGGACATAATGAGCTTTTAGGGCCAATTTATAGATGGTTTTACTCAGAGGATCGTAGTGTTTCCTCCAAGTGCGTTCAAGGCTTTTGCATGCGCTTTTGCTTTTCCTAAGTGTCTCGGTGAACCACGGAGCCGAGGCTCTGCCTTGCTTGGCTACTCGAGTTTTGGACGGGGCAAGTTGCATGGTCCACTCTTGGAGCCACCCTTCCAGTGCGAGCACATCATGCTCTAAGGTACCATTAGAGGGGATGGGGTGCAGACTGAGTGTAGCAGCTATGGTCGCCGGTGTTAGCTGCTCAAAATATCGAAAAATACTGGCCCGCTGCTTACCGTAGGATTGAGACCTTCCAGGTGCTTTGACCTATCTTAAAGGTAAGCAAAAATTGGTCTGACCAGATAATAGGAAGGGGCACGGCTGTTTCAATCTTAACTGTTGAAAAAATCTGGTCCAAGATGTGGCCCTTTCATGGGTGGGGGACGAGACATAGGGAGTAAGGTCAAAGGTGCTAAGAGATTCACATAACTTCATAGATTCTGAGTCCGCCGGTTGATCCAAATGTATGTTAAAATCCCCAAGGACCAGACACTGACTGTACTTGGCCGCTATCGGAGAAATGGTGTGGCCAAGGGACTCCAAAAAGCGCCCTGCTGGCCCAGGTGGACGGTATATTACTGCCCCCGCAACAGACTGGTGCGCAGAAACCGTCAGATGGAAACCAAGGCTCTCGGCCCCCTCAAGCTCTTCAATGGGTAATGGCCGGCAGGGGAGATCGTTTTTATGAATGATCGCTACATCACCACCCCTACCCCCGGGTCTATCCTCCCTCATTATCATATACCCCGGGGGGATGGCAGTAGCGATGGTCGGATTTGAGCCCTCATTGAGCCAAGTCTCAGTGACAAACATTATATCAGGTTCGGACTCAATGAGGAGATCGAAGAGCTGTAACTCATGTTTTTTTATGGACCTAGTATTCAGAAGGACTGCCTTCAGGTGCTCCCCTATCACCGCGTTTTGTACGTCGGGAGTACCCTCAGCAGAGTCGCTCCCCTGTGACATAACTCCCGGGTCCGGTTGAGGGGTGTGGGTGTTCCAATTACAGTCATTACAATGGAGTCGGTCTGAGTCTACCGAGAGAGTAAAATGAGAGCCACAGCTCGTACTCTTGCCCATCGCTAGTAGGCTATCTCTACTGTAACTTATTTGATAGTTTTCCAGGCAAGTATTTCCTGATGAGGCACCTGCAGCGTTGCCGGTGCCGGCCGCCTCCGGGACGCGGACAGGCGCAGACGGGCTTGCCTTAGGCGCGCCTTCGGCGCGCCAGCGGCACGCGCGCAGCACGCGTCCGCTGCGCGCTAGCGCAGCGTCCCTTTTTATCTCCCCCAGCGTAACAACTAGACCGCACCCCTGGCGAAAAGGGCGGCCAGGGAGTATTTGGTCACGTGAGAGCCAAGTTCGAATCCCGCCAACCCCCGACAAAAATCAATTTCAATTCCCCACACAGTAAGAATACGTTTTTAAAATCAGACCTTCAGGATGTGTGCGGAAACTGGCCTTTCCATGGCGGCGATGCCGCCATGTAAAGGCTGGCGGGGATTCGCTGTGGGGGCCCGTTGCGGACCCCCGGGGGGGTGGAAGGGTGGGGGGCTGCACTTGGGGAGTACCTATGGTACCCCCCTACATTGCCATGCACAAGGTGGCAGGCACCGCGCGGTGCCTGCCACCTTGTGCATGGCAATGCACAACATGGCATTTCAACATTGCGGCGGGTGCTGCAGCCCGCAGCACCCGCCGCAATGTTGAAATCCCAGATGCGACTGCCGCTGTGGCGGTCGCATCATAATTGGGGTGGCGGGACCGCCGCATGGCAGGCGGGCGGTCCTGTTACCGCTAGGGTGGCGGGTGGACTTAAATCCGCCCGTCATCCTAATCACCCCCTAAAGGGGTGACAATTACTATTCCCACTCCAATATATACCAATGTGGGGAAGTTGTTGGACACTAAATGGGTGACATTTACTATTCTCACTCCAATATATAAAAATTTGCAGACTTTGCTGGGCACTAAAGGGGTGACATTTACCTTTACTACTCCAATCTATACCAGTTTGAGGAAGGTATTGGACTCTAAAAGGGTGACATTTACTATTCTCACTCCTATCTAAAACAATTTGGGGAAGGTGTTTGAAACTAAAGAGGTGACATTTACTATTCCCACTCCAATCCAACCATATTGGGGGAAGGTGTAACACACTAAAGGGGTAACATTTACTGTTCTCACTCCAATATATCAATTTGGAGGAAGGTGTTGGACACAAAAGGGGTGATATTTACTATTCCCACTCCAATCTCAAACAATTTGGAGAAGATGGAGGACACTAATGAGGTGAAATTTACTACTCCCACTCCAATCTATACACATTTGAAAATGGTGTTGGAAACAACAGGGGTGTCATTTACTATTCCTGCTCCAATCCAACCATAATGGGGAAGGTGTTGGACACGAAAGGGGTGACCGTTATTATTCCAATTCCAGTATAGACCAATTTGGGTAAGGTGTTGGACACTAAAAGGGGTACATTTAATAATCCCAGTACAATTTAAGGCAATTTGAAAAAGGTGTTGGACTCTAAAGAGGTGAAATTTACAATATCAAATTCAATATAAAACATTTGAAACAAAGCAATACAATTTAAACAATTTAAATTAACAATCAATACTCCATACTCATACATATTTTGTAATTATAAAAATAATTTTTATTATAAAACAAACTAACCTAAACTATAAACCTATATTTACAAGTTATAATATGAATACAGAAAGGAAAATATTACTATTAAAAGATTGAATTTTTGTGAATGTTTTATATACCATTACTAAACTATAAACCATAAAATAACAACTGAATTATTATTCCAAAATAAACAATCATAAAGCAAATTTTTTAAAACTACATTTTAATTTTTATACATTCAATATCTTTTTATTAAAATTCAAATTTTTTAAACAATAATAATTTCGACAACTTTAAATATTTTTTTTACAAAATTATTAAAATATAAGTTTGCATGAAAACATTTCTAAATATTTTATTTTATAAAATGTTTTGCTATATATCCTACATTTTAAAATATTTGTTATTTCATTGTCATTAATTTATATCTTAATTAAAATGCAAATACAATATACATTTAAAAAAAATCTCCCAACCTTATCCCCTAAAAACCCAATATCCTGCTACTAATTTTTTTTATAAAACAAATATTTATATACATTACAATAAATATACAAATTGCAACAATTTCATAACTAAAATATTATCTGACTAAAAACACAAATCAAAAAATATAAACAGATACAATAAAACACTGTACAACAAATGACATTAACACTTACAAATGATATTACATAGAACAATATTTTCTACATCGTTTTTTAACAACAATATTAGAAAAAAGTAAACACTAATATTTTTATTTTTACCTTCAATATTCCTGTTGATGATGTTTTTGATGTTCCAAAATGGTTGACATGATATTTTTTTTCTGATATTCTGTCCAAACACCTCTTGGATTTTAGTCTGGCTCCATTAGAGGTCAGCATAAAATCCAAATTGTCATGCAATGCTTTTAAGTTCTTATGCAGTCAATGCATGCAATAACCCAGTGCTTCAAATATTTGGTGGCAACAGGAATCTGTGATGCATAGAAAAGCAACAAATATAAACTAAACAAATCTGATCATGCTAAGCTGTCGCACATACCTTTTCTAAAGCAGCACCAACCATCTGAAATGGAAATCAAAACTATAATACGTAAAGGACATGCTCCAATTCTGAGAAAAAAGGCTAAAATTTTGCTATACGAAAATATTTCTTTATGTATGAACACTTAAATCTTTTTAACTGATGCTGTTGGTTTTTGGACCCTTCATATTAGGACCCTGCTAACCAGGTACCAGTGCATGTCCTCTAATTCCTAAAAACGTGCTGCATTGGTTAAAAACTCTATTTAACTTACCAATAAGTCCCTTGTATATGGTACTCAGTGTACTCAGGGCCTGTAAGTTAATTATCACTATAAGGCTGCAGTATTTGTGCACCACTAATGTGACAATGAAAAACATGTTTTCAGACTTCCCCTGCAGCCTGAGTGTGCAGTTTTAAAAATGCAAATTCGACCAGACAAAATACAACTTTTGCCAGACCTTGCTGCTTTTCAATGCTTATGAATCACACCTAAGGTAGGCCCTAGAAGTTCATAGGGCACGATGCATGGTATTCTTAAAGTAAGACATGTGTACTTAAGTTTGACATGTCCAGGCAGTGAAAAATCTCCAAAGTTGTTTTTCACTGTGGCAAGGATGGCTCTCCCATAAAAAAGCACTGGGTAACATTAAAACACATTATAATGCATATCTTCAGTTTGAAAAAAGCTAGAACCATTATTCAAGGGTGCAAACTAATAGTAATTTAAAATCTAATCTAATGCTACTTTTAGACAGTTGGCGTGTTGCTGACTAAAGCCTCTTGTAGCCTTTTCAGAGTTAATCTCCAGCTGTCACCTGACAACATGATGGCCCCCTGCAAGGAGATGTGAATGACTCCCAGGAAAGGGAACAAAAGGGCCCATGGGTGGGAGGAGGTGTGACCTGACAGGATGGCTTGGAAATGTGACCACAAACTGCACAGCTTAAAAGGTGCACCCCCCTGTCGCAGGCAAATGAATGTAACCCACACCTTGGCCTACACCTGCCCTTGTCCAAGTAGCCAGAATGGTACCAGACCCAGTCGGGGGGAAAACCTATTTCAGAACTGGTTTGTAGACGGAGGTCTCTCATTTCCCTAGACACACCTGAGGGGTGTGCCCAGGGCTCTGCACAGGGGAAGAAAGGTTCTGCTATAATAGTTTTAGTTAGAGGGGGACACTGCTAGATAGTTTCAGTAAACACAGAAGTTGATGGGGCACCCCTGAGAACTTTAATCTCTTTTTAGTTAGGAAGTGGCCAAGAGTTTCCAGCACTCAAAGGCTTGCACTAGGCATGTACGTGGCACTCTCACTACCCTTTTCAGAACACCTCTGGACCTGTGGAAGACAGGAGTGCAACTGCCGTTGAATCTGTAGAGAGATACCCCAAGGGCTGGACCTGCACTCCACTTGTACCCAGGACAGAAGAGTGGATTCTAAGGGCTTTGGCTATCCTCTTGTTGAGCTCCAGGAACATGAAAGCTGCAAGAAGCCCAAATCTCTGCTTAGCCCAGCTGACTAGTTCAAATTGTATTTGCCCTGGACCCTGCCGATGGCTTCTGGAAGTTTGAGTCCTAACCACCAAGTGGTGCTCAAAAAGTCCTGGACCCTTGCCTGGAGTTAGAGTGTACTCCTTCCCCCTCCAAAATTGCCAGACTGAACACTTAAAAAAATGTCAGAACTTTTTGCTAAAAGAACTAAAGGCTACCACCAGACCACCACTGCAGCCCCTGACATTGAATTGCCAAATTGAGTCAATTGGCTGGTTTGCCACGCTGAAAGGTTCCTGTCTTCTGAAGTCCGTACAAGGAGGATTTCACCAGGACCAGTGCCAAGCAACAACCAGATGACAATGACAACTTCCTGGGCCCCATCTTTGGATTTCAGGTGCTTGGATTTTTCCACCATCGACGTCAAGAACCTCAAACTTCCCGCTAGGGGTGAGGTTTCCACCAAGGTCCTGTGCTTGCTTCAGCCAGCTGCCATCAATGAGCCTCAGTGCCGATTTAGTTGGCACCCTGGCCCACCGACGACCTCTTCGATGAGGACTTTTCTCTAGAAAAACAACTAAGGGTCTCATTACGATTAACCCTGGGCGGTGAACTCCGCTCCGCTCGCGGTGTTTGCAGAGTTTTCCGCACTCCACGTTACACGGAGATCGCGGAGTTCCAAAAAACTCCGCCTCGCGTTGCGGATCGGACTTTCTTTCCTCGCTCGTGTTTGCCAACGTCATGTTGGCATGCGCGAG
Source organism: Calotriton arnoldi (assembly GCA_963921515.1). Lineage (NCBI taxonomy): Eukaryota > Metazoa > Chordata > Amphibia > Caudata > Salamandridae > Calotriton > Calotriton arnoldi. The sequence goes on along the minus strand of CAWUFW010005504.1, from coordinate 1,172,694 downwards.
CAAGGAAAATCCACCTCCCGACGAGATTTTTCCTTGTTTGCGATCGTCATTATCAAGTTGGCGAGCGTGGAAAATCAACCTCCCGGCGAGATTTCTCAACGCTGGGGGGGGTCAGATTTCTCCTTGTGAGTGGTCGCGGATGCTCTCGACCGCTCGTGTTGAGAAACTGTCCATTCACGTTGAGAAAGATGTAGCTCGAGTAAAAATCTACTCGAGCGGCAGAAAGGAAAGCAGCGGCCGCTTGCACTGTGCATGGTGCCGTTCACGATGATTGCACAGTGCAGACAAGCATCCGGCACCGCAAAACACTGCGAATGGCAATTTTCTATCGCACTCCACTGCTTGCGGAGCTCCAAGTAGTGCGGCAGAGTTTTTTCCGCGTACTCCGCCCAGTGTTAATTACGATGTTGGTCGGAAAGCATTCCGACCGACTCCTTGTCGGAATCGTTTCTGACTGACTCAGGTTCTGGGAGTCAGACCGACCGATTACGATGTTTCCAAACACCGTTCGGTCGGACTCACATTGACTTCAATGGGAGCCTGTGTTCTGACCGACAACACAGGCTCTCATTGAAAAAGGGTGGTTGCGGAGAACCTTGCACCCTGTGGTGGGCACCTCATGGTGCATGCCACACTGTGCATGGTTAGAAAAAGAGGGGTCCCATGGGTACCGCCACGGGCCAAAAATGGAGGCCTCCGGGTGAAGTCGGGCCTGCTATGTGCCCCCAAATTCATTTTCCGACAGCCGTTCCGTGTCAGAGAAACTGAGTTGGAAAGGCTGTACGAATATGACATCGTAATACGTCGGCCGGAAACGCGGTCCCATAGGGCTGTACGATTTGGCTCTGACCGACTCAGAGTCTACAAATTCCGGTCGGAACCGAGTCAGGCAGACCGAACGTTTACCTACCATCGTAATTGGTCGCTCAGAAATGTTTCCGAGTCGGTCGGAAACATGGGTTCCGGCTCAGATTGGGAAAATCCGAATGCCGTTCGGAGCCTTTCCGACCGACATCGTAATGAAGTCCTAAGTCAGAAGGTGAACTTTTCACAGGGATGACCCTGGTCCCTGTATCCAACACTCGCTCCATCGTGGTCGGCCTTAACATTTGACTTAGACCGTTCCTCGCACGACCTGATACCTGCAGTTGGTCCTTTGTGCTTTTTGGTGGCAGAAACATCCTAAACTTTGAATAATCATATCTCTGTTCCCTATTTCAGATTTTTATCATTTCCGTGTCTATTTGCTCATAAAAAACAACACTCTTTTTTATAAATTGGAGTGGAATTATTATTGTGTTTTCTACTTTTTCCCTATTTTGTTACTGACAAATGCTCTTTGCTACAGCTACCAAGGGTTGAGCTCAGGTTTACATTATTGACACCTAACTGGACATAGTTATTAATGGTGCCCTTATTACTTGAAGACTTCCATCCACTTCAACTAATAATCCACTTTCTCACACTCACCTCATCAAAATGAATCTGGAATAGTAAACATTTAATTTTTCCTATGTAATACTTTATTTGCCAACACACTCCCATATCATTCCTTGATCCCTCCTCCCCGATCTCTAAAATTCTTTCTCTGACTCAACTCCTACCTCCAACCCCCTAGCAACTGTTGACATTTTCTCCTCTTTATTTTCTTTGTTTTTGTCAAATAACCTCTTCTTTTCTATAACCTGTTGCTATTTCATGCTTCCTTGTTCCCCTTTAGTCATCTGTTATTCGTTCCCCTCATTTCCTCATGTATACTCTTGTTTTTAGATGTATTTCTTATTATTTCATGCACAGGCACCTTCAGTTCATGTTATATGTAAAGGGTTTCACCAAATTAGAGTCATTGCTGTATGACCTTATTTTTGATCATTGTTCTATATGGGGACCTGTTTGTTGCATAATGCACAGTGCACTGACACATCTAGTTAGTTTGAGTTGCTCTTTATAAAAATGTGAAATAATTAAATAAATAAAGAACTTCTAGGGTGAAAGGCCCAGTTCATCTATGTAATCATGCTCTTGTAGGTCTCATGATGCTCCCCTTGTGCGTCTCGACGATCTACCAGTCTCTTTTCCTGTGCTGAGATTGTGGAAATTGAGTCCCGGTTGTTCAGTGCATTGTTGGCTGTCTTAAAAATAAGGATCATGGCAGGTGGTGGGGTGACTGTCCTCATCCTGCGTCAAAACATGGATCACCAGCTTCTGTTCCCTCTCCTGACCTTACTACACTGAGGTGGATATATTCCATGAGGTTATCTTCTTTGCAGGGGTTGTCATTGTGTCCCACTTTGTGCCATTTCTAGACCTAGATTGCTCTTTGGGTAACTGACAGGATGTTACAAAACCTGCACTCTCTCGGCATATCATGCATACAGCCATCAAAGAGGGTTGCATGCAAAAAATGCAATATGCACACAGCAGTTTGTCTGATTATGATGAAGCTGCCAGTTGTTTGTTAGCCAGTGTTACCTTTGTGTTTTAGGGATAAACATGTTTATCCAGTAGTTTTGCTATACATGGATACATTTTCCATAGCTATTTTCATCCTATTTGCCCTAAGCATTTAGTTGCAACCAACTCTGTCTCGCATGGAGGCAAGTGTCAAATTCCAGCTCCAGGGGAATTGGATCAATTTTGTGGTAAATAGAATCTAGGGTAAGTCCTAGATTAAAATACTCTTCCTAGCTCTTGGATTGCTTGTTTTTGGAAAATGTTAGTATAAGGGTTCTCAAGGTCCATAGTTACTAGCCAGTCTCTACTGCCATCAAACTCAAAACCATCTATTCTCTTCAGGACATACATGCTATCACAGGTGAACGACTCAAGGCATATAGCATTTCATGGGAAAAAAATCCACATATTCTGCTAGAGGTTGGAGAATTGATTGGCAGTCAGCTATAATTAGTCTACCTAGTGGTGAACAGCTGTTTTATGTACTTTGGGAAGGGTCCAGAATGCAGGGCATACTGTATCCAACATCCTTCCAACCATACACACTGAAAAAGTACAGGAGAAGTCAGTGTACACAGAGCACTTCCCAAGATTTGATTGATCACACAGAAATAATAGCCCTTAAAAGGGTAGCTGATTTGTTTTATCTTGCAGAAGAGTATAATTTCCTAGGTGAGCTGTTGCTCTCCCTCATCCATTAATGTACATGGATGAGTCAGGCATGGGCATCAATATAGGTTGCCTGACATTTCCCTAAGCCGAAAACGATCTGTACAACAGTCAGGTAAGTTTGAAATTATATGTAATATTTTGGAAAATGTAAAGTGCCAGCTCTTTATTTGAGACAGGACTTTATGGACCATTCACACAAATGTCATAGATGTCAATTTTACAAGTCATTTGGTATCTGGACATATGTATGTATTTGGTTCAGTTGGTCCTCTCTATTTCCCTCTTTTTAGTGGATAATACTTCCTATTAGTGATTTATTTAAATAATTGATCCCAGGTGATATGTTCCATGATGTTTAGCTTATTTGGTAGGATGTGACTTGTTGTCTCATTCATTGAATTATTAGTAAACTTTTTGTATGCAAGCAATTCCTTTCACAGCATTATTGTCTTGCATCCAGTCTACCGAGCTGCAACACCAGTCCGGTTTACGCTGGCGCCCGGTGTTTAGGCTGACCCACCAGATCAGATATTCTTTGAACCAGTACGGTGAATGAGATTAAATCTGTTGTCATTGATTAATTATTTTAAATGCGCATTCCCTGCCTTGTAATTACGGCGAGCAAGGCCAGAGTTTGGTGCACCCAGGACCTCACAACCTATCAGGCCCTGGAATTATGGGACACCACCAATTGTAGTGGAATGCTTACTATGAATATCCAGGAAGATGGAACCTCTATACTTTCTTGAATTCTAGATGGATCACTATGCAGACATACTTCAATTTTTGAGGTTTAAACAATATGAGTCAAACGAGGAGAATCAATAACACATACCGTGTAGTCAGAATGGAAAAATCATTTTGAAAGCCCTGAAGAAGTCTGATAGGATGAAACGCGTTGGCTACAAGTTTTTACTGACTGTGAAGATGAAGAATTAAGAATAAAGGATCATAAAATAAACATTTCCGATTGGTGCTTTGCAAAAAGAAAACGTGGAATCTGTGTTAGACCATTTAAAGTGTTTTTTTGCAGAACTCTACTGAAAAGAAAAATCACTTGCATGTTATATTGATGGGTGCTGAACCAATACAGTTGATTGATGAGTTAAGGTTTGTCTAAACCTAGGAAGGTTAGGGGAGTTGAACGTCCGGTTCTATGCACCAAAAACCAGTCCTAACTATCCCTACAGTTAGATAAGTGCAGTCCTTGTTGCTTCAATCCCCGTGGAGTTAAAAATATTTTGCTCTTTCTGATAATGGTTGGATGAAGTATATCCTGTGCTGAAGATGTTGGCTAGGGCACCGGCTTTGAATATAGTGGAGCATACATCACTACGCCTAAATGCAAGGTTTTGTCTACAGTGTGACAATAGATGGATTCCTGCATACATACTTTACAATTTATAGTTCGTAGTTTGCATGCTGTGACTATGTCGATGGGAAGAGCTGTGTTTCTAGTGCTCTCTAAAATTCCTGGTGATTGTTGACTTTTCTTATTTGTGCAGGGATCAAGTTCCAGAGCTTGGCCATCTGGATGGAGAAAGAACTTCCATCAGTTTGCAATCTTTTGAAGGGAGGATGGTCATGTGATGCAGATCTTTATTTTAGCAATATGTTCAGATTTTCTGTTGATAAATGTTTGGACCAAACCCAAGTATTGCAAATTGAGCAATCTACAGTGCTTTAAAGGTGATCCATCTAGCCAAGCAGAACCAGTGAAGAGATATCATAGCCAGTATAACGTGGGTCTGGAATGCTACTTTGAGTAGCTGCATTCTCAAGTTTCTTTAATTTGTTTAGTATTAATAGGGGCAATCCAAGGTACAATCCTTTGCATAGTCAAAATGATAGAGTGGTATGATGTGGTAGTTTGAACCTTTTGAGGTAAGGCAAGGTATACAAGAATTTACCCAAGGTATTTCATCATGTAGAAGATTCATTTAGTGATTAGATTTATTTGTCATTCAAGTGAGATAGTGAAGTCCTTAATCACCCAAGGGGTCATTACTTCAACTAAATGGCATTGTGGTAGATCTAGTTCTTGAGGTCAGCGGATTGAAGTGTGATAGAAGGTCCATTGCCACATGCTAATATCTCAGTTTATGATGTATTTAGCTTGTGGAAATTATCCTGTGCTCACCCTCTGGTAGCTTGGCACAGAGGAGTCAGGCTTAATTTAAGAGAAAACGTGTAACGTATTTGTACAATACTTCAAACAGTAGCAAAGTGAAAACACCACAAAAAGACTCCACACTAGGGTAGATAAATAGAGCTTAACTTTATAAATAAAGCAAGATCAAAACGACAAAAATCCAACAAGTAGAAGTCGATATCTGAACTTTCAAAGAATAAACTGTGAAATGGCACTTAAATGAGATATCTGGTCATGCTGGACCGGGGCAAAGTCAAAGGTTTAGACTGACTGCGCTGGAGCGCAGGCCAGATACAGTGATCCACATGGGCCAGCTGAACCAAAGTATCTTCGTTCAGGGTGCGTTGTTGTTGACGAAGATGTGAGAGGCATCCATTTTTCTGGCTACTGCTCTCTGCAGGTGATGTCAGTTCTCAGGGCGATGAATTAGTTCCAAGGGCGGTGCACCGTGTCCACTTAATACAATGACGAGGATGTGCTGGCTTTGACTCACACAAAGGCGAAGATGCTCCAGTTCCAATGAGGATGCATGAGTTCCGACTCATGCAAAGGTGAAGATGCATCGGTTCGATGCGGAGGAGCGGGATTTGGTTGAAGCAGCACTCTAGATCCACTTTTAAGGGCCCAGGACTGGGTTGGCACCAGTTGGCAGGGCAAGACTTGCAACAAGCAAAGTCCAGGTCCTGTAGCAAGAAATCTTTGATGTCCCTGAGACTTAGAACAGAGGGCAAGCCAACAGGCCCTTGGAGACACTCTGGGTTCAAGTGATGCAGGTCCAGTCCTTCTCACCCAGGCAGGAAAACAGCAGGCAGCAGGGCAGCTCAGTGAGGCAAGAGCACAGCAAAGCAAGAGTCCAGCAAAGTAGCAGTCCAGAAGAGTAGCTGTCTTTCCAGCAGCACAGCAGGTCTTCTTCCAGGCAGAGTGGTCACAGGTCCAGAAGTGTGCTAAAATCATTGTGGCAAGGGTTCAGTTCTTATACCCAGTGGTACCTTTGAAGTGGGGTAGGCTTCAAAAAAAAGCTTTGAAGTGCACAGAAAGGCCTCCCATCCGGCCCTGACTCCATACTCACTACAGGGGGTTAAGCTGTATTTTGTGTGGGGACAGGACAGTCAATTCAGGGGTAAGTGTGCGGCTGTGCCCAGCTCCTCCGTCCTATCCTGCCTAGGATGGCCCAACAGGATGTGGGAGGCCCATCAAGTCATACCTAAGCTCCCATTGTCTACGGTTGTTTAGAGTGAATACACAATATCCAGCTGTCACCCTCCCCAGACGTGTATTGGAGACAGGCTGCAGGCACACAGGGCTAAGAGTAGAAAATGCAATTTTTCTAAATGTGGCATTCTTTAGATTGTAATGATAAATTCGACCTTGACACTAAAGAGGATTTATCATTACAATTCCAAAGGTACTAAATATTATAGATCTACATTCTTCCAATTTGTAATTACAGCTTAATAGATGTAACAAGTAATCCCTAATGTACACCTATAGGAGGGAATGGCCTCACAGTAGTGAAAAAAGAAATTGGGAGTTTTGTACTACCAGAACATTTAAAACTTGAATGTACATGTCCTACCTTTTAATTACACAGCACCCAGCACTATGGGCTACCTATGGCCTGCCTTAGGGATGACTTATATGTAATAAAAGGGGAGTTTAAAGCTAAGCAAGGGGTTTAAAATGCCTAGTCGACATGGCAGTGTAAAGTGCACACAAAGGCTCTGCAGTGGCAGGCCTGAGACTTGTTTAAAGAGCTACATAAGTGTGTGGCACAATCACTGCTGCAGACCCACTAGTAGCATTTAATTTAAAGGCCATGGGCACATGTAGTGCCAATTTACTAAGGACTTATGATTAAATTAAATGTGCCAATTGAGTATGAGCCAATTTCACCATGTTTTAAGGAGAGAGTGCAAATACTTTAGCACTGGTTAGCAGTGGTAAAGTGTGCATAGTCCTAAGGCCAAGAAAAACAAATTCAGCAAAACCTGGAGGAGGAAGGCAAAATGTTTGGGGGTGACCCTGCATAAAAGTCCATTTCCACCGCTGACTAGTTGAAACGAATAACAGCTTCCTGGGCATTTATTTGTTTCAGAGATGTGAAGGAACGGTTTAATATTTGCCATCATTCGACTAAATCTCTAGATTTCCAAACAAAGTAGTCCTTTCCACTATGAACATGCACAGATTATTGTTAGACCGAAAACAACCTTTTCTTTCTCTGAGTTTACCAAGTGCTAAAAAAAGTAATTATAACAAGGAGCATCAGGAAGTTAAACATAGCAAACTGGGAACTGTAAATGTTAACTGCCTATTTCTGTCCCTAGTGCCCATCTGTAAATTTAGTCGAATGATGGCAAATATTAAACCGTTCCTTTACATTTCTGAAGCAAATATGTGTCATTGTATTATACAATGGAATACTTTAGCGTTCTAGGCACTAAACATGGTTTTATTCTAGAAACTGCATTATTGGGAAACCTTCAATCATTTAATGGCAAGCATCTTTCCTTTCTCAACTTCCTTGCCTTTTCAATGGTGGTTGGAATGTGCTGAACAAATATACTGAACATAATATAACGTGGCACTTTATCACTAATATTATTTGGTATTACCCGGCAAAAAACATTTCTATAAATAATAATATTAAAAAATGGGATCAGAAACTAGCAATAAGTCCTAATTCGAAAAAAAAATAGGAACCTGCGTTTCACCTCACTGTAATTAAATTTATTTAAAAATGTGTATTGATGCTACTACAGTTAAACAGGATGAAACATTGACGAATAGTGCCAAATGTATTAAGTTAATTAGCAGAGGCTAATTGTGTGCTTTCTTTTTGTTGATTACAACAATGAACTATATGAATGAATGGGCATTCTAAAATGAGAACATTTATGCACAATCAGTCTTATAGTGCTCTAAAAAGCAATATAGAGAGGCAAAGATAACCAGCACCATGTTTGCAATTGGCGTCTATATCTGATCATTCGCAGAATGGAAATACTAGGTTCATTGCATTTATGTCCTGTTATTTGTATTTGAAAATACTTTGAGGGATATTCACAAGAACGTGCGATAAACCGCCAAAATAGGTTAACGCAAGTTTTCATATCGCCGTCTATCGCGGGAAAATAACTGGGTTAACGTCGTATTTTCAACATGGCGGTAACATGCGATAGTCTCCCTATAACGCGTCAAATGTCCGTTATAACATTACCGGGATGGCGATGAAAATCCGAACACGAAAAAAGTTGCGATGGGCCCAACCGCGATAAGACAATCAGCGAAAAGCAGCACCAGGCCTGCAATTCACACACGTCAGGCGGGAAAAGCCACTACAAAAGCAGAAAAAAAAAAACACAAACACCAAACTACAGCGAAGCACAATGGAGGCAGCCGGAGCAGGTAAAGAGGACGGCCAGAACTCCACAAGCCCCCCGGAGGAGCAGCCTGGGACCTCGGGGACAGGGAAGGGCAATGACAAGAAGAAGAGGAAGACGCGGTTCAGTCCGCAGGAAAACAGGATCCTGATCACGGAGGTGATAGAACACCATCAACAACTGTTCGTTACCTCCCCTGTGTCATTGGCAAAAAAAAATGGAACATAGCAGTCCATCGTGGACAAGGTGAATGCAGTCGGAGTGCTGAGGAGGACAATGGACGAGGTCAAGAGGCGCTGGAATGATGCGAAGCGCAAGACCAAGTAGAAACTCGCCAACAACCAGAAGGCAGCAATGCAGACTGGAGGTGGGAGTCCAGTGCCACAGGAGGAGCTGGATGAGATGGAGGAAATGGTGTCCACAGTCATCAGTGGGGAGACAGTGGCAGGAGTTGGGGGACCGGACACTGCTCAACATGACCCGACACAACAGCAACAGGATGAGTAACGACCAGGGACTGGGGGACGGGGGAGATGGGCACAATGGCACACATGCTCAATCAAGCGGAGCACAGTGCACACCCACAATGACTCTGGATCATGTCCCTGATCCCTTGGCACACTGCAGCACACATAGCAACAGCACGTAGGCCCCTGTCGACTATGTGCCCAGAGGAGGCCCGCCCACACATCACTTATCTCACAACCAACCCATGCACATGTGCTGAACCCAGCAAAGCTGCGGGTCCGTGAGCCACACTGACAATGCAAGTGACACTGCATGACGATTAGCATGGCTGCAGTCCGATCATCATGACATGGTGCACGCCACCACACTGAGGTGGCTGAGTGTGGACCACATCCGTAAAGGAGCAGGTCACACTCTGACACATCCACCTGCACAAACAACCCCTGACGTCAACAACACATCTGTGGACAAACCATGCCCCAGAGTCCCAACTCCCACCAAGACCCAAATTCACCCAAGTCTGCAACATCTCAGCACTGTATGGGCACAGAAGTCAAAGGCACACCGCCTGAAAGGGACAAGGGGCAGCAAAATCAGAGCTGCAGGGGCGACTCTCCCAAAATGCAGCACACACACATGACATTCAGAGCACATCAGCATTGACAACAATGTGGTACAAACTGCAATACGTTTACAACAAGACAGAGGACACAACAGGTGCCGCGTGTGTGTAGAAACTGGCCAATCACATTTGGCATAGCAGGGAAATGTGAGATGTCAATGTACAAACACATATCCGTGATGTTGTCAACATGTCCACTGTCCCGCATCAAATAGGCAGCTCCTCCTAAACAGTCACAATGTACATTGTCATGTAGTCTGTACGTGAACTTGTACAATGCGTCAACATACATGTGAACACAATGTTAAACTGCACCTCTCCTTCACATTGCAGAGGGAGAACCAACACCTCCTGCAGAGCAGCCCCAACAACTCTTCACTGATGACGATGAGGACATCCCCAACATCGACACCGAAGCCCTCCAGGTCCTCATTGACAGCTTCGGCACCCCACCTCCAGGAGCAGGGCAGCCCAGCTGCATCGAGGAGACCCCACACCATGCACAGACCACACAGCAGGAAGCACCTACCACCACGGCTGTCTCCCAGGACCCCCACGAACAACACATGGCCTTCCAACGCCGTGTGTTAGAGGTCCAGGAGAAGATGGCTGATCAGGTGCGGGTGGGGTTCGACCTCATGGCAGCCAAACTTGATGCCATACATGGGTGTCTGATTCCCATCAGGGACCACTTACAGTCCCTAATGGACACCCACAGTCCGCTCTATGCTCTCCAACGATCCATGGCTGACATCGCTGGAGTCATGATACTGAGACAAGAACAACTGTCCAGTCAGAGTGGCTCCAGCGATGTCAGCCGGGAGTTGGGACAGATGCGGGGGCTCATGGAGAACATGGAGCGGATGCAGGCGGAAAGAATGGCTGCCACGGCTGCACACCAGCGAGATGTGGCTGGGACCTTCCATGCAGTGCAGCACATCGTCATGGCATTGCTGCCTCAAGGCCTGGCGCAGATGAATGCTGCTGCTGCTTCTACATCCACATCGCCGCCCCCTGATGTGTCAGTGCCTCACAGTGCGGCAGGCAATCCACCTCCGGCCCCTGATATGTCAGTGGCACACAGTGCGGCAGGCAATCCAACTCTGGCCCCTGATGTGTCAGTGGCACACAGTGCGGCCGACATTCCACCACCACCCATGTGTGTGGCACATGTGACATCAGAGGACGAAGATGAGGGTGAATCAACCTTACTGGTAAGGAGGAGGCAGTAGCATTCATCTCCGCCATATGGCCTGTTTCTGCTTGGCTCTGCCCTTTGCATCATCACCTTCCACTGTCCCCCGATACACTCTGCGACACTCACCTTGGACCTCGACATGGACTGCCATATTCTGTTTGGTTACCAATGACACAGCGATCAGACTGCGGACTGAACTCATCCTCTTCCGATGTACTTGTCATTCCCTGAAGGACTCTGGCTGGCCCTCCACGGGCCAATAATGTGAAGTGGGGTTTGCATGGCCCTGTACTGCTCCAGCTGCAACACTCCACTGGATGTGAATTAAACATTCAGAATCGCACAGATGTGTCATGTCTTTGATCAGTCAAGTATGAAAGTATGGATGGATGTAGGGTCAGTGATTTCCCCTTTGCGTCCATGTTGCTCATGTCGAGGGACTTGAGTCACAGGGTGCAACATTGCCGATTGCGGTCCGTGTGGCGTAGACACTACAACAGAGACACAAGCATCAGTTACTTCCTTGTCCAGCCCAGAACTGAAGCATGCCCAGAGCCCCGGGCTCATTGTTCACACCCCTATGCTGGACTGGCATACGCCAGCCCAGCCAACTCCGCTTACGCTTACAGGGGGGGACGACAAAGCTACATGTCCCAGGTCTTCCATGTAGTGATCTGCTGATCACTGGTCTAGTTGTCAGCATGCCACAGCCACTCCCTGAGGGCTGGTTTACACCCACACCACACCCATCCAGCACAGGCGTCACAGGACATGTGACCCTGCCAATAAAAGGGGCCCACCACAGCACATCCCCCACTGCCGGAGGAGACATGATGGCATCCGCATCCATGGAACTCAGTCATGATGGGTCCGTGACTTGCCTTGCACTGAGTTAGTGGCACCCGATGGCCTGCGTCCGGCACAGGCCTACCAGCACGGGGCCATGACTTGCGTTGCACAGGGTTAGTGGCAGCCGCTGCACTGCGGCTGGCAGGGGCCTACCGGCACGTGACGATGACTTGCGTTGCACAGGGTTAGTGGCACCTGCTGCAATGCGGCTGGCAGGGGCCTACCGACACGTGATGATGACTTGCGTTGCACAGGGTTAGTGGCACATGAAGAGCTGTGCTGGTGTGTAGCCTGCGATGATGCGTAGGCCTCGATGAGCAGTCCTGCTAATCGTGCTTCGATTTGAATTGTGAGCCCGGCTGGACCGTAGTGCACGCCGAAGGCAGCAGTCAGCACACACATGACTCCGCGGTGCCGCTGGGGGCCTGTGGCGCGGAATCCAGCGATCGGCTGAGGAGGTTGCACCGGCACGTGGTTGGCCCTCTTGGAGACACGCCGGTGGCGGCAGGTGAGCATGGAGGCCTGGGTGCGCAGGGGCGTCCAGTCATCGCTGGGCGGCGGACCGGTCTGGGGACCAGGGCTGGGGTGCAGCAGACGCAGAGGATTGCGCAGGCACCACCGGTCACAGCGGCGGCCTCGTGGCTGGGTGGGGGGCGCAGCCCTGGCAGACACGACCCTGCATGCAATGACGTGATGTGCGCGGGTTGGTTTGGGACATAGCCACCTCGTCTCCAGTGTGAATCTGCCCATTGAAGGTGGTCGGCCACGTGTGTGTAGGCCTATGGACAGGTTATGGCGGAGACTGAGACACACGCAGCAGTCACTTTGGTGGTGGATTTGTGACGTGTGCATTCCCACAGTTGTGAGTTGTAGGATTGTGGAGTTGAGGTGTGTGGTGTGTTCAGTTGGTACTTGCCCATGGGCAGTGCATTACCATTGGTGCCATCCTCAAAGCGCTGGTTGGTGGCGGACTTGCGGACATGTGGGAATCATGCACACTGCCTGGGGAGTTTGCGACGACATTGGTGGACAGGCCACAGTGGTCCACTTTTGTCTGCACATTGATGGCATGCGTGTGGTTGCTGTTGCGGTGATTGTGTGCAGTGTCGGCAGGGGGCACAAGTCGTACACGTGTGCTGTGAATTGACCCCAACAAGTGCGTGACGCCAGCTATGGCGTAGTTCCCTTGCGTGGTCTCAAGATGTTCCTGCGCAGTGTGGGGGGAGTGCGGGGCAGGGGTATCGAGCTGACACACACCGTGATGCCTTCAGGTATGATGAGTCCTGCATGATGTGACCGTAACAGCAGTTTGTGTAGTCGTTACCTTCCTTTTCATTCCTACGATGGTTACGACCACATGAACTTCTGTTACGGTCTTCTCATGCATGATTTATCATGCCTGTGAGCATTCCGGTTTGTCCAAGTGCAGTGCACTGTACCAGATTAGGCATGTGACTATACGGAAGTTTGACCATTGTCACCATTTCTCCCACAGGTTTCTGAAGACACGTTGCCCTGTTGAAGTTCCCCGTTGGGAATGGAACGCGTTGGCTGAGCTTTTCGTTTTGTTTGTTTGTGTATTTGTAATAAAGTTTTGTTTTTACACTACTGTTGACTACTGGACTTCATGACCTGGCGCACCCACATTTCGGTTACTACGATCTTGGGTCTGGGGCACGGAGGCATCTGGCATGGCTGGCGTTTGGGTTGGTTGCGCAGGTACACTACGAATTGGAACTATCGTGTGGTGCGGATAGAGGGGCCCGCCGTTGCTTTTGTGGACATCCATCCATGACCTGTGTGAGGGAGTTTGATGGGGCTGGCTGTGAGACTCCTCCGACTCTGGCAGTTGTTGGTTGGAAGGTACCAGGGGCCAACAGGTGCAGCACAGCCAGCAGCTTTGTCTGCGGGGGGATGTTGGTTGTCCGCTGTGTTGGTACCGTCAGCCTGTGGGCAATGTGGGTCAGGATGCGGGGGATGGTTGTCCTTTTGAGCCTGTGTTGGCCAATGGCTTCCTCTGACGTTGACTCTCTGGGGCTGGTGCGTTTTCGGGTCATCCGCTGTCCTGCGCTGCCTAGGTGGTAATCCGGGGGGGGGCCTGGGAGTGGTGGCGGTGGGTGTTGTGGGCCTCTTGGTTCTCCGAGCTGCATGATCAGTAGCTCCATGGCATCTGTTGGTCTTCAGATGTGGCTCTGGGCTGGGCTCCCTTTCATATTGCAGGTAGTCGTCCTGCTTAACACCAGCAAAAGGCAGGTGTTAAATCCCTGCTGCTAACGTGCCTTATCGCCTGCTCTTGTTTTGCATCGCAGATCTGACTGGTCGTTGAGAATCTCGCGAAGTTGTGTTTTTGTGTGTTTTTGCACTGGAACGCCTACTCTGCATATCATTAGCGTTAGTTGTCGCACTCATCCGTGGCGATGTTTTTTGCGGTAGCTATTGCAGGAAAACTGGCGATGTCAGCAGTTTGCACCAGCTTGTGAATGGGGCGATAAATCTATCGCCAGTTTTGCGGCGCTAAAGTGCCGATAAATCGACGATAAGTCCTGTGAATATGCCCCTTTGAATGTTCTTTACCTCGCAAATTATTGGTGTTAAACCCACTCCAGCTTTGTGGAGTGGGTATGGTATAGATGTATATTTGAGGAAACAAACCAGTTCAAAGAAAGGTCAGCAAAAAGCGTAACAGATTGGGATTCCTGGAAGCGGGAGGTAGCAGGACGGGCAAGGAACTCAATAATGCATGTCAGTGTAAAAGTCTGGAGCGTCTCTGATTAAAATGATGGAATATTCCACACTAATTTTCCCACAAATTCCCTCTATACCTGAAAAGTAGCTTTTGAGATTCGTTTGTGAGAGTAAAAGAAACGTTATAAATTGTGAATGCATATAACAGCACTACATGGAGTAGCTCCAGTCCTACATTGATAACATGATAAAAGACGTTGCTACAGGGATTATATTAAGCCTCCATTTCAGTTTTCCTTTTCAATTTAGCATCTTTGGTTTGAACATGTTTTTCACTAAACACATGAAAATGCCACACACACATTTATTTTTGGTAGATTTTGTTGTTCTGTTGCCTGCACTGTTAGTTCCAGGAACACACATACTATGGGGTTGACTACGATGTAATTCAGAAAGCATTCCGACCAAATTTGTCCCGGAATGGTTTCCGAACGAACGGATTCGGGGAGTCCGACCGACCGATTACGACTGGTCTGAATACGATTCAATCGGACTCCCATTGGTTTCAATGGGAGCCTGTGTTCCGAACGAATACACAGGCTCCCATTGAAGAAAGTGGTGGCTGGGGAAAATCGTGCACCCTGTGGCGGGCACCCCACGGTGCCTGCCACAATGTGCTTGGTTTCAAGGAGGGGGTCTCTTGGGTACCAACGGGCCCCATTCAGAAGGCTCCGGGTGAAGGGGTGCCTGCTATGGGTCCCCAAAGTCAGATTCTGACAGCCGATTCATGTTAGAACAACCGATTCAGAAAGGCTGTCCGAATCTGACATTGTAATCACTCAGTCGTAAACGCAGACCGTAGAGACGTACGAGTTGGCTCCGAACAACTCGGTTCCTCTGAGTGCCACTCGGAACCGACTCAAAGTCCGAACGGTTACTGAACATCATAATCGGTCGTTCGGAAAGCAATCTGAATCGGTCGGAAAGACGGGTTCCGAATCGGATTCGACAGACCCGAATCCGATTCGGAGCCTTTCTGACGAACATCATGATCGACCCCTATAACGCAATGTCCTTGCTTTAATATGTGATCATAGGAGATGACTTCTTTCCCCCAGACTAAGTAAATATTTTATTCTGCTTCTGTAGCAGAATGAGATAAAGCTTGTGTTTTATTATTTTAAAAGTGTCCGTTTTGAATTCGGAGAGAGGAACAAAAGAGTTATCATGTATGGTGCAGACAGCTGTGAATGAGATGCAGCTCCGCAGGCCCCAACCTTCATCCTAACAAGAAAGATAGATGTTAATGCACTGATGCCGACTTCCTGATACAATATACCAAGGTATGGGATTAGATCATTTTAATGAGGACTGGCAGAAGAGTACTCCCAAAATGCTCTTGCTAGAGAAGGGGTATTAGTGATAGATAGGAGTAACATTATAAACAGTTAACATGGTTGAATGGTTTGTGTTTTTCACCATATTAAAAATGCTTATAACAATGTGGTGTTTCATCTGTCTAATAATCTCAGTTCATGTTTGATTTACAAGGATTAGATCTTTCAATATACATTTGAAAATGTATTATTGTCTCTTTTCTTTCCGACAACTTGGGCATGCAAAAATGACAAACGAAAGGGTTCGATCTACACGAATTCTTTAGGAATAAGAGTGATCATGTTCGAGGTTGCAAATAGTATTTATAACTTTGGAGGTTTAGGAGTTTAGATGCGGTACTGTGAGCTAGCCGAACCCAAAATTTACTGATGATATAAGAAGGCTCAGTCTTTGTATTGTGAAGTTTTGCTGATGTAATACACAGTCCTACTAAATTTGTAGGAAGCATATAACAGCCTTATCTTTCTAGATGGAAAATAATGCCCTGGTTACTTACTGGTAATCTTCATTAGTCTGAGTCCAAATTTTTCTCGTCACAGTCATAACAAGAGCATCAGCTCCCTTGGACAGACCCTTCTATGCAAAAAGTAAATTTTATGTACTAGCCTTCCCATCCCTCCAAGATGGCTGGTTTCCTCTAGTTTAATAGCACCTTCCCCTGTCATTTAACAAGCCTTTGATGAAACAAAAACATGAAGCCAAACAAAAGAGGGACAGGAAGAATGGGAAACCTTGACTGTTTTGAGGTATATTTGGACTCAGAATAATGAAGATTACTGATAAGTAAATGTGGCATTACCCCCTCTCCATTTTCCTCTCCAGAGTCATAACAAAGTAAGCAGATACTATAGCCACTATCTGCTTAATGTTATAAAAATTAGCAGACTAAACTGGTATGGAATTTGCTGAAACCATAAAAAGAGAAATACAAATGTAATCATTTTCACAGGCATATTCACTGCACATGCCATATGTTAACTTCACAAGTTACACATGACCTCTTCTCACCAAAATGGAGAAGCAAAATGAATTACCCTCAATTCTAATCTATAACTTTCCATAATTGTATGGGGTGAAAACCATGTGGCTGCATTGAAAATGTCCTCTTGACACACCCTTAAATGCAGCTCAAGATGTAGCAATGCTTTCAGTAGATCTACTCTGAATCTTGTTGACTAACTTTGAACACTGAGACTCATAAGCAAGAAGAATTGTCTGCTTGATCCTCCTGCTCAGAGTCAAGTTAGATGGTTTTAGGCCATTTGCTTCTGGACCAAAGCTGATACTTTACTGAAAAGCTCCGTTCTTTTGATATATAAATATATTTATACAGCCCTTTTTTACACACACCTAACAAATGTAACAATTCCTCCTCTTCTGACTGGGGATGTGGAAAGAAAATTGGCAGAACAGCATCCCTAGAATGATGCAAATGAGAAGTGATCTTTAGAATTAATTTGATTTTAGGCTTCAAAACAATCCTGTCTGAAAAATCTTTAAGAAAAGGCTCAGATCTTAACAATGAACCCAGTTCCCATATTCTCCTAGCAGATGCAATGGCTACAAGAAAACCCACTTTAAAAGCGAAAAATGCAAGATTCACACCCTCTAGGTGCATAAAGGGGGCCATATTGGAGGGCCTTTAACACTAATGATAAGTCCCATGATAGTACTGGGCACAACAGTCTTGGTCTTTTAAAAAAAAAAAAAATCTTCACCATTCTGAATACTAAAGGTTCCAGATTATCAAAAGGTAGACTACTAAAGTCTTTTAGCACTGATCAATGAGCTTAGACTGTTGCAGTGGTGAATCCTAATTTGAGCCCATTTGATAGAAAATCTAAAATCATATCCCCTGCCAATGATCTATAATCTTACTCCAATTGTCAAAGATCATTCAATGCCTGGACTACGTTTTAGAGTGGCTGGACATCTGGAATCCTAGATTAAGAGATTTATACTGTCAGTTGCCAGGTCTGAAGGTGCATCTCTGTAGCATCCTGAGAGGAAGAAGAGAGTCTGCTAATGAGTATGAATCAAGTGGGGTTACCCAATGTGGCTGAACTGCCAACTCTGATAGAAAGGGGTACCAAGGACATTTCTGCCAACTCAGGACTACCAGAAGAACGAACACTTTGTCCTCCCAGATCTTTCGGAGGACCCTGGATATCAAAGGAATTGGAGGGAATGCATAGAGTAGTTCGGCCGGCCACTTCAATGGCAATGCATCTCTTTTTCACATTCCTGGACAGGGAATTATTGTGCAGAAGCATGAAAGGAGAGAATTTTCTTTAGTCACAAAAAGGTCTAGCCAAACATGTCCTGCAACTGATGGAATACTTTTTTTACTACAGATAGGGAACTTATTGTAGGGAATACCCTGCTCACATTGTCTGCCGCTACATTCTACATCCTAGGGAGATACACTGCACTCAGAGAGCTGAGATTGGTTTTTGCTTGGCCACAAACCTCTTGTTTCTACAGATTCAGGTATTGAACTTTACAACACACCTGATGATGACGCAGCAATTGAGGGACAAACTCTCTGAAAGCTAGGTGGACCAATGTGAGTTCTCTGAAACTGGAAGAGCCTGAGGAAGTATGCCTTATCCATTTGCCCTGAATCTCCCTAGATTCTAATGAGGCATCCTACCACAGCTTGCTGGCATCCGTGGTAACCTCCTTTGAAGGTGCCACATGAAACGGGAGACCTTTAGCAATGCTGTCCAATGACCTTTGAACCTGCTTTTAAACTGTAAAATTCTGGTCGTACTTCTGCGATGTTGGTGATCAATGTCTCAACAGATAGTTAATTGGTAGGTACATATGCAAGTGTACGCAAGGCAGCACATTGCTTGATAATGCTATCAAACCCAGCAATCTCAACCACTCTCTCACAAAGTGAGCACTCTGTTCCAGGAAGTTTGTAATCTCTGTTATAGTCTGTCTTTTATCTGCAGAGGCAAATCAACCTGCCTCACTTCTGTCTTGAAGTTGCTCCTATGAAGAGTAAGTCTTATGTAGAAGTTAGATATGACTTCTTGGTGTTGCTAAGTAGACTGTGAAATGCAGAATCTTCCATCCCCTCTTCCTGGATATGGAGGCATGCTTTGTGTAAAGAAGAGATAGAGATGAGCCAGTCATTTAAATACAGAAATACTTATATCCCCCTTGCATGAATGACTCCAACTAAAGGTACTAATAATTTGTAAAACCTCTTGGTAAAGAGGAAAAACTAAATGGGGGTTCCTGTAATTGGTAATGCTGGTTATTTATAGAAAAGCAGAGAAACGTCTGTGAGCTGGGATGGATTGGGATATGCAGGAAGGAGTCTAGATGAAACTGAAATGCTAGGATATCTTCCTGGTTCAAGAATGAAAGAATCTTCTGAAGCATGACCATCTTGAATCCGACTTTTCAGACACTCACCCCCAGTCCCAGATCTGGGTTGAATCCATCATTGTTCTTTAGGCTGGCTGATGAGGGGTGTTACCCCAAAACCAGTCCCAGGAGGCTTGTTTCCTGTCCAGGGAAGACCTGGCTTGGCAGTTCGGGCTGGACTGGTCCCATGAGGAACAGGGTCAAGACTGATTTGCATGTGGCTGGGTCTGAATTGGGGTGGCAAAGTAAGCTAAAGAATGATGATGGATTCAACCCAGATCTGTGACTGGGGGTGTCTGAAAAGTTTCAGCGCTCAGCCCATCATCTCCTTGTGTTTGCTTTGTTTGCCCAAAGTTGGCAGGGTATGCCATGACGTGGGTCCCTTGCTCACTTTGCCACCGGATTCTAGCTAGCCTGGCTGATTAGGGGTGTTACCCCAAAACCAGTCCCAGAATGCTTGTTTCCGGTCCAGGGAAGAACTGGCTTGGCAGTTCGGGATGAACTGTTCCCATGAGGAACAGGGTCAAGACTGATATGCATATGGCTGGGTCTGAACTGGGGTGGTGAAGTGAACTAAAGAATGATGATGGATACAACCCAGATCTGTGACTGTGGGGGAGTGTCTGAAAAGTGTCAGTGCTCCGTCCATCATCTCCTTGTGTTTGCTTTGATGTTAATTATGTAAATTATGTAATACTCATTGAATTTAGTTATATTTCAGGTGCAGGTTGTAGGTTTGAAGGGGTATAGGGTGGGAAGTTAATTCAGTAGTATTTAACAATAAATTATTAAATTAGTGTTTTTAATTGATTAGGAACAATGTAAATTGTGTAATACTTATATATTTTAGTTATATTTTAGGTGCAGACTGATGGGTTTGTAGGGGTATAGGGTGGGAACTTTATTAAGTAATAAATAACAAATAATGTATTAATAATTAATTAATTCATTCATTTTAAATAAGAATATTTACATACATGCATATTTTCATATTAATAAATGTATTTGTATAATGTTAAAGAATATTTTTATTAAGTATATTTTATTTATATTTTCTGAGTAATAGATTTGAAATATAAAAAAAGAAGGTAAAATAAATGTTTTATGAATATATATATATATATATATATATATATATATATATATATTCACTGAAAAAACCATAGGTTTTAGGGACAGTTATAGTTAGTTGGACATTGCACTCGTACAAAACCCGTGAAATTCCCCCGTTATAGTTAGTTCAGCTAACTATAACTCGCGCCACGCAATGCACTGCTGATGACGTCACATATTACATCACTCATGACATGGTCAGTGACATCACTGATGACATCACTGATGACATCTCAAATGACATCACTGATGACATCATCCAGTGACTGTGTGTTTCTATAAAGTTTAAATATGTTTAATATATATGCCAAGGTGTATTGAATAATGAGTGGGTGTATAAGTGTCTGGATGGATGATTTAGTAGGTGCGTGACTGACTCTATAAGTGAGTGATTAAACGTATCTTACTAAATGCATGGGTTAGTGACTAAACTGTGTGAATGTCTTTATCCGTCTGTCTGTTGGTGTGTAAGTGGCTGCATGGGTTTGTAAATAGCTACATGAGTGTCTATGTGTTATTGATTGGTTGTCTGAGTATCTGTATGGGTGCCTGAGTGTTTGTGTGGATGGGGTGTGTGTGGCTGCACATAGATGTATCAGTGGGTGATTCACTGGGTGCATGGTTTCACGAGTGCATCTGTGATGGACTGTATGGGTGGGTGAGTGTGTGTATGGGTGTGTTAGTGAGTGAATGTATATCTCAGTGGTACATGTGTGAGTAATTACATATGTGAAAGGCAGTATATATGTGTGTTGGAGTATATAAATAGCTATAAGCAGAGTGTGTGATTGTGATTGTGAGAGTGACTGTATGGATGAGTGTGTGCTTGTATCAGTGATTGTATAAGAACGTAAGAATGTGCTAGTATTTGTATGAGTAAGTGAGCTGGTGTGTGTATAACTGTATAGGTGAGTAAATGGCAGTGTGATTAATTATTTGCATGACTGACTAGGTGTGTGAGTACCTCTATGGATGAGTGGCGGTGTGTGAGTGTCTATGTAGGTGTATGAGTGCATATGATAGTCCTGTACTGAGTGACCGTAAGTATGAGTGACTGTACGGGTGAGTGAGTGGATGTGTGTGTAGACCTAAGAATCAGTGAGTGGGTATGTAGTTATTGGTGTTGGAGTGTCTATGGTTTTGAGAATGGCAGTCTGTAATTTACAGTGGGTGTATCAAAAGTTATATTAGGGTGTGAGAAGATGAATGAAATTATCACATGGATGATGTCATCAGTGATGTCATTTGAGATGTCATTTGAGATGTCATCAGTGATGTCACTGACCATGTCATGAGTGATGTAATATGTGACGTCATCAGCAGTGCAATGCGGGCGCGAGTTATAGTTAGCTGAACTAACTATAACGGGGAATTTCACGGGTTTTGTACGAGTGCAATGTCCAACTAACTATAACTGTCCCTAAAACCTATGGTTTTTTCAGTGAATTTCAAAGGTTTTTAAATGCAAATTTCTAACTATAACGTGTCTGAAACCTATGGTTTTTTCAGTGAATTTCAAAGGTTTTTTAAATGCTAATTTCTAACTATAACGTGCCTGAAACCTATGGTTTTTTCAGTGAATTTCAAAGGTTTTTTAAATGCTAATTTCTAACTATAACGTGTCTGAAACCTATGGTTTTTCCAGTGAATTTCAAACGTTTTTTAAATGCTAATTTCTAACTATAACGTGACTGAAACCTATGGTTTTTACAGTGCATAGAATCACCAATGTTATCCTATGGCAGGAAATTCACTTAGCAGGTAAGTAGTGTTATCATTACTTTTTCTTACTCAGTGGTGGATCCTGGATCCAGCACTGGTGCATCTCCTGTAAACAGTTGAAAGAATGCGTTTAAGTTATACAGGCGATTTTTAAGGAATATTTGTAGTTTGTGAAAATCGACACTTTGAAACTTTTCTGCTGAAAACCAGACAATGGATTCCTATGGAAGGAAATACAAGTTACTGGTAAGTACGGTTAGAATTACTTTTCAGGGTCAGTGCTGGGCTAAAAGATGCAGCACTGGGTTCTCTCCTGATAACAGGTGAGTAAATCGGAATTCGTAGTTCGGCTGATTTTAGAGGAATATTATAAAGTTCCAAAACTCCACACTTAGAAGAATTTCCAAGTGAAACCAGTCAATGTTAGCCTATGGAAGGAAATTCAAGTTCCTGGTAAGTACGGTTAAAATTACTTTTCAGGATCAGTACTGGGCTGAAAGATGCAGCACTGAGGTCTCTCCTGATAACAGGTGATTAAATCGGAATTCGTATTTTGGCTGATTTTAGAGGAATATTTGTATGTTTCAAGAATCGACACTTAGAAACTTTTTCAGCAAAAAGCAGGCAATGATATCCAATGGAAGGAAATTCAAGTTACTGGTAAGTACGGTTAAAATTACTTTTCAGGATCAGTACTGGGCTGAAAGATGCAGCACTGAGGTCTCTCCTGATAACAGGTGAGTAAATCGGAATTCGTATTTCGGCTGATTTTAGAGGAATATTATAAAGTTCCAAAACTCCACACTTAGATGAATTTCCAAGTGAAACCAGTCAATGATATCCTATGGAAGGAAATTCAAGTTACTGGTAAGTACGGTTAAAATTACTTTTCAGGATCAGTACTGGGCTGAAAGATGCAGCATTGAGGTCTCTCCTGATAACAGGTGAGTAAATCGGAATTGATAGTTCTGCTGATTTTAGAGGAATATTTGTATGTTTCAAAAATCGACACTTAGAAACTTTTTCAGCAAAAAGCAGGCAATGATATCCTATGGAAGGAAATTCAATTTACTGGTAAGTACGGTTAGAATTACTTTTCAAGGTCAGTGCTGGGCTAAAATATGCAGCACTGGCTTCTCTCCTGATAACAGGTGAGTAAATAGGAATTCGTAGTTCGGCTGATTTTAGAGGAATATTTGCACAATGGTGAAGGGTGGGGGCGGGGCCTGAGGTGACATCTGTGCAAACGCGCCCCGTGGCGCGTTTTAAGTTGGGGGATTAAGTCCCCTTGAATCATGAGGGTCCCTGGGGTCCAACTAGCCCACCCTGTACCTCCAGTATGCGCCAGGGAGCTGCGTTGCAGAGAGGTGTTCAGAGGCCACGCCCCTTTTTGCACCTCTCTGCAATGCAGCTCTGTGGCGCTTTCTGGACGTACCTGTTGGGCTAGTTGGCCCCCAGGGACCCTCAGGATTGAAGGGGATTTAATTCCCCATCTTAAAACGCGCCACGGGGCCTGTTTGCACACATGTCACCTGAAGCCCCGCCCCCTCCCTTCACCACTGTGCAAACGCGCCCGTGGCGCGTTTTAAGTTGGGGGATTAAGTCCCCTTGAATCCTGAGGGTCCCTGGAGTCCAACTAGCCCACCATGTACTTCTAAAAAGCGCCACAGAGCTGCGTTGCAGAGAGGTGTAAAAGGGCGTGGCCTCTGTACACCTCTCTGCAACGCAGCCCCTGGCGCATACTGGAGGTTCCTGGTGGGCTAGTTGGCCCCAGGGACCCCAGTATTCAAGGGGAATTACTTCCCCTTCTTAAAACGCGCCAGGAGCGCGTTTGCAGAGTACTGCAGGGATGGGGCGGGGCCTCCGGCACGATGCCGGTCGTTTTTTTCTAATTTTTTTTTAATGGGAGGGGGCTGCGTGGCCCCCTTCCCTTGGCCACTTTTGGCCCCGGGGACCCCATCCCCGGGGCCTGAGCATTTTATTATTTTTTTAAAAAAAAGAAAAAACGGGAAGGGGCCGCGTGGCCCCCTTCCCTGGCCCTGTATTGGCCCCGGGGACCCCATCCCCCGGGGCATGCCCTCGATTTTTTTTTTTTTTTAATTATTTTGGAGGGCGGCTGCGTGGCCCCCTCCTCAGGCCATTTAAGGCCCCGGGGACCCCATCCCCGGGGCCGGCCTTGCCCTTTTTAAAAAAATAAAAAATTATTTGAGGAGGGGGCTGCGTGGCCCCCTCCTGGCCACTTATGGCCCCGGGGACCCCATCCCCGGGGCCTGGCCTCTGGTTGGGGACTGTGGGGGGTCCCCAATCCCCCACAGTCCCAGCCGGCTCCCCGCCTCCTGCGCGAGCCGGCATTGCTTTCCACATGGGGAGCAGCTAACATGCTGCTCCCCATGTGGAAAAGCAGTTGGGTTTGCATTTTGAAAGAGAGAGCAGGTTTCCTGCTCTCTCTTTCAAAATGCAAACCAAGTCTTGCTATGACAGGACGGGAGCCGCGAGGCTCCGTCCTGTCATAGCAAACTACAGTGTCCCGGGGGTAGGCACCCGGGACACTGCAGGAGCCGGCCCTGGGGGTGGCGGTCCCCAGGGCCATCAAGGGCTCCAGGAGGGGGCCGCCCGTCCCCCTCCCTTGAATTGCATAGCCCCGGGAGGTGGTGGTCCCGGGGCTCTGGGGTCCGTAACGGACCCCCACATTTATTTTCTATGTGCCCCGGGAGGTGGTGGTCCCGGGGCGTGTGGGGGGCTGGAGCCCCCACATATTATTTAAAATTTTAAAAAGAAGCCCCGGGGGGTGGCGGTCCCCGGGGCTGTGGGAGGGCAGGAGAGCCCTCCCGCACCATTTTTATTTATTAAGCCCCGGGGGGGTGGCGGTCCCCGGGGCTTGGGGGGCCTTAGAGGCCCCCCATATAAATAATAAACCCACCCCCGCATGCCCCCGGGGGCAAATTTGCATCGAAGTGCGGGAGACCGCGCTTCGATTTTTTTTTTTTTTTTTTCTTTCTTTTTTATCGGCGGGATTCGCGCACCCTGAGCGCATCCTGCCGATTTAAAAAAAAAAATACTTTTTCTGCTCAGGGGTCCTTGTGGGACCCCTGAGCAGACCTAGGGGTCAGGGTGTTTCTACCCTGCCCCCTTTTGCGCTTTGCGCACTTGTTTCTGTCCCTCGGTTCTACCGAGGGACAAAATGACTGCCAACACTTCCTGATTTGGAGTGTTGAGAGCCACTTGACATCCAATTAGCATGCAGCTCGTGGTCGGGAGAGTACGCGGACCCTACTCGGCCATAGATATATATGTGACTTAACTTTTGATTTTCTCAGGAACTACTGAACGGATTTACACCATTTAACAAAAGGGTTCTTTCTGAACCAAGAACTACCTCTTTGCCAAATTTGGTGTAATTCCGTTCAGCAGTCCGAGCTGTAGCCGTGTCTAAAGTTTCCTATGGGAAAATGAATGGGGAAAACACGTTTTGGGACCCCCTTTTTTCTCGGCCCCCGCTTGATGAATCACCCTGAGACTTTCAGGGTAGGAGCGGACCGGAGCGGGCCATAAAGTTTGAAAATTTCGCGAACATTCGTCAACCGACGCAAGAGTTATTTCAAATAGAATGTTGCGGATTTCCTATGGAAAATAGGTCCTAACTATAACTATCTACTGGCGACCGCCAGTAGATATATATATATATATATATATATATATATATATCTACTGGCGGTCGCCAGTAGATAGTTATAGTTAGGACCTATTTTCCATAGGAAATCGCAACATTCTATTTGAAATAACTTTGGCGCCGGTTGACGAATCTTCGCGAAATTTTTAAAACTCGTGGCCCGCTCCGGTCCGCTCCTATCCTTAATGTCTCGGGGTGATTCGTCAAGTGGGAGCCGAGAAAAAGGGGGTCCCAAAACGTGTTTTCCCCATGCAATTTTCTATAGGAACCTTTCATCGCAGCTACAGCCCGAACTGCTGAACGGAATTACACCAAATTTAGTAAGAAGTAGCCCTTGGTTCAGAGTCGTGCCTTTTGGTTAAATTGTGTAAATCCGTTCAGTAGTTCCTGAGAAATTTGAAAAGAAAACACATATATATCTGGGCGGAGCCTAACCACACATGTCATCGTGAGATCTGATTGGCTGTCAGCACTTCATCCTGGAATTGCTGGCAGCCATCTTGGGACCAATATAAATGGTAGTACCCCATTGAAATGCATTGTAGTGAATCGAAGATTTTGAGGGTTACCAAAAGGAGAACTATAAAGGGTGATAACAGACTTTAGTTACATTAGAATTCATTTGTTGATGGTACCATACTAATTTCAGGAATTGTGGTGTGTTCTAAGGTGATTTTACCCTGTGAAAAACCTTCTGCTGGGATATCATGAATCATGTTTGAGAGAAAACTATTTTCACATGCTTGTCCCATACAGTTTTGGAAGGTGCTCCAGAAGCTAAAATGAGAGCATATTTTCTGTAAATTCACATTATCTTTCTCAGTCATGTGAGAATGAAGTCTGACGTTCTCAGTAAAACATGTACATCCAACAAGGGCAGAGACTGTCAGTTGATTCCTTTGTGTTCTACTGAAGCTTCCCAGAGTGTTCTAAAGAACAACTAGAGTGCTAACAGCCTTACTTATGACAAAAGTATGGCACACCGGAAGCCATCTTGATTGGAATAAACTGGTAACACTTAAAACATTTAATTTAAAAAGGAACAAAATGATGGGGTTCATTTTGTCATAGAAATTATGGTTAGTGCTGTAGAAAGAAAAATTAGGACACGTTTCAAGTGTGATCTCAAATATCTTCCTGTTATATTTCAACAGGAGCAGCCTGTCAGTTGATGCCTTTGTGTTCTACTGCAGCTTCCCAGAGTGTTCTAAAGAACAACTAGAGCGCTAACAGTCTTACTTATGACAAAATTATGGCACACCTGAAGCCATCTTGATTGGAATAAACTGGTAACTCTTAAAACATTTAATTTAAAAAGGAACAAAATGAGGGGTTCATTTTGTCATAGAAATTATGGTTAGTGCTGTAGAAAGAAAAATTAGGACATGTTTTAAGTGAGATCTCAAATATCTTCCTGTTATATTTCAATAGGAGCAGCCTGTCAGTTGATGCCTTTGTGTTCTACTGCAGCTTCCCAGAGTGTTCTAAAGAACAACTAGAGCGCTAACAGTCTTACTTATGACAAAAGTATGGCACACCTGAAGCCATCTTGATTGGAATAAACTGGTAACACTTAAAACATTTAATTTAAAAAGGAACAAAATGAGGGGGTTCATTTTGCCATAGAAATTATGGTTAGTGCTGCAGAAAGAAAATTTAGGGCATGTTTTAAGTGAGATCTCAAATCCTCTTCTATTTCATTAGAAAATTCTGACATGCAGACTGAAACAATCACTTTCAATACCAGCAGTAGACTTCCAGTTAACTCCCTGGTGAGCAGTAGCTTTACTACAGTGATCTAATGAACAACTAGAGTGCTAACATTCTGAATTTATGGCAAATGTGTGACACATCTGAATGCCTTCTTGATGGAATCAAAGTAAAAAACTGAAAGCATTTCCTACTGAGGAGACTGCAGTAAATGACGAAATTAGGAAACTTCATAACAAATAAGTCTCCCAAGATGGCCACCAGAGAAAAAAGAGCCCACATGTAGCACAAATATCACCCAGATGTAGCCCACATATAGCCCAATGACAAAAGTGTGCAAAACACTTTTTATTTTTAGTTTTTCTGCAGTTTTATATAGTGCAAACTGGTCAGGTATTGGAGCGTTACATCTTACTTGGACCCCTTATTGCGTATTTTGCACGAAGTACATGAGATTGATCTTGCGAAACATTGAACTTTACGATTCTGTTAACCTGAAGTTGCTCTGAACCGGGCTTTGTAACACCCGTTTTTACCTACTGGTTTTAATTAATTCTCACTATTGTATTAGGAAAGAGGATTTACTGTTTTTATGTACACTTTTATGATCTATGTTTCTAAATCAGATCAAATAAAGTTTAATGAATTCTATGGCAGGACGGAGGCGAGGATTATGCATATCTTTCCTCACTTTATTTGCATAGCAGTTCAAAGAAAACGTAACACAACAATCATTAAACAAAAGACTACACAACCCATGAACCATTAGGGGGTAGTCTCCAAGGCAACTATAGTCCAATCATATCACAGTCCATCGTATATAATATTGTGACGTCCCTTCCGCTTCCTCTTTCTTCACTGCTCGTCAGTTAAGTGCATTCCTTACATTCTTGGCTTAATCTGACGTTGTTGCTGTTTGTATAGCGGTTTCTTGTGCACGTTATTAGCATTATTGCCTTGGTATTGTTTCATATTCCCTGCGCAGCAGGCTCTTGCCCGAGCGCGTTCTCCCCCTCGCAGTTTCTCCCGCTGTTGCTCTGCACGCGTTGAGATCCTGTCAGGCGCGTCTGGTCCGAGCGAGGCAGCTCTGTTGAGCGCTCCCGCTGGTCTTTACGCGCGTTTGGGAATCCGGTCACTCCTTTAGTGTCCGCTTGATTCCCGACCAACCCTCGCCTAATTTTGACACCGCTACGCGGTGATTTCCCCACACGGCCACGTTAGTGACCAGCGCCACCTGGTGGTGGTAATTGGTATTGCGCCTCAGCCTATTCTTATAACAGCTTTGGGGAAAGCCCAGCTGTTGGAGCACCGGCAATGGGGCTGTCTTAAGGATTTTAAGGGCATTTGTTCTGTGCTCACACCCTCTGCTATCATGCCTTCTCCAGAAGACCATTTTTACTCCTCCTACCAGGAAGTGGAGGAGGAATGGCCCACCAACTTCTCCCTCCAGCAGTGGACCAAGCCCCCTCTCTGGCTATTTCTAGGGTGCTGGCTCCTCTTAGGGATCAGGTTGATAAGCTGGCGAAAAGCATCCCTGGGGTGTTCAGTGACCCATATCTGGTGGTGGCGGGTCCAAGTAGCTCCCAGATGGGGAATAAAAGGGCCGTTAAGCATAACGCGGGGCACTTGGAAGGATTTGATAAACTTACGGAGACCTTCCTCAAGAGTGCGCGAACGCTAAAACATGCACCCTGCCGGGAGGAGGAGGGGCCCGGAGAAAATTGCGACACTGTCACCACTATTGTAGACCCCGACGGCGGGTTTCCCTTAGAGGGAGAGGGTGTATCGGAGGACGATTTCTCCTCCGATGAGGATAAGGACTCGGGGCGTCCCTGGCGTCCAGAGTCCCACTCCTCTCAGTCCCCGGTTGGGGACAGGGTCCACTCGGACATGTTCGAGCCTACCCAAATTTACCATCCTAGGTCGGCAGAGTGGACACCTGACGC
This sequence comes from Calotriton arnoldi, assembly GCA_963921515.1. Taxonomy (NCBI): domain Eukaryota; kingdom Metazoa; phylum Chordata; class Amphibia; order Caudata; family Salamandridae; genus Calotriton; species Calotriton arnoldi. Next base: position 1,143,271 of record CAWUFW010005504.1, on the reverse strand, counting down.
CAAAGTGGCAGAGTATGTGGTGCGGAAAATCCATCAACCCCTTGAAAGGGAGGTCAGGAATAGGATGAGGGGAGAATGCCCCAGGCCCTCACTGAAGGGGAAAGTGGCACACACGCCTGAAATTGATGAGAAACTATGTACCTTTTTCTCCAAGTATATGAGGGATCCCAAGAAAGGAATTGATAGGTCTTGGACGTGGTAGGGCCCTTGACCCAAATTATTCAATTGACGGAGCGTTCCAAAGAGTCAGGATCCCCTTTGTCCACGGATATTGTGGCTGGTTGGGCGCACTACCCTAAACCCTAAAACACTACCCCTCCACTACCCAAACACCACTGCACTACCCTAAACCCTAAAACACTACCCCCAGCACGACACCCTACACTACCCAAACATAACTGCACTACCCTAAACCCTAAAACACTACCACCAGCACGACTCCCTACACTACCCAAACACCACTGCACTACCCTAAACCCTAAAACACTACCCCCAGCACGACTCCCTACACTACCCAAACACCACTGCACTACACTAAACCCTAAATATACCCCCAGCATGACCTCCCACACTACCAAAACACCACTGCACTACCCTATACCCTAAAACACGACCCCCTACACTACACAAACACCACTGCACTACCCTAAACCCTAAAACACTACCCCAGCACGACCCCCTACACTACCCATACACCACTGCACTACCCTAAACCCTAAAACACTACCCCAGCACGACCCCCTACACTACTGCACTACCCTAAACCCTAAAACACTACCCCCAGCACGACCCCCTACACTACCCAAACACCACTGCACTACCCTAAACCCTAGAAAAGAAACCCCCATCCCATGCCCAATCCCCCTTACCTCTCACTCCTCATGGTTCCTCTCCTCGTGGTTCCTGCTTCACGTCATCTCTGAGGGGCAGTGCACGTCGTTGTTGTGAGGAAACGAACAGCCTCTGTTTCCTTACAACGACATGGATCGTCTACATGTTTTTTAGAACGCATGGTCATTTACCATACATACCTTTACAACAAAATTCGTTGTAAAGGCATGCGTGGTAAATGACCATGCGTTCTAAAAATGCATAGTAATGACTTCGTGATGTACAACGCATGCGTGGTAATGCATGCGTTGTAATGGTATCGCAAAGTAAAAAAGTCGTTGTAACGGCTGTTTACCGATCGAAGCTGGCCCCTGTTCTTCAGTGAGACGTTTATTTGATTAATTAGGAGGAAGGAATGTGTTTTTTTTACCGAAAAGTGAATTCCCGGCTGTGGTATTGTGAAAGTGTCCGCGTGGCCTGGTTTCACTTCCGGTGAGAGAGTGGAAGAGTCTGTTTGGATCTAAAGGAGTTCTGTTGTTGGACGGGGCCGGCACGACATGTCATCAGAAAACATAACTAATGGAAAGCGTCCTCCCTGAAGTGTGGAGCAGTGCCATGAGAGGTCAACGAGTGTGCGTCCCACCGCAGTATGACCGTACCGCGTGACCCATGTGCCGCCTCCAGGAGTACGGGAGGCAGAAGCGGCATCGCAGGTCCTCTTGAAGACCGTTGTAGCACTAATTCTACATTTTGGTACTAGGGCATTTTAACTTTGTTGTTCCTGCCAGATACAAAGAGAAGATCCTGTGTTATTCAGTGCCCTCGTTACTTTTTTGTGGGTTGTGGTGCTTGTCACTTCGCTGCCCCGCCGGTGCACACGACTGGGCACCCCACCTCTTGTGCCATCTGCAGGGCCTCTGCCCTCGGATCACTGGTTTCGGTTTCTGGAGTGGCAACATAAACAGTTGCTCCCAAAGGACTAGCCTGAACACTTAGGTGAATATCCCCTGCACCAGCATTCCACGGAAATTCTTTCCTAGCTCTCCCACGTCAACGAGCACGGCTCCGCTCACGACACCGTATGACGTCATCGGAGCCACAAGAGGACCTCGTCGGCGTGCTGACGTCAGTTCCACCCATTTTTTCCGTGCCACTGAGGCAAACAGGGGACCGAGACATTTTCACATGTATGCATAGTATAATAAATATATATATATTCACTGAAAAAACCATAGGTTTTTAGGCACGTTATAGTTAGAAATTAGCATTTAAAAATCCTTAGAAATTCACTGAAAAAACCATAGGTTTCAGGCACGTTATAGTTGGAAATTTAGCATTTTAAAAACCTTAGAAATTCACTGAAAAAACCATAGGTTTCAGGGGCGTTATAGTTAGTTGGACATTTCACTCGTACAAAACCATAGAAATTCCCCCGTTATAGTTAGTTCAGCTAACTATAACTCTGCTGCATCCGCAATGCACTGCTGATGACGTCACATATTACATCACTCATGACATGGTCAGTGACATCACTGATGACATCACTGATGACATCTCAAATGACATCACTGATGACATCACTGATGACATCATCCTTGTGATAGTGGCAGACCTCCTCTCACCCTAATATAACCTTTGATACACACACTCAAAAATACAAACTAACATTTTCAAAACAATCAACATACCAATACCAGTTACAACACACCTATTCAGTAATTCCAAGATCTACACACACATCCACTCATTCACCAACAGTCCCTATACAGTCACTCATACATGTACTCACTCATCATATGTACTCATACACCTATACATCCTGTTACACACCGCCACTCATCCATAGAGTTACTCACACACATAGTCACACATGCAAACAAAGTATCAAACATCCATTTACTTGCATATACAGTTATACACACACTACCACACTTACTTCTACAGAAACTTACACATACTTACTCTCTTAAACAATCACTTATAGAAACACCTACTTATTTGTACAGGAACTCTTCCAATCTCTCACTCTCACATATACTCACTTATATACACCAATACTCGCATATAGTAGTTTAAAACATATGTAGTTACTCATAAAGACACTATTGAGACAGTCATTCACTCACTAACACACCCATACACATACTCATCCACCTATACAGTCCTGCACACATGCTGTCTTCAACACATACAAATAGTGAGTCACTCATTCATGCATCTATGCACTAAGTAATACCCCCACCGAACCATACAGACACTCATACTGATACTCAAAAAACCAACTAATAACCCATATAGACACTCATGTAGCTACTCACCAACCCATGCAGCCACTTATACACAAAGTGAGAGACTGATACAGATATTTTCATATTTAAACATTACTCACTAACCCATGTATTCACTAAGATACACTTAGTCAGTTATACAATCAATTTTACAAAAAAAATCATCCATTTAGACACTTATATACCCATTTATTCTTCGATCGACCTTGAGATATACATATATAAAACATATTTAATTTTCAGAAAAACACACATTCACTGGATGATGTCATCAGTGATGTCATTTGAGATGTCATCCATCAGTGATGTCATGAGTGATGTCACTGACCATGTCAAGAGTGATGTAATATGTGACGTCATCAGCAGTGCATTGCGGGCGCGCAAGTTATAGTTAGCTGAACTAACTATAACGGGGGAATTTCTATGGTTTTGTACGAGTGAAATGTCCAACTAACTATAACGCCCCTGAAACCTATGGTTTTTTCAGTGAATTTCTAAGGTTTTTTAAATGCTAATTTCTAACTATAACGTGCCTGAAACCTATGGTTTTTTCAGTGAATATATATATATATATATATATATATATATATATATATATAATCACAAAAACCAAGGTTGCCCCCTTGAAGACACCACACACGGGGGGTTGATACACACAAACATCAGCGGCAGCCGAGATAGCAGCAGTGCTCAATACCTTCCAAATGAGCTGCCATACGCGTTTCGAGCACACCATGTGCTCTTGATCACTGGCTAAAGAAATGAGGAAAACGGACTTAGCTCGGCTGAAATTATTTGTTTAAATTCAAGTCCCGCCCCAATGAGCGTCATCAAAATATCTTTATGGGCTTTGTAGTCCATTAAATGTCTTTTGGACCTGATGCCGTAATATAATATTTATATATATATATATATATATATATATATATATATATATATATATATATATATATTACCTACTGGCGGTCGCCAGTAGGTAGTTATAGTTAGGACCTCGTTTCTATTCAAAAAGCGTTTTTTGTTTTGACAATAACTTTGGCGCCGTTTGACGAATCTTCGCGAAATTTTCAAAACTAATGGCCCGCTCCGGTCAGCTCCTGTCAAGTTTCGGGGTGATTTGTCAAGCGAGGGCCGAGAAAAAAGGGGAGTCCCAAAACGCATTTTCCCTATGTTAATTTCCATAGGAACTTTAGACAAAGCTACAGCCCGAACTGCTGAACGCAATTACACCAAATTTGGCAGACAGGTAGCTCTTGGTTCAGAAAGCGACCTTTTTTTTAAATGGTGTAAATCCGTTCAGTAGTTCTGAGAAATTAAAAAAAGAAAACTTTCGATATCTGAGCACCAAGGAGGAGTCGCGGCGACTCCCGAGCACGAGCTGACTTCTGATTGGCTGCCAACACACCAAACCAGGAAGTGTTGGCAGCCATCTTGTGACTCGGTTATCGAGTGACAAGAAAAAGAGTGGAAAAAAGGCTGAAAAAGAAGAAAAGGGGGCAGGGTAGAAAGACCCTGACCCCTTAGGCCTGGTCAGGGGGTCCCAGAAGGACCCCAGGCCCAAAAAAAACATTTTTTTTTTTTTTTTAAACGTCCGAATCCAGATGAAAAAAAAAAAAAAAAATGAAGCACTTCGTTTTTTATAAGCCCCCGGGTGGGCCAGGTCCCGGGGCAATCAGTTTTTAATTTGTGGGGGCCCGTGGGGGCCCCCGCAGCCCCGGGGACCGCCACCTCCCCGGGGCTTGTTTATTCAATGCATGGGGGGTCGTAACTCCCCCCACGCTGCCACGGGGACCGCCACCTCCCCGGGGCATTTCTAATTGTAAGGGGGGGTCTCGCTGGCCCCCCCAAGCCCCGCGGACCACCACCTCCCCAGGGCTATGCAAATGAAGTGAGGGGGGCCGCGTGGCCACCCTCCTGGAGCCCTCGATGGCCCTGGGGACCGCCACCCCCCAGGGCCGGTTCCTGCAATGTCCCGGGGTGCCCATCACCGAGACATTGCTGTTTGCAATGATAGGGCGGGAGCCGTGTGGCTCCCGCCCTGTCATTACAAACACTGCTTTAGTTCTTGGAAGCGAGAGCAGGCAGCCTGCTCTCGCTTCCAAGAAGCAGCAGTATTGCTTTGAGCAAGGGAGCTGCATGTTAGCAGCTCCCCTTGTCCAAAAGCAATGCCGGCTCCCGCAGGAGGCGGGGAGCCGGATGGGACCCTGGGGGCATTGGGGCTCCCCCCACGGTTCCCAAGGGTATGCCTCGGGAGATGGAGTCCCCGAGGCAGAATTAAACAATTTAGAATAGGGGGCATTTTTGTTTTCTTTCGCGCGCTTGGAGTCGCGACTCCATCGCGTCCAGAGCGGCCCCCCCAGTGTAAAAGCGATGGGTTCGCGACTCCAAGCAAAATTGTAGAAAAAAGAATATGTATGTTTGTTAGACCTGGCATCATTGGCGCGGGTCTCCCTTTCTCTTTTCACTTCTTACCTTTTATGTTGGCTGGATTTAGATGCTCTGGGCGCAGTGCCACTGCCAATCAGTGACACAGCGCGAATGCTCCCTGTGTAAAGATAACTGTATGAATTGGGATAACCATAATTGGCTTGTTTGGTTTACCTGTTAGCCCCTAGTATCAGTGCACTGTGTGTGCCCAGGGCTGGTAGACCAAATACTGCTGGTGAGCCTGCAGCGCTGATTTGCGCTACCCACCGAAGCAGTTTTCAAAGTATGTCTGTGTAACATGTTCTAATAGCGAGTTACCCTCCATTTCACTGTTTACTATTGTGAGGCTATCCGTTCTCATAGGCCAGAATGGGCAGGCTGAGTATTACATGCCCTAATCCTACCTGCCCCCAGGAACCTGATAGGAACGTCGAATTTGATATGTTTATGCGCAGGACATTGAGATACATCTTTTAGTAAGGATTATTTGCGTAGCCCATGTTCGAAAATGCCTCTGCTAGAAACGAGGTATTTTCTGGCCTAAGCTTTTCTGTAGGCTTTGCTAGCTTGTGTATTGGCCGTCTGGTTTTGGAGCAGCAGGGTCAGCTGGGTCAGACCTGGCTGGAGAGAGAGATCGGCATTTAGAGTATGGAGAGGGGTGACTCTTTGATCTGAGCAGGGCCGTGCCTGGCAAGGTGAATGATGGCTCCACCTCCCACTGGGCGCCTGATAGCAGACCCCCAGATTCTCAAAGGGCAGGATGTCGCCTCGTAAACCAAGTGCGCCCCGACCCCACCGAACTGGTTCTGGCTGGATGCAGTGATTTGTGACTGCAGAGAACAAAGACTTTTTAGGTATAAAACGCTGCGCTGAAACCTTGTTCAAGTGTGTTCCTTCTGGATGTCAAGACGAAACTCTGTCCGAGTGAACAGAGGAAAGGACTTTGAAACTTTCACCAAGCTTGCTGAAGAAACTACCCGAGGGCCTGAATTGAGAGCGCCTCCTGATGAAGTCTCAGGGACATTAGACTTCACCCCGTCAGCCGTCTGAATTCCTGTGCTAGGGATTCTACTTGCAGGTGAGGCATCCGTCGAGTAATCCAGAGCCTCTAGTTCTACTGTGAGGAGCGCGGACTGATAACCCTTGTTAACTCTGTGTGTGGGCCGCCGCAGCTAAGAGAGAGCTGCCACCGCTGAGTGCCCGCCTTAATTTGAATCTTCAGAACCTTTGCTTAATCTGTGTGGGCTGCCGCAGCTAAGAGAGAGCTGCCGCCGCTGAGCGCCCGCCTTAATCTGCATCTTCAGAACCTTCGCTGAATCTGTGTGGGCCGCCGCAGCTAAGAGAGATCTGCCGCCGCTGAGTGCCCGCCTTAATTTGAATCTTCAGAACCTTCCCTGAATCTGTGTGGGCCGCCGCAGCTAAGAGAAAGCTGCTGCCGCTGAGTGCCCGCCTTAATTTGAACCTTCGGAACCTTCGCTGAATCTGTGTGGGCCGCTGCAGCTAAGAGAGTGCTGTAGCCGCTGAGTGTCTGCCGTTGTGCCAGCCTGGTCGAGATCATCCTTTGTCCTGTGGGCCACCGCAGCTAAGAGAGAGCTGCTGGCGCTGAGGGCCCGCACCTTTGCCAACTCCGCATGATCGTGATTTGTCCTGTGGGCAACCGCAGCTAGGAGAGAGCTGCTGCTGCTGAGTGCCCGCATCTTTGTCCACTTTGCCTCATTGTGATTTGTCCTGTGGGCTGCCGCAGCTAAGAGAGAGCTGCTGCCGCTGAGTGCTCGCACCTTTGCCAACTTTTCATCATTGTGATTTGTCCTGTGGGCCGCCGCAGCTAAGAGAGAGCTGCTGCCGCTGAGTGCTCGCACCTATGCCAACTTTGCATCATTGTGATTTGTCCTGTCGGCTGCCGCAGCTGAGAGAGAGCTGCTGCCGCTGAGTGCCCGCACCTTTGCCAACTTTGCATCATCATGAGTCGTCCTGTGGGCCGCCGCAGCTAGGAGAGAGCTGCTGCCGCTGTGGGCCCACCACGGAGCTGCACGACAAGAGTCATCGCCACCACCAGCCCGGGCCGCCACAGCCGCGTGCTGCTGCCGCTGAGGACCCGCCTGTCCCCGAATCATTGTGAGTGCACGTTGTGGACCACTGCAGTCGAGAAATGTGGTCGCTGGGAGTCCGCCTGTCACCGTCTCTGCTTCTTTGAGAAGCTACGTGCTGTGTCCCTGTCCAACGGCAGGTATCTGGTGCGCAACGGGTCGCGTAGACCCAGGCCTTGAGCTCAGTCAGTGCCACGTTCTGGTGAACACGTTATTGCCTATTTTTAAGTCCCTACTGATTTACGTGCATTGTGACTGGTTAAAACGCTTTTGAGTCTTGTGCTATACCTTAGATAAAGATACTATTTTCTATACCTACTTGAGTTGTGTCTTTTTGTGGTGTCGTTACTGCCTTATTGTGCATGGTCATAAATGCTTCACACACTGCCTCTGGAGATAGGCCTAACTGCTTGTACTACGTTACCACAGGGTTGAGCAGGGGTTATCAAAGGTGGTAGCCCACTTGCCCTGACTTAGGAAGAAGGGTCCCTATTTGGACATTGGCGCCAGCCATGGCCAACTGGAGACCCCCATTTCTAACATTGGCGGTCAGCGGTGAGGATCAAGACTTGCATTTATGATCCACGTACAATAACTGGTAGACGCCACTAGTGAGTACAGACCAAAGCGCAGCCACGCACAGGATTTTTCTTCCTCTTCGAATTTTTTTTTTGTTGGTTGTTCTAGTATTGAATTGTTGATCGCAGCCATGAGTACTGCTAATATGGGAAGGCCAACATCCAATGCTTCGGAGAATCTCGCCTTTGAGGAGGAAAGATTAGATACCTATACTGCCAAACAGCTGAAGTCGTTTTGTAAGCAATTCGCAGTCCCCGTGATAGGCCTCTCTAGGAAGGAGGAGTACCACAAGGTGCTGAAGGCCTGGTGGGAAGCGAGAGAGTCCGCTGGGGATGAGGAAGAGAATGCTGGAGGACAGCAGGATGATGCAGTAGAGGGGAGGGAGATAGAACACCCTCCAATCCAGGTACTAGTGTATCCCAAAGGAGCCTGACCCCAGAAGAGCTGGAGGACAGGGAGAGAGATAGGAGGCATAGTTTGGAGATGGCTAAATTGGAAGGTCAGAAGGACCTTGAGAGTAAGAAGTTAGACATTGAGAAGAATCGATTGTCAATTGATCTTGAGAAAATTAGAATGGAACATGAGAGAATGTTGAGGGAGATAGAGATCAGGACGAGGAGTGTCCCGGTCTCCCCCTCTGGTGGCAGCATACCTTTAGTAACTACTGAGAGTAGAGTTTATATACCTAAGGATGTCATTAAGGATTTTAACAAGAGTGAGGATATTGGGCAATGGTTTGCCGCATATGAGATAGCAATGGTGTCCCACCGGGTCCCTGAGCAGGATTGGGGAGCGGGATTGTGGGGGCGGTTTGTGAGTGATGGTAGGGATACCCTGTTGGACATGCCTGAGGGGAGCAGGATGGTCTATACCCATATGAAAGAAGCTTTGATGACCCGTTATGGTTTGACCCCAGAAATGTACAGGCAGAGGTTTAGGACCTGTAAGAAGTTAGAGGGTACCACGTGGGTTGAATATGTGTCTTTTTTCTGCAGAGCAATGGATCGCTGGGTGAAGGGTAGCAAAGTGGAAACTTTCCAGCAATTGTATGATTTGTTTGCGTGGGAGCATTTTTCTAGTAACGGTTTTCCAGAGCTACGCCAGCACCTGATTGATAGCAAGCTGACTAACCCTAGGAAGCTTGCTGAGGAGGTTTTGTGGGAGACTTCGCCAGAGGTGGGCAGGGTCCCCAGCAGAGAAGTGGGGGAGACAAGGGTAAGCCGAGGGAGTTCCAGAGAGGGCCCCAAAGTAATTCCCCAGGGAACCAAGCAGTGGTGTCCCAGCCTCCCCCTGAGAAGAAGCCAGTGTCCCCGACAGGTAGGCCTGTTCAGAGGGGGCCCCTCACTTGTTTCAAGTGTGGTCAAGTGGGCCACCGGTATTATGATCCCCAGTGTCCCCAGAGGGACCCCAATGCATCCCCTCGTGCACCACCCCGTGTACCATCCCACCAGATTGCCAGTGTAGCCCTGGGGGGAGAGGAGTTAGAGGTCCAAGGTAAGTGGGATCCCGTAGAGTTAACCCTTGTCTTGCTAGGAGACTTTGAGAAGGTCCCTAACCCCACACTGCCGAATAGCACTCAGAAGTACCGGCAGTGGGTGACCATCAATGGCCATAGGGTGGAGGCTCTCAGGGACACCAGAGCTAGTGTGACTGCTTTCAGCTCCCGGTTGGTGTCCAAAGAGCAGGTTGTCCCCCATGCATTCTGCCCCGTAGTGTCAGCAGACAACTCAGAGAGCCAGTGTGAAGTGGCTCAGGTTCCCTTCGAGTGGGGGGGGGTCTCAGGAACTCTTCAAGTGGCTGTGAGGCCCGCCATGCCAGTAGACTGTCTGTTGGGCAATGATCTAGAGAACTTCCCGTGGGCTACGGTGGAGAGAAAGTCTCATTTGGAAATGTTGGGTCTGCCTGAGTGGGCGTGTGTGACCACTCGGTCCATGACAGCCCAGAAGGATGTTCAGGAGGGTCTGGAGCCTGAAAGTATGGCCCAGGCCCCTGCCTTAAAGAGAAGGGGTAGGGGGCGCAGGAAACCGGCCCCCGCGGTTCCCACGGTCCCTGAGGGAGCAGACCTTGAGGGGGATGCCCTGGAACCTACAGGGGAACAAGTGGCCGAACTGGGGGACCTACCAGAGCTGACCCATTGGCAGCAGGAAGGGGGGCCCTCCATGGAGGAATTTTGCGAGCAACAGAGAATCTGCCCTTCTCTTGAGGGGGTGCAGCGACAGGCCGCCGCCCAGGCAGTAGGTGACCAGACAGGGTCACATTAGATCTATTGGGAGAACGACCTCCTTTACAGCGAGCCTAAGGTTGCTGAGCCTGCGTCAGCCCATGTGCTGGTGGTACCCCAGCGCTTCAGGACCTTCCTACTGGGGTTGGCTCATGATGTGCCACTGGCCGGACATCTGGGGCAGACCAAGACCTTTGAGAGGCTGATCACCCACTTCTATTGGCTCCAGATGCGCAGGAGCTCAGATGCTCACTGCAGGACGTGTGAGACTTGCCAGGCAAGTGGGAAGAGTGGGGGGAAGATTAAGGCCCCACTACAGCCCTTTCCCGTTGTGAGCACCCCATTCGAGAGAGTGGGCATTGATATTGTGGGGCCTCTGGATCCCAAGACCGCCATGGGCAACAGGTTCATCCTGGTCTTGGTGGACCATGCCACCCGGTACCCTGAGGCCATCCCGCTCAGGACAGTGACGGCCCCCGTGGTGGGACGGGCACTGATGGGGATTTTCTCCTGTGTGGGATTCCCCAGAGAGGTGGTGTCCGATAGGGGAACTAACTTCATTTCCAAGTACGTGAAGTCTCTGTGGGAGGAGTGTGGGGTAACATATAAGTTCACCACTCCTTACCACCCCCAGGGTAATGGGCTGGTTGAGAGATTCAACCGGACCCTCAAGGGCATGATTATGGGCCTAGGTGAGCCCATGAGGCGTAAGTGGGATGTCCTCTTGCCATGCCTGTTGTTTGCTTACCGTGAGGTGCCACAGAAGTCCTTAGGGTTCAGTCCCTTTGAGCTGCTCTATGGTCACCCGGTAAGAGGGCCTCTGGGTCTGGTCAAGGAAGGCTGGGAGCAATCCCCCAGGAAACCTCCCCAGGATGTGTTTAGTTACAGCTGGCCTTCAGGAATCCGACTCTGCGCTTCAGGAAGCTTGCTGAGGCAAACCTGGAAGCCAGCCAGGAAGAGATGAAACGCTGGCACGATCAGAATGCCACTCTGATCGAGTTTCAGCCTGGACAGAAGGTTTGGGTCATGGCCCCGGTGGAGCCATGTGCACTCCAGGATAGGTGGACTGGCCCCTTTGAGGTGGTGGAGCGCAAGAGTCCTGTTACCTACATGGTGGACTTGCAGTCTCCCAGGAACCCCTTGCGGGTCCTGCATGTTAACCGCCTGAAGCCCCACTTTGAGAGGTCTGAAGTGGGAATGCTTCTGGCCACAGATGCTGGGATGGAGGAGGAGAGCGAGCCCCTTCCTGACCTCCTGTGTGCAGGGGAGTGAGATGGGTCAGTGGAGGGTGTGGTTCTCTCCACCACACTGACCCCTGAGCAGCAGGGTGATTGTCGCCAACTGTTGGGGCAATTCAGTGATCTGTTCTCCCTGGTACCTAGTATCACTGATTGGTGTGTCCATGACGTGGACACCGGGGACAGTCCTCCCATTAAGCACAAGGCTTACCGAGTGACTGACCAGGTAAGGGCCTACATTAAGGATGAGGTTACCAAAATATTTGCCCTTGGTGTGATTGAGTCCTCTAGCAGCCCTTGGTCCAGCCCAGTGGTCCTAGTACCAAAAGGTGCAGCGCCTGGTACCACCCCAGAACTTCGGTTCTGCGTGGACTATTGGGGCCTCAATTCAGTCACGAAGACTGACGCGCACCCCATCCCCAGAGCTGATGAGCTCATAGATGGGTTAGGGGCTGCAAAATACCTCAGCACATTTGATTTGACGTCTGGGTATTGGCAGATCGCCTTGACCGAGGGAGCAAAGGAGAGGTCAGCCTTCTCCACACCCGATGGGCACTACCAGTTCCAGGTGATGCCCTTTGGAATGAAGAATGCCCCTGCCACCTTTCAGAGGCTGGTCAACAGGGTGTTGGTTGGGCTGGAAGACTTCAGTGCCGCCTACCTGGATGACATTGCGGTGTTTAGCTCCTCTTGGGAGGACCACCTGCGCCACCTCTGGGAGGTATTGATGGCACTGCGGAAGGCAGGCCTCACAATCTAAGCCAGTAAGTGCCAGATTGGGCAGGGTTCTGTAGTGTATTTGGGGCACAAGGTGGGGAGCGGCCAGGTGGCGCCCCTTCAGCCCAAAATTGAAACTATCCTGGCGTGGGAACCTTCCAAGACTCAGACGCAGGTTAGAGCCTTCTTAGGACTCACGGGGTACTACAGGGGGTTTGTCAAGGGATATGGCAACATTGTTGCACCCTTGACTGAGCTGACTTCTAAGAAGCAGCCAAAGAAGGTAAACTGGACTGACACCTGTCGGAACGCTTTTGACGCCCTGAAGACTGCCATGTGCACCGTTAGGCGCCCGACTTTTCAAAGGAATTTGTTGTCCAGACAGACGCCTCAGAACATGGTATAGGGGCTGTTCTGTCACAGATCAATGAGGAGGGACTAGACCAACCGGTAGCCTTCCTAAGCAGGAGGTTACTTCCCCGGGAACAGAGGTGGAGTGCAATTGAGCGTGATGCATTTGCTGTGGTCTGGGCGCTGAAGAAGCTGAGACCATATCTGTTTGGGACTCACTTCCAGGTTCAGACAGACCACAGGCCCCTTAGATGGTTGATGCATATGAGGGGTGAGAATCCCAAGTTGTTGATGTGGTCCATTTCCCTACAGGGTATGGATTTCACGGTGGAACACCGCCCTGGTACAGGACACGCCAATGCTGACGGTCTGTCCAGGTTTTTCCGCCTTAGTGATGAGAACTCCCAAGGGAATGGTTAGTTCTCCCCACATTTCAGCTGGAGGGGACGCGTGTTAGACCTGGCATCCATTGGCGCGGGTCTCCCTTCCTCTTTTCGCTTTTTACCTTTTATGTTGGCTGGATTTAGATGCTCTGGGCGCTGTGCCACTGCCAATCAGTGACACAGCGCGAATGCTCCCTGTGTAAAGATAACTGTATGAATTGGGATAACCATAATTGGCTCGTTTGGTTTACCTGTCAGCCCCTAGTATCAGTGCATTGTGTGTGCCCAGGGCTGGTAGACCAAATACTGCTGGTGGGCCTGCAGCGCTGATTTGCACTACCCACCGAAGCAGCTTTCAAAGTATGTCTGTATAGCATGTTCTAATAGCGAGTTACCCTCCATTTCACTGTTTACTATTGTGCGGGTATCCGTTCTCATAGGCCAGAATGGGCAGGCTGCATATTACATGCCCTAATCCTACCTGCCCCCAGGAACCTGATAGGAACGTCGAATTTGATATGTGTAAGCTCATGACATTGAGATACATCTTTTAGTAAGGATTATTTGCGTAGCCCGTGTTCGAAAATGCCTCTGCTAGAAACGAGGTATTTTCTGGCCTAAGCTTTTCTGTAGGCTTTGCTAGCGTGTGTATTGGCCGTCTGGTTTTGGAGCAGCAGGGTCAGCTGGGTCAGACCTGGCTGGAGAGAGAGATCGGCATTTAGAGTATGGAGAGGGGTGACTGTTTGATCTGAGCAGGGCCGTGCCTGGCAAGGTGAATGATGGCTCCACCTCCCACTGGGCGTCTGATAGCAGACCCACAGATTCTCAAAAGGCAGGATGTCGCCTCGTAAGCCAAGTGCTCCCCGACCCCACCGAACTGGTTCTGGCTGGATGCAGTGATTTGTGACTGCAGAGAACAAAGACTTTTTAGGTATAAAACGCTGCGCTGAAACCTTGTTCAAGTGTGTTCCTTCTGGATGTCAAGACGAAACTCTGTCCGAGTGAACAGAGGAAAGGACTATAAAACTTTTACCAAGCTTGCTGAAGAAACTACCCGAGGGCCTGAATTGAGAGCGCCTCCTTCTGAAGTCTCAGGGACATTAGACTTCACCCCGTCAGCCGTCTGAATTCCTGTGTTAGGGATTCTACTTGCAGGTGAGGCATCCGTCGAGTAATCCTGAGCCTCTAGTTCTACTGTGAGGAACGCGGACTGGTAACCCTTGTTAACTCTGTGTGTGGGCCGCCGCAGCTAAGAGAGAGCTGCCGCCGCTGAGTGCCCGCCTTTATTTGAATCTTCAGCACCTTCGCTTAATCTGTGTGGGCCGCCGCAGCTAAGAGAGAGCTGCCGCCGCTGAGCGCCCGCCTTAATCTGAATCTTCAGAACCTTCGCTGAATCTGTGTGGGCCGCCGCAGCTAAGAGAGAGCTGCTGCCGCTCAGCGCCCGCCTTAATTTGAACCTTCGGAACCTTCGCTGAAACTGTGTGGGCCGCCGCAGCTAAGAGAGAGCTGAAGCCGCTGAGTGCCCACCGTTGTGCCAGCCTGGTCGAGATCATCCTTTGTCCTGTGGGCCGCCGCAGCTAGGAGAGAGCTGCTGCCGCTGAGGGTCCGCACCTTTGCCAACACCGCATCATCGTGATTTGTCCTGTGGGCAACCGCAGCTAGGAGAGAGCTGCTGCCGCTGAGTGCCCGCATCTTTGTCCACTTTGCCTCATTGTGATTTGTCCTGTGGGCTGCCGCAGCTAAGAGAGAGCTGCTGCCGCTGAGTGCTCGCACCTTTGCCAACTTAGCATCATTGTGATTGGTCCTGTGGGCCGCCGCAGCTAAGAGAGAGCTGCTGCCGCTGAGTGCTTACACCTTTGCCAACTTTGCATCATTGTGATTTGTCCTGTGGGCCGCCGCAGCTGAGAGAGCTGCTGCGGGCCCACCACGGAGCTGCACGACGAGAGTCATCGCCACCACCAACCCGGGCCACCGCAGCCGCGTGCTGCTGCCGCTGAGGGCCCGCCTGTCCCCGAGTGCCTGAATCATTGTGAGTGCACGTTGCGGACCACTGCAGTCGAGAACTGTGGTCGCTGGGAGTCCGCCTGTCACCGTCTCTGCTTCTTCGAGAAGCTACGTGCTGTGTCCCTGTCCAACGGCAGGTATCTGGTGCGCAACGGGTCGCGTAGACCCATGCCTTGAACTCAGTCAGTGCCACGTTCTGGTGAACACGTTATTGCCTATTTTTAAGTCCCTACTGATTTACGTGCATTGTGACTGGTTAAAAGGCTTTTGAGAGTCTCGTGCTAAACCTTAGATAAAGATACTATTTTTCTATACCTACTTGAGTTGTGTCCTTTTGTGGTGTCGTTACTGCCTTATTGTGCATGGTCATAAATGCTTCACACACTGCCTCTGAGATAGGCCTAACTGCTCGTGCTACTTTACAACAGGGTTGAGCAGGGGTTATCAAAGGGGGTAGCCCACTTGCCCTGACTTAGGAAGATGGGTCCCTATTTGGACATTGGCCCCAGCAATGGCCAACTAGAGACCCCCGTTTCTAACAATGTTTTTAATAGGTAAGATTCACTGTTGTGTTATAGGGTGGCTCTAAAAAGAGCCCTTGTGTTTATTATGAGTTTGTTGTAGCTACATGTAAGTGCGGATGCAGAGCTTTAGGTTGTTGAGAAAGACTGTTTCCCTGATATGTAAAGTGCACTCCATCACTCCTGTAGATGCCCTCCATATCAAAACGTAGATTGTTGTTATATTTGGAGCCCATCCTATGGTCTCTAAGATAAGCAGAAACAGCTTTATTGACATTTTTTCTAGCTTTCTCAATCTGTGGACAGAATTGATTTGACCACTTCCATTTCTGTCTTTGGCATATGTTAGAGTATACAAAGACAGTTTGAGGAAAAAGCAACATCAATTGTGAAAAGGTGTCCTTCATTAGCATTTCCAGACCTACCCCAGTCAATGTGCCTAGGTCATTGCCACCACAGTGCACAATCATGAGGTCAGGGGGTTGGAGATGCAAAAAGGTTTTAACCAAAGGCATCAATTGGTGCCACTTTAATCCTCTCTGTGCAATCCATTTAATGTCCACATTTTGCAAAGCTAGGTCTTTGTCAATACCTCTCTGTTCAGCATACCTTTTGCACCAGAAAACAGCTGTGCCCAACAATCCATACTGTAAGCATCTTGAAGGGATGTCTGGAAGTAATAAAAAGAGGTCTGTAGCTGATGTAGTCAGTTGGTAGAATGAGAGGTATGTAAAATGGTGGACAAGATGCTGTTTTTTAAAAAGTAGACAATTGATTGGCTGTTTAAGAACATTGTACATTCAAATATAGGGTGCATGTTACATTTTAAAAAAAAGCATGTTTCTTATTGGTTAGTAAAAATGTTTGAAAGGTACAGTAGATCGGATAAGCTCATATTTTGGAAATGTCAACCACACCTGCTGTTTGCATTTGTAACATTGTGTGGTGAACTTGAAAATATGGTGACCTTGTGACCTGTGAGTTCAGTTGAATGTTCCATGAACTGTTACTATGGAAACTGGCATTAAGCAGAATGGGGGAAGGGTTGAAAATTAATTGTGTACTTAAAATGTGAAATTGTAATTTATATATAAGTGAAATCTTATTAAAGTAAGATTTCCCAAGTCAGTAGTATGTTTAGAAATGGTGTGTTGTTAAAAAGTAGTCATGTTTTTATTTGTAATATATTTTTGAACTCCCGTATG
The DNA here is from genome assembly GCA_963921515.1 of Calotriton arnoldi. Lineage (NCBI taxonomy): Eukaryota > Metazoa > Chordata > Amphibia > Caudata > Salamandridae > Calotriton > Calotriton arnoldi. The sequence continues at coordinate 1,126,419 of CAWUFW010005504.1, read as the reverse complement.
GATTCGCGACTCCATCGCTTTGCTGCACGGTGGAGTCGCGACTCCAAAAAATTCCAGAACCAGTTTGGGCACTTTCAGAAGTCAGCAGGGAAGGGTTAATATGTGTAACCAATAGAAATGTGTTTTTTGAATTTCAAAAAATGTGGGAAGCAATGTGATTTGGTACTTACCTTTTATTTGTGTAGAGGAAGAGAGTGAAACTTTGCGATTACTGGTTTTGCTTTGCTGAGAGGAGTGCATTACATTGATTGTGTGTATAAGAATTTTTTTAATGCGTTTTTGATATTTTAAATTCTACAAATCAATTTGGAAGGTGTTATAAATTTGTGATGTGTATTATGTTATTAATATTTTTTAGTTAAACAATTAATCAAGAACTTTGATGTTTGACATATATTAGTAAATGTAGAGATGTTTATTGTAGTTTGTTTTATTGTAGTTAAATGTTGTTTGAAATAGATTCTGTACAGTATTATGTGAATATTGGAATATGGATTAGTGATTATGATAGTTTGTTTTAGTGTGTGGATATGTACATTTGTAGTATACCGCATCATTTTAACTGTTGGTTTAAATTAGGAGGTGAAGTCTGTGAAGTTTTAAGGTTTGCATGGATTTCTGTCCTAAGTATGGGGGTCATTACGATGGCGGATGGAAAAGCTACCCGACCGTCATGGTAGCGGAAACTCACCGCCCGCCGCTACCGCGGGAAAACCGACGGCTAGATTAGGATCCTCGGCGGTAAAAATCCAACCGCGGCAAAAAGGAGACCCGAGAAACCGCCCGTCCCGTGCGGAGAAGCCCGTCAGCGGCGTTCGGAATCGCTGCGGAAACAGCACAAACCACAGCGGAGACACCGCCATGGAAATTATGATATCCCCGACATGACTGTGGTGCAGAGCGCTGTTTCCGACCGCCGCGGTCGACAATAGTGAGGAAAGAGAGCCCGCGGAAGCGCCGTAGCATAGCCACCGCTGCGTAAGCTCCGTGAAAAAAATGGCAGTCGGAAAAATACACACAACATGCCCACAAAGTGCATCAAGCAAACAAGTCATGCACCCAAAAACACCTAACACAGCCCAAAGACACACCCCCATGGTAAACTCAAAAACTTCAAATCCCAGGACGACACACACACCACACCTGCAACCAATACTCCATCCTGACACACCCACATAGCCCAGTATAAATCCAGACCCCTACCAGACCACAATCCTTTGCAAAACTCCAGAACTGAAGGGACAGACACCACAGCTGACAGGAGAGGCAAATCTGCACAACACACACACACACACATCACCACCACCACTTCTACACCTCAAACACCTTTGCACATCACACACCATACACATCACCACCACCACCACCTCAACACTTGCACCTCAAATGCCTTGGCACATCACACACCATGTCACCACAGAAAATGCCCAAATTCACTGACAGTGAGTGGAGGGTCCTGGTAGATGAGGTAATCAGGGTAGAACCCCAATTGTTTGGTAACCTGGTACAACATACACCAGTAGCCACAAGAACGCTAATGTGGAGAAGGATAGTAGATGAGGTAAATGCAGTAGGGACCGTGCCACGCAATAGAAATGATATTATGAGGCGCTGGCACGATCTGAAGGCAGTGGTCAAGAAAGGAGAGCCAAGAACCATGAGCTGGCTAACAGGACAGGCAGTGGCCCTCCCGTTCCACTCAAGACATTCACCGAATGGGAGGAGAAGGTGCTTGGCATACTGCATCCAGAGAGTCTCACAGGAATACCCGGGGGAGTGGAGGCTGGTAAGTACAAACAAATGCCTAACATCACACTGACATGTACTGTCTTGCACCACTACTAAGCTATACCTCCCAGGTACAAATGCAGTCATGAGCACCACACTGTCACCAACATATCTCTCGCACATTAATCCAACAGTCCCTCAGGTTCACCTCAAAGGTAGCTACAAACATCACCATGGGTACATGTTTACATGCTGCCAGCACTACAACTCCCACCAGGCCCCCTTGTCCTACAGATGCGCAAGATGGAGCCCTGACCCCCCCATGTGGCAGCCATTGCATTGCTCACCTTAACCTAACAGGTAGGTAGCCATCTTCACAGGGAGGTGTGTGTGTGGTTTGGAAGTCTGCACTACAACTCCCACCAGGCCCCCTTGTCCTACAGATGCGCAAGATGGAGCCCTGACCCCCCCCATGTGGCAGCCATTGCATTGCTCACCTTAACCTAACAGGTAGGTAGCCATCCTCACAGGGAGGTGTGTGTGTGGTTTGGAAGTCTGCACTACAACTCCCACCAGGCCCCCTTGTCCTACAGATGCGCAAGATGGAGCCCTGACACACCCCATGTGGCAGCCATTGCATTGCTCACCTTAACCTAACAGGTAGGTAGCCATCCTCACAGGGAGGTGTGTGTGTGGTTTGGAAGTCTTCACTACAACTCCCACCAGGCCCCCTTGTCCTACAGATGTGCAAGATGGAGCCCTGACCCACCCCCATGTGGCAGCCATTGCATTGCTCACCTTAACCCAACAGGTAGGTAGCCATCCTCACAGGGAGGTGTGTGTGTGGTTTGGAAGTCTGCACTACAACTCCCACCAGGCCCCTTGTCCTACAAATGCGCAAGATGGAGCCCTGACCCCCCCCCCATGTGGCAGCCATTGCATTGCTCACCTTAACCTAACAGGTAGGTAGCCATCCTCACAGGGAGGTGTGTGTGTGTGTGTGCGCGCGCTTTGGAAGTCTGCACTACAACTCCCACCAGGCCCCCTTGTCCTACAGATGCGCAAGATGGAGCCCTGACCCCCCCCCATGTGGCAGCCATTGCATTGCTCACCTTGACCCAACACGTAGGTAGCCATCCTCACAGGGAGGTGTGTGTGTGGTTTGGAAGTCTGCACAACAACTCCCACCAGGCCCCCTTGTCCTACAGCTGCGCAAGATGGAGCACTCCCCACAACCATGTGGCAGACATTGAATGTGACTCCTCAAATTTACTGGTAGGTAACCATTTCAACTGGGAGTGGTGTGGGGAATTGGTGACACTGCAGTACAACCCACAACAGGCCCACTTCTTCAACAGATCAGCATGATGGAGCTCTTGTCCCACTCATAGGCATGTTACGTTTGTTCCCCCGCACATCACACCATACCACTTTGTCCACAGTCACCTACACAAATTATGCTAAACAGTCGTATTGTACTCAGCATGCACAAGTCTCACTGCAAAAATTTCTCACATTGTGTCTACTGTGCCAGGCATCACACACTGCAACACTAACACCTATCATGCTTCCCTGCAGCAGTGTCTGGCAGGTTGGTTGTCAAAGTGCTAATCACCCATGTCATACCACAGTGTTGCAATGTAAACAGTGGAAGTGCAGATTACCAAAAAACTCCATTGGACCTGGGACTCACACTGCTAAACTATGCACATCCCAACTGTCTTGCAACAGACCCAGCTGCCACAGTGCTGCACCGAATTGCATAACAAGAGTACCTTGTCTGACTAAAATGCACAAATGTGTCTGCTTGGGACCAGCAATGTGTGTATGCATTGACAATGGTCACATCTCACACTGTCTGAACAGTGCTGGTATAGTCTGGCCCCAAAAGCACACATTCTCTGTACATGGATGACTGTATCTTACAAACACACCACTGTTGATGACAACATGTAAGTGTATGGATGCCCCGGAACAACTGCATCACCAGTACTTTGATCATGTTCTCAGGTCCACAAATCCCATGAAACCATGATAGTGTGGAAATGTTTGCTGGGTGAGATGTTCAACCTGCTGTATGTCACCACAGTGATAGGAGCCTATACCCCATGCCCTATTTTGCCTGCAAATGTTGGGGGAGTGAACCCCACATCCAGATAGTTGGGACAACAGTGATGGTGGGGCCACACCCCATGCCCTAATGTGATGTGAAAAGTTTGGGTACTGAAACCCACACACACCTTCTGCTCACCACAGGTACGTTCCTCCCAAGAATGACTCTTAAGTCACATAGCCATGTCATTGCTCACCTTCACCTCAACCGGTAGGTAGCCATCTTCACACGGAGACGGTGTTGTGGTGTTACATCAATGCCACAGGACAGCATGTCACACACACACCACGCTACTCCACTATGCATACTCACCCACAAGCCATGCACGCTCAGGAAGCAGATTGGCCATCAGCTGCAGGACGATGCTGCTGCGCATGATGTGCGAATCATGGGCTGACCCGGGATACCTGGCACACACGTGGGAGATGATCATGTCCGCCCGGCACACCACTTGAACATTTATTGAGTGGTAATGCTTCCTGTAAACTTGCTCACGTGCCTGTGGTGGCACAAGCCCAACATGTGTGCAATCAATGGCACCAACAACATGGGGGATGTGTCCAAGGGCATAAAAAACTCCCTTCACAGCCACCAACTCTGGCCCCCTGGGGAATTGAATGTATCTGTCCTTGTAGTTCATCATAGCTCAGCACCATGCTGAACATCGGTTGTGACATCCCACCAGCGTTTGCTACCGTGTGCTGAAATGAGCCTGTCGCAAAGAAATGCAGGCACGCCATCACCTTTGAAGTCGCAGTGAAAGCTGTTGGATATGTGTGATGTGGCTGCAGGTGGGGCTCCAACATGGCACATAAGTTTTGTAGGGAAACTCTATCCAGCCTGAATTTTCGGATGATCTCTTCATCCTCCATGTCAGCCAGCACTGTGAATGGACGATGGATATTGGGCCTCCTCCTAGGTCAGATGAAAGTGCACATATGTCAATGAAACACACCATGAGATGTACAGGACATTTCACATTTCTACAGACACATTGCCAAATGTTACAGACTGCACCATCAACCAACAGAGCACTGCACAAGTCGGTACACATCAGGCACACTACTCGGACACTTGTCCCCTTACCCGCAGCACTGATCTGTGCAACCTCCTGCTCATTGGCATGCACAGTGGGATATGGCACCACATGTGTGCGCACACCTGTAAGTATTACCCCCAGCATATGTGTCAAACTACAATACTACCCTAGCACACCGTGCTGCTGTCCATGATACACCTCCCAACACAGGTTGCACAGGGCACACATCAAGTACACACTGACCACAGCCTGAGCGTGTTGAACACGTGTGTGCATGTGCAGTAGACAATGTGACAGTCAATGATGCCCCTAGTTCACATAATGAGACAGCATTGTGCGTTACATTGCACCTACACACATTGACCATTAGCTACATATGCTATGCAACACAAAAACTGTACAGTCTACATGCCCTTACACATCACATGTGACATGTGTATGTGTCAATGCAATTTATCACCTACACATATATGGCATGTGTAGGTGACATGGAGTTAAATGTCCCATTCGTTATGTTGGCCTCATGAGGGTCCTTCAATGTTGGAGACACTGGGCACTGTTCATGTTGGGCTATGGATAGAGATGGATGACTCCATATGTGCAGCAAACCTGCTCCGCAAGTCCACGGACGGTCACTACAGGCACTGTATGGCACCCATATGGCGGTGCCTACCGCCTACCGGCTGGCCCCTGCAGACTGTCACCGCCAATACCCCAGACACGATTGTGGTAGTCTCGGCCATATCTACATGTGTATATGGCGGTTGGCATGCACCGCTACCCAGCTCACGGTCACTACAGGCACTGTATGGCACCCATGTGGCGGTGCCTACCGTCTGGCCCCTGCGGACTGTCACCGCCAATACCCCAGACGCGATTGCGGTAGTCTCAGCCATATCTACATGTGTATATGGCGGTTGGTATGCACCGCTACCCAGCTCACGGTCACTACAGGCACTGTATGGCACCCATATGGCGGTGCCTACCGCCTGGCCCCTGCGGACTGTCACCGCCAATACCCCAGACACGATTGCGGTAGTCTCAGCCATATCTACATGTGTATATGGCGGTTGGCATGCACCGCTACCCAGCTCACGGTCACTACAGGCACTGTATGGCACCCATATGGCGGTGCCTACCGTCTGGCCCCTGCGGACTGTCACCGCCAATACCCCAGACGCGATTGCGGTAGTCTCAGCCATATCTACATGTGTATATGGCGGTTGGTATGCACCGCTACCCAGCTCACGGTCACTACAGGCACTGTATGGCACCCATATGGCGGTGCCTACCGCCTGGCCCCTGCGGACTGTCACCGCCAATACCCCAGACACGATTGCGGTAGTCTCAGCCATATCTACGTGTGTATATGGCGGTTGGCATGCACCGCTACCCAGCTCACGGTCACTACAGGCACTGTATGGCACCCATATGGCGGTGCCTACCGCCTGGCCCCTGCGGACTGTCACTGCCAATACCGCAGACGCGATCGCGGTAGTCTCAGCCATATCTACAAGTGTATATGGCGGTTGGCATGCACCGCTACCCAGCTCACGGTCACTACAGGCACTGTATGGCACCCATATGGTGGTGCCTACCGCCTGGCCCCTGCGGACTGTCACCGCCAATACCCCAGACACGATCGCGGTAGTCTCAGCCATATCTAAATGTGTATATGGCGGTTGGCATGCACCGCTACCCAGCTCACGGTCACTACAGGCACTGTATGGCACCCATATGGCGGTGCCTACTGCCTGGCCCCTGCGGACTGTCACCGCCAATACCCCAGACACGATCGCGGTAGTCTCAGCCATATCTACATGTGTATATGGCGGTTGGCATACACCGCTACCCAGCTCACGGTCACTACAGGCACTGTATGGCACCCATATGGCGGTGCCTACCGCCTGGCCCCTGCGGACTGTCACCGCCATGGACCATGCCCTGTCAGCCAATGGGAAGCACCCTCGCGGTAGCCTGATTTAATTTTGAAGATAGCGGTAGGCTTGTTCCACAACCGCATAGCCGGTTATTGGAAGCATTCAAAAGATGCACCACCGCGGTAGCGTGCACCTGGCCCCTGCGGTGTGTCACCGCCATGGTCCATGCCCTTGCAGCCAATGGGACGCACAGTAGCGGTTGCTTCATATGGCTTTGAAAATCGCGGTAGGCGTGCACCGCGGAGGCGGACATTGGATGATTTTAAAACTAGCAGACCTGGTACACCAATTGCAGCGGCGTGGGACCACTGACACAGCCCCAGGGGCCTATATATGTGTGGGAGGGTGCCCCACATTTCCACTGCTACCAGCGACTGCTGCCTGCCACCCTCAACCTGCTGCTGCTGCCTCCAGGGACTGCTGCCTGCCACCCTCCACCTGCTGCTGCTGCCTCCAGGGACTGCTGCCTGCCACCCTCCACCTGCTGCTGCCTCCAGGGACTGCTGCCTGCCACCTTCCACCTGCTGCTGCTGCCTCCAGGGACTGCTGCCTGCCACCCTCCACCTGCTGCTGCTGCCTCCAGGGGCTGCTGCCTGCCACCCTCCACCTGCTGCTGCTGCTGTCTCCAGGGTCTGCTGCCTGCCACCCCTGAACTCCACCTGCTGCTGCTGCCACCTGTCCACAGTGATGTCGAGGACACAGAAGATCCGGGCCAGTCCCTTCACCAGCGAGGAGCTGGAGGTCCTGGTGGACGGGGTGCATGCACAGTACCCAAGGCTCTATGGTGCCCCTAATGTCGTGGTAAGTCTCCAACAGTGTGAGTGAGAGTGCAGGGGGGGGCACACGTGAGGTGGAGGTGCTGCAGTATGTGTCAGTGAGTGTGGGGCACTGACATGCACTGCCTAGCATGTTTTCTCCAGGGGGAAGGGCTGTGTAGCCTCTTTCACACATTTCCCTGCATGCCCATCCAGATTTGAGGGACATGTATTGTCCTGTCAGCCATACAGTGAATCAGCAAATTGGTAATGCAGGAGTCAGGCCAGTGATTGCTTGTGTGAATGGCTGTGTGGGTCCCAAATGTCCCTCTCACTGTCAGCCCACCTGGCCTGCACAGTCGCCGCCCAATTCCCACAAGTCCACATCACTGCATGTACAGTGTGTTCCATGTGTCTTTTGTTCACACATCTTCATCAAAGAGCCATCTCATCCCTGTAGATTGCACATGACAGGCCTTGTGACAAGGGTGTGTGTATGAGAGTTGATGTCACTGTATGTGAGCTCCATGACACAGTGAGCCATTCAAGGGCTGGGACATTGGGGGCTGCGCAGTGTTGGACACAGTGAGTCCACCAACAACCATGTGTTGCTATCTAATCTATGTGTTGCTCTAGCTAACAGCGGACAGTAGATGTGGGCAGACTACACATTGCTTGATGTGCTGGCATCCTGCATGTGAATGGGATGTAGAGGTACTGTGTCCACCCTCCCACCTTCATGGATTCACGTGTGGTTCACCAATGCCGTTGTACCATGTGCCATGCATTCTTGGCTCTGTTACACATCTGTTAATTTGGGATGAGTGAGTATCGTGCCACTGTTTTGAGAGATTTTGGTAGTATACCCTGTGTCACTGATGTATTACCCCTCTTGTCTCCCATGCCTGCAGCTGAAAGTCCACCAGCGTAAAGCCGTGTGGAGGGCCATTGCCTCCAAGGTGCGTGATCTGGGTGTGTCAAACCGACGGCACAGCCACTGTCATAAAATGTGGGATGACATCTGCCGGCTGAGCAAGAACGTGGCCGAGATGACGCTGGGGCTGCTCCCTCGGAGCGGCAGGTTGGCCCGACGCACCATGACACCACTAATGGCCCGCATCTTGGCCGTAACACAGCCTGAGTTGGATGCACAATTGAAGGAGCTTCAGCAGCAAGCTAGGGGTGAGTATTTGTTGACGGGTGGCTTTGGCAGGGAGTGGCTGCATGTGTCCACAGATTGGACAAACTCTGAGCTATGTGAAGTTGGTAGTGTGATGCAGTGGATTGTAAGTGGAGTCTGTGCTGGGTGCATCTGACATGCATTTGTCCCACCTGTACTTACTGATGTGATCTGCGCAATGTGCATTGACATTGCAATCAAAGCTGTGGCATTCAGGTACTGTGCAGTGGGGTACTGTGTGAATTCATATTGCTGGTGACGGCAGTGTGCCTAATCTGAGTGTGTTTCAATCAATGCGTGCAATGCCTGACAGCAGATTTCAGCTGCTACAACTTCTTAGGACAATGTGCTACACGACTTGTGCCCGTGCAAGCAACGTGGTGGCTGGCATGCTCTAATGGCCATTGTGGGCTATTATGTTGTGGTCTGTGTGTGTGCTCCCCTACTGCTCCATCCATGTACGTAATTGACACCATGTTGTGGTGTTCATCCTTGCCATCCTCAGCACCCTGTGTGGTCAGAGAGATTTTTGTGCCTGTGTCTGAAGTGGGCCACAGGCAGGATGGTGTGCTGTGTGAGTCACCAGGATCACTTATGGCTGGATTTGTTCTTTACATGCACTGTTGGGTTGATAATTGAGGTGGCAATGTATATTTAGTCAGGGTGATGTGCAACGTGGATAACACATCTTCTTTAATGGTGATTTACTTGCACATGTTACTTCAGTTGGTGCCACTCCACTAACACTACATCTCTCTCCCATGTAGCATCTCCCGTGTGCGTTGAGGGACAGGGGACGGACACCAGCGGTGAGGCATCCAGTGCAACAGCCGCACCGGAGCAGAGTGACACAGATGTGACCAGCGCCGAGGAGGGGGACAGGAGTCTGCTGGAGGAATCACAACCCGAGACGCAAAGCTCTACGTCATCTGACGCCAGCGGTGACGCATCCATGTTGGGGGCCACAGGGAACGGGGACTCTGCCTCCTCTTCCGCCACACAGCGTCCAGTGCCCAGCCTCCCATCTACTTCCACTGGTGCTGCCAGTGTTCGCACAAGTCGAAAGGGAAGAGTGTCCTTCACCCCAGGCACTGCTGCCCCGGCCCATGTCAACCCTGCAGCCCTCAGTGCTGAGTCAGTAGAGCTATTGCGCCAGCTGTGTGTGGGGCAGACTGCTCTCCTCAATGCCTTCCTAGACCACGATAAAAAGTTGGGCCAGGTGATAGCTTTCATGGAGGGCATACATTCGGATGTGGTTGGGCTACACCGGACTGTGCAGTCATTGTCCTCAACAGTGACGGCAGCCCTGCAACAGGCACATTCTCATCGAGCAGCTCCTGTCCCTTTGTCCACCCCCCTGTCACTGTGCACCTCTGACGACAGTGACAATGCTCAACAGACCCCAAAGTCCAGATACAGCGCACGCAGCACACAGCAGCAGCAACAGCCCAAACGGTCCAGGCCGCAGACACCATCCCCACAGAAAACTAAGACCACCCCAGAGCACAGAGAGAAAAGCCCGTCAGGCGACACCAAGGGCCAGAGGGGCAAGAAACAGGCCTCAGGGTCACAGGCCTCAGAGTCATCCCCCGCAAAGGACTCTCCTGTCCCAAGGACCACTCGCAAAGCAAAGAAGGCAGTTTCCCTGCCCACTGAGGAGGTGTTACCTGCAAGGCTTACACTGGATGAGGGCCCTATGGCTGATCCACCCACAACCTCTACTCCCATCCCGAGCCCTGTGAAGCAGGCACAAGGGGGCACTGTAGGGGCTAAACATAGTAGAAAGGGTTTGGAAGGGCGGAGGCAAGCCCCAGGGAAGCGCACAGCTGGATCCAGCATGTCCCCAGAGGGGGCCCCAGAGTCAGCACTAGGAGCAGGTTTGGTGGTGGGGTTACCTATTGTGGCCACACCAGTTCCCATTAGTCCCCACACAGGGAAGCCTTTCAGGATCCCCAAAAGTGGAAAGGCACCCCTCCACAATCTCCTGCACACACTGTGTCTCACCACAGCATCAGTCCACCTCCCCGTGCCACCACCCCACCTGGTCCAAGCAACCCTCCAGCTTCCCAAGCCAGAGATGTCTCTTCCACAGATGTTCCTCACACTCCCCGGGGCAGTCCTCCTACTGACCGCGACACACAGTCACCTCCAAGTCCGACAGACAGCCACATCTGAGTGGTAGTCACCCTCACACACCTGTCTGTCCACAGCGGTGTCTGTGATGCCCATTGTTATCCCCATGACTCTGTTGCTGAGCATGGCATGGTATATTCGCACACATTAGCTGTGCAGCTTCTGATGTGACTACTCTGCACATTGTACTTGCCTTGTGGTTCACTGCTGTTTGCACCCTGCCTGTGCAGCTTCTCATGGACTTCACCTGCACATTGGACTGGCCACTGGCCTTGTTGCTCACTACTGTTTGCCCCCTGCCTGTGCAGCTTCTGATGTGACTACTCTGCACATTGTACTTGCCTTGTGGTTCACTGCTGTTTGCCCCCTGCCTGTGCAGCTTCTCATGGACTTCACCTGCACATTGGATTGGCCACTGGCCTTGTTGCTCACTACTGTTTGCCCCTGCCTGTGCAGCTTCTGATGTGACTACTCTGCACATTGTACTTGCCTTGTGGTTCACTGCTGTTTGCACCCTGCCTGTGCAGCTTCTCATGGACGTCACCTGCACATTGGGCTGGCCACTGGCCTTGTTGTTCACTACTGTTTGCCCCCTGCCTGTGCAGCTTCTGATGTGACTACTCTGCACATTGTACTTGCCTTGTTGATCACTACTGTTTGCCCCCTGCCTGTGCAGCTTCTGATGTGACTACTCTGCACATTGTACTTGCCTTGTTGATCACTACTGTTTGCCCCCTGCCTGTGCAGCTTCTGATGTTACTACTCTGTACATTGTAGTGGCCACTGGCCCTGCAGTTGCCCACATTTGTTATCTATCTATGCACAAGTGTGAATAAAGACAGTTGTTCCTGTTGTCAGTTCTGTCAGTGTAATTTCTCAATAAAACTGTTTCTGTGTGTGCATGGTTTACTGTGTCACATGCTCAGTATGGCACTTCAACATTGGCAATGGGTTGTCTCACGTTTCCATGTTTTTGCAGGGGTGACTGGGATTTCAATTCTTCCTGACTCTTATACTTGTGGGTGCAGTGAAGGTGGTTTTTGAAAATGTTCTTGTTGTCATCATCCTTCTTTGTCCATGTTGTCTATGGTGTAGACATGTCATGTTTGGAGGCAATGTCAGCACAGGGTGGGAGTTTATGCACAGGCTTTCATGCAGGTTGGCACGGGTCATGGTGTCTGTGTGAGCTTACTTACTGTGTGCCCAGCAGTGTATGTGTACGGTCCTCTTGTGGTGGTCAGTAATCCTGGTCCCATGCCTTACTTCCAGAGTGTACACTTTGGTGGTGGAGAAGTGTGTGGTGTGAAGGGGGTGACTTTGTGGTGACTCTTGATGTGTGTGCACCTGCATTGTCAACTACACCCATGTGTCACCCTGGAGTGGTGTGCGTGTATGTGTACTTGTTGTGCCCTGCAATTGTGATTTGGTGCACATGGGAATGTTGTGTGCTGCTGATGTGAGAGGGGGGATGTGTGACGTATCCTACTTGTGCTTCTCAATCATGGAGTGTGTGAATGGGGCCTGTGTGTTGTGGTGCAGAGATGCTCTTGTCAGGTAATTGAATACCTATGTGTGTCTGTTCAGTATTTGACTTCATGGCCTTCCTCTCATCCCTGTGCCTTGACATGGGTGGCCTTGCTGTCTCCCTGAGTTGTTGAATTGAGGTGCTTGTGTTTTGGGTTGACTCACTGTGGCAGCCATGCGTGATTTGATGGGCTGTGGGTGTTCTCAGAGGTCTGTTGTCTTGCATGTGATGTACACATGCTTGATAGTTGTGTCCTTGTCCTTCCCTTTGTGGGCACATCACTTTAGCTTTCATGTATGTTGTCCTCCATTGCTGCTAGCATGTGGTCTGTGTATGTGGCTGTGAGGCAGGGTAGGGTGTGTCTGTGTAAGTTGGTAGGCTGTGTGTGCAGTGAATTGTTTGATCATCAATATGTGTGTGTTTGTACATTTTGTGCTGGAGCTCAGTGTTCTGGGCATGTGTGTGTTGTTGTGGTGTGTGTGTGGGCTGGGGCCTGGCCTTCTGTGGTATGTGTTCCTGTGCAACAACTCCTGCTGTGGCTATCTCTGCAGTTGTTAGGGATGTGGGGCAGGGTGTGTATTCACCTGTGTTGTTGTGCAGGAGTGGCACATGGCAGGCATATGATATGTACCTTCAGGGAGAGGGCTAGTGTGTTGTGTTTTGAGTGGTGGTTTTGTGTTGTTTGGACAGTGGCCATGGCTGGCGCTGGCCTCTGCGTTGTGTGCATGTTTTCCTGCACACTGACCACGGCGGTGACGACACCAGGACATTTGTTCATGATCGCGGAACATGGGTGGCCAGGATGTGGCGAGGTGTTTTTGTGACAGGTGGGACATGTGTGGATGCAGTGATGGCTGTGTGCCTGTCCCCACAGGGGTGTCTGGTGTGGACATGCACCGTTTTCAAACCCTTGACTTGTGTATTGTGTTGCATGCACAGTTGTGTGTGTACGTACCAGCGGCGGCGTCCGCGCCGGTCAATGACTTGCAGGTGGTGTATCATATACAGCACTGGAAAGGCGTGTAGATCTGGATACATCGCGGTGTGGTCCGGGTGTCTAATTTCTTGCTCCTCTGTGGTGTCTCCGCTGTCTTTGGCTATACGGTTGCTCCGCCGCGGTGTGCTGCCCTTTTTCCGGCATCGTGATTTGTTCGGCGGACGGGACGTCATTCCGCACGGCGGTTAGTGCTCATTGGCTCACTCCGCCGCGCTGGCGGGCGCACTTTGATGGCGGTCGGCATCACACCGCAGCGGACGGGAAATGGCTCTGTCTAGACATGCTAATTTTGCGGGCGTGAAGACCGCTGCCGGTGCGCGGTAAATGGCGTTTTCTCCCACCGCCAGCATCGCGGAGGTGCATCCGCCAGTCATCGTAATGGACCCCTATGTTTCTACTTGTATATGTATTTTCATATGTTTTATACATTTTAAGGTGCATGATGTATAACAAAGAGCTGTTGTTGCTTTCTATGTGGTAGGGTCAAGACTGTGAGTACTAGTAGAAAGGTGATGATGCTGGACAAAAGTGTGGTTTGAAAGATGTTCACAGAAGGTGTTATTAATTAGGCATCTTTTTACTAGTGTTTAGAAAGGTATAGTTGAATGATGCCACATAATTTTAGAAAGAATGGTGAAGATGCAGCATAAAAGTGTGCTTTTAAGGATGTTCATATAAGGTGTTATTAATTAGGCATCTTTTTACTAGTGTTTAGAAAGGTATAGTTGAATGATGCCACATAATTTTAGAAAGAATGGTGAAGATGCAGCATAAATGTGTGCTTTTAAGGATGGTCATATAAGGTGTTATTAATTAGGCTTCTTTTTTTCTAGTCTGTAGAAAGGTATAGTTGAATGATGCCGCATAATTTTAGATAGAAAGGTGAAGATGCAGCACAAAAGTGTGCTTTTAAGGATGCTCATATAAGGTGTTATTAATTAGGCTTCTTTTTTCTAGTCTGTAGAAAGGTATAGTTGAATGATGCCGCATACTTTTAGATAGAATGGTGAAGATGTAGCACAAAAGTAATGCAGCAGATATTACCCTTGCAGGCGGGGTCGTGGCTACGGCGCGTTGCGAAATGGCTGCCTGTTGAGGGAGCTCCGCAGGCCAGGCTGCAATATCCGGCAAATACCACTTGTTAAACTCAGTCTGAGACCGAGAACAACATATGCCCTGATCACCAAACCTTTCCTGCTCCAGCGGTTGCAGTCTGCGAGCTTGGACTCGACTTAGAACCCCCAAACTGTTAGGCGGCGCGGATCGGCGGAACTGCTGAGAACATGGCCGCCGCCATCTAAACCCAAGCCGCGGCTGTGGATCGTACCTGGAGGCCGAGAGGCTGCTGTGACGTTGCTGGCTGCGAGCGAGGTGCCCTGTGTGGTGGAGAAGGCATCCTGAGGCGGCTTGGGGACAGCTGCCGATCCACACGTGCAGCGCGACAGGAGTGGTGATCGCCATCGTCGGAGGGCCGAAGGAGCAGGGAGCCGGTGCCGACCGTGAGGCGGAGGGACGCGATTGTGGAGTTCTACCCGAGCCGTGGAACTCCCTCCTAAGAAGTCCAACGCCAATAAGGTAGGGGCAGCGGGGCCCTATTCGGCTGGCGCTGTGCTGGGCATTGCGGGGCGGCCTGTACCTGCACTGCGGCTACTGCGTTGGGGGTCCTGCGGTCAGCGCCATATATGCTAGGGCCTGTGCGGGCATTTGGGGTCCAGTCTGCCTCCTACAGCTGAGGTACTCTTTCCCCCCCTGCTTGCTGTTGTGGGTTTGGGGCGGCGCGCGGAGGACTGCGGGTGCCTTCTAACTCCCCCCCCCCCTTGCAGGGTTTGCGGGGGGGATTGTTTTTAGTGCGGTGCGCGAGCCGTCCGTTCCTGCCCCACCCCCGCATGGTGGCCGGTTCGGGGGCCCTCTTGTGTGGCACTCCTCGTTGGATGGCAGTTGTGACCACAGGTGGCCCTCCGAGGTCACCCCACTGCTATATGTCCACCCCTTCAAAGGTGGGGCCGTCGTCTGGCCGCGGCTGCCTCCGGCTTTGGCACCAGTATTGACCTCCCCTGCTTGATCCTTTGGGAGTAGGCCAGGTCCGGCCACAAATACGACTAACTGAGAAGGCAAAGATTGGTTATCTGTTATTACCAAGCGAGGGAACGCCACTGCACCGGCCTTCTTCATCTTTGCTGTGGACTGCCTGGCTCGACTTCGTCTCCCCTATCATTGACTGCCATACTGCCCACTACATACAGTATAGCCGCGGCCCGCTGCGACACCGGCGATCTGCGAATATGGGCAAAACAGACCCCAAGCAGCCCAAACTCCCCTTCGAGAGTGCGAGACGCACCCGCATGGCGGAAACTCCGCTGGAGACGAGTGCCGTTCAGAGCACACCGGACCATGTCGATGACCCGGAAGAAGACTTGCGAACAATACTGCTCGAGGTGCGCACAGGCCTGAAAACAATAGACCGCAAGATCAATGCTCTTGCGACCAGCCTGGACGCCGTTAAAAAAAAGGTAGACGTGCATGAGACCAGACTGGATGTCCTGGAAAACAGGATGTCGGACACGCATGACGCCACTGTTGAGACGAGAACACAGGTCTTGAACATGGAGCGAGTACTTGAGGTCATAAAGCTGAAGAATGAAGACTTGGAGGCGCGGTCGCGCCGAAACAATGTCTGCATTCTTGGCCTTCCGGAATCGACAGCCATCTCAAAGATGGAGACCTACATTGATAACCTCCTTCATGAGCTGTTTGGTCCAGTGTTGTCTCCGGTTATGATCGTGGAGAGAGCGCATAGATCGCTTGGTCCTCGGCCAGCTCCTGGACCTCCACCGCGCCCGATAATAGCATGCCTTCTGAACTATGCGGACAGAGATGCTATACTCCGTGAAGCAAGAGCTAAAAGTCCTGTCGTTCATCAAGGCAACACCCTGTCCTTTTATCCAGACTACACACCGACTGTACAGGCAGCTCGCAGGGAGTTTCAGCCGGTGAAACTAATCTTGCAGTCCGCCTCTGTTCCTTATGCCATGCTCTACCTGGCTAAACTGAAAATCACTCATGAAGACAAGGCACACCTTTTTACAGAGTCTAAATCGACCTTGAAATTTGCGAAACACATCTGCCCTCGCAAGCCTCACAAAACTGTCTCTCAGAATGCAGCCTCATCACCGTCCCACAGCGATGCTGACTGATGGTCAAGTCACACCAGTGCTCATTGGGGGAGCTGGGATGCGGGCCCACCTGGGCTGTCTTTTTTCCATTTTGCTTCCCATGGTTGTTAATTCGGACTGTCAAATGTGATATTGAAATAGGTTCGCGACCTGCTCCTGTAGAGTCCTCCCCATGGTTGATGTGCCTCTGACCTGCATGAAAGGGCTGCTTTACTTTTTCTTTTTCTTCTTGGGGTCTCAGAGGGAGTTAACTACACTGCTCATGCAGTCTGGCCACCCTGCCTAACGGTGGGTGTTCGCCGCTGTTCCTCCCCCCTAGAGGGTGATCCCCTACTTGGTTGTAATTTTTGATATATTTGGGGTAATCTTTAGGATGGGGAGGGGTTCGTTTTCTCGACCTAATTGGGAGGTTGGAGTGGGAGGAGGGTGGGTAGGGGGGCACCGTGCGTTTGTAAGTAGCCAATGTAATTATGCAGCCGTGCTGAACGATGTTTTTCATGACTGTATCGGTACCACGTTTATCTATTATACTGTTCACTTAATGCATCAGGACACTCAGATGATTGCTGTGCCTATATGTTATGATACCACAAGGCTCCATGGATGAGAATTACAAACTAATAACGTGGAACGTTGGAGGGCTCAACTCCCCGAAGAAATCCAGACAAGTGCTTGCATACTTAAATCGTCATGGCGACCAAGTCGTATTCCTACAGGCGACGCACTTGACCAGGGCATCGGCGGTGAACTTTGCGCGTAGTTGGGCGGGCTTCAGTTTGGCCTCCTCCTATTCATCCTATGCCAGGGGGGTCATCATACTGATTAAAAAAGGTGTCCTGTTTGTGCCTCATCGTACCCACACAGACGAGGAAGGTAGATGTGCGATGGTTCAGGGCAAGCTGGGAGATACACTACTCGCTCTCATAGCTATGAATGGCCCCATAGCAGATGAACCGGAAGTGTTCTATCGCATGTATAGTGAATCTGACGGTGGCCCGAGACAGCTATAGTGTGGGGTGGGGACCTCAACACATATTTAGATCCCGCACTTGATAAGTCCAACCCACAGAGCAACCGCACCCCTAGAGTAGCTCAGAGCGTTAACCAGGCCATGCTGGAATTCGGACTGGTAGATGTATGGCGGCTGCGCAATGCCACAACCAGGGAGGGCACACACGCTACGCCTGCGCACAACAGTTGGTCCAGACTGGACTATTGGTTGCTTGATAAGAGTGCAGCGGAATGGGTGACAGAGGTCACTAACCACCCACGAACGCTTTCTGATCACAATCCTGTACAGCTTGCCCTCTGTGTCCCTACTCCTACCCGCCATCCGTTCACATGGCGCTTCCGATCGGAGGCGCTCCTCGATCCACTGTATAACGATACTGTTCGTAAGGCAATAGAAAATTACTTTCTGGAAAATAAGGGCACCGTTGAGAGCACCTCCTCGCTATGGGAAGCGTTCAAAGTAACGATTCGAGGAGTCTCTATGAGTACTACCGCCGGTATATTGAAGGATCTACGAACACAACTCCACAAGCTGGAGGCCTCCCTAAAAAACCTTGAGAGAGCTTACACAGTTAGCCCCTCCCTGGACACGCTATCGCGCATCCAAACTTTGATTCACGACTATGATGCGGCCGCTGACACAGAAATAAGATACATTAACCGTAGACACGTGGCCAGGCGTTATGGTGAGGGCGGGAGACCGGGCCGCACATTAGCTAGGAAAATCAAAACGATCGACCACTACCATGTTGACAAAATAGTTGATTCTCAAGGCAAGGAGCACTATACTCCACTGAACATATTAGAACAGTTCAGGGAATACTACGCTAGTGTGTAAGTGTCACGCGAGACGGGACCGGACTCTGCATCTGAGGAATATCTCGAAAACCTTGCGTGCGCATGGCTGGCTGACGGTCACAGAGAATATCTGAGTCAACCGCTGGATGTGGCAGACATCAAGGCTGCGATCTATGCTCTGCCGAATGCCAAGGCTCCGGGCCCGGACGGCCTGACCGTGGAATTCTATAAGGCCTACGCGGACCTCCTGGCACCTTACTTACTGGAGATGTTCGATGAGGCGCACGATGCTGGTGTGCTGCCTCCATCCCTCTGGCAGGCTCTTATCATAACCCTCCTTAAAAAAAGATAAGCCCCCTGATGCCTGTGCATCCTATCGGCCTCTATCTTTGATCAACACTGACGCAAAGATCTTAGCCAAGGTTCTGGCCACGCGACTCCAGCCCTTAATGCCGTGTCTGGTCCTACCGGACCAATCGGGGTTTATACCGGAACGTTCCACTTCACACAACGTGCGAACCATTTTCGCTATGTTACATGTCCTTGATCCCAACCTGCGCGCCGCTGCTGTCATGCTTGATGCAGCCAAAGCGTTCAATTCCATAGAATGGGACTATGTTTCGCATCTTACAGCGCATGGGTTTTCCACCATTGTTTTTGGGGTGGATTAGGATTTTATATGCGGATCCGTCGGCTAGAGTCCGAGTTGGGGGGCTGACATCTGAGGCTTTTTCTATTGAGAGAAGCACACGTCAGGGATGTCCCCTGTCGCCACTGCTCTTTGCCATCGCTATTGAGCCATTGGCGTGTGCAATATGACAGAGGCACAGAGAGACCGCCCTAAATTTTAATCACCAGCCGGTCGGCATCTCACTCTATGCCGATGATATGGTTTTATTTTTGAGGGAACCTGAGCGCTATCTAGCACAGGTGTTGCGGGAATACACCAGATTCGGACTAATCTCAGGCCTCACCATCAACTGGGACAAATCGATTATCATCCCCCCGACAGCAGTTACCTCAGCACCCCCACTGGAATACCCTATATTGTGGACTGTGGACCCAGTTAAGTATCTGGGTCCACCGGGACCCTGAGATAGTGGTGAGGGAGAACTATGGGCGGGCCTGCGCCGCGCTGGATCGCCATATCGATATCTGGACGACACTGCCGTTGTCCTTAGCGGATCGTATTGCTATTATCAAAATGGTGGTGCTACCCCGCTTCCTGTACCTTTTCTCTAACATTCCAATTAAATTGACGCAGGGGTTCTTCAACACATTACGGACCTCTATTCTCAGGTTGATATGGGGGGGACAATAGCAGATGTAAACGCTGTGGACGGGTGGAGGCTGACTTTATGCATCTCGCTTGGGAATGTGGGAGGGTGGGTTGTTACTGGGAACAGGTGGTGCAGCATATAAAAGAAATGTCAGGTTCGGATGTCCGGTGTACACCTTCAGTTTGCCTTTTGAGCTACGTCCCTCATGTAAAGGGAGTCCTGGGGAAGTTTGTGCGTATTGCCCTGCTCATGGCTAAGCGAGCGGTAGCCATAACGTGGGATTGCAGACGAGCGCCCAGTGTTGCGAACTGGATCAGAGATATGGTTTATTGTAAAGAGACACTGGAACTTTATGCGGAGGAGCTGCCGATTTCCTCTAAGCCCAGAGACATTTGGGAGCCACTATGTATGTACCTGCAAAGACAAACCAGCGCAGGCACGCAAAGTGTGGCGTATTGACCCCCGCACATGCGGGAATCTCATCTGCCCTGTGGAGCACTGGATTTCGAAATCTGAGTTGTCCTCTTCTTAGTGGGACTGTGGTGTTGATTGATCTCATGTTACATTTGGCTGTTCTAACACAAACGATGCTTTGTAACGCAGAATTGGTGCTTATTATTTTTGAAATGCAAATAAAAAGATTATGAAAAAAAAAGATATTACCCTTGCAGGCATGTAATCATCCAGGGTCTAGTTATGTACTTTCCCTACAGTCATGCAATTATGCAGGCTGTACCTATACAGTCATATAATAACCCATATACTAGCCTTGCAGTTGTAGAATTATCCATGCCCTTCTGTTGCATTCACCTATTCATTTAGGCAGTACTCAATGACTCATGAATCCCTTCAAGTGCTATTTATACACTTATCCATGCCGTCAATGTGTATGTTTGCACTCATGAAATTAGCCAGTCACTTTTCATCTTGTCCTGTACTGACCCAGTGAGTACCGTTGCACTCATACAATTACCCAAGTAGTACCCATTGAGTGTTGGGATTACTTAGTGAGATCTATTGCGTGTTTCAGTTTCTAGGTTTCAACATATTTTACAAATATTGTATACATATCTCTTTTACATATCATGATGATTTGATAACGTAGAGCGATATATATGCATGCTTTTAACAATATGGAGATACTTATAGTTGAGTTATGAAATAGTGTGCTGCTTTATATTTGACTAGGCTCGACTCTCATGCAGTTATAAAAGCACCCAAGTACTCGCCATGCAGTTTTACAATGATGCAGGCGTTACATATGCAGTGCTGTAATCACTCAGGCGTTGCTTCTGCACTGATGCAATAATTTACGCAGTATCTATGTAGTTATGCAATCACTAAGGTATTACTCATGTACTTATGTAATCACCCAGACACTACTGCTGCACCCCTTGAATCAAGGAGGCACTACCTTTGTACTCATGTAATCACTCAGCCAGTAGTCATGGTGCTGTGAAATCACCCAGACACTGCTTTCGCACTGTTTTATTTACTCAGGCTCCACCTCTGTAGTCCTGCAATCACCCAAGAAGTAGGCATGCACTTGTAAAATCACCGAGTCACTTGGTATGTAGTCATGTCAATTCCTAGACATTCTCCCTGTAGTTATGCAGTCAGTGAGATGTTATCTACGTAGTCCTTTAATCACCTTGTACTCTTTCTATCAGATACACACTTTTCTTGTACTTATGTAATCATTCAGCCACTAGTCAGGTACTTTCAAAATCACCCAGTCACTACCTTTCCACACCTGTAATCACTCAGGCAGAATCTTACTAGTTCAGTAATCACCCAGGCGGTACTCATGAACTTATAAAATCACCCACTCACTTGCTATCTACTTCAGTAATCCCACGGATATTATCCTTGCAGGCAAGGAATCACTCGGGGTCTAGTTACGTACTACCCCTACAGTTATGCAAACATGCAGGTTGTTGCTGTGCAGTCATGTAATTACCTACACACTACTCTTGCAGTCGTCGAATCACCCATGCCTTTCTGTTGCATTCATGTATTCACGTAGGCAGTACTCAATGACTCATCTATGCCTTCAGGTGCTATTTATACACTTATCCATGCACTCACTGTGTATGTTTGCACTCATGAAATTGGCCAGTCACTTTTCATCTTGTCCTGTACTTACCCAGTGAGTACCCTTGCAGTCATACAATTACCCAAGGAGTACCCATTGAGTGTTGGGATTACTTAGTGAGATCTATTACGTGTCTCAGTTTCTAGGTTTCAACATGTTTCGGAAATATTGTATACATATTTCTTTTACATATCATGATGATTTGATAACATAGAAAGATATGTATGCGTGCTTTAACAATATGGAGACACTTATAGTTGAGTTATGTAATAGTGTGCTGCTTTGTATTTGACTAGGCCCAACTCTCATGCAGTTATAAAAGCACCCAAGTACTCGCCATGCAGTTTTACAATGATGCAGGCGTTACATATGCAGTGCTGTAATCACTCAGGCGTTACTGCTGCAGTGATGCAATCATTTACGCAGTATCTATGTAGTTATGCAATTACTAAGGTATTACTCATGTACTTATGTAATCACCCAGGCACTACTGCTGCACTCCTTGAATCAAGGAGGCACTACCTTTGTACTCATGTAATCACTCAGCCAATAGTCATGGTGTTGTGAAATCAGCCAGGCACTGCTTTCGCACTGTTTTATTTACTCAGGCTCCACCTCAGTAGTCCTGCAATTACCCAAGAAGTAGCCATGCACTTGTAAAATCACCCAGTCACTTGGTATGTAGTCATGTCAAATCCCTAGACATTCTCCCTGTAGTCATGCAATCAGTGAGGGTAAGTAGTCTAAATATCGATTTTTATATATCGATGTACAAAAATATCGAGTTTTATATATCAATGGGAATAAATCTCGATGTTTTGTATATCAATGTGAAAAATATCGATTTTTGAGTGTTTACAAAAATATCGAAGTTCATGATATCGAATGATAAAATGTCGTTATGTCAAAATATCGTTAAAGAATGATTTTTTTCTTTTATGTGTTATTAAAAAATGATATGTATAATATATTTTTAGGAGTGTTTTGTTGTTTTATTAGGGTATAAGGGTGGGTAGTGTTTAAAAAATGTTTAGTAAAATATTTAAAAAAATTTAAATTTATACATTTAATTTAGAACTAAAAAATTAGAAATTTGAAATATAATTTTAGGAGCGGGATGTTGGGTTTATAGGGGATAAGGGTGGGTAGTGTTTTTATAAAATTTTGAAAAATATTTTAATGATTTAAAAATTTAGTTTCAGATTCAAAAAATTGAATTTAGAAGTATAATTTTAGGAGCGGGATGTTGGGTTTATAGGGGATAAGGGTGGGTAGTGTTTTAAAAATATTGTTCAGAATATTTGAATATTTTTTAATTTTTTTATTTCAAATTTGAACGCAAATTTAACTTTTTATACATATATTTTGAGAAGTGGGATGTTGTGTTTATAGGGTATAATGGTGGGAAGTGTTTTAAAAATATTAAGAAAAAAAAACATTTAAAATTTTGAAATTTAATTTTAAATTTGAAAATTAGAATTTATGAATATAATTTTAGGAGTGTGATGTTGTGTTTGTAGGGGATAAGGGTGGGGAGTGTTTTAAAAATATTGTTGAGAATATTTAAATTATTTTAAAATTTTAAAATGTATTTAGAAACTAAGGGCTCTATTAGGATGTCGGGCGGATGGGCTCCGCCGGGCTGGCGGTGGCAACCGCTGGGCTGGCGGCGGTCATCCGCCCGCGATCACTACCCGTAAAACCGCCGGTCCATTTAGGATGGCGGTGTTGACCGCGGCGGTGAGAATTCCCGCCCACCAGTTTTCCGCTGGTAGCAGTCTGCCCGGTCGCCTGGCGTGCGGAGCTGGCCGCTAACATGGGGGCGGTGCAGGACCAGGCTCCGCCGGCACGATTAGGATGCCTGCGGAAGCCAGCCTTTCCGCTGAGGTGAAACTGCCATTTTAAGGGTGGCGGAGACAGGTTCCGGGGGCCCATTGCGGGCCCCCAATGTGTTTGGGGGGTGTGTGGGTGCACTAGGGGGGTACCCACGGTACCCCCCTACATGTCCCTGTACCAGGTGCCAGGCACAGTGCAGTGCCTGCCACGCAGTGCAGGGACATGCAGGACATGGTAATTTTGACATCGCGGCGGTGCTGCTGGCAGCAGCTACCGCCGCAATGTTAATCGCCGGAATAATTTTGAATTTAAATCTAAATATTTTGAGTGGGATGTTGTATTTATAGGTTTTTAGGGTTTGGCGTATTTTATAAATAGTGTTAAGAATAATTTTTATAATCTTAAAAATTTCATTTTTATTTAAAAATTAAAATTTGGAAGTTATAAATTAAATTTTAGTAGTGGGATGTTGTATTTATAGTCGTTTAGGGTGGTTATTGTTTAAAATATTATATGTTCTATTTAAATTTTGTTTAATGTATATAAATGTGGTGTAAAATTAATATATGAAATTTATTTTTGGTTTTAAAATTTAAAAAATTATATAATTTTGTAGAGTAATTAATTAATAATTTTTGTAGTGTTATTCCCATATTTAAATTAACATTTTATTCTTGATATTTCTTTGTTTTTTTGTTGTTTATAGTTAGATAATTATTTTTTGTTTCCCAGATTTACATAATTTAATACTGTATGAATTGGGAAAAGTAAATAAATTAAATTTAGTGTCCAGCACTTACTTCAATTTATTTGTGACTGAGTGGGAATAGTAAATTAATTAGGTTTAGTGTCCAGCACCTACCTCAATTTAATTTTGACTGCAGTGGGAATAGTAAATTAATTTATTTTAGTGTCCAGCACCTACCCCAATTTAATTCTCATTGGAGTGGGAATAGTTAATTAATTAAGTTTAGTGTCCAGCACCTACTCCAATTTAATCCTGAATGGAGTGGGAATAGTAAATTAATTAACTTTAGTGTCCAGCACCTACCCCAATTTAATTGTGATTGGAGTGGGAATTGTAAATTAATTTATTTTGGTGTCCAGCACCTACCCCAATTTAATTCTGACTGGAGTGGGAATAGTAAATTAATTAGGTTTAGTGTCCAGCACCTACCACAATTTAATCCTTATTGGAGTGGGAATAGTAAATTAATTAAGTTTAGTGTCCAGCACCTACCCCAATTTAATTCTAATTGGAGTGGGAATAGTCAATTTATTTTAGTGTCCAGCACCTACCTCAATTTAATTCTGACTGGAGTGGGAATAGTTAATTAAGTTTAGTGTCCAGCACCTACCCTAATTTAATACTGATTGGAGTGGGAATAGTAAATTTATTAAGTTTAGTGTCCAGCACCTACCCCAATTTAATTTTGAATGGAGTGGGAATAGTAAATTAATTAGGTTTAGTGTCCAGCACCTACCTCAATTTAATTTTGACTGCAGTGTGAATAGTAAATTAATTTATTTTAGTGTCCAGCACCTACCCCAATTTAATTGTGATTGGAGTGGGAATAGTAAATTAATTTATTTTAGTGTCCAGCACCTACCCCAATTTAATTGTGATTGGAGTGGGAATAGTAAATTAATTTATTTTAGTGTCCAGCAACTACCCCAATTTAATTCTGACTGGAGTGGGAATAGTAAATTAATTAGGTTTAGTGTCCAGCACCTACCCCAATTTAATTCTAATTGGAGTGGGAATAGTCAATTAATTTATTTTAGTGTCCAGCACCTACCTCAATTTAATTCTGACTGGAGTGGGAATAGTTAATTAATTAAGTTTAGTGTCCAGCACCTACCCTAATTTAATAC
This sequence comes from Calotriton arnoldi, assembly GCA_963921515.1. NCBI lineage: Eukaryota > Metazoa > Chordata > Amphibia > Caudata > Salamandridae > Calotriton > Calotriton arnoldi. The sequence goes on along the minus strand of CAWUFW010005504.1, from coordinate 1,100,941 downwards.
TGATTGGAGTGGGAATAGTAAATTTATTAAGTTTAGTGTCCAGCACCTACCCCAATTTAATTTTGACTGGAGTGGGAATAGTAAATTAATTAATTTTAGTGTCCAGCACCTACCCAATTTAATTTTGACTGGAGTGGGAATAGTAAATTAATTAGGTTTAGTGTCCAGCACCTACCTCAATTTAATTTTGACTGCAGTGGGAATAGTAAATTAATTTATTTTAGTGTCCAGCACCTACCCCAATTTAATTGTGATTGGAGTGGGAATAGTAAATTAATTTATTTTAGTGTCCAGCACCTACCCCAATTTAATTGTGATTGGAGTGGGAATAGTAAATTAATTTATTTTAGTGTCCAGCACCTACCCCAATTTAATCCTGACTGGAGTGGGAATAGTAAATTAATTAGGTTTAGTGTCCAGCACCTACCCCAATTTAATCCTTATTGGAGTGGGAATAGTTTATATTAGTATAAGTATATTAAAAAAAAATTGTGTAGGAAATTAATAAAGTATAAATATACATTATAAGATGTTATTTAATAGTGTAATTTATAAAAATTAAAAAAAAAATATAACTGAGTTTAAAAATATGAAATGGTAGACAATAAATTGGACATATTAATTTTGTACAATATTTATTATGAATAAAATGTAGTATGATTATGTAAATAAAAAGTTTTTAATAAATATACAAATAGTTATAACAGTATAACAGATGTTTATATTGTGGAAGTAATAATACATTTTTGTATTGTGTAATTTGGGTAGGATAAAAATATATAAAAGTATTTTAATACATCAAACCAATTTGCAACATATTTGTACATACATTTCTGAAATTAGGTAATGTACATTTACATTAGTTTGTATACATTTTAATGTACAATAATTTCAAAAATATTGTTAATAATTGTTTAGTATTATTCACAATTTTTACAATAACACATATGTTGGTAATATTTTAATAAAAGAAAGTTTAGACTTTTTATATAATATATACATGTAAGCATACTTTCATTTTTATACAATCATATAATACATTTTAATTAATAATATTAATATATAAAATATTAATATTAATAATTATTACATATGTTTTCAATATTTTTTTTAAGCAATGTTTATTTTTATCATACACAAAAAAAATTAGATCAATGTTTTAGACATTGTTTACTGTTAGTTTTCATTGTATGGAATTATAATATTAAATATTATATATGTTCTATTATTTATTATTATAATTATACAAAGGTTCAAAGTAATGTAATGTTTTTCAAAACATTATGATATTTTTAGTATTTTAATTAAATATATTAACATTTTTAATATGTAAAATAACATTTTAAAAACTTTCTATGGATATTTTTATTCAAATTTAATTGGATTATATAAGAAGATGTTGGATTTTAGAACTACGGCAACAAACACGGTAAGTTTATCAAATTTATTTAATTTTGGGAGGGAAATAATGTTATGTTTTATTCTTGTGTTTTAATTTCTTACATATATAATTAATGTGTGTAAATATATTATTATTTAGTGTTAAAAATATATTACACACAGTAATTATAATTGTGAGGAAATAAACCATTTTATTTTTATGCTATGCTTTAAAGGAAAGTATTATGGGGCCTATTAGGATGGCGGGCGGATGACCACCGCCGCTCCGGCGGTGGCGACCGCCACACCGGCGGTGGACATCCGCCCGCAATGGCAAGCCAGAACACCGCTGGTCAGATTATGATGGCGGTGTTGACCGCAACGGTGTGATTTTCCAATCGCCGCATTCCCGCCGGTTGCCATCCGCACGCCTGCCTTGCGGGCGGAGATGGACCTGGATAATGGTGGCGGTGCCGAGCTGACTCCGCCGGCACGATTATGATGCCGGCGGTAGCCAGCCTTTCCGCAGCGGTCACACTGCCATTGAGAGGCATGCAGTGAATGCCTTCCGGGGGCCCGTTGCGGGCCCCCAATGTGTTGGGGTGGGGGGGTGCACTGGGGTCGTACCCATGGTCCCCCCCTACATATCCCTGTGCCAGGTGGCAGGCACTGTGCAGTGCCAGCCACGCAGTGCAGGGAAATGCAGGACCTGCTTCTTTGGACATCGCGGCGGTGCTGCGTCCAGCAGCGACTGCCGCAATGTTACAGCCCACGATCCGACCGCCGCAGTCGGATTTCGACAGCGGACCATCGTAATGCGACCGGCGGTTGAGTCGCGGGCCATGCGGGTGGTCTTTTCCCGCTACCATGGCGGTCGAGGAGGTTTTCCGACCGCCATCGTAATAGGCCCCTATGTATTTAATTTGTATGGATGTTTTAAAGTAGAGTTTTGGCTATCATTCCTAGGTATTCCAGGCCTCTTGTACTAGGGTATAGTTTAACTTGCTGTTCTAGGTATTGGTACATTTGTTTAGTCTGTTTGGATGTTTTTGGTTTCAGTTGAGTTACAGATTGCTCCATTCGGAGTTCCTGATAGCTTTGTTCTTTTTGTAGGCAGGTTATTAGTTTTTCTAGTGTTGGTCTGACTCTTCCTGTGGTTTGTTGGAAGGCATTATGCCATCCTTCAACAGCGTTATTGGTTTTGGCTTGTTGGTTAAGTGTGCTAGTGTAGACGTTCCACCAGAGAATTTGAAATTTGGGCTGTCTCCTGTGGCCTGATCTGTGAAGTCTGCCTACCCAGGTGTCTTCGAAGTAGTCCAGTAGTGGACTTAATTGTTTCTCGTGTTGTTGGTAAAAAGGGCTTTCTAGTAGCAGGTTGTAATGTTCAGCAACATCTGTAACTGGTACATAGGCTAATGCGATTAATTTTTTAATTTGGCATGCAAAAGATGTATTAGTTGCGTACTCTACACTGAGGGGTCGATTCCGATTCCGGCTGTAAAAGGTTTTTCCCGACATGGACCCGTCATATTTGCCGACCGAACAGTACACACGCCTTCCAAATGGCTGAGTACGATTCGATGCTTGAAATTTACAACCGACTTGGCCGGAATTTTTTTTTACGGCCGAGTTGGAAGGAAAAGAGCCTGACGCGATAGACTCGTACGCGCAAGATTCGAGATAGCCAAGCGTCAACCCGACGCAACAGACACGTACGCGAACGACTCCATGTAGCCAAGCATTAACACGACACGACAGACTCGGACACGAACGATGCCACATAGTCCAGCATCAACACAACCCAATAGACACGTACGCGAATGATTCTACACAGCAAAGCACATACACGACGCGACAGACACGTTCGCGAACGAATCAATTGACACGACGCGACAGACTCGTACGCGAACAATGCCACATAGCCTAGTATGAATGGAACAGACTTGGACAAAACAAATAACACAAGAACAAGCATCATGTGCCGTCAAAACGACTTACATAATCCTGAAAAAATAATACAATAGAAACAGAAAAAAGACTACCAAAAAATGCATTGTCATCTACAAAAAAAACTAAATTTAAATATTGACACACCCACAACTCAACCTATATAAAGGGAGCAAAAACGTCCCAACACCATTTGCTACTTCGACAGACATGCAAGCAGACCACACTACTACACAGACAACTCATCTACCCACTACAAACACACACAACTCATCCACCACACAACCTCCAAACAACTAGCACCACTGAAACACACCTCCACTCACACTCACTCACTCACCCTCACCTTCACACACACATACACCTCCACCACCACCATGCCCCCAAAGAAGAATCCAAAGTTCTTAGATGCTGAGTTGGAAGTCATGATAGATAAAATCATCCGAGTTGAGCCACAGTTATTTGGCACCTTGGCCCAACAGACCTCCCAGTCCCAGAGAACCAAGATGTGGGAGAGGATTGTCAACAAGGTGAATGCCCATTCACCTACCTTGCGCACAAAGGAGGATATCCGGAACCGGTACTATGATGTACGCAGGAGGGTTAAGAAGCTGATTGCCAGAGAACATGCCCTGAGCAACAAGACTGGCGGTGGCCGTCATAAACCCGTGCGTTTCACCACCTGGGAGGTGAAGGTGCGGGACCTCCTCCCACCGGAGGCCATAACTGGATTAGTTGGAATACCGGAACCTGGTGAGTACATGTCCAAATAGTCTAAAATTACCTCAAATACACAGCCACAGACATCACAGCCAGACATGAATGTAACTTTGTACTCACTGTCATGGAACCATGGTACATGCTGGCACATTTGGTCTGGGTGGGAGGAGGAGTGGAAGCTATGACTACTGCCACCAGCACCCACTCGTCACACACACCCCCCCCCCACTCCCACAATAACACACCTGTCACTATGCTGTCCCTGAGAGTGAATGCAAATGCCCTGTCAAGATGGCTGACACTGGCTTGTGGTGTGGGGAACACAAGGCCCTGTTGGCAGTCATGTCCAGCATGACTGCAGGCACCACTGTCAGACATCTTGAATGTAACTTTGTACTCACTGTCATGGAACCATGGTACATGCTGGCCCATTTGGTCTGGGTGGGAGGAGGAGTGGAAGCCATGACTACTGCCAGCAGCACCCACTCGTCACACACACCCCCCAACTCCCACAATAACACACCTGTCACTATGCTGTCCCTGAGAGTGAATGCAAATGCACTGTCAAGATGGCTGACACTGGCTTTTGGTGTGGGGAACACAAGGCCCTGTTGACAGTCATGTCCAGCATGACTGCAGGTACCACTGTCAGACATCTTGAATGTAACTTTGTACTCACTGTCATGGAACTATGGTACATGCTGGCCCATTTGGTCTGGGTGGGAGGAGGAGTGGAAGCTATGACTACTGCCACCAGCACCCACTCGTCACACACACACACACCCCCCACTCCCACAATAACACACCTGTCACTATGCTGTCCCTGAGAGTGAATGCAAATGCCCTGTCAAGATGGCTACACAGGGGCATCATGTACGAATTAGGAAAAACTGACAGCCAGTTCTTGGCCTACTCACACAACTACAGACCATAACCTTAACTGTACATTCCACACACTGACAGGTAAAGATTAGTCACATGTGCCCTCACTGTGCATGCCACAAATGTGCGTGGAGGACAGGCCAGTCTAGTTAGCAGTCATACCACATAACACAAACCACACACACTAAAAACACACATCAGGGACAATGCCCATCTGACAGTAGATGTGAGGTGCAATGCAAGATGGCTGACACTCTTGGGTTGTGTCATGTGCACAAGGCATTGTTGTGTTTTGCATTGTACTTCAACATCAGTCAGCGGTGTCTGCATCCTTGAACTACACTACCCTCACTGTCATTGATCCTCTGTCAATGCTGAGTAAGCTGGTCTGTTTGCCATTGGGAAGAGGGGTAGAAGTCAACGCAGCCTAACTCAAGCACTAAAACACTGTACCTCACATCCCTGACCATGAAAAGGCAACTGATCATCCTTGGGAAACTCCTCTGTCCATGGAGAACAAGTAGATTGTACATGAAGTGATCATGCGCAAAAGTAAGCTGCGACAAAATGTACTACAGAAAGATATTCACATGTGTGCAAAGTGATGAGAAATATCAACACAAATATGTCTTCCCACATTGCATATGTTTACAAACCCTGCAAAAACAACACCGGCATAACAACGACTGTGTTGTTACATTGCAGAACATCACAACGCAAAATATCACGCAAACTTGCTGTAGGTACTGCGCAGGATTACGAACTGATACAATTTACCATTACAAGTCCAGTGTGTGCAACAGTAGGGAATGTCAGATCATACAAATATCTGATTATACAACCACTCATGTTAGCGAATCCCCTATTGCATGTCAATGTAATGACTTGTGTTTTAATGGACTGCCATGTAACAATGCATTTGTCATAACAAACGCGTTGCTAGTGCATTCGATGTCACACATGTGATGTCATTGATGGTTCACATCAACACATTCATCCAAGCTAAATTAGTAAATGCTGACACAGATTCAGGATAGTGAGTATGTATATCACCTCAGCAATGTGACAGTTACAAACATGCACAAAGGCAAGCACAGATGCACAAATCTTGCTAAACATCAGAATTGTTACAGTATGTAAGTCATAGTGAAAACACTGATGTGTGAAATAACAACACACCTGGGCCATGCACAGTGTGTCACTTGACAATCAATTTCTTCGTACAGTCAAGGTTAAAAAGCCATGCACATTGATGCACAGAGCTGGACATGCACAGTAAAGCACATCTTTACTAAATCCCAATGTCCCATGAACAAATATCCCAGTGTCTGTGATGATTGATGAGTATAAATTTGAAGGAAACGCTACATTATCCACAACATCTTCACATTTGTCTGTGTATGACACCATAACATGTGAAAATACACAACTAACATTGTGTCCCTCTTCTACCCACAGGCACTCCTGAACTGAGGTCAGCATCTGGACACGATTCTGAGTCCACCAGCACCTCCAGCACTACGTCGGACACTGAGACCTCCAGTGGGGATGACTCTCACACCTCCTCGGGCAATGTGGACCAACCTGGCACCTCCGGTGTGGGTCAGCATGCGGCACCAGTACGATCACCAGCCCCAGCGACCACTCCGGCAACATCTGTGAACATCCAGATGCCCAGGATCCCCACAACACACCCAGACAACAAAACACTGGGAGCACAGCAACACAGGCCACTCTGGAGTTGGCAGGAAACACCAGCCCTGTCAACAATGAAGGAGGACAGGAGCTGTCAGTGCGGGCAACGCCAGGCAATGTCCGTGCGGGTAGGGTTAGGAGTGGTGTGAGGGTGCGTGGTGGGAGGACACGTCCCACAGCTGGTGTCGGAGATCAAGCTGACCCCGAGTTGCAACGCATATATGATGTATATCGCGAATGCACCGGAGACTTAGCCCAGGTTGTTGGGAACCTCAGGGACATCAAACAGCAGGCTGCACATTTTGACCGGATGGACCTCCGTATGGACTAACACATGGACCGTATGGACCAACACATGGACCGTATGGAGTCCAACTGGACGAAAATAGACGATCTCACAGTGGTGCATAGGGACATACTCACATGCCTACGCCAGATAACTACCAACATTACCCCACCTCCCCGTGTGCACTCCACACCTGTTGATTCAACATCTGCAACTGCCACAGTGAGGGATGAGGAGTCTGGCGTAGAGTCCCCTCCACCACAGCAGCCTGATACTGAGGGTCCCCCCCTCCGAAGAGGAGGGGCCGTCCAAGGAAGACTGGCAAGTGAGAGACTGATGGCCATGCATCCCCCCCCCCGGAAGTAAAGAAATGCTCAGGATATCCTCCATTGTGTGCAAAGAATTCACTTTGTTGACAGTCCCTGCAAACAGTCCATGGGATGGATTGTTTAAGTTGGACTACTTGCTAAAATTACTGTGGACTTTGCTTGGAAGATTTTCATCTAACAACACTTCCAACTCCTCCATGAACTTTGGATTTAAAACTTTGGAATGCAATTACCCTTAACTGTTGAGTCATCATATGCACATTAATACAATCATATTCACACAATCCCTGTGTCATCTGTGAATTATACACTGTACCCACAATTGAAATTATGATCAGCACAACCTGGCACTGTCTCCAAATGATGTGCATGAGTTCTGTGGTAGGGATTCTGCACATACAGAACCATGCACAATAAAATAGGCCGTTATTGAAAGATAGTTGGACATTCCTTGCACATCAGAACCCACAATCCAAAGAGCCACTACCTCTAGTGTCCCATTAGCTCATCAAGACATACAGAAGATACACAATGATTCTACCACCCAGAACACAGTACTATCAACCTCTCAGGGTCGCGGAAGCAATGCACACCTTCTCGCTCACTCACCCATGCTTGTCCACAAAAATATAATGCATAGTCTATGTAAAGTCTAAAATGTCACGTTTAAGAAAGAACAATCTCTGTCCGTTGTCTTACACTGCAGTATACGAGCTCGCACCAGCAGAAGAATACATGATAATCAAACAATATTCATCTCCACATTTCCATAGAAGACAAAAGGTGAAATGTGTATCTATGAACAGTGTGGAAATCACCACCCTCCCTGTGATGGTGACATATTTATCATACTAATGAAGATCTCTGTGCCAAATCGGGTGAACCGCTCACCTTAGAAACTATGAGTACTGGTTACAGCATATGCACAGCAAAGCTCGTGTTCATAGAAGGTAATCTTCCATCTGTGTAGATGAATCCCCTGTGCGTCAATGTAATGCTAGTATTTCTCATTTGTGTCAAAAAGTGTACCATTTCATGGATAAACAATACGTGCTGACTAGATCGTCCATTACAAAGAGTCTTGAATTTCAACCTTGTGGCACAGCGCTTGAACAGTACCAAAATGATCTCATGTGGACTCAAAGGCATCTTGTACAACAAGCAGAGAAAGAATGTGCGCAAAAATGTAAGACACAAAGCTAAAATGTAAGCTTGGATCAGGGTAACTTAGCATAATCTAGCATGATCCTAGGGACCAGCTGACAAATCATCTACCGTCTTGTGAATAAATGTCACATGACACATACCAGAGATAGACACGCAAGGTCACCACAACACACATGCAACATTAAAACATTGCACCCATTGTTGTCAAATTAGACCATTGAACCGCACAAACAATGACCATTGTCTAATGAAATGAACACCATGGCATAAATACAGGATATAAACGATTGTAGCATGTGTGGAAACAGACAAGGCAAACATCAATGTGTGTAACAGGTTTATTACACAGGCACAAGCTCTGCTCAACACAAAAGCAAACTGATTACAGTTCCAAGTAGTCAAATAAACTAAAGAAATGAAAAATCTGACCGAAAACATTCTGTCAGAGAGTACTGTTCCAAATTGAAATTCCATTATGGAACAGCATTGTGTGTACCCACACAACAGCCAAAGGAGCCTGTGAAGGAGAGACATAGTACAGTCTTAAATACAACTTGCTATGATGACATATCCAATAATTGACTCACTATTGTCCATTGTAACTTCTGAACCCAAGCTAGGAGTAAGTTCAACAATGTAGTGGTGACCATCATAACTTAACATACACTGTACAACAACAATGACCCTGTAAATTAGCATACACACACACGTATCACAACATATTGTTCTACATAAACACATCCTGCTTAGGAAAGGCATTATCAAACATCTTTGCATACTTACACTCATGTAAAAAGTTGTTAATGAGCTGTCTCCTGACATCCACCTCCTCCTCCTCGTCACTGGCAATGTGCCCGAGGCCTGGATCCTCCCTTGATGGAGGCCGTTGGTCCCTGTCATCCTGGATGAGTGGGAGCTCATTCCTCACAGCCAAGTTGTGAAGCATGCAGCACACGATTATGATCTTGCACACCTTAGCCGGGGAATATTGAAGGGCACCTCCTGTCCGGTCCAGGCAGCGAAATCTGGTTTTCAGCAGCCCAAATGTGCGCTCTATCACTCGCCTGGTCCGCCCATGTGCTTCGTTGTAACGGACATCAGCTGGTGTGACCGGGTTCCTGAGTGGTGTCAGCAACCAGGGCATGTTGGGGTATCCAGAGTCTCCTAAATTTATCAAAAATAAAAGATCATTTGAGCAAAAACAGGGTACAACATGACAGACAATGAACTGATACTGACACCATGACTCACCAACAAGCCAGGCACGCTCATTCCTGAGCTGGGGTATCCGACTCATCCTCATTATGTATGCGTCGTGGGCAGATCCTGGGAAACGCACACATACATGGGAGATGATCTGGTCTGCCAGACATACCACAAGGGCATTGATCGAATGGAAGTGTTTACGATTTCTGTAAACCTGTTCATGGGCTCGTGGTGCGACCAAACCCACGTGTCCCATCAATCGATCCAATCACATGTGGCATGTGTCCCAGGGCATAAAAGTCATCTTTAATGGCACGGAACTGTGGCGGTGTAGGAAACTGTATGTACAGGTTGAGGAACCTCAACATGGCCTCACACACATCCCAGAGCACTCGACTAAACATCGTCTGCGACATCCCACCAGCATCAGCCACAGTAAACTGGAACGATCCTGTTGCAAAATAATGTAGTGCTGCCATCACCTTCACCTTGGGGGTCAGGGCAAAGGGATATGTGCGTCCAGGTTGCAAGTGTGGTGACAACTGGTCTGTCAATTCAGAAATTAATTGCCTCTTGAACCTGTATTTCCTCATGCACTCACGTTCCACCATGGTCGGAAGGTCAGGGAAGGTTCTGTGGACATTTGGTCCCCTGCGTAACATATGACAAAGTATGCACACATATTACTAGTACTAATAAAAATGACGTAATCTAGATTCAACATAACGCATTACACTTTCAATTAAGACACAGTGAAGTCAGAGGTGTGAGGTTGAGCTAATACACAACTGACAGCTCTGTGATCCTGAACATACACTCAATTTTGTCATGGATATTCAAGTGATACAGTGTTGTACTGTGACTATTCACTGTTGTCTGTCACTCTCCATGTGATCAATCGTAACATACACGACACACACCTAATTAAGTATCAAACATAGATGTCAAGGTCAACTAGCACATGTTCTAAAGGTACACAGACATGGATCATGTATTGCAACCTAGCAACAACACTAGATACAGACAGCTTGTCACCATGCACACCACTGTCATGGTGTGGACATTGTCATGATGTGATGTCAGACCTACATGTCCTATCACATACACAAAAAATTGATGATGTGTAGCACAGGAGGATGATCTGTGAAGTGGTCACTCACACTTGTCCTGTTCTTCACAAACAATGCAATTTTGCACTGTAAGCTAGGAACATCATGGGAGTAGTCTTGTATATGTCTGTGTCTTTTTGACAAGTGCTTCACTCCATCCACACAGGGCATACAGCATGACATGAATCTTACATATACTGTCTGACATGATGAGTGAGCATTGCATGGACGCGTGAGCCAACTACTGGCCGAGCCGGACTGACAGATTGCATGCTTAAGACAATGCTGTTCGACGCGGGTGAGCATTGCATGGACACGTGAGCCAACTCCTGGCCGAGCCGGACTGACAGATTGCATGCTTAAGACAATGCTGTTCGACGCGGGTGAGCATTGCATGGACGCGTGAGCCAACTCCTGGTCGAGACGGACTGACAGATTGCATGCTTAAGACAATGATGTTCGACACGGGTGAGTTCTCAAAATACACGTCTGCCACATCCTGACAGATCCGGACGCACAGATTGCATGCTTGATTAAATGCTGTTCGACGCAGGTGAGTTTTCAAAATACGCGTCTGCCACATCCTGACCGATCCGGACGCATAGATTGGCTGTTGGTCGTCCTGGTGACAGACGCGCATTTTGCATCGTGCACGTTTCGCGTGCGGTACTATTCGGTTTTGTTTTTACACAAATGTATCAAAATCAAAACTGTCATGATGGAGATATTTTGAACGTTGCGGTAGGCGTGTCTGATGCGTGGTATCTCATGGATTGGACTAATTCATAGGATGCGAACGACACAGACCTATTGCTTCGGACGCATGGGACAGAATCTGCCTCTGCAGCACAGATATAAGGCTGTCTCTTCCCCTGAGAGCTCACTTTCCTGCACTACATGCTCCAGATTTACATCTCTGCTACCACTGCTGCTGTCTCTGTATCCTCTGGCTCCAAGAATGGCACGTACTGTGGAGAGGGCCCCAGCCTTCACAGAGGAGGAGAACCAGGCCCTGCTGGACAGCCTCCTACCACAGTACAGCAAGCTGTATGGGAAACCAGGGGAGCAGGTGAGTGTGCAGTCCACATCCTCTCTCATTGTGCATGTTGTCTGACTAGCACTAGTGGCATTGTGTAAAGCAGTGGCTAGCATGTTCACTCAGTAGTTGTCACACCCAAGGTGTGTAGGTACCTGCAGTGAACAGGTACTGTGCTGGGAAAGTTCATTTATAGACGGTCATACTACCCAGACACTGTTTCCATGTTGGTGATGCAGGACAAGTGTCCATCACCATAGTTGCACTACCTGTGTACATCAGATGCCCTTGTGAGAACAACATGTTTATCCAACTGTGTGATGCACAAACATGTTGCATGTGTGTTAATGGTCCTTTAACTTTGTCATCCTCACAGGTTGATGCCCATCCTCACAGGAGATCTGGCTGACCATTGCCCGGGCAGTTCGATCTGTGGGGGTCCACAGGAGTCTCATCCGCAACTGCCAGAAGAGGTGGCAGGACCTACGTGGCTGGACCCGTCGTATCGCAAGAGTCCAGCTAAAGCTGTCGCCTCCTCGCAAAAGGGGCGGACGACGGACCCTGACCCCCTACATGCTCCGGATCCTGGCAGTGGTCTTCCCTGACCTGGATGGGCAGTTAAAGGCCAGACAGCAGCAAGGAGGGGGTAAGTGCATGCCTTGTCTGTGAACTGTGTCTAACATGATCTTTGCACTCCTTAAGCCTGGTTACGCTACCACAGTTTGTCTGTCTGCTTGTACCAGAGTCATGTGCATGAATTAGGTTATGGCCCTTCCTCATCTGAGACACAGGTGTGGCCCTTTCAGTCTGTGACCTGTCTCACTTGGGGTGGGTGTCCCTGCTGTTGTCCAAGGTTAAGGTGGGAAACGGCATCTGCTACCGGTACAATATTTAGGGCTACATGAGTGAGGCAATTGATTGACATGTGTCTGCACATTGCCAGATGTCTGACATGTACTCTGTGTGGGCCATTAATACATGTTCTAATTGCTGCTCTGCCTCATCATATGTGTCTGGGGTGTTTACCACATACCCATGCAGCAAGTGGGACAATGTTGGTGCCCAAGAAGTATGTACGTCATGTGTGTCACACATGCATAAACACATGCCTAGTGTTCAGGGTAATCCCATGGTGCACATGGCAAGGTCAGGTATGCCTACTCCGGAAATGAAGTACACTGTGTTCTCCTACACCTGTGTGTCGGCCTACATTTAATGCATTGTGAAAAGTGCAATCAGGTGTCATCCTCTGTGTCATTGTGGAGTGGCCTACCTTTTTAGACTCATGGGGTGTTAAACAGTTTGGGGTGGGCAGCCAGATGAGATGTGGCGGCTGGATTATCACAATGGGGTCAAACATAGGTGTGTTATCACTTGACTGTGCCTAATGGTGTATTCGAAATTTAAGTGCAGCCAGCTATAATTCATTCGCATCAGACTGTGATGTGATCATGTTGCCAGACATGTGCCTGCTGTCACTCTACTGTAGCATTTGTATGACGTGGGATCATCAGAAGCCTTCAAATGTGGCTAGCAGTGGGGGAACGTGCACTTGACAGCTGCAGGGCTTACATTCACCACAAATACATGATTGTGATACAGTGCAGACTGTTTGTTTTTGGATACACTGCCCCTGTGACTGAAGCCAGTAATGACTGATTAGCCAGACTGGCCTGTAGCATGGTATACCACTTCCAAATGTGTGTGCTGCAGTGATGTCAGTTGTCCTGCATGCACTCAATTATGGCATTGGTCATCAATACTTGTGCACATCATGGTGTGTGGTGTAGGAAGCATATCCATATTACTGTCAATGACTTTGGCCATCCCTTATCGTGACACATGTACTGATTCAGTGGCAGGAGATGGGATATGTGTGTACTGACACATTTGCATCGCAAATCCTGCAGTTCAGACAACTGTATATGTGGTGCATGTGTGCACATATGAGTACTGGCTAACTACATGCACCATACAGATGGGTCCATGGACGGGTAGGATATGAGGGGCATGGTTGACTGGCAGACTGACATGTGTCTTGTTCAGATATGTGTCAGCACCATTGGTAATCTACTGCAAATGATGCAAAGCTGTGTGCTGTTATGTGCTGTACTGACTGTGATGTGTGGGGTCAATACAGGTGACTGATGTGGATCTGTTTACCCTGATTGTTTGCAGTTACATCTATGGATATTGGAGGAGACAACTCCACGGACCAGGAGGAGCCACAGAGCCAGACAGGGTCCGCTGCGGAGGAGTCGGAGGGACCCAGTGGCACGGAGGGTGAGGGGAGCCACACTGAGGAGACCTCAGCTATGACCACCTCGGCTGAGGAACACGGCAGCTTCAGTGATGACTCCCTTGTGGAGGCGGGTGTCAGCAGCCCCCAGACAACACCTAGCAAGTCTGTCCCCGCCACCACCACCATCTCCACCCTCCCATCTGCTCCCATCCCAGATGTCCATGGGATGGACTCTGCTGAGAGTGATAGGCATCCACCCCCCTATGGGGTGGACAATGCTGGGATAGGCATCCACCCCCCTATGGGGTGGACTCTGCTGGGAGTGATAGGCATCCACCCCCCTATGGGGTGGACAATGCTGGGATAGGCATCCACCCCCTATGGGGTGGACTCTGCTGGGAGTGATAGGCATCCACCCCCTATGGGGTGGACAATGCTGGGATAGGCATCCACCCCCTATGGGGTGGACTCTGCTGGGAGTGATAGGCATCCACCCCTATGGGGTGGACTCTGCTGGGAGTGATAGGCATCCACCCCCTATGGGGTGGACAATGTTGGGATAGGCATCCACCCCCTATGGGGTGGACAATGCTGGGAGTGATAGGCATCCGCCCCCTATGGTGGTGTTTCCTTTCATGTCATTTTGGTGTGTGGTAGGTGTCTGACTTACCTTTTGCGTCGTGCGCGTCGGTAACGGTAGACATACAGTATAGGGAAGACATGCGCGATTGGATACATGTCTGCTCCATCTCGTCCCCGTTGATTGTGTTCTGGCGCGAATCGGAGCTTCAATACGCCTCGTCCGAATGCTGTGACGTGCTGGAAGCGGCGCCCTGTACGATGCGTAGTGAAGACGCATCGTACTTGCGTGTCCGGAAACTGGTTGGGAAAAGCCTCCGTACGACTCGATTTCCGTGTTTCCTGAGCCTGTTCGGTCGTGAAATAGAGCACGAATCGGAGCGGTTGAATCGGTCGGAAATTTGCCTGTAATACGCATCGTACTTGCTCGTTTGTAGATGGAAGCTCCGGATACGAGTCGGTCGTAAGGTAAGCCTACGAATGGCATTGGAAAGGCATTTTTAGCGACATCGGAATCGGGCCCTGAGTGTTGATTTTTGTAGGTGCCTCCATAGGCATTGATTAAAATGGTGATAACAACCTTGAATTGAGGTATGGGGGTATGTTTTTAGTATAGCGTTGATCATAGATTGCTCAAAATCTATGATTATTTTCTGAGGAAAATAATCATTGGTTTGTTGTTTTATTTTATTTAGCATTTTTACGTAGGTTGTATTGTTTTTGTTAGGCAGTAAGGCGTAAATAAAGGGAATGTTACAATTTTGATGTAGGCCATGGATAGTATAAAGTTGGAAGAATGGTTTGGGACATGTTGTGAAAGTTCCATCCATCATCCATATCTCAGCTTGTTGAAGTTTTACTAAATTCATTGCTGTACCAAACATTATTATTCTTTTTTCATTGCACTTATTATCATAGATAATAAATGGTTCCTTATTGAAAGTAATAGCTTGTTCAGGGGTAATTATTACTTCGTTAAAAGTTTTAGGAGTTGGTGTGGGAGTTGTTGTAGCCCTTTTTGTGCGCGCTATTGTTCTTTTTAATGAAGCTATGGATGGTATTTGTCTAGTAGTTTCTTTGGGGATTCTAGGCAGCTGTTCTTTTAGAATTGCACTTGTTTGTCTTTTTTGAGCTTGTGCTAGCCTCTTTGATGTTTTCAAGTGCACTTCTAACTTCAATTTCTGTAATGTTTGGGGTATGGTTATGTTCCCTGGTGTACATTACAGTGGTTTCTCTTGTTGTAGCACGGCCGTAACATTTATTGGAATAATATTTAGAATATTTCCAATTGACTTTTAGGCCAGTTTGTTTCTTCTGCGTGTAGACATACCCCATGTAACATAATAACATTTTTCCTTTCTGGGATGTTATAAACTGTGCTCCGTCAGTCATTTTGATGTTGAAAAATCTATAATAAATGTGTATAAGAATTATTAAATATATTGCTATATATGTTAATGTTTAAAAATATACATTTTTTTAAAGTATACTTACAGAGTTTGTCTTTATATTGTTGAAAATGATGATTTTGATTCTTTAGGTGTGGAATCTTCTTATGAAGTTTATTTTTCTGAAATAAAATGCAAGTTTATTTTATTATTTGTTTTACAACATTTTTCTATGGAGTGGGGAGGGTGTTTGGGATGGGTTTTGTGTTTGGGTGGGTGTTTTACAGGTTTATTTAATGCATTTTGGAAAATACTTACTTTGTTAGTTGGATCTTTTTATGGTGTCCTCTGTAATTTTGTTGTTTTGTTTAGAGTTGTCTATAGTGGAAATATAAAATAGAATAAAGATATAAATTAGTTATTTAAAGTTTGTATGTTATTATTTAGAAAACATTAGTTTAAGTGTTATTTAGGATATTTAAATTTACTTACTTTTTGTAGATTTATAGCAGTTTTGGTTTGATGATGTTCTTTTTTTCGGTAGAAATCCAGCAGAGTTTCTCCTCCTTTAGCTTTCTTCGTTTGAGGTGTGAAATAAGAGTAAGGTTTGTCAGCTTATATAGTGTTTAGTATATTGTTAGTTTAATTTCATTGGTAGGTTTTAAAGTTGTGTGTTTCTATTGGTTAATTTATATTTTTTTAATTGTTTTGGAAGTTGTTTTCCTTATATGGAAAACGCTAATTAAGAGTGTTATTTTTTTTATGTCCTTATGTTTAATTTTTTTTGTTTATATGTTATATTATATATGACATGAAAGAAATGTATTTTATATGATGAAAGTTTATATGTATAAATGTTGTTAATAGTGTATTATATATTTTAAATTTTAGTTATGTTTTTATTCTATGAAAAAAATGTGTTTAAATTAATTTGATATGTAATATGTTTATGTATTTATTTGTATTTATGCAGTTTAATTTTAATATTTTCTCTAGTTTTGTATAGTCAATATTTTTAAAATAACAATATTTTAGTTGTCGATATGTTTGTGGTCGATATTTTAGACATAGGGGTCGATTCCGATCTCGGTCGGTAGGGCTCCGAATAGGATTCGGCTTTACCGGATCCGAGTTGGAGGCTTTGTTTTCGACCGATGCGTACAGTCGTCCGAGCGAGCAAGTACGATGCGAGGGAACGCGAAATCGCCGACCGACTCGTTTCCGTGTCCGACCCGCTCCATCCGACTCGTTCGCACTCGATTCGTGTCGCGCAATGGAGACGTTTTACGACCGAGACACTACGATGGACGCGTCGGACAGCCGGATCGAGTCGGAGCGTCCGGCTCAAAAAAGCTCCCGGAGCCGGACTTGGCACCCGTAGCCGTACGAGTCGAACACATAAACATGCATGTACTGTGCGAGTTGCACCGACGCGTACACACTGTAGGGGGCGCACTTGTTTGCGACGTACCCATTGAGTCACTGGGAGCCCATGTACGCGTCGTACGACCGGCTCCCATTGACTTCAATGGGAGTCCGACCGAATCGAGTCCGGCAGCATGCGGCCGCATCGTACTCGCTCGGTCGGACTGCAGGAGTCCGGCTCGGTCGGAAATCTCTCCGGATCCGGCTCGGTCGGAGAGTTTTCCGACCCAGATCGGAATCGGCCCCTCAGTGTATGTTTTTAAACAATGTGCGATATTTTTGAAAACGATAAAAATGTGGACGATATTTTTGATGTCGATGTTTTTGAAGAACGATATTATTGTTTTGATAATTTTGTGTTTTTTTAAATAAGTATATAGTGCCGATATTTTTGTTGTCGATATTTTTTGTCGATATAACTGTAGGTCGATATTATGTCTGTCGAAATTATGTCAGTGATTCATCAGTGAGATGTTATCTACGTAGTCCTTTAATCACCTTGTACTCTTTCTATCAGATACACACTTTTCTTGTACTTATGTAATCATTCAGCCACTAGTCAGGTACTTTCAAAATCACCCAGTCACTACCTTTCCACACCTGTATTCAGTCAGGCAGTATCTTACTAGTTCAGTAATCACCCAGGCAGTACTCATGAACTTATAAAATCACCCACTCACTTGCTATCTACTTCAGTAATCGCCCCAGATATTACCCTTGCAGGCAAGGAATCACTCAGGGTCTAGTTACGTACTACCCCTACAGTTATGCAAACATGCAGGCTGTTGCTGTGCAGTCATGTAATTACCTACACACTACCCTTGCAGTCGTCGAATCACCCATGCCTTTCTGTTGCATTCATGTATTAATGTAGTCAGTACTCAATGACTCATCTATGCCTTCAGGTGCTATTTATACAC
Source organism: Calotriton arnoldi (assembly GCA_963921515.1). Lineage (NCBI taxonomy): Eukaryota > Metazoa > Chordata > Amphibia > Caudata > Salamandridae > Calotriton > Calotriton arnoldi. Next base: position 1,082,630 of record CAWUFW010005504.1, on the reverse strand, counting down.
TTATCCATGCACTCGATGTGTATGTTTGCACTCATGCAACTAGCCAGTCACTTTTCATCTTGTCCTGTATTTATCCAGTGAGTACCCTTGCAGTTATACAATTACCCAAGGAGTGCCCATTGAGTGTTGGGATTACTTAGTGAGATCTATTATGTGTCTCAGTTTCTAGGTTTCAACATGTTTCAGAAATATTGTATACATATTTCTTTTACATATGATGATTTGATAACGTAGAGAGATATGTATGCGTGCTTTTAACAATATGGAGACACTTATAGTTGAGTTATGTAATAGTGTGCTGCTTTATATTTGACTAGGCCCAACTCTCATGCAGTTATAAAAGCACCCAAGTACTCGCCATGCAGTCTTACAATGATGCAGGCGTTACATATGGAGTACTGTAATCACTGAGGCATTACTGCTGCACTGATGCAATCAGTTATGCAGTATCTATGTAGTTATGCAATCACTAAGGTATTACTCATGTATTTATGTAATCACCCAGGCACTACTGCTGCACTCCTTGAATCAAGGAGGCACTACCTTTGTACTCATGTAATCACTCAGCCAATAGTCATGGTGTTGTGAAATCAGCCAGGCACTGCTTTCGCACTCTTTTATTTACTCAGGCTTCACCTCCGTAGTCCTGCAATCACCCAAGAAGTAGCCATGCACTTGTAAAATCACCCAGTCACTTGGTATGTGGTCATGTCTATCCCTAGACATTCTCCCTGTAGTCATGCAATCAGTGAGATGTTATCTACGTAGTCCTTTAATCCCCTTGTACTCTTTCTATCAGATACGCACTTTTCTTGTACTTATGTAATCATTCAGCCACTAGTCATGTACTTTTAAAATCACCCAGTCACTACCTTTCCACACCTGTAATCACTCAGGCAGTATCTTACTAGTTCAGTAATCACCCAGGCGGTACTCATGAAGTTATAAAATCACCCACTCACTTGCTATCTACTTCAGTAATTCCCCAGATATTACCCTTGCAGGCAAGGAATCACTCAGGGTCTAGTTACGTACTATCCCTACAGTTATGCAATCATGCAGGCTGTTGCTGTGCAGTCATGTAATTACCTACACACTACCCTTGCAGTCGACGAATCACCCATGCCTTTCTGTTGCATTCATGTACTCACGTAGGCAGTACTCAATGACTCATCTATGCCTTCAGGTGCTATTCATACACTTATCCATGCACTCAATGTGTATGTTTGCACTCATTAAATTAGCCAGTCACTTTTCATCTTGTCCTGTACTTACCCAGTTAGTACCCTTGCACTCATACAATTACCCAAGGAGTACCCATTGAGTGTTGGGATTACTTAGTGAGATCTATTACGTGTCTCAGTTTATAGGTTTCAACATGTTTCGGAAATATTGTATACATATTTCTTTTACATATCATGATGATTTGATAACGTAGAGAGATATGTATGTGTACTTTTAAACAATATAGAGACACTTATATTTGAGTTATGTAATAGTGTGCTGCTTTATATTTGGCTAGGCCCAACTCTCATGCAGTTATAAAAAGATCCAAGTACTCGCCATGCAGTCTTACAATGATGCAGGCGTTAAATATGCAGTGCTGTAATCACTCGGGCATTACTGTTGCACTGATGCAATCATTTAGGCACTATCTATGTGTCTGTTGCCTCTTTCTGCACCTCATTTGTTTTTTTCTGTACCCCTCTTACATCTTTCTGCACTCTTTTTGCGTGTTTCTGCACCTTTATTCCTTCTCTCTGCACTTGGTTTTTTTTCTGCATCTTTCTTGCTTCTTTCTGCATCCTATTGCCTCTCTCTCTATCCCTCTTTCTTCTTTTTGTACTTCTGTTGCTTCTTTCTGCACTTATTTAGCTTTTTCTGCACCTCACTTGTCTCTTTTGCACCTATATTGCCTCTTTCTGCAGTTCTCTTTTCTCCTTCTGCACTTCACTTGTCTCTTTCTGCACCTCTCTTGCCTCTTTCTGCACCTCACTTGCTTCTTTCTGCACCCCTTTTAACTGTTTTTGCTCCCCTGTTCCCTCTTTTTGGAAGTCTCTTGCCTCTTTCTACTCCTCTCTCCACTGTTTCTGCACCACTTTTGCCTCTTTTTGTACCTCTGTTCCTTCTTTCTTCACCTGTCTTGTCTGTTTCTGCACCCTTTGTGCCTCTTTCACTACCTTTGTTGCTTCTTTCTGCAGTTCTGTTCCTCTTTCTGTTTCTCTCCTTCCTCTTTCTGTAACTCCCTTGCCTCATTCTGCACCTCTCCTACCCCTTTCTGCACTCCTGTTGCCTCTTTTTCCACCTCTGATGGTTCTTTCTGCACTTCTTTTGCTTCATTCTGCACTTTACTTGCCTTTTTCTGTACCCCTCTTGCCTCTTTGTGCACGTATGTTGGTTCTTTCTGCACTGCTCTATTTCCTGCACCTCTGTTCCAAATTTCTGCATCCCTCTTCCTTTTTTCTGCACCCGTCTTCCCTCTTTCTGCACCCGTCTTCCCTCTTTCTGCACCTCTCTTGCCTCACTCTGCCCACCTGTTTCCTCTTTCTGTAACTCTTTTGCCTGTTTCTGCAACTCCCTTGACTCTTTATGCAGTTCTCTTGCTTCCTTCTGTACCTCATTTGCCTGTTTTTGCACCTCTGTTGATTCTTTTGCACTGCTCTTGTTTCTTTCTGCGCCCCTTTTGGAAATTTCTGCACCCCTCTCATGCAGTTATAAAAACACCAAAGTAGTAGCCATGCAGTCTTACAATGATGCAGGCACTAGATATGTAGTGCTGTAATCATTCAGACATTACTGCTGCATTTTTTTTCTGCACCCCTCTTCTCTCATTGTGCAGCTCAGGTGTAATTGTTACCATATTCCGAAAACCATATATGCATTTGTTTGTAGCTTTTAAATAGAAAGTGTTTCTTTAGTAATAGATAAGAATATTTGTATATAATTATTTTAATAATATTAAATTATTTTTAAAATTCTTTTTTTTCCGATATTCTGCATTATTATTAAGAAAGATTTACCATGACAAAAAAGCGCAAAAGAAAAAACAAGAAAAAAACCAGTACTATTTAAAGAAGAAACAAAAGCAGGAATTACATAAACTACAACATGTGGCAAAAAAGAAAAAGCCTTGTGGTAAGAGAACAAAATAATTTATTAAAAGAATTTCAAGGACTGGAAAGGATTTTGGAAATGCTGAAAATAGAAAGAATACTTGTAGAATGAAGAAGAATGAAATGAAAAAAGGACAAATTAATGGAAATTTAGGAAATGAGAAAACAATCTATGTTGAAAGAAGGATAAAATAATATCATGATGTTAGGAAACGTATGTATAAAAGTAGAGTACTACAAAATTTATTGAAAGATGGCAAGAAATATAAAAGATCTGCGTTTTATAAAAAGAAAAAAGAAATTGAAAGTATAGTCAAAAAGGCTATTGAATTGAAAAGAAGATTGTTCATTTTAGTTTTAAAGAGAATGCGTACATTAGATAAACCAATGCATTCTATGAAGAACAAAAGGAAAAGACTAATAAACAGAACTAACTTTTGTAAAAGAATTTTGGGTGAATGGAAGCATACTTCTAGTTCAGAACCTTTTTTTAATGAAGAGAGCTATTTTCAAAACAATACATTAGTTCACGCAGTTGATACCAGTGGTCGTGCTTAAGAAGTGAAGAACGGTTGTGCAATTGAAAAAGAAAAGATGGTTCCCAGAAATGTGGAAGAAGTGATAGCTGAAGAAGGTCAAGGGAGACGTACACAAGCTCCAGTGTATACGTCTGATTGTAGTAGTATTTGTAGTATACGACAGGAGTCTATTGATATTTTATGAAATTTCTTACAACAGTATACTAAAAAAGTATTAAACAAAAGATTAAGATGTTGCAAGGACTAGATCCTTGTAAAGTGAGAAAAAATATTGGCTTGCAAGGTCATTCTCTGGCTTGTCTTTCTTGAAAAGTGTGGCAAAGTGTTTTTCATCATTTGAGAATGTTAGCAGTACATCACTCTGCAATGCAGAAGTTAGTAAGAAGATTGTACTATGTAAAAAGTCCTGCATTATATTTAAGTGAAATAAACACTGCTCTTTTGCATGGGACAGTATCGGATGTAAAAAAAAGTTTGTGATGATATAGTTTCGTTTCTTTAGTACTGGAGAAGAGTGTACACAAAGTGAGATTTTGATAAGTGAAGGTGTTAAAGAGGAGTTGGAAGATAGTACTACTGAGAAGTTTGTAGAAGAAATTGCAAAGTTTAAGGTAATTTGTTCTGAAAAACCAAACTATGGGGCTCATTATGATGGCGGGCGGATCGCCACCGCCGGGCCGGCGGTGGCGCCTGCTCCGCTATCGTAACGTGAAATACCCCCCGCCATATCACGATGGCGGTGGGTACCACGGCGGACGGAAAGTCCATCCGCCGCTTTTCTGCCAGTAGCAATCTTTCCGATTGCCCGGCGGAGCGGTCAGCATGCTCAGAATGCCGGCGGTGACTAGCAGGCTCCGCCGGCGCGATCATGATGCCGGTGGTAGCCAACCTTTCCGTGGCGGTTGAACCACCATTGAAAGGCATGCAGAGAATGTCATCGGGGGCCCGTTGCAGGCCCTCCTTGTGTTGGGGGAGGTGTGGGTGCGCTGGGGGGGTACCTATGGTACCCCCCTACATTTCACTGCACCAAGTGGCAGGCACAGTGTAGTGCCTGCCATGTAGTGCAGTGAAATGCACAACATGCTCTTTTTCACATCGCAGCGGTGCTGCTGTCAGCATCCTCCGCTGCAATGTTAAAGGTGCGGAATCCGACCGCAGCGGTGGCGGTCCCATCATAATCGCATAGGCGGGACAGCTGCACGCATGGCAGTCGGACCCAATCACCGCTACGGTGGCGGGGGGATCAAATCCGCCCGCCATCGTAATGAGCCCCTATGTTTGTATTTGTTGTCGACGTACCCACTATAGAAATCAAACTAGGAATGTTGATCTGTATTTAAAAAGTGAAAAGGAAAACAATGATAAGTGGGAGGAATTTGGTACTTATTTGTTTGTTGAAGGTGTTTTTGAGTTGGGTATTGATCAACATATTTGTAAATATTGTTACAGCAAATTAGAAGAGAACAAAATGCCAGCTAGAGCTGTACATAATAACCTAGAGTTGGTAGCTATTCCGGCAGAACTGGTAGATTTAAATACGTATGAGTCCATTCTGATTCAATCTGTGCACCCATTTCAGGGTTTGTTCGTATGGAGCCTAAAACAGGTAAGCTGCCTCCATCAAATTTACAAAGAGGCTTAAAAGGAAGAGTTGTGTATTTACCTTTAGATTTAAAGAAAAATATTGAAACTATTGGTGTAGACAGAGAGGAAACTGAACCTGTAGTTATTGTAGTCTATGGTGTTCCAACAAAGAGTCGGAAAATATGGCAAGAGTTAGTAGATGTCACCAAAGTTCAAAAGGCTACGTTATATCTCATAAAAAACAATCTTTATTACAAAAATGTATATCTGGAAGAAGAAGAAATAGTTTTAGGAGATGACAGCGAAATTTCAAGTGGCCAAATTGAAAAAGTGGACATCTCCAGGAGTGAAGAAATGTATGAACATTATAGTGTACATCCTTTACATTCAAAGGAAGTGATTGGAAATACTATTGAATTATTCCAAATGAAGAAAGCGAAGGGAACTCCTATGAGTGTTTGGGAAAGAAGTTTAGAAGCCCGTTGTTTTCCACAGCTCTTCCCCACTGGAAAAGGTGGACGATATGATGAAAGACCTGTGCAGATTCCAGCTTCAGAATATCGTATAACAAGATTGTACTCAGAAGATCCAAGATTTCGACAATGTATTCCATATATATTTCATCTTTTGATTGAAAGTGGCTTGTCTGGACTTTTATATGCAGTGAACCACATATTAAAAACAGGAGTTCATCTTCAACATGTTTCTACAAAGGACAGAGAGACGATCATTTAGAATCTCAATTGATTAATTAGATGGCGTGTCAACGTGGTACTAATGAGTATTGGTATCGTCGTCATGGAGAACTTAAATGTATGTTAAGGAACTTAGGAACCCCTACATCGTTTGTTACGCTAAGCTGTGCTGATGACGCATGGGACGATTTACTTGAATTTCTTCGAGAAGCAAATTTAAATATTAAAAACATTGAATTCAAGACAGCTGGAGAACTGTGTTCCTTGGATCCTGTAAATGTGTGCAGATATTTTAATCATAGGTTTCAAGCTATGATGTCTTTTATCTGCAATAAAAACAACCCACCTCTTGGAGAAATTATTGATTTTCTTTTGGAGAAAGGAGTACCAAGCTAGAGGTGCTCCTCATATACATATGCTTTTATGGATCAAGGATGCACCTAAATTTGGAACTGATTCTGATGAGACTGTTTTATCATTCAGTGAAGACTATGTTACATGTGGTATTCCAAAAACAGGAGAAGAAAATACCTTAAGACAACAAGTTTTACGGTTTCAAACTCATCGATGTGGGAAATATTGTCGACGGAAATATAAGTCATAGGAAACGTTTTATACAAAATGTCGTTTTGGATTCCACGTCCAGTAATTTCCAAAGGAAGAGTCAACAGTTTCATGTCAGCAGTGAGGCATACTATAACTCGAAAATCTCCAAAGAATACTTACAATATAAAAAGTGAAGATTCAAAGTATATTAATGATTATAATACAGTGATTTTGACGATGTGGAATGCAAATATGGATATCCAGTATGTTGCAGATAATTTGATTGCTGTTGCTCTCTATGTTACGTCATACACAACAAAATCCGAAAAGACGGAGTTGAAAGAAATGTGGGAAGAAATTTCACAAGAGAAGACTCTTAGTAACAAATTGTACAGCTTTAGTTTGAAGATGCTTTCCCATCGAGAAATTGGATCCTACGAATGTTCGGATCGGTTGACATCTGCAAGTTTATATTCAAAGTCAAGAGGAATCATTTGGGTAAGTCTAGGTCTTGCTGCAACACGAACTCGAGTATTGAAATCTGTACAAGAAATTGAATACTTAGCATTAAATGAACCGGAAAGTACAGATATTGTTAAAACAAACATAAAAAAAAAATACGTACTATCCTAAAAGAAGTCCACATCTTGAAAACATGTCTCTATGAAGTACTGCAATATTACAGCTTTAAAAGAAATATTACAGAAAATATAAATGAAGAAAAATATGCAGTCATTGGATGTGATGGATGTTTGGTGAAACATACCAAAGGAAATCTCATTAATCACAGGAAACTCACTTGTGATACTCCAGATAAAAGGGAATTTTTCTATTTAGCACTTCTGCAACTCTTTAAGCCTTGGCGTACTGAAATGGAATTACTTGGAGATTTTCAGTGCTATGAAGTTTCTTTTACTGCATGTAAAGATAGCATTGAATGCACAGTTTTTCCAAATTATCTACAAATGTTGAATGAAGAGATTGAACAAGAAACTACTATTGCAGCTGTAATTGCTAGAGACAGTTCTCAAGATAGTCAAAGTTCTGCTCCACTGAGTCAAGATCCACTAGGAGAACCAATTCTTGAAAATGAAGCGGCAATAGCCATGAGTGAAGTAGAAACAGCAATGCAACAAGCTCAACAGGATATTATGGAGTTGGGAAACTTGGAAGAACAACTAAATATTGAACAGAAAGAAATATATCAGCAAGTTACACAACAGATAGACCATGGTTTACTTCATGAAAAAAAAGAATGCACCTGCACATCATTTAAACCTATTCGAATGTATATCAGTGGTCAAGCTGGTACAGGAAAAAGTTTCTTAATTAAAGTTTTGACCAGTTATCTACAGAAAACCACTGAATCACATTTATCTTGTGTTGTAACCGCTCCAACTGGGTTAGCAGCACACAACATTAAAGGGATTACGTTACATCGTTTACTGATGCTACCAGTTGAACATGAAAACAAGTTGGAATATCACAAGCTATCTGGAGAAGCTTGTTATGAAGTTTCAAGAGTACTAAGGAAATGAAACTTCTGATAATTGATGAGGTGAGCATGGTCTCAAACTTAATGCTTGCCTTTGTACATTTAAGAATGCAGCAGATTTTATGATGTCTTATTTGGAGGAAAACATGTGATTGTATTCGGCGACCTACTGCAACTTACTCCTGTAAAAGTGCAACCAGTTTTTAAAACACTTGTGCATGAAGACACCAGGAAATCTTTGGGAAGTATTGGAAATGTCAACATTTGGTTTCATTTTGAATATAAAGAACTTATTAAGAATATGCGACAAGCAAGTGATGAACATTATGGAAGCATTCTTCAAGATATAAGAATTGGTATATTGACAAAGCATGGTAAAGAAGCTTTGCAAATTTGGCTACTTACAAACTTGTTTCCAAATAAAAATGTTACTCCGGAAATAATATACAAAAAAATTGGAGAAAAGAAATCTATAATTTGCCTAATGCCAACACTGCAAGAGTGTTCTACATTCAATAAAGAACTTTTGAAGTTGGAAAAAAACAAATAATGAAAATGGAAGCCATTGATAAAATAGAACACGAAGGAATTACTATTATTTTGTCAGAAAAATTAAAATCAAAATTGAATTCTTTGGAAAAATCTATATCTAAGACTGCTGGTTTAGAAAAGAATTTGTATGTATGTGAAAACTGTGGGGTAATTTTACGGCGTAATTTGGATGTAGAAAAAGGTTTAGTAAATGGAGCAATGGGGAAAGTTGTTGATTTTGTTAATTATCCAAATAGAGATGGAATTGAATTTTTGAAGGTTAAATTTGATCAGATTCAAGAGGTAAAACAGATTGGACGTTGTGCTCTTCGTTTTTGCTTGTTAAAGACTTGTATGTTCGTAGAAAACAGTTTCCTCTTTCTTTAGCATATGCGGTGACCATTCATAAATCTCAAAGTTTAAGTGTAGACAGTGCTTTGGTAAACATTGGAAGTACAATGTTTAAAGAGGGCATGGCATATGTTGCATTGACTCGAGTAAGAACATTATCTGGATTGTATTTGATTGATTTTGATGAGAGAAATATTAGTGCAGATGCAAATTGTGTAAGAGAGTATAATCGGTTAAGAAGACTGTACGCTCCCAACTTAGGTGAATATCCTGTATATGAAAAGCCTGTAGTATGTCCAAAGCGAACATATGAGAAACACTGTAGTGAGGTTGGATAGAAGAAAAAAATCAAGAGAATGTTGAGGCTCCAAAGAAAATGAAAATGGACACTGTTGATGATATTGTAGGATACCAGTTAGAAAATAGTTCAGGTATCAACTGCTATGCTAATGTAATTGTGAACGTCGTGTTTTTTCTAGAAAATCTTCATCCTCAAATTATGGAGAATCGAGAAAAAAGATTTTGTTCTTTGTTGCAATATTTTTTTGAAAAATTGACAACTGATAAAACTAAAATCCAAACTGCTTCTGGAATTCGGCATCTTTTGGATATATGTTCTGGTTCTTCACAATTTACACTTAATGTACAGCAAGATGCTCAAAAATTTCTTATGCTTATGCTTGCAGTATTGGAAGGTGAAGGAATACAAATTGAAAATTTGTTTGGAGTACGTTACAGATGGGATCATAAATGTGAAGACGGTTCATTTTCTTCTACCACTGAAATAGACACTGAACGATTCATATATTTGACAATACCAGATTGCAAAACAGTGTCTTTTAGAAAATTAGTAAAATCAGCTAATCAAAACATGGAATGTACTCAGTGCAAATCTGAAATGTTGTCAACATTATTTATAGAAAGATTTGGACAATATGCCATTTTAATGCTACAACGTTGTAGAGCAGATGGAAGAAAATTGGAAACCAAAATAAAAAATGTTGTGGCAAGTCAACTGTCAATTTCAGGAAGAACTTTTAAAGCAGTGGCGATTTTTTCCACGATGGACCTTCTACAACATCTGGACACTATACTGTGTATTTAAAGTGTAATAAAGGATGGACACATTGTAATGATGCCCATTTGGAATTCAAATGTCGGTTGCCTAATGAATTACCAAATTCATATCTGATATTTTTGGTGCCAAAGTTTTGAAAACATCATTCGGCCTATTGGGAAGATGTAAACTTCAATTAACCAGTTTATTTTGGATATTTTCAATGCAAATGATTTTGGAAACATCATTCGGCCTATTTGGAAGATGTCAACAATTTCTGTTTGAATTATCGTTTCTGTTTTTTGATATTGTATTTAGAAAATTGTTTTTGAAAGAAGCAGTTCATATATTTGATCTTTGTATTATATGCAATGTTAATGAGGGTGTTTATTTTTGAAAATGTACACAGATAGTTGAGTTTGTTGTAAATATTTTGAACACAGATTTGGTTTTTTTTAACAATGTTATTGATTGTATTTTTTTGCCCGCTGTTACAGGATGATCATCATTGAAATCACTGTGTATGCTGAAATTCAATAGAATCTGAAAACGGCAAAACGGGCACACTGAATACATTATGTAATTCTAAAATTATGTTGTGTTCTTAAAACTATAATATTATATGCAGTAACAGTATTTTTTCTTCTCTTTTACAGAAACTAATTCTAAAGTTTGAAAATATTTTAAATTTAGATTATAATAAAATAACTGAAAACATTGTTTCAATGAGTTTCATATCTACTTCAAAAAAGAAGGTAAGATAAAGTAATGTAATAAGCATAATGTTATAAAATAATGTTTACAGTCACTTTTATTGCAGTCATTCATTTTTTAAAACTGAATTATCTCACTCATCAAATTACTTTACCAGAACCCATGGTCTTCTTCAATCTCTGAAATATAACCTCTGTACTTAGAAAATCACCTATGCATTACCAATATACAGCTTTGTTCACTGTGATAGTACCCATACAGCTCTGTAATCACCCAAGGAATACCTGTGCACTTACAAAATTACTCAGGCACAACCCATGTACTCCTGCAATCACACAGCCACTAGTTATCCACTCATGCAATAACTCAGGCATTACCCATGCACTGCTCCAATCATCTATCAACTACCCATGCAGTTCTGTAATCATCTAGACACTACTCATTTACTCTTTCGATTACCCAGGCACTACCCATGCACTCCTCTAATCCCCCAACCACTAGCCATGCACTTATCCAATCACTCTGCCAATACCCATACACCTATAAAATCAGCATGCAGTATACTTACGGTCCTCTAATCATCCAGGCAGTACCCATGTACTCTTGCAATGAGCCAGGCACTAACCATATATTCAAGCAATCATCCAGACATTACCTATAAACTCATGTAATTACCCAGGCATTAAGCATGCACTTGTAAAATTAACCAACCAAAACCCATGCACTTAGAAAATAATACAGGCACTACACATGTACTCTTGCTATCACCCAGGCACTACTCATGTACTTATGCAATAACCCAAGCACTACCCATGCACTGCTACAATCATTTGTGCACTACCCATGCAGTCCTCTAATCACCTAGACACTACTCATTCACTCCTTCAATTACCCAGGTACTACCCATGCACTGCTCCAATCACCCGTGCACTACCCAATGCACTCCTACAATCACCCAGATACTACCATGTACTTACCCAATCACTTCGCCAATACCCACGCACTTATAAATTCACCATGCACTATCCTTGCAGTCCTCTAATCATCCAGACAGTACCCATGTACTCATGCAATGACCCAGGCACTATCCATGTATTCAACCAAGCATCCAGACATTACCTATAAACTCGTGTAATTACCCAGGCATTAATCATGCACTTGAAAAAGCAACAAAGCAATACCCACGCACTTAGAAAATCATGCAGGCACTACACATGTACTCCTGCTATCACCCAGGCACTACTCATGCGCTGACGCAATAACCCAGGCACTACCCATGCACTGCTCCAATCACCCGTGCACTACCCCATGCAGTTCTCTAATCACCTAGACACTACTCCTTCACTCCTTCAATTACCCAGGCACTACTCATGCACTCCAGCAATCACCCTGTCCGTACCAATGCACTCCTCCAATCACCCAGCAAGTACCATGTACTTACCCAATTACTCCACCAATACCCAAGCACTTATGAAATCACCATGCGGTATTCCTCCACTCCTCCAATCATCCAGGCAGAACCCATGTACTCATGCAATGACCCAGGCACTAACCATGTATTCAAGCAATCATCCAGACATTACCTATAAACTCATGTAATTACCCAGGCAATAAGCATGCACTTGTAAAATCAACCAACCAAAACCCATGCACTTAGCAGGTGTACATGTGTAGTGCCTGCATGATTTTCTAAGTGCATGGGTTTTGGTTGGTTGATTTTACAAGTGCATGTTTATTGCCTGGGTAATTACATGAGTTTATAGGTAATGTCTGGATGATTGCTTGAATACATGGTTAGTGCCTGGGTCATTGCATGAGTACATGGGTTCTGCCTGGATGATTGGAGGAGTGGAGGAATACTGCATGGTGATTTCATAAGTGCTTGGGTATTGGCGGAGTAATTGGGTAAGTACATGGTACTGGCTGGGTGATTGGAGGAGTGCATGGGTAGTGCCTGGGTGATTGCTGGAGTGCACGGGTAGTGCCTGGGTGATTGCTGAAGTGCATGAGTAGTGCCTGGGTAATTGAAGGAGTGAATGAGTAGTGTCTAGATGATTAGAGAACTGCATGGGGTAGTGCACGGGTGAATGGAGCAGTGCATGTGTAGTACCTGGGTTATTGCATAAGTGCATGAGTAGTGCGTGGGTGATAGCAGGTGTACATGTGTAGTGCCTGCATGATTTTCTATCACCCACGCACTACTCATGCACTTATGCAATAACCCAGGTACTACACATGCACTGCTCCAATCACCTGTGCACTACCCCATGCAGTTCTCTAATCATCTAGACACTACTCATTCACTCCTTCAATTACCCAGGCACTACTCATGCACTCCAGCAATCACCCATGCACTACCCGTGCACTCCAGCAATCACCCAGGCACTACCCATGCACTCCTCCAATCACCCAGCCAGTACCATGTACTTACCCAATTACTCCGCCAATACCCAAGCACTTATGAAATCACCATGCGGTATTCCTCCACTCCTCCAATCATCCAGGCAGAACCCATGTACTCATGCAATGACCCAGACACTAACCATGTATTCAAGCAATCATCCAGACATTACCTATAAACTCATGTAATTACCCAGGCATTAAGCATGCACTTGTAAAATCAACCAACCAAAACCCATGCACTTAGAAAATCATGCAGGCACTACACATGTACTCCTGCTATCACCCAGGCACTACTCATGCACTTATGCAATAACCCAAGCACTACCCATGCACTGCTACAATTATTTGGGCACCACCCATGCAGTCCTCTAATCACCTAGACACTACTCATTCACTCCTTCAATTACCTAGGCAATACCCATGCACTACAGCGATCACCCTGTCACTACCCATGCACTCCTCCAATCACCCAGCCAGTACCATGTACTTACCCAATTACTCCGCCAATACCTAAGCACTTATGAAATCACCATGCGGTATCCCTCCTCTCCTCCAATCATCCAGGCAGTACCCATGTACTCATGCAATGACCCAGGCACTAACCATGTATTCAACCAATCATCCAGACATTACCTATAAACTCATGTAATTACTCCGGTATTAAGCATGCACTTGTAAAATCAACCAAGCAAAACCCATGCACTTAGAAAATCATACAGGCACTACACATGCACTTATGCAATAACCCAAGCACTACTCATGCACTGCTCCAATCACCCGTGCACTACCCCATGCAGTTCTCCAATCACCTAGACACTACTCATTCACTCCTTCAATTACCCAGGCAAAACTCATGCACTTATGCAAAAACCCAGGCACTGCCCATGCACTGCTCCAATCACCTGTGCACTACCCATGCAGTCCTCTAATCACCTAGACACTACTCATTCACTCCTTCAATTACCCAGGTACTACCCATGCACTGCTCCAATCACCCGTGCACTACCCAATGCACTCCTACAATCACCCAGACACTACCATGTACTTACCTAATCACTCTGCCAATACCCAAGCACTTATAAATTCACCATGGACTATCCTTCCAGTTCTCTAATCATCCAGTCAGTAACCATGTACTCATGCAATGACCCAGGCACTCACCATGTATTCAACCAGTCATCCAGACATTACCTATAAACTCATGTAATTACTCAGGCATTAAGCATGCACTTGTAAAATCAACCAAGCAAAACCCATGCCCTTAGAAAATCATACAGGCACTACACATGTGCTGGTGCTATCATCCAGGCACTACTCATTCACTCCTTCAATTACCCAGGCACTACTCATGCACTTATGCAATAACCCAGGCACTACCCATGCACTGCTCCAATCACCTGTGCACTACCCATGCAGTGCTCTAATCACCTGGACACTACTCATTCACTCCTTCAATTACCCAGGCACTACTCATGCACTCCAGCAATCACCCTGTCACTACCCATGCACTCCTCCAATCACCCAGCCAGTACCATGTACTTACCCAATTACTCCGCCAATCCCTAAGCACTTATGAAATCACCATGCGGTATCCCTCCTCTCCTCCAATCATCCAGGCAGTACCCATGTACTCATGCAATGACCCAGGCACTAACCATGTATTCAACCAATCATCCAGACATTACCTATAAACTCATGTAATTACCCAGGCATTAAGCATGCACTTGTAAAATCAACCAAGCAATACCCATGCACTTAGAAAATCATGCATGCACTACACATGTACTCCTGCTATCACCCAGGCACTACTCTTGCACTTATGAAATAACCCAAGCACTACCCATGCACTGCTACAATCACCTGTGCACTACCCTATGCACTCCTACAATCACCCAGCCAGTACCATGTACTTAACCAATCACTCCGCCGATACACAAGCACATATAAAATCACCATGCAGTATCCTTGCAGTCCTCTAATCATTCAGGCAGTACCCATGCACTAATTATACACATATCCATATATTCCACTTACTACAATTCATACAACACTTACAATTTTTTTCTTTTTTAAACCAAATAGGTAGTTCTGAAAAGAACTATTTTTTTCTTCTATTTTTGTTTTATTTTTATTTTGTATTTTTAAAACTCTTTTTGACATTTTTTAGTGTTTTTTTTTTTTTTTTTTTTTAAACAGAAGCAACAAGGAAAACAATGAAAAAATTACGGAATTAAAACTCATTGCATAAAGAAAAAAAGAAACAAAACTAACACTTGTGGTTCTCAATTGCAATGAGGGTTGCATTAACTGACTGCTCCCCTACACACAACGATTTTCCTCACTTCAAGCAGCACTGCTTCACTCGAGACAAAAGTGGATGAACCTTGATGACAGAAGTTGTTGTACCACCAGAAGAAGTACTGGGTCCACCAGTGCTGTTATCAGCAGCATCCTTTTCTTGCTGGCGTCGTAGTTGTTCTTTTGCGAGCCGTCGAGGGTGTATCGTCTGGAGGTGTTTCAACATAGACGACGTACTACAAGAGTACTTTTTTTCAGATCCGCGTGATAGTACAGCTTCGCAGATCGTACAAGTTACCTTCCTGGCATTACATTTTTTCTCACCAAGTGGGATGCTAAAAAATTCCCAGACAACGCTCTCAAATCTCTTCTTCCTGGGCTCTTCGATATCTTCCTCATCCTCTGGTGGTAGCTGCATTGGTGGTTGTCCAGCTGCTATTTCTACAAAGTGCAAAAAAAACACCAAACAAATGTAAAAGAGAGCTCTAAAAGAGAACAGGTCTGTCTCCTTAGATGGTCCTAAAAGAATGAAAAAAAATGGGTGGGGTCCTTCAAGTTCTAGAATCAAAAGCCTCTAAACCAATGAAAGTCTTTCTTTTGAAGTCACATGGGATTCACGCACCGCACGCGCAACCAGCGCGCATCCGACGCGACTTCTGGAAAATACATTTAACAATAATATATCTTTATTCCAGTTACATAAACATGACATTTACAATTAACTTTATTCATGTCTTGTTATAATAAAGTTATATACATATACTTTTTAAACTTAAAGATTTGCGATGGATTCGCGCACCCGGCGCGACCGCCAGAGCCACGTACGTGACGTTACGCGGGGCCGGAACCGCGCACCCGTCGCTGACGAAACGCGCATCCTACATGACTTAACCAATATGGCGGCAAAATACTTAGATTCGCGCACCCATCGTGATAGGAACACGATGGGTGCGCAAATTCATTTTTTTTAAAAAAATGTATATTAGTAATTTAAAAAAGAGACTACACTATTTTTATAAGATCTTGAAATCTAAAGAAATATTTTTTAGACATTATGCTTACAAAATATCATTTAAAAAACCTTTGAAATTCACTGAAAAAACCATAGGTTTCAGGGACGTTATAGTTAGAAATTAGCATTTAAAAAACCTTTGAAATTCACTGAAAAAACCATAGTTTTCGGGGACGTTATAGTTAGAAATTAGCATTTAAAAAACCTTAGAAATTCACTGAAAAAATCACAGGTTTCAGGGACGTTATAGTTAGTTGGACATTTCACTCGTACCAAACCAGAGAAATTCGGCCGTTATAGGTAGTTGAGCTAACTATAACTCGCACCCCCTGCAATGCACTGCTGATGACATCACATATTACATCACTCATGACATGGTCAGTGACATCACTGATGACATCTCAAATGACATCACTGATGACATCACTGATGACATCATCCACGTGATAATCAGATGCACCTCCTCACACCCTAATATAACGTTTGATACACCCACTCTAAAATACCGACTACCATTATCGAAACCATAGACACACCAACACCAGTTACTACATACCCTCTCACTGATTCCTACGTCGACAGACACATCCACTCCCTCATCCATACAGTCATTCATACATGCAGTCAGTGTTCAATACTGCCACTATCATATTCAGTGATACGCCCATAAAACACTCACACCGCCACTCACCCATAGAGTTACTTACACAGCTAGTCAGTCATGCAAAGAATCAATCACACTCCTATTTACTCACCTACACAGTTATACACACACCACCTCACTTATTTATACAGATCCTAACACTGGAAAAAAACAAAGGTTACAAGGACGTTATAGATAGCTGCTTATGACCTCACATACTACATCACTCATGACATCACTAATGATATCACTGATGGCATCATCCATAGAACCACTCACACACTCACTCTCATACAACCTCTCATACGCCCACTCACACACCCATACAACCACTCACATACCCATTCACAGACCAATACCAGTACTCCTGTATCTACTCACTCCTCCTCAGAGGCACTCACACACCCACTCACTCAGACACTCACACTCCAATACAGCCACTCACACACCAACTACCTTAACCAAACACCCACTGAAACAGCCACTCACTCACACAACCACTTACACACCCAGTCACTCACTCATACAGCCATTCAGACACCTACTCACTCACCCATATAGTCACTCCACACCCACTTATCCATTCATAGTGCCACTAACACTGCCACTCACTCACCCATAAAGCCACTGACACACCCACTCACTCATCAATCCAGCCACTCACACAGAATCTCACTCACCCACACAGCTATTCACACACCCACTTATACACCCATACAGCCACTCACACACCCACACACACAAGGATACATACAGTCACACAGCCACTCACATAATATATGTTAGAAGCAGTAACACTCAGTAGTAGTGCACCTAGTATAGTAATGTAACTTGTGTAGAAGGTTAGTATATATGTTTAACAATCATAAACTCTTAGAAAATACTCACACTCTTTGGATGATTTCATCAGTGATATCATTTGAGATGTCATTAGTGATGTCATCAGTGATGTCTCTGACCATGTCATGAGTGATATATGTGAGGTCATAAGCAGTGCTTTGTGGGGGCGTAAATGTTAGTTATCTCAGGTAACTATAACTGCTGAATCTCACTGGTTTTGTATGTGGGAAATCTGAGCTATTTCCTAACTATAACGTCCCTGTAACCTTTGGTTTATTTCAGTGAATTTCTAAGGTTTTTCAAAATCTATTTCTTAACTATAACATCCATGTAACCTTTGTTTTTTTAAGGGAATTCCTATGGCTTTTTAACTGGTAGTCGTGTTTGCAGAGTGGTGGAGAAACTGGACGGGGCCGCCGACCAGCTCTCAGGAATCCCACTGTAAGGGACTTTCTGGAGGTAACAGGAGGGTTTCTTGGCCCCCAAGGTCCCTGAGCATCCAAAAGGACTTCATCCTCAAACTAGTATTGCGCCAGGAGGTGCGTTTGCAGAGTGATGGAGAAAGGGGTGTGGCCCCCGAAGTCCTCTCAGCAACCCCACTGTGTGGAACTCACTGGAGGTAACAGGAGGGCTTGTTGGCCCGCAAGGACCCACTGGATCCAAGGGGACTTCATCCCCCAACCAGCAGAACATCAGGAGGCCTGTTTGCTGAGTGATGGAGAAAGGGGCGCGGCCTCCAAAGACTGCTCAGCAATCCAGCAGTGCGGGACTTACTGGAGGTAACAGGAGGACTTGTTGGCCCCGAAGGACCCTCTGGAGCCAAGGAGACTGCATCCCCCAACCAGCAGTGTGCCAGGAGGCATGTTTGCAGAGTGGTGGAGAAAGGGAGAGTAGCCTCCCAATACCTATCAGCAATCCCACTGTGTGGGACTTACTGGGGGTAATATAAGGGTCTTGTTGGCCCCCAAGGACCCTCTGGAGATAAAAGGACTTCATTCCCCAACCAGCAGCACACCAGGAGGCGTGTTTGCAGAGTGGTGGAGAAAGGGGGCAGGGCCTCCAGCAAATTGCTGGGCGTTTTAAAAAAAAAATTTTTTTGAGAGAAGAGGGGCCAGAGAGTTTGCTAGAAACAGAGGTATTGACAGGGGCCAGGATTTTTTGGAATGGGGTGCACCCTTTCTTTTTTTTATAAATAAAGGGAGGGGGCCCACGGTCCCCCTCCTGGTCTGATTTCAGCCCCAGGGACCCCATGCTGGTCTCTAGTCTGGGTGCCCTGGTCCCACCCAGGGCACCCAGAAACTTTGTTGGGGAACGCGGGGGAGCCTGAAGGCCCCCCAGTCCCTGCTGGCTCCCCACGCCCTGCGAGAGCCAGCATTGCTTTTGGTCAGAGGGAGCTGCTGAACATGTAGCTCCCTCTGTCCCAAAGCAATTCTGCTCCGCTTTCAGGAAGCAAGAGCATTTTTAATCCTCTCTCTTGCTGAAAGTGGAGCGGCATTTGCTATGGCTTGGCGGGAGTGGTAATGCTCCTGCCAAGCCATAGCAAACAGCTATGTCCTGGGGTGGGTACCCTGGTATATAGCAGGAGCTGGCCCTGGGGGGGTTTGCAGTCCCCAGGGCCATCTATGGCTCCAGGAGGGAGGCCGTTCGGCCCCCTCCAATCTTTACTTTAGCCCCAGGGAGGTGGTGGTCCATAGGGGTTCCCAACGGACCTCCTCTATCATACTATTTGAGCCCCGGGGAGGTGGCAGTCCCCGGGGCTGAGTGGGGTTATGTGGGCCCCTGAATTTCTATAAGTTAATTGCCTTGGGTAGGTGGCGGTCCCCGGGGCAATGGAGGAGGCCATACAGGCCTACCGTGCATTTTTTTCAGAAAGAAGCACTGGGGAGGTGGTGGTCCCTGGGGCATTAGTAAGCCCCAGGAGGGGGGGGGCCATGCATCCCTCCTATATTTGCCTAATGCCCCCAGGACCTGGCCCACCGGGGGGCCAATAATGAACAAAGCGCAGGAGCTCGCACTTTATTTTTTGAAACGTTTTTAGTGGGATCTGTGGATCCCACTGAAAGTTAAAAAAAAGAAGCTTTTTTTGTCCCTGTGGAATCTGTGAGTTCCCCCAAGAGGGCTAGGTGGTCAGGGTAATTCTACCCTTCCCCCTTTTCTTTTTTGTAAACCATTTTGGTGGGACTCGGCTTCAAGCCAAGTCCCAATATAGCTACCAAAACTTTCTGGTTGAAGTGCTGGCAGCCAATCAAATTTCAGTAGCATTTCAGTAGGATTTTGGGCTACCAGATATCTATATTTTTTAAACTTGTATATCTCTGAAACTACTGAACGGTTTTATACCAAATCTCAAAAAGCACGCTTTCTGGACCAACATCTAGCTTTCTGCCCAATTTGGTATCATTCCATTCAGCGGTTCGGGCTGTAGTTGTGTTCAAAAATGAAAAATCCCAAAAGACATAACATGTGCAAAACGCATTTTGGGACCCCCCCTCTTTTCACAGCCCCTGCTTTATGGATTACCCAGAAATTTTCAACACAGGAGCTGAATCGAAAAGGGGGTCTTTTTTTGAAAAGTTAGTGACGATTCGTCAAGCGACGTCAAAGTTATTGGCAAAACAAAAAAACACTTTTCCTATGGAAATTTTGGTCCTAACTATAACTACCTACTGGCTATTGCTAATAGGTAATCTATCTGTCTATCTGTCTGTCTAGCTATCCATCTGTCTATCTATCTATCTTTCTAAACACATTTTCCCCATGTTAATTCCCATAGGACCTTCGAGCAAGCCTACAGCCTGAACCTCTGGTCGGAATTACAAAAAACCTTGGAAGGAAGGTAGATGTTGGTATACAGATCGTGCTTTTAGTGGTTTGGTGTAAATCTGTACAGTATTTTTGGAGATATTAACTGGAGAACAGATGTTTATATCTGGGGATGCGGTTTACTCGCAGGTTCACTTGCGGGTGATCCACGGATTCACGCGCCCTGGTGACCCTTCTGATTGGCTGGCCGCATCTTCACAGAAAAGTTGCTGCCGCCATTTTGTTTGTCGGAGAAATGGTCCCCGGGGTTGAAAATGTCTTGGAAAACTCAATGAATGGGTCAGGTCAGAGGTATCCTGACCCCTTGTACATATTATAAAAGAGGGGTCTCTCGCGGAATCCTCATGGGTCCCAGCACGGCCCCCGTGCAACCTCATGGGGATCTGTGGATTTAGCGCGAGTGGGGGGTACTATATATATTAATTTTTACTCTTAGGTTTACTCTCACACCCATTCAGATACCCATACAGATATTGTCACATCCAGTTACATACCTATACAGAAACTTTCACACCCACTCGTATACCCATGAAGACACTGTCACACCCATTCAGAAACCTATACAGTCATTGTTATATCTAATGAGAAATCCATGCAGACATTGTCGCACCCTTTCACATACTCATAGAAAGGCTGTCACACCCATTCACAAACCTTTACAGTCACTGTTACACCTATTACGAAATCCATTCAGACATTGTCATATCTATTCACAAACCCATAGAGGCACTTCACACCCATTCACATACCTAAACAGACACTTTCACACTCATTAACACGCCCATTGAGATACTATCACACCTATTCACGTACCTAAACAGACACTGTAACACCCATTCACATACCCATGAACTCTCTGTCACATCCATTCACAAACCCATAGAGGCACTGTCACAGCCATTCAGATATCAATAAAGACACTGTCACACCTATTTACAGTGTTACTCCCATTCACAAACCTATACAGACACTGTCTCACCCATTTAGAAACCTATACAGACACTGTGGCACCCATTGACATACCGAAACAGACACACTCACATCCATTCACATACTGATAGACACTCTGCACACCCATTTACAAACCCATACAGACACTGTTACATCCATTTACAAACCCATACAGACACTGTCACATCGATTTAAAAATCCATGCAGACACTGTAACACCTATTCACATACTCAAGCAGATACTGTCACACCCAGTCACATACTGATAGAGAGACTGTAACACTCTTTCACAAACCCATAGACACTGTCACATCCATTCACAAACCTATAGAGGCACTGTTACACCCATTCATGGACCTGAACAGACATTGTCACATTCATTCATATACCCATAGTGACTCTGTCACACCCATTAACAAACCTTTAGAGGCACTATCACACCGGTGGAAATTCCCATAAAGACATTGTCACACCCGTTTACAAACTTGTACGGACAGTGGGACACGCATTGATAAAGCCATACATACACTGTGACACTCATTCACGTACGTCAACAGTTACTGTCACACCCATTTACAAACTCATACAGACACTGTTATGCCCATTGAAAACCCCATGCAGACTTCAACACTCACATTCACATACTGATAGAGATACTGTAAAACCTATTTACATTACTATACAGACATGGTTACAGCCATTTATATACTATAAAGACACTGATACACCTATTGAGAAACTGACTTATGCACCTAAACTGATACCCATTTAGACTCTGGCATCCCCATTGTGATATGCATTCATAAATGTTTACTAGAAATATTAAATGTGCTCTTTTGCAGTGAATGTGTGCTTTTGGTTTGCGAATCCGCAAGGAAACTGCGGAGTTGACAAAATTATTTAAAAAGAGGATTTACAGATAGAAATAACAACTGTTTGGGACATAGTGTGGCTCTTAGAAGAGCCGTTGTATTCATTGTGTGTATATGATGACTACATATACGAGCGAATGCAGGGTTTCAAGTTGTTCAGAAACACTCTGTTGCCTTCATCTGTGAAGTTAACACAATCTCTTCTGTATATACCATGCATGTTGAAGCTCAGATTTATATTGTAGACAGAGCCCATGTTATGGTCTCTAAGGAATGCTGTAACAGTTTTATTAACATGATACCTACTTTTTCTATCTATTGACAAAATTCAGAAGACCAGTTTCATTTCTGCCTCTGCCAAATGTTAGAAAACACCAAGGCAATGTGATGGAAAAGTTGCATTAATTGTTCAAAGGTATTCTTTATTAGGATTTCTAGTCCTACTCCAGTCAGTGTGCCCGGGTCATTGCCAACACAGTGCACAATCATTAGGTCTGGATGTTGCTTCTCCATCATGCTTTCTACCAATGGAAGCAATTGATGCCACTTTAACCCTATTGGGTCAAAACAATAATTATCCACATTAGACAAACCTTGGTCCCTGTCAATTCCTCGGTTTCTAGCAAACTCTCTTGCCCAGAACACAAAACTGTGACTCACAATCCAAACTCTAACATTTTGAAAAATGGAGGAGTAGCACACAGGAGACGTCTGCAGCTCAATAAGGCAGTTTTCAATGTGATGTCAGTTACAAATAGCTCTAGCAAGTAAAGTTTAATACAACACAGTTCATTGACTGGTGTAAATAAGGTAGTGATTAAAACTAGGTTGTGCAATAAATTTAAAAAAAGAACATGTGTGATTGGTTATGAGGAATATGTTTGTGATTTATACACTCAAACACTGTTATGAGCCCCAATGTACCCCAATATAGGCCTAGGTAGCTGAATGACAACCTTTGGAGTTATACCATCATTTATACACTCCGTATTAGGAAGCGTTTTTGGAGGGCTTCCACTGGTCCTACTCGTTGTAGTGGGTATCCTGTTTTTTTTTTCCACCTACGCAATGGATGTCCCAACTTCCAAAGAGATGGAAAAAGCACTCCTGGTGTGACGTTGCCGTGAACACATGGTACTCCATCTGGGCACACCTCAGCTTCGGGAGCTAAGCAAGAATTGGTTCCTATCATTCAGATCAGTCTGGGTTGACTATGTCTTGCCTGTGCTCCGCTGCCTATTCTGGGGATACGAATGCTTGTTGGACATATGTCTAACACTTTCATTGGTTGCGCCACCTGTCGTAGACGTACTACTGGACTCCTTAACCCCTTGAGTGCTTATGACGGAACCACGCCGTCATGAGTCCCGGGCGGCATGTGCTCATGACGGCGTGGTTCCGTCATGCCGCTCCGCCCACGCGGGACTAATTCCCCGCCTGTGCGGGCGAATTAATGAGCGGGCGTGGTCATGGCGGAACCACGCCGTCATGAGCACACGCCGCCCGTGACTCATGACGGCGTGGAGCCGTCATGAGCACCAAAGCGCCGCGCTCACCCCCTAGCCCCCCCGCGCCGCGGGGGAATTCGCGCCGCGGCGAAGGGGTTAAAGGCCCACGTATTACAGTGTCCTCAGTGTATTCCCATGTTGATATTGGCATCCTTAGAGCCACCACAGGATGCTTCAGCTCCTATCGTAATGGACACCAGCTCTGCAACAGGCTCACAGGAGTAGAGTGCTTCCTCAGCGGCTGCTGTGGGAACCGGAGAAGATCACCTTTGCTTCATTGACCTAATCCAAGAGGTGTTACAGGGACCATCATCTGCGAAGACAAGCAACAGTGATGTTGCGTCTCCAACACAGGACACATAAACATTTGGCTCTCCGTGTGATGGGAACAATTCGGCCTTTTTCCAAAACAAGCCAAATTTGATTTTGGTAACATCATTTTGTTTTATTTTCCTCTCCTTGCTCTCACTGAGCACCACGGCTTTCGATGTGCTCAGTTAGTCTAAACAGTATATTAACTATTTAGAGGACTTATAGAATATTTTTTTTTCTTTTTACATCATTTTTACTTATACAATGTTTTTAGATGTTTTTTATATTTGTTTTTTAACAATGTTTTTTATGCTTCTTAGACAGACATATTTTATCATTAGTTTATCTTACCGTCCTTCGGATGAGGAGTGGGTGTTATGAGCCCCAGTGTACCCTGATATAGGACTAGGTAGCTGCATGACGTTTACAAACATTTGTCCTACCTTGCTCTACATAACGGCTCTGGCGCTGACCTTTTGCCTAGTTATGTGCTGAATAAATGTTGTGTGGTTTTCTTTGAAAACTAGCCTCATTTATTATGCATGAGGATTCATAGTATCACACAGCAGGATCACCATCTTCTGTATAAGAACTCTGTACAAAAGTCACCGCTATCGTCATTCTTCAGTGACAGGCCCACAGTATCATTACATATCTAGGTAGAACCCCTGAGGGTACCTTTTGGGTATATAAGCACCACATCTTCGCTGGGCAAACCAGAGGAGAAGCTTCCATGCTGACACGAGACGCTGGAGTCTCTACAGGCAGAAACACCAGCACTCAGTGGTCTGACATCCCTTGCAGGGTGTCGAACTAGTGACCAAGAGGGGGTCCTTCGTTCTTTCCCATCAGGTAATCGGGTTGGCTCTTTCTTAGGGGGATTCTTGGTTTCACACCTACATACATGATATGTACATTTAGCTAGGGTTTGCATCTTAGGAGTACGCTTGATTATTGCTATGCATCTATATGCCTGCATATATTCACTGTTCTAGCACCATGGTAGAATTCTACCTTTTATTTACCCTGTCGGTGCTTGCAATCGTATATATCTATTTATGTCTAATGGTTGTCGCAGCACACATATTTTATACTAGAATGACGCTGGTTCAATGCTTATTGAAAATGTGAAAATGTCCCCATCGTTTATTCTGTGTATCTCTCTGAGACCAAGTGAGCATGAGCGACTGAGCAAAAAGTAGTACACTGTTTCCACGATCCCTGAAGGATCAAGGGTTGTCATGTTGGATAGTTGCCAGAGACTATTTGCTCCTTGGTAAAGTTAGGGGGCTTATGGTGGCACTGTGAACTAGCTGGTCTAAATGCTAACATATCCTTTGCGGGTGTCTGGAATCAGTCTGGACACCAATCCCTTAGTTTATGTTGTCTAAACGCACAGATCCTATATAGATTTATAGGAACTACACAACACCACATCTGTGAAATTTGCCTTGGAATTTAGCATGCTGCTGTAGAGACAGTTGTGAACTTCTGACCTACTGCTAACAGAGAATATTACATTGTTGGTTACCATGGAAACCGAGCTACAAGAGTATGGGAGAAGGGAAGACGAAAAGGCTAGAATGTTAATGTGAGGAGACCTTTTATACGAGAAATAGTGAATACGATTTGTTTTGGTCTAAATTTAGGGTTTGCTATGAAGTGGTGTGTAAGTGGTAATGTTAGTGAATAGTTTTTAAAAAAAGTTCTTAATTTCCCGAGCGGATCTATGGATTCTCCATGAGGTTACATGGGGGGCCTCACTGGCACCCCCGGATTCCTTTGTATATTTGCGGATCTTGCCCAAACTCACTACTAAATTGGCCTCTCTTTACAGGAGTTAAACAAAAGGTTAAGAAATCTGACCATTCAGAAGAGCTGTATGATTAGTAAGGAGAGGAAATAAAATGAAATCACTGTTTCTAATTGTTTGCAGTCTCTGTAACTTTGAAAGCAAAGGTGAGTAGGATGCCACTACTGATTGCCTTGTATGAGAGTGGTCTACCATTCTACTGCTTGTTTTTTTTGTGCTTGCTTGAGACAGGTTTGACAACCTGATATTGAGAAAGAAAAATGCTCACCAACACAGTCTGATTTAACAGGTATGTGTATTAAGCTGTAGCATAAATAAAAGTTGATACAGAAGGACTGAGTGTGAGTTAGGTGAATGAAAGTGAGTGCGATGTTTGACAATAGTAAAAGGCAATGTTCAGAGCGAGTAGAAGATGAAAATAAAGTAAAGTGTATTAATCAGGAGCTATAAAAACTGGTGAAGAAAAACAGAACAGAGGTATACACCAAATTAAGGAGTGACACGAGTGGAATGCTAATGTATGCAGTGAGATATGAAGGTATTTTATTATGTATACAGTTATGGAATAACATATACTTAGATATGTAGTTGATGAGCTGGTTCACACTGATGCTTTTGGTAAGGGAGCAAGGTTTAGTTAAATATATTTACTTTTTGTACATAATGATATAACTATGCATATAGTCTCAGATGAGAAGGTACAATGATGCATATATTTAGATAGTCAGAAGTACGCTGATGTGTGCATGCTTTCCTATACCAATTTAGACCTCCTTTATTCTCATTCCAATGCTTATACAGGTACTGTTATAACCATTCTCATACTAATACAGAGACTCTGACATCCTCTCATATACCCATACAGAGACTCTCACACCCCCTCACATACCCATTTATGCACTGTCGCACCCTCTCACATACCCATTCAGACTTCCTTTATTCCTATTCACCTATCTATACATTCTGACATCCATTTACTTACCCATACAGAGTCACAGCCATTCACATACCCATAAAGAGACTCTCACATACCCATGTAGATACCCTTATACCCATTTACATACTCATACAAAGACTCTCATATAGTTATGCAGACACTGTTATACCCATTCACATACCCATAAAGAGACTCTTACACCCTCTCACATACCCATTAGGCCTGGGCGGTAAATTCCGTTCCACTCGCGGAATTTGGGTAATTTCGCGTTCCGCGGAGAACGCGGAATTGCCAAAAATTCCACGGCTTCGTGGAATTTTTTGCTTGTTCGCGCTTTCAAAATGTGTGTTCGCGAGATATTTCTCCCCAAGCACGCAAACAGCGTTCGCGAACAGGAAAAAAGCATTGTGAACGGGCGGAACAAGCAATTCCGCGTGTTCGCGGAAGTTTTGCGTGCTCGCAGAGATTTTTTACCGTTTCGCAGAGCTTTGCGTAGCGCGACTACGCAAATTCTGCCCACCCCTACCCAAACACAGACTGTCACAATCTCTCACATACCCATATAAAGACTCTTACATCCTCTCACATAACCATGTAGACACCCTATATACCCACTGACATATGCATATAGAGGTTCCCACACCCTGTCACATACATATACATAGACCTTCACACCTTCACACATAGCCATAGAGATAGTATGACATCCATTCATTTCGCCATACACAGACTCACACACACTGAGCTGCCCATGTAGAAACCCTTATATCCATTTATATACCTATACATAGGCTCTCACACCCTTTCACATATCCATCCATAGACTGTCAGATCATCTCACATATCTATACAGACACTGTTACAACCTTTCACCTATCTATAGAGATACTTGCACATCCTATTACTTATTTATACATACACCCTTATACACATTCACATACATATACTTAGCCTATGACACCATTTCATATACTCATATGGAGCTCTTTTATTCTTATTGACATACTTATACAGACTGTGACACCCCTTTTCATACTCATTCCCTCTCACTTACCCATAACAGATACTGTAATACCCGTTCGCATACTGATACAGTGACTTAGACATTCTCTCACATTCCCATAGGGAGACTCTTGTATCCTCTCACATACTGATGTAGATACCCTTATACCCACTGAGATATGCATACAGAGATTTAGACACCCAACTATACACTCTCATATACTCATATACATACTATTATATACATTTGCTTACATATACACAGGCTCTTACACCCTGTCAGATATCCAATCATAGACTATCAGACCATGTTACTTATCTATACAGACATTGTCACAACTATTCACATACCTATAGAGATACTCTCACACTCTCTCACGAATTCATACAAACAGCCTTATATGCAGTCATATACACATACTCAGACTCTGACATCCTTTTAGATAATCATAAAGACCGCCTTTATTTTGATTCATATACTTATGCAGAGTGTAACACCTATTCACATAGTCATAGAGAGACTCTTACTCTCTCACTTACCCATATAGATACTATTATACCTATTCACATACTGATACAGTGACTCTGACATCCTACCACATATCTATAGACAGACACTCACACTCTGTCACATACCCATACATAGAGTGCCACAGCCTTTCACATACCCACACAGGTAGTGTCAACCTTTCACATACCCATACATAAACTGTCATAGGCTGGCACCTACCTATACAAATAGTGTCATAATCATCTTTATATGTATACATAGATTCTCACATATTTTCACATACCATGTACAGAGCTTTATGTCAATTGGCAAACCCATAAACAGACTGTCAGACCCTCTCACATAGTCATACATACAGTGTGAGACCCTGTTACTTACCTGTACAGGCACCCTAATACTCATTGACATACCTATACAGATACTCTTACACCCTCTCACATATCCATACAGATACCCTTATACCCATTCACAAAGCTACACACAGACTCTTTCACATACTTATTCAGACCTGCTTTATTCCCATCCACATACTTATACAGACAGTGTAACACCCATTCACAGATTCATACAGAGACTCTCCCATACCTGTACAGTCTCTCACATGCTTACACATACATATTGAGGTTTTTTTATTCCCAATCAGATACAAATACAGACAGTATAACATCTATTCCCAAACTCACATAAATACTCCTTCACCCTGTCAGATATCCATACAAACACTTTATAGTCATTCACATAATGATACACAGACTCTGACATACTGTCACAAACCCATAAAGAGATTGTCACACTCTATTACATATTTGTATGTACACTGTTACAGCTTGTCACATACGTATTGAGGCCTTCATTTTTCCTGTCCACATATGCATACAGACAGTCTCACACCTATTCGCATACCCTTGTAGAGACTTTCACACCCTTTCACATACTGATATAGAGACTCTTATACCCATTCACATAGCCATAAAGAGATTCACACACACTGTCGCATACTTATACATAGACTTTCACAGCCTCTCACATAGCTTTACAGACAGTATCACAACCATATACATAGCCATACAGAGACTCTTACATACCCATGTTGCGACCCTTATATCGATTATCCATATTATATATTGGTTTTAAAAAAAGTATGCAAAAAACTGTCTGTTTGGAAGGGAGAAAGGAAATCAAATAATGTTCTTCACAGGTAATGGAAAAGTAGACTTGGAGGGAGTTGGGCAACATAAATAAAACACATCAAGAAGCTACAGGGGAAATAGTCTATATACAAGGGGCAAAGAAAATGTCCAAAATCAAGTCATTGTTCAGTCAGTCAACTGTCCTACTGGTCATCCTCTTTTTGCATGATGTGCAGATCCTCTGCATCAGATGCAGGCTCCTGGCTGGCCGATGCAGGACAAAACATCACATGGGGTTGGGACACACGAGGGGTATGGGGGAAACAGTGTGGGACAACGTACAGGGTGACAGATTGAGGGAGGTTTGGGAGGAACATTGGGCAAGGGCAGATGAGATGGCTGCACCCAAGGAAGGGATTGAGGCATTGAGGGTGGCCATGGATCTTGCATGTTCCTCTCGAAACATACGCAGCTCCTCACATAGCTTCAGTAAGATCCGAGAGGACATGCCTGGCTGCTCCTCATGTGCCTCCATCACTTCCTGGGATGCAGCCACTGGAGTCAGAATACAGGGAGGGGTTTGTGTCTGACATGAGAAGTGTAGTGTGTCGGGGTCAGAGCCTTCCCTTGGGTTTCCCTGGCAGCCACTTGGAGCGGGACTAGTGACAGGGGATGCAGCTTTAGGCCCCGATGGAATAGGGGCCTCTAGAGTCAGGGAAGGGTTTGTGGCAGGCCCAGGTTGTGATGGAACACGCATTGAGGACACCTCAGCAAATGAAAGGTCTTGATTGTCAGGGGGAGAGTTGATTTCCTCCCCCCCAGCAGGAGGTATCCAGTTCTTCACCCCCCTACAATGTCCTCAGCTTCCACCCGGTCTATAGTGCTCTATAGTGCTCAATGTTAGTTCTGCCTCTGTCTCGGTGGTCACATTTTTACTGCCTACAGATGTTATAGGTCCCTCGTCCTCCTCTTCCTCTTCAGTGCTGCAAAGAGGTTGTGGCCGCCATTGCCCCAGGATGTCCTTCTCTGCCCATGGTCCTGTTGGTGTTAGCCATCTGGGCCCACTGAAATAGAAGACAAAATATTATGTAGTTGTTGTACACATCAGAACGACACACATAACTACATGAAGCAAGTGCAGTCTTTGGGCACCATTACGATGCCGATGGGACCAACACCGACAGGCCATTGGTGGCAGTCCCACCACTAGACAGTCATTCGGGCTGACCGCCTCAATACGATGCAGGCGGTCAGACCCTTGATTGTCGGGGGATAGACCGCCGCCTCCGACAGTATATACTGATCCCAACTGGGCAGTGGTTGGAAACATGATCCTGAATGGAGGCAGTGCATGCGCAGGCACCGCCATCAGGATTACAATGTCCATTTCTGACAGCCTTTTCATGGCGGTCCAACTGCTGTGAAAAGGCTGTGGAAAAGGACTTTGGGGGCCCCAAGCAGGGCCCTGTTCCTCTTGGGTCACTGCTAAGTGGCCTGGGGGCACTTGTAATGCCCCCCACACATCCATCACTGTCTGCCAGGCACCACATGGTGCTTGGCACACGGTGCATAGATGTGCACAAACTGCCTTTTTCTACTGCAGCTTGTGCTGCAGCCCTTTTCCTCAGCCGCAGCACAAGCCACAGTAGAAAAAGGCGTTTCCAACCACCTACACGGTGGTCTTATCATAATGTGGTGGGTGGGACCGCCAAACTCTTGTCAGGCGGTCTCATTCCGGCTGTGATGGTGGTCAGTCATGCAACTGACTGCCATTGTAATTAGGCCCTTTGATCTCACTATACAATTAGAAGTGACTAGCAGTGTAATGTATGTGTACGTTCACTGTGATGTCCTGATTTGACTCACACATTGATATCTTACTTGAATTTAGATGGCGTACAGTTCTGTACTGACCAACCCTCACCTTCAGCATTCTTGTAATCTGTGTTTCCTGTCATTGCTACATAGTCATCTTCCAATGCCAGTCTACAAAAGGAGATGGGAGACAGTCATGATGGATATATACCCACTTAGGCATGGTTCTGGGATGATCCTGTGATATGTAGTCTCAGCACTCTTACTAAGAAAATGTCATCCGCGGTGTAACATTGTATAACACCTCACAAATGCAGATTTGGATGTACATATTCAAACAAGGGCTCGGATAGTAGCTTTGCTAAGAGGTGAGTCTAATAATTTGATATTCCCTACCAACACCAGTGCCACATTTTGTGTTTAAAGACTGCTTAGTTGGTGCTGTACCCTGGTCAACACATGTGGCTAATTGTTACTTCTACCTTAACTGGACAAATGCCAAACAAGCCACTGTTGGGAAGACGTGTGGATATGGACCCCCTTGGAGAAGTTGGTATCACTTTAAAGTGAGACAAAGATCTCAAAGTCTGTCTTTACTACATGGCACAAGATTATTTGTCTTATTATGAACCCAAACTCACAAAAGGTATGCAAGGTACAGCATCCAACACCCAAATGCCTCTCATCCACACACTGGACAGTGTCTGTGCCATTCCTTACCTAATACACACAGCAGTCATGAGCCTTTGGTTCGCCAGTAATGCTGCTACTGATGCCTTTTTTCATACAACTGCACATGTGAGGGTAATTTTCCCCAGTGGCTTCCAAACACTACAGGTCCCAGAATGCACTCTGCTCAGTGCATTCCATGTGCAACAGTGAGGCTTTGGCCTTATAATGACTAGTGCATTTGCACAGATTAGGTAAAAGGAGACATGAGACACACACCAAAGGCATGCAAGGTACAGCATCCAACAAGCCTCTCATCCACACACTGGACAGTGCCTGTGCCATTACTTACCCAATGCACACAGCAGTTATAAAAGTCTTGGTTCCCCAGAAATGTAGCTGCCAGTGCTGGTTTTCATACAACTACACTTGTTCTGGTATTTTCCCCAGGTGGCTCCCAATTACTACAGGTCCCAAAATGCACTCTGCTGAGTGCATTCTAAGTGCTACAATGAGGCTTTGACCTTAAAATGATGGTTGCATTTGCACAGATTAGGTAAGAGGAGACATGGGCACCTGCTTGTACAGCTCTGTCATCCCTTGCATCATACTATCAGACACATATTGCGGTTAATGCACTTACCAGCTCTCTGCTGCTCATGCTCCTCCAGCTGAGCACGGTGAGTCGGTCAGGCTGCCCTCAGGACCCTCCCATAAAGTGGCGAGAGGTGGGGCCAGTGCACATGGGGCTGGGAGTACTGGCCCAATATTTTCTGGTCCCAGCGTTTCTGGTCTTCTCAGTGCTTACGGTATGCCCTGCCCCCCCCCGGTCATAGACGCCCACTGCACTGCAGCACTCCACAATGGAGGCCCAGATTCCGGTGTGCGCTGCATTGCTCAGTTGGTCCTTGAGCCCCCGACACAGCTGAGGGTACTTCGATAGCACCCCCTCAGCTAATTGATCCAATTCCCTTTCCTGAAAGGGGGTGCTTTCTCCTCAAGTCCCTCAGCCATGTTGGAGGCAGTTTGGGTTTACAGAGCAGCAGGATGGCAGAGGATTGGATCTGGTGCTGAGGATGACTCAGAATGAACAGAAATGGCTGCCAGCAACTTCCTGTGATGTATTTTCTGCCCAGCATTTCCTGTGTGTCATTTCCTGTTTGTAATTGTTATGTTACAGCCTGTTTTCAGAATCTCCGGCCCGGGTGTGTACTCTCCGCTTGCAGAATGGACACTCCGCATATGGAGCGGAGACTCCGAAAATGGTCCGGAAACCAATTTTTTCAAAAAGGAACATTAGGAATGTGAGATAAATGTAAGAGCAGGGTGTGAAATTCAGTTTGGGAAGGGAAGACGGTGTGGGCAGACACTACATCACATCCCAGAAAAGTTTGCCCCTTTGCATCATGGTACATGCAGTCCACAATTTGTGCTTAATTCAGTGTTGACTGTAGTGTTACACCAAAGTCGGGGGAAGCAGTGCTGTGTATCCCCATACACATAGGGCCTGATACACAAAGGGCCTCATCACTCATGGTGAGGGCCCCACTGTTGTGGGAGAGTTGGGGGCAATTCCTTCACTACGAGACAGTTGTTAGAATAAAAATGTCCTAGCTGTGTTGTTTATATATTGTTCTGCATAAGTTAGCATTCGCGGCACCATTTTATGTTTACCCGCCATTTTGATCCATGAGCGTAACTAATCTCTCTCTGCCTCTGCGAGAAGCAGCTTTGGTAATTTTCGTTTCTCCAAGGTTGGGCCTTGCTGTACTGATAAAGTGTGTACTCCTACGATGTCTCCCTAACTAGATGTAACTAAATGTACCTAGCATCTATGTAGGTGTTATGCCAAGATTCCCTCTAGGATCTAGTCCACCCCATTACCTGAGAGTTAGAGAATATGGGATCCCATCCTGGTCTCGAGTTGGACACCCCGCGAGGGATGTTAGACCACTGCTAGCTGGAGCATCTGCATGCAGGAACCTCAGCGTCTCTGGTCAGTGTGTCAGCCGGGAAGTCACGGTCTCCTCTCTCTTCCTAAGCAAGATGTGTTGTATATATACCCATAGGTCTCCCCTTGGGGTCCTATCTTGCTGTGTTACTGTGTCGGCCTAAAGGATGATGTTGGGCCTGAACTTTATACAGAGATATTATACAGGAGATGGTAATCCTACTGTTAGTCTTGCTGTGCTTCCAAGAAGCCTCATGCATAATGTATGAGAATCGAACCAGGGAAAAACCTGCGTTCTGAATGCAGTGTCATATCTAGGTAAAAGGTCAGTGCCTAAGAACCGTTATGTATGTAATGTAGGGAAGGATGTAGGTGAAAGGTTGCGATGTTACCTGCACCTATATAGGGTACCTATACGGAATATAACAGGACGGACCAGGGATCACTGCACAAGAGAGTTCCTGAACTCGCAGCTGCCCCTTCTGTCCTGCCGGACAGTGCCTCGCCCAGCGGTCATCCCAACTGGGGTCCTGAACGGCAAAACCCTTGGATCTGACCGTTTGGTCCGAAGAGTCGGCAGTGGAGAATACATTTGTTTGATCTGTGTGCACCAGGTGAGTTTATTTTGGTTCTTTGCGGATATGGTACCATTTTGGTTTGTATTTGGCGCGGTCTGAGGACCAATTTTGGTAAGAGGTGTTTGTGAACAATTTGGCTCACTTTTGAAAATGCCTGGATTTAGCCGATTCTTGGTTTCTTGTTGTCGTTGTTGCTCTGCAGATGCTCAATTGGAAGAAAGTCAGCCAGTGCCTCCAGAAGGCGCTCTGAACTTTGATATGTATGTGAAGCATGGCCTTTGCCCTATCATGTTTAATACGCCATGGCACAAATATACGAGGGACAATGCGAGTTGCAGTTGCCGTTGACAGGCACTTTTGATGAACAAAAAATTGTTTTTTTACAGGAGAAGTTGTTTGCAAAAAGAAGTAGACAGTCTATGTTTGATTCTCTTCGAATGTGGCAAAAGGAGGCTAAGCAGAGGCGAATGAAAGCAGAGAAAGAGGCCCAGAAGGGGAGAATGCAAACATTGACTCAGAAAGCTGTAGCACATGATAGAGAGAAACAAGAGATAGGGATTGAACAT
Organism: Calotriton arnoldi; assembly: GCA_963921515.1. Taxonomy (NCBI): domain Eukaryota; kingdom Metazoa; phylum Chordata; class Amphibia; order Caudata; family Salamandridae; genus Calotriton; species Calotriton arnoldi. Next base: position 1,047,371 of record CAWUFW010005504.1, on the reverse strand, counting down.
GAAGATAGGAGGTTTCGATTGAATATTGATAAATCTTATGTGACCCAAGAAGAAAATGATACGTTTGTGGAACACTTGTCAGATACTCGACCCCCACCCCCATATGTCCCGCAGAGGATATATCCTGCTCTTCCCTCAGAGGCTCAGCTGCCTAGTTCTTCTGTCTCTGCTGTTTCTGCTTCTGTTACTGTTGATCGGACTGCCTTGGCCACGGCACCTCCTGTCCTTTCTTTGTCCTCGCCGTCTGTGGCAACTATGACTGTTAGTACTCCTGCAACACCTATTGTTTTGGCTTCTCTTTCGCCAGCTCTTACACCTGTGACACAGACGGCAGCGACGTTAGTGCCTTCTACCTCTGTTATCACTCCCACTGTGTTCTTCCATTCCCCGACATTACAGAGTAGTGGGACACCAGTACGTGGATTTGCGGATAGAGACTGGACGAAGTTCAAGGAGCGAATGTTGTCCATATGTGCGATCAGAGATGGGAAATGCAGAGAAAAAGGTAGTGGCTAAACAGGCTGCGCAGTGGGCCCGAAACCCCATTTATGGTGTGGAAGATGTGTGGAGTGTGATGAAAGACTGAGCCTTTTGTACAACAGCATGCCCTTAAGCATATGTTGTCTACTTTGATCGGTCTTTGGGAGCAGTGCTTCAATGATGCAGCACCGCAAATTCTATATGATATTAAGGATCATGTATATGTTACTGATATGGCACCTGGTCAAGTTTTTGGTAATGTTGCGACGTTGGTTGCTTATCGGGGTAGACTGCTTGAGAAGAGTCCCACCCCGGTATCTCAGTTTCCGATGTGGGAGGTTCATCCTATCTATCATCCTGAAATACCAGAGCTAAGGGATCAGCACAATGTTGTTACTAGACCTGGGGCAGCGGCCCGTTTCCAAGAACAATGGATTTATACTCATGGAAAAGGAGTGAAGTATTGTCTCTTAAGACTCAGTTACCTGATCCTAGGAAGAATCCGACTGCTTATTATAAAGAATTGACTGAATCTGCCTCTTCTACAGTGATGACACTTGATGATATTGAAATGTTCTTTGGCTTACTAGTTCCGGTTGATATTTGGGGACAAGTTGGCAACTGCGGAGAACTTTTGGCGGTCCTCTGTGGCGCCGCACCCGCAGTGGTGGGAGCCGTTCTTGGAGACATCCCAGAGCCTGTTCTGCTGGGCTTTGCTGGCATTGATGTCGGTCTCTGTCTGTCCCTGCCCAACAAGCACAGCAGCAGTGCGGGCGGTGGAGCGGTGAAGGCAGCAGAGGGCGGGGTATCGACTGCAGCCTCTCTCCCAGGATCTTGCTCTGCATTGGTTCTGGTCTGGCCTGGCCGGCAGCAACCAGGAACAAAGAACAGCAACATCCAGGAAGCAGCAGGTAGCCCAGCTCTCAGAAGTGGCCCGCTTGGTCGGGTGCGGCTTAAGCGCTGGGGGCTTCCACTATAATCACTGCCCAAAAACATATGAAAGAAACATCTCTATCAGCTTAAACAGCACTGGAGACACACTCTACCTCAAACATCGAGGGGAAGCCTGTTCTGTTGTGCCGCTCTGCTCCTGCTGCCACTGCAGCTTGGCCCGGTGGCCAGAGGGCCAGGAGGACCACAGGTACCAGCCTGCCCAGCGGCTGGTTACCCAACGCTGTCTCTTTCCAGCGCCAGGAGGCGCTTCAAAACCATTGCAGGGCTCCCGCTGTGCAGGAAGCCCGTTCTGTTGTGCCGCTCTGCTCCTGCTGCCGCTTGACCCAGCGGCCAGGGGGCCAGGAGGACCATAGGTACCAGCCTGCCCAGGGGCTGGTTACCCAACGCCGTCACTTTCCCACACCAGGAGGCGCTTCAAAACCAACGCAGGGCTCCGGCTGCGCGAGACGCGTGCGGGCACGCCCGGGCCAAGGGCGGGCCCGTCTGCGCCCGTCAGAGCCAGGAGGAGGCTGGGCTGGGCCCCCCCCTAACATCCCTGTTCTACGACCCCCAGGAGGATGGGGAAGATTAAAGCAAACCAGCCAGCATCTGAGGCGGTAATGAGAACCACACTTGACTCTTTCCTTGCTAAAGCTACTAGCGCCCTCGATAGAGAAATAGCGAACGTGGAAAGGAGGCTCTCTCTGGGAGCGGGGGGGGTCTTAACTGATGCTCTGCACCCCCTCAGCCGTGACACCACCCAACCCACTGTTGGTGAAGACACCGTATGTGAACCCCCTTTCACCCCGTCAACAGACCCAGATTGTACTCCTGGGGGCCAGTCAAAGCCTGAGGCTGCCCCTTTCACAGCCAAAAGGAAAAGAGGTCTATCTAAAGTAGCCCAAGACTCCACAGCAAAAAAATCTAGAAAGATTAACCCCGGGCAGGACAAAACAAGAGCCCCGGCTTCCCTACAGATGAAGCCATGCTCGTCCTATGGCTGGCAGGAGGTTGAAGCACATCTTAAAGAACTTATCGACCCAATTGTCACTAGGCTGGATTCCATTGAACGAACTCTCACTGACTTAGTGGCAAAAACCTTAAGGACATAATATGTTTCACAGGCTGGGGGAGGGACACTAGCGACTCCAGGACACGTGCCCGTCAGTCTGGTCGCTACAAGTAGTAAGTGGCAACAGGGCCAAGTAAAAGAAAATTCTATCATAGCAAATACAGACCGCATAGAGGATGGTCGACACACATTGCAGTCGGTAGCACATCCCTCTGGGCTTAACAGAGGCACGACTGCGGGGGATACAGATGCCATGAATCCTAATGCATATATAGCCCCGATAGCTCTCAATTCCAATCCTAACACGATCCCAAATGCTAATACATTTAGCACACGCCTCAGCACAACTCCGCCGAGTATCGACCCTCCAACTCTCAATTTATCACCCACGGCTTGTCCTTTTGTGATCACCATGGTAAATGTCCCACCACTCAGAGCCTCCCAAAACAAAACTACTGCACAATTGATGGCGACGGCCAGACATTGGTTATCCAATGCTGCTGACATAGGCCATCTAATACAAAACCATTTGATAATGGCCAGGAGAATACCTTGGGTAGGCAATGGACCAAAACTAATTAATAACGATTGCATTGTCCTTAATTTTAACAACTGAGGGCTGGTCAGGCACTTACTTTGCCAGCTACCATCAGCCCCTTCCACCCACTCACAGATTTTTACACTCCAATTGGCTTTCTTCTATAAACCACCACCCAAACTTAAACTTACTACTAATAACGCAGGTTACCAGACAGTTAATAACCCAAATCTCCCTTGTCAGTTAACGGGGAATACCCCTTGCTTGGTAAAAGGTTTGCCATCCTTGAGGATCTGGGTACCTGCGATTGACTCAGCCCCCCCTGTAATCCATCACCCCACCCGGCTCTCCCGAGCATAAGGATGAAGCACAATACGCGACGGTAGACTGTTATACCATGGGGCGTTCCCTGACCACCACGCAGGCTTCACTTGACTTTCCATGTCTGTCATCCGCCGCTTTTAGTAGGGCAACCCCCTTCCAGCCCGATGAAGGAGTTATCTCACTTATCTCATGGAATATAGCCGGATTTAAAAAGGAAAAGGGCACCCTGGTCTGGGACTCAGAGACGAGGGACATCAGCATTATCTGCGTACAGGAGACATGGGCACAAAAACCTTTCTTCCTAAACGGTTACCGTTCCTTTTTTACACCAGCCATCCCATCTATTGCAGGCAGAGCTAAAGGGGGTCCAATACCACTTATTGCTAATACCCTTTCGTTTGATAAAATAGTATTTGCCAAATGTTCGATTCATTTTCACATTATTGTAGCCAGGAGACGGAATTGTCCAGATTTAGTATTAATACATTTTTATAATAACAATTTTTTTAACTTAGCACAGGTAGCAGAAGGGCTGGGGCACACACTGGAGGACTTACTACTTAATCACACTAGACGGCCATTTATCATATGGGCAGGGGACTTTAATTCCCACATTTGTAATTATACAGAACATAACGTATGTGGGGTTACTGATGATCAGGGCCAGCCCCTGATTCACTTTCACCACCATAATTACGGCAATGCTCTAAATAGTCTACTGATGACACTGGACCTGGACATTGCCAATCCAAAATGCTCTATCTCGGGGGAAATGGAGGCCACATTTCAGCAGGCAGGGGGTTCCTCCTGTATTGATTTTATTCTGTTCCCCACGACCTCATGCAGAAATGTTAAGAACTTTGAGGTCATACGGTCCGCATCTAGTGATCACTCCTTTATGTACTTTACGTTTAGCTGGCACTTGCCCAAAAGACCGGGCTCCAATTGCATATCTAAACCAACATTAGACAGGAAAAAAGGGTATACTTTAAAATGGGCTAACATCGATCCCGTAAAGCTATTACCAAGAATAGTGTCCTTCTCTTATAAGGAGATTTCCTTATGTTTAAACTTATCCTCCACAGCTTACCAAACCATGGAAGCTTTTAACACGATTCTAATTTTGATAAAGGGTCATCTTACCTGCCAAACTTACCAAAAGAAACCTTTAAGAGAAAAATGGTTTGGAAAAAAGTGCTCGCAGGCACTAGCGGATCTACATAAAGCACTTAAATCGCAACCTAGTGACTAAATTTGTATTAGCTCTCTTAGGAAGGCTTATAAATCAGCAAGGCGGGAAAGAAAAACGGAGATCACCAACGAAGCCTGGGAAAACCTGAGAGTAGCATCTATAGCTAAGGACAGCAAATCTTTCTGGAAAATAATTAATTGTCCTCTTTTCCAGGAGGAGAGTGGGCCCTCACTGGACCTCCACATTGATGAGGCCACGTGGATAAATCACTTCCCAAAAATATTTCAGGAACAATCACCTAACATCCCGGAGTTACCAGAGCAACACTCTAGGACCCCACTAGCACTGGAGTTCTCCATAGGCGAAGTGGAAATTGCATTAAATCAATCCCCGGCATTGAAGGCTCCCGGGCCAGATGGGGTCACACTAGATGTCTTTACAACTAACAAACCCCTCTGGGTACCTATCCTCACAACTGCATTTAACGCCATAGCGATAGTCGGCCCTCCGCCGTCCTGGAGACAGTCCGTCATAGTACCAATCCATAAGAAGGGGAGTGGCGCAGACCCGGCCAATTATCGCCCTATTTCTCTGCTGGACAGCACAGCAAAGTTAATGGGCAGACTGCTGCTGAACAGGTTGGAGGAATGGGCAGAGGAGAACAAAATCCTCGCTGAAGCCCAGTATGGCTTCAGGAAGGGGAGAGGCACAATAGACCAGTGCCTCAACCTCGCCCTAATTGCCGCAAAATATTTTGTTGCCAAACAGTGGCAGCTGTTTCTGGCATTCATGGATTTGTCCGCGGCCTTTGACTGCGTGAGCCACAATAAATTGTGGTCCATCATGGAGTTTCTCGCCGTGGACACACCCATAATCTCATTCATTAGAGACCTGTACAGACAAGCAGAGGCAGTTGTCCGCTACGGGAAAAAAGGGGAGTGTACAAAACCTTTTAGGATTCATAAAGGGGTAAGACAGTGTTGTGTTCTTGCCCCCTTTCTCTTCTCCCTTTACACAAATAAACTCTCCGAAGCTTTGATTGAGAAATGCAAGGACGTTCCAGTGGTAGGCCCACATCCCCTACCTGTCATGCTCTATGCAGATGATGCCGTCCTTCTAGCTAGAACACCAATGGCCTTACAGCTTCTGATTGAGACATACTCCACATGTATGGCAGAGCTAGGCCCACACGTTAATAAAACAAAAACCTATGTGATGGCTATGGGCGGGGCCAAGAAGCAGAAAGTAATGGGCTTTAATATCGATGGCAGGAAACTGGATAGAGTGGACATTTTTATGTGGTAAGTAGACATAATATCGAAAATTTAATATCAATGTCTAATAATATCGAGTTTTTAATATCGAAGGTAGTAAATATTGATGTTAAATATATCGAAGTACAAAATGTCGTTTATTAAAATATCGTTATGCACAAATATTGTTATAGTAATTTTTTTTATAGTTATATGTTTGTTAATGTTATAATAATAGTTAATGCTATAAAAGTTTTGAATTGTAATATAATTTTAAGGAGCAGGATGTTGGGTTTATAGGTTATAAGGGTGGGGAGTGTTTTAAAATATTTGTTAAAAATATAAAAATGTGTAAAATTAATTTAAATTTGTTTTTTAGGAGCGGGATGTTGGGTTTATAGGGGATAAGGGTGGGGAGTGTTTTAAAATATTTGTTAAATATACAAATGTGTAAAATTAATTTAAATTTGTTTTTTAGGAGTGGGATGTTGGGTTTATAGGGGATAAGGGTGGGAAGTGTTTTAAAAATGTTGATACAAAAGATAAAAGACATTTAAAATTTGTAAAATTCATTTTCAATTGTTTTTTAGGAGCGGGATGTTGGTTTTATAGGGGATATGGCTGGGGAGTGTTTTAAAAAAATGTAAAAAAAGTAAATAAAAGTTACAATTTTAAAAAATGAACTCAAAATTGTTTTTTAGGAGAGGAATGTTGTGTTTATAGGGAATAAAGGTGGGGATTTAATTATTTTTTTAAATATTTACATTTTTTAAATATTTTTAATTAATTAAAAAATATATATATTGTAATTTATTAATGTAATGTTGTGTTAATAGGGGATACATTTGTTTAATTTTTGTTTAAATTCTTTTAAATTTAAATATGAATTTTTTTGAAAATTGAATTTTTTTAATTACTAGAGATATTAATAACCGTGGGCAATGAATTCCGCTTCGCTAGCGGAGATTTGCTAACTATGCATTACATTAAAAACACGGAATTCATGCAAAAACTCCGACTCCACCAAATAGCGGAGTGAGCTACTGCACCCACAACCCTTTGATAAAACAACTTTAACTTTACATGCTAAAAAGCATATAACCAATTCACAAAAGTGAGCGTTGAAAAATATCAGGCAATGAGAGACGTGATGATTTTGAGGTCCCCCCTAACCTAGGGGGAGGACCAAGCAGATGCCTTGAACACAAAGAGCATATCATGCTGAACGATTCGGTGGTGGTCCCATCCTCCTAGGACAACCCCAAGCAAAGTTATGGGCAAAAATACAATGCCAACCAAAGGCCCAGCAAAGCATTATGGGGTGATATTCTAGAGTGCAGTGAATATTATAGTATTAGCTCTCAGCTGAGCCGGGACAGTGCTGCCGCTTGAGGAATGTTTTGATATTGGATACTATAATATTCACTGCACTCTAGAATCTCGTCCCATAATGCTTTGCAGGGCCTTTGGTTGGGATTGTATTTTTGCCCATAACTGTGCTTGGGGTGGTCCTGGGAGGATGGGACCACCACCGAATTGTTCAGCATGATGTGCTCTTTGTGTTCAAGGCATCTGCTTGGTTCTCTCCATATGTTAGGGAGGACCCCAAAATCATCACCTCTCTCACTGCTTGCTATATTTTCATATTTACTTTTGTGAGATGACTATATGTATTTTAGCATGTAAAGATAGTTACTTGTTTTACCAGAGGTATGTGAGGTTTTTGTTTTATTAATTGGGATGAGCTGGAACGGAGTTGCAGAGCGGAGTTTCACTGAGTTTTTGATCAATTCCGCAGAATTCCTCGTAGTGGTACTTCGCCAACCCTTAGATATTAATTAAATTTAATGAATTATGTATCAAAATTTGCTAATATATAAAAAAATATATTAAATTTAAATAAAATATATAATATTTATTATAATATATTAATATAAATGTTTTATATTTTATAAATATTAAAAAAATTGTATATATGGAAAGATGTTCTAAAATATTTGTTTACTATTTTAAATTTAAAATGTATGATTTATTTTAATTTATGAATATGATATATACATTTGATACTGAGTAACTAAATTTAATTTTAGATTTTGGAATTTTGAATATAAAACTATATAGGTTTAGTGACCAGAATATTTCATGATTTTATATAAAGTTGAGTGGGAATAGTAAATTATATATGTTTAGTGTCCAGCACCTTCCCTGATTTAATATGAATTGGAGTGGGAATAGTAAATTATATATGTTTAGTGTCCAGCACCTTCCCAGAGTTATTATAGTTTGGAGTGGGAAGAGTAAATTATATATGTTTAGTGTCCAGCACCTTCCCTGATTTAATATTAACTGGAGTGGGAATAGTAAATTATATATGTTTAGTGTCCAGCACCTTCCCAGAGTTAATATAGTGTGGAGTGGGAATAGAAAATTATATATGTTTAGTGTCCAGCACCTTCCCTGATTTAATATTAATTGGAGTGGGAATAGTAAATTATATATGTTTAGTGTCCAGCACCTTCCCTGATTTAATATTAAGTGGAGTGGGAAGAGTAAATGATATATGTTTAGTGTCCAGCACCTTCCTAGAGTTAATATAGTTTGGAGTGGGAATAGTAAATTATATATGTTTAGTGTTCAGCACCTTCCCTGATTTAATATTAATTGGAGTGGGAATAGTAAATTATATATGTTTAGTGTCCAGCACCTTCCCAGAGTTAATATAGTTTGGAGTGTGAATAGTGAATTATATATGTTTAGTGTCCAGCACCTTCCCTGATTTAATATTAATTGGAGTGGGAATAGTCAATTATATATGTTTAGTGTCCAGCACCTTCCCAGAGTTAATATTAATTGGAGTGGGAATAGTAAATTATATATGTTTAGTGTCCAGCACATTCCCTGACTTAATAGAAATTGGAGTAGGAATAATAAAATATATATGTTTATAGTTTTGTAATTTGTGAGAAATAATGTAATGTATAGTGGGAATGTTTAAAAATAATATTATAGTTTGTATTAATAAAAAAAATATAAATAATTATCAAATTAATTATTTTATAAAGTACATTGATGTAACATACATATTTTATTACATATACAAGGTTTAAAAAAATAACAAACAAATGATGAAACGTTATTTTTTTATTGATATGTTTCTTTATTTTCAAACATTTATTAATGAAAAGAAATAACATTTTATTTTATTAAAAGTATATTTAATATATATTGTTAGAAATAGAGAAAAAAATGAGAAATTTATTTTTCAGATATATATTTTGTACATATGTATACCTTCATATATAATATTTTTGCAAACTTAGGCCTCATTATGATGGCGGAAGGACTGCCACCGCAGGGCCGACGGTGGAACCGCCGGCCCTGCTGTGGCGGTCCTTCCGCCATCGAACAGAATGTTCCCACCGCCGGATTATGATGGCGGTGGGAACATGACAGCGTCCGCTGCAGACGCAAAGACCGTCCGCCGCCAGCAATCGTACCGATTGCCTGGCGGACAGCAGGGGGCCCAAAATGGCGGCAGTGCCTAGCAGGCACCGTCCACCGGATTAGGATGCATGCCAGAACCTGCCTTTCCATGGCGGCGATGCCGCCATGGCAAGGCATACAGAGTTTTGCATCGGGGCCCGTTGCGGGCCCCCGGGGGGGTTGGGGGGCTGCACTTGGGGGGGGTACCTATGGTACCCCCCTACATTGCCATATACAAGGTGGCAGGCACCGCGCAGTGCCTGTCACGTTGTGCCTGGCAATGCAAACCATGCACTTCTAACATTGCGGATGGAGCTACACCCAGCACCGTCCACAATGTTAAAGGCCAGAATGTGCCCGCCACTGTGCGGGCGCATCCTAATTGGCCTCGTGGGACCACCGCACCTCTGGCGGTCGGTCCCATTTTCCATTACGGTGGCGGGCGGACTATCGCAATGGGGCCCTTAGTTTTAAACATTGTTAAACATTTTATTAGTTATGTACATTTTGAAACATAAAATGATGAAGTTTTACATTGCTTTTTAAAAAATTTTTAGAAAGAAATTAATTTTTAATAGCAGTTATACATTATTATTTTGTATTGTAAACATTGATTACATTCTTACATATAGTATAATTTATTAATAATATATATGTTTTAACATGTTTTTATTACAAACACTTTTTTGAATTTGTTCACATTTTTGTAACATATTGTTATATTTTAAGTAATATTATTTATATTTGAAATCTAAATAATATTAATTACATGTTTTTTAATATAAACATTTTTTATAACATTAATTAAAAAAAATTAACAGTCATTTCACATAGTATATATTTTTATTATACATTGGATTTGAAATGTATATTTATAGAATTATAATAATAATGATTAAATGTTTAATAATATTTATTATTATAATTTTACATTACAAAAAAATAAGAAATAATTTTTAATACATAAATATGATTTTGTAGTATTTTTACAAAAATTTACAGCAATGTATTTATAATGTTGTATCAGTTTATTAAAGAAATAGATAAATCTTTAATGTTTAAAGCAGCCATATTTGTTTCTGACTTGTATTTTGTAACCGCTTAAGTGTGTTGTGGGTCATTTGTGAGGGGAGAAGCAGACGCCAGCAGCACCGGGGTGAGAGCCACGCGCAGCGGGTCCACAGGACTCCAATTCCCAGGCTCCCCTGCACCGCCTCGTTACGCCAGCAGCGCCCGGAGGCGCACTTAAGCACCGGCGGGCTCCCGCAGTGCGGGACGCTACCGCAGACGCCAGCAGCACCGGGGTGAGAGCCACGTGCAGCGGGTCCACAGGACTCCAATTCCCAGGCTCCCCTGCACCGCCTCGTTACGCCAGCAGCGCCCGGAGGCGCACTTAAGCACCGGCGGGCTCCCGCAGCGCGGGACGCGCGTGGGCAAAGCCCGGGCCAAGGGCGGGCCCGTCCTTGCCCGTCCATGCCAGGAAGTGGCTGGGCTGGGCCTTCTCTCTTTCGTTTATTGCTCAGGGTGGCCGCATTTTGTTCAATTGGAAGGTACTGTGCTATGCGCGAATTTAGTCTTGTGGTCTATTGAGGGGAATTGCCATTTACGGACATCTGAGACTGTGTATTGTGGGTTACTCTCATAAGGTTTATGTTTGTTATATTTTTATTGTGTTACGGATCTTTTTAATTGTAATTTTAAATGGGCAAAAGGAAAGCAATGGAGGGAGTTGGGTTGAGCAGTGGTTTGCGCGAGGGGGCAGGGAAGGGGAAAAAAGCTAAAAAGTCTCATAAGCGTGTTGTCAACAACTGTGTGATGGATAGGATAGACGTCCTCATCCACGAGTGTGAAGATATCTTAGGTGCAGAACCAACATCACCTAATCCTCCCACGCAGTCATTATCCCATAACCCTAGCCCTCAACATGCACTAACAATCCCCTCAATGTTTTGTAAGCAGCCCAGGAAAGAAGTCCAGAAGCCTTGCAGTGAGAGTTCACGGAAATCTCCTGAGGCACAGCAGCTAGACTGCCCCATTTTTAACTTAACCTCCCAACCTTCCTTGTTACCTATTAACATCAAAAGACCTGGTTCTCTTATCCCCTGCACGAATAGGTTTGCACCCTTGGCAGACCTTGTAGATGGTCAGGCAGATCAGATTGCACCATCTCTGCCTTTATCTCAAACAGGGGGTAGTGAGGAGATGGCCCCTTCACTGTCTGATCTTTACCAACTTATTGCTTTGCTCAGGCAGGATATTGGTGTTATGAGAACTAAGTTAGATGAGCTCTCCAATACGGTCAAATATCTCACCCAGAATAACATCTCGCATAACCAAAAAGAATCCCCATGTATTGTGGTTGACCCTGACCAATATCAATATGCCCAAAGTACACATTCCCTTATCCAGGATGGAAGAAACAAAATAGGTGGCAGCACATCTGCTCCTGCCTCATCAGTACACCATATTGCACCTGAATTTCCTAGTAAAGAACAGCTCCCTACCATACAACCACGGTCCTGGAACTTAGTTCCTTCACAAACTTATGCTCATCGTCAAACTTCTTTAATTATGCCAACATTACCAAGCTTGACACCCACCAATTCCTTTGCCAGGAGTCAGTTACTGCAAACCCCGTACCCCGATGCTAGAAAGGTCATTATGGTTAATGTTCCTAAATTAAACGTTAGTGCAGGTTACGAAAGTGATGATTCTCTGATAAACAAATCTATCCACTGGATTCGTCATGTCAGGGAATGTCGCTCGCTCATACGAGAGGACATTGTTAAAGCAAAAAGGTGTATATCACACACAAAGCTACAGGATTATATTGAGCTTACTTTGTCCAATACAGAGTTGGCAGAAAATCTTCTTTTGCTTGGGTTTCGTTCCTGCTCCCCTAATTCTTCAGCTATACAGTTTAGACGTTATCCGGTAGTGTCATCCGCCGTAAACCCAATAGATATGCATCCGACAGGGGTCTCAAAAGGTTCGTCGTCACTGGATTCTAATGATTGACTATTTAATTTGTCTCCGAAAGTGCCACAGATACAGGCTTGCTGCCCAGCCCCTGAGCATATCCCCATTACGGATCAAATCTCCCCTTTCGGGCCAATTACAGTAGATCTCCAGGATATAACCCCTTCCCGCCAGCTAAAAATCATTTCCTGGAATGTTGCAGGTATTAGCCGCAAGCTATCCCTGCCTCATTGGAATGATCTAGTAGAGGAACACGACATCTGCGCTTTCCAGGAAACGTGGAGTCTTGTTCCTATCTACAAATCGGGTTATAGCTGTTACCACATCCCTGCTACCACTATAGGGAAGGGTCGCCCTTCTAGAGGTTTGATTGTTTGGGTCAAAATTGCTCTTAACTGCAGAATCATCTTTCATAAAATTTTAAGCCCTGACATCATGAGGCTTACAATTAAGGGATTAAGTGGGGGCTAGTGATGGATCTGTTTAATGTTTATATAAGGGGAACAGCTGGGGGTAGAGCCTCCCCCATTATTACTTTACTGGAACATGGTCTGTCTGATTGCCCGCCCCAATCCAGAGTACTTGTCACAGGCGATTTTAATAGCACTTTCGAGCCACTCGGTACTGAGGACATAATCGGGCTAGAGGAGGAAGACAGCCAATGGGGTGTTCCCCTATTAACTTTACCGCCAGTAAAAAGATGGTCACAACTGGCCATTCAACTGAATGCACTAACTGTGGAATATGGTCTAAGGGCAGTGAATGGGAGGACCAAGTCAGATCCTCAGGGTGCCCCTACTTACAATAGAGTAACCTGTCCATCTCGTAGATGTCAGGTTTTGGGGGCATGTTGTAGATATGAAGGTGGGGAATACATTAGATAGTGATCACAACCCTCTTTGTATGTCATTAAGGTCTCCCTGGGTCTCTACTTGCCTTACTTCGTCTTCTCAGACTTACTTTGCGACCAAAGAGGTGGTCCCCACAAAGTCTAGAAGAGCCTTAAAATGGTCGAAAGTTGCCTTAGAGGATGCAAATCTTAAGGCTATTAGCCACATTTTATATAAAAGCACTAACGAGTTATTGGAAGGATCTGTAGTGAATCCTTCAAGTGCTTCTATTATTCATACTCGTACCATTGAACAAATTAGCTCTTACTTTCTAGTTTCTAATAGGCCCATTAAGTCCATAGCACAGCCGAGGAGAGTGCATTCCTGGTATAACAAAGAATGCAGACTCAAGAGGAATGCCTTGGCAATAGCCTGTAGGGCCAAGAATAGCATGGCTATCAAGTTCAGTAGGAAAGAATACAAAGAGGCCCAGCGTCAAGCAAAGTTAGACTGGGATGAGACCAGATGGCAAGATCTTAAAGATGCTTGTTCTGCAAGAGATTCTAATCGCTTTTGGACTCTGGTAAGATGGGCTAACAAGGGGGAAGCAGACCAACTTCCCAACCACATTACATCTCAGGCGTGGTATGACCATTTCAGCGGTCTTTACTCTGGGTCTGTTAATGCAGACGTGGATGGGCAACACGGTGTTCCCCTTATTAACTTTGGGAACATCGGTAGTGACCTATTCACTCATAATGAAGTTCTTTCTGCAATAAGCAGACTTGTCCCGGCTAAGGCTCCGGGCCCAGACGGTCTCCCTGGAGACCTGTTTTAGCTGATCAGGAAAAATGGTCTGACTATGTCCTCCTTTTAATTAATTCCATCTCCAGAGGGTGTAAAGTCCCAGAGTCTTGGAAGGGCGCGGAGGTAGTCCCAATTTATAAGAAGGGTTCCAGAGAGGACCCTTCTAATTATAGGCCAATTAGCCTTATTGACAGCATGCAGAAAATAGTTGGCAGGGTCATATTACAGAGAATCTTATCTTGGACAGAGGAGGAAGATATTCTTTCGCATTTTTAGGCGGGTTTCCGGGCTAATACAGGTACGATGGACCAGGTTTTTAGACTTTTTATGATTCATTGGAAAGAGGTAGTGCTAGGCAAGGGTAGTCTCTACCTTGCCTTTATTGATCTAAAGACTGCCTTTGACCTGGTCCCTAGGATTAGGTTATGGGAAACACTGCAAGGGATGGGCATTCCCCCACTAATTCTCAACCTTTTAGTAAGACTCCACGAGGATAATTATGCCCAGATAAGATGGGGGTCCCAAGGGCAACTTACTGGAAGGATCGCAGTAAATAGGGGAGTACGCCAGGGCTGTGTGATGGCACCCACCTTGTTCTCTTTATATATGAACGGGGTGGTTAGTTTTCTTCAAGAAAAACCATCCGATGCCCCGGCCCTGGCTGGCAGTAAGGTGCCTACTCTCCTATTTGCTGACGACACTCTGTTAATCTCCAAGACCCCGATGGGTCTACAAAAACTCCTGAACAGGTTTCAAACCTTTTGTAATATACGAGGGCTGTTAATAAATACGTCTAAAACAAAATTTATGGCATTTAAGCCCCATAAATCGTTCAGGAATAACATCATACTAGATGGGTCGCCCCTTGAGAGAGTCACTACATTTGACTATTTAGGGATACGGCTCTCGGAAACAATGCAGTGGAGACCGCACCTTGACAAAATGCTCTTGAACCACAAACATTTTGTCGGGGCTTTGAGCAGAGAACATCGATCATCATTTAGTAGACCTGTTGCCCCGGCACTTGTTGTCTATGGAGCAAAGGCAGTTAGCTCGGCCATGTATGGTGCCGAGCTATGGAGTTTTGACAATTTAGACGAGATCAGCAGGTCAGAACACAGGTTCCTTAGGGACCTGATTTCGTTGCCCCGAGGTGTCCCCCTAGTCCCCTTGCTGTATGATCTGGGCAGACGCCATTTCAAAGATCTGGCCAAACTCCGCCCATTGCTCTTTTGGGCACGTCTCAGAAGAACCCCGGAACTTTCCAACTATGCGGATGCATTCACAGAAGTTTTGCGTATGGATGGCATTATGCGTATTAAATGGATTTCTAACCTTAGGGCCCTAATGGTAACGCTTGGCCTTAAGGAAACTTGGGACACTCAAACTTCGCCTAGCAAAACAGAACTTAAACGGATCTACTGGGACTGGGTAGATGCCAGAGATGTTAGTAACCCAAATATGGGCAGACTTACGGAAGAATTCTTCCAGTTTAAACTCTCTAGAGGCTTTGAACCTTTTATGGATGTTATCCAGACCCCAAGGGATAGGGCACTATATACTCAATTTAGATATGGCACACTTCCAGTCCACGAATTTACCGCAAAGTGGCGCCCTCCGCACCAAACTATCGAAGAATGCCCTTCCTGTGGGTCTCCCAAGGAGAGTGTTGCACATCTTATGTTCGCCTGCCCGGGGTATGCTAAAGCTAGGTCTAGGTGGCGTGTGCCCATTTGCAAACAACTAGGCACTTATGACTACAATGTAGCCTTGCGTATATTAAAATCTGATCCAAGACTTCTCTATGTGTGCGGAACCGCCAAGTTTCTGGGTTGTGCATGGAAAATTAGATGCAAGACTTTACAAAGAATATCCTGATTTTGCCTCCGAACTTATGGGGTTCTGCTAAGTGACATTAATGATTAGGGTATTGTCATCCCAACCTGCTATATTTTGTAACTGATATGAAATACTGGTTTTATTCTTTTATTCATTGTTTTACTTCAGTATTTTATCTTTAAACGAGTCAATTTTATTCTGTAAATAGCTTATATTTCGATTGTTAGGAATTCCCGCAGTGTTTTATTCTAATAATAGATTGCATTCTTTTTATCATTGGTACTGATGAAATGTTCGATGCTTTTATGATATTTATATCGAATAAAGCTTTTTTGACTTGACTTGACATATACAAGGTGGCAGGCACCGCGCAGTGCCTGTCACGTTGTGCCTGGCAATGCAAACCATGCACTTCTAACATTGCGGATGGAGCTACACCCAGCACCGTCCGCAATGTTAAAGGCCAGAATGTGCCCGCCACTGTGCGGACGCATCCTAATTGGCCTCGTGGGACCGCCGCACCTCTGGCGGTCGGTCCCATTTTCCGTTACGGTGGCGGGCGGACTATCGTAATGGGGCCCTTAGTTTTAAACATTGTTAAACATTTTATTACAGTTATGTACATTTTGAAACATAAAATGATGTAGTTTTACATTGCTTTTTAAACATTTTTTAGAAAGAAATTAATTTTTAATAGCAGTTATACATTATTATTTTGTATTGTAAACATTGATTACATTCTTACATATAGTATAATTTATTAATAATATATATGTTTTAACATGTTTTTATTACAAACACTTTTTTGAATTTGTTCACATTTTTGTAACATGTTGTTATATTTTAAGTAATATTTATATTTGAAATCTAAATAATATTAATTACATGTTTTTTAATATAAACATTTTTTATAACATTAATAAAAACAATTAAGTCATTTCACATAGTATATATTTTTATTATACATTGGATTTGAAATGTATATTTATAGAATTATAATAATAATGATTAAATGTTTAATAATATTTATTATTATAATTTTACATTACAAAAAAATAAGAAATAATTTTTAATACATAAATATGATTTTGTAGTATTTTTACAAAAATTTACAGCAATGTATTTATAATGTTGTATCAGTTTATTAAAGAAATAGATAAATCTTTAATGTTTAAAGCAGCCATATTTGTTTCTGACTTGTATTTTGTAACCGCTTAAGTTTGTTGTGGGTCATTTGTGAGGGGAGAAGCTTGCGGTTGGAAGCTGCAACGCATCGGGTAAGGTAAGTTTAATTTTCTTTATTTAAAGTTTCATTTTATTTTAATTTGAAGGTAGTTAAGTACTAGGGAGTGTGTGTAGTGTTAGGTTTTGAAAGTTTTGGTGAATTGTATGTTTTAGTTATGTATTAGCAATATGTTGTTAGTTTGTTAATCGGTCGATGTTAGAATTATATAGATATGAGAAAATATGTTTAAACTACTGTGTTAGTAATATATTTATTAGTATTATGTTATAATGTATATGTATATTTGGGTGGGTGGGATTGTTTTGTTTCTTTACAGGTTTTGTTCGATTGGAAGTTCCGGTTGGGAGAAGATTGTTTTTTTTTAGTTAAGGAAGTGTGTATTAGTTTTATAAAACTAATAACTATTTTACACTTCCTTAATTCTTCGAGTTTTCATGGAGCGATTCTTTTTTTTAAAGACGTTTTTCGGGATTTTTATGGTTTATTGTTTGTGGAGTTATTTGCGGTGGATTACTTTTTAAACAGTTGGATTTTTCCATTTTTGGGGGGGATTTTTGTTGCTTTTTGGGATTATGACAAACCTGGATTTATTTATGGCAGTTGGGATTTCGTTTCTTCAGCTACGGAAACAGTAAGTAATTTTAAATTATTTATTGTGGTAGGGAAATGTTTAAAAAGACATTGTTATTGTGATTTATATTTCATGAAATATAATTATGTCAATATATTTTTGTATATTAATTAATATATTTGACAAAATAATTATATTTTTAAAATATATAAATTATATTTATTTGTTTGTTTCGTTTTTGGTAATGAGTTTTAGGGTATTTAGATGTTTTTTAGTTAAAGTAGGGATTTGGCTATTAATTCTAGGTATTCTAGGCCTTTAGTTATTGGATATAGTCTTACTTTATATTGTAAGTACTCAAACATTTGTCTAGTTTGTTTGGTAAGCTTTGGGCCTATTTGTGTTACAGACTGCTCCATTCTTAGTTGTTGGTAGCTCTGTTCTTTTTGGATAGATAGTAATAGTTTATGTAGAGTTGGTGGAGTTCTGCCTGTTGTTGCTTGGAAGGCGTTATGCCATCCTTCAACAGCATTGTTAGTTTTAGCTTCTTTGTTTAGGGTACTGTTATATACATTCCACCATGGAATGTGGTATTTCAGGTTGCCTTCTGTGTCCAGATCTGTGTAGCCTTCCCACCCAGGTATCCTCAAAATAGTCAAGTATGGGAATTAGTTTTTGCTCATTTTGTTGGTAGTATGCACTTTCAATTAGTAAATTGTAATGTTCGGCTACGTCAGTAACTGGGACGTATGCCAGTGCTATAAGTTTTTTCATTTGATATGCAAAGGAGCTATTTGTTGCATATTCAATACTTAGGGGCCGATTACGATGGCGGACGGAAAAGCACCTTGACCACCATGGTTGCGGAAAAAAAACATCCGCATGTACCGTGGCAAAACCGCCGGTCACATTACGATGCAATGATTGGAAAATCCGACCGCGGCGGTCGGATTCTACAAAACTCCACAGGCAACGTCCGTAAAACCAGAAAATCCGACCGCGGCGGACGGAAATGCTGCGGAAATAATCAAAAACGCCGATCCACCAGCGGAATGACCGCAAGTGAAATTACGATAAAATGGCGGTCGCGCGAAAAGATGAATGGCAGAGCTGGCGGAACGATCATTGCATTCGTACAGCTGCGGTCGTGCGGAAAGAGGAATGTCGATCGAATGCAACCACACAACAAGGCTACCAAGTGTGGCTGATTGTTTTCCGCTGCTTTAAAAAATATGTGACACAACCCAATGACACATCCCCATGGCAAACAAAATACAAATCCCAGGTCAACCCAGAAAACACACCTGACATGAATACTCCATTTGGACACACCCACATAGCTGAGTATAAAACCAACCCCTTCCCTGGCCTGCAACCTTTGCACAATTCCAGAAGTGAAGGGCCAAACACCACAGCAGAAAGAAGAGGCAAATCATCACACATCACACCATCACAACCACCCACACCAACAACAACACACACCTCACACATCTCCACCACCACCTTCCCACATGCACTTGTCACCCATTTGCACATCACACACCATGGCACAGAAAAAAATGCCAAAATTCACAGACAATGAGTTGTCAGTCATGGTAGATGAGATAATCGGAGTAGAACCACATTTGTTTGGAAGCATGGTCCAACAGACACCACTAGTCAGAAAACATCAAATGTGGGAAAGGATAGTCAACAAAGTCAATGCAGTAGGGACCACCCTGCATACACTGCGTGACATCAAGAGGATGTGGCATGACCTCACGACCAGGGTGAAAGATCGTGCCAACAAGAACCATGAGCTGGTTCAAAGGACTGGCGGTGGCCCTCCCATTCCACCACTAACATTCACCGAATGGGAGGAGAAGGTGCTTGCCATACTGCATCCAGAGAGTCTAACAGGAATACCCAGGGGAGTGGAGGCTGGTAAGTACCAACAAATGTATCCCATTACACTGCCATGTACTGTCTTGCATAACTAGAAAGCTACACTTCCCAGACCAAAATGCACTTACGTACAACACACTCTTCCCAACACATTTCTCACATCTACCATTTCCGTCCTCTGAATCACCTCTAAGGTAGCTAGCAATATTTCCATGGGTGTATGTGTACAGGTAGCCAGCACTACAACTCCCACAAGGCACCTTTGTCCCACAGCTGAGCAAGATGGAGCACTCCCCCACCCAGAACCTTGTGGCAGCCATTACATTGCTCTCCTCAACCTTACAGGCAGGTAGCCTTCTCATGCTCTCTTGTCTCACCCCTGAGCAGGATGGAACACCCCCCCACCCAGAACCATGTGGCAGCCATTTTATTGCTCTCCTCAAACTTACAGGTAGGTAGCCTTCTCATGCTCTCTTGTCTCACCCCTGAGCAGGATGGAGCACTCCCCCCCACCCAGAACCATGTGACAGCCATTTCCCTCCACTGTGTTACCTAACAGGTAGGTAGCCAGTGCATGCACCCTGTCATCCTTCTCAAAATGCATGGAGCCATATGACCACAACATCCCTCACATGTCAGCCAACTCTGTATAGATCCAAATGTTACATCCAGTGTGCAGACAGCTAAGCGCATGTAACTGTCACAGAAATTACATTTTGACTCACCAAGTCACATGTGAAGCAAATGCAGGGCCCAATCATGCACAGCACAGAATGCAATGTGTAAGTTCCATGGTGTCAGAGCATGAAGGCCCATATGAACATAAAACATGCATGGTCAATCTGTCAAAAAAACAACAGTACATGATATGTAAGAAAATTTAAAATAATCAAGGGGCCGATTATGATGGTGGGTGGACTTGAGTCCGCCCGCCATCGTAGCGTGATCGGGACCACCCGCCTGTCATGCGACGGTCCCGTATCCCTAATCATGATGCGACCGCCACCGCGGCGGTCGCATCTGGCAATATTAACATTGCGGCGGGTGCTGCTGGCTGCAGCACCCGCCACAATGTTGAATGGCCATGTTGTGCATTTCCCTGCAAAACGTGGCAGGCACTGCACGGTGTCTGCCACCTTGTGCATGGAAATGTAGGGGGGTACCATGGGTACCACCCCAGTGCACAACTTCCCCCCCCGAAGCCAGCCTCTGCCAGCCTTTCCATGGCGGTTCAACCGCCATGGAAAGGCAGGCTAACACCAGCATTGTGATCTAGGCACCGCCATCATATCCCCAGTCAGATCCGTTCCGCCAGGCAATCGCAACGATTGCCTGTGGCGGAAGCATGGCGGGCGCTCTTTGCGCCTGCCACGCTTGTGGCACGATTCCCCCCGCCATCCTAATGTGGCGGGGGAAATGGGAGCCAGATGGCGGAGGGACCGCCACCGCCGGCCCGGCGGTGGCGGTCTCTCCGCCATCGTAATCGGCCCCAAAATGTCTAGTTTTTGCATAGCTGAAACAGATTCTATGAAGAGTTAACAAAAACCACGCATTAACAAAAGTTGATGTGCACCAAGTTGGTAGATGATGACATGTCCTTGTAAACACACTATCTGTACGTGTCCCATGGTTGCAATTTACATGTCACACTAATGACAAGTAATGTATGTACCGCATCATTATGTCATGATGCTGATAATCTTTTACCAATAACAAGTGATTGCAATGTAAACTGTTTGGCATATCAAATGTAACATCCAAAAGTCTGACACCAAGCCTGTGGAGTGCACTTAACTGACAATATAACCTATGTTCAACAGGAGATCCACAAGCAACTGCTGCTAAAAACACCAACAACCAGCAGAGCCAGTCTCCACCCCCATGACCTGAACTCTCTGATGCGGATTCTCTATGTTTCTCGGATGAGGAGCAACAACCTGGCCCCTCAGGACTGCCAGGGCGCACTCCGTCTCAGGGCCTCATTGTACCCACCACCACCACAGCGACAACCACAGCGCTGACCCCTGCTGCAACGACCCGTGTGGCAGCCACCTCCACCATCACCACTGCTGCCTGCAACACTGTCCTTGCCTCAGTGGTTAGCAACACCACCACACAATCCGAGGATGCCAGAGAGAGTGTGCTGGTGCATCGACTCCCAACGCCACAGGTCTGTGTCAGCAGGGCAGGTGGGAGGGCAATTGGGGGACAATCACAGGAGGACACAGACAGAAGCCCTGGCCACTGTTGCAAGAGTCCTTGGTGCATACCAACAGAACCAGGGACAGATGGGCCAGGTTGTTGAAGAAGTGCGTGAGCTCCGCCTGCTGCTGAGGTCCATGGACACACGTATGGGCCAACTTGTGGATCTCATGGGCCAGCTTGTGGGGGTTCTGAGGGACAGACATGCTGCTCATATGACGGCTCAATCCCCCTCCAGTGGCCAGCCTGCTGATACTCCCACCACCTCAGCTGCGGCCACAGAGAGGGGTGAGCTGCAAGACCATGACTCCTCAGACACTGCTGAGCCTGCAGCAGAGGCTCCCCCCTGCCAAACGCAAGAGGGGACGTCCGAGAAACACCACAGGAGGTTCACGTGGCAAAGCACCAACCAAAGCCAAGTCGCTGAGCCAGCCATGATGGCACTTGTGTTGCACTGGACATTGACTTTGTTGATTATCCTATACCACATTTCCATGTTGATGGCAGGAGTTTGTTGGACTGTGTGATTACATCAATGTGGTGACTACACCATTTGTTTCCTTTACCATCACTGACAACTCATACACTCATTTTGCACAAATCTCATAACAACCACTTTAAATTTTAACAAAACCGATTTGAAAATAAACACTCTCTACACACCTATGCCTTTGTGTCAGTTCCATGTTTATCACAGTATGTACAATGTCAACTCAGATACCAAAGTACCACAAGCTCTGATTGTGACGAGGCATTGATGGGGTGAAGGAACCTAGAAAGACACAAGAGAATGACATTTAGTTGTCAGGTGATGCCATTACAGCAACAACACATCACTAGTCAACACTGTACAAAAGCCATCACACATAACAATGACCAACACCATCAATATAGACATGAGGTATGTGGAAAACAATACACTGTGCCACACACATCAGCCATTAGCGGTGAGCCAACAACAGCCAGCAGCCAAAAACCTCATCTATGCCTTGCCACCACCATCACAGCCAACAGACAATGTCACTGTTGTACAATGTTACTTACACTCAAGGGAAGTAGTTGTCGA
Organism: Calotriton arnoldi; assembly: GCA_963921515.1. Classification (NCBI taxonomy): domain Eukaryota; kingdom Metazoa; phylum Chordata; class Amphibia; order Caudata; family Salamandridae; genus Calotriton; species Calotriton arnoldi. The sequence continues at coordinate 1,024,672 of CAWUFW010005504.1, read as the reverse complement.
TTTACTGTTGACGCAGGTCAACACCTTCCTCCTCTCCACTATCATCGTCACTGGGCATGTGTGGATTTGCAGCGGGGGGCATCTGCTGCTCATCATCGTCCAGGAGCAGGGGGATCTCTTTGCGCAAGGCCAGGTTGTGGAGCATGCAGCATGCAACTATGATCTGACACACCTTTTGGGGAGAGTAGAGTAGTGCACCACCGCTCTTGTCCAGACACCGAAATCTAGACTTCAGAAGCCCAAAAGCACGCTCCACTACACGACGTGTCCTCCCATGTGCATCATTGTAGTGGACTTCCCCCGGGGTCCTTGGATTCCTCAGTGGGCTCAGCAACCAAGGCCGGTTGGGATACGCAGAGTCACCTAGGTGTGAGATACACAGACCAATTTAGTAATATAAACAGTTGACCAGAACAGCATGTCACACATACAGCACACTACTTGACTCAGCATACTCACTGACAAGCCACGCACGCTCCGGATGCAGATTTTCCATCAATTGTGGGATGATGCTGTTACGCAGTATGTAGGAGTCATGTGCAGATCCTGGATATTTGGCACATACATGGGAGATAATCATATCCGCTTGGCATCACATCTTGCACATTAATGGAATGGAAATGCTTCCTGTTACGGTAATATGTGCTCACGTGCCTGTGGTGGAACTAGGCCAACGTGTGTGCAGTCAATGGCTCCAACAACATTAGATATGTGTCCAAGGTCGTAAAAATCACCCTTCACATCTGCCAATTCATGTCTCCTTGGAAAGTGGATGTAGCGGTCCTTGTAGGTCAACATTGCGGACAGGACATCACACAGCACCATGCTGAACATAGCTTGAGACATTCCACCGGCGATGGCCACTGTGTACTGAAACGAACCAGTGGCACAAAAATGCAGGGCAGCCATCACCTTAACTGTTGGCGTCAAAGCTGTCGGATAGGTTCTGTGAGGCCTCAGATGGGGCTCCAACTGAGCACATAGCTCTTGAAGAGTAAGGCGATTCAGACGGAATTTCCTTATGATGTCCTCATCCTCCATGTTCGCCAGCACTGGGAAAGGCCGATGCACATTTGGTCGTCTCCTACATATAATGAAAGAGGACACATGTAAATTCAATTCACAGATGAGTTGTGGCAAGCATCTTACATAATGACTAACACAGCACCAACATTGACAGGACTGTAACAACAGCTTAATGCACAAGTCACATGCACAGACACCTTGATCTCATGTAGTCATTCATGTGGTCAAGATGTACATACTAACTACTTCCAAATCAGAATCTGACTATGTGAATGGTAAATGGTACACGCCTACATCTTGTCACCAGCCCTGGGTGTACCTGACACAGCACATGTGGCAGACAGCAACACTGCTGGCTTCTACGTAGCTGCTTACTTGCAACACCTTCTTGCTTTAGTCTCACTAAGCACAACATTTTTACACAATGAGCACAGTGTGTGTAAGCTGGTCAACTATCACGATAAATACACCTCTGTACACAGTGATATAGGCAAATGATGTGGTCAGTCCATCATTACTGTGGGTTGAGTAGCCATTTAACACATGGACATGTTCACAAGTATGAGACTCCATTACACATCAAATCTGTGTACATGCACACAAATATCATATTTGACATGTGAGGAAGTACATGCCAATGCATGTACTCATGTGTACTGACATGACATGTGTGGGCATCATTGAGTTAAATGTCACACTCTCCTTTCACTTTCCAATCAGGTGCAACAATATAGTGTGAATGTATAGTGATCAGTGATGAAAGTTGCCAAGTGGCAATTCAATAGCACAATGTGTCCATAGGTGCGGTAGGCGTGCTCCGCCACTGCGGTCACGGCCATTGGACACAATTGAAAGATGCTGGATTGCGGTAGAGACCACCTGGCCCCCACTGTGTGACACCGTCAATGACAATGTCATGGCAGCCAATGGGAACCGCCATCGCGGTAGCGCAATACAGTTTTGAAACTCGCGGTAGGCGTGCTCTGCCACTGCGGTCACGGCCATTTGACACATTTGAAAGATGCTGGATTGCGGTAGAGACCACCTGGCCCACGCGGTGTGACACCGCTAATGACAATGCCATGGCAGCCAATGGGAACCGCCATCGCGGTAGCGCAATACAGTTTTGAAACTCGCGGTAGGCGTGCTCCGCCACTGCGGTCAAGGCCATTGGACACAATTGAAAGATGCTGGATTGCAGTAGAGACCACCTTGCCCCCGCGGTGTGACACCTCCAATGACAATGCCATGGCAGCCAATGAGAACCGCTATCGCGGTAGCGCAATACAGTTTTGAAACTCGTGGTAGGCGTGCTCTGCCACTGTGTTCACGGCCATTGGACACAATTGAAAGATGCTGAATTGCGGTAGAGACCACCTGGCTCCCGCGGTGTGACAACGCCAATGACAATGCCGTGGCAGCCAATGGGAACCGCCATCGCGGTAGCGTAATACAGTTTTGAAACTCGCGGTAGGCATGCTCCGCCACTGCGGTCACGGTCATTGGATACAATTGTAAGATGCAAACCAGGCAGACCAATTGCATCAGCAGATTACCACTGACACAACCCTAGGGGTCTATAAATGTCTGTGAGAGAGCCACACATGTCACTTGCATTCAGACACTGCTGCCTGCCAGTCATCACCACCAACTGCTGCTGTAGCTGTACTCTGGACCCAGTGATGGCTCGAACAGAGAACATCAGGGCCCGTCCCTTCACCACAGAGGAGCTGGAGGTCCTGGTGGACGAGGTCCTTGCCCAGTATGGGAGGCTATATGGTGCTCTAGGGGTACTGGTAAGTGTCTGAGTAAAAGTTTGAGAGTGCTCAGAATGCTCACATGATGTTACTGTACAGTAGTATGTGCCTGTGAGTGCAAGCCAATGTTCATGCATCAATATTTTGCCAACAGCATGGCCAAATACATGACCTAGTACTTAATGCACTTGAGTATGTCGGGAAGATGGCAATATAGACACTTGTGCAGCTCTTTTTAAGCCAAAAAAAACCACATGTTGTTCTGAGACTGGGTAATGTAAATGTGTGAGACACTGCCTAGCATGCTGACTTCATGTCAATGGGGTGTGTAGCCTTATTTCCACAGATTCCTGACTGCATTTAAGGATGGGAATGACATACTGTGTTTTAGCAGTTATACAGTTACATTGCTGGTTTGAGACAATCGAACTCTGAACACACATTCCCTGTGCTATGTGATGTCATAGTCCATTAAGTGTTCATATGCTCATTTGTGACATTTCAAATGTAGATTGGCCCGAGGGTACTGGATAATGTGTGTATAGCTTTCACATTGACACTCTGGAGATGTGTTCATTCTACACAGGAGTACAATGCCTGAGTCTATAACTCTTGGTGGTTGTTAGACTCGGGATCCCTGGTTGGCTGAGGTAGGTACCTTAGGCCAAATAGGGACCCCCGCTCTCACGTCAGGGAAAGGAAGGACACCTTCTCGGATAGCCCCCGCCCACCCCCTTGGTAGCTTGGCACGAGCAGCCAGGCTTATCTTCAAGGCAAATGTGTAAAGTATTTGCAACCACGCTCACAGCAACCCAATGATGACACCACAAATGGACTCCACACGAGTTTCATAAAACGAGTATAAATTTATATAAAAAGATATACGATAGGACCACACAATATAAATCCAACATATGCGTATTTGTAATATTCTTCCTGGCCGGTTGTTAGGCCAGCCAGCCCTTGTAAGTTCTGGCGATATTAATGAGCACTTCTAAACGTTCCACTGCAGTCCTAATGCAATGCTATGCAGTTCGTAAGGCTAGAATCAGGCACTTTGCAATGTATAAATAATGCAGTTCGTAATGCTCGAATCAGGCACTTTGCAAGGTAGAACTAATGCAGTTCGTAATGCTAGCATCAGGCACTTTGCAATGTACAAATAATGCAATGCGTACTGCAACAATCAGGTATTTCGTTATGCAGAAATAATGCAATGCGTAATACACTAATCAGGTAGTTCGTTATGCAGAAACAATGCAATGCGTAATACACTAATCAGGTAGTTCGTTATGCAGAAACAATGCAATGCGTAATACACTCCAGCACCAATCACGGTGCCTCAGGCGGTCTCTCCGTCACTCGTACTGACTCGCAGTCAGCCTCTGTCAACAGTTGCCCCCACACGGGTATGGTGTAATAAAAAGTGCAACTCCGGCCCCGGTACTGCCACTCCATTGGCAAGTACAGGCCGCGATACGAGCCGAAGCAGAGGCTCGCACTGCAGGAATGGGAGAGGCCGAGAGCGTCTCCCTCCGAGCCCGCACCCCACCCCAGGCGTCGACACACGTTACCTGGTGGGTGCGACCTCGCTCTCCTCTCCTGTTCCCGCGACTTGGGCCTCCGATGCAATCTTTGTGAATTCCGGGCAGTGGGACTCTGGCCCTCCCTCGACGAGGTTGGTTTGAGGTCCCGCTCTGGCAACGGCGGGCTCGGGCTGGCGGCTCGGCTCCTCTGGGGCTGCCAGTCCGGGCCGCTGACGCTACGATGATCTCAGGCTGCAACAGGTCACACGCACACAGCGTCGCTGAGACTCACTTAGACTCCGGGTGTGCACGATAACAGGGCAATCCTCACGAAGGTCTCAGGCTGCACAAAGCACACGCACACAGCGTCGCTGAGACTTACTTGGACTCCGGTGCACACGATCACAGGACAATCCTCACGAAGGGCTCAGGCTGCAAAAAGCACCCGCACACAGCGTCGCTGAGACTCGCATTGGACTCCAGATGCCCACGATCACAGGGCAATTCTTACGAGGGTCCCAGGCTACAAAAAGCACACGCACACAGCGTCGCTGAGACTCTCCTGGAAACTTTTGTGTTACTGAGTTTCCGCAACAGGGAGCCAGCTCACCTCGGGCCCTTGGGGATAAGTTACTTCCAGACACAGCTCACAGCAAAGTCCTTTCAAGCAGGGGGACACAGCACACAGCAAAGTCCCTTTAGCCTCTCCTTGGTTAAAGCAACTAAATCTTTACCAGGTATCATTTTGCGAGTGACAATGAGGGGCAATCCGGGGCCGTTTTAAATGCACACTGAGAGAGTCCGGATTTCCGTAGCACTCTCTCGGCATTGTCATGGCCGATTTTAAGACACTATGAGCTCTGTTAGGCAAATGTGAAGCAATACTGAGACTTATTTTCCTATAAACGCATTTGCGTCTTTTTGTTTGTTTCTCTGCGCAGAGGAGAAACTTAGTTCTCTGTGTAAGGTACAGAATACAAGTATGAGTTAGATTCGATAGCGCTTCAAGATATTTATTTAAACAGTTTTGGAGTAAAGTTGGTCACCATATCTCAACGAGTATAGGTATGAGTTGAGGAGAAGCGGCAGAGCTTATAGTTTGTTTATATCCAAAAAATCGTTTAAGTGCAGATTTTGCTTACAGAGGGGGTATAAATACAAAATGTTGGTTCCCCTGTAGGAAAATCGACCACCCGACCTGTGGGGCGGTGCATGGCAAGAGCAATACTGGTCGGATTTTAAAACTGGGAAAAGGAACTTACAGCTACAAGAAAGGAAAATCTATTTGCTTTAAACATTCAAGCACCCTGTGATGGGAGGTAAGCGGCCTCACCCTTATCCAGTAGGTATACTCTTAAAACAAGTCTCATAAAATAGCAGCGCTTTCATTCCATCCTCTTCTTATTTATAGAAACGTCATTTTGCAATCTTTGACCTTCTGGGCACTATATGGCAGGGAAGATACCGACTTATGCCCAATAATAGGCATCGGTACAGTCAAAAAAGAAATAGAAGTCTAGAGGATTTACTAGCCTGTATACATGAGCGTTAAACAGTGGGAGGTAAGATTTCGCCCAGATAATAGGACGATATAGAACATGAGCAAAAGGAATTAGAATGAGAACTCTTTGTCTTTTTCCTTTTTTCCTAGAAGTACTTTGATATCCTTTTATGCCAATCAAAAAAGATGGCATTATGAAAATAGAGGCCAGTGAAAAGCCCTATTGGAAGGTGTGACTAACTACACTTGCCACGGTGAGTGTTTTGTATGATTGAATGGAGATGGATTGCAAGTGTGACATTAATGGGAGATTGGGGTAGAGGGGGGAGTAGAGAAGTATTCCCTTTGTTGAAGTAAAGATTGGGGATCCCACCACCCTTTTGTAAATGGAGATGTAGTGTGAACTGGTCTAGATTTAGGGAGTAGGAATTGTGCTGTGGCCATGGGTACGCAAAATAGGATAATGTATAAAAGAATGGGGTAAAAAAGAAGTGAAAGGTGGTTAACTGTGTGAAATCTAAGACACACCCCCTGTATTTATATGTTTTCCTTTTCTGTGTAGATAAATATTTTGTATATTAGTCTGAGGAGGAGTAAATCCCTGATTTTGAGTCCTGAAGAAGGTGGTTTTTAAATTGGTCTTTATACCACCGAAACGCGTCGACGCCTGCCTGAATCCAACTACATGAATTTCTGGGAAATGAATAGTTATCCTACCAGCTCTTCTGTTTTTAATATTTGATGTTGGATCAATTTGTGCAACAGCTTATGTAGAACTGTGCCAAAAGGGTTTCCTTTTGTACATATTCTTGTGTATGATTTATTGCTTTGATTTATTGTAATAATTTTTTCGCCGTATTTTAAATATTTAGTGTACATTGTATTAGGTTGTCTATTTCATTCTATGTATGAATTTTATTGATATATTGTATATGTCTTATATTTTTATCTAATACCCAGATTTACAGAGTCCCTTCCTTCACCAAAACAATAATAAACAGTTGTAAGCGCTACATCTCGATTTTGGGGTACATAGTTGATATTATGTTTTTATAGTGTGGATAGAGCAAAAGGTGTATGCATAGCGAGCATGGTATGCTAGTGAGCAAGAGTGTGGGTGCTATTTTATTCATCCAGGGGAAGCTTTTATTCTCTACTGGTTTTCAGTGCCCTGTTCCCTTGGACAGTGGGGCCACCTCTCTAGTTTTTTCACTAAAGCAGCAAACTGCAGGCCAGCCCCAGAACACACAGCAAGGGTCAGTCCTTTCCTTCAGTCTCTTCAGCTGTTTCTTCCTTGGCAAAGGTTCCTCTTGACCACGAAGTAGCTTCAGTCTTGTTCAATCTTGATCAATCCATTTCTCTCCAAAGTTCAGGGGCTTCAGCTCTCATAGTTATACCCCTAAATGTCTTTGAAGTCTTTGTGTTCAGGGGGGCACTGACCCCTGTTCAAACCAGTTCTGGGTGCCTCCCTGCCAGTGACACCTTATTCCTTTGATAGTGGGGGTCTGGATCCTTAATCACTCAGCAGGGGACAGAGCCATTGGTTTATGGCTGCCGCCCAGGCCTCTTCACCTCTAGGGGCTACTCCTCCCCCCTACACTCCAGATGCAGGTCAGCCTGTTGCTGTCTCACCTCGTGCCCTGGGTCAAGACATTCCCCAGATCCTATCACTTTCAAATCCAGACAGTCAATCCACAACCAGGCAGAGACACACAGAAATGTTAGAGCACAAAAACCCAGCCACTTCTAAAAGAGTGGCTTCTAAACACACAATGCAAAAACCACCCTCATAGAAAGATGTGTTATTACATTGTGAGTTCAGGCACACTAAACTTCACCTCTCCATCTTAAGCCTTTGGGAAGATAGGCTGGAAAACATATTACACAGCCTCCCCATTTTATCCTATGGGCAAGATGGCCTTTCCACAGTGAAAAACGAAATGGAGATTATTTCACTGTCAGGACATGGTACACACCTTAGTACATGTCCTACCTTTCACATGCACTGCACCCTGCCCAGGGGGTACCTTGGACCTACCATAGGGGTGTCTGATGTGCATAGAAAGGGAAGGGTAAGGTTGGCAAGTGGGTGCACTTGTCAGAACAACATGGCAGTTTAACAAACTGCGCGCAGGCACTGCAGTGGCAGGCCTGAATTCCCTCTTTAAGGCTACTTGTGTGGGTGGCACAATTCGTGCTGCAGGCCCACTAGTAGCATTTGCATTACCAGCCCTGGCACACATAGTGCACTTTACTAGGGACTTTACTAGTAAGGCAAACATACCAATCATGGACAACTAATTACCATTACACTTTATACAGGGAGCACTTGCACTTTGGCACTGTTTAGCAGTGGCAAAGTGTCCAAAGCATCTAAGTTGGCAACACCACGTCAGAAAAAAGGTCTAGGGGGAAAGCAAAAAGTTTAGGGAACTTTAGCAAAAAAGGGCCAGTTCCAACAGTGGTAAATCACCTATGACACATCAGCTAAATGTGAGGTTGACATGTCATCCTACTATTGATTCCATGATGTGTTGAGTCTCGCATGTGTATGCACTGTTTCTCCATTCACTTTGTACATGCATGTGATTTATGTGATGGACCACGTTTATCCTAAGTGTAAGGCCCTCTGGCCTGCACAGTAACTGCCCCATGTTACAAGGAACCATCACTAAAATGACTGAGTAAAACATATGTGTTGTCCACCACCCTATTTTCCCATGAGCTATCATAGGCCAGAGGAGTTCACAAGACAGGCCTCCACCTTGTGAGAAGAGTGTGAGAATGTAAGATCAGGGACCTAAATGTGACCACCATGACACATGTAGCTATGCAATGGTCAAGGACATTAAGGGGTGTGTAGTGTAGGACACAGTGAGTCTGACCACTACACATCATTTCCAGTGTATTGTATGTCATGCTTACTCACATAGTGCATCACAGCTGAGGCCCATTATTACTTTTGTTTCTGCGCTGGCACTCCGCATGTGTATGAGATGGGCATGTAGTGTGTCCATCATCATAGATGTATACATAGCTATGATATGGGTTGATCCAAGTGTACTATGTGACATGCTGTATGGGCTCTGCTCTCCATTGATGTATTAGTGTGCTATGTATTTTCATGCTCCTGTACTCACACACAGTGGTACACAACACAGTGTCACAGAAACTTCCTCTTCTTGTCTCCCATGCCTGCAGCTTAAGATCCATCAGCGTAAGCCATATGGAGTGCCATTGCCCGCAAGGTGCGGTCTCTGGGTGTCTCAAACCAACGTCATACACACTGCCACAAGAGGTGGGATGACATCTGCCACCTGAGCAAAAACGTCGCAGAGATGATGCTGCAGGTGCTCCCTCGAAGTGGCAGGTTGGCGCGCAGGACCATGACACCACTAATGGCCCGCATCTTGGCAGTGACACAGCCAGAGCTGGATGGACGCTTGAAAGCCCATCAGCAGCAAGTTGGGGGTGAGTATTGTGCAAAGTGTGACTTTGCGTATGAGTGACTGCATGAATCCCAGCCCTGAGCAAGTGCGGAACTCTGTGATGTCTCTAGTGTGATGCAATTGCTTCTAAGTGGCCTCAGTGTTGAGTGCAGCGGTTCTGCATTCGTACCACATTTTGTTTCTCATGTGTTAAAACCCATGAACCTTGTCATATTAAATCATCTTGCCATGTTTTCATGTCACATTGTATGAATGTTGTCGGAACTGAGACCTTCATACACAGGATAATTCATTGTGTGAAGTGTGCAGCCCAGTACACTTGTCAGGCTTGTGTGTGCTGTGTGGCTAGCACAATAGTGTGCTCATGTGATGATGTGTTAATGGCTAGAGACAGGCACAGATGTGGACTCAGTGAGCAGTGAGTTGGGAAAGGTCACACCTGTCCCATGGGTCCTTTTTTCTCAATGATAGAGAAGACAGCACCATTGCAAAATATATTAGCATGATAACAGCAGCATGGCATAACATGCTGTATTTCCTACCATGGTGACAGCAAGTGCACACAGGTGCTGATCGGGTAGATGGTGATGATTGCAGTGATGCATTGGCTGATTTGCATTTGCCATTTGTGCACATGGCAACTTTACTGGGATGGTTAGACTCTGTGATTTAAATGCAATGTAGCTGAAGCTGGCTATTGCGAAATTGTTTTGGCACTATGGCTTAACATGGTTGGATGTGATCTGTGTGTATGGCAAATTGTGATGTGACTGAGGTGTTGTACAGTAATTTGTAAAATGATAATGAACAAAGGTTACTCAGAGTGTCAGTCCTCAGTATGTGTGCATTTTGGAGGGGTGTCCATGTGCATCAGTGCATGGTGAAGTTGTGGCTAAAGCTTTTAATCAGTGAGTGACTTTTTGGCACATTGATGTGTCCTCAATGTTATCAATCAGCACAACGTAGGGATGTCATATGCCAGACCCTAGATATTCTCACACATTAGCTGTCCTAATGGAGTCCACCAACTTCCTGATCAACAGAACACACTATCCTGCCTTGGATCTATGAGGGCCTGTCAGGCACTGGTGGAGATGTTGGTCTGTGACATGTCACAACCTATGAAGGCCTTGCATTTTTTTTCCCATTCTCATGCTATTGTGCATTGTGTTTGTGACTACATTGTTACATTGGGCTCATTATCACTTCATTAACAAAAAAGATGTGGCCTTGTGACATATGCTGCAGTGTGAGTGTCAGAGACATCAACTGGCAGTGCAAAGCAGTGAGCATCATGTTAGTGTGCATTTAGAAATGTGTGCTGTGCACATCAAATGAATTGTAACATCTACACAGCTGACACCAATGGACAACTGTAGTTGTGCTTCAAAGCCCAACATGGTGGATTTCAGGAGGTGATTGCCCTTGCAAAAGGACATATTTGACTTGGTATCTGTGGTGTTCCATGAAATATACTCCATATGTGACGGAGACAACACGTTTTGATGTATAGCTATCTTACCTACAGGCACATAGGTGTGCCTACAGACAATTGTATGTGTGGTTACAGGGAGGCACAGGCTCAGCTATTTGGCTGTGTCTATACAACATGGAGCATAACTATCAACTATGCATGTTTCCATGCATCAGCTAATTGCATAAATGTGGCATATGCTGAAAGTACATGGAGTAGTTCAACATGGGAGTATCATTTGCAGGATTTGAGTTTTGATTGCATATGATGTTTGTGAGTATGGCACTATACTGAACCTATGTCTCTGTCTTTTGCAGCATCTACCGAGGGCAGGGAAGGATGGGGGCCCGACAGCATTGGGGAAGCTACTGGCATGACTGGGACACAGGAGTTCAGTGACACTGAGGGGACCAGCGCCTCGGAGGGGGACAGGAGTGCCCTGGATGATTCCCACCCAGAAACACCAACCTCCACATCTTCCCAGTCCAGTGGTGACTCCTCGATGTTGGGGGGCACCGGAAGTTCCAGATCTGCATCTTCTTCCGCCACACCTCGTCCAGTGCCCACCCTCCCGGATGCTCCCCCAAGTGCTGTCTGTGCCCGCAGCCCTAAGAAGGGTAGAGTCTCCTTCCCCCTAGGCACCGCTTCCCCTGCCCCTGTCTCCCCAGCTGCCCTCAGTGTGGAGGCCATAGAGTTTTTGCGGCTGCTGTGTGTGTGTGTGTGTGTGTGGGGGTCAGACTGCTCTCCTGAATGCCCTCCAGGATCATGGCAACAAGTTGTCCCAGGTTGTTGCGTTCATGGAGGGCATTCATTCGGATGTGGGTGGCCTACACCGAACTGTCCAGTCTTTGTCCTCCACAGTGATGGCAGCCATTCAGCAGTCCCAAACTCCCAGTCCAGCTCCTGTCCCTTGGCAACCACCCTGCCAGTGGCCCCACCTGACCAGAATACACACACGCCAGAGCCCTCAGGCACCCAGTCATCCACACGCAGCACACAACCTCAGCACTCTAAGAGTACCAGACACCATACACCATCACCACAACCCAAAACGAGCACACATGACCGCAAGACAAAAATCCCATCACAGGACACTCAGGGACATATGGCAAAAAAGCATGCATCCACATTAGATTCCTCCAAAACATCACCATCCAAAGACACTCCCATCCCCACTCCTGATCCCAAGGACACACAGACACTTGCCCTCTCTACAGTGAACCTGTTGCCTGCCACGACTAAGCCCAAACACATTCCAAAGGCAATTTCACCCAAAACGTCGACTCCCTCCCACACCCCTGTGAAGCATGGACAAGAGAGAAAAGTGGGGAGTGTACATCAACAACAGGGGATGCAGGGCAAAAGGCAAGGCCACCCCCAGCGTAACCACCAGGTCCAGCAAATCCACATGTGGAGAGCCACCTGCACCTGCTACACCTTTGGGGAAGAGTGAGGCTGTTGTGCCCTCCTCACTCCGGCCAAGATACTTGTGGGATATCGGATCCCCAAACAGTTGAGATCCAGCCCTCCACATTCACCCTCAGCCACTGAGCCTCCATACAGCATGTCTCCACCTCCCTGTGCCACCACTCCACCCAGTCCAAGCAGCCCTCAGGATCCCACATCCATGGATCCCTCTACCTCAGCCAGTTCTCGCCCTCCCAGGTCCAGTCCTCCAACTGGCCCGACAATCAGCCCCCTCCCAGTTCAACTTCAAACCAAAGTTGAAGCCAAGTCCCCCTCCACACACCATTTCTCCAACAGCGGTGCCTGGACTGCCCAATAGAAGCCCCTGACCTGTGGTGATTCCCATGGCAGTGGACTGTGTTACCTATTTGATGTGCAAGTTTACATGCACACATGTGCGGACTTGACATTTGGACTGGCCAATGGCCTTGATGTTTTGCACTTTTGATGCCTATGCAGAGTTTATGTAATAAGACTATTACTCATGTTGTGAGCTTTGTCGCTGCCCTTGCTAATGATGCAGTGCAATGTATGTGTATATGTTCATGTGACATATGCTCTGTATGCCACATTCACATTGGCATATACCTGATTTTCTTTTTCAGAGGTTGCCAGAGTTTACAGGCACTTTTGTGCTTCTTGATTCAGAGGCTTGAGGGGGCACTGATGGTTATCTGTGGTGATCTAATCTTATCCTAATCATTCTATTGTGAGGTCGCCAATTTTGTACACGTCATATTTGGATGCTGTACCACAACAGAAGAGAATTCTATCCACAGGATAACTTGCGTGGTGGACAGGGTCCGTCACACCTGTGGGATCTATCTTGATGTGTGAACAGCAGTGTAGATGTGTAGTCATCTTGTGTAGGCCTGGCTTCATAGTCACATGGGTACATTTGAATGTGTGCAGTTGAGTAGTCATACAGTGTGATTGGCCTATCATTGGCAGAAGTGTTGATGAGTATGTGCCCCTGAACACGACACCTACACACATGTATGATCCAGGTAATGAGTGCCTCTTTGTTTACATTGACAGACACGTGCTTTAGACAGTGGGCACATGTAGGAGTTGTTGGTTGAGCACTGTGCAGTGTGTCGGTATGACCTTGCAGTCCTGGGGTATGCCTACTTGTTGTCGCTGTCAGTTGTGAGTATGCAGAGTGGTTCACTGCAATGTCTGTGTTGTGGTTTGTTGATCAGCCATGGCTCTTGCTTACGTTTGTGCTCACTGTGCTGACCTGCTCAGGCAAACTGACATTATAAGTGATGTTTCTCATACATTGGTGTCACTTTACATCATTTGTTGGACAAGTAGATGGTATTGAGAGTCAGACCATCCCCAATGGGGGCTTTAGATGGCTACACATTGTGAGTTACTCCTCTATGTGTTTTTGCTCTGTACACTCCTCACCTGTCCAATACTGATGTACACACCACTTCAGTCTAATGTCTTCCACCCCATGCCTTGCCAGTGTGTGACCCCCACCACCACTTCATAGTGTGACACTATACTGTGGGAGGATCATCTGTGTCCAGGACCAATGTTCCACTCAGGACTGTTTCACAATTTATGTGCTATTTTCTTCTACTTGATTGTAGTCATGGTTGCTCATGTACAGTGCAGATGTTTGTCCAGCACAGTCCTCTAGTCATGTGCCATGCATCTGTGTTTTCCAGAGTTGTGCAGCAGTGGGTGATAGCTAAAGTGTATGTGTGTTTGCTGAGGTACTGCTACCCATCCTGAGTGTATGTGATCTGTGCCTTGTGGTGATTTGTGGTGTTGAAGTTCATGGTGGAGCACTCGGATATGTGTGATACTGGTTTTGTTGGTGTTCACACACTGCTTACTGTACATGCACTGCTGTGAGTGTATGTTGCCTTGTCCTTGCCTGGTGTGAGTCCCCCTGATGTCCAACTGAGTTTGCTATGTGATGATTTTGTATGTGCATATGTTGTGTACTTGTTGTTGATGGATGCAGTCTTTGGCCTGTGTTGGCTCTTCCCACTGACAGGTCCATGTGTGTGTAATGTTATATTTGCATGACATTGTGTGTGAGTAGTTTGTGTATTGGAATACATTCAGATGTGTGTAGAATTTGTTGTGTGCATTTCTTGTGTGACTGTCACATGCAGCAATGTGGGGTCTTGTTCATTGGCTTGTTTTGAGTGCACAATTGTGCTATGGCCTCCTATATTTGAGCAGTCACTTGTCAGGAGTGTGAATGTGCATGCTTGTGCTTCACATTGACACCATGCTCACTTGGTAACTGGTGGAGTGTATATGTCTGTGTTTGCATCTTTGTCCTATTGCACACCGTTGGTGTTCATGATTGGCATTTGATCATGTATTGTTTGATTGGGTTGGGTGATGGTGTCTGTGCAGTTGGCCAGAGTAAAAATGTAATCTATTCCTGTGCTGTCCTGGGCGTAGTTCGCATAGTCACGCTACGCGAAGCTACGCAAAGATGTTAAAGCGCTACGCGTAGCTACGCGAGCGTGCGTAGTTGCTTGTCGCGCTTGTTCGCGATGCGTTTTTCTTCTTCGGGAACGCGTTGTGCGTGTTCGGGACTCTGTTTGCGTGCTCGGGGGATAGTATCTCGCGAACTTGCCCATGCGGTCGCAGATGGGCGCGGCCATCTTGTTTTTCACTCTATGCTATGGTTCTGGGCCTGCTTTTCTATCCTCCCTCAATCTTTGAAATCCTTAGTTTTTTACACTGTTTTTCATTTTTTTTTATTTATTATCTATCTCTCTCTGTGCCTAAGTCTATATTTTGCATTTATTTCTACTTTTTACTGTGTTTTTTACTTTTGTACTGTTTTATATTACTTCCTTCTTTAAGCTCCTACTTCTTCCCCTAACTTTATTTTTCCTTCTAACTTTTCTTTTCCGCCTCCCACACACCCCAGAACCATGGCGAAGGGTAGCAGCACTACCGGCTCCAAGGGCGAGGCGCGTGCGCCCAAGAGCCGCCTGCCTTGCGGCAGACTGCGCCCTGCAGGGGTGCAAGCCCAGCAGCTTTTTAGCGAGGCGGAGGTGGCCGCCCTTGTTTTCTTTGTGCAGCGCCACCTCCCCTTGACCTTGGCAGCAGGCGGCAGGCCAGGCTCCGGGTACCCTACCCAGGAGCGTCACCGCCGATGGGCGAAAGTGCGCCGGGCAATGTTTCGCTGCTCAGGGGTCTGGCGCACCCATAACCAGCTGGCCCAGTGGTCAGACATCCTGGACCGGGAGCAGGACCTGTTGGACCTGCTAGGTGTCGAGGTCGTGGTGAGTAGCTAATATATATAGTAGTATAAGTATTGTGTATAATTTTTTTACGAATAACAAGAATACTGCTGCTTACATTGCAGGTAAATTACGTTTCAAAATCTTCTGTGATTGTAGGACACAGGTGCTCGGCGTTACTCTTACTTGTTTGCAACTTTGCGCTCGCTTGGGCTGATTATTATGTAAGAGTTTACTTTAGAGAACTTAAGTTAGGTAATGCTATTGCTAGAGACCTAGTCCTTCCTTTGTCCTCCTGTCAAATAGTGGTGGATGGATTGATACTAGGTTTAGTTAGTATTAGTTGATAATTTTTTAGCGGTCTGCGTGACGCATCCTCTGTCACTGAGTGCTGCTTACCCCAGTCCTTAGTAGAACCTTTTGTAGTTTGTTTAGTGAGTGGTAGGCTTAGCAGTGTCAGTCAGTAGCAGAACATCAGACACACCCAACCAACAATTTGGTGTATGCACAAATTTATGCATGTGTCATCTATGCATTTTTGAGGGCTAGTGAACAATTGGCCCGTCTGGAATAGGTGGGCTAGGTCAGGTGGTACTTAGGCTTAGTTAGTGTTCTGGATTCGAATCAATCAGAATGGAACACTGGATTAGTGTTCATAAATAAATAGACGGTCCGTGAATCCCGCAAGCCAGTAGTCGATCAGATTAGATAGGTCAATTTTATTGCAATTATTGTTTCCTAAAATGTTTTTAGAGCGTTTTTTTAAATAATGTATTTGTTTCACAGCAATCATTAATGTTTGTCTCTTTCTTTATTGTATCTTACATGATCACTGATCAGCAGCACCCAGGGGCAAGAAGACGGGGTCCGAGTCGGCGGGACAACCAGAGGACCGCTCCTCTACGGAGGGCCCTCTGCTGGCCCCAGTAAGTCCTCCAGTGGTTAATATTAACAATTATATTTCCCTAACTTTTACTGCACCTTATTTTTTCCGAACTATTAATTCTAGTTCCACTTCCTAATTCTATTTTTTACAAAAGCTTCTTTGATCTTGACTTGACTATCTGTTTCTAAATTCTGGTTATCCCTGCCTCTAAGTTCTAACTGCCTCTGCTATGACTCTCTGTACTACTACTATTAGTCTGTCTGTAGCTAAGCTTGCCCAGTTTGCCACTCTTTATTTTACGGTTTTGAATAAAACTCAGATTGACCAATAGCTCTAGCCACTGAGTCCAGTCCTTTGGGTTGTCCTCTTGAGGCTTTGACAATTACCACCAACAAAATGCCCAACCAGATATTTGACTATTTTTGATAGGATATAGTACATACTACTACTGTTGTGGGGATTCTGCACAGCCACATACAGAACTATGCACAAGAAAATAGGATGTTGGTGATGGGAGGTTGGACCTTCCTCACACCTCAGTCAGAAGTGAACCCACAATCCCCTGACCGACTAGCTATAGTGTCTCATTAGGTCCCCGAACCCCCACCCGAAGATACCCAATGATTACACAACCCAGAACATAACACCCTTTCGCTCACTCACTCGTGTAAGTCCACCACCACACCAAATACCACAGAGTCTATGTGTAAGTTCAAAAGGTTTATTTTCAACTAACAAGCTCTGTACGTTGTTCTATAAAATTCAGTGTACTACAGCCAGCTCCAACAGCAAAATGCATAAGATTAAAACAATAAACATTGTTACAAGTGCATGATAGAAGACAAAAGATCTGTGCGAATTCTGGGAGACCCCTCACCGTAGAACGTAGAAGTACTGGTTACATGCATCATTCATAAGCTCTGCAAATCTCTGGTTCGTAGAATGGAATCTTCTGCCTGTTATGAGAAAAATGGTGCGCATTAGATAGTATAATGCAAGCATTTCTCAGTCATGCCAAAAAGTGTAACATGTTACTTATGGCTAAGCAATACGGACTAACCAAACTGCATAACAAAGTGGCTTGTTTTTCGACCTCTTGTACGCAACGCTCAGACAGTAGCTGTATGAGCTCATGTGGGCTCAAAAGGCGTCTTACTGCACAACAAGCTGCGAGGTAACATACGCAAAAGACATGAAGCGAAAAATGGTTGCATGGCTCAGGCTAACTTTGCATAGAGTACACTATAATAATGACCCTAGGGACCATAACACTACTAGTGTCTACTGACTCTACTCTAGTACCTGATTTGGACTAGTGATGTATGTTGTATATGTATGTATTAACTTTTTTTTCAATCTTGCTAGTGAAAACAAATAAATAGGGGGAGGTGTACAGGCATCTAAAAATGTGTAATGTTTTTTCTAGGCGTACTACCGACCACCAGTGCGATGGCGATGCAGCCATTCCAGAGGGGGCAGGAGATGCTGCACTTGCAGGAGCTACAGGGGGTGAGCCAGCAGCAGTGGCGGGCGGTGGTAAGTTATATTCATTACTTATTGACATTACACTAGCTGGAAGGGTGTTCACTTCACTCACTGTACTGTTGAGACTTATTAAGTATGAAGTTGTAGTGAACATTATACAACGGTTGAAGAAGACACCCTTTACTTAGCATTAGCAATGCAATAGCATTAGCAGCGTGAGTTGAGTAACCAATGGCCTCTTCTATCTGACTCCAACTCAGCTGTGAAAGTTTTATGGAGAAGACTAAAAGTCAGATCAGATGACCTTGCTGGATGTGTTGAACAAAAAGGAAAGAAGGGTGGAAGGAGGAAGGACGGGCGAGATGTAATATGACTGGCAGAGAAGGATTTGTTGGAAGCATGCATAGGTGGCTGATAGGAATCAGATGCATGTGTTGTTGAAGGATGGGTGGAAGGTAAAAGAAGATGCCTGCCTGGGTGGGTGGGCGACACAGTATGGGTCGATACTGGGGATAGCAAGAATCATCAGTGGTGTTTGGGTGAAACTCAAAGCCAAGGCAAGCAAGGAAGGAGTGGACTCATGGGTGGTTGTTGGTGAAACAAACTAAGGTTTGTAGAAAGATTAAGAAGAATGATAGACATTTACTTAGAATGGATGGATGCCTGTATGTATTCATCATAGACAGCATATGTGGAGACTGTCACTGGATGCAGAGTCTTAGTTTGAAGAGAATGTAAAAGAAACCGCGCCAGAGTAGCAAAGCCGAGGGGAATACAAGTTGTATTTTCAGAATACAGTTGACTCACAGTAGTTTGCAAGCACATCATATATATATATTGTGTATAGTTAGTTATCAAGCGCCTTCCTCCGACTCCGAGGACCACTCCCTACCTATGTTAATTTATTTTCGACTGTGTCAGCCAGCCTGCAAAGGGTGGCCTATCTGTTGGTTACATAATCAATCAAAACACAGTACCTTATGCAGTAGCGGTCGGTGGTGGGAGTGCTGCCGGGCGGTGATGTGGGGAGGGGAGGGGCAGGGTGGGGGGTAGTAAACTATGGATTACGGCCAAATACAGGTAAGTAAACATAAAAATAAATAAAGCGAATTTCATTGTGCGCACTGCACCGCCAAATGCGATGCAGTGCGCGCAACAAAATTAGTTTTATTTATTTATATGTTTACTTACCTGTAATTGACCGTAATCCATAGTTTACTACCCCCCTGCCCCTCCTCCTCCCCACGTCACCGCCCGGCAGCACTCCCACCACCGACTGCTACTGACCTTATGTCGTCGTCCCATATATAAGCAATGATCATTGGATCAGATATATAATCTGCCTTTTTGTAGTAGCCAAGGCAGGGTGAAAGTGAAATTGAGCAATTGCCCTTCATGTAACAGAGTATGGCCAGTGCCACCCGCAATAGAAAAATACGAGCTTCCCCACCTGCAGACAGTAGTAAATAAAACTAACGTGAGTCTGCGTCATGACTCGTATGTTTGTCTTGGGTGCAAGCTTAGCTGACTGAGGTGGCATGCCGGCTACAACCAGGTTATGTAATTTCGCTAAACTAGAGATAAGAAGAAGACTGGTGTACTGTGTACTGGAGTCCATAGTGCTAGTATAATGCCTGAAACTCCCACAAATGTTAGAGGCCGAGGAAGTGGGAGGATAGATTATTACCACAAATGTTATGTACTGTGCTTGCTAGTGCTACTGTGCCACTATGTGTTGAATTAATTTTGTGTTACTGTTTTGCTAAGAGTATTGGTTACAACAATATTCTTTTTCTTTCTTCATATAGATCCTCCTTCCCAAGAAAAACCATCACGGAAGGAGTTGGCAGCCAGGGCCCGGCACCGGAAACTGGAGGCCATCTGCCAAGAGTACTGGCGGCTGGTGGCTCAGGCGGAGGAGGAGGAGGAGGCGGCAGCAGCTGCAGCCTCCTCCAATGCCCCGGGCCCCAGCCAGGCTCCACCTCCAGTGGTATGGCGACGCGGTCAGGCAGCCGCCCGCCGCCGCAATTCCTTAACAGCCAGCACTGCTGCCCCCCACCCTGGATGCCACTGCAGGGCATTTGGCCGCCAGATGCTCCTCCGGATTTCACACCTAGAGGAGCAACTAGAGGAGCGGGTCAAGATCCTCGTGGATAAACACCTGAAAGCCCGCCGAATCTGAGAACTATGTAGGACCCCGTTGGATTGCCCCTTTCTTATTCCTTTTGTTGGTGGGTGGGAATTGGGCATTGGGGTTTATGGACATTGTTTGAACTTTTTCGTTTTGGACATTGGTTGGGGTTAGGGAGAGGGGTGGGTCAGGTGTGGGATAGTTTATTTTTGTTATGGTAATAAATTATATTTATACTTAAACATACGATGTTAATGTTTTGTGGGGGGTTACTGTTTTACGAATTTACGTCACATGGTTTCCTTGCTGCTGCAGGGCCGCAGCCAGTGTTTGATTTAAATAATCTGCCGATTATGTAACACACAAACAGATAGATGCGGTACCCCTCACTGAGTTATTTGTCCTACTAGTACTGTCAGTCTCTCCTCCTAGTCCATTATACCTCCCACCAAACTTATCTTACCTGTGATT
Organism: Calotriton arnoldi; assembly: GCA_963921515.1. Classification (NCBI taxonomy): domain Eukaryota; kingdom Metazoa; phylum Chordata; class Amphibia; order Caudata; family Salamandridae; genus Calotriton; species Calotriton arnoldi. Next base: position 1,004,272 of record CAWUFW010005504.1, on the reverse strand, counting down.
GATGATGATTAAGTTCGGCACAGCGATGGCTGCATGGTTTCCCAAGAGAATGGAGAAGATGCCATGGTTGTAGTAGTAGACACTGGCAGTAGCATTTGCAAAAAAGATAAAAAAGAGACAGTCACTTGCCTGAGAGAGACTGTGGGAGGAGTAGTAGAACGAAGTAAAGTACAGTACAGAAGAAGACTGCCAAACAAACAATATTGCAACTGCTAAAGTAAAATAAAACATAATGGTGGCAGGGACAGCCTAGTACAAGAAGTTACAAACTGTAGTTGTCGAGTGAGTCACTTAACACAATCTTAATTCGTAACCTTTACTGCTGTGTGGTAGGATGTTGATGATGAATCCAATCAATGCCGGCAATTAATTATGATGTATTAGGTCCCTTTGGAAAAAAAATTGGCTTGCACATAGACTGAGCATGGGTGGGCAAGCAGAAGAAGATCCTCCCCTGCCTTGAAATTGAGTTAGTGTTGCTTTCACCACATCTGCCCCATCAAGCGTGTGATCAATTGGTGTACATTTAATGTAGTCACATCACACCTCAATATAAATCACAGCCCGGGGGAAGAGGGTTAGGGTTTGATGAATGGATGGGAAGGGGTTTGGGGAAAGGTTTGACAAAGAAAAACAGTACGCATGGACACAACAGAAGCAAAGCACAATCTTGGCAGACGACCATGATCTTATCCAATAAATCTATAAAGGGAGAAAAAGGAAATGCATGCATGATGATGAAGATAACTTGATGGTTAATGAGTAGTACTTACTAACTACTACTAGACAATTAGACAGTACAGGGCAGCAGTATATTCTATGCAATTTGCCTTGCCTGTATGCCCTCAGAGAGACCCAAATTACATGTTGTCCGGGCTTACTTTTAAAGATAGCAAACAAAATTAAAAAATAGTTGTAGGGATCAATTAGCAAACAAACAACAACACAACACACAGTCGTAATGATTGAAGAGAAAAAAGGAATCAAATTAATTAAAAGACGAATGATGAATGATACTAAAGTTACTGTATTATCCTGGTCAAATTGTGGAGTTGAATCTCGTCATTCCTCTTGGTCCTATCTTCCATGGACGCTCCGCACATCAATCTTGGGTGCCACTGCCTGCCTGATGCGGATTGGTAAGGTAAGTGTGAGTTGTTTCTCCCAGTATAGCACAGGGTAAAGGCCGGCCTGTAAGTGTAGATGGAAAAACAAAAGGGGTATTGAAAAATCAATGAATAAAAAAAAATCATCAATTACGGTGGAGTCCAAGAAGAGAAGGGAGAACACTTTCAGACTGAGGCGGCTTGGATACATCGTGTCTATTCTGTTTACAGCATTAAGCTACAACAACAACAGGACAGAACAGGCCCACAGCACCAGGCCGTGACCCAACCTCCATTTACCTTAAATTTTGACAGAGCGAGACAAAAGGCATATACAGCAACCTAGCATTTTCAAAATTAAGTGACTAAATCAATGCGCCGCTGTCAGTCATATGACTACATTCGACTCCACCACTACATGGACATGTAGGTCTGCTGTGTTTACTTTCTTGTTGAATTGTTGTGTTTACCTTTTATGCCACTTCATGAAACGCAGTTATTCCATCAATCATCTCCGATCCAACTGACTGACTGCGTGCAAAGGTAGTATGGTCATCATCATGGTGTGGTACGTGTTGTCCAACTCCAACTCAGTCTGTAGTGACTAGTCTCCGATTAAGTCCATATTCCATATAAAAAAATTGCAACGGATATTGGCCTGCACCTGCAGTAGTAGGAGTACAATTTGGTTATTAAACAACAAGAAGGGAAACATTGACTGTCACTTGAGTCACTTTCACTTTGTAGATTAACTAGTAGAGTTCGACTTCATGCACAACATCAACACAACAAACAACAGCAATCGCTCAGTCAGCAAGCATCCAATGCATGCCATCATTACCTGTCTTGCTCGTCTCTTTGGCTGTCAGATCATCAGATGCCTAGTTCTGACAGGTGTGTGTTTTTTTTTTTAACGAGGCAGTGGCTTCATTATTACTCCACATTCATTTTGAGTGTTGGTAGTCGCTGTTTCGGTTTTCGTCTTATTCATCTGTGGCACTTTGTCGCAGTTTAAGTTGGTTCACATGGTCAGCGCTGTGATGGGCCACGGCCTGGGTAGCGGTCATTGCTGGTCAATTGAGTTTGCAGAAATGTCAGCAAGTTTCTTCGAAGAGTCTTGTCTTTCTCTGCCAAGTACCTTCTGTCCTGACAGTGATGAGCTTTGGATGCCTGCCGAGGCTGTAGCCTTCTGACAGTGATGGGTTTACTTTTGGATGCCTGCCCAAGTTCTGACACTGAAGAGTTGTGGATGCCTGCAGAGGCGATAGCCTTCGGACAGTGATGAGTTTCGGCTCGGAAACAAAACGGAGGATAGCTATAGTCACGTTTCACTTCTTATGGAGGGACGTTAGAGGCAACATTTCTTGTACTCCAATGTCTGGCTTGATGAAAATGTAATTAGGGCGAGTCAGGAAGATGGAGCAGGACTCTGACGAGTGGACAGTTAAATGCACAGACGTGCAACTCCAATAGGGAAATAAAAAGAGAAGACGGTGGTGATGGATTTGTTGTGATTTGATTTGAACCAGAAAGACAGATACACAGACAAATAAAGGAAAGAAGAAAGTAACAATTTGAAAGCCTAGTTGTCAGTGAAGAGGAGCTCGTCCTCAAACTCTGGTGGTTCGGACAGAAGTAGGTCCTGTAACCCACTACTTACGTCATCGAAGTCGCTCTCCTCTTCCTGCTGTGATTAACGTATTTTGTAATCCGGTGGTATAAACTGCTGATTCATTTTGATCATGGTCAACCTCTCCACACTTTTGGGCGAGAGACTGGTCCTTTTCAAAGTTACAATGGCACCAGCAGCACTGAAAACACGCTCAGAAGAGACACTTGCGACAGGGGAAGCCAGATACTTTATCGCCAGCCTGCTGAGCACTGTCCATTGGCTTCTTTTCCCATACCAATACACCAATGGGTTTCAATCCATGAAGACCTCTGTTGGGTCATCCAGATAGGCCTGGACCGTCCGCTCAATGCTCAGGGGTGCTCTGATGTGCTCGGCCTGTTTTGCCTTTGCATCAGCACTGGACTTACCATACCCCTGCCGTAGAAACCAATCAGTTGCGATTGTACTGTGGATGATCCTGTTCTTGCTGTTGTTGATGTTATTGGTAGTGTTGGTGTCGGTGACTGCTGGGAGGCAAACGCACTGCCCTCAGGCTCCGAAGTAGAACTTGACTCTGGATGCCCTGTAGTACTTGTTATGGCCTGGGGCGGGGGGCCTGTAATTACCAGACGTTCGTTTTCAAAGTCAATGGCTAGCTGAGCTATCGAAGTTTTGTACTTGGCAACATCCACTTCTGAAAAAGGAATTACGGCCTTACTGTTCAGAAATACTTTGTACCGTGGATCCAAAATTGTGGCAGTAATGTAATGTGGATCTGACACAATTTTATTTTGAATCCTTGTATTTTCAGATAAGCGAACGGCTAAGGACTCCGCCAAATGATATGCGTCTTGTTTGTCATCCACACCTGCGTACGTTTCAGACACCTCCTTCAGCTGTTGCTCTAGCATGTGCATAAATGGGATAGCTTGGCCCATAGTACAGTCCTCCCTGCTGACTTCACGTGTGAAGATCTCAAAAGAAAGTAGCATCTCTGTCAGGCATTTAACGAGGTCCCATTGACCCATCTCAACGGTCATGCCTCTCACAGTAGGATCCCTAATCTTTGCATGACATAAGCATTGAGTGGTATGTACTGCTCAAACAGACGATCAAGCATGTAATAAGTTGAGTTCCAACGTGTTGCCACCTCCTGGATGAGTGCTTTGACTTGCTTTTTATGCTCACGTTGAATGACCCTCAGCTGCTTCCGGGCTTTAAAAGAATGGCTGAAATGTGTGCATATTCTTCTGCAGGTGGCCAGTAAGTTGCTGACTTTGTATTCATTTTTCAGAAAGTCTTGAACAACAATGTTAATGCAGTGTGCCAAACACGGGACCCTGAAATAGCCACCATCGCCCATGGCCTTAACTATATTACTGCCATTGTCCGTGGCAACAAAACCAATGTTAAGCCCTCTTGGGCGCAGCCACTCAAAGACCTTGCTGTTAAACTCTTCCAAAATGTTTGCAGCAGTATGAGATTTCTCCATGGCAAACATGGCTACAGTTGCATGTTTGCGAGTGGCATGAAAAATGTCAGCAACGTCAACACCAGCAGATATCTGTTCTCTAACCCCCACAAAAGAGATCCAGTGTGCAGTGATGCACATGTAATCAGTGGCTTAGCAACTGGTCCACATGTCTGTTGTCAGGTGGATACTCTGAACAGCACTCTGCTTCAAGGCTTTTCCAAGCAATTCCAGCACGTCGTGATGTAGTGCTGGAACAGCAACTCTGGCAAAATAGTAGCGGCTGGGAACATGCCATTTTGGGCAGATGGCTGTCACAAATTCCAGAAAACCCACCCCTTCAACAAAAGAAAAAGGGAGAAGGTCCAGTGCTAACATTTTAGCCACCTTCGCATTGTACAAACGTGCTATTGGGTGGTTGCGTTCGTACTGCCCCTCCCCTCCAAACATGCTGATAATGGTAGGCTGCATGGTTTTCCTTTCTCTTAGGCTCAACAATGCACTTTTTTTCATTGCGGTACTCCTTGCTGTCTCAGGCTGACTCTTACTCTTGTGCCACTGAGATGTTGCTGAAGATGTGGGCGACGATAACATTGCACTGCTGGGGACAGGGCTACTTTGTGTAGCACTACCAGAGAGAATGTCTCCCTGTCCTTCCTCTTCCACCGTGATCGGATCTTCTACTCGTTTATCCCCACCAACACCAATGGTTGCAGTTTTTATGCCACAAAGGTGGTCCTCCCAGCTGATCAAGTGGTGTTTTTTCAGATGGGTTATTTGGCCTCCGGTACCATAATTTGTACCAAGCTTACCCCGACTAACAGAGGTATTACAAATGGAGCATATAGCAATGTTCTCCTCCTTTTTGCTAACCGTAAAGAAGTCCCAAACTGGGGAGCTTAACTTTTGCCTCCTGCTGGAGGTGCCACTTCCAATGCCGGATGAACTGGAGGGTGTGGGTTGAATTTGACTCTGTGCTGTACCACTACCTACTTCTACTGAGGTGGTGGTTGTGCTTGATGTAGGTCGCTGCCGGGCCTTTGCTAATGCAAATATGGAAGCTGTAGGTCGTGTTGGTGTTACCTGTGGAGGTATGCGTGCTACATCTCTCGCAGCGATTTTGGATAGGGTAATAATGTTGGTCTCCATCTCCTCGTGGCCGGGAGTGATGTTTGTGATGACTGGCTCATCATCATCATCATCCTGCTGTTCTACATCGACCTCCATAAGTGTAAGGCTTTCTGGAACCTTCCTTTTCCCTAGCCTGGTCTTGGGACGTGTCTCCCTCTCAGACTCAGTTTGTGGCTTCCAAGTGGCATCTAGATCATCAGAAGGGGGGCTTGGCGAAGAACTTGATGGACTAACCCTCCTTTTCCTTGCTGGAGATTTGGAAGACAATGGATCTTCTGAATGAATGGCTTCCTCTTCTTCTACCTCTGCATGAGGCTCAATTTCCTGAACTGCCCCTACTTCGGGAGGAACAACAACTACTATTGCGGGCGGTGGTTGCGGCTGTTGTTGTTGACCACTTATCTGCTGTGTTTCCTCCTGCGTTGATTGGGTACTACTTTGAGATAGCGATAAGTTTATCTCGGGCTCAGCATCACTGCTTTCCACCATTAGGCTGGCTACCTCTTCCACACTCATGTACTTGGGCCTGGGTTGGTGGGTTGGGCCCACTGATGCGGAGGTGCTGCCCCCAGCTTGCCCCCGGACACCCCTGCTGCAGGCGTAATTTTTTTCCCCAAAAAGGTATTGGGCGGCACACCAGACTTAAGTGTCACTTCCTTCTTCTGTTCCTTCTTCTCAATAGCAACTTTCTTGGTACTGGAGGACCTGGTACCTGCTTTCTTTGGGCCCATCTTCTTCAGATGTCAGCAGCACTCAGTTGCACAAGTTGCAGAGATGTCTGGTCAGGTCACGCGTCACGTCGTGTACAGCAGCAGGACGTCTGTCTGGCAGTACAACGGGCAATGATGACACACCTCCTCCTCAGTCTTTTGTGCACCTAAAAGCAAAAAAGCCAGAAGAACATCAGTCAAACGATAGCACAAATCAAACTAATATAATATATAACTTAGTGTGTGGTTGTCTCAATTATTAAATTTTAGAAACTCAGTGAACAACAACAGTGTAGCCATTTATGAGACTTTGACAACAAGGCCAGGGCTTTCCTGGTGTACTGTGTAGTGTGTACACTCAGGAAGAATAAGAATAGCAAAGAACAAAAACAAAAATGTAGTGGAGCCTGTTTGGCCTAAATTTGTGCATCACGTGGGATGGATGCAGCATCAGGGAGCTGCAGCTGGCAATGGGGATGGATTTGGAAGCAGTAAGACAAGAGGAACAATGGAAAGACACGCAGGCCTATGTGGCAAAAACAGCACACTACTAACTACCACCACAAAATGGCCCCCAGCCACATGGTCACTCACAGGCACAAGGCACGGCAAACAATGAACTCAAGCAGGCCTATATGGCCAGACAAAGGATGCCTGATAAACAACACACACAGCTTTAATGCAAAAACTAAAATCCACATGGCTAAAAACAGGTTGGAAAGTTACACAACAACCACAACAACAACACATACACAAGCAAAAAAGGCATTTATTTAACACCCAAAAAGTGAAGTAGACCCCCCAAAAAACCCACATTTTGCAATTCAATCCAATGCCATCCATGCCCTAAATGATGTTTAAATTCGACAGACAACACAAACAGTTTTTATGCACCCATGATGACTACCTCTGGGCCTACTGGCAGACTAGGCCGCAAGCTTCGAGGCCTATGGCAAAAGCACAGTGGCTGGTCCCACAAAATGGCTGCCACCACATGGCCAGGCCACCCACAACAACAAGAAAAGGAAGACAAGACAGACAATGCAGGCCTATGGCAAAAGCACAATGCCTGGCTTCACAAAATGGCCACCACCCACATGGCCAGGCCACCCACAATAACAAGAAAGTGAAGACAAAGGACAGGACCAGGAAGTTGGAGACTCTGGGGAACTTCCTTCCTCTTTAAAAAATTGTAAAAAAAAGAAAAATGACTCCTTGCTCACAAAACTACATCTAAATGACAACCTGAGGAGTTTTTTGAGCAAAATGAACAAAATCATCATTTTTTAGAAGGTTTTATGCTGCTCGAGAGATATTCTTTGCCAGATTGTAAATTCTTCGTGTTCGGCATCGCGATCGTCACAAAAAGTCGTTATCGCGCGGCACGCATATTGAGCGCGCGAAGAAGAAAAAAGTGTAAGTCCGCGTTGTCGCGCAGTGCGGAGTTGCCAAAAGTCCGCGAGCTGAACGCCCAGGGTTACCTTCTGGCTGAAAAGGCCTATTTATTTAACACACACCAAAAAACTGAAATACCACCCCAAAAACCACATTTTGCAATTCAATCCAATGCCATCCATGCCCTAAATGATGTTAAAATTCAACAGACAACACAGAAACAGTTTTTATGCACCCATGATGACTACCTCTGGGCCTACTGGCAGACTAGGTCACAAGCTTAAGCCTATGGCAAAAGCAAGCACACTGCCTTGCTCCACAAAATGGCCACCACCCACATGGCCAGGCCACCCACAAATAATAACAAGAAAGTGAAGACAATCAATGCAGGCCTATGGCAAAAGCACACTGCCTGGATGGCTCCACAAAATGGCCGCTAGCCACCCACAACAAAAAGAAATGAAAGACAGACAATGCAAGCCTCTGGCAAAAGCACACTTCCTGCCTTCACAAAATGGCCGCCACCCACATGGCCAGGCCACAACAACAACAAGCATAAGCCAAGGGGAACAAAGAAAAGACATGCAGGCCTATATGGAAAAAGCAGCACACTACTAAACTACCACCACAAAATGGCCCCAAGCCACATGGTCACTCACAGTCACAACAGGCCATGGAAAACAATGAACTCAAGCAGGCCTATAATATGACCAGACAAAGGAGGCCTGCTAAACAACACAGCTTTAATACAAAAATGCAAAAACGAAAATCCACAGGGCTACGAAAGGTTTGAAAGTTACGCAACAAGCACACACACACATCCAACAAAGGTATTTATTTATTAACACACACCCAAAAAGTGAAATACACCCCAAAAACTAGGCCTGGGCGGTAAATTCCGTTCCGCTCGCAGAATCTGCGGAATTTGGGTAATTTCGCGTTCCGCGGAGAACGCGGAATTGCCAAAAATTCCGCGATCCGCGGCTTCGCGGAGTTTTTTGCTTGTTCGCGCTTTCAAAATGCGTGTTTGCGAGATATTTCTCCCCGAGCACGCAAACAGCGTTCCCGAACAGGAAAAAAGCATCGCGAACGGGTGGAACAAGCAATTCCGCGTGTTCGCGGAACTTTTGCGTGCTCGCAGAGATTTTTTACCATTTCGCGGAGCTTAGCGTAGCGCGACTACGCAAATCCGCCCACCCCTACCAAAAACCACATTTAGCAATTCAATCCAATGCCATCCATGCCCTACATGATGTTTAAATTCAACAGACACCACAGAAACATGCACCCATGGGTACCTCTGGGCCTACTGGCTGAAATTCCAATCAAAGAAAAACAACTAGGCCCCTACTGAAACTACAGGCCACCCAGGCCACAACAATACATTTTAAAAACTATGAAAATCCCAAAAAAATGTAGGTACAAACAAGCCCCAATCAAACAAACAAGTACACCAATTCTCCAACTTACTTGTAAAATCTCAAATCCAAAAGTCCTCAAATCCAATCCAATGATATGATGCAGCAGACAGACACAAAAAGTGATCCTTCCAGCTCCAAATCCAAATGAAAGTGAACAGCACATGGACAAAGCACTGGGAGGAGCCTGCTGGACAGGAACAGGAAGTTGGAGACTCGGGCACTTCCTTCCTCTTGAAAAAAAAGTAAAAAAGAAAAAGGACTCCTTGCACAAAAAACTACAGCCAAATCACAATCTGAGGAGTTTTTTGGAGCAAAATAATCATTTTCGAGAAGGTTTTATGATGCTCGAGAGATATTCTTCGCCAGATTGTAGTTTCTTCGTGTTCGGGATCGCGATCTTACCAACACTGCCGCTGGAAGTCAGATCGCGCGTCCGAATGACGTGTTCGCGTTCGCACACTCTCGCGGGATCGTGCGGCCGGATTCCAAATCTCGTGGCGCCCACGAACGGATAGGAAATCGCGTCGGCGAACGCAGAATCACGGTTGGTCGTTACCGCGCGCGCGAGAACGCATATTGAGTGCGCGAAGAAGAAAAACAGCTACGCTACAAATTGCGTAGTGCTCGGTAACTTCGCGTTCTACGCGAATCGCGAAGTTACCGAAACTGCGCAAACTCCGCGAGCGTAGCGTAGTTCACCGCCCAGGGTTAGACATTGCCTATCCACTGTTTGCCTACACATGGGTGAGCTTGTTGGACTTCTTTGGATGCTGTTTGTGAGACGTGTTTGGCAAATGGTTTTTGAACAGCATTGGTTCAGACATCCCTGAGTGGGATTCTGACATTTGTAGATACACACCAGGGTGTGGCATTGGTTCTCAGGAAACTCACAGGACATTATTTGCACCTTTATCTGTGTTTCTCACAGGTGTGGAGTAGTGAAGGTGTGAGATGGGTAGATGAGGGGTATGTGTGAAGGTCATACTTGGGTTTGACAGTCAGGGAGTGTGACAATGAGCCATAAGTGTTGTGCTGGTGGCATGCACATGTCAAGGGAGTTGACACAGATGTGGGGCTGGTCACTGTCTGGCTTATGACAGTTCCTATCATTCCTGGGCCAATGCATAGCTTGCATTGCTGTATCACAGGGATATTGCACAGATGTTACTTTAGTTCAATTTCGTTCACTGTGCCACCTATATCTGATTTGATGGCCTAGGTGTAGTGTGATATGTTGCACCTCTTGCATGTCATGCACAAATGCTATCTGAGATATCGCCATGATTTTCATGCACTGTGCACTCCACTTTAGGCTAGTTTAGTTAATGTCATACATTGCTGCTGACTTATGGTATGTGTATGAGGCTAAGTTTCAGTGTGTGAGCTGTCTGAAGCACTTGACATGCAGTGTGAACAGTTCCATGGTTGTTAATCTGCACAGTGACTCTTCATTTCTTAAATTACTCACTTTGATTCACATGAGTGTAAGGCAGGTGTGAGTAGGAGGAGGGTTGTCCAGAGTCTCAGGTCAGTTTCCTGCTGTCACGATGGAGTCTTCCTGACACTTTGGCATTCATTCACTACTTTGTAGTTGGTGCTCCCTTTGTTGAGGTGTAGTGATGGTGTGTAGGTGTTCTGTGAGTTGGCAGTATAGTCAGTGTTGCTGATGTACTGGACATACTCACATGGTGTCATTTATTGCAGCAGTACACTTGTGAGTCAAATGCACAGTGGTGCTTACTTTGAGTTTGCTGTTTGAGTCTGGAATTTCTCACTGTGTTGCATGATATGGGCTGTCATTGTGTGATATGGTCTGCCAGTGTATGTGATGGGCCTATCAATGTCTGCTTGGGGGCTGTGGTGATCTGTGATTGTGTGGCATTGGTGTCTAATATGATGTGTCATCTACCTGGGCTCACTGACTCATTCCTACACCTTGTTGCCCTACTGTGAAATACACATACACACCCTACTTGGTCTGCCCTCCTCTGTTCCACATTGTATGTGGACTGACCCTTATTTGTGTGCAATGATGACTATGGTCATTTTGGAGGGACTCTTGCCTCACCCTACACTCATGTTACTATACATTTGAAGGTGTTCCTAATGAGATGACACTCTAGACAGTGTCCCTGCACATGACTTCTTGCTGCAGATATGTTGTGCTGAGTGGTGCTTCTTTTATGTTACATGTGGTGTGGATGTTGTGATGTTGGTGTTGCTTGTCTGGGACAATGTCCTGGACTCCTAGTACATTGTGGGCAGGTTTCCCCGCGGCTTCACCGCTGCGGTGACATGACCGGCATGACTGGGCTAGTTGCCGTGATTTCTATGGTGATGGGTGACCCCGATGCAGAGGTGTCAATTTGTGATGTGCAGGACATGTGTAGTTACACTGGGGGATATGTTCCTGTCTCTACCAGGCTGTCTGATGTAGACGTGACACGTACTTCAGCGCAACAGTTGTGTGTTGTGGTTGTATGCGGGGATGTGTTGTTCACTTACCTGCGGTGTTGACCGCGACGGCGTCTTATCTGCTGATAGTGGATGAGGTACAGCAGCGGAAGGGCTTGTAGAGCTGGATCCATGGCGGCCAGGAACGTGTGGAGATGTCTCGGATTCGAGTTTCTATCTCCGCAGTTGTGCTTCCGCCGTCTCCGGGTGGCTGGTTTCTCCGCTGCGTTCGGATGAGCTGTTTGAGGCATTGTGATTTGTTCGGCGGTCGTAACGTCATTCCGCACGGCGGTCTTTCTCTATTGGCTCCCTCCGCCACCTTTGCAGAACGAAAAATCTGGCGGATCCGGAAACTCCGCGACGGACGGGAAATGGGCTGTCTTTGCCCATTGTAATATGGTGGATGCGAGGACCGCCGCAGGAGTAAGTAAATGGACATTTTCTGCCAGCACCGCGGAGGTGCCTACTACCGCCATCGTAATCGGCCCCTTAGTGTGGATTTCTGGAGGTGTCTCCAAATACATTGATTAAAATGATAATAGCAACCCTGAATTGCTGTGTGAGGGTAGGTTTTTAGTATTGCTTGTATCATTGACTGTTCAAAGTCAACGATTATTTTTGGGAGAAAATAATTTTTGGTTTCTTGTTTAATTTTTGTTAATAGTTCAATATAGGTGGAATTTTTCTTATTTGGTAATAAAGCATATAGAAAAGGGATGTTTGTGTTTTGATAAAGCACATGTATAGTATATAACTGATAAAATGGTTTGGGACATATTTTAAAAGTCCCGTCCATCATCCAAGTGTCACAGGTTTGGAGTTTTTGTAAATTAGTAGCAGTTCCAAATAATATTATTCTTTTGTCTGTTGATTTGTTATCATAAAGAAGAAATTGTTCTTCATTATGGGTAATTGTGAGTTATGGGGGAATTTCTACTTCTGCAAAAGTTTTGGGGACAGGTGTGGTGGTGGTAGTAGCTTTTTTTTAGTTCTAGCTATTGTTCTTTTTAGGGACGAGATGGAGGGCATTTGGCCGGTTGCATGTTTGGGGATTTTGGGGAGCATTTCTTTAAGTATTTCTGTTTTAGACTTTTCTGATCTAGTGCTAGCTTCTTTTATATCGTCTAAAGCATTTCTAACTTCAATTTCAGCAATGTTAGGGGGGTGGTTATGCTCCCTAACATATAGTACAGTTGTTTCCTTTGTTGCAGCCCTCCCATAACATTTGTTAGAATAGTATTTACTATATTTCCAGTTGACTTTGTCTCCTGTTTGCTTTTCTTGGGTGTACACATACCCCATATAACATAGTAAAAATGTTCCTTTTTGTGAAGTTATGAATTGGGCGCCTTCAGTCATTGTGATGTTTGAAATGCTAAGAAAAATGTATAGAAAAATTACTATAAATATTCCTGTACTGGTTTATTTTCTGAAATGTATACATTGTCAGTTTTATACTTACAATGTTGAATTTGAAGTCGTTTTCAATGTTGATGGGTTTTCTTTACTGTTTGCCTTTGGTTTTCTTGCTGAGATTCCTGTTGGTAAAAAAAAGTAATTGTAATAATTTTGTTTAATTGTGTATTAAGGGGTGGGTGGGTTGGGATTAACTTGGACTTCTGTTGGGTATTTTACCAAATTGTTTTAATTTTTTTCGGTTTGATACTTACTTTATTTGCAACTCGATTTTTCACAGTGTTCTGTAGGTGTTTGAATCTTTTTAAAATTATCTGTAGAGGAGATATAAATTTAAAAAACATATATTATTTTGTATCTAAAAATAGTGCTTTTAGAAGATTAGCAGTAGTATTAGTTTCTAAATGTTATTTTACTTACTTTGTGGAGCAGGAAACAGAGTTTTCTATAATGTAGTCCAGTGTTCTGGCAGCAATCCGGCAGAGTTTCTCCTATTTCTTTCTTTTTTGTTTGAAGAGTAAAATAATGTTTAATTTTTGTGTGTTTATATAGTGTTTAATTAATTGTTGTGTTAATTTCATTGGTTTATTTTAATAGTGTGTGTGCTTCATTGGTTGATATTTATTGTTTTAATTGATTTGGTGGTTGCTTTCCATATATGGAAAACGCTAATTAAGTTTCAGTTATTGCATTTTTTTATTTTAAAGTGGTTTATTATATTATATGTGAATTATATTGTTTTCGATGATAACTAATATGTGCTTTTTATTTAGGTATAATATTTTAAATAGTAAATAATTGTGCTTATTTAATATAGTTTATGGTAATATTTTTAAATGTCTTTAAAACATTTTTTAATTGATTTATTTTGTATGTTTTGTGTGTTTATTAATAATTATATATTATTTGGGGTAAGTTTTGTATGTTTATAAATGTTTTTAACATGTTGATATAATTTTCTAACTATATTATTAGTGTTTATATTGTGGTTATCGATATTATTGACGCCTTGTATCTTTTTTAAACTTGTTCGATATTTCTTATAACAATATTTTTGTGTTCGATAATACTGATATAGATGTAAGTGTATGACGATATTTTGGTCTCGATATTTGTGTATTTATTTAAATAAGTATAGTGTGTCGATATTAGTGTATTCGATATTTTTGTACCGATATTATGGTAGGTTGATATAGTGTCTGTCGATATTATGTCTGATTCATTTTATGTATCTGGGCATCTTTCTCGACGATACATTAAAATGGTCCACTATGGTGAGCAACAGGGCGCTCCTGATGTCCAAAAGTATAGTTGGCATCTGGAAGTTTGCAGCAAAAATGGGGAATAAACCAGTAAAAGAAATGTTAGAAATCTATCATGCAAAAACTAGATCCATAGCGTCATATGGTGCAGCTGTTTGGGGAATTGCAGACATTAACCCCATTCAAGCAACAGAAGATACATTTCTAAAGAGATTATTAGCGATCCCTACATCGTGCCCAAGCATTCTAATTCACAAAGAACTAGACTTCCTGTTCATTTCAGATACCCTGAAAATTGCTCCCCCTCTAGCTTGGCTCTCAGTTTGGAAAAGGGAATCGGTCCCTCTGAACCAGCTAGTATTAAGGGACACCCTAAACTTGGACCGCGCTTCTTCGATTAGCTGGCTAGCTTATGTCAAACAGTCCCTCATTGAGCAAGATCTGGAGCGTTTATTCAACTCACCGTCCGAGTGCATATCCTTTCCTAAATCGCGCCTAAAAGAGCTCTTTTATAACAAATGCAACTTTGGGCCGATTACGATGGCGGAAGGACCGCCACCGCTTGCCCAGCGGTGACGGTCCTTCCCACATCGGACCGCGATTTTCCCACCGCCAGATTACGATGGCGGTGGGATCCAGACCGCGACTGCGGTGGACGCAAAGACCGTCCGTTACGAAACTGCCACAGGCAATCGTTCCGATTGCCTGGCGGAGTGGTCTGCAGCCGTAAAATGGTGGCGGTACCTAGCAGGCACCGTCCTCCAAATTACGATGCCGTCTTCCGCCAGCCTTTCCGTGGCGGGTGAACCGCCATTTAAAGGCTGATGGAGATTGGTTTTGGGTGCCCATTGCGGGCCCCCAATGTGTTTGGGGGGGTGTTTGTGCACTGGGGGGGTACCCATGGTACCCCCGACATTTCACAGCACCAAGTGGCAGGCACTGTGTGGTGCCTGCCACGTAGTGCAGTGAAATGCACGACATGCATTTTTGACATAGCGGCGGGTGCTGCTGTCAGCAGCACCTGCCGCAATGTTAAGAGTGCAAGGTGCGACCGCCAAGGTGGCGGTCGCATCCTAATTCGGTGTGCGGAACCGCTGCAGGTATTTCGGATGGTCCCGGTTGCCACCACCATGGCGGACGGACTCCAGACCGACCACCATCGTAATCGGCCCCTTAGGTAGGTGGCAAGAACATCAAAATAAAATCATAGTGACCACATACTTTGCATCACCTACTCTAAGTAGTGGTCAGTCATCCTACATCTCATTTGTAACGAATATCAGAGACGGCTTTGTCTTGACTAGATTTAGACTAAATTATATCCCATTAATGGCCGCCTATCCGGCACAAGTTTTCTCGATAAACAAGTTAGCCTTCTGCACATGTGACGGCCTTTCCCCCCAATCTATTTCACACCTTTTATTCTTTTGGCCATTCTACACGGCAAAGCGGAAAAAAATAATTATCCCACTGCTGAAAAAATTCTGCATCTGGTCGCAGAAACAAGCTCTTGATTATTGGAAACTCCGTTCATATGTTTTATGCTTGCTAATTTCCTGCTTGCCGTTCTTAAAATCAGAAAAATGCACTTTAATCCAAATGGGGCACATTTGTAGAACTTGCACTACCACCTATCAGTGGGGGAAAGCCTTTTTATGTATATGGTTTTATGACTTTTTTTTAAATCAATTTGATAGCTGTTTCATGAACTTAGCATCATCTTTTTAATAATTACCAAAGCTGAATTTCTGTTTTATATGATGTATTTTATCTTTTGATGATTTTATGTACTTTTTATGCATTTTTTCGAATGCAAAATAAAGATGTGATTGATTGATTGGAGACAAGTACACACACAGGATCATGCTGCGAAATTGGGTGGTACCTGGGATCAAATTAAAGTATGGGATCAGGAACGGAAGCCGGGTGGTAAGCCTAGACTAGAGATACTTGCTTTGCCTGGCCGTATCATTACGTATATGCATTCTCTTATCCCTCCGCGAAAAGTTGATTGGGACAAGTTATCGGCTTTCCGTCAAAAGAAAGATGAGAGTGTGTCTGATTTTTTCACTTGGTTTAAAGGTGTGTTTCTAGACTATAGTGGACAGGATTTGTCGATCGAAGGTGGCGTTCGATTGTTTGTTAATGGATTTGTTTCCAATTTCCTTCCTGAGATTGCGACCCGATTACAGGCTTCTGAGAGCACCTGGTCCACATCTTCCCCTTCTGTTATTCTGAATATGGCACAGTATTACGAACATAGGGAAAATGAGGATAAGGAGAGGACGGAGAGGAAACACAAGGATCTGAAGATGAAGGTGTTGTTGCAGCAGGCTTCTAGGGGAAATGGTAGAGGACGTTGGTGTTCGGCCCGACAGCTTCCACACACTAGCAGGCCCACGAATACCACACCTTTAGGGCCGAATCAGTGTGCATATTGTAAAGAGGAGGGACACTGGCGTAGCGAGTGTTCTGTGCTTTTGCAGAAGGTGGCTGTCCTGAGAGGACGAAGATCTCGTGGATGGGGTCGTGGAGTTGGTGGTCTGGACAGGGCTCAGAATGCTGTGGCCTCGCAGGGTCGTTCTGATCAAAATTACTTTGATGACCCTCGGGGAGGACAGTATTATCATGATGATTATGACATGGATGAGGTGACAGGGATGTCTTACAGCTAGAACGGCCAGGGACAGAGTGAGGGACCAGTTCCGATACCTGTGGATCAACGCGGTCCGTATGTTAGTGCGGATGTGCAAGGTTCGGCTAAGGCGTTTTTGGTGGATACAGATGCAACAAGCAGTTCTATTTCTCGTTCCTTAGTCCCTGGGGCGGCTCTGTCTGGCCATAATAATGTTTTGGGAGGTTTTTCTGGTGTACTGGTTGTGAGCCTCATTTCAAAACCCCTTGCGTTGACTATTGGTCCTATCACTGTGGATTCGCCATTCTTGTTGACGTCGAATTGTGGAGAAAATTTGATGGGTTTGGACCTTTTGAAGAAATTGCATGCCACGATTTACTGCTCCCCGGCGGGTGTTTACATGACAATGAGTCCGGATGTAGTGCGCACTACGCAGTGCCTGTCCAAAGATGCGCCTCTTCCTGCGGAGTTTAAAGATGTACCGCCCACTCTTTGGGCGACAGGTGACACAGATGTGGGACTGTTACAGATACCGCCAGTTTCGATCCGAGTTAAAGGCAATGCTATTTTACCTCGCATCCCTCAGTATAAAATACCGCAAGCAGGTGAGAGAGCTTTATTGCAAATTGTACCGGACTTGATTTAGAAAGGAGTGGTTAAGGAGACGACTGCTAATGTTTGTAATAGCCCTATTCTTCCCATTTTCAAACGGACACCTTCGGGTTCCTCTGATGATCTTGCAGATGTTTATCGCTTTGTGATTGACTTGCGGGAAGTTAATAAAATAGTGATTCCCCAGTTTCCGGTGGTTCCTGATATTACCACTCTTTTGACAATGATTCCTTCTTCTGCTGCATTCTTTTCTGTCATTAATTTAAAAAACGCGTTCTTCAGTATTCCAATTCATCCTAACAGCAGGTATCTGTTTGGGTTCACCCTAACTGGTTGAAGCTTTAGATTCTGTTGCGCTCCTCAAGGCTATACAGACAGTCCGAGTATCTATAGTCAGGCATTGAAAGGTCAGCTGGATTCCTTGTCGCTCCCTACAGGTAATGTATTGCTTCAGTATGTCGATGACTTGCTCATCGCCTCGGATACAGAACAAGGTTGCAGGGACAGTACAGTTAAATTGTTGTTACATTTAGCTCAACATGGCCATAAAGTATCCCTTTCCAAATTTCAGTATTGTCGACAGGAGGTCACTTACTTAGGTCACCTACTGTTGAAGGTGGGGGGTGGGAGATTGACCCCTGAGTGCATCAGTACCATTTTTAAAATGCCCATTCCACAAACTCAGAAAGATGTGCGTACTTTCATAGGTATCACTTCCTATTGCAGACAGTGGATACCTAGCTATTCGCTGTTAATCAAACCCCTGCTTGCTTTAACACTAAAAGATGTGCATGAACCCCTGCCCTGGATGCCTGAATGTCAGCAGTCTTTTGAGCAATTGAAAACTGTGCTTTGTTCGGCTCCAGTACTCGGCACCCCTGACTATACTAAGCAGTTTGTGTTGTACGTCCATGAGATGGCCGGTTGCGCGCTTTCTGTTTTACCACAAACATTTGGAGATAAGCAATCGCCGTGTGCTTACTTCTCTGCTGTGCTCGATCCAGTCGCACGAGTCCTCCCAAGCTGTCTAAGAGCGGTCGCGGCCGTGGCTGTCTCGATAAGGCAATCGGCTGGACTCGTACTTGATACTGATCTCACAGTTATGGTACCCCATGCTGTGGATACACTTTTGAATAAGACAAAGACACAGCACCTCACCAGTGCACGTCTGACCGGTTACGAGTTAACACAGTTTGCCAAACATATTACGATCAAACGATGTGCCACTCTGAATCCAACACAACTAAAGTATCCACGGGTCTACTAGATCAATATAAAGATACTAAAGCAACACTAGTTCAGAAGAAACTGTAACACTGTTCCAAACGAACATTTTGTAGAAACGGAACATCCTATAAGGAGGACGGATTCCCATCACTCACCAAGGTGACATGCTTCATCATCTGGGTCTCCTCCTAGCAACACACTATTGCCACTAAGGGCTACAACCCTTTCAGTAAAAAAGGGGAGCTCACGGATGTTTTTCCAATTAGCTAAAGCGCAATAACGCGCTGTGTCAGATCCAACAGATGTGAAGAGGTGTTCTATATAGGAGTGATGGGCGCAGTGCATGAAATTGAGAATAAGTGAGTTAAAATTAAACAGTAAGAGAGAAAAATTATTTAATGGGTATCTCCTACTGCTCAAAGTAAAAACAGTGCAACGACAGTTTTAACAAAATAACTGTCAGTGAATTGAAAAAAGGGGGTCTACATGTTTCAGCCAACTGGATTACAATAATCCTAGGCCTTGCACCCAGGTTATTTCTCCAGGATAAAAACTTTTTGAAAGATTGGTCACTTATTGCGTGGCATTGTACGCGCGATTGGTTAATATTGATTATAAGAACGGCCAAGCGCATAGCTGACACAATTCTTGTTGAGATACAGCTATTAGAGTCACAAATCAAAAACACTATTACAACTACTCTATTCAAAAAGAACCTGGAAGAATCGAACAAATTCAACAAGGAATTTAAAGACTCGATCTTATTAACCAAGATCGAGAAGTTCAAGAAGGACCTGGCACGTTTCACTCATGAAAAGGTGTATCCGTACACGAGTGATGATTACACCCCACCCGAGTTTAATAGAAAAGGACGACGACACGGCTCCTCTTATGTGACCTCAAGCTCAGAAGAAGGGTCTAGTGATTCTGACTCATCAACTAGAAGTAGTCAACAAAATAGGGGCCGCGGCAGGAACAACAGGTCTTATTGGAAGATTGGACCACCAGCTCCCCATTTTCAACAATGGTGGCCACCCAACACTTGGGGTTTCGCAGCTCCTCCATTTCAACCACAGATGGGTCCATTCCCACCTCCCCAATATCAGCAGAATTTTAATAACCAGTCTTTTTTAGTGTTTGGCCGCGGGCGCTCCAGAGGAAGACGGAGAAACCAACAAGCCCAAGTACTCTGGAGCCCCCCCCGTCCCCCAGGAGCACTTGCAGCAACAAGAAGAAAACTCTACAGCAACCAGGGACCAGTGCGGAGACGATTTAGTTGTAAACCTAAGCTCTCGTGTGGTGACCCCTGATGAACAACTAGTACTCAACAGAGGCCTAGGATTTGTCTCCACTTTTAAAGGGGACCCTTTTCAGACTCAATGCAAACTTGCCAAATTCTTTCGCAAGATACGTCTGCATTTCTTTTTTAAAAACAAAGAACAACAAGTACCTACGAAAACTGAAAACATGAACACTGGCCTGAAAAAGCGTTCTATGTTCAATACACCTGCACATATAATACCTGCACAAGTCCTGACCTTTGAGAAAGCAGTCAGCGAAGACAATACAGCACTCTGCAATGCAGATAATAGGTCTTTCTGCAACCTCCCAAGGAAAGAACAACAGGCATTACGCATGCTCACTACTGACGACCAAATAACCATCAAACTGGCGGATAAAGGTGGCGTTATCGTCATCCTTGACACTGATACTTATCGCGCCGAGTGTCTACGACAACTAGGAGACAGGAGATTCTATCGCCCTCTGAAAGTCGACCCTACAGAGAGAATTAAGAATTCCATTGCCATAATGATAGAAGAAGCGACTAATGAAGGTTGGATTACCACCCATGAAGCCACCTTTTGGCAAACAGAACATCCGGTAATGCCATATTTTTATGGACTACCCAAGGTACATAAACCACAGAGGCCACCACCTGGGTGGCCTATTATATCCGGCTTGGGTTCAATCCTGGAACCTTTGTCCACCTTCGTGGACCATTTTCTTAGACCAATGGTCAAAGAGATGCCCACATACCTCCAAGACACGAAGGACATTTTACGCATGTTGCTCCAGGTTGAATTTGACCTGGATACAGATTAGAGTCTCTCTACACATCGATTCCCCAAGACGAAACACTTGATGCTATTGCATTACTCTTGGCGGATAAGGACCTGGATTCTATTACCCCCGTGCAGTTCATTATGGCATGTGCACAGCTGGCCATGAAGGAAAACTTCTTTAGATTTGAGGATACCATATACCTCCAAATCTCAGGGACCAGTATGGGAAGCGTTTTTGCTCCCAGTCTGGCCAACCTCTATGTCCATGGGTTTGAGCAAGAACATGTCTTATCACAAACTAATCCCTTCCAAGATTATATTCGCTTATGGAAGCGATATATAGACGACATTTTTGTCGTCTGGCGAGGGAACCCAGAATATATCACAATGTTCCAAACTTGGTTAAATATGAGGAACGATTTCCTGAGGTTTACGGTGGAATTTGATAAACACAAGCTAGCATTTCTTGACCTGTCGATTTTCACGACATCATCAGGCTTATAGAGCGAGCTATATAGGAAGCCGATGGCCAGGAACTCCCTATTGTGTTATGACAGTCATCATCCTAAGTCACTCCGTGACAACTTACCATATGGTCAATTTACCCGAGTTCGAAGAAATTGTTCTACTAAGGAGAGATTCGAAAATCATGCCACTGCACTGTCAACACTATTACGAGCGAGTAAATATCCTAAGAAGTTGGTGCGGCGCTCTCTTAAACGGGCCACTAATAACAACAGAGAGGCTCTCCTGGATCTACCGGTGCCTAAACCTGCAATGAACAGGATTACTTTTGTTAACACCTTCAGTACCATGTCTAATAGAATTCAAAGGAGTGTACGTAAATATTGGCGTATACTAAACATTGGAAATGAACAGATTCCATTGCCACTCTTCTCTTTTAAGAGGAATACAAATCTTCGTGACCAACTGGTCCATACTAGACAAGACCAGACCACCACCAGGTATAGGGACCCTTTGGGACCTCCCGGCAGTTTGGGGACATTTCCGCTGTCGGTCTTGTGCGGCATGTCCACAAACACAACAGTCCAAATCAGTAGACATTGGGACAAATAGACCCTGGATGCAAAATAGATTCACCAATTGCAACAGTGACAGACTTATTTATCTAATAACATGTCCATGCAAATATCATTACGTGGGCATGACCACCCGTAAGATCAAATTAAGAATCTCAGAGCATAAGAGCACAATCAAGTGCAAAAAACAAGCCACGAGACTCACGAGACATTTCTTAGACGTCAATCACCATTCAGAGGACTTTACATGGACAGTCTTGGAACAACCATTTATCCCCAATCACATCACTGACGTCTCTAAATTTCTGTTCATCAGAGAACAAAAATGGGTCTTTAAGCTACAAAGTGACAAACAGGGACTCAATGATGAGATACCGTGGGTCGCCCTGTGATCTAGTTAGGACTACTTGACCCATTGACCAACTGTAGCATGTAGCACCTAATGTGGTGTTTCAGTTCAGAACTATATACAATATCACACTGTATTGACACACTATAACACTAAATGTCTCTTTTAAAATAGGCTGATACGCATGCGCCCAACAAACTGCGGCCCTGATATTTTACCACTCTATCTGCGAGGTTGCGCAGTACAGCCCATTGATATCAAATCTACGCTTAATTGAAAAGGGACGCATTTATATATGTAATAGAGGCATAATGTGTCTCTCATTAATAGTTCAGTCTTGTCTTGCATCATTGACGCTTATAATATAGCATCGTGGGCACTACAATTTCCAGCATACTCATGCAACATTTATGGCACTTGCTTAAAACTGAAGAATTGAAAACTATATATTTTGCGATATTTACACGTTCCCATAACTCAAAGCTGAGTCTCTTCGTATTGAATGTAGCATACTGACACGCGATGTGCGTTTTAATGTATTCACTGCTAAATTCTGCGGTCTTTCTTTTTAATTTTGGGAGTCTAGGCAAACATATGGAGTTTTTCCTTTAGTCTTTTTTCTAATTCGATACACGACAAACGTGACTCCTAAACATAAACTACATTTCCCAGAAAGACCATTCTTGAACTTTGGCGCAAGAACACGCCGGTTCCGGCCAATGAGGTACACCTGTGGTGTCTTCATCCCTTTTAAAATGGCGCTGCCCTGTGATCGGCACCTCCCCATACGGCTCTGAAGAGGCCAGAGGTACCGACGGACAGGTGAGCGGAATGCATGTATAGTGATGTAAAATCTATTTCTTTTCCTCATCGCCTCATAGCGCGTGCATAGTTAGGCGTGGACGTGTGGGAGGAGACATTTAACATTCACCTCACGCGTGTCTTTTTTCCATCGCTTAATAGTGTTCTGCAAGTGAGGCGTCTATAATCGTTAGGAGACATGAATTGGTCCCCATGAGTGTGTCTTAGCTGCGCGTTCATAGTCAGGCACGCACGTTTGGGAGGAGACACTTAATATTCAACTCTCGTGTGTCTCTTTTCCATCGCTGAATAGCGTTCTCCGAGTGAGGCATCTATAATCGTTAGGAGACACGGAATATTCCACTTGAGTGTGTCTTAACCGCCGAATATTTAGCGCGTTTATACCCTGAAGGTGTCCTTAATGTTTGCTCCGAGCATCTTATCTTTTTTACATACAAATGATGCCGGGTAGGTTATATTTAATGCTCTTCTCTTTTCTGCGCTATTTCCACTCAGGGCGATGTGAGAGATATTTTCTTTTGACGCTCCGGGTGGAATATATATTCTGAGTGCGAGGCTGACCGCTTTAGTTTTAATATACAGCAAATTTATAGACCGTTGCTCTTACCTGTATTTTATGTCTTTTACGCACTGTGCGTTTTTTAAATAACAGGGGATGAAGGTTTATAAGATCCAAGTAGTAGCAATATGTCAGGTGACCCTGAGCATCCCGTGTTCTCTTTCTTGTTTCTTTGTAGAGGGGTGCCTCATTTCCTGAGCTGTTGCCAGGTGAGGCGAGGTCCCTTCCTCGTACAATACGGGTAAGCACGCCCCTCATAGAGTGACAGTGAATGATTGAAGTAAATAGATGACAATAAGGATGTCATTATAAATTAAATATGAGCACACTGAGCCTTTTGATGCTGTTACATTATGACAATAGATCGTCATCTTCTCTCTTTACAGATGCCAAAAGCACTCCGTAAATTGCAGAGGAGTTGTACATCCCTGAATACAGGTGACATGGTTGTATTCGTTCCAACCTTGTTTTTACATCACTTTTACGTCGTTAACGCAGTAGCAATATTTTGTTGTGGTCCTGAAGAAGGCCTAGGATTATTGTAATCCAGTTGGCTGAAACATGTAGACCCCCTTTTTTTTCCCATTCACTGACCGTTATTTTGTTAAAACTGTCATTGCACTGTTTTTACTTTGAGCAGCAGGAGATACCCATCAAATAATTTTTCTCTCTTACTGTTTAATTTTAACTCACTTATTCTCACTTTCATGCACTGCGCCCATCACTTCTATATAGAACACCTCTTCACATCTGTTGGATCTGACACAGCGCGTTATTGCGCTTTAGCTAATTGGAAAAACATCCGTGAGCTCCCCTTTTTTACTGAAAGGGTTGTAGCCCTTAGTGGCGCTAGTGTGTTGCTAGGAGGAGACCCAGATGATGAAGCATGTCACCTTGGTGAGTGATGGGAATCCGTCCTCCTTATAGGATGTTCCGTTTCTACAAAATGTTCGTTTGGAACAGTGTTACAGTTTCTTTAGGCCTAGTGTTGCTTTAGTATCTTTATATTGATCTAGTAGACCCGTGGATACTTTAGTTGTGTTGCATAATTTGATTGGGGAATATATCCACGCTAGGTCTCTAAATGTTCCCTTAGACCCCCCTTTTCTCCCTGAGTGTTTGCCACTCTGAATCCAGCCACGTTACTACCCCTCCCTTCTGAGAATAAGGAAATTGACATACATGATTGTATCTTCCAGACGGAAGAAGAGACAAAAGGACGGGTAGACTTGACTGATGTTCCCTTATCTGACCCTCAAGGGGAACTATATGTCGATGGCTCCTGTTTTAAATTATCAGATGGCACTACAACTGCTGCATATGCTATTACTACGCTGTGTACTGTAGTTGAGACATCACAAGTTCCCTATCAGTCGGCCCAAGCTGCAGAGCTTGTTGCCCTAATACGAGCCTGCGAGTTGAGTGAGGGACTGGTTGTTAATATTTATACTGACAGCCAGTACGCCATTGGAGTCGCCCATAATTTCGGGCGACTCTGGGCAAAGAGAGGGTTCCTTACTTCCCATGGTACAAAGATTCAGCACGGTCATCTTACATATAGGCTTCTGTCCGCTTTGACACTTCCTAAGAAAGTGGCAATAGTAAAGTGTAGCGCCCATAGGAAAGTTACTGACGATGTAGGTAAAGGAAACGCTTTTGCAGATCAAACAGCTAAGGAAACAGCCCGGACAAGGATGAAAAGAATGTTCGTAGCAGGTCCCGTTAGGTGGGTGCCCGAGGTCACCATGTTTGAAGATACACTTGAGAATGTGAAGGAAATACAGAGTGAGGCCACAGTGGAGGAATTAGCAGTGTGTCAAGAAAGTACAGCACAATTGAACGATGAGGGATGTTGGATTGACAAGCCAGGGAAGGAAAGATGGATGTTGCCAGATGCATATATTCTTCCTTAGTCACTATGGCCCATGGCCCAGCCCATATCAGTGCTAAGGGTATTTGCAAGCTGTTAGACCCTGTGTGGCAGAATGATAACATCCCCAAAACTGCTGCACATTTAGTGAAGTATTGCATGGTGTGCATGATGCATAATCCTGGAAAGGGTACCCCTACACCACCTGGTAATTTTGCACCACCTACTTTCCCTTTTGAGGTCCTTCAGTTAGATTATATTGAATTGGACCGGGTCAATAATTTGAAGTACATGTTGGTGATTGTTTGTGCATTCAGTAAATGGGTTGAGGCTTACCCCACTAAAGACAATACAGCCATTGCGACTGCAAAGGTACTCCTGAAGGAGTTCTTTCCTCGTTTCGGCTTGCCCCATTTTATCTGGAGTGATAACAGAAGTCACTTTAATGCCAAGGTCATACAGTTAATTTGTGACGGTTTGCACCTAAAACAGAAATTCCATGCTGCAAACCACCTGAAATCAGCAGGTTTGGTTGAGAAGTACAATGGTACTCTCAAACTGAAGTTGGCAAAGATTCAGGAGACAACAGGGTTACAGTGGCCAGATGCTTTACCATTAGCTCTTTTGTCGACAAGAACAAGAGCACATTCTAGAGCAGGATTGTCACCCTATGAGTTCGTGTTTGGACACCCGACAAATGTCTGGGGCATCCCGCGCCCTTGTAGGTTTTCTGATATTGAGTATCTATTGTTAACAGACTATCTTTGCCAGTTAACTGAAAATTTGCGTTCTATTCACCAACAGGTCCGCGAGTACCTTCCACCCACACCAGAGGGGCCCGGACACGATATTCGGCCTGGGGATTTCATATTCGTGAAGAACTTCCAGCGGAAGAAGAGTTTGGAGCCCCGTTGGAAGGGACCTGAACAGGTCCTCCTGGCCACTCAAACCGTTGTGAAAGTTGCCGGCAGAAAGAACTGGATTCACGCCAGCCACTGCCGCAAGATACCCTTACCCTTGCCCTATGATCAGTGGGTGAGGGACAGCGTTGGGGACACTGAGTATGAGAAGGTGCCTCAGTTCGTCACCCTCAGCGACGCAAAATTAACGTGGACCCAAACGGACCCAAGAGAATAATGACGTGCTAAATGCAGCGGTCCCTCCAGAAATTTGAGCCACTAAGGAGCCGCTGTTTGTTGACCCTTCTGTGCCTGGAGTTACCAGGTACAATTTGCGCCCTCGGCTGAGGAATAGTGCACCAAAGGAGAAGTCAGATTAGTCAGGGATAGACTGTGTAATTTAGGGTGTACTTTGCTATAGTACCAACGGTGTTAGTTCAGGGTGGCGTGAGATTGGTGCACTGTTCTGACATTGGACAGGTTAGACCGAACGTGCTCCCTGGGGGGGGGGTACATTATCCTGTGCGACGTTGGATTCATTGTGAGCTTAGGATTGAGCAAGCTCCACCGCCGTTGCTCAAGAGCGCCAAAGTTGATGAACATTAGGAGCCTGTACCAATGAGGCTCTGACAGACACTGGGAACACTTACTTTTACTATCAATTTTATTGCATTCGTTTTCTTGCTTCATAAAGTATCCGTTTGGTCGGGGGCGTGGCTTAGCCGGCTGCAAGATGGCCGCACTTTGAGTGGGCTCTGCCGGCCAAGCCTGAAATCCTGCAATTATCCGGCAGACTTCCCACACATCGCTGCCTGTGACCCTACCCTCGCAGCTTCCCTGCATCGGCGGCGTTCTCGGAGCCGTTCATCGCGGCCCTACGACCTGGCTGTGACTGGCTGCGGCGCCTCCGGGAGTTGGGCCTAGACGTCTGCTCGCTCCCCGGGACCCGGCCTGCGCTACCCGTGCTTCTCCGCACGCCCACCGGACCTTCCGCCACTGGCCCTGCGGCCACGACAGTCCGCCGGTGAGTCTCGCTGCTGGGGGCGCTCCGGGGCGGGCCTGGGATCGCGCTCGCCGTACCGCCCGGCCCAGCCCGACCCTGAGGAGGCGCCCTGAACGTCTCTGGTATCCGCGCTGGTGGGCCGGGCGAAGAGGGCGGCGCGCTCCCCGCGTCCTCCTGCCGCGGTTTGCTGCCCCCTCGCTACTCCCGGCTGGGCTCCATCTGCTGCCGCTGCGCTCACGATCGTTCCGGCTGCCTCCCCTACCGCCTTGGTGGTCACCGGCGGCGGACGAAGATCTGGGAGGGGAGCCCGCGATCGGGGTGCTCCCTGACTTGGCTGCAGCGGCCTACAACCCGGCCTTCTCATCAGGGGCGACTCCGGGGCATACCGGCGTGTGTCTGCGCCCCCCTGCCTGGCCCTCTGAACATCCAGCTCTCTTTGCCAGTTGGGTGCACCGCCGGGTCGACCCTCCACCCAGGTCCTCCCTTTCTACACGGCGCCCAGCACTGCAGGGGCCCCCCATTGCATCACGGCCCGGGGACTGTGGCGGTGCGTACGCTCTGCCGCGCCTTCGCGCCAGGCGCGGTCTCCGGAGCGAGCCTTCTTGTGCGGTACCCCGGCTGGCTCCTGGACTGCGCCACCTTGGGAGCGGGGCGGCGGCTCGGTGGAGGGGCCTGCGCTGGCTGCGAGATCGGGGTCCACTGCCCCCAACGCTGCATTCGCGGCCCGGGCCCTACGTCTGCTGCACACCTGCCTCGTGGAGGGGGATCCTCTTTGCCCCCCATTGATCATCTTCCTGCTACCTGTGCCCTTACCGGCTGCACCTTCCTCTTTGGGGCTCCCTGCTCTAGGAGGCCGCCATGGGCAAAGCTGACCCGAAACAGGCCCGACTAACATTTGAGCAGCGGAGGCAAACGCGCCAGGAGGGCGCTACTGCTGACGGGGGTGAGTTGCCCGCACCCACGGAAATGGTCGCTGCACGTGAGGATGACTTGAAGGCCATCATGCTGGAGGTGAAGTCGGCGGTGTCTGGGATTGCCACTCAGCTGGAGCAACTGGCTTCTCGCCTGGATGTGGTTAAGTCCAGAGTAGATGCGCACGATGGCCGCCTGCTCCACGTCGAATCGAGGGTGTCTGATGTGGAGGACACCGCCACCCAAGACCGCCAAAAATTGCTCCAAATGGATAAAATCCTCGACCTCATCCGTTCAAAGAATGAAGATTTGGAGGCCCGCTCCCGCAGGAGTAACCTCCGCATCACTGGTGTGCCGGAGTCCTCCAATATTTCCAGGATGGAGGATTATGTGGAGCAGCTGTTGCGAGAACTATTTGGTGAAGTGCTATCCCAGGTCTTTGTCGTGGAGAGAGCGCACCGCTCCCTCGGCCCTCGGCCTGCCCCTGGTCTGCCTGCTCGACCGATCCTTGCGAAGATCCTAAATTTCCGGGACCGGGACGCGGTCCTCCGGGCTGCCAGGGAAAGAGGTGTGATCCGCCACCAAGGTAACACTTTGTCTTTTTATCCCGACTACACTCTGGCTGTGCAGGCTGCCCGCCGCGAGTTTCTGCCTGCAAAACGCATCTTGCAAAAGCACGACGTGTCCTACTCGCTAGCCTACCCGGCCAAATTGCGGGTCAGACAGGGCTCCAAAACCCTGGTATTCCCGGACTCAAAGGGAGCCCTCGCCTTTGCCAAACAGCTGGACCGCTCTCACCACTCCACTCCAGCCAGTTCTCAAGACCCTGCTGCAGCCAATTTGAGCGACAATGACTGAACTGTACCTCTTTATTATTTCCGGCCCCCGGCCCTTCTGTACAAGACTGTGTAGCGCAGTTGCAGTCTCATTCCCCCGGCTGTCCCTTGGCTGTTTAACTGGCTGCAGCCCATCATGGTTTCTCTCTTTTCTTGGTCCGCGGGGTTTACAGGCCCTAACTTGGTTGCATTATATTACCTGACTGTGTTGTCTGCTGTTCACTCTGGCTTGGCCACCCTGCCTTTCCTGGCAGGGAGGTACGCTAGGCGTCGCCATGCCCCCACGGGATGATTCCCACTTCTATTGCTGATTCTCCCCCTCCCGGTTGGGGTCCCCTGGGGTTGGTGTGGGTGGTTTCTCGACCTGATTCGGGGGTTGGTGTGGGTGGTGGGTGGAGGGGTGTTGGGTTGTTGTGTCCGCCTTTTGGGGCTACTTCGTGGTTCATCGCAATTTCTCTGCTCTCACATTGCAAGAGTTATACTTACAATCATGATGCGATGGGGTGGGTTTGTTCGGGGTGGGGGTGGTTGGCTCCTGGGATTGTTTTTTTGTGTTTTTTTTCAGAAAAGTTAATGTATTTATGCTATCAATTTATGTATTCCTTCAGTACGCATTACACCACTGCTGCGCTCGATCACTACATCACGTTTGAGCTAGAGACTGCGCCCTCCCTTCGACTGGTGCCTTGCGGGGGTCATTGCCTGCCTCATTGTTTCTGTACCCTTGCTGCTCCCTCTGGGGTCACACCTTTCTCCCAGGCGGGCTCTCGCTGGCTCCATTTCAGACTTCAAGCGGCTGACTCGCCCTTGTTCTATCCAAGTATGACCTCCCCGCTACACATGCTAGCTTTTGATTGCGGCTGCTACTCGCGGCCCTGCGCTCCCTCCCATCGCGTCCTCACACAGTATGACTGACACCATATGCTGGTCCTGGAATATTCGTGGCCTCAATGACCACCGCAAGGCCCGGCTCATCCACTCACACCTACTCCGTCATAAAGTTGACATTTGTCTCTTACAGGAGACTCACTTGTTGCCTGCGACCGCCGCTAGGCTTCAGTCGCGCCACTGGGGTGAATCACACTCCTCTTTCTATTCCTCCTACTCTCGTGGTGTGTCTATTTTGATACGCAGGGGACTCCCATGGCACACTGATCGGGTACTCACTGACCCTGAGGGACGGTATGTTATTCTCCATGGCTCCTTACTTTCCCAACCAATGACGATTGCTGCTATATACGGCCCCAACTCGGACGACCCTGCCTTTTTCACTAATGTTTGGCACTTAATATCCACACTGGGCCCTGCGGCACTCCTTTGGGGGGGGGACTTCAACGTTACCCTTTCTGCGGTCCTTGACCGCTCGGGCCCCCACTCGTCACACCCGCAATCCGCGGCTCTCTTACAGTCCTTGCTGGCCGATAATTCACTGTATGATGCGTGGCGACACGTGTGGCCTGAGGCCCGCGAGGGAACTTGTGTCACCGGTACCCGCGGCTGCTGGTCTCGTATTGATCTTTGGATCACCTCTCCTGACGTCCTCACTTGGCTTACATCCGTCACTAATATGGCACGTACTTTCTCTGACCACGCGCCGGTCCAGCTCTGTCTACGCCCTCCCGACTCCCCGCGGAGGGCCTTCGCCTGGCGGCTCCCTCGTACGCTCTTCGCGACTCGGTCTTCTGTGCCGAGATCCAAACAGCGATCTCCAACTATTTTGACTTGAATGTCGGCTCCGTGGACTCGCCGTCTACCCTGTGGGAGGGTTTTAAGGCTGTGATTCGCGGTGAGTGCATTTCAAAACAATCCGGAGTTCTCCGCTCCATCCGCACCACATTAGGAACATTAGAATTGGAGATTAAGGCCCTGGACTCTGCTCAGGCAACTCGCCCCAGCTCCGAGATACTCGCTCGCCTGCGTGGAAAGCACTCAGAATTTGCCAGGGAGGCCGAGAGGGAACTCTCCTTTCTAGGTAGAGAGGCCCGGGCGCGCCGTTTCGGCGAGGGCGATCGGCCTGGCAAGACCCTAGCCGGCCTCCTTCGTCCCCCCCGCGCTGCCTCGTATGTTGCGGCACTTCAGGATGGCGGCCCTGCTAGAACCACCTCCCCGGAGGAAATCAAGTCACGGTTCTCGGATTATTACACGCACCTTTACGCCGCGGGCCCCACACCTTCGCGAGCGGACTTCGACCAATTTTTTGACACCATCTCACTCGCCTGGCTCGAGGACCATCACCGCGAATTCCTAGACGAGCCTTTTTCTAAGGAAGAAATACTCGCTGCCATCACTGGTTTGCCCGGTGATAAGGCCCCTGGCTCCGGACGGCCTCCCGGCTTCTTTTATAAGACGTTCGCCCCGCTCCTGGTGCCGCACCTGGCCGCTATGTACAATGACTCCTTCGACAGTGGCCTCTTCCCGCCATCGCTCCGTGAGGCGATCATAACACTTCTTCTGAAACCAGACAAGCCCCCGGATTGCCGCGACTCCTACCGTCCCCTTTCCTTAATTAACACGGATAATAAGATCTTCGCGAAACTGATAGCTTCCCGTCTTCTCCACTTCATGCCCCTCATCGCTCTCCCGGACCAGTCCGGTTTCATTCCCGGGCCGCGCAACATCTCACAACCTCCGGGCTATATTCTCCGTTCTGCACCAGATTAATCCTAGCCTCCCCGCAGTGGCTGCTCTTCTCGATGCCACCAAAGCATTCGACACCTTGGAGTGGCCCTTCTTATTCTATCTCTTGCCGCGCCTCGGCTTCAGCAATGTCTTTATTCGCAAAATTCAACTTCTCTACACGCGCCCCTCTGCCCGCCTTCGGCTCAACGGACAAGTCTCTGACCTTATTCTAATTGAGCGTGGCACTCGACAGGGGTGCCCGCTCTCCCCATGCTCTTTGCCATTGCGATGGAGCCTCTTGCCGCCAGACTCCGGCAGCACCATACTCAGAGGGGCATTGGCTTCTCGGCCCGCGCCCTCCTGGTCTCCCTGTACGCGGATGATATTACACTGTACGTCCGCCACCCCAAGACAACCTCAGCCCCCTTGTGCGTGAGATACTACGGTTTGGAGGATTATCCGGAATACAGGTGAACTGGAGTAAGTCAGTGCTGTTCCCTCTCACTGATGCCACCACACAATTCACCCCGGACTTTCCTTTCAAATGGGCCTCTGGCCCCACCCGCTACTTGGGTGTCTGGTTGAGTCGGGATCTGGACGACCTCTGGAAGGCAAACTTTGGACGGGCCGTGGATTGGCTCGAGTCCAGGATACCACATTGGAACCGGCTCCCCTTGTCGCTGGCTGGGCGTATTGCCATTGCCAAGATGGTAGTCCTCCCGAAATTTCTCTACCTTTTTTAAATATTCCCATACCTCTGACGGCCCATTTTTTCCGCAAGCTTCGCTCCCTGATCATTTCTCTGGTTTGGGCTGGCAGGCAGCCCAGGATTGCCTATGATGTCCTTACTCTCCCCATGTCGGCTGGAGGTATGGGCGCCCCGACTTCAAACTGTATGCCTTGAGTGCCCAGGCCAGTTTCCTTCACTTCTGGATTCATCCCTCCCCTTTTCAGCCGCACGCGGCGGTCGAAGCTGATATCGCTGCCCCTTGGCCGCTGGCTACCGCCTTTTTGCTCCGGGTGGCCGCGCGCGGCTGAGGTGGACACGGTCGGGACTTTACGCTGGGCCTGGTCGGGATTGCGTCGCCTCTCCAATGCCCCGTTGCTCTCAGCAAATGCTATGCCAATTGTGCGCCACCATGCCTTCCCACCTTTCCATCCAACCGGCATGGCTAAGCATGCCGCCCGCCTGGGGCTGGAGACACTGGCGGATCTCTACCCCGGAAACACCTTCTACTCTCTTCCTGTTGCCTCTGGCCCTATGGACACATTGCTCTATTATCAGCTGCGGGCTATCTGTAAGGACTTACACCCCACGTTTCCACAACCTCCACCTTCGATGCGCGCGCTGGATTTTATATATTCTTCCACCTCCCCCCGGAAGCTGGTGTCCAAATTATACGCCCTTACGTTATCAACCTCCGTCGTTTCCACTGATCGCGCACGCGTGGCGTGGGGCGAGGACCTTGGTATGGACATTTCCCAAGCCGACTGGCTCTATTGCTGTAGCCAGACGAAGAAACTCTCTCCCAATTACCGTCTCCGCCTCATACACTTCAAATACCTACACAGGCTTTACCGAACCCCCGTTCTGCTACATAAAATGGGACTAGTTCCCACCGATAGGTGCTTGCGTTGCTCTGCCCCTGCTGCGGATTTCGCTCATCTGGCCTGGTTGTGCCCAAGGGTGTCGGAGTTTTGGCGGGAGGTCTGCGCCGCCCTCACCGAGATCGTTTCCGCACCGGTCCAGCCCGACCCACCGCTGTGCCTGCTCGGCTTTGTTAAGTTCTGTCCGGATGCCTCTCGCCGATTGGTCGCAATGCTGCTTGTCCTCACGCGGCGCAGGGTGTCCATGTGTTGGGGGCGCAGGCCGGCGCCTCAGTTCGCTCACTGGCTGGAAGACGCATCGAGATGCCAAACTCTTCTGTCTGAATTCTGGGACCTTGTGCCTGCCAGATCTCGCCCGATTGACATATGGGGCCCCCTGGTGACATACCTCCACACCCGATCACATTCTGGCCGGTCTGCCTCTCCCGCGCTCCCCGCCAGCTCTCCGCCCGCGGCGGCCGCCGGTGTTGGTTGCCGGCCCTCTCCTGCCCACTCCCTCTCCCGCCCTCCTGACCGGACCTAATGCCCCCTCTGCAGTGCTGCCCCCACACATTTCGGATATTTGGTGCTCAAGGGTGCTTTGTCATGCTACATATTACACTGTTTATTTTTTGTCTGTAATATTCCCCTATTCTTGAGGTGCTTCGTAGATGGTCTTATGCGCTCAGTGTTCTGACTTGATGCAACATGTATGTTTGTAATGCTGACTATGTTCAATAAAGGTTTTGGAAAATTAAAAAAAAAAAAAAAAAAAAGTATCCGTTTGGTCAGCCTATTGATGAGGAGGAGCAACCATTTGCACCACCGCGTTTAGCACAGGGTTGGACCACAAAGAGTAAAATAGTTTGCATATTAATCATTGTGATTACGCTAATAACAATAATTGGAATATCCTGGTTCCTAGAGGAGAAGTATTGTGTACATTCCTTGGTTGGTACAACGCCCACTCCCCCTGAGCACGTTTTTGTCACTTTGGCTCCACACAAGTCAGCGCATAGGTTGTCCTACACCGATAATGTTTTTATACAAATGTTGCATCAAGCTCATAACGTCTCCAATACAACTAATTGTTGGGTTTGTGGGTTGCTCCCTTCGGTCATTCAGAGCGACAATTTGTTGTCCACGCCACTGTCGTATATTGGTAGCTGTAAAGGTTGGTTCGAATTGTTTCTGCTGGTGTACTACCAATTACAGCTGTCTACTCTGGGTATGACACCTTCTGATTCTCACTGCGGTAGAGTATTTACGTTTTTATCAAGGGTTTGCTCCCATCGGACCAGCAGGAGCAGGGACCCTCGGTACATTGTCCTCAAAGTCCTGTATGAACACGTACCGTAAAGTGAAGAATGATACCTGGTTTCGAATGGAAATGGCTGATTTTCAAAGGTTCAACACCTCTGAGTATTTTCAATCTTTCCAAGCTCGCAATATTTCCAAAGACATACCGGTGCCCGTGGTCAACACAACAGCTAGCTTTTGTGTCCAGGGGACTGGGGAAATGAAGGTGGGGAAGAGTAAATGTAATTTCACCTACAAGCTGAATACGACTAGGAGTCCGCCTTTGATCCTACCCCATAATGTCTGTTTTGTCTGTGGATCCCAAGCTCATGTCTGGCTTCCGAGGGGATGGTCAGGCACATGTTATCTCTCTTTCCTCCTTCCCCCTGTGTATATTGCCTCATCCAATTATCATAAAGATCATCAGCTGCAGTGTAGGACTACCTATTTGTCCCGAGTCAGAAGGGTTGTTGACACAAAGGATGTAGATCAGACAGATACCACTGCACAACAATTTGGGGATGCCATAAAGGGTCGACTACCTTTTTGGGGCCCCATGGCTAATAGTCTCCAACTCCATCGGTTAACAAGAGTTGTGGAGGAGGTTATTAATACAACTGCTGGGATAATGACGGACATTACTGCTGAGCTCCAGGCTACGAGATTAGTCACTTTGCAGAACAGGATGGTATTAGACGTCCTACTTGCAGATAGGGGTGGGGCTTGTCGCATCATTGACAGCAGCTGTTGTGTTTACATACCTGATCACGCTCCCAACGTGTATGCAGCTATACAAAAATTGCATAGACTTTCGTCTGACACACACCAAGAGACCGGTACTTGGACCCTATCGGGGTGGTTCTGAAATATGCTAACAACATGGGGTTGGAATATCCTCATCTTTTTGATTGTGGTTGCTAGTATTATTTTTACATGTTGCCTCTGTATAAACTGTCTCTCGACTTGTACCTACTGTGTAAATGTTCTCACCCCTAAACAGAAACTATCAGTTCAAGATACTAGTGCTGCGATCATGTTGTAGAAGGACATTGAGGACATGATGCAGATCGATGAGGGTGTCTGTGAATATTGATGATGTGAGCACCAACTCATAGTGATGTTTCTTATCCTTGCAACATGTTATACGTTTCTTGATAGTAACATAAAATTGTTAGCTTCTGCTAAAAGGAGGGTCTATTAGAATAAAAATGTCTTAGCTGTGTTGTTTATATATTGTTCTGCATAAGTTAGCATTTACGGTACCATTTTATGTTTGGCTGCCATTTTGATCCATGAACGTAACTAATCTCTCTCTGCCTCTGCGAGAAGCAGCTTTGGTAATTTTCGTTTTCTCCAAGGTTGGGCCTTGCTGTACTGATGAATACACTGTTCTTATTAGCGCATACCTTTCTACTAGATAGAGGCCTGCTCCCACTAGTCCAGAGATTGGCACAGGCAGAACGACCTTGGCATAGAGATAGTATGTGCCCGGTTTCAGGATTGAAACTTATCCTTCTGTACCTCCTTTGTATAGCTGCCTCCATCTGGAAATTTCCAGTCTGGGCAGGCCCTTTTTGGTTCTGAATCATACAAATTGTATCACCATGTTTTCTGATGTCAGTCCCCCTGCAGCAATCCTTAGAGACTGGGCAGATTGGGCTCCGCTCGAGTGTACCTGAATAAATACTTGGTTTGAATTCTCTACTGTCTGACCGACTCTTCATTTGTATGAAAGGCTGAGAGGTAGTCGCGAGTGACCCGGGTGGCCCTAATCGGGTCACTTCCTTCACAGTGGAGTCCCTTTGTGAATCAGACTCCATTGTCAAAACGTCCTGGGAGGTCTCACACATGCACAGAGCCCCGAGGCAATGGATTCCTTAGAGACATTGTCAACACTAATTGCTGACATGTGCACATGACATATTGCATGGCCAATCTTTTTACTCCTGTCAACAGCTGCTTTTTCCATACATTGAGTGTGGCTTGCAAAGTAGTCTCATGATGGAATTTATGGACAGTGTGTTAAATATCCAACTATCATCAACAGACCGCGAATCATATGTTGTCTGTAACACAACAGGTTGCTCAGGTGAAAACATTTCCAACCAGCTTTTCACGGAACCCCATACCCAGCCCTTTGTTCTGTGTAATGGCCCGGTTGCCAGGATTCAGACCCAGCTGAGGGTCCGTAGGTATGTGTAAGCCATGACTTAAAGCTATGTTGTATAAGACACAACAAGTTACTGTGATCTTGCACTGACTTCAGGGGAGTGCAGCAGCACCCCCCTGTATGATCAAGACATCTGAATTGCGACTTTAGGAGACCAAATGTGTGCTCTATGATGGCTTGAGTACGTATGTGTGCCCTTTTGTACCTACGCTGAAGTACAGTGGCTGCATGTCTGTATGGTGTGAGGAGTTGAGGGGAGAGTGCATATCAGGCATCACCTGAGGAGGAAAATTTGGGAACTTGTTTACATGTCCCTCTTGCATTTGCACAGTACATGATCTATACTATGGTACATGCAGTTTCTGTTGAAGCCGTGTATGTGGCATGATGATTTTTGTTGCAAAATGGTTGTTTATGTGACATAGCATTTATACATTCCATTTATACATTTTTCACTTGTGTTGTGCTTGGTACTTCCCGGTAGCCACATGTTGCCAAATTTTCCCACTGCAATCGCAGGGCAAGAGGTGACCTGCAGAATACAAAGCTGTCATGTCTACCACCTGGAAACACTGCATGCACATCAATGAAGCTACCACTGGCATCACAGACACCCTGCGCATTGATGAAATGCCATTGGTGTCTGTTGCAGAAGATATGTGCATTGCGGTGATGTGGCTGGAGAGCTACATGGGTTTAATCAATTGCACCGAGTGCACGTGGGAAGCGGGAAATAAGGTAGAAATCCCTAGCTACCCGTTACCTCCTGTTCAGTGTGTGGGGGAGTGGGCTGCCACACCAAGACCGCCAAACCCGTAGTCTGGCCGCCCGCTGTAAAATGGTAGCCGCACCACCACCGCAGGCTTGGCGGTCCATCGGACGGCCAAACTCGGAATCAGACCCTTATTTCATACTTTTCCAGAAGTCACCTACTCTGCCAGGAGAGAGCACCACCACTCATCACAGCCCCAAATGGGATGATTCCACTTTTTCAAGTACCCAGCAGATGCTCACTGTGGTTTAAATGCATAACCCTCTCACAACAACTTTAAAAGTGTCCCATTTTATCAAAGGAGAGAAGGCGGTACCTGCATTTCCCTGGCAAAAGGTTTCAATATGCTGGGACAATGTATGACGGCACACTGTGTCACTGTTATTTAGCAGCGAAGTTGCCAGTCTCCATGTTGGAATTGGTGAGTGAGGGATCCCCCAGACCGCAGTCATGAGAAGAGGGTTATGGTCTGTCTACAAATATAGGAGTTAGCTGGGACCAAAAGACTAGTTGATCGGCATGGGGAGCATAAACAACAACTAAATTTGGCGGGTGATTATTGAGAGAACCGTTAACAAGTACAAAGCGGCCATCAAGGTTGAGGTGTACTTTATCAAATCTGAAGAGGACCTTGGCCCAAATCCATATCACAACCCCTCTGGCCTTAGCAGAGAAACCTGTGCCAGGTACTTGGCTTCTCCACTTAGCCTACAGCCGGTTGACTTCCACAGCTGTCAAATGAGTTTCCTGTAACAGAGCAATATCTGTTTGCCAGCGGAGTGGATCTGCATGCACCCAGTGTCATTTTTTTCAAGGAGTTCGTACCACTGACATTCCATGTAATCAGGTTATATGAATCAGCAAATGAGGAAAATAGTAGAGTTGTGAACAGGGGTGGGACATAATAGAATGTGTTTGGAGTGGAAAGGGCATGCTCCAGATACTCCAGATACTGGTTACACATAAATGCTTACTGGTAGTTAAACTGTACACCATATAATTGTTAGAAGTAATAAAGCCAAGAGACAGGGAATAAGGATACTTCTTTATTGGCCATCCATCTCTCCCAACTTACTCAGGGGAACCCAACATTCTAACATCAGCTCTCTCTGGGCGATACCAATCAGGAGGGAAAGGAGGGGTGGACAGGAATAGACCATGACGCAATGTAAGATTACAACACACCTCCCTTCCTATACACAAAGGAGGGTGGAACATATAGTAACTAAGTGGCTCCATAACACCAGGATGACACCTAGTAAGAACATGGTTAAACAACGCCCTACAGGGAACAATAATAATGTTTACACTACTAAAGCATGTGTATGTTGCATTCTAGCTTTACAACTAGTCACAGCTCCACCATTGCCCGTTAACATGTATACAATACTTGAGCATGTGTGTTACATTTCAGACTTTACGATCTTGTCACAGCTCCACCATTGCCCATTATCCAGGAGAACAACATTGTCAAGAGCCTTGGCAATCCGGCAAGGGGGGTAGAACTTACTTTGGCTGTGCCAGTCTTTTGTGCTTCTCTTGACTTGAACCACATCCCCTACTTCCCAGTTGGAAACTTTAACGCCATTCTTATGATCATACCATTCTTTGTATTTGGTTTGGTGCAATTCAATCTTCCTGGTAACCTCTTCAGGATTGTGGGTTGACGCCTTGCCTCCTTCTAGCCAACTAGGGTTGAACTTTGTGCACGGCTCTCTTCTGCGGAGGGAGACGAAAGGGGAGATCCCCGTCACTGGGTTTAGAGAGGTATGGTAAGCCCATAGACATTTGCGTAGGTGAGCTTCTACGTCTTGACCATTGCTCACAGCTAACTGTATGTGTTCTTTGATCAATCTGTTAGCCCTCTCGACAAGACAGTTTGCTTTTGGGCAATATAATGCCGTCAGTTCATGTTTTATGTTCATGTTGTCTAGGAATTCCTTCATGGTCTGGGAGGTGAATTGTACCCCATTGTCCGTGATCAATATAGAGGGTATGCCCTCCTTTGAAAACACTTCTTTGAGGAACTCAAAGACTGTATTTGTGTTAACGCGATGTACGAATTTCTGGGTAATCCAATGTGAAGTGTAGTCTATTAGGACCAGCATGAATCTCTTCTGGACACCCAGGTTGTCCATAGGCCCTATGATGTCCATGGCTAGTTTGTTCCACGGCTTGGTTGGTACCTTGACGGGGGCTAGAGGTGCTTTCCGCAGTGTTTTAGACTTGTCACTCTTGGCACAGCTTACACAATCTTTGACTAGTTGTTCTGCCATGGTGTCCATCTTGGGGAACCAGAAGTTCTCCCTGATTCTCCGTTTCGTGATGCTGCGTCCCAAATGTCCTTCATGCGCCAATTCCACTATTCTTTTCCTGAGGTCAGTCGGCGGTATTACTCTGCTTTGGCGGTACACTCTGTTCCCAATGAGACTCAGTTCATTTCGAACTTCCCAGTACTCTCTGAGTCCTTCCTCCAGGTTGCTCACCTTGTTGGGCCACCCTTCTCTCGTAATAACCTTGAGCCTGCATAGTATCTTGTCGCCCTCCATGTGCTTGTCCCATTATTCTTCCGTGATGGCAGGGTCATCTACTGTCATGATAGGACTGTCTAACATTTCTTCCTGGTCCACTGTTGTTAGCGGAGTCCTTGATAAGAAATCGGCGACTCAGTTTTCTTCCCCAGGTACGTACTCCACTTTGAAGTTGAAGTTCTCGAGTCCCAGTATCCATTTGCCTATGCGCGGAGTACAGTTCTCCATTCCTTTCACCGTAAAAATGGAGGTGAGGGGCTTGTGGTCCGTCCGGATGGTGAAATTCAACCCCCACAAAAAGAATTTGAAATGCCTTACGGCCCAGAAGCAGGCCAGGGCTTCTTTTTCGATTACCGAGTAATTGCGTTCTGCACTCGTGAGGCACCTGGATGCAAAGGCAATGATCTTCTCTTCTCTGCCTTCCTTTTGTGTCAGTGTGGCTCCTAGTCCTTTGTTTGAGGCATCTGTGGTGAGAATGGTCTTCTTTCTAAAGTCAAATGACCCTAACGCCGGCGAGTCCAAAATCTCCTTCTTTAGCTCGTCCATTACTCTACTGTGCTCTTCCTTCCATGCCAAATCTTCATTTTTCTTCAATAGGTTTCGCATGGGTTCACATTTGGCAGAGAAGTTTTGGATGTACTTGGACATGTATTCCATGAGCCCCAAAAACGACTTAAGTTCCTCCTTGTTTCTCGGATATGGGGCATCTTTGACAGCACCAAGCAGGCTATTTTTTGGCCTGAATCCTTCCTCAGAAATAGAGTGTCCCAAATAGTCAACGGATGACACTCTAATTTTACATTTGTTCCTTTTTACTGTCAACCCAGCGTCCGTGAGCTTCTGAAATACCAATTTAAGGGTGTAATCATGTTCTTCTATGCTGCGTCCATACACCAGAATGTCGTCCTGGAAACGCATCGATCGGTCCACTCCCTTCAAGATTAGTTGCATAATTTTTTGAAAAACCGCCGCAGCTGACGCTAATCCGAACGGCATTCTCCTGAACATGAACGCACCTTGGGGAGTGATGAATGCAGTGAGTGGCCTGGATTCTGAGTGGAGATCCACTTGGTGATAAGCCATGGATAGGTCAATTACGCTGAAGTACCTTGCCTGGTCCATGGTGCTCAGCATCTCATTAATATTAGGCAATGGGTGCCTTTCCACCCAAATCTTTTCGTTGAGGCTGCGTAAGTCCACACACAACCGAATGCCTTCGCCATTAGCCTTGGCTGCGATAACTACTGGGGCCAACCATTCGGAGCAATCTACAGGCTCAATGACACCCATGTCACACAATTTTTCCAACTCCTTCTTCAAAGGTTCCCTCATCTGTTGTGGTACTGGACGCAATTTGTGAACCACCGGATTGGTGCCGGACTTCAGTTTGATTCTGTGTTGGAAATCATGTAGGCAACCCAACTTCTCTTGGAACAAAGCCGGAAATTCCTCGCAAATGGTGTCGCTTCCTTGGTTTCCTTCGGTAAGTAGGACTTGCTCCCTACTGTTGGGGTCTAGGATGATGCCCAGTTCCTTTTGGTGTTGCCATCCTAGCAGGTTGGATCCCGATTCGACAATGTATATTTTGCCAAACGCCTTCCTGTCCTTGAATTGTATATTCATCTCCTTCATTCCCATGAGAGGTATCGGTTCTTTGCTATACCCTGTGGGGGAAATGTCCGGTTTCAGCAGGGAGCTTACCTTTTGCTCCCCAATATTCTCAAAATCGTTTTTGTTTAACAAAGTGAACGGGGAACATGAATCTGCAAACATGGTGACATTTTTGTTGTTAAGTAATATCTCACATTTAGGATAAATGGCATTAATGGAGCCCACATTACTTTTAAGCTGTAACACATACTTCTTTTCGCTCAAGGTCACACATTTTACTTCTTTGTTCTGTGCCTTACTAAACTTCCTCTCACTGTCTTTGGTGTGTGGTTCCCCTTCTCTGCATACCCTGGCAAAGTGCCCCCTCCTGCTACATTTTTTACAGGTAACGCTTCTGGCCGGGCACTGGGTGTAATTCGCAAAGTGATTGCTGCTACCACACCTGTAACACTTAACATTTCTTTCATTGTCCACCATTCTGTTATTCATGCCTCCTTTACTTTTCACTTTGTACACTTCCCCTTCTTCCTCCTGAACACTAGCCACAACCTCCGTGTTAGGCTTCATCTCTTTTATACACTTTGCAGTATGCTCAACGGATTTTGCAATCTCCACAGCTTCTCTCAATCCGGGGTTTTTAGCCAAGAGTTCCTCTTGGATACGGGTATTATTGGTGCAGCGCACCAGTTGATCCCTTATAAGTGAATCTGTGAGATTGCCAAATTCGCACAATTGCGTGAGACCCCACAATGCAGCAATATAATTTGAGACCGACTCCTGTTTCCCTTGTACTCTATTGAAGAATTTATGGCGCTCTAAAACTACGTTTACTTTATCACCAAAGTGCGTTTCTAACTTGCCCATGGTACGTACAAACAAATCTACATCTTCACCCTCTTCGCCCCCCACCTGTTCAGGCAGGGTCTCGTATATTTTCCGTCCATGTACGCCTAAATTATGAAGGAGTATATGCTGTTTGCGTAAAGGAGTGAAGCGTTCCCCCCCCAATGGCTATGATATACGATTCGAACAGCTTGAACCACTCCTTCCAACATATTTCTGGTTCACCTATCTCGTTAAGGAAAGGTGGGGGTTGGCTCATGCTCGCCGCTGCCATCATGTAGACGCTGTGTGGGGAACTCAAAGGAAGAACTTCTGGCAAGGGATAACTTATAGAGAACACTGTGAGGGACTAAGAGGAAACATACACTGTACAAAGGATGCCCCTTGGGGAACACTGCGGAGTCCCCCCCCCCCCCAATGCCACCCACAACGAGGACCAGGGGACCCACAAGGAAGGGCGATACTATGACAATCACAGACTGGATAACCCCAAAGCGTAAGATCAAGTATCTAAGAGTATGTGGTCAACTTCACTCGTAGTCAGCAACAGTATCTCAATCTCCTTTTAATCAGCACAGTACCTTATGCCTCAAATCCCCTTCGGAGTAGTGAAGAGTAGGATTCCAAACTGCTGACACAGATTACTATGTGGGAAACTGTACGATGGAGCGCTGACAAAACGGCCGGGAGAATGCGCGAAACTGCAGGGCTGGAATGCTCACTCGGACAACATGGGCTGCCTTAACTGATAAAGTGATGAAAGTACGCTTACGAAGCGCACCACAGTTGAAAATGAAAGCGGCAACAGGAAATGACTTGGCAGCTTCTCGACGACTAGAACGCTCCCTCATACACGGCGGTCCCGTAGATCACGCGTCTGACAGGAACTCGTGAGAGGAAGCAATTTGACAGGAACTCGAAAAAACAATGACCCTGTGACACTCCACTGACAGCCTTCTGATGACTACAATGCTCCCTCATACGCGGCGGTCACTGTAAATCAACACGCCTGACAGGAACTAATAAGTAGAGGCAAAGCGTGACAGGATTTAAAAAAAAAAAAAAAAGAGATGACTCCGTAACACCACTGCCGGCTAGCAACCAGCAGAACGGCCTCCGATGCTCTCACCCGTTGGATCTCAGCTCACCACACGCCACTTCGAAGCTGGAGAGACGAAGGAGACAGCTTGTTTTTGAAATGGCGAGGATTACTCCAACCTGCTGCACGGGGTGAGTGATCCGGAAACTCTGGCCATCGCTTCTTTACTACTGCTCCTCTGGTACATGTGTTTGTTACGCCAGATGCGGAGAATGTCTATTAACTTGCTGAACCTGTTCTCTCAATTCTGTTTACTTTTCTTCGTTGCCGACTTACTAGCACATTGCTTATTTTAGCGCATTCTTATTAGGATAGCATTCGCATAGGCATTAACAGAAAACTTGATGTCCGGTAGCCATAGGATTCTTCTTCTCGTTGCTGGAAAGGAGGGATGGACACGCCACAGGAACGGGGATGGAGAGTATACTCAGAGGGGAAATGGCCAAATCTGCCCCCTACGCAGAATTATCGTCACCAGTGTTAGAAGTAATAAAGCCAAGAGACAGGGAATAAGGATACTTCTTTATTGGCCATCCATCTCTCCCAACTTACTCAGGGGAACCCAACATTCTAACATCAGCTCTCTGGGCGATACCAATCAGGAGGGGAAAGGAGGGGTGGACAGGAATAGACCATGACGCAATGTAAGATTACAACAATAATGTATACCATACTGCATCGCAGTAGTTTCCAGTACTACTCTATTTCAATTTCCTACATGCACAGACACATACATGTACTCAATGTATGCTCTATATGTCTGTTCACCCTTCCCTATCTACCTTGTTTTCTAATACTGATTTAGGGTCTTATTTAGTAATTTGAGGAGCAGTAGGTGGGATGAAATAATCAGTGAAATAATTTGTGATATCATCAATGATGTTTCTTAACATGTCATGAGTGATGGAATATATGAGGAAGTGCACGGAAGGGGATGCTGGCTATAGTTAACTCAGTAAAGTATTGCTTTTTAAATGTTAGTGTTTAAATGTTTGTTTTATTGTATTTCAACACCTAACTATAACCTCTCTTTAACATTTGTTTTATTAGTGAATTTACATGTCTTTTTTAATGAAAAGTAACATCTTATTCCCATACTGAACTATAACATGACTTTAACCTTTGGTTTTTAAGTAAATTTCAATTTTTAAGCATATTTTCCCAACAACCCGCCAAGTAGAGATTTTGGCTCTGCAAACCACAGGATTGGCTGCAGGGCCTGGCCTGTGGCCTGGCTGTGCATCAAACCTCCTGCTGGCACACAACCGTCTCCCAAAGCAGGGTCTTCAGCCATGCATGGCATGGGAATGGCCTATGCCAACCCCCTGTGGGCAGACAACCTTAATGATGCATGGCCTTTGGCCATGGATGGTGTGAGGTTGGCATGGTCATGGTTAGCATAGTCACAGACCAGGTCCTTCGTCCCCCCAAAGAGGTGTAAATTACCTGACATGCATGGCATTTGACCCTTGTGTGATGGGGTTTGCCAGCCAACCCCCCCAGGGAGCAACCACAACACTTGGCTGCCCAAGTTAGGGGTTGGCCGCCAGGCCTCAACCCAATCCCATACAGGCAGCCACCACCACATGCAGTGCCTTCTGCCATGT
Source organism: Calotriton arnoldi (assembly GCA_963921515.1). Lineage (NCBI taxonomy): Eukaryota > Metazoa > Chordata > Amphibia > Caudata > Salamandridae > Calotriton > Calotriton arnoldi. The sequence goes on along the minus strand of CAWUFW010005504.1, from coordinate 959,329 downwards.
GTGGTGGCGTTGGCTGCAGGGTTTGGCTTTTGGTCATGCCCTGCACACAACCCCCTGCAGACAGCCAACCCTCCATGGATGCCTAAGGGCTGTGCAGGGTATAGGGTTGGCTGTATAGCCTGACTTGCAGCTAGATCCTATGCCCAATCTCCCATAGATAGCTAACCCCTGCCTTGCATAGCCTTTGCATATGAATGGCAGGGAGTTGGTTGTAGAACATGGACAGCAACCAGACCCTGCACCCAACCCCAACAAAAGGCCAGTCTCCCACCGTTCACGGTCCTCGGCCTTGCAAAGCAGGGAGTGAGCCACAGAGCTTGGCCTGTGGCCAGGCACTGTGCCCAACCCCCACGGGCAGCCAACCCTTGAATTCAGTCAACCCCAAAAGTACCCCACCTTACATTTTTCAAGTTTGTTTTTTAAGGGTTTTCCTGGTCCTGTGATACTACTGTGGTCCTTCCGTGGTACGGCTGCTCAAACTTCACCTTGCAGTACAGCGGGACCATGAAAGTTTCAATTATTCAATCTTCTATGGTCCCGTGGTACAGGAGGTATTGCTTGCATTGTGGCTTCTGTGGGAGTACCGTGCTACTCATGGGAGGACAACACTGGGACCTGTGAAAGTACTGCCGTACCCACAAAACAAATTTCTTCAAATATTTTTGGCCCCTGGGGATCCCTATGAGTCCCCCCTAGAATTTGGCAGGTTGTCAGGGTACCACTAACCTGCACCCTTTTATGTTTTTTTACTTTGTCTTCAGGAGATGGGACCGAGTCCGCAGGCCCTGTAATGGCAGCCAAAACTTTTTTCTTCATGTAGCAGCCTGACAATCAGATTGCTCAGACTGGCGGGACAGGTGCCAGTTCAGGGGGACTGAAGTGTCTGACAAAAAAAAGCTCCCTCAGTCAGATCACTCTATTTTTTAAATTTATAGTACCAGAGGGACCAACCACCCAGATATACAATTTCTTACCCCCTTAACCCCTTCATGACCACCAGAACACATCTTTAAATGCAAATCTCTTGACAATGGCTAAATGGGTTTACACCAAATAATGAAAAGCATACTTTCAGAGTAAAATTTTAACTTTGTGCCAAATTTGATGCAGTTTTGTTTAATTGTTTTTTTCTCTATCAAGTACCAAAATTTCATGTAGAAAGGAAAAAGGAAAAACAATGTTTTGGAACCCTTCTTTTCTCAGCTCCTGTTTACAAATCACCCCAAAGCTTCCCAGACAGTACTGTGGTGGATGAACGCTTTTTGGAAAGTTTCATGAAAGTAGTCATATAGCACCAATGTTATTTGTAAAACAAAACATGCTATTCCTATAGAAACTCTGACCTAATTGTAACTACACAGTGGTGATGGCCAATGTCTAATGCCACCTAGAATACTTCTATTTGTATCTGCCATATCCAAATGCTTATTAGTGGGCCTAAGTGCCACTTTGCAAAATTCCTTTATTTGGCTCCTTTGTGTGTTGCTTATCTTCTTCCTGGGAAGATTATATGGGGAAATATTTATGAGGTGGTGTCCCTTTAGCTGGCAATTAACCAGTATGAAAATAGCAAACTCCTTTTCCTGAGGCCTTGCACAAGCAAGCAATAAGCCCAGTGCCCTGTCAATAATCTGCCAGTTGAATCTAAAAGGAGAAAACATGTTGCCTCCACAGTTTTCTCCCTATTCTTCTTATTCTGCTCCATAAAGTCAAACCTGAGGAATTGGTAATCGAGAGTACTGGAAACAGATCATAGAGGATAAGTAGTATCCACCACCCACCTTTCTTCAAAAAAGTCTGCTCCACATTCTGAACACAATTAACACAATAAAAACCATCTTGCCCAAGATAGATTCTTGAATGCACTCCAAAGAGATAGATGCCCTACTGTCGCTGAAGAAAGCAGTCATGAATGCTGAACACCTAGCCTGCTACTAAACCATCAAATACATTCTGTTTCTCAGAAAGATAATCAATAAATCAGTCAATATCAAAATATAAGATTAAATCAGCAAACAATATCCCCTGGCATAACTATCCGTCCAACTTCAGATGATCAGAGAACCATCTTCCTAGTCATCAGAAATGTCCTAAAACGTGAGCTTTCATAAAAATAAAAACATTTACAATAAAACACTTGTTAGCTGTATCAAAACGGCCAAGGTTATAGGCTCTAGGTAACAAATCCTATGCCACATATCAAAGACTGCCACAAACACTTGACTATGACAACCTCGTCAGCATATGATCAACAGGCACACAATTTGGACATATACATTTCAATGGTTCTCATATCTCACTGATTGACACCAACTACCTCATCGTTTCTGACTTGCAGATTTCCTAAAGTATGTAGTTCTCACTTTTACCTTCAACTGATACATTGAGCCTCCCAGAATCCACCTTAAAAGAAAAGAATCAAAATGTATGATTAAAGTGATGATATACAACTATATATATATGAATCTATAATGATGAGCTTCAAACAATTCTTAACCAATATACAGGCCAAGTACCCACCTCAATCTGAAACCTCTAAAACTGAATTGACCCTCATTGCCAACAACACCATTATAGTCTAAATACAAAAACCTGGATGAATATACAGCCTAAATCTCCCATATCAAACTGGAGGAATAGACTCCCCAAGTCACTAAATGTACACAATCACTTGGAATCATTTATTAAAATGTTTTAAAAAAAGATGGTTAGGCTGAAATTAAAATCACCAATTTAATACAACTGATTAGACACAACATTTACAATATATTTTATTAGTAATAAATCATATAATATATCAATAATTATTTTGCTAAGGAAATATATAATGTGGTCACAGAAGTGATAGTATTTTATGCATCAGTAAAAAACACAAATATGGCATTTCTACACAAACGTCCTTCCTGAGAATCCATTTGTTTTTCAAAATTATTAACATCAGATGTATCTTCATGAACATTTTACAAATCTTCCCAATCAATAGAAGCTCTTACTGCAATATTGTGAAGAGCTGAACATACTAAAATAATTTTACATACCATCGCAGCAGTGTAAAGTCATTAACCACCAGATTTATTCAAACATCTAAATCTAAATTTAAAAATTCTAAATGTCTGTTGAATTATATTCTTGAATTTAAGGTCAAATGATATTCATTTGACTTTTATTTTGTTGATTCTGAATTGGTGTCATTGTCCAAGACTGAATAGCATAACCTAATAAAAACAAAATATAAATACAATACACAAAGGGTAAAATATATATTTATAAGATCTGGGTATTCATTTTTTTAAACTAAAATATATGGCACCTGGCCTACAAAACTATGGTCTAGACATTCTATAAAATGTTGATAGGTCCCTGAACTTTGTAACATTGGCTGCATCTATCTCAAACATACTCATATGGAAATGCAATGTATTGCCCATTATGTAATGGTATACATAATGGGCAATAAATTCATTTCTTGATAAGATTTCCATTTTTAATAAATTCAAACCATCAACCAAATGTAAAACATTAAACCATTTCCTGTAATTTCAATATGTTCAGATCATTATTGAAGTTTAGTCGCAAAAAATTAGATATCATCAAAGATGATTTTGTGTGATAAAAAAAAATATTAATTAGGCAACCATTTAAAACCAAATTGAATATCATGAGGTGTGTACTTCATGAGTGTAAGAACTTTAATGCCATTTCAACACAAGGTACAAAGATGACCACTGGTACATCAGATATCTCAAAAAGTGGTGGCATGTTGTGTATAATAATGAGAAACATATTGTCCATTAACACATTGTTTGTATAAAATTATAGTGTTGAGATGCAAATATACTAAATTAAGATCAAATTAGGCACATATATAAATGAAAAAGAAGAACATCAATGTATGTAATTGTTTTATATCCATATAAATTTGCCTAATGAGCTCTAAGTTAGCAAAAATTGAGGAATGTGCTGCACATTGAAGGGTTTAGATTACCTATTGAGATGGATCCGAACCAAATCCAGAAAAACTGTCATGCAAGCACTCATCAGCAGCAGACTGGACAATGGCAACTCTCTCTATGCAGGAATCAACAAGAAACTCCTTTGCAAACTGCAGACTGTCCAGAACACCGCAGCCAGACTGATCCTCGACATCCCCCATCACAGTCACATCATCCAACACCTCCGTGGTCTCCACTGGCTACCAGTCAAACTCCTCACCCACGCATACAAGGCACTTCACAACACCGGGCCTGCATACCTGAACAGCCGTCTTTCCTTCCACGCACCCACCCAAAAGACACCTCCGATCAGCCCAGCTCTCACTGGCCACCGTCTAACGTATCAGCAAGACTAGAACGGGATAAAAGTCCTTCTCCTACTTCGCAGCCAAAGCCTGGAACACCCTCCCCCTCTGGCAATCTCCCACATTGCCTCATTTCAGGTAGGACCTCAAAACCTGGCTTTTAGGGTGACCCCAGCACTCAACAAAGCTGCCACCACCTCCCCCCCAGCGCCTTGAGCCCCTCACAGGTGAGTAGTTGCGCTTTACCAACCCTGATTGATTGAACTATTCCCACTCCAATCAAAGCTGCACTGGGGAAGGTTTAGGATTTTGAGAGAGATAGATTTACTACTGCAATATTAGCCACACTGGGGAAAGTGTTGGATTTTATTGGGATAGATTTACTCTTCCCACTTCAATTTAAGCTACATTGGATATTGAAGGGAATAGATTTACTAATCTGATTCCAATCTAAGCTACATTGGGCAAGTGTTGGGTATTAACTTTCTATAACATTAGTTCCTGAAACAAATCAATAAATAATAATTAAAAACATTTACAATAAATTAAAAAATGCAGCATGTAAAAAAAATACAAAATATTTTTTTTAACTTTGACCATTTAATTAAAAATATTTCTAACCTAATTCACAAACATTTTCAAAAAATTAAATGCTAAAATATGTTATTAATAACCATGAAAAACAATTAAATTAAATTATTTTTAAAATAAAATAAAAAACTGACATAAAATTTAGAAATACAGTTTTACAAAACTGTAACAAAAATATAAAAAGTACATTATAAAACACTCTCTGCCCTTGTTCACCTAAAAACCTAAATCCTGCCATAAAATAATAAAAAACTAAAAAATGACATTGACATGCTGAAATCAAAATAACATTAACAAATAATTAAAGAAATAGTGAATCCTAAGAATACATTTATATTTTTTTTAAACTTAATTTAACAATTAATAAAATACTTGCCACATCAATTCCCTACAAAAACAACATCCCACTCCTAAAATATTTAATAATTTCAATAAAAAAATAAAATATATATCCTTTAACATATAACATTTATAATACCACAGTAATACATAAAAAGTGATGACATAAATTGATATTATATAAAACTATATTTTAAGAATATTAAATACAACACTACAAAAAGATATCCTTACCTGAAATATTATAGACAACAATATTTTGAATATCAATATATTGAGGTAATTATATTGTGGTAAGACAATATCTCTAACTCAATATTTTGATAACACACCTATTAGAAGACAGCTCCCTAAAACAGGGCCTTTTTTATGCAAAACCACAAATATTTTGGATTCAGCTCTCCATATTACTCTGAGAGCACCTAAAACAGTCTATTTTAATATTAGCATTTATTCCATTGAGAAACACTAGGGTTCTATATAGCATCCATTTAGTAAAATACTGCATACATCTAAAATTGACACTGCACCGTAGGAAAGTGCGCCTTTTTGAAATGATCACCTCCACTTTTTGCCTAGTATCTGATGCAATTTTGACAGAAGTGCATTTAGTTCCTGCTATCCAGGTCCCCGGTGCCAGATCTCTTTCCCTAAAATTGTACAATTGTTCCCACAATTGACAATAGCTTTAGCACCTCATGTAAGTCCCTCATAAATGGTACTCCTGGTACCTAGGGCAAGGCAGCTAAAGAGGGTCTCTAAGGGCTGCAGCATGTATTGTGCCACTCTGAGAGACCCGTCAGCACAAACATGGAAACTGCCATTGCAGGTTGCATGCCATGATGTGGAGAAAAGTGAAGACATGACATGGCACACCTCCTGAGTGCCATGCCTACAGAAACTGCATGCAGTATAGGTCAGTCACCCCTACAGCAGGCCTTACAGCCCTAAGGCAGGGTGCACTATACTACATGTGTGGACATATCTGCATGATCAGATATGCCCCTGTGATTTTTAGATATTACAAGTGAACAGGGAAGCCATTTTGAGGTACATGTGCTGGACACTGGTGTTTACGAGTTCCCCAGCTACATGATGGCTTCACTGAAACTAGAGATGTTTGGCATCAAACATCTTATATTAAAAGCATACACTGATTCCAGTGATGGATTTATTAATACATGCACCCAGAGGGCACCTAGGAGGAGCCCCATGAAAACCTACCAACTACCTGTGTTCTGGTTGACTGGTGCAGACCAGCCTGCCACCACAGACAGGTTTCTGACGCCCTGCAGGTGAGAGACAGAGCTCTCTGAGGGCAGAGACAATGCCTGCATCGGCCGGAGGTGTTGTCACTTCCTCCGAGAAGGATGGCTAAGGTGCTTATTACGAGTATGGCAGTCTATGGGACTGACAAACTCAAGGTGGAGGTGTGGTGGTGGTCGGGTACCGCCGCACCAGTGGTCAGACCGCTGTATTATGAGTACGGCAGTCAGACCTCCAGAGAACCTCTGCCACAACCACCAGGGATCTGTGATCCGTAGCAGTGGTGCGGCAGTGTAGGGAAGCAATATGCTTGGTGGTGCCGCTTCAGCACCGCCAAGCACATTACGAGTTTCCCCACCACCAGTCATGAAAAGGCTGGCGCTGGGAAAACAAAGGGGGCCCTACAGGGTCCCCTATTGCCACTATGCATGGGAATGCATGCAGGGGTGCACATATTGTGCCCCTCTGTATGCATGCTTCTCCTTTCTGTGCAGGAAAGGCCTTTAATGCTCCCATTGCGGTGCCTTTCTTATAGGTATGCTGTGGAACTGCTCACCGCTCGCTCGCCAGACCACGAGAAAACTCGCAATCTAGTGAACCGTCGGTGGTCGGCTTTGGTGGTGTGGGAGCAGTCTGTGGCATGGCTGCCTGCTCCCACACTGCCAAAGTCGTAATCAGGCCCTGAGTAATCAGCATATCAAGCATGAGGTTTCACAGTCCTCAGTCACCTTTAATATGTGACCCAATGCTTCCCCTGTCAGGGGAAATGCCACCCCCTCTCCCGGTCCCTTTTGCCACCAGGACAGGTGGGAAAATTAGCTAGACTGGAGGAGTGTTCCCCTCTTAGGCTAGTACCACCTCAAAGGTGGGCTACCTGAAGTGGACACGACTTTTAGAATTTCACCCTTTTAGTTTTGGTAGAATTAGGCTCTTTGGGTCAGAGTTATGTCCACTTCCCACAGGAAGTGGTCATATAGATGGTGTAGACAGTAAGTAGATCATTGGCTACTACTTGCCACTCCCTGTATCACCCCTAAGTTGAGTATTTAGGCTGCACCCCTGGCACCAGGAACTTAGATTTGACAGATCAAGAAGAGAGGACAAAGAAGAGCCAAGGAGAAAGCGAGAACTGAAGACTGCAGTGGACTTTTGGTGCCAAACCCTGCCTGCCTGCACCAAGCATCGACAGTCATGACAAGCGACTCGTCCTGCAGCTGACCAGCTTCTAAGACCGCAGGAGACTGCCAGCCCTTCACAAATTGCCAAGCAATCTCCATTGGAGTAAAGGAGCTACTCCCCTGCAGTCCGCAGGCACCAAAATGCAAAGCCTGGTCTACCAAGTTGCCACTCCCCGGTCAGCGTGACGCAGCAGCCCCCCTCAGGAAGAGAACTCTGTGCTCCTGAAGGTCAGATCTGTCCCCCCACCAAGTGAGAGGACATCAGGACCAACCGGACCTGCACATAACCAATACCCAGGGTACCTGATACCTTGCAACAAACAGCCCGTGAGATTCCAGTCCAGACTCCCACTGCACCAAGACTGAGCAGCTGTCGAGGGACATCAGCACTGCAGAGCCCCTGAGTAGCCCAGCTGTCCTGATTTTTGCATCCTCAACCTGCGAGACCGACAACTACAAGGCCCTAGGACGCACAGAGCTCAGCCGACCTTTTCACTCTGCACCCAAGCTCCTCAGCCCAGGCACTGACAAACTGGTTGTGCCCCCTTGTTCCCAATGCCCTTGTGAACCAAGCCCGCCTTTGTGAGCTCCCGGACTTGTCCATTAGTCCCCCTCTGCAGCCTGTTCCCAGGTGGTCCCCCTTTTTTCCACCTGTGTAGATTGCACAGATACCAACCCAACCAGCACCTCTGCACCCAGACGCCCCAGGGCAGGTAACAAGAAATTGCTGGCAGTACTTTGGACCTTGGCCCCCTATGACCCTAAATCCAGAAGGAGCCCCCCAGAAACTGATCGCAAATAACTGTATGCAACATATGCCTATTTCCCATAGGGTTTTTTGAGAAGACCAGGGTACCCCAATATGTGAACCTGGGGTGGCGAGATATCTAGGAAACAGTGGTTCAGGTGTGGCCTAAATGGTCCAAAGCGAGAAAGTGACCCAGCAGGGAACACTTGGTTCTAAGATTTTGAAATTAATTCATGAGGGAGCAAAGGAAAGATCAGAGGAAGGTCATGTAGGTCAGATAAATGATAGACATTTATTTTACAATTTTTGTATAGTATTCAGGTGCTCACATACATTTAGGTGAAAGGAAGCGTGACATGCAGGGTGATAGTGAGGTTTAAAAGGCATCGCATTGACAACAGTATAATGAGCTCCACAGTTATTTTACAAGGAGTAATAGGAGTTCATGTTGTATGGTGGTCGACGGCGTTTCGAACCCAATAAGTGGGGTTCATCTTCAGGACAAGGGTGAGCATTCGATGCCAGCAAAGGCAGAAGCAGGATGCTCCCGTCTGCACAGCTCCAGGCTCCCATTTAAAGGCCCTGCAGTTCGTTTTCTAAAAATACAAAACCAATCATCCCGGCCAGCTGCCTTTCCATCCCGGGTTCCTCCAAATAAGCAAACACGAGTCCTGGACAGACATTCCCACTCAGTTCTTTGGCGCCATTAATTCACGCCTTCAGCCCATTTTAAAAATCAGTACCAGCTGCCCACATCATTAACAGACGAATGGGCCTAGGATGATTTTCCTTTCTTCTAATTCAGCTTGCTCACCCTTGTCCTGAAGATGAACCCCACTTATTGGGTTCGAAACGCCCGTCGACCACCATACAACATGAACTCCTATTACTCCTTGTAAAATAACTGTGGAGCTCATTATACTGTTGTCAATGCGATGCCTTTTTAAACCTCACTATCACCCTGCATGTCACGCTTCCTTTCACCTAAATGTATGTGAGCACCTGAATACTATACAAAAAATTGTAAAATAAATGTCTATCATTTATCTGACCTACATGACCTTCCTCTGATCTTTCCTTTGCTCCCTCATGAATTAATTTCAAAATCTTAGAACCAAGTGTTCCCTGCTGGGTCACTTTCTCGCTTTGGACCATTTAGGCCACACCTGAACCACTGTTTCCTAGATATTTCCCATAGGGTAGCATTGCTGTGTAAAGACATATTGTATTGAACTCTTTTACTTACCTGTAAAAAGTCAAAGTCATAACTGCAAAAGTACTTACTTGATAATGAAGTTCTTGGCATCAAAATGTATATTAAAAAAGACTTATTTTTCTAAATTGGTCTCGAATTTATTCTTGAGTGTGTGTCTCATTTATTGCCTCTGTGAGGTACAACAAATGCTTAGCACTACCCTCTGAAGTATAAGGTCTGCACCATAGACCACTGCTTGGATATTTTTGTCTTTGGGGCTCCAAGGATAACGTGTACTATCTAACCTCTCCACATATGAGAGTATGAATTTTGTCTGACTTCCTCAACAGAAAGAGTGATGAGGTAACTCCCCACCTTCACTAAAAAGAAATCTGGCTACTATACAGAAGCTTGAAATGGTGGTGGGAACTATAAATCTTTTATTACACGTAGCTATGGTGTGGCTTTACTTGGACTTTCCATTTGATGTATCTCCAGGGATGATACCACATGGTGTTTTATCTCTCTTTCCTATTTTTTCTGTTTAATGATTGGACCTTTTTCTATAGCACATGGATTATGTACTTTTGTACCAGCAGTGTATGTTTGATAACAACACTGTATGGACACCAGTTGGCAATTCGGTGTGACGTCAGAATATACATTTTAACCACACACTCTGAACTCAAGATGGCATGTTAAACAGTAGTTATAAATTAAATATAATGGATTGTATTAATCATTAATTTTATTTAACAGCCTTGAAAGAGTGGTCATTATGACGAAACACATATCGGCTGTGTTTTCAATGATTGACCTGCATGTCAACAAACTCTGGATCTGAACGCTTGAAAATTAAAGTGGGACCTGCAAGATTGGCAGATCAGAATTACTATACCTGTGTGGTGCTCGTGATCATTTTGTATTTGTAGCAGAAAACATGCTTGCCCAACAATCATGTATTTTGGGACAAATCCAAACCATGTGTAGAAAACCAGCGTTTATCATTCCACATTTTTTCCACAGGAATTGGGCATTAGGGGTGAATTTGGCAATGCGTTGAGGGGTATAATAGAAGTGGTGCAGGAATTCAAATTGTATATATTTATGCTTGTAATTAAAAGGTGCATGTTCAACTTGGACACAGGAAAATGTCCAGGTTTTTATCAGTGATCTGTATACCTAGTTTCCATTCCTAATCTTGTTTAACCTTCAGCGGAGGATATATTCTTCCTGCCAAATCCTCAGAGCATAGAAAGGAATTGGATTTGCCAGCTCACCCTGTTGGATGTACTTAGTGAGGGCTTTAGGATCCCAGTGGGGGTTGGGGCAACTCGGAAAAGCAGAATGTAACCAATGAAAATATATGATCGCTAGAGGGAGTCACCACACGTGCTTTAGAGAGCGAAATGGAAATAAGTCATTGGGAAACAAGTCTCCCAACAACGCCACTCCAATTCTGGTTATGACGAGCTGGCAGCAGCAAAGAATATGGCAGTTCACAATTTGGGTAATTTGCCAGTTCCCACTAGGCTCTATGTCATAACTAATAGGTCGACATCATCTCTCAAAGATGGGGTATTTCTCTTATATAGTGTTGTGAGGCGTTACTGCGTAGGCACTATACAGGCATGCATTAGGCATGCATAAGCAAAGGTTGGGGAGCAGGCTAATATTCTATGTACTACTAGAAAATAGGCATAAGCATCTAGTACCGACAGCCCCCCTTTCCTCATAGACTTGACCAAAGTAGACCAGTATATGTGGTTGGTCATCATCTCATGTTAGTCGTGTAAGTAACTCACAGAACTGTTAGAAGAATGCTATTGGGATGCATACAGGGATATCTGCAAACCCGTACAAATATTTGGTAAAATTATTATTTGGATGAAGGAGATCCTACCGATCAATGGTATCAGTAGGTGAAGCCATCATTCTTTTTAAGATTTGAAGAAGGCCAATGCAGTGCCAAAGTTATGTCTTATTAATTTGTCATTCCCCGGGTTATGTAGATGCCTAAATATTCTCCAGTATCTGCACACCAGCTTAATGGGTAGTTTGCCCCTATCGTCTCTTGCCCCTATCGTCTCCTTAGCATCAGTCAACCGGAACATTTTGGATGTGTCCCAATTGATCTGGAGCCCAAAAAAGCCACCAAATCCTATAACATCTTTGTTGAAGAGGGATACATTTACATCAGTTTTCTGCAAGTATAGCATCACGTCATTTGGGTATAGAAAAAATATCAGCAATTTGACACCAATATGTAACACACAGAGGGAGTGAAATTATTGAAGGAAACAAGCCAAGGGTAGCATAACTAATACAAAGATCAAGGGAGATGGGGGCGCTCCTGTCTTGTATCTCTTTCATTTTGGATCCATTCCAAGTGTAGTCTAGTTATTTTGACTTTGGCACTTTGTATAAAGTAAGATCATCTTTATAAAATAGGGTATCAAAAACAAAGTGTTGCCTTGGAATGCTTGAATTAATCTCAGCCACTGGCAGTTGCTCGTAGTCGCACCCTAAACCATCATTTTTCTTCCACCATTCCACCTCAGTTTGGACCCAGCCATATGAAATCAGTCTTGACCCTGCTCCAATGGGAGCCATCCAGCCCAAACTGCCAGGCCAGGTCCTCCATGAACCAGAACAAAAGCAACCCAGGACCAGTCCCACCCTTTTTAGGAATAATCAGCCAGGTATAGCTTGATTCCAGTGCCATCTCTGGGCATACTAGTCACACTTAGAGCATTAAAAACAAAGTGATGAATCGAATGCTTTAAGGAATCTCAGCCACTTGCAATTGCTCAGAGTCTCATCATACTCTACCTATTTTTGTCGACTATGCCACCTCAGTTTGGACCCAGCCATTTGCAAATCAGGTTTGCCCCTGCTTCATTGGGAGCAGTCCAGCCCAAACTGCCGAGCCAAGTCCTCGCTAAACTGGAGCACATGCAACAAAGGACCATTTTGCGCCCTTATTAGGGCTCATCAGCCAGTCATAGCTTGGTTCCAGTGGCACAGTGTGCACGGGATCCACATCTGGGCATACTCGTCACACTTAGGGCATCAAAAACAAAGTGATGGATGGAATGCTTGAATTAATCTTAGCCATTTGCAATCATTCTGAGCCACATCACAATCCATCAATTTTTCACCCACCATGCCACCTCATTTTGGGCCCAGCCATATGCAAATCAGTCAAAACCCTTCTCCGGTGGAAACAGTCCAGACCGAACTGTCAGACCAGGTCATCCCTGGAATGGAACACAATCAACCGAGGGCCAGTTTCGACAGTATGTGTGCTCATCAGCTAGGTATAGCTTGGTTCAGTGGCACAATAAGCAAGGACCCAGATGATCCCTTTCACATAAGATTTTACCCAACAGGCGTGATGTAACATTACCCAGGGCTGTGGTATGTACCAAATAGTTTGCTGTCAGAGTTGTAGGATCATGGAAAGAGGGGCTGAAACTCTGTTTAGCTGTTGCTGTCCAATAAATGTCAGTTCACATCAAGAATCTAGAAATAAAGTTGACAGGGTGTAGTCTATGATACACTCTGAAAGACCAGGAGGATATTTGGGCACAGCTAACAGACAGTATTTTATGGCATGTTTTTTGTTTATATTCAGGTCCAAGGCTCACTACAGGGCAGGCTGGGACATGTCTGCCATGGCACAAACATAGATGGCCTGTCCAAATAATTCCATAAAGGGACAATCACCACTAAACAAAAGGGACCCAGTGTACTGTGTAATTGAGGACTGGGCCACAGGGTGGATCATTGCTCCACGGTCCCCACAGTGAATAGGCCCCCCTGAAAGGCACCATGGGGGCTGGGTGGCAGTCCCAGCTCTTGCAGTGAGGCCACAGCCAGCCGCAGGCAGAAGCCCAAGACCACAGTGCAGCATGGAGCAGCGATACACTATCCAAAGGTCCACACTGCACCAGCATGTGCCCGACAGCAGAATGGTCTCTCCAAGGTCCCCAGGATGGCACATTTCCCAACCGTGCTTCTGGAGCAGCGATTGGTTGCAGACCAGTTGACGGAATCCCTGCAGGTTAAGACAGGCAATCATCCACACAACAGCAGGTCAAGGCTCCTAAAGGCTCCGATCTAGATCGCCCTGTGGGTCCCAAGAGAAGGCCGCTGAGCTCTATGGGCAATGGGAGCCCAGGTCCTTCTTGACAATCAGAACAGCCTTGGCCACCCGACCATAGCCTCCGAGATTCTCCAGCAGCACTCCAGATCCGAGAGGCAGCACCAATGACCAGGTCGGAATTAAGGCCCAATTCTCTGCAGCAGCTCCTGGGTCCAATATGTAATGATCATGCAGCCTGGATCAGCATCCAGGTAGTTGATTTATTCCAGATTAATCTAAGGGGGAAGTACTCTGAAAAGTATGTGTCCTAGTGGGTGAATGTGAGAAAAGCAGTTATATTGAAACAGGCGGGCTGAACTCTGCAATCAGGCTGCCATCTTTGGTTTTGGCTCTCCGGCGTTCCTCCCCTACCTTGAAAATTTTTAAAGCGGCACCTACTTGCAGATGTGTTCAATCCGACCTCCTCAAGTGACCCTGCTTCTCAGGTGTCACTTCCTGCAATTGCCATGAGCTTACATAAAGTTTGGAGACTTTTCTCCCTTACAGGTGACCCCATGCACCTTTCTAGCTTACTACGGCAGCTGCTATCAAATGCTGCCCTTTGGTTCTGGGGTGGGGCTTGCCAGGGTATACACAATTCAGGGACAATGCGGCATAGCATCCTGTGTCATCCCGAATCCAATGAACAAGTAACAGAGATTCCCGAATAAAGGGTTAACTGTGTGCATAAAAACGGATTGCTTTTTAATTTGTCAGTTTAATTAAGCCCAGCGTTTCTAACCTTAACTCTCACACTCCCAGGCAGTGAGAGACGACTACATTTAAAAAAAACAATATTTCTGTCACCCTCCTTACTTCACATCTCCTCTACTACATGACCCTTCTCTTTACCTCTCTTTCTCTGGCTATCTTTACATCCCCATGTATATCCCCCTCTCAATAGCAAGTCTCTGCTTTACCTCTGTCCACCAAATCTCTTTCTGAATATGCAGCCTTGCCATGTCTCTATCTTTCAACTTTTCTCTCACATATATAACCCAATCTGTACCTCAACTCTCTATTTACCTCACACGTTTTTCAATACCTCACTACTCTATTTCCATCTTCCCTCTCTTTATCTCCTACATCTACATTACCTTTTCAAACTCACATCTCTTTACCTTGACTCACTTCATTTGTCTACACTTCATACCTCCTACCTCTTCCTCAGCTGTATATCTATCTCATTGCTCTCTACATCAACCCTCTTTATGCCTCATTTCTCACTCTACTTCACATCTCTCAATGCCTCATCTCTCTCTACTTTACCACTCTCTCTAGTGCTACCTAAACTCTCAATCTCTCACCTCTCTACCTATTCCTTCTCTCTTAATACATTTTTTACCTCCACCACACCTCCTTCAATACCTTGCTCCTTCCTCGCAAACTCACCTTCTCTACCTCTATTGCTTTTCTCCATCATTACCTCATCTCTTTCTCCCAGTTCTCTCTGCACCTCATTCTCTATTTAAACTCATCATTTCCACCTGTATACATCCCCCTGTCTACCCCACTGCTCTCTCTACCTCACCTGTCTCTCTACTTCACCTTTCTCTCTGCCTCATCTTTCCTAACCCTTTGGCTCTTTCTTACCTCCTATGTCAATACTCTTTACCTGACTTGTCCTTATATACCTCTTGCAGTTTGCCACTCTCTCTTCCTTGCATCTCCTTTTCTTTTTTCAGTCCCTCACCTTTTCGCCTGTCTACCTCCACCTCACTCTAACTTTAACTTTGGCCGCTACCTCATTCTCTACCTCACTTCATGGTGTACTCCACCACTCTCCTTCCTTATTGCCTCTAGATCTCTCTTCCTCACTTTAAAACCTTACCTATCTCTCTATGCACATCCTTCTTCTTCTCTGTATTTTTGTTCATGGCCTCTCTTTTTTAACCTTATAACTCTCTAACTCTATCCTCTTTCTCTTTATACTTTATCTCTTTTATAAACAAACATCCTTTCAACAATGGACTCCAAATGATGCACAAGAAACCAATGAAAATCTGAGCACTTTACAACCTCACTGTGAGTATGAAGCGATACATAAATAAAGAACTGGACCACCCAGAAAAGAGCTCTAGGCCTCGCTAGGGGCATAAAGTGCCCTATATAACCTATAAATTACAACACAATACTATTTTGATGGCAGATGCTGGGCAGCATGAGCTTTCAGCTGTTGGGAGGACCTTGTTTCTGGAATGTATAAAGTGTTATTCAATATTTGTTTGACTTCATAGGGGCTTGAATTAGCTTAAAATAGATTATAAAATGCAAAGTTCTTTTGAATGGAGGCCCCAAAATATGATTTACCTAGGGATCCAGAAATCCTTAAGATGGTACTGAGATGGCAGGAATATGACAAACTTTTCAACAACTATGTTTTGATATTTGGAACAGTGATATTGTGAATATTTAAAGAGAATGTTTTGCAAGTCTTAAACTGATACCATTGACAGGCAGTTTAAAGCAAAATCTGTGTCTTCTTTAAATTGTTTTGTATTCATGTTACCATATCTAATCAATGACTCATTAACACATATGTAACCCTGAATTTTTTCTAGGATGTGAAATGTCATTTGTGCTACTAGGGGATATTTTATCTCTGTTTAGAACTTGAATTGTTTTTAGTTGGAAGACGTTGCTGCTTGAATTTGATTGGTATAACAAGCTTTTTGCCTATTTAAAAACTAAAATATATAAAGGTTCCCAGCTACATTCACTTGTTGTTTGAGATTCATTTGATTACTTTTTCTGTGCAAAGTGAGAATGATTACATTTTAGTACAAGTAGCTCTGAAGAAAAATATTGTTGATAAATTCTGGTATTTTCTACATTATCCTTTTTGGAAGGGAGAAAATTTTAGTAAAATTCCTGATGTTTAATTTAGCTGTATTATCAGTGAATCCAAATATAATTGTTCACAGCAATCTAGCAATCTGCATGAGACATCAAGGGCAAAACATTACTAAGTAAACAGTGTTACAGCATTCTAAACTCATGTGCGGTATCTGCTTTGCATTCAACCTAGTGATATCGAAGATTTTAATGAAGCATGTTATCAACAAATGATCTGCGGAGAAATGACCACAGGCCTTCAATCTTACATACCAATATTATGGGTCAAAAATCCACTATCTGAATCAACATGTCATCTTGAGATGCGAATACCAGGTCTATCCTTCGCCTATTGCCTTAGGACAGAATAGAAATTGGGAGGAGTCACAACTAAACTAAATTGCAACTTTATTACTCAAGAACCTGAGAGTAATTTTAAATTGCATAACTATCATCAATTAAAGTTTGAACCTGACCCTTAGGAATTTTTACTTTTGTCTCTAATTTCATCCATCCTCTTCCAAGCTTTCTGACATTTAAGCCTCAAGGAGAGCCTCAGCAATTCATCTTTTGTATAAAAAGGGAGATCAAACTGACCCAATAAGCTATTAGATTGTCAAATGTAGAGGGGACATCTATGTCGGCTTGTTGCAAGGGGATTTGCGGTAGTTGGTAAGTGAAAATGTTTTTCTCCTAATGCAACAAACTGGTTTTAGGCCATTGAATGTTTGCAGGCAGTGTTGACAATGACCCAGTCGGTGAAAAAAAGGTGTTAAAAAATTTTTTCCGGGCATATGAATAGGGAAATAAATCTGGTCACACTTGACAAAGTAAAGCATTACCTTATCTCTTTTTAGAACTGTACAAATTGCTTCGCAATCATGCCTGGGTTGTGCTACAAAAAAAGGTGGCAAAACTGCAGCAAGAAAGACCTCAGATTTAGGTTTATCTTTATGCATGTGGTACACCCAAACTAGCAGGTAAAACATTTTATCATCTTCAATATGCAGATGATACAATAAATAGGGATTTAACTGCCATAGGGATCCAAGCTCTATACAACTATAATCATCAAAATAACCTGTTAGTCCATGCATCTAAAATTAATCTAAATTTTTTTGGCAGATGGTAATAACATTTTACATGGTACTTGGGAGTCTGTACTTTATTCCCACGGTTACCCTTGGAATGGTGCGGTTGGTTTCCATTAGGGCAGGAGAGAGCGGCAATGGAAGCATCGCACAAACTCAGAATATGTTGCATGGGAGATTTTTTCACTGATAAGGTGATTTGCGAGTGGGAGCAAATCCGGATGCAAGTAGACAACTCAACCTTGCCAGCACAAATTCATTATTACCGAGCACGTCATACTTTGCATACTTTGTTGGATGATGAGTTGACCGAGCCACCTGAGATGGACCCTCTCACCTATCTATTACAATCGCCATCTCCCCGACGGGCAGTATTGACATTATAAGCTTTCTCACAGGAGAGCAGGTGCTCTAGCATTTCATAGGCTTGTGGGGAATGGCAGGATTATCTAGGTATAGAAAGAACTGAGAAACAATGGTCCTACTGCAGTTCGGTGATCCGTACTGTCTCATTGAATGGACGCCATCGATTGGTACATTTCAACTATCTTAATCGAGTATATTATACTCCAACTCAATTATTCAAATATGGGTTGAGAGATGATTCTCGATGACCGTGTTGTGGTTCAGAGGACTCTGGCTTTGCGCTCTTGGCATGTTATTGCCCTGGTGTGCACCATTTTTGGCTTGCAGTATTTAAAATTCTGGGAGAAATAACAGGTGATACACTGGCCTGTACACCCCTGCTGGCACTAGTGGGCTATGATTGCGATGTGTCAAACCCATTCTGGTGGCTTGTGCCACTGGGTCTACTGTTGGCAAGGCGAAGAATTGCAATGATATGGATGAAGAGTCCTCTACCAACTGTGTCAGAATGGCATTCTGATATGACATATTGCAATACTCAATCTGACACCTAATATGCACTTATGCCACTCCGCAGTTGTCCACAAGATATATGGGGCTCATATCAGGCGTATTTTTTTCTCATAAGTGAAGCCGCTGAGGGAGAGGGGAATCAGGGAGATGATTCGTGAAAAGCTGGTACTGGATCGTGGCTGTTGCGGGATGGTATGTATCCTGTGTCGCATTCCCTGATGCACTTACCTAGTACCAGGAGAGTGCTCCTGGGATTTTAGTTTGCGATAATTGCACTGTTAACAATCATTATTAACATTCCATGTTTCTGTTTTTATTGTATAGGAGTGGTTATCTAATCACCCTTTTCTGCTCTTTGACCATACCAACAATGCATTCGGAAAGTTTTATTGTGTCTATTTCATAGAATTGCTTTGTGCTGTGTCCGAATCCTTATTAATGCTGCATTGCTCATTAATATAAAATGAAAATAAAGTTTTATTAAAAAACCTACCCAGTAGTGATGGCCACTGGATAATATATATATTACAGAGTGGCAGTAGCCACTCTGTAGGTATAGTTAGGGTGACCAGAGATAGGCATTGTTTGCATTTGTGTCTTTAATAACTTTGCACCCATTTGACAAATGTCCGCAAAACTTTGCAGACCTTCTGCCCATGTTTCATTCTTGGAGTCCTTAAAGTTTTGCAGCATTTCATCAATGCGGTGCAAAGAAAAAAGGGGGGGGTACCAAAACAGGCATAAAATCCATTGCACGTAACATCAATCAATCAGGGAATTGTAAGCGCGCTACTCACCCGTGAGGGTCTCAAGGTGCTGAGGGGGAGGGAGCGTGCAGATCCGTTCAGCCAAAGAGCCAGGTCTTGAGGGTCTTCCTGAAGGTGTTCAGGTTGGGGGCGAGTCTGATATTTGCTGGTAGCTCGTTCCGGGTTCTGGCTGCAATATGGGAGAATGATCTTCCGCCTGCTCTGGCTCTGTGGATGCGAGGGGTTTCAGCCAGTGCGAGGTTGGCAGACCAGAGGTTTCTTTTGGGTATGTGGAAGTTTATTCTGTCGTTGAGGTATTTGGGTCCATTGTTGTGTAGGCATTTGTAGGCGTGGGTGAGGATCTTGAAGGTGATTCTTTTCTCTACGGGGAGCCAGTGGAGTCTCCGCAGGTGTTGGCTGATGTGTTTGTTACGGGGGATGTCCAGGACGAGTCTGGCTGCGGTGTTCTGTATGGTGTGAAGTTTGCGGAGAAGGGACTTGTTGATGCTGGCGTAGAGCGCGTTTCCATAGTCCAGTCTGCTGGTGATGAGCGAGTGGGTGACTGTCTTCCTTGACTCCGGGGGGATCCATTTGAAGGTCTTTCAAAGGATGCAGAGGGTGTTGAAGCAGCTGGAGGTGACGGCGTTGACTTGTGTGTTCATGGTGAGCGATGAGTCGAGTATGATGCCAAGGTTTTTGGCGTGGTCTGAGGGGGTAGGTGGGCTCTTGAGGGCGGTAGGCCACCAGGTGTCGTCCCATGCCGAGGGGGTGGTTCCGAGGACGAGGACTTCTGTCTTCTCGGCGTTGAGTTTTAGGCAGCTGTTGGTCATCCAGACTGCGACGTCTTGCATTCCTTTTTGGAAGTTTAGTTTTGCGGTGGTGGGGTCTCTGGTGAGGGAGAGGATGAGCTGGGTGTCGTCGGCGTAGGATACGATGTTGAGGCCGTGTTGTCGGACGATGGCTGCGAGGGGGGCCTTGTAGACATTGAAGAGGGTCAGGCTCAGCAATGACCCCTGGGGGACTCCGCAGGTGATCTCCGTGGGGGCGGAGAGGAAGGGTGGTAGTCTGATCCTTTGGCTTCTTCCGGTGAGGAACGATCGGATCCAGTCCAGGGCGGTCCCTTGTATACCGGCTTCGTGTAGTCTGGCGACTAGAGTGCGGTGAGAGACGGTGTCGAAAGCTGCGGACAGGTCGAGGAGGATGAGGGCTGCTGAGTGGCCTTGGTCCAGGAGGGTGCGGATGTCGTCTGTGGCGGCGAGGAGGGCGGTTTCGGTGCTGTGGTTGCTCCGGAATCCCGATTGGGATGGGTCGAGGACGGCGTTTTCTTCGATGAACTGTGTCAGTTCCCTGTTAACAGCTTTCTCTGCTACTTTGGCTGCGAAGGGGAGGAGCGATATGGGCCGGTAGTTCTTGAGGTCGGTGGGGTCAGCGGTGGGCTTCTTGAGCAGGGGCCTGACTTCTGCGCGCTTCCAGCTGTCTGGGAAGGTGCTTGTTGTGAAGGTGGTGTTGATGGTCCGTTGTAATCCAGGCGCGATGGTGTCAGTGGCTCTGTGGTTGATGTGTGGGGGCAGGGGTCGGTGGGGACTCCCAAGTGGATGCTTTTCATGGTCGCGGTGGTGTCCTTGGTTGTGATTGGAGTCCAGTCGGTGATGGTGGGCCGGGTGGTGTCTCTGGGGGGCGGGGGGCTGGCAGTGGCGTCTTGCGCGCGGTCGACGAAGTTGTCGTAGAGTTTTCTGATCTTGAGGTGGAAGTAGCTCCCAAGCTTGTCGCAGAGGTCTTGGGATGGGGTGATGTCTGTGGCTTCGCTGCGTGGGTTGGTGAATTCCTGGATGACGGTGAAGAGTTCCTTGGAGTTGGTGGCGTTGGTGAGGATTTTGTTTTGGATGAAGTTCCTTTTGGTTGTTCTGATTTGGTCGTGGTAGTTTGTCATGGCGTCCTTGTGGGTGGAGTAGTTGTCGGTTGTCTTGGTGTTCCTCCAGGTCTTTTCCAGGCGTCTGCAGATGCGTCTTGCTTCTTGGAGATCTGTGGTGAACCAGGCGGCTTTCCTGGGGCGTTGTTCGCCGGGGTTCTGTAGCGGGGCGAGTTCGTCTGCACAGTTGGAGATCCAGGTGTGGAGTTCTTTGGCTGCAGCGTTTGCGTCGGGTGTCCAGGCGGGGTTTCCTCGGGAGAGGGTGGAGTTCAGTTGCTCGTCGGTGACCTTGCTTCAGTTTTTTTGAGGTAGGCGGGGGAGGTTTTGGTGCCTTGGGTTTGTCGACGGTGAAGTGAACGCAGAGGTGGTCGGTCCATGGAGGTTGCGTTGTGTGGTTGAAGCAGATGCTGTTGCCTGCGGTGAAGATGGGATCGAGGGTGTGTCCTGCTTTGTGTGTGGGTGTGGGGACGAGTTGGTTGAGTCCGATGTTGGCGAGGTTGTCGCGGAGGGTGGTGGAGTTGGGGTCGCTGGGGTTGTCTAGGTGGAAGTTGAGGTCTCCGATGAGTATCTAGGTCATTGATGCAATGGCATGGGGTGCGATGAAGTCGGTGATGGTGGTGGCGAAGGGTGTCCGGGGGCCGGGGGGTCTGTAGATGAGGGTTCCTTGGAGTGTGGAGTTGGGGCTGGTCCGGATCTGGAAGTGCAGGTGTTCGACGGCGGGGAAGGTTTTGCTGGAGGTGGTGAGTCTGAGGGTGCTCTTGTGGACGATGGCGAGGCCTCCTCCCGGGTGGTTGGTACGGTCCTTCCTCTGGATCTTGTATCCGTCCGGGATGGCGGTGTTGATGTCGGGGGCGGAGGTGGAGGCGGCTCAGGTCTCTGTGAAGAAGGCTATGTCGGGCGAGAGAGAGTCGAGTAGGTTCCAGATTTCCGTGGCGTGTTTGTGTACGGAGCGCACGTTGAGGGGGATGCATCTTAGTGTGTCGTTGGCGGCGGTGTCTGCGGTTCCGGGAGTCAGGTGGAGGAAAACGTCTGGCGGCAGTGGTGGCAGGAGAACTAGTGTTGGGTCGAGGCCGGAGATGCCAGTTGGCAGTCTCTGAGTCTTCCGGGGTTGAGTGCAAGGAGGGCGGCATTGTTGTAGCGGTGGGAGGTCGTGGATCCAGGGTTCCTGGCGCTGGCCGCTTCTGGGACGCTGATGGGCGCTGACGGGCGCAGAAGGGCTTGCCTTCGGCGTGCCCGCTGCGTGCGGCCGCCATTAAGTAGGGGAGGGGGCGGGACCAGAGGTAGGGAGGTGGGAGCGGGGGCTGTGTCAGGGGGGGAGGGGCCGCAGGGGCAGCAGTGGCGGGAAACTTGGCTTAAGCAAACTAAAGCAAAATTAAATAGTATGACTCAGTGAGTCCGGCGGCATGCGGGAATAAAAACAATTAAAACAAGATCACCTAGAGGCTGAGCGGGCTGCTGGCGCGAACCCTGCTAAGCGGAGGACTCGAGGCTGCGGCGGTGAGGCGGAGCTGCTGGTGAGAGTGCTGGCCTGGACCGAAGGTCTAGGTTTCACACGCGCTCCCCCACAGCGGCCGCCATTAAGTAGGGGAGGGGGCCGGGACCAGAGGTAGGGAGCGGGGGTTGTGTCGGGGGGAGGGGCCACAGGGGCAGCAGCGGCAGGAAACTTGTCTTAAGCAAATTAAAGCAAAATAAAATAGTATGACTCAGTGAGTCCGGCGGAATACGGGAATAGAAACAATTAAAACAAGATCACCTAGAGGCTGGGCGGGCTGCTGGCGAGAACCCTGCACAGCGGAGGACTCGAGGCTGCGGCGGTGAGGCGGAGCTGCTGGGGAGAGTGCTGGCCTGGACCGAAGGTCTTGAATTTCGCATACCGCGAAAACCGTCCATCTGATTTTTATGAAATGTGTAAGGATTACATATTATGGTGTGCAGATGATACTTTGGGGTACTACACGTAAATAGGGTACATTTCTTATATGTTTTAAGTATTTATTTTATCTATATTTGTGGCCGCGGTAGTACCGCGGTACTCCTGAGGTAAATAGCGATGACAAGTCCTTAGCTGATTGGCAAATGACTGCTTTTACAAACGTTAAAGCCAGTCATCTTGTTTTGACCTTGAGTTTCCCTGTGTTCTGCATTACACCTTGTAAAGGAGGTAAATATTAGGTTTGGTATTTATTAAAGTGGTAATGGGTATGGAATTTTTTTATACGTTTATGTATATATTTTAAATTACGGAGTACAGTGCTACTACCGCAGCACCCAATAATGTTATTTTAATTAATTTAGAAAAAACACTATGACACTATATTTTGTAAATATAGTGGGCTAAAGTATATATTCCAATTTGAACATATTTAAATATGCTGAAAAAAGGGTACAGAGTAGCGCGTTTATTACTCAAAATTATAGTGCCACTTAAAAGAAAACACCATTGCCCATAGAGTGCTACAAAAATATAGAAAAATGTAGAAATAACAATGGTAACCTTCCAAAATAATTTTTGGTACCGCAGTAGGACAGCGCAACTACCTATTTATACAAAAAAATATAAAGAAACTTAGAAATATTTAGCAAAACCTATTACCACTTTAGTAAAGTGTTAATAGGTAGGGCACAAATACCAAACCAAATATTTACCTATATCTGAAGGGATAACGCAGATCATGGGAAAAGTGTACCTAAAAACAACATGCCTGCCTTCAACTTTTGCAAAAGCAGTCATAAGCCAAAAACTAATGATATAGCAGCACTATATATCGTGGCAGTACAGCAAAATACTCCCCTATTTCAGCAAACATATCACGCAAACTGATCTCACAACTTTTAAATAAATTATAAGTTATAAAACAGTTATGCTGCACTACCCATAATAAGTATCTGCACACCATAATGTGTGATCCATCCAAGTTTTCACCAAATTCGAATGACGGATTTCTCAATACACACTGAAAAAAATTAAGCAACATGCATTGAATGTAATCACCTTTTGGGACCCCACAACATTTACATATTAGACTATATATTTTGGCAAAAAAAATCCATCTTTGTACACACCCTTTATGCTACATTTCTTGTAATTTTCACATCCACTTTACGCCACTCTACTGTCCAACTGATTAGTTTACGCCACTGCACTGTATGGAATTTACAGTATGCTACTCCACTTTATGACACTACAGTATACGCAACTACATTCTTCGCTAATTCACTGTACATTACTCCACTCTACTCGACCCAACTGGACTGTACACCATTGCAATGTATACCACTTTACTCAATGCTATTATACTGTTCGCCACTGTATTCTATTACTATTTCGTGTATGCCAGTTTACCGCTCGCTCCTAAACTGTACTTCTCGCAACTTGACGCTATTCCACTGTACCCTACTTTAATTAACACTATTCCACTACATGCTATTCCACTATGATCCACTCGATGGTACACTACTGGAGTGTACACTATTCCAGTCTCCGCTACAACACTCTACGCCACTGCATTGTACTGAAATTAACTATATTAAACAGCACTGTACCACAATCAACTGTATGCTATTTCGCTTTGCAAGAGTACATTCTGTACCTCTCCAGTAAATCACACTTCACTGTATGTGACTACACTGTACACTTTTATATTTAACCCACATGGCTTGGACAGCACAGTACTGCATGCTACTCCACTATATGGCACTCTACTCTATGTCCAAACAATTTACATAAGTAAATTCAAATTTATTACAGTAAGCAGTACTAAATTCTACAGTACATCACTCATTCTCTTTATAGTTTATGGTACTCCACTATACGCTATGCACTGTACTATATTACACTCTACCCCACTGTAGTCTGCAGTATACCGCTCTGCACCTCTGCAATATACGCCACTCCATTTTACCCAATTTAACTTTACAACACTACACTGTGCCACACTCCATTTTACGTAAGCTCACTGTACACCACTCAACTTTACCCTACTCCACTCTATAGCACTCCAGTATCCCCCACTTCAGTGTACACTATTTCAGTTTATGACACACTATTGTACTGCACTCCACTATACACCACTCCACTGTACCCTATTCTAGTAGACAATATTCCAATATAGGCCCATAAACTGTACAGCACTCCAGTGTATACCACTACACTCTATGCCACTACAGTATATGCAAATACACTCTACAATATTTACAGGACGTCAATCCACTTACCACAACCAACTTTATGCTATCCCACTGCATATCAGTGCAATGCACACCACTACGCTCTATGCTACTCCAATATACCCCTCTCTACTGTATCCGAGTTCACTGTATGCCACTCCACTCTATGCAACTTTACTCTATGCCACACCGCTGAAAGGTAATTCACTATACACTACTACACTATACCTCATTCCACTTTACTCCATTTCACTATACCACAAAATACTGTCCCTGAGTGCACTTTGCAACACTATCCACTACTATATTGTACAACACTCCACTTAATAACACTCCACTAAACTAAAGAGGACAAACATTACAAAATTGTTACTAACATTGTGAAAACCATTGAAATTCACACAAAAAACTAAAAGTTGCACATCATTATAGTTAGGAAAACTTTATTTAGGTTTGCATACAAACCTAAATTACGCTCCACAAACATTTGAAATTCTACAGTTATAGTTATCTTTTAATTTAATAATTTATGCACCACTTACACATTTATTTCTATCTTATTTGTGCCAGACACACCTTAAACTACACAAGCTTAACAAATTCATTACTCTCAATCAAGTGTCTTTTTATTGGTACAGGGTCATGACCTTATTTAGACACTGGTGGACGGGATGCTCTGTCAAAATATAATTAATTAATCAATCAGGGGTTTATAAAGCGCAGCTACTCACCCGAAGAGGGTCTCAAGGCGTTGAGGGGGAGGGGAGGCGCAGCTCTTTGATGTTCACGGTGATTCGAAGAGCCAGGTCTTGAGGTCCTTCAGGAACTTGGAGAGTGTAGGTGTGTGTTGGAGGTGGAGAGGGAGGGAGTTCCATGCCTTGGCTGCGAGGAGAGAGAAGGAGTGCCCTCCTGTTCTGGTCTTCTTGATGCTTGGTACCGTCGCAAGGGAGAGCTGGGCTGAGTGCAGGGACCTTCGGGGTGCGTGGAATGAGAGGCGGTGGTTCATGTAGGCGGGTCTGGTGTTGTGAAGGGCCTTGTGAGCGTGGGTGAGAAGCTTCAAGGTGATTCTCTTCTTGACGGGGAGCCAGTGTAGTGTCCGTAGGTGTTGGCTGATGTGGTAGTGGTGCGGTAGGTTGAGGACTAGTCTGGCGGCAGTGTTGTGGATGTTCTGGAGTTTGCGGATGAGGTTCTTGTTGATCCCGGCATAAAGTGTCTTGCCGTAGTCCAGTCTGCTGCTGATGAGGGCGTGGGTGACGGTTTTCCTGTGTCCGAGGGGAATCCCGTTGAAGGTCTTTCAGGGTAGGCGGTGGGTGTGGTAGCAGGAAGAGGTGACAGCGTTGATCTGGCGTTCCAGTTTGAGTTCGAAGTCCAGGATGACTTCAAGGTTGCGTGCGTGGTCTGTGGGGGAGGGTTCCTGAGGATGGGGGGCCACCAGGTGTCGTTCCAGGCATCGGGGTGTGGGCCCATGATGAGCACCTCGGTTTTGTCTGTGTTGAGTTGTAGGCAGCTGTTCTTCATCCACCTGGCGACTGCTTCCATTCCTTCATCAAAGTTGTGTTTGGATATGTTGGTTTCGTTGGATAGGGAGAGGATGAGTTGGGTGTTGTCTGCGTACAATACGATGTTGAGTCTGTGTGATCTGACGATGGATGCAAGCGGGGCCATGTAGACGTTGAACAGGGTGGGGCTGAGGGAGGATCCTTGGTGGACTCTGCAGGTGGTAGGTGTGGGTTCTGAGATGAAAGGAGGGAGCCTGACCCGCTGAGTTCTGCCGGAGAGGAACGAGCGGATCCATTCGAGGGCCTTGTTCCGGATTCCTGCTTTGTGGAGTCTGCGGGCTATGGTACGATGTGAGACTGTGTCAAAGGCAGCGGAGCGGTCCAGGAGGATGAGGGCCACAGTCTCTCCCCTGTCGAGGAAGGAGCGCATGTCATCTGTCGCTGCTAGAAGGGCAGTTTTGGTGCTGTGGTTCTTCCTGAAGCCTGATTGGGAGGAGCCGAGGATGTTGTTTCCTTCTATGAAGGAGGCGAGTTGACTGTTGACTGCTTTTTTCATGACTTGGATATCATGACTTGGATATCATGTCTGCTGTATTATAAGTGCTGTGGTGTATGATGCAATAGTAATACACAAACTAGGTCATCCACCATGTTTGTGACAGAGTATCTCATTTGCCAATCTCTAAATAAGGCCCTTAGTTCTCTCTACACACAATGGAAAGTTTAGTAGATTTTGTGAAAAGACCTGCTCATGCTTACCACGTGCTGTGGCTTCTAGGAAGCAAAAAGATAGTCTCATTCGAATGTTACTTTTTATTTACCACAAATAATGCTATTGTGGGCAAACCTTGAAAGGATGTTGTAGATAATGTAAAAAGTGTGTATATTCATAGTGGGCCAGCTGGTGGCCTTCATAAATGGTTGTCCTTCATCTGTACGGAGGTTGGTGGGATTTGAGTTGCCTCCAGTGCCTTGCAAAAAAATGAATGGGTATAGTTTTTATGGCTTTAACTGGTATGACGGTTGTGAAAAGGGGCAATCTCCAGTGTGGCACTTATACCTGTTGCCATGTTGTCATGGTGCCAATTAGGCAACTCGCTGGAGGGATGCTGGGGTTGCATCAGGAGAAGGATTGGGGATAGGAAGAGAAAGCCTCAGCTTACTGCTTGCAGCGTTAAAAATAGTCAAGAAAGTAGTGGTTCTGGTGTGAGCCACAGGTAGGAGTGTGTTCTGGTGTGCCACTCTGTCTCTGCTATGTTGTGAGGCCCTTGGCGGGGAATCTGGGAGTAAGAGCATGTACAATGTACTCACTACATGATTATTTATAGTACTAGTCTAGTACTAGTCTAACTCCCTTAAATGTCACCATAGCGGGGTCTAAATAATGGTTGTCAGGAAAATCTGTAGAATAATGTTTGTCTACTTGCCACACTTAGACTCTGGGGTACAAAGTAATTTTGCATGGGTTTTACACGAATCCTATTTGGGGCTTGCAGTAAGTGTGCCTTTTGTGTGGGCACTGTTTGCAATAGGTCAATTCCTACAGAGATCAAGCGTATTACATCCTTCTTACCCCATTAGCCCTCAGCAGCCATCTTATCAGAAGCTTTTAGAACACTCACCTCTGCTTTGGACAGTAAGAACTGAGAAACTGGAAACTATGACATATTTTAAAATAGTTTCTCATGTGATTCAAAATGCTGACATTACTGTTTGAATCCGACTGACTGGCCATGAAGAAGTACTTCAGAATAAACAACTAAAATGGGAAATATGTCCTCAGCCTATGAGCCAAGGCACATCCGCTAACCGCTATTGGCACCTCTAAATTTCCCATCCCGGTGCTTTCAGTAAGATATTCCAACACTCTATGCTTAATTTAAGAGCCTGAATACATGGGTTGTTTGTTTGGCCTTGGCACTGCATTGGCCAGCTATTTTCTGTCCTGGACATGCTGCTCTTTATGCCGCGCACAAAAGACGATTCAATGTTGGCCCTGACAGCTGAGCGTCGTGAATCTCATCTGGCTTTTGTGTAGTAGCTGCTAGGTGAACGAAAAGCGCAGAAAATAAATGCATGCGCCTCAAACATTTGTCACACAATGCAGCACGATGTAGAAATCTCAATTCCACTGAAAACCAAAGCTGGCCTAAGACACACCTCTTCTAATGCAGGGCCACTAAAGCCTTTGTGAAGGCAAAAGCAATTTGTCACGTTTCCCAAACATCAACACACATTTTGAACAACGGATGAAGAGAGAGAAGCGCTCGTCCTGTTCTTGGTTAAGAGTGTATTCAGTCAAACCTCAGGCACGACATGTATAATGTTTAAACTTTAGAGCTGCTGGTTTCTGAAAGGTGTCTGTTTCCGCATAGCATGCCTGACACAAGGTTGTGCTTTGTACCTTTGTCATGGCAGAGAACTGACTGCATATAACTGAGGGGTCGGGTGTGGTGAAGTCCAACCCTTCTGCTTGGACATGAATCAACCCATTTCATGGGGAGCACAGAGGGGGCATTCTGAGACGTAGGTCTCACCGTGTTCTCTGTTGCAGCTCAGCCCACAGAAAGAATCATTCACGCACGTACACACACTTACACAGTGATTGGTCCACACGGGGACAAGCACACACTCGAGGTCTTGTGATTAATTCTAGCATAGCGCGCTCGCTCAGCCAAAATGGCTTCTTTGTGGGATACCGAGTTATGCAACAGGGGTTTCAGTCATTCTGTCAGAGCGGCAGGTAAAAAGTTCAAGTTCAGCTCATGAGCTCAGAAGAAAAAGGTTTCCTTTTCTGCGATTCTGTAACTTGTTAAAAATATTCTACAATGCCTGTGTGTGTCTGGTCTAGAGGGGGTCCGATGGAAGCAAGAATGAGCAAAAGAGCATGTTTTCAAAGTATGCATGTGTTTGGGCCGGCAAGGGACACTTCTGGGGAACTTTTGTTTTCACAACACAGCACTGGCGCACAACATCATCTTCTTTTAAGAAAAGACTTACAGCTTGCGTCTCCCAAGTGTCATTTTAGGAACAAGCCTGAATCCATCTTCCAAAAGCGCCATTCAAGCTGCAACTCATTTGAATTCTGACTTGACTGCCCAGTGTTAAATATTCAGTGAACATTTTTATTGGACCAAAGGGAGCGAGGCTTTGCAGAAACTCTCTTTGATGGCAAACTCATCACACGCCTAACACATAGTTCTTTCTGATTATTATCTAGTTATGATTTTGCAAATTGAATACAAAAAAGACCAGTTACAGGTATATTTACGTTTTACCATCTGGGTATGACTCACAAAATAATTCTTTCTTGTGTAAAGAAAAGGATTTCCGTGTTGAAAAATGTTCAGATTACCAATATGCAAAGTGTGAGAAAAGTAAAAATATGAGCAAATTTCCCAAGAGCAGCAGGCTGCTTGCATATGCAAGTTAGATACATGAGAGAGTGGAGCATGGAAGTTATTAGAGTTCCTATAAAAATGGCAGTGTCGAATGGCAGCAATGGAAATGATGGAAATACTCACTCTTAAAGACTTGTCCACTAATCAAGTGATTTGCTTCAATATTTGCACTTTCAGAGATTCTTTGCATCTATAACATTAGCAATCATTGCGGACAGAGGATCCCTCATAACATTAGCAATCATTGCGGACAGAGGATCCCTCTGTGTGACTTTTGATGGCAGCACTGACACCTCTTACCAAGAAGCATGTGAGATTACAGTCTGTGCATTCATGCACTCAACAGAACAGAATGAAAACAGGAGTTATGAAAGTGGCCACAGCCTCTTTCAATACGCAAAACAGATGGAAGTATCAGGAAAATATTGACAATAGTGCTTGAGCGCAAAACATCTTGGTTCCTACAATCGTCACAACTAATATTATGAACGGCAAGACAGCAAATCTTTACACAGTGCTCTATCACTGACCTCAGAGCTTTCTACATTTTGTTGCAAAGGTGCTCTACTTTCAAGCTATCGGACCCTGGCCAATTGAATTGGACGGTTGCTGGTGATGGCGACATGTTTTACTTTGTATCTCCCCCATACTATACTAGATGGAATGGATCACTGTCAGAATATCGGAAACAGAAATATCCTGTGGACAGAATATCATGTCAAAAATATCTAGGACCAAAATATCGAGAAAGTAAATGCAAATAGGTAAGTATAGACTTACTATCCTTAACTCCACATCGACGTACCTTGAAGGTATATATATATATATATGTGGAGTTATATAAAATGAAACTTTGCTTACCTTCACAATATTTTTGTCCTCAATACTCTTGACACAATATTTTGTACCACAATATTTCTTTTTCTGATATTCTGTCTAAACATTGATGGAACTGCACATAACTTTCAAAGCAGTTGGAGCTCTGCCAGTCAGTGGCTTTTACCTATTTGATAAGGTGCCTCGTCCCCGCTGCCATAACTAACAAGTCAATTAGGAGGTGACTGGACACACTAGTTTGAGTACAGGAATCTGGTTAGTATCCCCCAAGAGTTTAGGATGAGCTACCCATGATCTAATCACTAAAAAGACGTCTTCTAGTCTTAGTAAGCAACCTTAGAAATTGGGGCTTTGGACATTCCCACTCCTTCCCCTTTACCACTTCTACGCAGATAGGGTACGTAGGTGCTGCAGGACAGTAGGGCTTCAAAGGGGCTTCAGTTATAGGCCTAGTCTAGAGGAAATGGGTAGCATGAGTCTTCACATTGAGAAACCAGATGTGCTGGTTGCAAGTTTCTGTGTTGATGGAATACTACCATTGCTGGAAGAAGATTTAAGTTTATATGCTCAATCCACTGCCATTTTCAATCCATCTTCACAGTTCGAAAATGCAACAAGTCAGGTTGTAGCAGAGTTGCCATCATCGGAAAGAATATTGAGTAGAGAATACCTTACTCTTCTCCCAGATAGCTCAGTGGGGACTGGTGTCAATGTGATTCCAGGCAGGTAAATACTCTAGATGTTGACTCTGTTAGGGAAACTTTCTGAATTCCCTCCAGACGGATCCTGAAGACAAAGGAGCAAGAAGCAAACACAATAAGAGGGTTATTTAATAAACCGGTGTCTCTTTGGACTGCAGTCATCCCCCAACTTAGTCACCTTTCATACTACATAGTTTAATCAAGTGGAACCCTAAAGACAGATGCATGGTACATGATCAATCTTCTGTGAGTGCATATTCATATATTCACATTAATTATTGCAAAAACAGTAGATATTATTTACAAATATTCAGACATTAATTAACATGATGGGGCTGTAGTGAAGACGTACATGTATCTTCTGTTCTTAATTCTTTATTCATAAGCAAGGATGTACACAGCACGATAAAACAGGAGCGTAGCATAGACAACTACTGACACCAGGACATTCCATGTTCTGCATTAGGTATAAACAAACTCCCACAACATCCTACCCTAGGTACATTCTATGTCAGACCTACAATACATACCCATTTCTACACATCCCTTTTCCTTAGAAATAAAAACTAGACTAACTAGAAAAGTAACAGAAAACGTTGCACCCATATTTCCCCCTTTAAAAAAATATACATGCTGTTTTCCCCCAATTACTCACATATAAAATCCTCTAATATTCTAGGTTTCCTTAAAATTATTCCAAAAGTGCTCTTATTTCTCTCACTACTCACTACCACTCAAATGATCTCCCCTCTCTTAAGGCAAACACCAACAATCTTCCTCAAGTCACATTCACCCATCGTCCTACTCATTTCAACCAAATCCTGTGACCCAACACTTTCATCACTTATCCTGCTGTTCTTTTCCCCATCCAGAGACTCATTCAACCACCAATACCTGTCACACCTTTCATCAACACTTCCCCCTTTGGCCACAGCAATACAACTCATATGACAAATACTGCCATCCTTTAGTTCCACAGTAGTCTTCATCACTCTCTTAACCCTTTTAGGGTTACTGAATTTGCTTTCTCCTTTAACCACTTTTTTGATTGACTTTACACAGACCCATCCCTTACCTTTACATGTACCTCTTTTACTCAGTATTTGGCGCCAAAATACTTCTTATTCTTTTCTTGAGAGTTCAAAATGCACCTTCTTACATCCTTTGTCTTCCAATTCAATGTCCTATTCCTCAGCCGCGGTCTGTGCAGATAACAGCGGTGGGGCAGTGGGGCCGGGTAAGGGGGATTTCAAGGGACGATGCAGAGGGAAAATTAAATAAATAATTAATTTTTCCTCGGCATCCTCCCTCGAAATCCCCCCTTACCCGGCCCCACCGCCCCATCGCTGTTACCTGCACAGACTGCGGCTGCTATTCCTGCTCATCCAACCCGGATTCACTCTGGAATAAGGTAGTCTGCCTCTCATTAACCCAGAAGGACTTTCACCAACCTTCTCATGAGACATCATTCCGTATGCCCACACATTCCTTTGAGCTCATGTTTCCAAATTTTCTGTCTTTTTTTCGCCATCTGAATAATTCCATTAATCTCTCTATTCACCTTTTCCACCACAGAATTTCCCCTGGGATGATATAATGTCGTGAATTTCTGTTCTATTCCAGCCAACTTTTCAAATGTTCCTATTTCCTCCAAATTGAACTGTACACCATTATCTGTTAATATAAATGCTGGGAATCCTTCCCAGAGAAACACTTCCTCCAGAAAATTGATCATCACACTGGTGTTAATTCTTTGCACTACCGTCAACTCAATCCACTTGGAAAACATGTCCACCAGAACAACTATGTATTTACATGTGCCATCACACCATGCAAAGGGACCCATGATGTCCAACACTACTTCATCCCATGGCAGCCTGGGACAACTCAATTAGGACATGGGAGGATTCAATGTTTTCTGAGATTTGTCACTAGTCTTACAATCAGCACACTCTTGTACATATCTCTCCATTTCTAAATCCACTTTAGGCCACCAATAAAGCATTTTATATCTCTTTTAGTACGTGTGATACCCAAGTGTCCTTCATGCCCACTGGAAATTATCCTTTGTCTACTGCCTCAAGGGGGAATAACTTTTAAGCCTCTACACACAATAACATCATCCAACCTTAACTCATCTCTCACCTCCCCAAAGGCTTTCAATTCCTCCTTCATTTTGCCTTTAAGTGAACTACCCCATCCATTTACAATTTTATCCCTAACTTCTTTCAAAACTTCATCCTTGCCGTTTGCATCCATTCACTCCTCTTTTTGTGCAGTGCTCGCGATCCCTTCTGTAAAAATCGCCGCAACACACCACTCATTCCAGGGATTCTGGTCCAATTCTTTCAGAGACATTGACAACCTGCTTAAAAAATCAGCAGTAACATTTTTAGCTCCAGGTACATGCTGTATATCATACAAGAAATATTGAAGTCTTATGGATAATCTAGCAATCCTCACTGAGGTCCTGGACAAACCCTCTGTGGTCAATAATTTGGTGAGAGGTTTGTGATAAGACTGCAAAAGGAATTCTCTCCCCTAAATAAACTGACGAAAATGCTCAAGAGCCCACACACATACTAGGGTTTCTACCTCTATCACGGAGTACTTCTCCGTGGGTGATAAAGACTGAGAAGCAAAAGCAATCACACATTATTTACCACACAATAGGAATCTTTTCTTCCTCTCCACTGTGAATGAACCACCACTATCTTCCTTGGTTATATAATTCAGGATTTACTCCTTCCATTCACTGCACTGTACTGCTGGTTCACCTGGAGAAGCCAAGACCTCTTTGGGTGAGCTCAAATGTACAGGATGCACAGCTCCACTGTTTGACGCTGCTGCAGTTTCACTAGATAACATACTACCAAAGTATGAGTACTATCCCACACACAGAAATTATGCCTGAAAGTTTTTCCACTTACAGTGCTACATACATCCTTGCTGAAATCCTCTACGGTGCTTATTTTGCAGGTAGCACACGCCTCCAAAGTTCACTGCTCAACCTGCTCCCTGCCGATAGAAATATTGCACTCTACTATCCTTAGACACTGAAAGGAAAACAAACAAATTAACCAGAACAGCACGTAATCTTCCCTGCGCATATCTGAACAGCTCGTGTTCTGTGAAGTGCAGTAGAGTCCTTCCCTACGGTGGAAAATGACCACCAACTTCATTGCGTGTTGTTTTCACTGGGAAATAGAGCCTGTTTTAAGAACATGCTGTACGTCACTGCACGTTTGTTTCATAAAGAAATTCCTCCTGACAGTAGCGTGCCGGGCCCAGCAGAGGAGAACGTTGCCAGCACAGGCCAGATTAGTATACAGTTCCACAAAATCTGGTCCAGCTTGAAAAGGTCGTCATTTCCACCCGTCGCCAAAATACTGTAGTGCAGATCTACACATATCTTCTGTTCTTTATTCATAAGCAAAGATGTACGCAGCACGATATAATCACAGCACAACATAGGCACCTACTGACGCCGGGACATTCCGTGTACCTCATTAAGTATAATCGAACTCCCACAACATACTACCCTATGTACATGCCTACAATACAAACCCATTACTACAGGGCCAAATTTGCCTCTTGCCACTGTATTTAATTTGCACAGACAGGTCACACGTGGGTGTAGTTAATGCACCCTACATATAAACAGATAATGCTTTCACATAAGACCTGGAAAAAGGTCAATGGCACTGTTAGATTTGGGGTCTCTAGTTTGCAGAGGTAGGTACCTTTGACCAAATAGGGACCCTTGTGTCTAGTCAGGGTAAGGGGATACACTCCTAAAATAACCCCTGCTCACCCCCTTGGTAGCTTGGCACGAGCAGGCAGGCTTATCTCAGAGGCAGTGTGTAAAGCATTTGTGAATACATACAGTAATCAAGTGACAACACTACAGATGGACACCACACCAGTTGTATATTAAAAATAAGTATCTTTTATATAGATTTAACACAAGACCACAAACAACAAAAATCCACAATACTGTACTTCAAAAATGGTAGAATTAGCTCAGTTCTCTTTAGATGTAAAATGCGACACTTTGAGTTCATGTACCTTTGGATGCGTAACGCTATACAACGAAAGTGTTGCAGGGAAGGTGATGCGTCGGTTCCTTACACGCAAGTACGGTGATGCGTCGGGTCCCTACTGATGCGTAGGGGATGCGTCGGTTCTTCTCCGTATGGGGAGGTGATGCGTCGGTTTCTTACTGCGCTTCCGTGGCGATGCGACAAGCAGCGCTGTGATGCGATGAAGATCCAGTGCAATGAAACAAAGATGGCGTCTTCTTCTTGATGCGACACGATGTGTGCACGCCCGACGGCCGTGCGGCGACTCAACGATTCTTCTGAGCCGCGACAGGCCCTGCGACACGCTTCCCGGTGATGCGGCGGCGTCTGATGCAACATCGGTCCTCTTCTCCGGCGATGCGAGGCGCTTCGGCAACAATGCGACAGCGGCAGAGGCGGCGACACTCTTCTCCATTGATGCGGCGGCGGCGTCTGATGCGACGTCGATCCTTTTCTTCGGCGATGCAAGGCGCTTCGGCTGCGGCGGCGACGCTTCTCCTTCGTGAGTCGCGCTTCCAGCTCCTTGCGACACGCAGTCCCTCAGAAAGTCCAGCACAGCAGCAGGCACTTTCCAGAAAGACTCTTGGGGAGCTAGTTGGTGAAGTCTGTTGTCCCTGAGACTTCAGCAGGAGGCAAGCTCTTCTCTCAAGCCCTTGAAGATCTTTTACAAGTTGATGAAAGTACACACAAAGTTCCTCTCTCCTTTCTTTGGCAGTCAGGTAACCACATCAGGCCAATCCCCCAAACAGCACTCAGCTTAGGGATAGTCTCCTCCTCAGTTTCTCTGGTTACTCTCCTCAGCAAAGGTACTTCTTGTTTCCCAAAGTGATCTGATCTAAAGTTCTGGGGTTTGGGTCCCCTCTTTTATACTCATTTTCCCTTTGTTCTCTGAAGGCAGAGAGGCCTTTGCCTAGTCCAAACCAGTTCTAGTCAGTCCTGGAGCACTTTGTTGACAAGACTCCTTCTTTCCTTTCACAGTGTAGGCCAGGGACATCAGACGCACCACAGGAGGTGGAGCCAGCATTATGGAGGGAAGGCACAATCCTATTCAGGCCCCAGGTGCAACTCCTCCCACCCATCTCCATGCAGATCTCTCTATTCAGCCCTGTGCTGACTCACCCTGTCTCCTGGAATCCCCCAGCCCCTGTCACTCAAACTCCAGACAAGGAATACACAACCTAGCAGAGGCAGGCTTGGATAGTTAGGCAAGAAAATACCTACTTTCTAAAAGTGGTATTTTCAAACACAGAATGTTAAAACCAACTTCACTAAAAGATGTATTTTATCATTCTGAGTTCAGGCATACTAAATTCGTTTTTCTACCATGTTCCCTGGGTCAGTTAGGATTATAAGATGTAATAATCAAACTGCCCATTCTGGCCTATGGGGAACAGGTAGCCTTGCAATAGTGAAAAACAAAAATGGCTGTAATTCACTATTAGGACATGCCACACACACCAGGGCATGTCCTACCTTATACTTACAATGCACCCTGCCCTTGGGCCTACCACAGGGGTGACTAATATGCAGAAAAGGGAAGTTTAGAGACTGGCAAGTGGGTGCACTTGCCCAGTCAACATGGCAGTACCAGACCGCACACAGGCTCTGCAATGGCAGGCCTGAGACACACTTTTACAGGCTGCTTCTGTGGGTGGCACAACCAGTGCTGCAAGCGCACCAGCAGCATTTGGTTAACAAGCCCTGGGCACACTCAGTGCACTGTACTAGGGTCTGACAAGTAAACCAAACCAACTAATCATGGAGTCACTGATCCATACATCAATTTATAACAGAGAGCATATGCACTTTAGCACTGATCAGCAGTGGTAAAGTGCCCAGAGTCATAAAACAGCCAACAACAGGTCAGAAACAATATAGGAGGAAGGCAAAAAGTTCCGGGATGTCCCTGCAAAAAGGGCCAAGTCCAACACAACCCCCTTCCATCCAAAACGCAGGGTAGACCAATCACTACCTTGATGGGCTTCCCTGCTTTGGGCGATAGAACCTGGACCTGGCCCGCAACAGCAGGGGCATATTCCAGTTCTACGCCAATCTGAACCTATTTGGATCCCTCTGTCCATACTCTCAGGGCCCACCAAGCTGATCCATGGGGAACCCTTCTCCTCACCTGTGGACACCACCTGTGCAACACCTAACCTTAACTTGCTCACAGGTGTGTCCCAACAGACAGACAGCCAGCCACGGTGGCCACTGACCGTAGTTAGTGATGAGACCCAGGCCTTATGCTTCTCAGGCCTCTCAACCCTCTGTAGCTTTAGAGAGCGGGGGGCAGTAGCCCCAGGTGCTTGGCACCCTTTGTCCACTCTCCCTCCTGTCAGGTCAGGTATGACATCCTGACACTGACCTACCAGCCCTGGGCCTGTACCCGGCGGCTGGACTGGAGACTGGGGTGGGCTTTCCCACACCCGGTCCTCCTCCTCCTTGTTGGGGCTCTGTACGCTCCCACCTGGAGTGGTACCCCCTTCCCGAATTGCCAGGGCACCTGTGGCAGGTGTCCTGCTCAATTCGCCCACCAGTTCAGGGGTTCTATCCTGCAACTGGGCATCCAGGTCAGGGGGGACACCCTGAACCTGGTCCTCCAATCTAGGGTCTAAACCCTCCAGTTGAACCGGGGTCAGAGGCGAGGACTCCCTCCCTCTGCACCCCCTTCCAGAGTACTGCACCCTCCCATCAGGAGCGGTACCCCCAGAAGACAAACTGCTAGGGGCACGGTTAGCAGCTGCCCCTTCCTCCAGGTCAGGGGGGACACCCTGAACCTGGCCCTCCAACCCAGGGTCTGTACCCTTAGGCTGGACCTGTGCCTGGCAACCCAGGACTTCCGGGGGGGTACACCAACCCCCCCAAGGGAAACACACTCCTCTAGAGTTGTGTAAGAATCTGCCTGGCGCACCAGGACTTCCTGGGGAGCACGCATGCCCCCCCAGAGGGTAACACATCTCTTATGTGTTGTGTGACAGTCTGCCTTGCGCTGATCTCCTGACCCCTGTCCACCTGACAGTGCGTGAAGACCCCCCAAAACAGAAGTGGTGTCACCATGGTCACTCCTAGGAGGCTCAGCCCTTCTGGCTGGCCGCTGACCCACTGGCTCTCCCACTGGGGAACACATCCCCCTCTCACCCCTCAATCTGGACTTCTGCACCCTCCCAACTGGAGCGGCACTGCAAGACACCAGAACCACTGGAGCTCCATTTACAGATGCTCCAGGTTCTCTAGACCCTGGGAGATCCCCTTCAAATGGCCTACCAGTACAGTGTAGGCCCCCAAACTGGTGTTCCCTTAAGGAACCCTCAAGGCCCTGAGACTGGGTTTCGGGCACCTTGGGACATGCAGTCCCACACTCACTCCTTCTCCGCAGAGACATGACGTGAGCCCCTACACCCCTCCCGCTACCACAGGACCTAGCTGGGCTACACTGAACCTCTCCCACCTCTCTGGGTT
The DNA here is from genome assembly GCA_963921515.1 of Calotriton arnoldi. NCBI lineage: Eukaryota > Metazoa > Chordata > Amphibia > Caudata > Salamandridae > Calotriton > Calotriton arnoldi. The sequence goes on along the minus strand of CAWUFW010005504.1, from coordinate 919,962 downwards.
GGGAGACACCTGAGCCACTCCTCTTAGGGTCACTCCCCAATGCCTCTTCAGACCCTCTGGAATCCACCAAAAGGTCTGCCTCCATTGTGAGCTCCCTGGTGTCAGAGAACTCACACTCCACCAGGTGTTGGCATAGCTCTGGAAAATAGGGACTTACAATATGCTCTCCCTCAATTGGATCACACAGACCCACCAAACTATCCTTCACCTCACCATCCAGTGCCTTGCACACGTACCCCACACCACTCTCCTGAGACTGGCAAGACAGTATCTGACTGTCTCTGTCACTCAACCCACACTCTTCTGGGCGGTCTTCACACTCACACACCAGGACTTCAACCATGGAGGAACCCCTCTCCCTGCACCTCTCATCTAGAGTCAGTAGAGTGTTCCTCCCACCACTAGGACTATGAACCCCTGTGCCAGTTCCCCAATCCACCTCAGGGACACTGCGCACCACTGGAGCTACCTCACATCCTAGAACCTCCTGGTGTATATTAACCCCTCTAAGTCAGGTGCCACATCTCTGGGTGTGTGTACTACTCCCTCAGCACTAGATAACATAATTTTGCTGCCACCATCTGAGCTGGACTCCACCTCCAACTCAGCCAAGCTCACTTCTTGAGCTTCACACATTTCTTTTCAGCTAAGGCTCGCTCTATCTCCTCGCACTCCCGGTCTAGCTGCCTCAGCCTCCGGTCACGAGCACGAATCCGATTCCTCTCTTCACGAGCCACTCTTTCCCAAAATGTTTCCTCCTCAGGGCCACTGCCCTCTTGGTATTCTGGCTGGGGATCCTCCCCCTCAGATTCCTCCTCAGAGTCATCTGCTAGTATTGCTTCCCAGCGTAGCACCTCATAGCTATGCAGGGCTGCCTCAAGATCCTGCCTTGTGGATCTCCTCTTCACAGGTAGCCCCCTCTCCTTGCAAAATACTTTTAGTTCCCTTATCTTGTAGATATTCAGGTGCCAAAAGTTGACTTCCATTTTGACAAGGCCCAACAGGTGCAACAACTGACCAGAGTTTCAAAAACCAAAGTCCAAAGGGAAACAGGGAAAAATAGTATGTGGTTGCGTTTGGTCTGCTCTCACTAGTAGTGTACACCAATTACTGTACATGAGTCACACATGCAAGTCCAGAATCCTCACCGCTGACCACCAATGTTAGATTTGGAGGTCTCTAGTTGGCAGAGGTAGGTACCTTTGACCAAATAGGGACCCTTGTGTCTAGTCAGGGTAAGGGGGTACACTCCTAAAATAACCCCTGCTCACCCCCTTGGTAGCTTGGCACGAGCAGGCAGGCTTATCTCAGAGGCAGTGTGTAAAGCATTTGTGAGTACATACAGTAATCAAGTGACAACACTACAGATGGACACCACACCAGTTGTATATTAAAAATAAGTATCTTTTATATAGATTTAACACAAGACCACAAACAACAAAAATCCACAATACTGTACTTCAAAAATGGTAGAATTAGCTCAGTTCTCTTTAGATGCAAAATGCGACACTTTGAGTTCAATGTACCTTTGGATGCGTAACGCTATACAACGAAAGTGTTGCAGGGAAGGTGATGCGTCGGTTCCTTACACACAAGAACGGTGATGCGTCGGGTCCCTACTGATGCGTAGGGGATGCGTCGGTTCTTCTCCGAGTGGGGAGGTGATGCGTCGGTTTCTTACTGCGCTTCCGTGGCGATGCGACAAGCAGCGCCGTGATGCGATGAAGATCCGGTGCAATGAAACAAAGATGGCGTCTTCTTCTTGATGCAATACGATGCGTACACGCCCGACGGCCGTGCGGCTACTCAACGATTCTTCTGAGCCGCGACAGGCCCTGCAACACGCTTCCCGGTGATGCGGCGGCGTCTGATGCGACGTCGGTCCTCTTCTCCGGCGATGCGAGGCGCTTCGGCAACGATGCGGCAGCGGCGGCGACACTCTTCTCCGTTGATGCGGCGGCGTCTGATGCGACGTCGATCCTTTTCTTCGGCGATGCAAGGCGCTTCGGCTGCGGCGGCGACGCTTCTCCTTCGTGAGTCGCGCTTCCAGCACCTTGTGACACGCAGTCCCTCAGAAAGTCCAGCACAGAAGCAGGCACTTTCCAGAAAGACACTTGGGGAGCTGGTTGGTGAAGTATGTTGTCCCTGAGACTTCAGCAGGAGGCAAGCTCTTCTCTCAAGCCCTTGGAGATCTTTTACAAGTTGATGAAAGTACACACAAAGTTCCTCTCTCCTTTCTTTGGCAGTCAGGTAACCACTGCAGGCCAATCCCCCAAACAGCACTCAGCTTAGGGACAGTATCCTCCTCAGTTTCTCTGGTTCCTCTCCTCAGCAAAGGTTCTTCTTGTTTCCCAAAGTGATCTGATCTAAAGTTCTGGGGTTTGGGTCCCCTCTTTTATACTCATTTTCCCTTTGTTCTCTGAAGGCAGAGAGGCCTTTGCCTAGTCCAAACCAGTTCTGGTCAGTCCTGGAGCACTTTGTTGACAAGACTACTTCTTTCCTTTCACAGTGTAGGCCAGGGACGTCAGACGCACCACAGGAGGTGGAGCCAGCATTATGGAGGGAAGGCACATCCCTATTCAGGCCCCAGGTGCAACTCCTCCCACCCATCTCCATGCAGATCTCTCTATTCAGCCCTGTGCTGACTCACCCTGTCTCCTGGAATCCCCCAGCCCCTGTCACTCAAACTCCAGACAAGGAATACACAACCTAGCAGAGGCAGGCTTGGATAGTTAGGCAAGAAAATACCTACTTTCTAAAAGTGGTATTTTCAAACAGAATGTTAAAACCAACTTCACTAAAAGATGTATTTTATCATTCTGAGTTCAGGCATACTAAATTTGTTTTTCTACCATGTTCCCTGGGTCAGTTAGGATTATAAGATGTAATAATCAAACTGCCCATTCTGGCCTATGGGGAACAGGTAGCCTTGCAATAGTGAAAAACGAAAATGGCTGTAATTCACTATTAGGACATGCCACACACAGCAGGGCATGTCCTACCTTATACTTACAATGCATCTTGCCCAAGGGCCTACCGTAGGGGTGACTAATATGCAGAAAAGGGAAGGTTTAGGGACTGGCAAGTGGGTGCACTTGCCCAGTCAACATGGCAGTACCAGACCGCACACAGGCTCTGCAATGGCAGGCCTGAGACACACTTTTACAGGCTGCTTCTGTGTGTGGCACAACCAGTGCTGCAAGCCCACCAGCAGCATTTGGTTTACAAGCCCTGGGCACACTCAGTGCACTGTACTAGGGTCTGACAAGTAAACCAAACCAACCAATCATGGAGTCACTAATCCATACATCAATTTATAACAGAGAGCATATGCACTTTAGCACTGATCAGCAGTGGTAAAGTGCCCAGAGTAATAAAACAGCCAACAACAGGTCAGAAACAATATAGGAGGAAGGCAAAAAGTTCCGGGATGACCCTGCAAAAAGGGCCAAGTCCAACACAACCCCCTTCCAGCCAAAACGCAGGGTAGACCAATCACTACCTTGATGGGCTTCCCTGCTTTGGGCGATAGAACCTGGACCTGGCCCGCAACAGCAGGGGCATATTCCAGTTCTACACCAATCTGAACCTATTTGGATCCCTCTGTCCATACACTCAGGGCCCACCAAGCTAATCCATGGGGAACCCTTCTCCTCACCTGTGGACATCACCTGTGCAACACCTAACCTTAACTTGCTCACAGGTGTGTCCCAACAGACAGACAGCCAGCCACGGTGGCCACTGACCGTAGTTAGTGATGAGACCCAGGCCTTATGCCTCTCAGGCCTCTCAACCCTCTGTGGCGTTAGAGAGCGGGGGGCAGTAGCCCCAGGTGCTTGGCACCCTTTGTCCACTCTCCCTCCTGTCAGGTCAGGTATGACATCCTGACACTGACCTACCAGCCCCGGGCCTGTACCCGGCGGCTGGACTGGAGACTGGGGTGGGCTTTCCCACACCTGGTCCTCCTCCTCCTTGTTGGGGCTCTGTACCCTCCCACCTGGAGTGGTACCCCCTTCCAGAATTGCCAGGGCACCTGTGGCACGTGTCCTGCTCAATTCGCCCACCAGTTCAGGGGTTCTATCCTGCAACTGGGCGTCCAGGTTAGGGGGGACACCCTGAACCTGGTCCTGCAATCTAGGGTCTAAACCCTCCAGTTGAACCAGGGTCAGAGGCGAGGACTCCCTCCCTCTGCACCCCCTTCCAGAGTACTGCACCCTCCCATCAGGAGCAGTACCCCCAGAAGACAAACTGCTAGGGGCACGGTTAGCAGCTGCCCCTTCCTCCAGGTCAGGTGGGACACCCTGAACCTGGCCCTCAACCCAGGGTCTGTACCCTTAGGCTGGACCTGTGCCTGGCAACCCAGGACTTCCGGGGGTACACCAACCCCCAAGGGAAACACACTCCTCTAGAGTTGTGTAAGAATCTGCCTGGCGCGCCAGGACTTCCTGGGGAGCACGCATGCCCCCCCAGAGGGTAACACATCTCTCATGTGTTGTGTGACAGTCTGCCTGGCACTGATGTCCTGACCCCTGTCCACCTGACAGTGCGTGAAGACCCCCCAAAACAGAAGTGGTGTCACCATGGTCACTCCTAGGAGGCTCAGCCCTTCTGGCTGGCCCCTGACCCACTGGCTCTCCCACTGGGGAACACATCCCCCTCTCACCCCTCAATCTGGACTTCTGCACCCTTCCAACTGGAGCGGCACTGCCAGACACCAGAACCACTGGAGCTCCATTTACAGACGCTCCAGGTTCTCTAGACCCTGGGAGATCCCCCTCAAATGGCCTACCAGGACAGTCTAGGCCCCCAAACTGGTGTTCCCTTAAGGAACCCTCCAGGCCCTGAGACTGGGTTTCGGGCACCTTGGGACATGCAGTCCCATACTCACTCCTTCTCCGCAGAGACAGGACGTGAGGCCCTACACCCCTCCCACTACCACAGGACCTAGCTGGGCTACACTGAAGCTCTCCCACCTCTCTGGGTTGGGAGACACCTGAGCCACTCCTCTTAGGGTCACTCCCCAATGCCTCTTCAGACCCTCTGGAATCCACCAAAAGGTCGGCCTCCATTGTGAGCTCCCTGGGGTCAGAGAACTCACACTCCACCAGGTGTTGGCATAGCTCTGGAAAATAGGGACTTACAATATGCTCTCCCTCAATTGGATCACACAGACCCACCAAACTATCCTTCACCTCACCATCCAGTGCCTTGCACACGTACCCCACACCACTCTCCTGAGACTGGCAAGACAGTATCTGACTGTCTCTGTCACTGAACCCACACTCTTCTGGGCGGTCTTCACACTCACACATCAGGACTTCAAACATGAGGGAACCCCTCTCCCTGCACCTCTCATCTAGAGTCAGTAGAGTGTCCCTCCTACCACTTGGACTATGAACCCCTGTGCCAGTTCCCCAATCCACCTCAGGGACACTGCGCACCACTGGAGCTACCTCACATCCTAGAACCTCCTGGTGTATATTAATCCCCTCTAAGTCAGGCACCACATCTCTGGGTGTGTGTACTACTCCCTCAGCACTAGATAACATAATTTTGCTGCCACCATCTGAGCTGGACTCCACCTCCAACTCAGCCAAGCTCACATTTTGAGCTTCACACATTTCTTTTTCAGCTAAGGCTCGCTCTATCTCCTCTCACTCCCGGTCTAGCTGCCTCAGCCTCCGGTCACGAGCACGAATCCGATTCCTCTCTTCACGAGCCAATCTTTCCCAAAATGTTTCCTCCTCAGGGCCACTGCCCTCTTGGTATTCTGGCTGGGGATCCTCCCCCTCAGATTCCTCCTCAGAGTCATCTGCTAGTGATGCTTCCCAGCGTAGCACCTCATAGCTATGCAGGGCTGCCTCAAGATCCTGCCTTGTGGATCTCCTCTTCACAGGTAGCCCCCTCTCCTTGCAAAATACTTTTAGTTCCCTTATCTTGTAGATATTCAGGTGCCAAAAGTTGACTTCCATTTTGACAAGGCCCAACAGGTGCAACAACTGACCAGAGTTTCAAAAACCAAAGTCCAAAGGGAAACAGAGAAAAATAGTATGTGGTTCCGTTTGGTCTGCTCTCACTAGTAGTGTACACCAATTACTGTACATGAGTCACAAATGCAAGTCCAGAATCCTCACCGCTGACCACCAATGTTAGATTTGGGGGTCTCTAGTTGGCAGAGGTAGGTACCTTTGACCAAATAGGGACCCTTGCGTCTAGTCAGGGTAAGGGGGTACACTACTAAAATAACCCCTGCTCACCCCCTTGGTAGCTTGGCACGAGCAGGCAGGCTTATCTCAGAGGCAGTGTGTAAAGCATTTGTGAATACATACAGTAATCAAGTGACAACACTACAGATGGACACCACACCAGTTGTATATTAAAAATAAGTATATTTTATATAGATTTAACACAAGACCACAAACGACAAAAATCCTCAATACTGTGCTTCAAAAATGGTAGAAATGCTCAGTTCTCTTTAGATGTTAAATGCGACACTTTGAGTTCAATGTACCTTTGGATGCGTAACGCTATACAACAAAAGTGTTGCAGGGAAGGTGATGCGTCGGTTCCTTACACGCAAGAACGGTGATGCATCGGGTCCCTACTGATGCGTAGGGAATGCGTTGGTTCTTCTCCGTGTGGGGAGGTGATGCGTCGGTTTCTTACTGCGCTTCCGTGGCGATGCGACAAGCAGCGCCGTGATGCGATGAAGATCCGGTGCAATTAAACAAAGATGGCGTCTTCTTCTTGATGTGACACGATGCGTGCACGCCCGACGGCCGTGCGCAACTCAACGAATCTTCTGAGCCGCGACAGGTCCTGCGACACGCTTCCCGGTGATGCGGCGGCATCTGATGCGACGTCGGTCCTCTTCTCCGGCAATGCGAGGCGCTTCAGCAAAGATGCGGCAGCGGCGGCGACACTCTTCTCCGATGATGCGGCGGCGTCTGATGCGACGTCGATCCTTTTCTTCGCCAATGCAAGGCGCTTCGGCTGCTGCGGCGAAGCTTCTCCTTCATGAGTCGCGCTTCCAGCTCCTTGCGACACGCAGTCCCTCAGAAAGTCCAGCACAGCCGCAGGCACTTTCCAGAAAGACTCTTGGGGAGCTGGTTGGTGAAGTCTGTTGTCCCTGAGACTTCAGCAGGAGGCAAGCTCTTCTCTCAAGCCCTTGGAGATCTTTTACAAGTTGATGAAAGTACACGCAAAGTTCCTCTCTCCTTTCTTTGGCAGTCAGGTAACCACTGCAGGCTAATCCCCCAAACAGCACTCAGCTTAGGGATAGTCTCCTCCTCAGTTTCTCTGGTTCCTCTCCTCAGCAAAGGTTCTTCTTGTTTCCCAAAGTGATCTGATCTAAAGTTCTGGGGTTTGGGTCCCCTCTTTTATACTCATTTTCCCTTTGTTCTCTGAAGGCAGAGAGGCCTTTGCCTAGTCCAAACCAGTTCTGGTCAGTCCTGGAGCACTTTGTTGACAAGACTCCTTCTTTCCTTTCACAGTGTAGGCCAGGGACATCAGACGCACCACAGGAGGTGGAGCCAGCATTATGGAGGGAAGGCACAGCCCTATTCAGGCCCCAGGTGCAACTCCTCCCACCCATCTCCATGCAGATCTCTCTATTCAGCCCTGTGCTGACTCACCCTGTCTCCTGGAATCCCCCAGCCCCTGTCACTCAAACTCCAGACAAGGAATACACAACCTAGCAGAGGCAGGCTTGGATAGTTAGGCAAGAAAATACCTACTTTCTAAAAGTGGTATTTTCAAACACAGAATGTTAAAACCAACTTCACTAAAAGATGTATTTTATCATTCTGAGTTCAGGCATACTAAATTCGTTTTTCTACCATGTTCCCTGGGTCAGTTAGGATTATAAGATGTAATAATCAAACTGCCCATTCTGGCCTATGGGGAACAGGTAGCCTTGCAATAGTGAAAAACGAAAATGGCTGTAATTCACTATTAGGACATGCCACACACACCAGGGCATGTCCTACTTTATACTTACAATGCACCCTGCCCTTGGGCCTACCATAGTGGTGACTAATATGCAGAAAAGGGAAGGTTTAGGGACTGGCAAGTGGGTGCACTTGCCCAGTCAACATGGCAGTACCAGACTGCACACAGGCTCTGCAATGGCAGGCCTGAGACACACTTTTACAGGCTGCTTCTGTGGGTGGCACAACCAGTGCTGCAAGCCCACCAGCAGCATTTGGTTTACAAGCCCTGGGCACACTCAGTGCACTGTACTAGGGTCTGACAAGTAAACCAAACCAACCAATCATGGAGTCACTAATCCATACATCAATTTATAACAGAGAGCATATGCACTTTAGCACTGATCAGCAATGGTAAAGTGCCCAGAGTCATAAAACAGCCAACAACAGGTCAGAAAAAATATAGGAGGAAGGCAAAAAGTTCCGGGATGACCCTGCAAAAAGGGCCAAGTCCAACAGGCACTATCTGTTACGTTATTTACTTTTTTCAAACTGCATGAATAGATCCTAAGAGTCTTCGTGGTGTTAAGAGATAAGAATATACTGAGGTCTTTAGTACAGTCCAGATACAATTGCAATTCATCGATCAGAAAGAGCTTGGGGATTTTCAAAAGGAAGCAGGATTTGATGTATCTCAAATAGTGTGAAAGAGTTTCAGAGTGTTGGTGTCAGTCCAGAGAAGGACTGTCATCCTAATCTCTACAGTAATTCTTTGGACAATTATCAGACATATAATAAAAAAGGGCATGTCAGGGTACAGTGCCTAATGCCTTTGCCGAGGAACAGCTGAGCTACTTCCTATTGGGACTTAGAAGCCAAGATGTCAAAAAATGAAATCCTAATTCCAGAGTGAGACAATTGAGTGATATAGGGGAAAGGCATAGCAGAATCTCGGTGTCCAAAAACCGGTCTAACAGATGTATTTTGTATAATCTGAAGGCTTTTGAGATGGCCATTCTGTAAGCTTAAATAGGCTGTCTTGTCACAGCCAAGTCTGGATCTGATAAAGTCTTCTGCAGATGGCCTTCTGCCATCATCTCTTAAGTATGGCAAGATTTTCTTCAGCTGTTTAAGGCAACAAAATCTTGCTGATGTGACGAATGGATTCAGGCAAAGAGCTATATGGTTAAGTCAAATTTAAACAACAGATTGTTTGAAAGTGCTGGTAGCATTTGGGCATTTTCTCATTTCTTTACAGAAAAGTGCTGAAGACTAGAGTAGAACTTCGGTCTTGGCTTTCTTCAATCACCATGAAAATTAGTAAAAAAGGGTTGTCTAAGAAAAAGTCTGCTTTAATAATTAGTAACTCAATAACTTATCAATTTGAATATTGATGGGGGCATTAACAGGGCTGCCCTCCTAACACTCTACTTTTGGCACTATATGTGGAACTGGTATCTAATAAAATATATTTAACCAGCTGTATAAGACACCTTTGTCAAATATTTAAAAATCTAGCATCTAGCTTTATTCAATTACTTTCTGAACCATTGTGGAACTTTAGATAGGATTCCTGAAATGTTGGAAAAGTACAGAACTTATTGAAAAGCATTATATAGATCAACATTCACCAATAGGCTGCTAATAGACAGCTCTACTTGAAAGTCTCCTCTCCTTCAGACATCCAAAGCCTCAAACATTGCTTGCACATCCTCCAGACATGGATGTCCACCACTTACCTGAAGTTCAAATGAACCAAGACAGAATTTCTATTATTTGCCAAGAACAAGAAACAGGATACAGTAAAAACCTGGCTGATGACATGAACCTTGATGGCTTTGAACCCAAACTCTCACCAAATGCCAGCGCACTACGATTCACCCTGGACACCAACCTAAAGGAACATGGTACCAAAAAAAACAAAGTCAGCCTGGTACCATCTCTCTCTTCTAAAGAAGGTCAGGTAAATTGTTCCAGAAAGCAACTTCATATCTCTGTTCAAGCACTTGCACTCTTGGGACCTTATTTACGAGGTTTTGGCACAGGGCAGCGTCACAAGGAATCTTGCTGTGCTGCTCTGCATCAAAAGAAAAGGGCAGGAATGCGCTGTATCTATGAGATACGGTGCATTCCTGTCCCTTTCTCCTGCGCTGACACACAATGGACTTCCATGCGCTAATGCAGGCACTCTTGTGCCATGGTGCAAGGGTGTCTGTGTTGTAGGGGTGATTATTTTTGTGCAGGAAGGGACACCTTCCTGCAAAAAACCAATCACAATAGGTGTTTACCTCTCTATGTGTGTGCTGCAGAATGCGGCACACATAGAAAGAGGAAAATGCAGGGAGAAATTAGGATATTTCTCTCTGTTGCGCCTCCATAACACCACACCTCGGGCGGGGTTAGAATCTGATGCATTCCCAGGTTTATGGCTCAACGTAAATCTGTGAATTTCTTCAGATTCCATGGGTGTTGTGTGGGAACACCCACAGCAACACCCATGGAATGCCCCTTTCATGCGGTGTTCTGCATGAAAGGTGCACATATCTACAAGGCCATGAAAAGCCACGTAAAGTGGCTTTGCGTGGCCTTAAAATTATATGCTGTGGCACATTGCGCCACCAGAGCACCAAACAAATTACGCTCCGGCGGCGCAAAAGTGTTGGTAGGGGCCTGGTAAATAAAGCCCTTGGTCTGGATGGTGGTAATCCAATCCAACAGGAGCTAAAGAGGGAATCAAAATCAAGGGCTATCTCCACTTAAGACTATATTAACAGCAATTCCCTTGACAAAATGTTGGAAAGTGGATTATTGGTAGGGGCAAATGTAGGTCAGCCACTGGCAATAAGGCCACTAACACAGTCTAGGGCTCAGAATAGGTCTTAGAAAATTATTCCTATGTTCAACCCTTGGAAACGTGGCTGCGAGCAGACAGGCTTAACTTCAAAGACAGGTATGTAAAGCATTTAAAAACACCAATTCAGTAAATAATTAAGACACAACACATAATAAAAATCCAACACCAATTTATAAAAATAGGAAATATTTTTATCTTAAAAATGACACCAAAATGACAATAATCCAATGTAGGGAACCGGAGATATGAATTTTCAAAGATTTAGCATTATATAGCACTTAGAAACATATAGCGCCTTATTGGGATATCTGGTCGCGATAGACCGGCTCAAAGTAAAAGTTTCAGGCCGACCGCGATGGAGCCCTGAGCGGCTACCCCTCGTGGTAGGTCCCGGTCACAGTTTTTACCTTCGGACTTAGAAACTTTTCTGGAGCTTTTCTTCCCGGGGTCCCTCGAAGCTCTCAGCCAGTCCGGATTCGGTGAGGGTTCGCCAGATTGCCTTGCGATGAGCTCCCGGTCAATCTTATGGAAGTCCGACCTCCGGAACGTTCCAGCGGAGCAAACCCAGGATCCAGGCCGACACGCGGTTGAAGGCAGGCGGCTTGGCTTTCGCGGTTGCTCCCGGTCACCTTTTCTTCGTTTGAACTTAGAAACTTTTACGGAGCTTTTTCTTGCTGGGTCTCTCGATGCTCTTCACCAGGCCGGATTCGGTGAGGGTTCGCCGGCCTCGGATTTCTTCTACTCCCAGTCAAACTCTGGAAGTTGGACCTACGGAGCTTTTAGCGGGACGAACCTGGATGGCTTGTCCGGCTCGCGGTTGAAGGCAGGCGGCTTGCCTGGCCAGGTTGAGTCGGTCCCTCTATGGAGCTTTTTTCAAAGTTGCTCCAAAGTCCTCCAAACTTCTTGAACTTCTTCCTGAAGTTCCTCAAGGGGTCCCAAAGTGTCTCAAACTCACTCCAAGGGTCTGGAAGCTCCAAGATGGTCCTTGAAAGTTGAGGATTTCAGTTCCCGCAATCCACTTGGACAAAACCCTTACAAATCCACAGGTAGTTCTTCCAGTTGAGGATCCTTGGTCGTGATGGTCCAGGTGAGCTCTGTTAACCTGTAGCTTGCAGGGAGTCCACTCTTTAGTTCTTTTGCAGCAAGGTAATCCACAGGGCTGTAGTTTCAGCTGGTGCAGTCTTCAGAGGGCAGGCCTTAGAATTTTGCACCCCCAACTTCTCAGCATGGCAACGTCTTGCTTCCTTAAGTTTCAAGCAGAAGATCTGAGAGACTCTGCCCCTCTCAGATACTTATTCCAAGTTCTCTGGGTCAAGCACTGACCAATGGGAGCAGGGCAACTCCCCAAGAATATGACCACATCCTGAGTGTGGCATTATTTTGTCCCAGAGTGCACCAAATCCTCCAAATTCATAATGGCTGATTTTCCAGCAGGGAGGTAAGAGCTGGCTAAACACACCCCTAGGATGGCTAATTTTCATAAAATATCCCCCTTGCATCTGTGCAATTCCTTCCATAAGCCTAGCTCTGGCTGAGGTGAAAAGTTTAGAGTTGTATATGACACTAAGGCCTCCTCTTCTCTTTGAAGACCATGGTTTACGACTCCTCCCCCTGCTCTGGCATTCCTGTGTAGCAGCACACTGCCCTCCCAGCAGAGCTGGTTAACCCCTGGGGCTCTTTATCACCTCTTCAAGGCAGCCTGGCTAATCCACTTAACTCTGACCAATCAGGACAGATCACTGGAAGGCTGAATCTGGACTTACAAACAAGAAAGTCTTATAACTTCTTGTATGTACACTTTAGGAGAAATTGAACCATACCATATTCTTGAATTTATTAATACCATTCGGGGATGTCTTTGAATGGTCCTTCTAGCCCTCTCCTATCAAGAGTTATTAGTTAATAACTTCCTACCATGTTAACCTATGTAGCAGGGGATTTACAATGGGAAAAATGACTTGGGCCATACTTTGCTTATATCTACAGAACCCCCACCCCATGGGACAACTAGGGGAGACTTTAGGGGTTCTGAATCTGTAGAAATATTGCCGATCCTCCCTCCACAGGGCTCCTAGCATCAAAGTAGAATTTGGGCAGCACTTTATCACAATGTGGGGAGTGAAATGTGAAATTTCACTTAACCCAGGGAATATAAAACTCATTTTATAAGGGTCTACCTTATAAATACCTGACCCCCCCCACCCTGGGACACCTAGGGGAGACCCTGGGGGTTCCTAATATGCCAAAACATTGTAGGTTATCCATTTTTAAATGCCCCAAACCCCAAAGTCGAGTTTGAGCACAATTTACTTTTTAAAAGCAGTCCAGCCACCCAGGGCTACTTTTAAACTGACCCCAGGCCTCAGCAGTGCACACATGCAATTGCAGAAAAGCTGCTGGCCTCCAAACTGCCATGCCCTATTGTGGGCTGGGGACTTCTAGGTAGTTTTAATCCCCCTGCCCTAATATTTAATAAGGTCTGATAGGCTAGGTCATGCCAACCACAGGGGTACCCCAAACCTTAGTGTACCCTAGTGTATGTAGGTGTTTTCACTGTATTCTAAATGTGTCTCTTTCAGCATAGCACTGGCCCTGGGCTGGTTTGGCAGAGCCCAGGGTCAGTCAGAGTCAGTTACCACCAGTACCATTCAGCAAAAAGTTGGGGGGTGCCCAGGGCACAGGATGACTTTGCAACACAAACCAATCCCACTTTATATCTCACTCATGAGGCACCCCTAGCATCAAAGTATAGGAAGCCCCTCATGTAAGCAACCACCATGAGCTTCTTGCTCGCTTTCTCCTCACCTCATTGGCAGCTTTCCTATAAACTGGAGGAACCAACACATAGCCTAAATCAAAAAGTGCTGCTTGTGTGTATCGGTATCCAATGTGAAACACATATCTTAGCCTCCCTAGGTCCTCATAAAGGAAGAAAAACTGTCTTCCTCACAAACACACTAAAAATGAGTTATATGCAGCATCTAGCATGTGTCTTTATTTCATGCACACACTCATGATTAAAACCAAATCCCATGTTTAGGCCATTTTAATGTGAACAGCCAACATGTTGCATTGCCACATGACAAGAAATTGCCAATTTCACCAGGGCATGAAAACCAGTGATCACTCACTTTTGCCCCAGACCTGTATTAAACGAAGAGAAGAGGTGGATAGACAACAGGAGATGAGATATATGCAAATCATGTCCCGCAGGGGTTAACAAATACCCTGCACACACCAAATATTTCAAATGCAATGCAGTGTTGTGATATTTACAATATGATCCACAGGTGACCACCTACTAGTTGGCCATAGGAAGAGAGTGTCTGGAAACAGAATTGTGGTTGCCTGAACAATATGTTTTTTCAGAGGACCCATATAATTTGTTTCTAGCAATCATTACACTGAGTCTCACTGGTACATCACTACCTTTAACTGATGTCAGGGTGTTTACCCTGTAGTATACCCTTTATTATGCAGCCTCGAATTCCATTGTGGTAGCACTTCCTGTACCATCCAAAATTACCACCAAGGCGCACAGTGGCAGTTCCACACTGCCATCACTTGACATAAGGATAAATATTGGGAGCAGATCTAATTGTGACAGGATGAATTCCCAGTTAGCGATAACAGTGACACGTGAGACAACGGATCCCAACTGCCTTTGTTTACACTCCAAGTGCCCCCATCGGGCACCACACATCGCTAAAGTGAAATAACTCAGCCCCTGGCCATCCCATGTCTATCCATGTCTCAGAAACACAGCATGACAAAATTGTGGGGTGAACACATTCCAAGTCACTCATCGCCAGTGTCTGCAACCCATCTCTTGTAACACCCACCTGGGTACTCGTGGCGGCTCATTTTGAAGCCAAGGGGGCTTGTCCCCCATTGGCATATGATCAGTAGACTGCTAGTAGCCAGATGCGCCACATTAGGTAGGGGCTCAAGATTCTATCGAGCCCACTGCCATTGCTTTCACAGCAGCTCGATATTTAAAGCCATACACGCATGTCCTTCATTGGAGTGCAGTCACTGGAGTGACAATCCATCAGGGCGCTGTAATAGTTAAACGCCTTGTATTGCTGCCCTGTCGTTGTATTTAACACAGCCCGCTGCCCCTAACAACTTGGAATAGGTCACCAGTCAGCTTACAAGACAACCTTCTTTGAGGATAAAACATGTGAACAAATGTAACATAAATGAAAACAAAGGGGAAACCCCACCATCTCATCAACATCGATCATCATGCCATACTTATATGATCAGTGTCCATTCTTTCATAGGCCCCCACCTTTACTGTAAACTACAGTGCATTCCAGCCAGGATACACATATCTCCTGCAGACCCATCCACCCATCATGAAGAAATAATTGCATGTGCCGCACATACCTGAACTGGAGGAGGAACCAAGTAGGAGGAGGAAGACCAGATGCTAATAAAAATGGTGATAAAAATGGTAATCAAAACACACACACACATCAAGGGACATCTCTCTTTGCCATGAGTGTTGTGGCATCATAGGCTGCACCATACCGTCACATTACACATCAGGGGACATCTCTCTTTGCCATAAGTATTGTGGCATCATAACCCTCATCATACTGTTGCCCACAGTGGGGCCTAGACCTCCTCATATCTGTGGTTGACTCCTAAGTTTGTGCTATTCAACCAAATCATTCAGGCCCACCTTATCCATCTTCACAGAGAAAATCCAGTGTCACTCCTTCCTGAATAGTGTCTCTTCTGCTACCGCACATCTCTGATCCATTTTTTCAAGGATCATCCACTAAAGGTCCAGGGGGCCATGCCCCTGTTTCTGAAAGTGCTTCACCAAATGAGTCACAAGTTTCCTTGCCCTTAGGGTACTGATATGTTCTTGTTTTCTAATGTTAACCTTGTGGGTGGTAAGATCAATGCACTGCAAGCCACAATAACAAGTGAGTCTATATACAACAAAACTTGAATTACAATTGCTGAACTTGTTCTGGAATCATTTGCGGCCCGTACTCAAAACAACACTCTGTGATGCTTCTGCGAGTTTACATACATTGCAGCCTCCACAAGGGAAATGCCCATCTGGTAAGTTTGAGGCATTAACCTTCTGATCTTTAGAGTGGGAATGGACCAATCTGTTGCTTATTTTGTGAGCCAAACAGAGTGAAAACAGTGGTTGTAGCATCACCATAGGGCCAGTTCTTCCATATAATTTGACAGATTCTGGTAGAAAGGGGATCAGACATGGAAACCACAGGTATATATGCATTGTTGGTTTTCATGTCAGAGAATGCACAACTGAGCCGATCAGTGCATCACTTCGGCTAGAGGATGCACGGCTCAGCAGAGGAGATGTGTCGGTTCTGCTGGTAAGCACCTTGAGCCCACTTCCAAGGGATAAGAACTGGGTTAGCACCACTTGGTAGAGTAGACTCACAGGTGGCAGAGTCCAGGTGCAGATGCAAGGTTGTTGGAAGCCTATTAGGTCCCTGAGGCTTCAGATTAGGAGTCCAGCCAACTAGCCCATGGAGTCACTCTGAGTTCTGGGTTCAAGAGATGCTGGTCCTTTCCTTAACACCCAGGCAAGAGGGCAGTAGGCAGCAGGTCAGCACAGGAGTCCAGCAGAGAAGCAGTCCAGCAGAGTGGCAGTCCTTTCAATAGCACAGCATCCTTCTTCCTGGCAGAGTATCTACAGGTCCAGAATTCCACTGAAGTGGTGGTGTCTGAGGTCTTTCCTTTATGCTCAGTTGAGTATTTGAAGTGGGGAGAAGCTTCCAGAGGCATGTCTTTAAAGTGCACAGATGCCCTGCCCTGAGAGCCATGGCTCCAGACTAACTACAGAGGGTATGCAGCTCTTTGTGTGGGGACAGGACACAGCCTATTCAGGTGTAAGTGAGGCTGCACCCAGCTCCTCCCTCCCATCCTGCCAGGATTGCCCATCAAGTCACACTGAAGCTCCAATTGTGTGTGGCTGTCTAGGAGGATTACACAAACCCAACTGCTAACTATACCCTGTCAAGTGATCAGAGACAAGTTGCAGGCACCAAATGTCTAAAGCAAGAAAATGCCAACTTTCTAAAAGTGGCATTTTCAGAATTGCAATTTAAAATCCGACTTCACCATGTTAGGATTTTAAATTGTGAATCCAGAGACATCAAACCTGAAAGGGTTATCTCTTCGTATTTGGATATTGCACTTATAAAATGCAATAAGGTAACTCCAATGCTATCCCATGGGAGAGATGGGCCTCGCAGTAGTGAAAACCAAACGTAAGAGTTTTTTACTACTAAGACATGTAAAACTTAAATGAACATGTCCTAGTTTCTAAATACATTGCACCCTGACCTCTGAGCTATCCAAGGCCTGCTCTACAGGTGACCTATGTGTATTAAAAAGGGAGGGTTGAGCTTTGCAAAGGGTTTATCTTGCCAGGTCGACATGGCAGTTAAAAACTACACACACATGCTCTGCAATGGCAGGCCTGAGGCATGTTTAAAGGGCTACGGTAGTGGGTGCCCCAATCAGTGCTGCAGACCCATTAGTAGCATTTAATTTACATGCCCTGGGCACATGTAGTGCCACTTTACTAGGGACTTACAAGTTAATTGCCAATTGAGTTTAAGCTAATTCCACCATGTTTTAAGGAGAGAGCACAAGCACTTTAGCACTGGTTAGGACTGGTAAAGTGCACAGAGTCCTAAGGCCAAGAAAAGCAAATTCAGCAAAACGTGGAGGAGGAAAGCAAAATGTTTGGGGGTAACCCTGCTTAAAGGGCCATTTCCAACACTGACCAATTGAAAAGAATAACAGCCTGCTGTGTATTTAGTGTAAAAGTAGGTTCCTTTCACAATTTTACCAGAGTGCACTAAACCTGCTCATGAGGACACATTTAGGGGCATATTCACAAGGAAGTGGCGAAGTGAGGCGTTAGCCGTCATGGCTTAACGCCTCACTTCGCCACTTCAGAAACGCAAGGCTGCACCATATTCACAAGGATATGGTGCAGCCTTGCGTATCCCCTGTGCTGGCGCTAAGTGTAGCAGCTTAGTGCCAACGCAGACACCCCTTGCACCATGGTGCAAGGGTGTCTGCGTGCAAGGGAAGATTGTGTATGTACAGGAAGGTCCCCCTTCCTGCACATAAACAATCTTGAAATGCCGTTTTGTAACTTCTATGTGTGCTGCTTAATGCATCACACACATAGTTACAAAACGGCATTTTCAAAAATGGGGACCTTCCTGTACATACACAATTATTGGCCTTTTGCTGTTTTCATGTGTGCTGCACAACGCAGCACACATGAAAACAGCAAAAACGAGGAGAAATTAAACATTTCTCCTTGCTTCGCCAGGTTAAGACCAGGTTTTCCCTGGCCTTAATTCTGGCGCTGCCTCCTATTTACGCTGCTCTTGTGGATAGGAGGCAGCGTCAGAAGCAATGGGTGTTGCGGTGGAACGCCCACAGCAACACCCATTGCCCTCCCCTTTCACGCTAAGTATAGCGTGAAAGGGTGCCTTATTCACAAGGCAGCGTTAAGCCACGTTAAGTGGCTTAACGCTGCCTTGTGAATAAGGTGAAGCCCCTATCGCCACAGGAACGTCGAAAAAAGTGACGTTCCTGTGGCGATAGGGGCTTGTGAATATGCCCCTTGGTTCGGACTACATAGTCGTTCTATACACTGACTCATGACTACCAACAAGTAAACACATCCTTTTCAGATTCACAGTCTTCATAGTCATCACACCAAAGCTGTTTATTGTAAAGGTCAGACACATTAATTTTATAAATGCTTATTAAGTAATGGTTCTACATTCCCAAAATCTTTAATCTATGCGTTGATTTCGAATTACGTCAGTGTACTTTAAAAAAACAAAATAAAAAAAGCGAGTAATTGAGAGAGAATGCTGACCATACTTAGATTTTTAGAGATTTGTGTGGCCCTCAGTAACTGTCAGTTTACTTTCTCCTAGCTTTGGAAGGCATAAAGAGCTTTTTGCCAAAAATAAAAAGGAGATTAGGAGTGGTTATGCTTAGAATGCCCAATTCGTGAGTCCTTAGAGGAAACAATTTATGTTCTGCCGGAGGTGCACCTGGACCAAAGGTTGTAACTGTCTTGGTTTAGTAAAATGAGAAGGAAGGTGTGTGTTTATTGTATTTGAACCAGGCTGTACAGCTTAGAAAAGCAATTGGTATGGTATTTGATATATGGCCATCAGCCCCTGCCTTAGCCTCTGTACAGAGACCGTCAAAAATCTGTAAAGAGGGACATTTTGCGAGACAGAGAAGGGTATTAGCAGCCCCCTTCGATTGTTTGCACCCAAATGCCCTTTTTGTACATTCAGGAAGTTATTTACAGATAGATACTGGCCCAGATTTACTAAGGCTTTGCGGTGGCACCAGTGCGATGCAGAACAGCACAAAGAGGCAGCTAGGATTCAGCGCAAAAAGGTGTCTTGCACTGGAAAGATGCCCGTTTCATAGTAGCAAATCCAAATTGAGCCACTTTACATTACATGGATGTGCCTGGGGGAGGATCTGTGCAAACATCCCAATTAACTAAGCTAGCATGACCGGACTGTACTTCAAAAACTAGTGGAAGCAGGTGCAAACAAGGAGGAATTGGATTTCCTACAGAAGTAAACTGATTACATATGTGCTGCTGTGCACAACACATATGCAATGCGTCTGACATACTGTAGGAATTTGAACTTATAGGGTAATCATCCTGTACAAATCATGTGCAAGACAGTGTAGAATTTCCTTTGCCCCATGTCATATGGCTGTTCGTTGTGCAAAGAAGCCCTTTTATATGCAAGTGCTGCATATAACACTGCACTCTATTTTCCTCTAAGCAACACATCACAGCAAATGTGGATGCTGCACTGCGGTGCATAAAGCGTAGGGGCCTATTTATGAGAATTTCACACAGTGCAGCGCAGCAAGTCACCTTGCTGCACTGCGTGACAGGGAGAGGGCAGGAATGTGCAGTAATTAAGGCAAAATGGTGCCTTCCTGCTTTTTCCTCTGTGCTATTGCCCTTTTGGCAGCCTAGCACCAATGCAGGTGCAAGGGTACCTGCGTTGCATGCAGGATTGTTTTTTTGCAGGAAGGATCACCTTCCTGCACAAAAACAATTACTGAGAGGCAGATTCCTCTTTCTATGTGTGCTGCAGAAAGAGGAAGTACAGAGGAGAAATAAAGATATTTCTCCTCATTATGACTCACCTGAGAAGGCGTATCTCTTTGGCGCATTCCCAGGTTTACCAGTTCTGGTGAATCTGGGAATGCGTCAAAAAATGTGTGAATTGCATGGGAACACCCACACTGCGCCCATGGAATGCCTTCCCAGGGCAGAGTAAGGCACTGCAGTGATTTGCTCTGCATTGCCTTACTCCAGATTTATGGAGTCACTCAGGGGCATATCAACAAGCGGCAGCGATAATTATCGCTGGCCGCTCTTAGAGTGAGGAATTTTATCGCCGGCTATCGCAGATAATTATTGCCATGCTAGCGCTGTATTAACAACGCATAGCGCAATGGCGATAATTATTCCAGTGATAGCGATGTTTTCCATGGAACATCACTGGTTTTCCAGCGATGTTCCATAGAAAACGGCGATATCCTTGGTGATAGGGCCTGTGGTCTTAGCCACACAATCCACCCCCCATGTTAGGTATGCCTTAGTCAGGAATTTAACAGACGTTAAATTCCTGCGTTAAGGCATACTTAACGTGATTTTAAATATCGCTAACCCTCGTTGTTAATATGAGGAATCTGGGTTAGCGATATTTACCCGAGGGAGTCTGGTCAGGCACGCCTCCTTTGCATCTCATTAGCGATGCGATGGGAGGCGTGCTGACAAGGGGCGCTAATGCAAGGATACACGTGCTAGCGTGTCCTTGTTGATAATGCGATAATATTATCGCCGCTTTTCGCCCAAAAACGAGCTCTAAAGCGGTGATAATATTATCGCCGCACCTTGCCAATATGCCCCTCAGTGCCATGCAAGGTGGCCTTGCGTGGACTTCATAAGTCACATGTAAGATTTGCGTCGCTCTTGCACCATGTTGCGTGGTGCAAAAGAGATGCAAACCGGCTAATAAATAGGTCCTCAGTCAATTCTGAACACTATGTTTAAAATAACCAGTTTTGAGACCAAATGTAGGAATGTTGATTGTCTTTTCTTATATTTTGAAGCTGGTTATTTTCCTGATATAGGCCCCACTTATATGAATGTGCACTTGAGGAAAACACGTGTGTGTTGATTTTACATATTTGTGTTTTTGCTGAATCTGATCTATTAAGTTATGTTCAGGTGCCCAAAAAATGGTCAACATTGATCTTGATCTCTATTGTAAACTTATTAGAAATGGGTGTCTCTAGTAGGCAGAGGTAGATACCTTGCTTCTAGTCAGGGTAAGGGGGATACACGCTTTAGATAACCCCTGCTCACCCCCTGGGTAGCTTGGCATGAGCAGACAGTCTTATCCCAAAGGCAATGTGTAAATATTTGTACTCCAAACTCACAGTAAGACAGTGATTACAGCACAAATGGACACCACACCAGTTTAGAAAAATAAAGTATCCTTATCTAAACTCAACAAGACCAAAATGAAAAAAATCCAACATACATGTAATAAGAATATGACTTTGGAAAGGTTTTAAACAACTGGGTCCATTTCTCACAAAGTACCTGTAGATGCATTAAAAATTCACATGGACAAGCAGCCACAGAGATGGGAAGCGTCGAGAAACAAAGAGATGCGTCAGTACCTGAGACTATGGGGAGGCGATGCAACAGTTCTGCAGCACGCAGGAGAAGTGATGCGTCAACTCCAAGACTGTTCTGGTCCGCGGGTGATCCGCTGGGAAAACTTGCTGTACAGGTACGATGTGTGGAAATCCAGAATGCGTCGGTGATCAATGCGGCGGCGTCGAACGGCTCTGCAGCAGTTTCTTCAGCTGCGATCCCTTGGTGCGTCGGTTTCGGCAGCAGCGTGGCAATGCATGGAGATTCTTCTCACACAGCGGTGCTGTGTCGGAAAAACAGCCCCAAGAAGAGTGATGCGTCGATTTCTTCAGTTCTTTGGGTTTCTTCCAGCTCCCAGCAGCGAGCACAACATCCAGAGGCCCAGAACTGGAACAGGCACCTCCTGGCAGGGCAGAACACTCAGCAGCAGAGTTCAGGGGAGCTGGGGTGAAGTCTTTGTGTCCCTGAGACTTCAGAACAGGAGGCCAGCACACACAGGCCCTTGGAGATCTTCTTCAAGCAGGTTCAAAGCAAAGTTCCAGTCTTTGTCCTTTCCTTGGCAGAAACAGCAACTGCAGGCCAACCCCACTCAGCACACAGCAAAGGGACAGTACTCCTCCTCACATCTCTTCAGCTCTTCTCCTTGGCAAAGGTTCCTCTTGAGTCCAGAAGTAATCTAAGGTTCTGGGGTTTCCGGTGTAATACCTATACCCCAAAATGTCTTTGTTCTCTTTGTGCAAGGGTCTCTGAGCCCAGTCCGAACCAGTTCTGTCCTCACTGGTGCAGTATGACACAGGGGGTGGAGACAGCATTGCGCAAGGGAGACAGGGCCTATTCAGGTGCAAGGAAAACTCCTCCCACTACTCTAAATTCAGCCAAGGTCTATTCAGCTCAGCTCTGAGTCATCCAGGAAGGGCAAGGCACACCTCAACCCCCCCAGTGGCTTTCTACAGTGAATGCACATCCCCAGCCCCTGTCACTCCAAAACCAGACAGTCAATACACAAACAGGCAGAGGCACACAGAATGGCTAAACATAAAAATGCCTATTTTCTAAAATTGGCATTTTCAAACACACAATTTAAAAACCATTTTTACTAAAAGATGTGTTATTAAATTCTGAGTTCAGAGAGCCTAAACTGTATTTCTCTATCTAGTCCCAATGGGAAGTTATATTTGTAAGATGATACAGAGCATGTCCCATTCTATCCTGTTTGGCAAGATAGCCTTTCAATAGTGAAAAACAAAATTGGCAGCATTTCACTATCAGGACATGTCACACACATCAGTACATGTCCTACCTTTCACATACACTGCACCCTGCCCATGGGGGTACTTTGGGCCTACCATAGGGGTGTCTTACATGTAAGAAAAGGGAAGGTTAGGGCCTGGCAAGTGGGTGCACTTGCCAGGTTGACATGGCAGTTAACAGACTGCGCACAGACACTGCAGTGGCAGGTCTGAGATACCTTTTCAGGGCTACGCATGTGGGTGGCACAAGCAGTGCTGCAGGCCCACTAGTAGCATTTGCTTTACAGGCCCTGGCACACTTCAGTGCACTTTACTAGGGACTTACAAGTAAATCAAATATGCCAATCAGGGAGAACCAATTGTAACCACAATTTAGAAATGAAATCCAGCACAGCATCAAAAATACAGGAAGTAGGGGCAAAAAGTCTGGGGAAACCACGCCAAAGATGCCAAGTCTAACAAAACTCAATAATTGCGATAATAGAATTCCAAAAAGAAGACGCATTACACAAAATAATTATGCAGCACGGCACCACAAGCCATTTTGCTGTGCTGAACTGCGTCATTTTAAAATTAAAAGCACAGGGATTAGTGGCGGCTCGCCGAGGGAGTCTTGCGGGCGGTGGGGCGGGGGAGGGGCAGGGTGGGGGGGGTAGTGAACTTGGGCATACGACGGACAGAACTCAGAGGGAGTTCTGTCCATCGTAAGTCCGAGTACGCTACCCCCACCCTGCCCCTCCCCCACCCCACCCCGCCCCACCGCCCCGCACCACTCCCTCGGCGAGCCGCCACTGACAGGGATGCATCATATTACCAACAATACGATGCATCAGTGTGCACAATTGGCTGCCATGTGCCAGTGCAGGCACCCTTGAGTCATGTTGCAAGGGTGTTTGCATTGCGTGGATGATTATTTTTGTGCAGGAAGGGACATCTTCCTGCACAAAAACAATCATTGATGACATTTCCCCTTGCTATGTATGCTGCAGAATGCAGCATGCATAGACATTAGAATCAGCATCTAATGTCACACAATGTGACATTAGGTGCACATACCTACCTTCTGTGGCCCCCTGACCATGTGACTTGATTGCAGTCAAGTCACTACAGCTGGTGTGATCCCTTGCCACAGCCAATGTGTAATTCCTACGCCTGGGTCTAGCAGGCATAGAGATTGTGATGCTTTGGCAGCGCAGCGGCTGGATGCGGTGAAAAAAATCATAAATGACACAGCGTTAGTTTTATGGTGGCATTTCTGACGGAACGCCTACCTTGCATAAATTAAAAAGTAACGCGTTACAGCCTATTCCGATGAAGCGCCACGAAAAGTGACGTATCTGCAGCCTTGTAAATATGGAGCAAATGAAGCGCCACAGTTGCGTCAAAAAAAGTGACAGAATGGCGGTGCAAGTCTGTGAAAGGGGCTTATAAATGACCCCTTAAGTGCTCAAGAACTGCTGTTTGCTTATTTCATTTCATACAGATTTCAATTGGAAAATAGAAGTGTTATTCTGGTTTGGGATATCACTGATATAGATGCAGCACGAAAAGCATATTAAGTTATGTAAAAATGAAAGGTTTTTAAAGTATGCAAAGTTATGTTAACTTCCATGTGAATGCAATCTGGCCTTTAGACGATTAAAGATTCAAGGTCAACATTCCAGCAAGACATAAGTGCTTTAATTTGAATATCATTTTTGACTTTTTTTTATTATCACAGGACTTCCTTTGATTTCGTACTACTATTTAATCGTGGAATGTAAATTCACATCATGAGATATTATAGTTTAACATAATGAGTCTTTTATGTTATTTTTGTTAAAATCGTACTTTGTTTGCAAGAGCAGTATTTTTAGCTTTATATTCTCCATAATTCAGTATTGCTAGAGGCTTTCAGATACTACGTATAACCATGTTTCGAGGGAGCCATTCTGCATATTCCTTAACTCCATGTCAACAACATTATCCATGATACGATTACCAACTACCCTATTTTACATGTTCCTCCTTTCTATCCGTGACAAAGAAACTGTTCTTAAAGGCGACCCTATTCTTTTCTATGTTACCTACAATTCAAGCGCTAAGAATTGAGCAATCGCCTTGGACTGTGTGCATGATCCTATCAATCAAGCATGCTGCTGCGGCCCGTGCAGGTTTGAGCGGTCGGGTAGTGGGGCTGGATGGGGGGGCTTTCGATGGACGATGACGGGGGGAAATTAGTTAATTTATTTAGTTTTCCCTCATCGTTGTCCATCGAAATACACCCCCCACCCACCCCCACCGCTCTTACCTGCGTGGGCCGCGGCTGCAAGCATGCATACATAGGAAGAGGTTCCAGATGGATATCTGCCTTGCATGAGAGAAAAGATATTTGGTGTACCTTCTTAGGTGGGTCTTTCAAGAGAGATCATGGAGATGCACCAATCCCCTGGGCGATGGAGAGGAAGGACTTCTTGCAATGGCTGCCTGAGATGAACCTACCTTTCAGTGGGGTTGGCACACTGACAGGGTTCAGGAAGCAATCATATGTTTCTGGAAAACTATTAAAGTCATTTTGTGGGAAAGTAAAATTACCAAGGATTGGCATATGCCCAAACGCTGATATCAGAGTGAAAATGCCAAACCTATGCAGCCGCCACAGAAACACTATTATACACATAGCTGTTACGCATCTTCTTCTGAGGTTTCTAGAGATACATTAAGGCGAGCTCTACACTTACTTTACTGCACTACTAAAAAACAAATCAGCCTCCTGTCCAGTCCCAAAGAGTGAGAGTAGCAGCACATGGCAAGCTTACAGGAAAGCAGGAACATGCAGCAACCTTCCTAAAATTTCCTTCTCAAAATGTCCATTGACCATATCAAAACGCATTATCATGCTGGTTTGTATAATGAACAATGCACCCCAGTATAATAAAAAGGAGGTTGTGTTATTAGCAACATTTCTCTGTTTTCCTTGTATCCCCCACTTCAGAAAACAAAGCACCATCAATCGTCCACCTATGGATTTAAACATCATTATGAATTACGTGAAATAATCCTTGATGTAAAGCACTGTTGGAAATGTTTAGGAGGCAATCAGAGATTACGTGTGTTGGAAATTGGGTTTCTGGTTGGCTGAGGTATGCACCCTGTCCAAGTAGGAACCACAATTCTAGTCAGTGTAAGTTACAAACACCCTAAATTATCCTGTGCTCACCCTCTGGTAGCTTGGCACAGAGCAGTCAGTCTTAACTTAAGCAGCAATGTGTAAAGAGTTTGTGCAACACTTCAAACAGTAACACAGTGAGCTCACCACAAAAAAGAATTCACACCAGGTTAGAGAAATAGAGCTTAATTTTATAAATAAAACAAGACCACAATGACAAAAATAGAACAAGCAGTAGTCGAGATTTGAATTTGTAAAGAATAAATGTAAAATAGCGTTTAAAAGCAATAAGCGCTTAACTGGATTATCTGGTCACGCTGGACCGGGGCAAAGTCAAATGTTCAGACTGACCAAGATGGAGCACAGGCCAGATACAGAGATCCACTTGGGCCTGCAGAACCAAAGTACCTTGATCCGGGATGCGAGGTGCAGCAGAGCGATGCGACTGTGTCAAACCACACAGTGTACGAGATGAGTCAATTTTCTCCATGCAACTGCAGTGATGTGGCAGTTCCGAGTGCGAGGAGCTGCTTCCGAATGCAATGCATGGCTAGTGCTCACTCACTAGGCAATGCATTGATTCAGAAGGTGATTCGCTGGTTCAGAAGGTGATGCACCAGGTCCACTCCACGCAGTGATGAGGAAGCACTGGTTCTGACTCACGCAAAGGAGAAGATTTGCCGGTTCCGATGAGGATCCGTGGGTTCTGGTTGAAGCAGCACTTTCTACCCACTTCCAAGGGCCAAGTATTGGGTTGGCACCACTTGGCAGGGCAAGATTTGCAGCAAGCAAAGTCCAGGTGCTGTAGAAGGATGAGTTGAAGTCTTTGATGTCCCTGAAAGACCTGTAGGCAAGCCAGCAAGCCCTTGGAATCACTCGGGGTTCAAGTGATGCAGGTTCAGTTCCTCTCACACAGGCAGGAGAACAGCAGGCAGCAGGGCAGCTCAGTAAGGCAATAGCACAGCAAGGCAAGAGTCCAGCAAATCAGCAGTCCAGCGAAGTGGCAGCCCTTCTAGCAACACAGCTGTTCTTCCTGGCAAAGAGCTAGCACCAGGGATGTCGTCATTTTATGTTTGGGGCGGTGACTTGGGCAAGGATCGCCCCTATTTTAGCTAATAATTTTTTTTTATTACTTTTGGCCATTTTCTTCCCCCTGGGGGCAGATCGGCCAATTTGGAGGGCTATCTTCCCCCAAGGGGGGGCAGAAAACCTCTAGATGCCAGGGAAAGTTTTTGTGTGTGTCTGTAGTTCGGCTGGTGGTTTATGTTGGCTAGCGCTTAGCTGGCAGTGTGTGTGGACTGGCATTTGGGTAGTGACATAGCGTTTTATGTTAACTGCTTTATTTCTTGACATTTGCATTTGTGATTGTAATGTTTTAATTCTCCTTTTTATTCTAGTTCAAGGCTTTTGCTTTCTTTGCTGTTATTCCTGCTTGCGGTTTCGACACAGGTAGATCTGCAGTTTGTGTAGTTGCATGTGTTTGGTAAGAAAACGTTTTTTGCACTATTTACTCTAAATGAGTATCATTTCCTTGCATGAAGATGCTTTTTGTAAATGGTGTGATAATAGCAGAATGTTTAGCTTCTGTTTTAATGTGTGGGAAAATCTCCTTGCATTTGTGCATGATGTGTGTTGTGTTGTCTTGTCAGCAATTATTTTTTGTTTTTTATTTATAGTGGGATATCGTTGGATTTTGGTGTGTCTGTGCAGAGTAGGTGCTGGTGAGTCTAGCTGTCTCTGGCAAGTGAGTGGTAATGTTTTTGAGTATATAGATCTTTGTGATAAAGCCAGACTTTGTTTATTAATTATTTTACACATTGTGGGTTGTTGTTGACTTGTTTGTGAAGTTACTTTTCTCAGTAAGGATTATGGCTAGCCGCAGAAAGACCGCTTAGCAGGCTGTCGGTATGCTTTTCAAGTCTTCCTCTGACCATGATTCAGAGACTGACTCCGCATCTGAGGAAGACGAGGAAGTGGAAGATCCTGGCAATGAATTTTCTGTCTAAGAGGAATCATCTGAGTGTGAAACAAATCTCAGTGCAGTTGAAGTGCCTGTTTTAGAGGAGGACCCTGATGTGGCAATAGTGCAGCAAGAGGCATCTGGATTGCAGCCTGGGGCCGTTGGAAATCTGGGTTGCTCCAAACATGGAGCAGCAAGCATTGCCTGCTTTTACTGGTGTCGCAGGTTGTAGAGTGAATACTGAAAATGTTTTGCCTATAAATTTCTTTAAGTTGTTTATGGACAATGTATTTTTGGATGAGATTGTGAGCAGACTAATTTGTATGCTGAACAGTATTTGAAGGGCAACAGTGCCAGACTTAAGCCCCACTCTAGAGCTACCTGGTGGACTCCCACAAATCTGGATGAGTTGAAGAAGTTCTTGGGTTTAACTTTCATGATGGGCTTGATAAGGAAGCCGTTGTTGTCTTCATATTGGTCTACTAGTCCCTTGACGGCAGCGGCTATATTTCCTGCAATCATGAGTCGTGATTGGAATTTGCTTCTGCTTTGGATGCTGTATTTTATTGATAATGGTTTAGCTTTTCTACGAGATCACCCTGATTGTGACCAATTTTTTAAGATTCGGCCTGTCCTTGATCACTTTGTAGATCGGTTTTCAGAGATCTATGTTCCAGGGAAAGAAATAGCTGTGTACAAGTCTTTGGTCCTGTTCCAGGGCCGCTTGGTTTTTAGGCAGTACATTCCTAGCAAAAGGTTGGCCAGAACTCCACACTACAAGCAAAACATGGAGTGGGCAAAACTCTGCGAACTCCGCCGATGGAGCAGAATTTATCGCCCACCCCTAATTGGCACTAGTTACCACTATTCCTTGGGAATTGTTTTGAGGGCCTTTTGGGACTTCGTACTTTTAAGTTATTCTCCCCCTCTTTCTTCTGGTAGACCCCTAACCACTCTTTAGTCAGTCCCTGCCCCCTCAGATGACTTTTTGGACACTCTGGTGCTGACCAAGAGGCCTGCCACCCAGCAAGCTTCCTTGAGCCAGTCAGCTTGCTGTCCGCTAGGTGTTGGCACAGGTCTCTAACACAAATATTGAGCAACTGCTTCCTGAGAATCAAGTTGTAAAGCCCATTGTAATCATCAACTTTGCTGCCCCTCACCCAACCATTCAGTGCTTTGTTAGAGTAATCCAGAAAATCCACCCAAGACTGATTAGGGAGTTTATGGCTGTCCCTGAACCTCAGGTGATTCTTTTCAAGGCTCAGCCAAAATTTGGCTAGAAGAATAGCTTTCATGGTAGTGAACCTGGTTTGGTCCTTTACTTCTAGGGTCAGAAGAGTATCCCTCCCTATTGGAGGCATATGCTTCCACAGACCACCTCCCAATGTTCCTTTGGGATTTTGTGTACTCTCAGGGTCACCTTGTAAGCTGAAAACCATTTATCAATTACATCTCCCAACACATAACTGGGTACCAAGTCTTTGGGGATCTGTACGTTCTTGTCTCCTTCAGACAGGTTATGCTGCCACCAACACTGCTGGACTCTACTTGTCTAGCTTTAAGGTACAGGTCTCGGATGCTCCTTTCATGAGCCAATCTTTTCTCTTCATAGCCAACTTCTCCTCCATTCTAAGGGCCTCATTCACAATGAACTGGCGTAGGCCAGCGCCGCGAGTCTTTTTTCTGCGCTGCCCTACACCAATTTGAAAGGACAGGAATGCACTGTATTTACAAGATATGGTGCATTCCTGTCCATTCTGCCTTCACCGGTGTACAATTTGGTGTGTAGGCACCCTTGCACCATGTCAGAATGCAGCACACATAGAACAAGAAAAAAACAAGTACAACTAAAGATATTTCTCCTTGTTACTCCTCCCCTGGGGAGGCGTATAGTTTCGATGCAATCCCAGGTTTACAGATCCTTGTAAATCTGGGAATGTGTCAAAAGCCATGGGTGTTGCATGGGAAAACCCACCACAACGCCCATGGAACGACCCCCTGACGCAGTGTAAGGCAATACAGTGACTTGCGCCGCGTTGCCAGACACCATATCTACGAGGTCATGAAAAGCCATGCACAGTGGCTTTGTGTGGCCTTCTAGATGTGGGTCTGCACTCTGCATTGTTGGAGGGTTATAAAAAGTGACGCACCAGTAGCCCAAGGGGATTGTAAATAAGCCCCTATGTTTGGCCATTTGTACCCTGAACTCCCTCTCTGCCTTGCTGTCTGCCAACTCCTCTGGGAACAGGCCATGTGAAGAGACACTTCTTCCCACTCTGGCATGGAGTTCAAATTCAGGGGATGGGTCCTCACACTCCCTAAAAGCTGTATTTCATGACTGATGGCCAAATCCTGATTCTACTCATAACGATCATCCTCTTCATCCTGCTCCTCAGTGGCTGTTGTCAACTGGTGGACCTCTTCTGATGCTCCACCTTTTTGGTGCCTTTCTTCATCTATAGTCCCCTTTCCTCACAGCACTGTTTAAGCTCAGCCACTGTGTAACATTCCAGGTTGGCCAGCTCAAACTCCATTACTGCAGGTATGGTTTCAGACAGCCCAGTAGTAGGAGTCAGGGTAGATTTGGAAAAACAAAAATAAACCAATCAAAGGGAATTTTAAAAAAAACTCGAATTGGTCTTAAATTATTTATGTGGGGTGGTGGTGTGACACAAAATTACTGTATGGCACTGCACAAACACAAGTCCGAATCCTCACCACTGGACACCAGTGTAAGAAATTGGGTTACTTGTTGGGGGGGTGAAACACTTCTCAAGCAGTAACGACAATTCTGCTCAGGGTGAAGTCACAAGCAAACCCTAAATTAACCTGTACTCAACCCTCAGCAGCTTGGCACAGAGCAGTTAGCTTAACTCAGAAGCAATGTGTAAAGTATTTGTGGAACACTTCAAACAGTAACACAGTGAAAACACACCACAAAAGGATACCACACCAATTTTTTAGAGTAGTTTTTAATAAATAAAACAAGACCAAAACAACAAAAATCCAATCAATAGAACTGGAGATATTCAGTTTTAGATGCTTTAATAAAACTAGAACCCAAAAGCACCAATCAACAATGGTGGGTATGTGGTGGCGCTGGATCTTGACAAATTGACAACTTGGAGCAAACTGAGATGGAATGCGGGCCGGCTACAGGGACCTCGTTAGGCCCACTGAGCAAAGTAGTTGATAGATAGGAAGGTGCACTCAGAACGAAGTCACACAAAAGTACAGTATAATCCATCGATCTTCTTTATTCAAAATGTTTTTTAAAACCGGCAGGATCGAGCCTGATTGAGCGCTGATTGAGCAGATAAGCACATGTACTTCTCATTTAGGGAAGGATCTAGCCACTGTAGAAATATATAAATAAGGGCTGACTTCCTGTAAGACGTGTCCAAAGCTGGGACGATATAAAAGGATACATTCATAAATGATAGTGCTATCGTTTGAGAAAGGTTTCCAGGGAACCGGAAGATGCGCTGGAAGGAAGAATTTCAGAGACGCCTGGAACCGGAACACCTCTTCAGGGAGCCGAGAGGAAATCTGGAGCCAAGAGGAAATCTGGACACGGACTGGAGCAACGCTGGATCAGATCTGGAGTCAGAATAGAAACCTGATCTTGACACCATTTTTAATCTTGATGAGATTCTGTCACCGGGACGATATATACCATTTATTGGTCGCAACAATATTTAACTCTCACTTAAATTTGAAGCCCTGATGAAGTTCCTTCTGGCATCAAGGAACGAAACGCGCTGGCTGTGTGCCGGTTTTAAAAAACATTTTGAATAAAGAAGATCGATGGATTATACCTGTGCTTTTGTGTGACTTCGTTCTGATTGCACCTTCCTATCTATCAACTTGTTTCTCTGTAGCATCCTTCAACGGCGAATGCTGGGGGTAGTTGCACCAGACTTATTATGGTTTGAAACTAGTGAATTGTAGTGCTGAACCGTGGTCTGCTGTTGTTTGTTCTTTTGTCTTTGCAAATCCACTGAGCAAAGTACCTTAAATCCTGGTTTGTGGAGTGTTTAGAAGATACACGTAAAAGATATGTCACGCAGCCAAAGCAATGAGCTGCTTTTGAGGTGTGGTGAGGCAGCAGTGCGAGGCGTTGCATCATCTTCGAGGATCCCATCCATGAGGGCCTGTGATGCGAAGTCCAGCATCGAGGATGCTTTGTGCAGTTGAGATGATGCATCGGTTCCGAGGAGCAGTGAGGCTGTGATGGGCTCCGGCATCATCATAGAGGCGACCATTGATGACGGATGCGAGGGACTGCGCCGAGGATGTGTCAAGCAGTTGCGATGAGGCATCAGGCTGCAATGCATTGCAGTGGTTCTGATCCACACAGTAGCGGTAATGAGTCGGTTCTGCTCTGGGTTGCGACGCGCAGCAGAGGAGTTGTGTCAGTTCGGCTGGATCCACAGCCGCTGGCAAAGCACCTTAGGCCCACTTCCAAGTGCTAGGACTGGGGTGGCACCACTTGGCAGGGTAGACTCACATATGGCAGAGTCCAGGTGCTTGTTCATGGTTGTTGGAGCCTTCTGTACCTTAGACTCTAGTCATGAGGCTAGCCAACTAGCCCTTGGAGTAATTTTGGGATCCTGGATTCAACAGGTGCAGGTCCAGTCCTTCTCACCCAGGCAAAAGGACAGAAGGCCAGCACAGCAAGGCAGCAGGCCAGCAGAGTGGCAGTTCCTTTCTGCATCAGATAATTCTTCCTGGGTATGCATAGGTCCAGATGTGTACTGAAGAGTTGGTGTCAGAGATCCAGTATTTATACCCAGTTGTGCCTTTGAAGTGGGGAGGAATCTTCTAAAGACTTCACAGGCCTCCTGCCTTCCCTATCCTGGCTCCATACTTATTACAGGGGGTATGTAGCCCTTTGTGTGGAGGCAGGACACAGCCGATTCAAGTGCAAGTAGGGCTGGGCCCAGCTCCACCCTCCCATCCTGCCAGTGATGGCCCATACAGACACACCTAACCTCTCTATTGTGTGTGACTGTCTAGGTGGAATACAAAGGCCCAACTGTCAACTACCCCCTGTCATGTGATACAGAGCCAAGCTAAAGGGCACTAAATGGCTAAGGAAGGAAAATGCCAACTTTTTAAAAGTGCTGTGCAAACAAATGATAGACAGAATGCTGAATTAATCAAACAGTCACCCCCAGACAAAAGATCTGGGTTAAAGCCATCGTTCTTTTGCTCACAATGCCACCCAACTTTAGACACAGCCATATGCAAATCGGTCTTGACCCTGGGCCTCATGGGAACAGTCCAGCCCAAACTGCCAAGCCAGGTCCTCCCTGGACCAGAAACAAGCATCCTCGGATCAGATCCACTGTATCACGCCCTCATCAGCCAGGCTAGCTTGAATCCAGTGGCACAGTGAGCAAGAGACCCATGTCTGGGCATATCCATCCCACATTTAGGGTGAAAAGTGCTATGCAAACAAATAATGGGCGGAATGCTGAATGAATCAATTATTCACCCCCAGTCAAAAGATCTGGTTTAAATCCATTGTTCTTTTGTTCACCATGCACCCCAGTTTAGACCCAGCCATATGCAGATCAGTCTTGACCCTGTGACTCATGGGAACAGTCCAGCGCGAACAATCAAGCCAGGTCCTCCCTGGACCAGAAACAAGCATCCTGGGACTGGTTTCAGTGTATTACCTCCTCATCAGCCAGGCTAGCTTAAATCCAGTGGCACAGTGAGCAAGGGACCCTAGTCTGGGCATACCCATCCCACTTATGATGAAAAGTGCTACTGAAACATATGATGGATAGAATGCTGAATGAATCAAACATTCACGCCCAGTCAAAAGATCTGGGGTAAATCCATCATTCTTTTGCTCACCATGCCACCCCAGTTTAGACCCAGCCATAAGCAAATCAGTCTTGACCCTGCACCTCATGGGAACAGTCCAGCCCAAACTGCAAAGCCAGGTCCTTCCTGGACCAGAAACAAGCATCCTGGGACCGGTTTCAGGGCATCACCCCCTCCTCAGGCAGGCTAGCTTGAATCCAGTGGCACTATGAGCAAGGGACCCACATCTGGGCATATCCATCCCACATAGGGCAAAAAGTGCTACGCAAACAAATGATGGACAGAATGCTGAATGAATCAAACTATCACCCCAGTCAAAAGATATGGGTTAAATCCATTGTTCTTTTGCTCATCATGCCACCCAAGTTTAGACCCAGCATTATGCAAATCAGTCTTGTCCCTGCACCTCATGAGAACAGTCCAGCCCCAACTGCCTAGCCAGGTCCTCCCTGGACCAGAAACATGCATTCTGGGACTGGTTTCAGGGTATTACCCCCTCATCAGTACCAGCCCTTTGTTGAAGCCATTTGCAGGGGAAAACACAGACACTTTCTTCTGCAGCTCTTTTTTCCCATTTGAAAAAAAGAAATTGCTGTATTTTGGCTAATTTCTGGGTCTTCTCCAGGGGAATCCACGAACCCTTGGTACCTTTAGAATCCTCAGGGTATTGAAAAAAAAAGACACAAATTTGATGTGGATACCTTATGTGGAAAAAAAGTTACAGGGGCCTAAGCGCAAACTACCCCAAATAGCCAAAAACAGGCTTAGCACAGGGGGGGAAAGGCCTAGCTGCGAAAGGCTTTAGGACATACATTGTATTGAATCACATTGGCACATTTACGTATGATTTTTTTAATGTATATGATGTTTACAAGCACTTGGCAATTTGAAGCAACCTGTATGGTTTATTTGGGCTAGGATAAATGCAGGTTTATTTCTAACCTTACAAATTCTATACGTATTGGCTCTAACTGACCTGTCGAACAATTTCACATGGCACTTTGCTGCATTGTTTACCTCAGATGAATTTGTATGTATGACACTTTGATGTATGAATTTTTATGTATATAATGTTTACAAGCACCTGCAACTTCGAAGCAGCCTGTATGGTTTTCTGTGGGTTAGGATAAATGCAGCTTTATTTTCACCCTGACAAAATGTATATTTATTAGTTATAATCGGACTGTCGAATATTTTCACATGGCTGAGCTGATTTTTCCATCTAAATTTGAGGTTTACAGGGGATTCTGAGTAGGAAAACGTTGGGGGGTCCATGCAAGCCATACCTCCCTGGACTTCCCTAGGTGTCTAGTTTTCAGAAATGTGTGGGTTTGGTTGGTTTTCCTAGATGGCCGCCGAGCCCAGGCCAAAAACCCAGGTGACGCCCCCTTGCAAAACCAGGTTGTTTTGTGATAGGTAATTCTGATGTCGCCACAATAAGTTTGGGGCCCTTGCCTGTAGTGGGTACTTGGCCCACACACACAAGTGAGGTACTATATTTATCAGGAGACCTGGGGGAACGCTGGGTGGTAGGACATTTCTGTCAGCCCAGTGATCCTACAACTTTCCTACACAGAAAAAAATGTGAGAAAAGTTCTGGGGCATATTAGCAAGACCCACGTTAAAATTATCGCCGTTTTAGCGGCAGGAAACTGCCGCTAAAACGGCGATAATGGGCTTGCTAATATGCGTTATAGAATTCAATAGAAGCCCAGGTTAGATGTCCTGCACATCTAACCTGGGCTCTATTGGAATTCCATAACGCATATTAGCAAGCCCATTATCGCCGTTTTAGCGGCAGTTTCCTGCCGCTAAAACGGCGATATATTAACGTGGGTCTTGCTAATATGCCCCTCTATTTTTCAGCTAAATTTGAGGTTTAAAGCGGATTCTGGGTAGGAAAACGTTGGGGGGTCCATGCAAGCCATAACTCCCTAGACTCCCCCTGGAGTCTAGGTTTCTGAAATGTCTGGGTTTGGTAGGTTTCCCTAGATGGCCGCCGAGCCTGGGGCCAAAAACCCGGGTGACTCCCCTTGTAAAACCAGGTCATTTTGGGATAGGTCATTTTGATGTCTCTTCAATACGTTTTGGTCCCTTGCCTGTCGCGGGTACTTGGCCCACCCACACAAGTGAGGCACCATTTTTATTGGGAGATCTGGAGGAATGCTGGGTGGTAGGAAGTTTGTAGCGGCCCTGTGATTCCACAACTTCCCCACACAGAAAAGTGAGAAAAATGTGAGTTTATTAGCTAAATTAGAGGTTTGCAGGGGATTCTGGGTAGAAAAATGTTGGCAGATCCATGCAAGCTGCACTTCCCTGGACTCCCCTAGGTGTCTAGTTTTCCATAATGTCTACGTTTGGTGGGTTTCCCTAGATGGCAGCTGAGCCCGGGACCAAAAACGCAAGTGACTCCCTCGCAAAACCAGGTAGTTTTGCG
Source organism: Calotriton arnoldi (assembly GCA_963921515.1). Lineage (NCBI taxonomy): Eukaryota > Metazoa > Chordata > Amphibia > Caudata > Salamandridae > Calotriton > Calotriton arnoldi. The sequence goes on along the minus strand of CAWUFW010005504.1, from coordinate 883,800 downwards.
ATCGATAATTTTGAAGGCTCCACAGTGTGTTTTGGGCCACTTCCTGTCTTGGGCACTAGGCCTACCCACACAAGTGAGGTACCATTTTTATTGGGAGACCTGGGGGAATGCTGGGTGGTTGGAAATTCGTGGTGGCCCGGTGATCTCACAACTTTTCTGCACAGAAAAGTGAGGAAAATTTGATTTTTTTAGCTAAATTTGAGGTTTGCAGAAGACTCTGGGTAGGAAAATGTTGGAAGATCCACGCAAGCCACACCTCCCTGGACTCCTCTGTGTGTCTAGTTTTCAGAAATGTCTGGGTTTGGTAGGTGTCCCTAGATGGCCACTGATCCCGGGACCAAAAACGCAGGTGACCCCCTTGAAAAACAAGGTCGTTTTGTGATAGATAGGTGGGCACCTGTGTTTTTGGTCCCGGGCTTGCAGACATTTAGGGGAGCCTAAAAAACCCAGCCATTTCTGAAAACTAGACACCAGTGGGTGTCCAGGGAGGTTTGGTTTGCATTGATCCCCCAATATTTTCCTTCCCAGAATCCGCCTCAAACCTCAAATTTAGCTAAAAAGTCACATTTTCCTCAAATATATATGTGAGAAAGTTGTGAGATCACCACGCGGCACAAATTTCCTACCACTCAGTGTTCCCCTTAGTCTCCCGATAAAAATGATACCTTACTTGTGTGGATGGGCCAAGTGCCTATGACATGGAAGGGCCAAAAACCTGGAGAGATTGAGGGGGCCCAAAGCTACCTTGGGCAACCACACAAGTGAGGTATCATTTTTCTCGGGAGACCAAGGGGAATGCTGGGTGGTAGGACATTTGTGCCTGTGCAGTGATCCTATAACTTACCCACATAGAAATGTGATGAAAATGTGACTTTGTAAGTAAATTTGAGATTTGCAGGGGACTCTGGGTAAGGAAACGCTGGGGGATCCATGCAAGACACACTGAGAGCCAAGAGTCAGTAAAGGCACACCACCATCCACGCACACCACCAGCCAAGCGCCATCTATGCACACTGCTAGCCAAGCACCATACACTCACCGCCAGCCAAGTGCCATCCATGCACACCGACAGCCAAGCGGCATCCACGTATACCACCAGCCAAATGCCATCTATGCACACAGTCAGCCAAGCACTATCCACCCACAGCGCCAGCCAAGTGCCACCCAGGCACTCCGCAAGCCAAGCGCCATCCCCGCACACTGCCAGCCAAGCAGGGCTGGACTGGGAACAGCAACCAGCCCTGGCAGATTTCTGTTCGACCGGCCCTGGGAGGGGGTACGTGCTAGAAAAAAGCACTGCTCCTGATTTGTTACTGGGGGCCGATATTACAGCACTGCTGCAAAACCGGACCCCAGTGACAAAACCGGCCCCCACCCCTCCGGCCCACCGGGGTAGCATCTGGTGCCCGCTATGGCCAGTCCGGCCCTGCAGCCAAGCACCATTCATGTACACAGTCAGCCAAGCACCAGTCCACGTACACCGCCAGCCAAGTGCCACTCCACGCATACCACCAGGCAAGTGCCAATTTACACACACTGTCATCAAGCGCAAGCCCACACCCATCATTTGCCAAGTGCAGGTCCACACACACTGCCAGCAAAATGCCAGCCAAAGGTCAGTACACGCAGACAGTCGGCCAAACTCCAGTTCACATACACACAAACTCTCCCTGGTTTCTAGTGGTTTTTTGCTCCTGCTTAGGGGCAGATGAGACTAAGAATACCACTGAAACAGCCAAAATGTGTGCCTAAAATAAAGGGGAGCGACCCTTGCCTATGGGGATTCTCCCTGAAGTGCCCATAAACATATCCCTGGTGCCTAGCGGGCTTTCTGCCCCCGGGGGGCAGATAAGGGGCTATTGCCCCGATCTGCCTTCTGGGGGGGCAGAAAGACTTTTTGGGGGCATTACCATGCCCATTCTCGGCAGACCCCACCCCTATGTATAAAAAAACAACATAATCCCTGGTGCCTAGTGGGCTTTCTGCCCCCACCGGGAGGCAGATCAGGGACTATTGCCCCATCTGCCTCCTGGGGGGGGGGCAGAAAGACTGTGTTACATTTTTTTGGGGGTGGGGGCATTGGCATGCCCATTTTTGGCAGCCCCCACCCAATATACATAAAACAAATCCCTGGTGCCTAGTGTGCTTTGTGCCCCCCAGGGGGGCGGATCAGGGGCTATTGCCCCATCTGCCTCCCTGGGGAGGCAGAAAGACTGTGGTAATTTGTTTTGGGGAGGTGGGGGCATTTGCATGCCCATTTTGGGCAGCCCCCAACATATAAAAAAACAATACCTGGTGCCTAGTGGGCTTTCTGCCCCCCCCCCCCCAGGGTGCAGATCAGGGGATATTGCCCCCATCTGCCTCCTGGGGGGAGGCAGAAAGATTGTGGAATTTTTTGGGGGTGGGGGCATTGGCATGCCCATTTTGGGCAGCCCCCACCCCTATATACATTAAAAAAAATCCCTGGTGTGTAGTGTGCTTACTGCCCAGATCGGTGGCTATTACCCCATCTGCCTTCCAGGGGAGGCAGAAAGACTGTGGCAACTTTTTGGGGGGTAGAGCATTGGCATGCCCATTTTGGGCAGTTTCCACCCCTATGTATAAAAAAAAACAATCCCTGGTGCCTAGTGGGCTCTCTGCCACCAGGGGGCAGATCAGGGACTATTGCTCCCATCTGCCTCCTGGGGGGGCAGAATTACTTTGGAATTTTTTGGGGGGTGTGGGGGCATTGGCATGCCCATTTTTGGCAGCCTCCACCCCTATATACATAAACAAAAAATCCCTGGTGCCTAGTTTGCTTTCTGCACCCCCGGGGGGGGCGGCAGATCAGGGGCTATTGCCCCCATCTGCCTCCCAGGGGAGGCAGAAAGACTGTGGCAATTTTTTGGGGGGAATGGGGCATTTGCATGCCCATTTTGGGCAGCCCCCAGTATAAAAAAACAATACCTGGTGCCTAGTGGGCTCTGTGCACCCCTTATCAGGGGCTATTGCCCCTATCTGCCTCCTGGGGAGGGCAGAAAGACTGTGGAATTTTCTTTGGGGTTTGGGGGCATTGGCATGCCCATTTTGGGCAGCCCCCACTGCTAGATTTGCTCTTAAAATAAATCCCTGGTGCCTAGTGCGCTTTCTGTCCACCCGGGGGGAGCAGATTGGAGTCTATTGCCCTTATCTGCCCCCCGGGGGGGCAGAAAGAATGAATATGCCCCAAAAATATTGGGGGGAGCAAAGAACCTTGCCCAAGGGGCCACTCCCCCCTCCCTGGTGTCCAGTGGGTGGATCCGTGCTTGGGGATTGCCCTCCTGCGGTGATCCCCAAGAAGGGATCCACTAGGGAGGGGTGCCATTGGAAAGATGCTCACTGTCCAACGATACATTTCCTGTCTGCCTATGTGCTCGGGGGGCTGAGATAGCCCCCTGAGCACATTGGCAGTGAAACTGAAATGAGCCTATCAGCTCAATGAAGTTTCGGTTTCAGTGAAATTACGTCAGTGTGACGTGCACGCTGATCATCATTTCACTGAAACAATCCAAACAGCCTTGGGAGCTGGGGAAGCCGTTTCCCAGTTCCTGAGGCTGTTTTGGACTGAAAGAAATCCCTCTGGTGCCCGCACCAGAGGGATTTCAAGTGGCATGTGTGCGAAGGCTCCCAGCCGTCCGATGCATAGAAGGGGTTAATTGACCAAACCTATGACCTATTCAGGCAGAGACAAAAATAGTTTGGAAAAGTGCCAAATACATTATCCTGAGATAGTACCTCAACTTGACCAAACATAGAAAAAAAATATAAAAAGGGGTATGAAGCTTATTGCAGAAAGATAAACATTCTTGCACTGTAGTTAAAACTTTACACAACAACATTTCAATGCGGTTATGGCTCCTATTATACTAACATGAAGGCCTACCCACATTGAAGAAGAAAGAATTGTCTAGTGCTTATGGTAAAAATACAAACATTCTTTCTGCCATGGTCAAAAACTTTATCGACTGACAAGTCAATGTAATTGAGGCACCTGATAAGCATAATATTATGGCCTGGTGACAGATATCACCCCAGCATCGAGAAATGATGGCTTTAACAGTATGCAACCTGCAGTAAGCAAGTTTGGGCAGACATATACAATATGCAATAAAGTTTCATGAGAAAGCCCTCACACTATCTAGCACAGTATCTAGATGCCCATTACTGGATCCATTTTGGAGTGCTATCCTTAGTGGGATATCTGGCAAATCGCAATTTTAGAAATGATTCCCTCACACGTGATGGAAAATAGGAGGTCAAATAAGGCTGAATTTCCAGTCTCTGATGAGAATTTATCACTGTCCATGCATGCTTCTTTGCAGCTAAGGACTCCTTGTCAGCAACAAATGAGTTAACTTTCATCTTTCTGTTTAAAAACTGTTTAAAACAAGGATTATTCATATCAGGAAACCACGACTGTAAATCGAAGCTTTGGAAGCAGTCTGACAGGTAAGCTCTTCAAGCACTAGCTATTCAGAATTATTTATTTCGTGCCAGCAATTATTTGTTAAGGAGCCAACTTCTGATATAAACAGAGAATGCATAGATTTTTAGAATGACCCCTGACCCATTATCATTTGTCTTCGGAGTCCAAATTCCAAATGTATTTCAGCTTGTCAAAAAGCTTTTGGAATTTTGAAAAACAGACTTGCAGGCCTTTATTATCAATAAGTCCAATAGTTTGGCATCCTTTCCCTTGATAGGGGAGCCATAGGAAGTAGTTGGGAGCAACTTGGCTCTGATGATTTTGAGGAGATGTTCAAACAATTGGAATTTTAGTGAATCTTGAAGGGACTTAAAAGCAAATGTTAAAGATTATGTTTTTGCTCTTAAAACATTAAAATGGCTTTTAAACAAGACTTTATTATCAAATAGGATGCCCAAATATTTATATGACGTCACAAATTCAATTGGCCTTTCTCTTGCTTGCCAAGTTTGAAGTTTGGTAGTCGATGAACCTATTGCCATTACCTTAGCTTTCTTGATGGTCAGTTCCAAACGATTTGCTGTAATATATTCATCAAATGCAGCGATCAGTCATTGTAATCCTATAGAGGTTTGGCTAAGTAATATCGTATCGTCAGCATACTGAAGATATTTTAGAAAGCAGTTGACAAGTTTATGAGGGTGAGCATTAATGGCGACCAAGTGCTGAAACAAATCTGACATAAAAAGATTAAAAAGAAACGGGGGCAATGCACAGCCTTGTTTAAGGCCATTACAAGTTTTGATTCTCCGAGACAGACTGGAGCCATCACCTATATAAACTTGTACTCATGTATTTTAGTATAAAAGTATAATAGCATCCAACAATTTTTGAGGGAATCCCAAACCAGCAAGTTTGCTCCATAGTATAGCTTGTGGAACAAAATCAAATGCAGCTTTTAAATCTATAAAACAGATTTATAAATTTTGTTTTTTTAAAACAGCTCACTCCTCGAACAGGGTAAGGGTCAGGAAGTTAGTGATAGTAGATTGGCCCTTACGAAATCCCTATTGGTTAATTGGAATTAGTTCCTGTGCTGTTGCCCATTCTTCCAAGTCAACCAGTGAGCGGGAGGCAAGAACCTTTGCGTCAACATCAGTTAAAGCAATTAACCGATAGTTTGAAGGGTAATATAATGAGCCAGTTTTTTGGATTGGTTGCAGGATACTTCCTTGCCAGGACTCTGAAATTATATTTGTTGTTAGAACCTCATTGTACAGGAGAGTCAGAACTTCAGCCCACTGATCAGGATTGGCTCGAAATGTAGCATTGGGAAGCCCATTTGGGCTGGGGGCCCCATTTGATCTGATCCGGTGAAGAAAAGTGACAATTTATTTTTTTCTCAGGGGTTCAGAATCATATAAAGATGAAGATGCACTATGGCTACTCCTAGTCATTTCAGATGTCATATTATTGATAATTCATTGTTTGGCCAATTGAGTTGACAGTACTAGGTCTATACAGATTAATGATGAACTCCACCCATACATTCTCCATAATGTTAATGCTATAGGCCCTATTACTTCCTTTTTCCTAAAAGTTTTTGGCAGTTTTGAACTTGGTGGCACTTAGTATCCTGATCCACAGTGCCTATTGGCACTATATCTTCATCTTCCAAACTTCTTGTCTATTGGACCTTCTTAGTGACCTCACCTTTTCTTTAAGGGATCGATAGATTGACCAATGACAGTGACTAAGGGCAGTCTTTGAGGCCCTGTTAGGAGCCTTTTTTAGATGGAAAAGCTTAGGAATATACCACTTGTTAGAGGTCGAACTTAGGGTGGCTGCCTTATATTGATTTCTTGCAGTAAAAGTTTCCACCAGTGTTGTAGAAATGATTTTCCACTTGTCCACCATATTATATAGCTGCACCCTAGTGTGCAGAAAACCGACTAAGAATGTTGCCGTACCTTTGCTCCGTGTTACGTCGCAACTATCTCTGGCTGTGTCTCGTGACGGGTGCGGGTGACACCCGCACCCGTCATGAGACGCAGCCAGATATAAAAAATGTTGCCGGTTTTCTGCACACCATTGTGCAGCTATATAATATGATATATTCGGACATGAGCACATAACTGATTTCTAATAGTTTGGAAAATTTGTATATTTTTGCCACCTGTTGGGCCAGTTGAAACAGGAAAGCCACCTACTGAACTATATTGGGTTATATACATTGCATTCAGCTGCCCCCATCTTCTCTTCATGGGTGTTCAGGCCAGGTTTTCTGGCAGCGATAAAAAGTAGACCATCAAGTCATATAAAGAGAACGCCCTTTGGTTATATCTCATTGAATCTTGCTACCAACTCGCATTCCACTCACAATCATACCACATATTTCCCTGGGGACATCAAGGTGGGACCCTGCGACTGTATACTTCTTCTTTTATTTATAAGAGACACAATATTTATATTAAATACCAGAAATTTCTTACATATATTGAAGAAAAATGTTCTTTTATTTAAAACCAACTAAAAACTGTTAAAGAAAAAACCCAAGGTGAATATAGTTAAAAGACAATCAATACTCTGAATGCATAGGCAGGGGATTAAATCAACAATAAACACATTTTTTCAATGAACAATCACAATTCCCTTTAGATACACAGCAGTTTTAAGAAAAAACTAATTTTACAAAAAGGGAAAGATACACATATACATACAAAAACCAGGAGAATACAATAGGCAAACAATTTTGTCTTAAAATCACCAATCAATTGGGTCATAATCCAAAGTGCAGAGTATCTGAAATCATTGATATCAACTGTGTCACTTAGTGCCTTTTAGATTTAGTGTAAAAAAGTTTATATGCATCGACACGTTTCGGTGAAGTCCCAATAATTAGAGCCACCTTCTTCAGGATAAAATAGTTCACTCCTGTAGTTTCAAAACATTTTTAGTGCCTATACAAGAAACATAAAACATAAGACATAAAAATAATTACAATCTAATCATAAATCCTCCATTGCTATGCATATAAATTCTACTTTTCCATATCCTTAACTTCATAAACCATCACGTTAATGTCTCAGAGTTTTCATTCAGTCTCATTTAATCTCCTAATTCCTTCTCCTTCTTTCCATCATTCTCACTCACGCTCTTGCATCTTATCCTCATATAGAGAAAACAATTATTTGGAGTAATATCTCATTGCAAATTTCCAAATTAAAGAAAATATCTCTCTTGTATTGCTTGTTTAGGGATCATACGCACTTCTCACTAGATAGAAAGTAACCAGCAAGGAGTCCATTACGATACACCTCACCACTCACCTATAATCAAACATATGAGTGGTCCTGACGAAGGTGGATGGTGATTGTCATTCCCACCAAAATGTGCGTTGACCTTGTTGTTCTGAACCCCCCAACTGACAACATCATGGCGGATATTGTTCGAAGTTCTCTCTCCACCAATTTCAGAGGTATATGCTCATGTGGTTGGGTGCTTAAGTGTGAGAAGCGAGCGTGTGAATGAGTTGCCGTGTATGAGGTCAGAATGGTTGTGTGTGGTTGAATACATAGTGGGTGTATGACATGTCATTATCACTATTGTTCTATTGCTGTTTATATAGTTCCCAAATGGATCTTGGTATGAGATGTGAGTTACATCTGATGCATTACAATGTAAAGTAATAGTACATTTACAATCATGAATAACTTGTGGGTTCATAAAAATCTTTTAAATTATGTATAATTAGGTTATTTCTTCTTTTTGTACTAATGCGAACTAGCAAATAAAAATCTTTTGTATAAAAAATATATAAATTATTGTGTTCACATGTATGATTCAATAAGTTCCATGATGGACAGCCCTTAGAGCTCTAGCTATCCTACAAGGAAGCAATACAGGTCATGAGGGAGCATTATCCAGTATCCTTTGTGCAGTTTATGGAACTTCCATTGTTAGGTATTTCATGCATTCTGTGTGTGCTGATGCCCCTGAAGTGCTTGTAACATCTGAACAATGGCAGCATTTTTTACTTTAATACTATACTATCTGGACTTCTTTTAATTAGTTTGGTTGCTTGTTTAATTATTTCACATCTTTTAGCTTTGCTGCCAGGCTTTTTAATTAATCTCCGCATTTACTCTAGAATGAGATCAAACCCCTGATGTACTATGCTCAATTTAATATGTGAAAGAGAGGTTTAAGAGGGGATAGTCCCTGGTTGCACCCCCTGCTCCTCAGTCATTAACTGGAGAAGAAAGCCCCTCTCCATCATGACAAGTACATTACCCAAGAGCACAAGCCTCTGCTTGTGCACTACTATGTTAACTTGTTATATCTGTTGTATGAGAGGAGCATGGCTAAAAGTTCCTAACTGCCCTGTGAATGCTGACACTTGTAAAACCTGTGCTCTCTCAGCTATAAGATATGCAGAGGTTATTTAGAGGTATGGGAACTGCTTGGTTTCTTTTAGTGGGATCTCTGCTGGCTCTGCCAAAAGTAACCTTTGACCCAAAGCCCCCTCTACCACTTGAGCACTGGGTCATAGAGGCAGGAAGTAGGAGGGACATGATTGTGTTTACATGGTTTCCTTGGTAACTCTGCTGGCCAAGAAGGCCTATATTGCACAACTGCTCACCAAGCTGAAACTTACAACAAAAAAAGTAGTATTATTCACATAGGTGAAACCTATTGCATTTACCACTGCCTGTTTCACTATTGGTGTCTGCTTTTAGAAACCTTTTATATGAACAAGTATGCTGTTTATTATTACAAACTTTTAATACATACACGTCACTTTACTAGAATTAATGTTTTTTGTCTGTCAAATACACTCTTTGGGGGATATTCTCAAGAACGTGTGATCATTATCGCAAAATTAGCTTAACGCAAGTTTGCACATCGCAGTCCATCGTGGGAAAATAACGCTGCGTTAACGTTGTATTCTCAACCCTGCGGCACCATGCGATAGTCTCACGATAACGTGCCAAATGACCGCGTTAAAATTAGCGCAACGCTGAAAAAATGCGAAACACGAACGCGAAAAAAGTTGCGATGCCCCAAATCGTGATAAAAAATCAGCGATAACCAGCGACAGGCCTGCAATTCCCATGCGTCATGAGGCAAAATGCACCATAAAAGCACCGAAAAACACAAACAAAATAATTCAAACTGCATAGCACCATGGATGCACCCGGACCGAGTGCAGAGGACAACGCGAACCCCACAAGCCCCACAGACGACCAGCAAGGAACCTCGGGGTCGGGGAAGGGCAAGGAGAAGAGGAAGAGGAAGACGGGGTTCAGTCCGCAGGAAAACCGGATCATCGTCACGGAGGTGATAGAACACTACCAACAACTGTTCGTCACCTCCACTGTGTCATTGGCAACACAAACAGAAATATGGCAGTCGATCGTGAACAACGTGAATGCAGTCGGAGTGTCGAGGAGGTCAATCGAGGAGGTCAAGAGGGGCTGGCATGATGTGAATAGCCAAACCAAGCAGAAACTCGCTGCCAACCGGAAGGCAGCAACGGCGACTGGAGGTGGGAGTCCTGCGCCACAGGAGGAGCTGGATGAGCTGGAGGATATGGTGGCCACAGTCATCAGTGTGGAGACGGTGCAAGGAGTGGAGGGTCCGGACACAGCTCGATATGACCTGACCCAACAGCAACAGGGTGAGTAACGACCAGGGACTGGGGGTACGGGGGGAGATGGGCACAATGGCACACATGAACAATCATGTGTAGCACACTGCACACCCACAATGATTGTGGAACATGTCCCTGATACCCTTGGCACACTGCAGCACAAATAGAAACCCCAAGTAGGCCCCCGTCCACTATGTTCACAAAGGGTCCCCCCTCCCTATCACCAATCTCACAACCTACCCATGCACATGTGCTGACTCCAGCAAAGCAGCGGCTCTGTGAGCCACACTGACAATGCAAGTGACACTGCATGACCAATAGCATGGCTGCAGTCAAAATACATGACATGGTGCACGACATGACACTGAGGTGGCCCAGTGTGGATCACATCCTCAAAGGAGCAGGTCACACTCTGACACATCCACGTGCACATACAACCCCTGACGTCAACAACACATCTGCAGACAAACAATGCACAAGAGTACAAAAACCGTCCAAGAGTACAAATGACCCAAGTTGCCAACATCTCAGCACCTTAAAAGCACACAAGTCAAAGGCACAGCACCTCAAAGGGATAAGGGGCCGCTAAATCAGAGCTGCAGGGGCGACTCTCCCACAATGCAGCACACACACATAGCAATCACAGCACATCAACATTGACGACAATGTGGTACAAAGTGCAACACTTTCACCACAGAACAGAGGACACAACTGGTGCTGCTTGTGCGTAGAAACTGGCCAATCACATCTGGCATAGCAGGAAACTGTGAGATGATAATGTACGAGTACAACCTCACATCCGTCATGTAGTCAAAATGTCCACTGTCTCCCATCAAATAGCCAGCTCATCCAAAACAGACACAATGTACATTGTCATGCAGTCTGTATGTAAACATGTACAATGCGTCAACATACATGGAACACACTGTTAACCTGCATCTCCCCTTTACATTGCAGAGGGACAATCAACACCTCCTGCAGAGCAGACCAGACAACTCTTCAGTGATGATGAGGAGGACCCCCTGGCCATCTGCTCCGACACCCTCCAATGGATCGTGGACAGCCTCCGCACCCCACCTCCAGGGGCAGGGCAGCCCAGCTGCATCGAGGTGACCCCACCCCCTGCACAGCCCACACAGCAGGAAGCACCCACCACCACGGCTGGCTCCCAGCACCTCACGGAAAGACACATGGCATTCCAACGCTGTGTGTTAGACTGCCAGAAGGGGCTGGCTGAACAGGTGCGGGTGGGTTTCGACCTCATGGCAGCCAAACTTGATGCCATACCTGGGTGTATGAGTCCCATCAGGGACCACTTACAGTCCCTAACGGACACTCACAGTCCGTTCCATGCTCTACAACAATCCTTGGCTGACCTCGCTGGAGCCATTACTCGGATACAAGAACTGTCCAGTCAGACAGGCTCCAGCGATGACAGCACAGAGATGGCACAGATGCGGAGGACAATGGAGAACATGGAGCGGATGCAGGCTGGAAGGATGGCTGCCACGGCTGTACACCAGCGGGATGTAGCTGGGATCTTCCATGCCCTGCAGAACCTCATCTTGCCATTGCTGCCACAGAGCCTGTCCCAGATGACTGCTGCAGGAACTTTGACACACACATCTCCGCCCCCTGATGTGTCAGTGGCACACAGTGATGCAGCCATACCATCTCCGCCCCCTGATGTGTCAGTGGCACACAGTGATGCAGCCATACCACCTCCGCCCCCTGATGTGTCAGTGGCACACAGTGATGCAGCCATAACACCACCACACACACCTGATACACCTGATACAGAAGACATATCAGAGGACGAAGATGTGGATGGCAATGACTGTGTGAGAAAGGAGGTTGTAGCATACATCCCCGCCATATGGCCTGTCCCTGCTTGGTTCAGCCCTCTGCATCATGCCTGAGAACAACACCTTCCACTGTCCCCCGAAACACTCTGCGACATTCACCTGGACACTGACATGGACTGCCATATCTGCTCTGGTTACCAATGACACAGCAATCAGGCTGCAGACTGAACTCTTCCTCTTCCGATTAAATTGTCATTCCCCAAAGGACTCTGGTTGGCCCTCCACTGTGCAACCATGTAATGTGGGGTTTGCATGGCCATGTACTGCTCCAGCTCCGACACTCCACAGAATGTGAATAAAACATTCCAAATCACACAGATGTGTCATGTCTATGTTCAATCAAGTATAAAAGTATGGATGAATGTAGGGACATTGATTGCACAAAAAGGTACACCCTGGGAAATGACATCAATGCACATGTTTGACCTTGACCCACATGACCAATTAGATGTCTGTGAAGGTGTGAACTAGCTGTGGCCTCATTGCTCATGAACAACAATCTCGCAACCCCCCAACGTAGCCCCACGTCCATGTATTAAGTGGGGCTGTGTGTAAAAATGTCTAATTCGGTAGCAGGCCTAAAGTAGTGTCTCCATCACATGTGACAACAGGACATCTCTTCGCATACCTACTCACACTCAATTGTGTGGACACAGCCTGTTTTGATGGATCACATTGATCCACATGGCAAGACGTTGGACACCATACTCACATTGCTGAAGACGCGTAAGAGCACAGGTCTACCAGCAACTATCCCAACCACAATGTCTGGCTCACAGAGGTGGAGCTGGCAATAGGGACTCACCCCTAAGTGAACTGTGTCAGTCAGACCCTCCCTGTGTACGGACAATGCTCATTGAGGCACACGATTTGTCATTCTAATCAACACTCATCACAGTTGAAACTAGTGAAGTGGCGTAGACTTTATTAGCATGTGCGTGTCAGTACGGGCAAGACAATGGCCACAACATGCAGACCAATGCTTCAGACACTAACAGGCAACATGGGAACATGTAGAGGTGCAAGAAATGGGGGGCGAAAATGAACACCAATCATTACGGATGGCAACGGTCTCAGCCCACCTTGCCTTGCTGGATGAGTCATGTGATGTTTGGCGTATGCTCATTGCCCCGTGTCAGGGGACACGACTCACAGCCCATGGAATCTGCATAGTGCTGTACCACCGGACTGCGCAGACTGTCTGCTCTGCTGACAGTGAGCAGGTGAAAGGGTCCAACAAGGTCACATGTAGTACTACATTGCCATGTGTGTACTCTCCCTCCAGCAGTATGTCAGATTTAGGAACCTTGCCAAGCGACGCTGTGCAGCCCCGCCCATGGGACTGCCTCACCTTGCACAGGTGTGTGTCAACACGCGTAGGTGCACGCACATGCATTCTGAGTCCAGGCGAATGCAGCCATGTCCACTGTTGTGGTGGGATATGTGACCATTTCTCCAAGATGCAACAAGGTGTTGGGACCTGTGCTCTGGGTTTCAAGCAGTTGTGGCTGCAGGAACGTAGTTACTCGCCCATGAATGCGAGCACAGCTTCCTGGGCAATCAGTTCCAAGAGTACATCGTTGTAGGCTTCAACGAACACGAGGGCGAGCCAATCCATTGAGTGGTCCGGACAGATGTGCTCCGTCCACGCCGTTTCACCAATCCGCAACACAGCCCAATAGGGGAGCGCTTTGATGTGGTCACTGCACACGAGGACTTGTGCAATCTCCCATGCCCAACTGCCAGCACGTACGCCATATATCAAGGCATCCCATGAACGGGTATCACAGTTACACTCCTGGTCGTGGGCCAACAGGGGGCGCACACACAAGTCATAATCCAGTTCAGCTACCGTTGTGTTGGATAGGCAGACATCCATGGGCCACTTGAATATGCATGATCGACAGTGGAACCAGGGCTGGACGCAGGTGACGTACGCAAGACGGAAGCTCAGACGGTAACTGATGCGCAACACTGCCAGTGGCAGTGCCCCCAACAAATGCAGCATACGTGCACGGTACTGTTCCACGTGACAGGGGTTGTGCATGTGCCCGGGATGTTCTGCCATTGCGTTGGTGGCTCTCGTAGAACCGGCACTCTTCTGTCCTGCGGCAGTTATGTGGATGATATGCCACAGGTCGGAGCAATGAGTTGTATGTGTGTGCAACGTTTGGACGTATGGGTTGTTGTGTACGTAAGTGTCAAGGGCATTCCATGCAAGAGTACCTCGAGCAAGAACTTCTGTGTGTGGGGTGTGGATACGTTGGTCCTTCATTAGCGCTGTGCGTAGTGTGGGAGTCGTCATCATCTGCTATGGTAACTCTCTCAGGGGGTGCCTGCTGCATGCAAGACCAAGGTCGGAGGTGCAGGTGTCCTTCCGACTCATGTATTGAGACAAAGAAGCTTTCATCCCTAATGTTAGTCTGACTACTGCTTGCATTCTGGAAATGTGATGTGACTTTCGCGCTGCAATTGAGACTAGGCCTTAGGCTTATGGTGCACCAATAGCGATGCACACACAACAGTTGACATGCATGAGCCAAGAGCCCGAGCGGCCTTGCGCTCCTTGTACAATCCCTTCATGCGCGGCCACCCTCCGGGTGCATGCAACATTGCAACATTGTTGATTGCGGGCCGTGTGGCGCAGACACTGCGACAGAGACACACGCATCAGTTGGTTTCCTGTCCAGCCCAGAAATGAACCACGCCCAGAGCCCAGGGATAATTATTCACACCCCTACACTGGCCTGGCGTACGCCGAGCCAGCCCACTCGGCTTATGTATAAAGGGGGGGACGACGACGCTACTTGTCCCAGTTCTTCCCCACTGCCGGAGGTGGCATGGCTGCGTCCGCCTGGCATATCACAAGACTCAATCAGAAAGGGTCCATAACTTACGTTGCACAGAGTTGGTGGCACCGGAAACACTGTGGCCGGCACGGGCCTACCGCCACGGGACGGTGACTTTCGGTGCACTGAGGTAGGGGCACCTTAGGTGCTGAGCGGGTGTGCAGCCTGCGATGATGCGCCGTCCTGGCGGTCCGGACTGGTGAGGATTTGTGTGAGCCCTGCTGGACCGCAGTGTAGGCCTGAGCCAGCGGGCAGCGCGGGCCTACCGCCACGTGGCGTTGCCTCGCGGTTCACAGAGTTAGTGGCACCTATAGAGCTAAGCGGGTGTGCAGCCTGCGATGATACCGTGTGCACTGATATGATCTCTGCCATTGCTAAATCAAGACCCAGAATCACATGTGTGACCTAGTGGCCCACGGGGCGGGGCTGCATGATGTGGAGGCTGCCAAGGTCGTGGACCCCGGGCTTGGAGCTTGCACCGGCACGTGGTGGGCCCTCTTGGAGACACGCTGGTGGCGGAAGGTGAGCAGTGAGGCCTGGGTGCGCAGGGGCGGGCAAACACAGCTGGGCGGCGGGAGGGGCTGGGGTGCAGCAGCCTGTGTGCGCAGGGGCGGCCAAGCGATGATGGCGTGTGCAATGATATGTACTCTGCCATTCATAAATCTGGACTCTGTTTCAGATAAGGGACCTGGTGGACTGCAGTGTATACCGGCACGTGGTTGGAGACACACCGGTGGCAGCAGGTGAGCAGTGAGGCCTGGGTCCGCAGTGTCGGCACTCTCTCTTCCTCTCCCTCTCTTCCTTTCACTGTCTCTCTCTCTTCCTCTGTTACTCTCTCTCTCCTTCTCCCTCTCTTCCTTTCACTGTCTCTCTCTCTTCCTCTGTTACTCTCTCTCTCCTTCTCCCTCTCTTCCTTTCCCTCTCTCTCTTCCTCTGTTACTCTCTCTCTCCTTCTCCCTCTCTTCCTTTCACTGTCTCTCTCTCTTCCTCTGTTTCTCTCTCTCTCTCCTTCTCCCTCTCTCCCCCTTTCTCTCTCTCCCTCTCTTTCACTCTCTCTCTCCCTTTCTTTCTCTCTCTCTTTCTCTCTCTCTCTGTCCTTTGATGAGCGCATGACACACTTTCTTAGCTTGCATTTTGTCTTGCAGGCTGTGTCTTACATATTGTCCAGAGAAGACCCGCCATGACTCTTCCGAATCGTTGTTTTGAGTTAAATTTGAATAAAATAATTTGTTTGGAAATTCAAAGATGAATGAATGATTCTCCTTTTTCAGACCACACATGAATGTTAATTGTTGTACTTGTTCGACATCAGGCGAATTGTTTTGTTCATGATTTTGTAAAGTTGATCTGAAATATCTTTGTCCGGGGTAGGGCCCGGGGGGGAGGGGGGTCCTGGGTGGGTGTGGCGGTGGGTGTTGTGGCCCTCTTGGGTGTCCGGCTGCATGATCAGTAGCTCCATGGCATCTGTTGTTCTTCTGGTGTGGCTGTGGGCTGGGCTCCCATTTCTGGTGCAGGTTATCGTCCGACTTAATACCAGATAAGAGCAGGTGTTAATTCCCTGCTGCTAACGGGCCTTATCGCATGTTTTGTGATCTTATCGCCGATCTGGCTGGTCGTTGAGAATGTTGCGAAGTGGTGTTGTCGCTGGTTTTTGCACGGGAACGCCTACTCTGCATCTCATTAGCGTTAGTTGCCGGTGTCATCCGTGGCGATGTTTTTTGCGGCTGCTATCGCGGGAAAACTGGCGATGTCGGCTGTTAGCACCAGCTTGTGAATAGGGTGATAAATCTATCGCCACTTTGGCTGTGATAAAGTGCCGCTAACTCGGCGATAAGTCCTTGAGAATATGCCCCTTTGTTTTCTATTTTAAAGTGGTATCTCTCATGATGTTTAAAACAAGTATCCATGCACTGTAATTTTGAATCTCTCCATTTTGAGTTTTCAATGCATTTATCTGATTAACTTATCAATTAGATAGTAGCTACTTTCCTCCCCCTCCAGTTTCTATTATCTATGTCTATTTCTTATTGCAACATTAATCACACTGAAAAAGATAGTGAATAAGCAAAATATCTATATAGGTTTTATATGTTTTTGTTACTATCTCTACTTTCATCAAAAGTCAGACCCCTTTTTGATTAAAAAAAGAACATTAGAACCATTCCTCAAAAATTATTTCATGACTGATTGGGTGACACATTCATTGAAAAGTTCTACTATAATCGAAAATCCCATGTACCAAATAAATGCATGCTCATAACAACGCAGGACAATGTAAATGATGTTAATTCCTCGGAGTGGCGGTGTACCAGCTGGCTGATCATTTTTTTCTGTAAGCCTGAAGAGCAGACTGGTTCTTTGCTTTCTTATTCCACTGCATCTATTCTTATTTTGCACAGTGACACTTGCATCTAAGTATTCACTGTAAAAGTCCCCAGGAGGAAAACGTATATCAACTCCATAAATACATTCTCCTGCTTCCTTATCTGTGATATTGCGCCTATTATGTATAAAATGATCTACCTTCTTCATCGATTGGCATGGCATGCGTTGATATTGCTAGCAGTGGCGGCTCGCATAGGGCGTGCTGCAGGGCGGCGGGGCGGGGGAGGGGCAGGGTGGGGGGGTAGTAAACTCAGACATACGACGGAACGGAGGAGCGTAATAATTACTTTCCTCCGTTCCGTTGTATGTCCGAGTTTGCTACTCCCCACCCTGCCCCTCCCCTGCCCCGCCGCACCGCCCCGCAGCACGCCCTATGCGAGCCGCCACTGATTGCTAGTACAATGGCGTCGGGAACCCCTGTTTGAACTGTGTGCACACGTTTATTTTTCTACATTATGAAACACATTTATCTTGTTGTCCTACTCTTTGCTTCTATCTATTTTCTGTTACCTCTAATGCAAAACTTAAATTGCAATTTTTGTAGAACACTCTGACACCCATGAAGCCTGGTCAACAATATAGAAATTAATGTAAATAAATGAATCAACGGTCTAGTAGGAGTGGTCCTCAAACAATAGTTCTGTAAACTTTCCTAGGATTGATTTCTTGAATCTGTGCCTGATATTTTTACGGTGATGTTGTTGGGGGTAAGTGATTTCCCCTGAGTTTGTAACAAGAGTTTGTATCATCTAATTGGCATGCCTTCAGAGGGCATCTTGTAACTAAAGTGGAACTAGAATCTGCTCAGAGGGAAGTGTTGTTAGCTGAATGGGATGATAGTCCTTGGGGAAATAAGGGGCAGGAATTCCATCGTCTAAAAGAAATATGGTCATAGATTGCTGTGACGGTTCACTAGGTAAAACCTCATGCATTGCAAAAAATAGAATACATTTACAAAATGTGGTTGAAATCATGTATTAAATATAAATGCCATTTTTTTTAATAAATCAAAATTCTTTATACCTCAAAGGCCATAAAAGATACACATAAATAATACAAATAACGTGCAATTAATCAGATACAGCCAGTAACAAATACAATCTTTATAACAAATAAAAAACAAATACAGTATATGAAAAATAAACATATGATACATAAAAATCATACATCAAATATGAATGAAAAAGACAGTGTAAAAAGAATAGATAACTACCCCAGGAATTTCTAAGCCTCACTGCTGCTTGTGAAAATATTATTAATGTATGACAGACCAGCTGGAAGCAAAGCAATTGTAAATACAAAAGGAACAGTCTGCAATGTCTGAGGCTTAATCGTCTACGCAAAGGGACTAAAAATGTCTTCGTGTGCCTGTCATATAACTGATTGAAATAATATAAAATGCAAAGTAGAGTAAATAGAGCGCGGGTCGTACTGACAAAAAGAAACATCTGCTGGCCTCGCCTCTTGAGTGCCCAACTAAATAACGAGTGGCATTAGCCTGAACTGAGTCAGATTAAACCTGTGCTGCGCTTTAGGAATGATTTTCAAATTGGGTTCGATATCATCAGTAGTGTTAAGCAGATGGTAATCTCTAACCACAGTCTTTGTCATCTCTAATTTCTCTAGTGGCATGTCTATGCTTTAAAAACAGAGGGGTTTATTTACAAGCCCCTTGCGCTGCCGGTGCGTCACTTTTTATGACACTCTGGCGGCGCAAAGTGCTCACCCATATCTGCGAGGCCACACAAAGCATGACTTTTCATGGCCTCATAGATATGGTGTAAGACAATGCAGCACAAGTCGCTGCGTAGCCTCACACTGTGTCAGAGGGCATTCCATTAGGGTTGCAGTGGGTTTTCCCACGTAACACCCATGGGTTTTGCCACATGTGCCGATTTACAGGGATCTTTAAACCTGGGAATGAGTAAAAACTGTATGCTTCCCCAGAGGCATTCTGCAGCACACAATGGAAGAGGAAAAAGCTTCCATGGATTGTTTTTGTGTAGGAAGTTGTCCCTGCCAGCAACTCAGAGACCCTTGCACCATACTGCAAGGGTGCCTGCGTTGGCGCTAGGCACCAAATTGTGGCAGGCAGAAGGGACAGGAATGCAACGTATCTTGTAAATACGGTGCATTCCTGCCCTTTTGAATTGGCATAGGGCAGTGCAGCAAAAAGACTTGCAGCGCTGCCCTATGCCAAGTCATTGTAAATGAGGCCCAAAGTGTTTTATAGTGACTCTAGAACAGGCTCCAATACAGTCTGGATTATCCAAAAACTCTGGTTTGCCAAGATTGATGCGCTGTTATTTTACGTGATGTAACCAAGGTATCTGCACATGATCCAATTTGAGACAATCAGCGATTACTGGATGATTGAAGCTGGTTTCAGGTTTAGGCCAAATAGAAATCCAGAGCAAGAATGGATAAAGCTTGATACAGTATTCCAGGTAGAAGAGGCCAAGCTCGGAATGACATATGTATGTCGCACAGCTAGTGGGGACCGCCAACAACCTTTTCAGAAATGCATTTTCAACTATTTAAATACATAATTAACCAGTCATCCCCTACAACCTCGCACCATAACTTGCGACAGATATGCCTTTGGCCGTATATGTATTGTAGGCATTTCTTCTAATGATTTAGAACCCAACTTTGTGGCAAACTGAAAATCAGCTTCATTTGATCACTCAAATTACAATTTTTTAATACTTTGAAGATAACGCCAGCTACAATCACCATCAAGTAAGTAAAAGTTAGAACTTGGGAAATCTTAGCTCCTTGGAATTGAGTGAATTATCAATTTCCTGTTCGTGAGTCGAAATACCTTAACGAAAAATTAAGATGAATATATAATAGATATCATTGGCACCTTCTCTACCTTTTTACAATAAACTTATTTACTTGCATAATGTTCTCTATTTACTTCACGGACATATGTCTCCAACG
Source organism: Calotriton arnoldi (assembly GCA_963921515.1). Lineage (NCBI taxonomy): Eukaryota > Metazoa > Chordata > Amphibia > Caudata > Salamandridae > Calotriton > Calotriton arnoldi. Next base: position 863,658 of record CAWUFW010005504.1, on the reverse strand, counting down.
CTTCTTTCTTGGAACCAGGTTTGATCACATTATGTGAGCAACACATATCTCGTTGACATCCATTATCAAATTGATATCGCCAGCCGGACACTCACACGTGACTCATCACATTTTTGTCGCCATTTAGATTGATTGTCATCTATGTCTGTCTCCAAAATCTTCCACAATAGTTTTGTCTTTCGTGTCTCTCTTTTGAGCTCTCTCACTAATGGCATGCCTGGGCCAACACGTGGTGTTTTTCTAACATGTCTTGTACTCCTTATTATGGTCACAAATATTGAAATTCCATAAACTAACCACAATGTAAGATGCCATATTAGCATGAATCACCCATGTGTTCAGATGGGAACTTGAGCCCTTGGGCTTACTAGGCACTGATCACTCTTCCTCGAATAACTTGTTAACTCACAAGCTGTGTTCAGTCACTCAGTCTCTGAAATTCAATATAGCATCCAGGATAATAAACACAACATTTTTGGACACCATATTATTTGACCTTTTCTACTCACCAAGTGATTGGTGACTATTTTTATGGATATGGGAGTGGTCCATGGAGATTATCACCATTTTGTTGTTCTCTTGACTTATGAAGCTTTACACTCATACATTATAACCACAGTTTTACTATGCTCGTTTTCAGCCTTGGGGAACTTCAATGGGACAAACACATGTTGGCTGTACAGATGATCTGCTTTCTTCAGTTTGTTGTAAACAATACAGTCACGTTTTACCAAGGGAGGTTTGAGAACTCTGGGTCTCTTACTTATAATTTCATTGGAGTGCAATATTTTGGTGTTTAATGTTAGCCAAGACCATCTGGCCAAAATCTTAGGTGACACCCTGAGGTAGCGGGAAGTTGTGTCATCATTGCCGCACCGTTTCTCTCTATAATGCATATGTCGGATTCAAATATACCCATAATTTGTTGGATGTGCAACTATAGCTCTCCCCCTGGCTACTATAGTTTTGTATGTCTAACATTTTAGGTTTCTACCAGTGAACGTTCTAGCTCATTGATGTAAAGGGTGAACAGGAATGGGGCTAAAATGCACCCTTTTCAGACCCCTCTCTCAAACTTGATCACATTTGTACACTCACCATTAGATGCATATCTGATGTGTGCTGAGGCATCTGTGTGTAGTTGCCTCAGGAAATGCACTAGCCGTTCCTTGACACCCATCATTGCCCATAACTTGGAATGATTCACACAGTCAAAGGCGGAGCTTAAGTCCATGAACGCTAGATGTAATGAGGCCTTTTAACCCTGGTATTTTTTATTAATAAACAGGTAAAGATTCAAGCAGTGTTTTATGGTACCCGCCCATGACGGAAACCATAATGCAAGTCTGAGATAATCAAATTCTTCTGGACCCCTGGCTAAGCCTGTCCAGAAGGACTCTGCCTGCAACCTTGACTATGGAATCTAACAAGGAGATAGATAGGTCGGTACTCGGTAGCACTTCGAGTCCCCCTTAGCCTCCTTTTTATCGATGGGCACAATAACTGACTGGGTCCAAGATGAAGGTGGGCCATGTTGGCCACCTCTAGAGGGGCCCGAAGATCAATACTGTTCCCATAGACATCCATTGGTACTAGGTTGGGACTAGGTGCCTTGTTCCAGGGGCTCCCTTAGAGGGCCCCAATAACATCCGAAAATTCAATCGTCAGACTTGGGAGAGAGACTTGTGTAAGTTCGTTCCTACCGGGATTAGAAGGGCCAGCCATAGCCTTTCATACATTCTAGAGAAATGGGTTGCCCAAACATTAGTCTGTAAATATAATTCGCTCTACAGTTATTCATCTCAAAGTCATCACGGGGTGAACTTCTAAAGAGCAATCATAAGACTTTTATGCGCATTAGAGCAGGACGCGTGAAACCATCATGCCTGCTATTTCCAACTTTAGCGAGGCGGAAGTGTCAACAAAGTGACTACGTCTTTACGAATGATATTTAAAGGCAACAGTATAGCGGCCATATCAACCCCATCCGTTAGGCAGGCATAAACCTCTGCCCACCTCTGTTCAACCAGCTTAGACATTAGTTGCGTTGTATTAATAGAACCCCTTTTCAGTGGCTCGCCTTTGTTTCTACGGGCCTTGTCGCGTGGAGGTCATCCTATGCCCACGGGCACAGTGCCTTGATGACAATATGTTCATTCACCCAGAGCTATCTGGATACCTGTTTACTGACTGCTATAAACATCTCGTTGTAACGGAAGATCGGAAAGCTTTCCCGCTGCATAGCAAAGATCCACCTTCTGTTTCTGCAAAATGCTAAGTTGCTAGCAATTGCAATTATCGGTTTACCAAATTAATATAAAAAGAAAAATAATAAACATCTCAATGTAAAAACTGACGTGAATGTTAGGTTATGAAGTAGCTGAGAATGACAATAATTTTATTCATTTTAAACCGTTGATAAGCTTAAAATAACGATTAGAAATTTACCATATTTAATGTAAAGGAGATTACTTTGTAAGTAGTATCAGAAATACAATTTCATTAGCAGCACTACCATTACAATTGTATTTATTAGTGTTGTATTTATCGCTATACTAATTTAATACTAGTATTCGCATTGCTCTGAAAGAAAGAAAGAAAGAAAGAAAGAAAGAAAGAAAGGGTATTACAACCAAAGGAAAAGTAATGTAAAAAAGACCGAGGAAAAAAATGTGAGCGAGAGAGAGGAACTTCAAACTCAAAGAAAAAAAAGTGAGCGTGCGAGTGTCAGAACAATGTATGTATTCAAATAAATTCAGTTAAACGAAATGTAATAAACCGAGATACTTTTGGCAATATACGCTCAGAAAAAATGGGAGGCCATTGATATGTCTGGCATACATAGGGTCCCTTAGAAATTAAACCATATGACCTCATAAGCTAAATATGTAATTACAATAATGAACGCATCAGAACTTTATAGTATGTCACGAGACACTACCAGTGGTATATTTTGTTTTCAGCTCTCCAAGGGACATTAATGATGTGTCTGTCAAGGAAACCAATGATGTAATTCGTGCAATATGATGTCTCACGGGTGCAATGCTGCCATTTGTAAACACAGCGAGGCAGCCTGGGGTCAGATTCTCAGTTTTTTTTTTGAACTAGCGAGACTGCTCATTTTACCGCACAGAGAATCGTTTTTTTCTCTATACAAGTGCGTCAAGTATATATAAAATGATACATATTGCAGTGAAAAAGAAAGACTAAGGGGGATATTCTCAAGGCCCGGCGATACCTATCGCAAACGCCAGTTAGCGGCAGTTTTTTTATAGCCGCCTAACCCTGAAAACTATCGCCATGTTAGCGGTGTATTAACAAGCCGTCGCTACACGGCGATAATATCAGGGAACGGCGGTGAAAACTGACGCTAACATCACCGCAATGGCGATAGGAAATCCGGCGTTAGCGGGCGAAAACTACCCATAGGCCCATTAGCGGCAAAAAAACTCACGTTAGTCAGCCCAACGTGAGTTTTTTTTGCCACTAATGCAAAAAATAGCCTATCAGTCAACCTCCAATATAAAATAGGCATAAAAACCAATAAAATGCAGAATGGAGCAGCCAGGGCCAAGTGCAGCACACATCAACAACCCCTGCAAGCCACCCAACATCCAGGATGACCAGGATGAGAACCTTGATGCCTCGCTGGACCTGCGTCTGGAGCCTGGATGCCTTGCTGGACCTGCGTCTGGAGCTTGGATGCCATGCTGGACCTGCGTCTGGAGCCTGGATGCCTCGCTGGACCTGCGCCTGGAGCCTGGATGCCTCGCTGGACCTGCGCCTGGAGCCTGGATGCCTAGCTAGACCCGCGCCTGGAGCCTGGATGCCTCGCTGGACCTGAGCCTGGAGTCTGGATGCCTCGCTGGACCTGCGTCTGGAGCCTGGATGCCTCGCTGGACCTGCGTCTGGAGCCTGGATGCCTCGCTGGACCTGCGTCTGGAGCCTGGATGCCTCGCTGGACCTGCGTCTGGAGCCTGGATGCCTCGCTGGACCTCCGCCCTGAGCCTGGATGCCTCGCTGGACCTGCGCCTGGAGCCTGGATGCCTCGCTGGACCAGCGTCTGGAGCCTGGAGTGGGATGTGGAGGAGCTGTGGAGTCGATGAACCGTGGCGGTAGACATTGAGGCACGACGATCGCCTGTACCTGGTGGCGAAGTCTGGCAGGTCGCATGGAGACACTTTGCTGACCTATGTGAGAAGACCGCCTTGCGACCCTTGGAGCTGTTAATGGTATAGGCGCTCCTGCGCACCAACGTAGTAAGGTCTGCATTGCATACTACGATCCACCACTACACCGGGGTGCACGAAGCGGATTACCAGCGCTGTGTGCCGTCTCCCTGCATCACAGGCCCGATGATGTTGGACTGGCCGTATGCTGTGGAGGGTGAGGCCCCTGTGCTACGCCGAACTTGTGTGGCGTGAGCGCTGCAACTTCACGCCTAAGGGGGCCCTGCTGCATCAACTGCATCAGGAGGTCCACCAGCGTACTAGGCGGCGACTGCTGTACCCAGCCTAGTGAAATCACACCTGACTGAGGCTCCTGCTGCCTGAGTCACAGATTTGGAGAGAGTGCAGTGGATTGCGCCACGGTGTCAATGTCCAGGTAAGGAGAAGGTGGGACGCGAAGCGCAGGAGGGCCGCGGGGTGAGTCGCTCAGGCCTATCACACGTAGATGACGCACCCCCAGTGGAGGCACTTCCGCAATGGCGGAAGAGTGTTGCCCCACTGCCTCAAGCAGTGCAGAAGAGGAACAATCATCACATGAAGATAACTCAATCAATCAGGGGAATTGTAAGCGTGATACTCACCCGTGAGGGTCTCAAGGCGCAGAGGAGGGGGGGGGGTCTGCAGATCTGTTTGCCGAAGAGCCATGTCTTGGGGGTCTTCCTGAAGGTGTTCAGGGAGGGGGCGCGTCTGATGTCTGCTCGTAGCTTGTTCCAGGTCTTGGCTGCAATGTGGGAAGAGGATCTTCCGCCTGCTCTAGCTCTGTGGATGCGTGGGGTTTCGGCCAGTGCGAGGTTGGAAGATTGGAGGTTTCCTTTGGGTACGTGGAAGTTGATTCTGTCGTTGAGGTATTTGGGTCCTATTAGAACTGGGGGTCTCTAGTTGGCAGAGGTAGGTACCTTTGTCCAAATAGGGACCCTTGTTTCTAGTCAGGGTAAGGGGGATACACTACTAAAATAACCCCTGCTCACCCCCTTGGTAGCTTGGCACGAGCAGGCAGGCTTATCTCAGAGGCAGTGTGTAAAGCATTTGTGAACACATACAGTAATACAGTGACAACACTACAGATGGACACCACACAGGTTGTATTATAAAAATAAGTATTTATATATAGACTTAACACAAGACCCAAAACGACAAAAATCCACAATACACTATGAAAAATACGACTGTCAATGGTAGAAAATAGTTCAGTTCAATAAAGATGGTAAATGCGACACTCAATGTACCTTTGGATGCGTAATGCGATACAAACAAAAGAGTTGCAGGGAAGGTGATGAGTCGGTTCCTTACACGCAAGAACGGTGATGCGTCGGTTCCTTGCTCCGGGGGAGGTGATGCGTCAGTTCCCTACTGCTGCGTAGGGGACGGTGATGCGTCGGTTCCTTACCGGAGAGGAGGTGATGCGTCGGTTCTTCACCGCGTGGGGAGGTGATGCGTCGGCTTCTTACTGCGCTTCTGTGGCGATGCGACCCGCAGCACCACGATGCGATGACGACCCGGTGCAATGAAACAAAATGGCGTCTTCCTCTCGATGCGAAACTCAGGGGGCGATGTGTGCACACCCGACGGCCGTGCGGCGACTCAGTGAATCTTCTGAGCCGCGACATGCCCTGCGACACGCTTCTCCGATGATGCGACGGCGACACTCCTCTCCGGTGATGCGAGGCGCTTCGGCGATGCGATAGCGACAGCGGCGGCACGCTTTCTCGGCGATGCGACGACAGCGACATGCTTCTCCCTCTTGAGTCGCGCTTCCAGCTCCCAGCGACACACAGTCTCTCAGAAGGCCCAACACAACAGCAGGCATTTCAAATTCCCAGCAAGGGAATTCAGGGGAGCTGGTTGGTGAAGTCTTGTGTCCTGAGACTTCACAAGGAGGCAAGCTCAATCTTCAAGCCCTTGGAGATGTTCTGCAAGATGATGAAAGTAGAACAAAGTTCCTTTCTCCTTTCTTTGGCAATGAGGCAACCACTGCAGGCCAATCCCTCAAACAGCACACAGCATAGGGATAGTCTCCTCCTACAGCTTCTCTGGTTCCTCTCCTTAGCAAAGGTTTGTCTTGTTTGTTCCAGAAGTGATCTAAAGTCTTGGGGTCAGGGCCCCAGTATTTATACCCATAAATCCTTTGTCCTCTGAAGGCAGATGGTCCTGTACCTAGTCCAAACCAGTTTTGGGTGCATTCTGCCAGGGCACACCTTCTCTCTTTGTCAGTGTGGGCCAGGGTCATCAGGCACACCACAGGAGGTGGAGCCAGCATTGTGGAAGGTAGGCACAGCCCTATTCAGAAACAGGTGCCACTCCTCCCACCACTCTACATGCAGATAGGTCTATTCAGCCCTGTGCTGACTCACCCTGTCTCCTGGAGTCCCCCAGCCCCTGTCACTCACAAAACCAGACATACAATACACAAGCTAGCAGAGGCAGGCTGGATGGTTTAGGCAAGAAAAATACCTACTTTCTAAAAGTGGTATTTTCAAACACAGAATGTTAAAACCAACTTCACTAAAAGATGTATTTTATCATTCTGAGTTCAGGCATACTAAATTCGTTTTTCTACCATGTTCCCTGGGTCAGTTAGGATTATAAGATGTTATAATCAAACTGCCCATTCTGGCCAATGGGGACAGGTATCCTTGCAATAGTGAAAAACAAAACTGGCTGCAATTCACTATCAGGACATGCCACACACACCAGGGCATGTCCTACCTTACACATACAATGCACCCTGCCCTAGGGCCTACCTCAGGGGTGACTAATATGCAGGAAAGGGAAGGTTTAGGGACTGGTAAGTGGGTGCACTTACCAAGTCAACATGGCAGTACCAGACTGCACACAGGCTCTGCGATGGCAGGCCTGAGACACACTTTACAAGCTGCTCCTGTGGGTGGCACAACCAGTGCTGCAAGCCCACCAGCAGCATTTGAGTCACAGGCCCTGGGCACAACCAGTGCACTGTACTAGGGTCTGACAGTGAATCAAATAGGCCAAACATGGAGTCACTAATCCATACATCAATTTATCATAGGGAGCACTTGCACTTTGGCACTGATTAGCAGTGGCAAAGTGCCCAAAGCATCTAATCCAACAAAAACAGGTCAGAAAGAATACAGGAGGAAGGCAAAAAGTTCAGGGATGACCCTGCAAAAAGGGCCAAGTCCAACAGGTCCGTTGTTGTGTAGGCATTTGTCAGCGTGAGTGGGGACTTAGAAGGTGACTCTTTTCTCCACGGGGAGCCAGTGGAGTCTTCGTAGGTGTTGGCTGATGTGTTCGTGCCGCGGGATGCCGAGGATGAGTCTGGCGGTGGTGTTCTGTAATGTCTGGAGTTTGCGGAGTAGGGACTTGTTAATGCCGGAGTAGAGTGCGTTTCCATAGTCCAGTCTGCTTGTGATGAGTGCATGGGTGACTGTCTTCCTTGACTCCATTTGAAGGTCTTGCTGAGGATGCGGAGGGTGTTGAAGCAGCTGGAGGTACGGCGTTGACCTGTCGGTTCATGGTGAGGGATGAGTCGAGTACGAAGCCAAGCTTTTTGGCATGGTCCGAGGGGGTAGGTGGGCTTCCGAGGGCGGTCGGCCACCAGGTGTTGTCCCATGCTGAAGGGGTGGTTCCAAGGACGAGGACTTCTGTCTTCTCGGTGTTGAACTTCAGGCAGCTGTCGGCTGTGTTGGAGGCCGGGGTGGTGGTTAAGGTCTGGCGGCAGTGGAGGCAGGAGAACTGGCCGTGGGTCGTGTTTGGCGAGGCCTGTTGGCAGTCTCTGAGTTTTCCGGGGATGAGTGCATGGAGGGTGGCTGTGCTGTAGCAGTGGGTGGCTCGAGATCCAGGGTTCCTGGCGCTGGTCACGGTCGGGTTGCGGACGGGCGCAGATGGGCTGGCCTTAGGCGCACCTTCGGCGCGATCGCGCAGCGGCCGCCATTTAGTAGGGGAGGAGGGAGGAACAATCAGCTGGGAGGCGGGAAAGGGCGAGGACAGCGGGGCAGGGCCGCAGGGGCAGCAGCGGCGGGAAGTGGTAAGTGCAGGCTCAGAGAAGCCAAAAAACAGATTCAAAAGGGAAAAACAAGGGATAACTGACTGATGTAATCATGCAATGTATCCTCAGGGGGGTGGGAGGGTGGGTAGGACTGCTCCAAACACGGAGCAGGGCATGGGCGGATTGGCATGCCCACTCAAGTGCGCAATGACTGTTTGGCCAGTCCACTCAGTCCGCCCAAAGCAGTCCTGCACACTTCCCTGTTCGCAATGCAGGCTGCATTACAGCCTGCATGGAGAACATGCCCACCCCTCCGGCCCCTGGCTGCATGACTTGTCCTGTTGCCAATTACCAATCCCACCGCCGCATCGCAGCATTGTGATTGACTCAGGGGAAAGAGCCTGGCTGCCTACTTCCTTTTCCTGGAGCAGACGCAGGAGAGCAGGAGCTACGAAGACACGGGACCTGGCTTTGAGGTAAGACTTCCCTCATAAACTTTTTTACAACACCCGCTCACACACACATCCCCACGTCCACGCCCCATCCAGTGTTCTTTCCAGCGTGTACCACCTCACAGCTGTCCAACCCCCCCCAGCACTTCTCAATGGCGGGCGCTGTGCGCCCATGCACAGCAGGCATACCACTCATGTGCCAAAGGCACATCCTTAGTTGCGACGCATGCCATAACATCGCATTCCATTCCAATGCATACTAATACTAGGCACATTGCAACAGTAGAGTAGGTGTTGCATAGCGGAGACATTAATCTCACTATTCCCACTTCAGTGAGTGCAACCCAAAACTAACCTTTGCTCCCCAAACCCAACCGTGAACCCTGGAATTCCTTTTTGAGCCCCCATAACACACCCAAAACTAAAATTTGACCCAAATGCACACCCCAGTTTCCATATTTTACCCCAAAATACACCCCAATTTCCATATTTTTCCCCAAAACACACCCCAATTTCCATATTTTATCCCCCAAGACACACCCCAATAGCCATATTTTTCCCCAAAACACACCCCAATTTCCATATTTTACCCCAAAACACACCCCAATTTCCATATTTTACATCCAAAACCCATACCCACCCGAAAAACTTTAAATTACCGCATTACTGTCCTCAGAATGCATTGTAATCAAATGCGATGTAAAGGCACCTGAGTTGTCGGAGCTGCGTTGTTAACGATGTACTGCCTGCGTTGTAATGGTCGTCTCCCATGCCAAAGGCAACCCATAGGCTACACTGTTTGCGTCCGTCTGCCCCTGGACCGCACTCTGCACCAAGGAGCCTTCCTCTTGGACACTCCACCGCTACGACGCCAGCACCCTCCTCGCCATCAACCCTGGACGCCACCTCGCCTGCCAGGACCAACCTCTGCTCCGGACCGGATATCGCCATCGCCATCACTGACGGCTGCAGTATCACCCACAAGGAGCACCCCAAGCATCAAGGAGGAGGCATTGCCATCACCTACAGAAGCACAATCCGACTGACCATGCAATCTAATGACCCAAGGGTGACCATGGACCACCTCAACTCCCAGATCTGGACCAAGCCCAAGTACATCCTCTGCAGCACCCTCATGTGCAGGCACCCTGGGCCATGGCCTCCCCATTCTCCAATACCATTGTAGACCTAATTGCACCCCAGGGTCTCCCATCCACCAACAACATCCTACTCGGTGAACTCATGTTCCACCTGGACAACCCCAGTGACCAGGACACCACCCCCTCCTGGGGAAGGTCCCCTACATCAGACGCAAGCAGCAAGTCAGCTCAACAAGCCACATAGCAGGACACACGGTCGAGCACGTCACCTCCGCCAGCGGGAACTTCAATTACAGCCACAACACCGGACTCTCCTGGACCGACCATCATTGGTAACATCACGTCTTCACCTTGCCCACCAGACGCCACCGCCATCATCGCACCCCCTCGCAGCTGGATCAAGGCCACCGAAGAACGTCTCGTCAACTCCCTCCCCACCAACACTCCACCAATGCTTCCAAACGATGACACCGCAGCGCGCAGCCACCACCGATGGATCTCCAACAGCGCCGACATTTGGGCACCCCTCATGAACGGCACTGCGTCAGTACCTTCCGCCTGCCTGATGGCAGGCGTGAGGGTGACGCAGTGCCTCAGAGATAGGCTTGGCCCCATGCATTGATGGAGTTGCGTCATGGTTGTGACACGACTGCAGCAATGCGTGACTTTAGCGCAGACAGATACGTCAGGATTCCTGACGTATCTGTCATTACATGCGTTCTGGAGCGCTGTCCAGTGAATACAACGCATCCATGCTGTCGCAAGAATGGCGTAGTGAGTAGTGTTGCAATGCTGTCTTGTCGCAGCGCTGCAACGCTTTTCATGACTGGGGCCCAGGAATGCGCACTATCTTATTGATGGTGCGCATTCCTGCACTGTAGTTTTGTCGCAGCGCTGCAACATTGCTTGCAGCACTGTTTAGCACCAAAACCTGCTGAGATGAGGCCCCAAGTGTTATCCCCATTTTTAAGACCAGCTATTTTCTGGTCTTAAGTAACTGGTTCTAACTACAGTTAGAGACAGTTTTTTTGGTCTTCAGTACTTCAGGGATCCCCTTGTGAATATGGAGTAGTGGGGTTTGCGGCCGTTTTTGCACGGGAACGCCTCTCCTGCATATAGTTATCGCTAACAGAAGTGGCGTTCGTCACAACGGACGTTTTCGCGTAAAAACTGTCGCTAACGGCTGTTAGCGACAGCTTGGTAATAGAGCGATAAAATTAACGAGGCGATAACTCATTGTGAATATGCCCCTAAATGTTTCCGATTTCGGAACGTTCATTTTTCTGCGGTCGTTGATGGCCTAACACCATAATCCCATGTACTAGGCGTTGAGTGTCTCTAACATATACTCACTGATCTTACTGACAAAGTAGTGTGAGGTATTTCACCTCGTGACTCAGACTGTTCATCTTTAGTAGCTGTTTATGCTCCATTGGGCTGGAATGTTAACGGTTTAGTCTAGAATTCTCAAGTTTTTAAAATGTATCTCTGCCACCCAGTCGTTCATTTAGTGATGCGAAATGTGTGAATGTTCGTTCCAACTGGTGTGGTTGATGGTTCAAACTATGCAGCATCTCCATAGGGCACTGAGCACATGAGACGGTTTTAGTCTTATTCTTCTCAACGTTCTCCTCACCTCAGGATGTTTTAATGATACTGTGCATTGCTTTGTGTGGTTCAGGCTCACCTCCTTTTGACTGAAATACAGGTTCGATTGCATATGAATGTAATGTTCAAAATAATGAATGGAGTGGACATGAATCTCAGTGCTTCACTCCTTCCCCACGACATCGGCGCTCCTCAGCGGCCCCAGTCCACCCCAAATGCCTTCACTAATGGGGCAGCTCCCTGTCTGAATCGTTATAGTGAGGAGTAGAGCAAACAACACCGAGCCAAGTAGCTTTGAAATCTGGGCCTGTGGAACATTGGACCTGGCAAGGTGACTGCCGTCGTGAATGGGCCCCGGGATGCTGCCGGAGCAGTGAGTCAGCTCCGAGGGATTCCCGGATTCTGGGCCGTGACACATGGAGAGAGTGATCTGTGGAAACCAGGCAGACCACAGGAAACAGACGCAGCAGGTGTACGAGCCTCAGAAGGGGCCAGGAGGGTAGCAGAGAGCCGACTGTCACGCAACAGGCGGGCACCTCACACTGGAAGGCAACCAGCGCCCACGGGAACAGAAGAAAACAATGGTAGGGGAGCCTTGGTCCTAAATAATGAATTGCCCCTGAAGAGTGCGTGAGGCAGCCTATGAGGCACAGAGGTGGGGGAGGTCACATTGGGCAGGGAGCAGGATCTGGTATTGACACAAACCGAGTCGGGGTGTGCAGTTCCCCTGATGTAAGACAAGACAAGTGAAGATCAATTGGGCAGCATACATTTAACATTGGCCTGCCTTGTAATAGACATTGCTGCAGTGTTCTGCAGCTACAATACAGCCAGTGTGAGAGGATGTTTGGAATCCATGGGGAGTGCTGAGTGCCCTTCTGTGCGACCTCTTTCTTAGAGAATAGTGAAAGGAGGGTAACATGGCACCTCTATGGGCTGCATTGTCACAGCTCTGCTGACAGCAAAATGGGGGAAACCTGATAAAGGCGAAAGACATTCTCCTTCACCTCACCAACCCTCAGAACGAGAAGAAGAGCAGGCTCACTTGGCAAACATCTTACAAGACTTCCTGCATCAAATTGTAACGGAAATAATGTATGAGGGGACTCCTACTGCAGTGGAAGGTACTGACACTTTAGTCTATGTATAGTAGCCCCTAAACCAAACCTGCAACAGACCAAAGGAGCATCCTACCAGAATTCATAGCGCGCACAGAGCACTTGCTGCTGGAAGCCACTGAGAAGTTCCTTTGGATTTAGGCTCTCATTATGAGTGACCTCTTAAATTCCTATGTGTTCAGTAGCAACAGTTACCGATCCCATCTGAATTATGAAATCTTCAGAAACACATTTTTTTCTTTTAACTTTCAGCCACAGATTTGGCAGCTAAAAGCAGCCCAAATCTCTGGATGAAAGTCTGACCCAAAAAGGAGCAATTACCATGGCAATCAGAACCCGATATTACCAATTCCCTTCCATAATACCTTATTTCTTAGTAGACTCTCAGGGTTCAAATCATAATGGGCTGGATTTTTGCTACCTTTGGAGTTACAGGTACCCCTGTTATCCATAACTCCGGAGGTTGAGGAAAATCCAGTTCATTTACAGGACCTTTCATAATGAGGACCTTTGTAGCTGGGAACCACTTCTTTGATGAAAATAGGGTAAGCATGGAGCTAGCATGCAATGACAGCAGGATCAACTTTGAAGGCAGCAAACCGCTGTTCTTCAAGCACCTGGGTGCTAGCGTCCTGAGTTGGAAGAAGGAACTCTCAAAGGACGCAGCATATCAACGGGGATATCCATTTGGGTTGATATTTTCCTGGAACTCTTGAAAAAAGCATCCTTAAGGCACTCAAGGAGGCCCATTCTAATCTTGCAAGTTTGAATGAGGAGACGTCACAAAAGGCAGCTTAAATGAGACTGAAACAAGGTAGAGGGAGGTGATCTTGGATGATTGTGTGAGGACACAGAAAAAGGAACTCGCCTCCAAAATTGAAATTTAACAATGTGAGAAAATATCCCTTTTTGAGTGATCACCTCCATCTTTTTGCTGAACGTTATTGCTGATTTTGAGGCCCTGCACACTGGGCCACTGCTGTCAAGTGTCCAGTGTACGTGTTTTGACCCTTAAAACATGTAGATCTTGCCTAATCTAGTCCTGGGCGTAGTTCGCAGAGTTTTGCTACACGGAACTCCGCGAAGTTACAAAAAACTCTGCGAAGTTCCGCGAGTGGCGGATTGCAGTGCGAACTGCAGTTTGTGCTGGTATTCCTGCCGCTCGGGAGCAGCAGCTCGCACTTGCGAACTTACCTTTCGCGATCGAAGACTTATCGTTTGCGATCGCAAGCGGGGGAAAACTCTGCTGCACATCGCGAAGCGGAGTTTTCTGCACTCCGCGAGCTCGGCAGAGTGCGGAGTGCAGAAAACTCAGCAAACACCGCGAACGGAGCGAAGTTCACCGCCCAGGCCTAGCCTAATCCCTGCTTGACATTGTAAAACATGCAGTGCAACCTGTTACCATAATCTTTTTTGACAGGTAAAAACCTCCTGTTTCAATATTAGTAAGTCAGCTCTATGTAAGCCTTGTAGCACACACAGTAGGGTGCATGGCATTTAAAAGTGAGACATATAGAAAATGTATGTTACCATGCCCTGTATTGACAAGCCCCTGAAAGCTATTTTCACTGTGTCATGCTTAGATGTTCCATGTAGTAAAAAATAAAGATAGAACCACTAATACTGCTTTCTCAGGAATAGGAAAAGCTAGAAAAATAATTGAACCACAATTTTAAGTAGTTATTAAAAATCCAATTGAAAGGTGAAGATCGATTTTTAATACATATTAAGGAAAAGTAATAGTTAGAAAGTTACCCTTTACCTGCCTAAACTCTCAAAATTCTAATGAGCATAGCCTCTGCCAGCTCCCAGACTATTCTCAAACCCAGGAATAGGTGTGAAAGAGGTGTGAAATTCTTCCCAGGAGCAAGCAATAAGCTGACCTTAATGGGAAGAGATGACTTCTCTGAACACTACAGAATATTGAGAGTGGGGGCTGTTGGCATCCTGTCGAGAACACACTGTCAAATCCTACTTGAAAGTTCTATTAAAGCATATGTAAAATGAGAGAACAGGATTCCTGTGTAGCCCATGTTTGGTTGCTGAAGGAACTGCTTTTTCGTTACAGATTTCTGTCTCTGGGTTTGTTGTGGGTACAGTGCCTGCTTCAAACTGGATTCTGTGTTAGATGTGGGAGGACATTACTGATTTCCCTATGACACTCCCACACACACCTCCAGCCCTCAGAGTCAAAGGTTAGTGTGGCCGTAGACTCACCATACTGAAAATTCACTGGTACATGGCAATGGGCCTGTTTGCAGTAAGGCAAGCAGGACACACAAAAAAGTGGTCAAGGATGCTTTCGTGAACTTTTGCCCCATTGGATATTGAATGCCTAGGAGTCATCCCCACCCTTTAGTAACTGCCAGTCACAAAGGTGGCACCATAATACACCCCATCAGAACCCTGCTGGACTTGCGAAAGAATACCAGGCGGATGAAACCTGCTGCACTTGGAATCTGTGGCCTGTGAGAAGGATCTGAGCAGGATGGACCCCCTTCCACTTGAAATCCAAGGATAAAAAGATCTCCAAGGATCATTTGGCTAAACTTCTGGGTGGCTCCAGAAGCAAATAAAAGCTGAAGATGACATTCCAGTGAAGAAATTCAGCTGACTAATGATAAGACGACCTGGGCTGGACTTTGCTGTTGTTCTCTGCTAGACACCTTGAGAGTCTCTAAGTGCTCCCCCAGAGGTCATAGGTGCATTGCATGTTGTTAGATTAGGGTGGTCTTCTCCCAAACATTTTGACTGTTTACCTCCTCTTTTTGCTGTTTCTTTTTGTTGACCCTAGGACTCTGAGCACTTTACCACTGATATCCAGTGCTAAACTGTGTGTACTTCTCCCCTAAATATGGTTACTTTGGTTTATCTACAACTGGGATATTTAATTTATCTGTAAGTCCCTAGTAGAGTGCACTACCTGTGCCCAGGGCCTGTAAATTACATGCTGCTAGTGGGCCTGCTGCACTGCTTGTGCCTGCCACACATGTAGCCCTTTAAACATGTCTGAGGCCTGCCACTGCAGAGCCTGTGTGTGCAGTTTTTCTGCAATGTCGACTTGGCATTTGAAACCCCTTGCCAAGCCTTAAACTCCACTTTTATTGCACATAAGTCACCCTTAACGTGTTTTTAAGTTTTGCATGTCCTGGTAGTGAAAAACACCCCAATTCATTTTTTTCGCTTCTGTGAGGCCTACTCCTCTCAAAGGTTAACATTGAAAATTCCTTATTACACCTTAAGCTGTTATTCCTATTGAGAAGGAGTAGCCCTGTCATGTTTTATATCACTGGAATGGTAATGAAAAATCCTCTTTACTGGTTAAGCTGGATTTAACATTACTATTTTAGAAATACCACTTGTAGAAAGTGGCATTTCTCTGCTCTTAAAGCTCTGTGTGCCTGCAGTCTGTCTCCAATACACATCTGTGGTGGGTAACATCCTGACTTTCTGCATTCCCGCTAGACAGCCACAGACAAAGAAGATTAGGTGTGTCTGAGTGCCCATCTGCATCCTGATGACTCATCCTGGCCAAGATGGGAGATGGGAGATGACACACCTGAATAGGCAGTGTTATGTCCTCACACAAAGGGTTAATTATCCCCCCTGTAGTGAGTCTGGAGCCGGGGATAGGAAGAAAGGACCTCTCTGCACTTCTTTGAAGTCACCCCCACTTCAGTCTCATAATGAAACTTGAGGGCCCCCCCTGCAAAGTACATGGAGGGGGCCCCCCATACTCCAGACTCAGTCTGGAGCTCCCAAGCCAGGGGTCAGTTGCCCATGCACAGTGTCGGAGGGGGCAGGTCCGTATCGCAGGGGCTAATGTTATGCCACTGAACAGAGACAGAGGCACGTATTTCAGATCCACCTTTAATACCATTCATTTTCATAAATGCTTTTAGTCAAGGGTCCTTGTAACGTGGTATTTGCCACATATTTGTTCCCAAAATCTCTTGGGGCATATCATAAATCTTCCTTGACTTTGTCTTTCAGTCTGGTCTAGATTTTGCCACTGTTCCTGGTGCAAAGTGCTTCACAACGCACTGTTTGGTTCTACTTTGCCTCTACCATCCCTAGGAGTACCCCAAACCTTACTTTAAAACATTGATGAAATCTTATTTCTTTTCACAAATTTTTTAATGTGCAAAAAAAAGATTATTTGCTATTGCCACAGATGTCCCTAGAATGCCACTGAGGGACAGCAGGCCGCAAAATATTCAGTAACATTGTTTAAGCTCCACCCAGTTTTGACCAGACACATTGGGCAATTGTGCATGCAAATGCACAATTTCCATAAAATAAGTAAAATAATAACATAACACTATCAAAAATAGCAATAAAAAGCTTTGCACGTATTATCTTTCTACATTGTTAAATGTTTTCAAAAATCCAGGTTGGGAACCACCCTTCCATCTCCTCCTGACCTCCCTTTTATTTTGGTGTTTACTGGGGCCTATGCTCCCCAAAACCTACACTCCTGGCTCAGGACATGTATGGAAGCTTGATGCCTTGGCATCTCATGCGTCCTAACCTGGCTTCCTGAACCCTCTGCTATTGCCGTGCTAAAACCCACACCGAGCTCTGTCAATGCACTTCTGTCTGAAGCTTGAAGCCCCCATCGCACCTCTTCAAGCCAGAGGCCTCCCAACTTCCATCCAGAGGGCCTAGCATACCCCATGCGTAACTCCAGGCTAGTGCCCATCTCTGTTCTGCACAGCGCTAGCTGTGCTTACCAACGCCATGCACGTCCCAATGTTACATTGCACGACTGTCTTAGCAACAGAGAACATCCACCTTATTTATACATACCTTATGCAAAAATGGCTCATAATTCTTGGGGCTGGAGTTTACATTTACATTTCTTGTCTGAAATAAAACTATCTGCTATGGTGCAATTTAGATACTAGAAGCTCTGGCTATGCTGTAAAAGGCGTCACGCATTGCAAGTGACTGCAAAGGAAATGGAGAGGCAGCAGGGGTGCTTGCGGAGCACAGTACATGCACTTGCATAGTCAGACGCACTAAATTTCATACACAATAACTGACTATACATTTCCTCAAACCAGAAATTGCAAACCTCTAATCACTGACACCCACACATCATGAAAAATGAACCACTACGTCTCATGCAGATTTACCCACCCATCTGATGAATTTAACACCAGACTGCTCAATTGGTTGCATGTATGTACGTAATTCTGAATGCTTCTCTATTTACCCTACAGAGGGCCTGGAGAAGGATACCCAACTGGCCTCATTATATTATAAATCCAATACCAAAAAACGATTTACACAAACAGACATAGTGGCCTCTAAAGCTGCTAACCTGCATGCACCAGGACATAGGGTTGCAAGCCTATATGATGCTTGATATTTCGTTTTACAAATGGGGCTGACTCAAGCATTGTGACTCTTTGGGTGGGTGGGTTTTAACACCTCCTTTGGCAGTAAAACACCTGAAGTTCCACTGAGTAGTTGGCATGAACCCCGAGCAGCGGTTGATGCAGTGATGCAGCTAAGAAGGTGTTCTTTTAATGGGCCCTGAATTGCAGAAGTGGCTGAGAATTTAAAATGTATGCCAGTAAACGGAGAGCCTGCAGGGAGTGGTCCATACCGACGAGCGTGGTCTTTAACAGTAAGGCGATCATAGGGCCACAGGCTCACAGTCGCAATATCGCAATGGCTCACGTCTTCCAACCCCAGAGTCCCTGAATACAGCAGACCCCACCGCAAGACATGGTATTGTGATATTGCGACTACTAGTTAACTTTACTCATCTCACCTGTGACCTGCACCTTCGGTAGCAGGCGCAGACCACTGGCTAATTATGGTCCCACCATATGTGCAGTTTACATTGCGCATGACACAATAAGTCACACTCTGCGCCCCACCCTGAAGACCATGCAGCGTACAATGCACCATGTGTAATGAATCATGTGAACGTCCTGGCGCAGAGTGCCGGCATGTGTCCGCATGAGCGTAACTGTAAAACTAACTGGTCCCAGACCCAGTCAGTGAGCGCACTGCACTGAGGGGCCCCCCGCCATGCGAGGACCTATGTTATGCAAATGCCCCACTTGAAAGGCACAACTAGGTATAAGTACTGGGTCACTGGCCCAACCAAATCAGACACTGCTGGACCTGTAAAGAAACTCTGTCAGGAAGAAAGACTGCTGTGCTGTTACAAGGACTGTCACTCTTCGAACTGCTGCTCTGAAAAAACTGCTTTCCTGCTGTGCTGCCCTGCTGCCTGCTTCCCTCTGACCCTGCTCAGGAAGAACTGGACTCTGCTTGAACCCAGAGTGAACTCAAGGGTCTGTGGGCTTGCCTCCTGTTTTTGAGACTCAGGGATATCAAAGTCTCATGTCCTGCTCCTGTGCCTGATTCATTGGAAGTGGGCCTATGTGCTTTCTCCAGTCGAACTAATGCATCGCCTGTCTGCATGTAGCATAACCGACACATTGTCGCTGTTGCAGGAGCAGAATCGGCACATCACACTCAGAACCAGCACAGAACCAACGCATTGGAACCAAGACATCGCCACTGCTGCAGTATGGGAAGATCAGCGCATCCTCTCGACTGCGTAGAGAAACCCGGTGCATCGTATACAGAACCAACACCTCTAGGCTCAGCGCATCGTCTTCGGAACTAGCGCATTGCCACCAATGCGTTAAGAAAATCACTTGGCTGCATCCCGCATCTCACTGTTGCGACCAGGATCAAGGTGCTCAGTTCAGGAGGCAGTGCATGGCTCCTGTGTCAGGCCTGTGTTCCATCACGATCGGCCTGAACTCTTGAGTTTGCCCCTGTTCCCCATAGGCGCTTATTGCTTCTAAGTGCTGTTTTTACATTTAATCTTTAAAAATTCATATCTCGACTGCTATTTATTGGAGTTTTGTCATTTTGGTTTTATTTAATTTATACAAATCATATTTATTCTTCTAAATGGATATGGAGTCTTTTTGTGGTGTTTTCACTGTGTTACTGTTTGAAGTTTTGCACAATTGCTTTACAAATTTCCTCTTAAGTTAAGCCTGCCTGTTTTGTGCCAAGCCACCAGAGGGTAAGCTCAGGTTAACTTGTGGTGTGTATCAGACTTACCCTGACTAGGATTGAGGTTCCTTCTTGGAACGGGGGCATACCTCTGCCAACCAGAAACCCAATTTCTAACAAATGTGTACTCCTATGAGTGTTTGGGTACAAAGCGAAATTAAGTAACTTTTTCAAAACTTTTTGTTCCAGACCTTAAGAGCTTCTAGAGAACCAACCACGAAAAGTAACCAACTGGCAGTTCCACAGCATCATATTGAATTTTAGGTTTATACCACGTGGAGGAGAGTTTTTTCTTAGAAACACAACAAAATCCCTTTTCAGATTGGGACTTGGAAATATTTTCGAAATTTCCTACTTCCAAGGCCTAGCAAGGCCAATCTACTTCTTACTCTCGACCAGTGCCCCATCACGGTTTGCCTCAATCACACCTAGCTCCCTGTCACAATTGGTGGTGAAATGTTCTTGGTGCTATTTTCTCTAAAATCTTAAAAAATGTATACCGCTGGTTGCCTTTATTGGATTTTACATTTTAGTGTCATTTAATTCATTACATTTTGTTCTATTTTTATACATTGGAGTGGGGTTTTATTGTGTGTTGTTTTTTTAACTTTTTAACTGTTTTGGTACTTCTAAATGTTTTACATATTTCTCTAAGTTAAGCCTATCTGCTCTGTGTCATAGCTACCAGGAGCTGAAGTAAGCTTTACTGAAGCCATTGACCAGACATAACAAGTTAGTGACTTTATTATATGTGTGAACTACCATCCAACCAAGCAATACTTCTCTTTCTCACAAGCAAGCGAAGCAGGCCACATTAATAGAAGATGGAAAACTTAGAAGAAAACAAATCCATATGGAACAATATAGAACTGACAGTGGACCCAAAAACTCCAGTTGGCTCAGGAAATCCCAAAAATCAAAGTTGACTCCAGGCTAAGCTGGTCAAGACATGAGAGAAATCAAGGGAATGGGAGAGTTGGAATGAAGATTAGGATCCAGGTCTATTTAAGATGAGAAGTCCAGTTGAGAACTATGTTATTGCTATTAATGTTTACAATAACGTGAGTCGCCACATGGGTGTATTACAAGAGGCATGCTATCTTACCTTGCCCAAAGTGAAAGGAGAATTGCACTACATTTTATACATTCTAGACCCAAGATGTTGGCGTTTGGGGATATTTCATGATTTTAAGAGGTGGGGGAGTGGGGAGAAGTGCTAATTGGCTTATATAGCATCATGCTCATATTGAGAATCAGTCTACACAGGAAGGAAGCTGAGATGACAATGTATTTTAGAGCGCACATTGGACTCTTATTCATTTGCTACCACAGATAGGATCCTAGAGAATGGTTGAAATAGTCAGACTCACCACTTCAGGTCTAAACTTAGACTTTATGTCTAAAGTTAGACTTCAGGTCTAAATTTAGACTTCAGGTCTAAAATTAGACTTCAGGTCTAAGCTTTCCTTTGTTAATCGGCCCTCAATGTCAAGCAGGAAGCTTTTCTTAAGGCCAGTGTATCAGAACTATTCAAAGGAGAGAAGGGGACCTTATTAATGATGGGAAGGCCTGAACTTCGCACTAGATCCTGTAACTCAGCAATCAGCAAAGATATAATGAGGGGAGAAAGTCTCATGTGGAATTGGGAAGTGATTGAAAGAAGTGGCGCTGTTAGATTACTTGTGGTACTTACATGTGAAGGAGGTAAATTATACCATCTACTCATTATCCCATATCCCATTGTTCCAAGGTTGTATTAAATCATCTTGACAAATAGATTATGTGCAGATCTAGAGGCAGTCAGCATAGTCAATTTTGCCACATCTGACTACACATCAATTAGAATTCACCTACATTGCACTTGATGTGCACCACCCAACATACATGGCACTTAAGTAAATTCCTTTTACATGACCCAGTACAGTATCCCACAGAATAAAACTATATGACAAATAATGACTCTCTGGACATTTCCGTGGGTGTGCTTTGGGACACCCTAATGTCTGTATTTAAGGAGAAGTTCATATCTGCAACATTACATATGAACTCGCTTTTGGAGTGGCTGAGGGAGAACCTGGAGCGCTAACTAGCACACCTGGAGAGAAAACACAAAGTTTCAGGCTTGAATACAATTTGGTAGCTGATCATAGCAGTGCAGGTGAAATCACTAGACTATGACTAGGTGAATTAAATGCTTCATTGCTTAATAAGCAGGCATACTACTGATCATGGACTAGACCTGGGAATCTGATAAATTAAAGGCAAAAAAACACAGGAGAGAGTTCTAAAAATTACAGAGAAAGGAGGGGAGCCAGTAGGGGGTGACAAAGGCATAGGTGACACAGCAGGTGACAAAGGCATAGGTGACACTCTACAGCAAAGAACACACACCACCTAAAGAAATTGATCTGTATCTCCAGGGGCACCTTAAATATATTATTCCTGTAAAATGGAGTAGTAATCTGGATGATCCTATAGAGCCAGCTGAGTGATATGTATAATTAATAAACTAAATCAGGTAAATACCTCAGTGCCAGATGGATACCCAGCTATCTTTTACAAAACATTCTGTACCTCTCTGACTGTTACATTAACTAAGATATACAATAGCTTTGGGGAGACTAGGGAGATAGCTGACACAATGAATGAAGTAGTCATGTGCTCATACCCTAACCAGCAAAGCAACCCACAAGTTGTCCCTCATGTAGACCTACTTCTCTCCTAAATACTGGTATAAATATCTTCACCAGTATCCTAGTGGTGACAATACCAAAAACCGCTGCCTATCATAGAAAACACCCAGACAATGTGCAAAATGTCCTGCTGCAGTTGTATATCAAAAATGCAGTTCGCAGAGTTGACTGGACAAGGATGGAACAGGTTCTTTCCAATAAGGACTTTGGGCATCAATTCCTAAACTGTGCCCCAGCTAATTATCACTCACCTTGGTTCCACATATGGGTGAACAGAACTACCTCTGAGACATTCCACATCAAGTGCAACACTAGGCAAGGATATCCACTGTCACATCTATTATTTGTACTCAGATTGCATTTTGACTAATGAGGTCTGAACGAGAGAAGATATAAGAGGAATTAAGATAGGGCAAGGTGATCACAAACTAACAATGTTTGAAGATGACATTAAGGTCTCACACCACTACCTGTCTGCTTCAGTGGGGGCACTCATTGAAGAATGAACATAGAATCATTTTGTCTTGGGTTTTAAGATTAGATGAATATATGAAATTTGGAAGCATTACTATTATGCCACATCTAAGTCAGGTGCTCCAAAAATTGCTTTCTATCATATGGGATACCAAAGCTATAACTGGGGTGTCAAGTGAGACCACTCTATTACAATGGATTAGAGGTGTGCAAAATTTCTGTAATTTGTTTCACTTATTATGCAACATTTTGACAAATTATGTGTAATTACGTGAAATGCAAATGTCATTATGCGCTATATTGTTGCACGAAATGTACCCTTGCATCATTTTTGACACAAGGTGCAACAAAACAAAAGCAACACAAAAAACTGTTGCCTGCATTCTCTTCTCCCCATGAGTTCGTGGTGATTTTGTCCCCGAAATGACACTTATTTTTATAAATGTTCATTGAGAATGGCACATAATTGCATAAGGTGATGTAGTGGCATAAATTTAGGAAATTTGCGAAACAAGCGTAATGTGAAATCCCAAAATTATGCAAATGACACCCAAAGTGATTTAAATTTTTCTCAGGACCACTAAAAATAAAACTTAACTATTCTCAGTAAAAATAATTGAAAAAAGAACTGCAGAAATGAAACCTACAGTACTTCTCTTGCCTTGGCTGAGTGGCCATAATTAAAATGAGTATTCTATCTAAGATGCTCTACTTCTTGCATTCCCTTTCGATTACACTACCTCAGGCAAGTCTTATAGTTCCTAATAAACACATTTATATATAGTTAAATAAAAATCCTGAGAACTGCAGCGAAACACATGCAGGATGGATTCACAAGGTGCATTTGCGGTGCCTAAGATACACACCTACACTTAGGGGAATTGGAGAAAATGGAAACCTGCAAATAGCGGTGTGAAATAGATCATCTAATAGCTGCCACCGCTCCTTCGAAGGCCCAGGATTACATAGACCAAACGTAAGTGGAACATTATACTCTTCCTCCCTTACACAAGTGATATTAGCAGTATGGGACAAGGTTGCAATCTGAAAGGGATTCCCATCATTTCCCTTTGTCTTTATTCCTATATGATGTTTTGTTCAGGTCAGCAATGGATGAGAATTCCTTTCTGAAATGGAGAAAAAACGAGTGCCTGATGGTGGGATTGCTGTTTAGGAATGGACACTTTAGTTGAATGCTGCACAGGTCCTCACTTTGTGTAAGTTATATGTATGGACTGAAACATATGAATTAAGCTATTTGGATAAGAGAACATAAAGAAATATATGAGAAAGAAGAGTTGTCGTCGGGTTGGGTGGGGGGTGGTGAGGAGGGGAGATGGGAGTTCAAATTATCTTTGTTCACTGTTCTTCACCATTATTGTTGTGCTGGGTGATGTGTGCATCAAGATATTTAATTAAATATTTGTATTATCCCAATGGCAGAACTACAGCAGTTGCAAAAGATACTGTAGGAGAAACAGCTGGAATTGCGAGCCTTAGTTGCCATCTTGAACTACAATTGGGATGGGATAAAACTGTCTCATTCCTTGCCATCTTGGTCTCAGTCTTAAGGTCATTTTGAACTACCAGCTGCCTATGACTTTTGCTTTAATACATGCTAACAGCGTATTGGTAAGATGGTACTTTGCAAAGAAATCAGTGCTCAAAAGCTGTGGGCTATTTGTAAGGAATCATGCAGGAAACAGATCAATCAAGGGAATGCAAGAAGGTATGACCAACATGATATGCAAAATTCAAATTACATCTGGCCTTGACACTAGGATTTTAAGACCATTAAGAAAGATTCTTCTATATTGTAAGGAGGCATCCATGGGACATACATCAAAGTGCATCTAAAAGTACTCCCACTATTCTCATCCTGTATAAAATCTGATATGTCACTGACAGAGGTATTACAAATGTACTTAGCATACGCAACGGATCAATTCAGGGACCATGCAAATGTCATGTGGTCCTAGTACATTGCCCCCTTCTGTGATTGTGCCTTACACCTGCTTCAGAAACGGATCAAATCATGGACCATGTGCAGACACTAGAAGTGGGGAAATGATGGGTGGTAGGAATTTTATGGTTACCCACAGATTCTGTAAGTTTCCAAGTGATCTTCAGAAATGTATGGGTTTAGTATGGTTCCCTGTTTGCCAGCTGGCCTTGAGCTCGAATAGTGCAGACATCTAGCATGGCAAGTGAGAGGAAATTGGGATTTACCCCCACTTACTGGTCCATATATCAAAACTATGGCTAAAAGAATTAAAATTTTCTCTTGCTTGGCATGGGGATCAGGATGCTCTAGAACACAGGGAAGCATGACAACAGTACTCCCAATGGTTCTCTCATGTTGCCTCATGCTCAGGGGCAGAGTTGTGACTCATAGCACTGACAAAAATTGAAAACTGGCCAAGCTGTTAGCGTGGTCTGCTTCCACTTCGTTTTGGTGGTATGTCAGTAATCGCAATGCATCAAGTGGAACAGTAAAACAAAAGTAATCAAACTCCAGATGCAAGGGAAGCTTTTTCCTTGTGTGCCAATTTTTTGTTTTTTTTTAAGATTTCTTTTAGTGTTTAAAACAGAAGCATTTTCTTTTTCCTAATGAGGACAGCCAGTTGGCATCCTGAGCACTAATGAGGAATAATGATTCCTAATGGATGGACTAATCTATAATAATGAGATCACCACCTTCTGTCTCACTACTTGAATACATGTTAGCAAGTAGCACTTTGAAAGTTTAAGTTATGCACATGACTTTTATGAATTTCTGAAGAGAAAATAAAACCTAAATTGATTTTCAAATTGATGTATATATTTAATGTGCAAACTGAAGATAAGAATTGTTCAATGGCAGATAATAGGAATGTGTCTGTTTATGAGAAGTACTCATCTGTTTGTGTTGATGAATGAATAATCAACTTCTTGTTGTGATTGTGAACAAGGTGAAAACGCTAAAACATGTTGACCATCTGCCATAGGAGATATGAAATGTGGAAATGAACACCAGCATTGCACAAAGCTAGATGAATGCAGTCTATTAATTTCAACTGATTTTCTGGTGTTCTTTACATACCGATGTTTTGTCGTCTGTTCTCAGCAGGTTTGCACCAGCCTGCAATGTGCTTGATGCATTGCTGTTGCTGGCTTGCTTTCTATATTTAAATGTCAAACTGATTTAACTAATTTACCTTTAATTACTACTGAGTGTTAGTTTAATTCCCTGATACCGTTGTTTTCTATAGAAGTGTGTTGTTATACATGTTGTTGTTCATGTATGGAACTTGACTTACTGCAGTGCTGGGTTGGAGTATGTTTAATCCTTTTTTGACACTTTTAATTCTTATTTGTGAATTTTAATGGACTTAGGGGCATATTTATAAAGGACTTGCATCGGGTGTGTCAAGGGAAAAGACAGGCTAGACCAAGCATGAATGTATAAAATTATTGCAGGACATCCAACACTAAATCAGACGACATAGTGGTTGATTATTATCAAAAATATATTTTTATTTTATATATATTGTTTCATCATTCTTTTCTTTAAATATCATAAAGATATGATTCTATATATTTAATAGTCACAATGTATCAACAACATATATTCACAATGCATTAACAACATATAACACAAATCACATAGATTATAGATTAAAACAAACACTGTGCTGATATAAATTGATGCAGCATCCTTTCTTTTATGTTTCCAATAAAGTCCAGATCAATATGGACAGAAAGGGGGGGTCGGCGGTAGATGAGACTGGTGTCTTGCATCGGGTGAGTGTCATATAGTGTGACACAGGGTGTTGCAAGCAGTAAATCAGATTTAAGAAACGATGCAAGGGCACAAATGCATTGTTTTCTGGCAATTGCATGGTGCAACTGCTGCACCACATCCAGCTGTCACACAGGAATTAATTTATGCAATGTAGGCTTCCTGTGCAAAATCCATTGCAAATGTAATACAGTGGTATTCAACATCATATCACTGCATCAATCATCATGGCGTAGCGCAATGCAACAATAGAAATGCGTCAGAATTGCTGTGCATCGGCAAACTAGGCGTAGGAAATGATGGAGTGGCTGTAGTACAAAATTCACACCATCACAGTACACTCTAGCAAGCTCAGCTACGCCATGGAGGTTGTTATACTGCAATTGGGAGTAGGTAGGAAACAACCACATAGGCAGCGAAGGAAGAAGGAGCATGTTTTCAGTCAGTGCATATCCCTCATTCACCTGAGGGAGGAGGAGGTCATACAGTTTTACAGACTGAAGAGGGAGTCCATCGTGGATTTGTTGGAGAAGACGGTACTAAGTGTCCAGCCAGCAACTGCAAGACCAATGCCATCCCACCACACGTAATAGTGATGTCTGTGCTACACATGTTG
This sequence comes from Calotriton arnoldi, assembly GCA_963921515.1. Classification (NCBI taxonomy): domain Eukaryota; kingdom Metazoa; phylum Chordata; class Amphibia; order Caudata; family Salamandridae; genus Calotriton; species Calotriton arnoldi. The sequence goes on along the minus strand of CAWUFW010005504.1, from coordinate 836,570 downwards.
GCCTCAGGATTCTTTCAAATCACATCGGCCAGACTGGCTGGCATTTCACAGGAAGCATTTTTTGCCCTTCTCCCATCTGTGTTGGATGCCATCACAAAACAAACACCCAAGTAGGTTTTCTTCCCCAAAACCACCCAACAACAACTGGATACCAAGCAAGGCTTCTACAACATTGCTGGATTCCCTCATAGGGTTGATGCCATTGATTGCAATTTGTGCCCCCTGCAGTCACATCACACCTGTACAAAAACAGATTACTCATAAATGTCCAGGCAATAGTGGACCATCATGGAATGTTCATCAGTGTCCTTGCCAAATACCCAGGAAGTGCACATGATGCATACATCTTTCACAACAGTACCATCAATGAGCGGTTTCAGAATGGCAGATATGGGACTAGCCTACTCATTGGTAGGGAAAACAGAACTATTCAATATACCAACTAACAAGTTGTAAGGTATGACATATTAGCCATCTCCATGTTTGTGTCTGGATATTGTATCATGTGTAAATAGTGATAGTATCTTATTCTAACATGTAGCCAATGATGACATTTTGTGTGATTCCCTCACTTATTCTACAATGGAAGTAGGAAAAATCCCACAGTGAGAAGTATTGTGTCATCTCACACTGTGTGAGAGGACAGAATCACAATTTCTGCAATGTTGAACACATCAACTGACAAATCATGTGGTCCACGCTTATTTTCAATATAATAACAAACGATAAACCTTAGAAAAGTTTGAGATGTATGTATGTGCAATGGTGTGGCAAGTCTGGATTAGTTGTAAATTTCCTACTAAAATAAGTCATTGACCAGACCTTGTGTTCCTAAGCATATGTGTCACACATGGCAGTATATCTGTAGGCAGATCAAAGGATCTGGAGCACGAATGGACGAAGAACATCTACATTCTATGTCTGTCATGTACTGAAAGTGTAGTATCAAATCTTGTTTCAATTTGTACTCTAGGTACATATATGATGCCAAAAGATCAAAGTAAAGCTAATTCCCAGGCATTCCAACATTCAAGGTCCAAATAAACACATAGATAATAAGCCACATTGACATACTTCATCAATTTGAGAGATGAACAATTTAATGCCTCAAGTTGGCCACATTTCCTGCATCTCAGTCCTTTAATGTAATACTGAAGTAGTGAATAAATAGACTGTGAAAGATGTTATACATTAGGAAATGGCCTAGGTGAAATGTAACCAAGGTAAGGTATCACAGTGTACTTACAATCAAACTTTGAGCTGTCTCATGCTAAGGAAATGGTGTAAGAATCAAGGTATTTAAGTACAGATTCGCCAACAAGTCAGAATTACATACATACATACATGTAAATACCAAAAGTGTTGTGTACAGGTTTGTAGTACAACGTCACTTATTTCAATATCATGTTCTCCCATACAAAAAAGGGCTACATTACAATACCTATGTGTTAATCTAAGTTCAGCAAGACAACTTGCCAGGCAAAAAGCATTAACTGATGAATGAATAAACCAAATTTAAATATCCATGTTACATGTCAAATAATGGTTACTTTTACTAAGCAACTAGCCAAGCACATTTATGTAAACTAATTTAAGGGCATGCAAAAGTTATGTAGGCAAGCAAAGACATCATAGGTGAGAAAAGGACAAATGTATGTGTGAGTGTCAACCTTGTTGTCACTGTCACTATCTACATAGTTCAAAATGTGTGTAAGATAATCTGATCCTAAGTTGGATACATTGCATGCATATTGAGTGCAATTCTCATGCAGCTGATACAAATATTCCAACTTACTTATCATAGTAATCTTCTGGCTAAACATGAAAGTTAGCATGTTGATGTGTTGTATGTCTTACAACATGTATAATGTGTTCAATGACCCATATATGTTGAATATACATGTGTAAAGCACTGTCCAACAGTACATAAGACATATCTGTTAAAAGTTAAAGAAACATGTATGATTTTGCCTCCATACATAACACACATACTTACTTATGTCTAAGCAACAATGTACCAAATCATCGAATGTTGGGTTTTTCCACTTTTTAGGTGACCAAGGATATGGTTTACAGCCATAGATCATGACCTCATATCAAAATCCCCAGATGCATGGGCAGAAAAAATGTAATTTGGTTCCGAGCAAAACTCAAAATGTTGTGGAGCAAAATTTTGGCGTCCTAAAGTCCTGTTTCTGCTGCCTCGACAAATCAGGTGGAAGACTTCTGTACTCGCCTCCTATGCCCTGCAAGATTATTTTAGTCTGTGCAATATTGCATAACATCTGTGTAAGAAAATGCCTCTTTTTGCATGTTCACACCCTCATTTTTGGCTGATGTTGTGGGTTTTTTGACTCTGAGAGTGAACTGAGGCCTGCTAAGCAGTGGCAGTGTTCCAACCTTATAGAAAAGAAATGTTGAATTGGATATACCCAATTGTCAAGTACTGACTTACTTATAAGTCCCTAATATGTAGTACCCAGTGCATGTAAGGAAGAGTGTTCACCCAGGGCTGCAGCACTGTTTGTGCCACCTTGAGTGTGACAAAGAAAAAAATGGATCCCAGCCCGCCACTGCAGACTGAAAGAGCAGTGTTTACATTGCTAGTTTGGCTTTGCCATTACAACTAATGGCAAAGCCCCCACTTCCCCTAATGATATATGTAGGTCTCCCCTAAGGAAGGTCTATGGATCCCTATGGCAAGGAGCTATATAGTATTAAGTAGGGCAAACATTTTTCATATGCAACACTTCCAAATTGTTGTTTGCTGTGGAAAGGTTAGAAGCCCCATTGGCTGACACAGAGTTACCGGCAGGCATCCCAGTGTAGCTAATCTCCGAATGGGACATGTAAGGTATCACATTAACTGTGGCATTAAACCCGACCTGATACCCAGGTCGAACTTAACGTCGCTATTAAAGTAAGCACCGTTTAGAAAGTTGCCACTTTGCACTCCAGCTAGTCCAGCGACCTCACAAAGGTCCTGGCACACACACAACTTCCTGTCTGCCTAGGGAGACATGTGAATAAGTCCCAAGCCCAGAACAAAGGCAGTTGCCACAGAGCGAGGTGTGACCTCCTCTCCCAGGATGGGCACTAGGAGTGTTAGCCCAAAAGGCGAACTTCAAAGGGGAAGCCGTCTTTAAAGGGCAGACTGCAACAACACCCCTGAGCTGGATGCCTTTTGTTCTTGCAGACAAATAGGAGACAGAGCCAGAGAGGGAAAACCTATCCCAAACAAGTTTTCCCATGGGCATGTAGCCCACTGGTAGCCACACCTCTAGGGTGGGCTACTGTGCTCCTGATGACCAAGGAAGGATTGTGCCATTTTAAAATGGGCAACAATGTGGCACTCTAGGATAGCCAGATGCCACATTGCAGGAAACACGTGACTAGGAAGGAGAAGACCCAGTAGCCCATTGTCTAGTGACCACATGGTCACTCTTTCCTGGGATAAATGCGGCACCCCTGAAACCCTTCTCCTCAGCTCATGCTGGAATCAGAGAGAAGTCTGAAGAAGGACTGGCCTGCTGCCCTTGAAACTGCACAGAGAGAGACTGAACCGTCACAAGGACTGCACCTGCTGCATTGTGTGCTAGCCTGCTGCTCCTGGCTTGGGAAATGTTGATTCCCAGCAGTGACGCCAATAATAAGTCAGCTGATCCCCTGGAACCAACGCAAGGGACACAAGAGCTGAAGAAGTCCAAATTGACAAGTTGGTAGATACCGCAGAAGTTTTGCCATTACCAGTCGCTGGGTGCACAAAAAGGCAATTCCGAGATGGCCAAAAAGTGGCTGACTTCAACATAGAGGACTTCAAGGGACCCCAATCTCTGTGGGCAAAGCCACCCCTCATCACCCATGGGCTGAGGGACTACCACATAGACATCCCCATCAACCGCACCTCACCCGGAGCATCTGTTGCCTGTATCCTCAGCATCTGGACCACTCCATTGATGTCTATGGCGATAGTCCTGTAAAGTTTGGAACTTGCCTTAAAATGCTCTGGTGGCCAGGTAACTGTCCAGAGTATCCTCTCTGGTCGCCCAGACGTTTTCCCTGCTGGATTTGGTCACCCAACCCAAGCGAGAGTACTCGCACTAACTCAAACTTTTGAAACGTTTATACATTTGTTTTTAACCTATGCTTATTAGTGGTTGCATTTAAAAGTGATAAAAATGTCTAAAATCTGCATCTCTAGAACCCTCCAGTGAATTTTGATAATCAAGGTCTCTAAAAATTCATAAAAATCACTCTATTTTTATAATTTGGTGTCTGATTTCTTTAGGGTTGTGTGACTTTCTTATTTCATTGTTTGGTGCTGTTAAATGCTTAACACTTAGGGCGTGATTTAGATGTTGGCAGGACCAAGACTGAGTGGTATTTTTTGGCGGTCTTCCCACCTGCCACCCAGGCGATCCATCCACCCGATTTAGATGCTGGCTGGCAATGGGAGCGAAGACCGCCGCGATCCCGTCGTCTCCGTCAGTGCTTTGCTCCTCACCCCTACGGCGGGATGGACTGCAGCAGGTGGTGGCAGGACTCCAGCCAGGATTTCCACCTTCCAGATTTGGATTTGTGCTGTTTTGAAGGGAATTCGGGTGGGTACCCTTCTTTTTCGAGCCGGCGGAATGAGATGAAAAGGGGAGAAAACTCACCTTTTTTTGAGGTACAGCCTACGATTTTGTCCTCTACTCTTTTGCCCAGGTCTACCCTTACCTGCTGCATGTTAACTGCTACGGACCAGCATCCCATTTTGATGAACCCAAAGGTAGGTGTTCATGGTGTGTGCGGGTATACATTACATGGTGTGTGTAGGTTGGTGGGGTGCAATGGAGAATGTGCAAAATATGCTCCCTACACATAACTTATTTACACATTTGTACACATACACAACATATATGTGTTTTACGTAAATAAATAAGTGCTACTTACATGTCTGCACACCATTATGGTCACCCCATCATTACTCTGCTGACAGGACACCGCCTGTCCAACGGGAACTTACAAATCTGCACAGCGGGACTGCTCCGTCGAGACAGCGGGCGGTTCACCAGTACAGAAGACCGCCGTAGAAGTGGTTTTCTGTGTATCGCGTATACATCTAAATATGGCAGACAGAAGACCGTCCACGCAGCAGAGTACTCAGTCCCGCTGCCACGGCGGGACGGTGATCAGAATGCCAAGATCTAAATCAGGTCCTTAGTTCCTTTGACAATCCTTACTGTTCGCAGCCACAGGTACTCAGGGTTGAGCTAAGGTTCAGTAAGAGAGACTCACTGGACCCAAGGTGGCATGTACTCCACGATAAGTCCCCAGAGAAATATCATATAGTACACCCAAATCCTCACAATCTGTCTTAAAACAAATGTGCCACAGGACTATGCGATTGCAATCCCACCTGAACATGAACATGAACAGGATGATGAATCTGCTGCAGATATAGAGCACACAATTTGCAGGTTGTGTGAGACAGGACCAAATTGTTGCAAATCTTTTTTCAAAATCATTGTAAATACAATAGTCAACAAAAAGATGTGAAGACTTATCAGACAAATATGTGACATACCATGGTATTTTGTACAGGCAATATTTTAAAGTCATGAGTTATGTATGTGTGACATCAGATCCACAATCAACAAATACTGATTGCAATGGCCATACATATGAGCCAACATAAATACAAGGCCTTCAATGCATGGATCTTAAGAAATATATCACCATGATTGTTCAGCTATCGATGCTTCACCGTACAAGTACCATTTGCATCATTTAACTCCACGATGTAAAGTATCTTTGTAATGAATGGAGCTTTGTCAAAGGGTGAAATGTCTCTAAATTATGTCCCCATGTGGCCTATCAAACATATGACACTCATCGAAAACCACTCAAATTGAGATATGCAACAACCAGCTGTGTACTGTAGAGATTGTCACAAAGATGCTTGATGAGACGGCCTATCACCCAATGAGTAATGTAAATTTGTATGCATCCAACTGTACATATCCATGTTGAAGGTGATCATGTAATGGATACCACACTATGGTATGAAGGCAAAATGTAGGGCAAAATCTACACTAATAGTGGAATACTCATCAAATGTACATAAAACGCACTACTGCTGTATCATGCAAAGTGTCAGGAAGACTGTAGCGTGTGTTCAAGGTTATCTACCAAAGCGGAAGAAATTTTACTTTGCTTTGTACCCCCGATGGTTGCTGAGGTGTCCCCATTCTAGGTTGCTTCTGCAGAGACTATTTCATGAACCTGCCTCCATCAACTATATGGTCACCCAAGATGGCATTCGCTATGCAGTACTACTCCAGTGCTCTAGTTCTCCTGCTTTCCCCTCATGCTGTAGTGTTTTGCGCACTTCAACCGTCATCCATGAGGATTGAGCAGTGTTCCTGTATTGCGCTTGTTCTGAGGAGTTTCTTCGCATCGCTGATTCTCACTTTTTGACTCCGCCTTTGGCAGAGCAGTGTGCACACCAGTGGTATTCCCCTTTTTGGGAGATTGGTGTCTCATGGAGTTTCTGTCAGCAGCAATTCATTCCGAGTTGGGTTCCTGAGGAGAAAACATAACACTGTTCTACTGAAAAACAAGGGCAGAAAGTATTATTTTTTTGGTGACTCTTTCCTAGCGCTGCAACCTTTTTGAAACTATAGAACCTAAATTTGACTGGTCAATGTATATATTTATTACTGTCTCATTCTTGGACATTTAAAGGCAGTTCATGAGGAGAATTGCTGAAGTCAAGTGTTTACTCATATGAACATTTGCATATGCTATAATTGTTAGTGGTTTATGAAACAACAAATAGCAACTAAGAAAAAGAAGTGAACTATCCAAAAACAATTCTACGAGAGGGTGTATCCTACTGAGTGATTCAGGTTAGAGGAGAGATTGAGGTGTGAGAATGAATATGAGCGAATTGTTGAATTAACTGTAGGAGTAGTCCGAATGATTATGCTCTTGTTGTTCTCAAGCAGGTTCTGCCATTAACTCTTCCTAGCGAAAGACACATGTATATTTAGTATACAGATAAGAAGATTCCTAAAATAATGAAACGTGTTGGAAGGCACAGGCAGACTCCTGGGTCTGGAGGCGGTCTCTCTTTCTCTCCCCATTTCCCTTTCCCCTTGTGGATGCAGAGTACAGATTTATAATCTGGTCTGTGCGCGCAGCTGCAGAAGGGATTTGAGATTTAAACATCTGCTTGCGTGGAAGTCGTGGCACAGGTTGGTTACCCTCCTAACACAAAGACATTAATAATCAGTGAAGTCAAAAGAAGACAAACATATACATGTACAAAGTTATACATATACCATGTTCTCCATTTCAACTGACTCACAATCAATGGCTAATGTATACTTCCAATCACACTGAACTAAAAAAGTTGAAACACAAGCAGTGGTATGACATGTAATCTGAGTGATGCAAAAGCTTGGGAACTCAGAAGATCAAACCAAGAACATCTTAGTCTTTGGTCTAGCAACAAGTCACTTTTGAATAACTGACATATGCCACCCTACAGGTACATCATCAGCAGTATGACCACTTATCACTAACAGTCCTGAATTATGTATGAGTGCAAAGGAGTGAGATGTCAAATGGATAGAGCTATCAAAGTCAATTATAATAACCTTCACACATCTTAATACTAGTATATGGTTTAAAGAAGTTCACATCAATCTATGTGGTATAATGCCATAGGCTTTGGTTGAACTATCCATTGAGACACGTTGATGTCACACAATTCATGATGTTCAGTTTCAAGTAATACCTGGACATCACATGTAAGCCAAGGGTTATATCTGTGAGCCCTCAACATAGAAAGGCTGGTCTTTGTGAATGTTGTGAGGTCCACTTGTGCTACACGAAGTGAAGGAGGCTGACGTCAACTTTGCAGTGATCAAGAACCATACACCAAATACACCCATGTGGGAGTGTACAAAGGAAGTGAAAGGTGAACAAACACTTCGGAAAAATATTTTAGCCCCTGAGTCACAAAGCCCTTCCTAAGTGGTAACTGTGTGTGGATTGTTAGATGTTACACATATGCACACATTGTTAGAATAGCATTTGTAACACCAGAAACACTTGTAAACCATGAAATGGTCAGCTACATGAATACCTGTGAATGATAGATGCACTTGTGCACAAAGGATGGCAACACTTTGTGGCATATTCATTAAGTGTGATCCATGCAAAGGGACGCAAGGACGATCACAAAACTAAATGAGGTTTGTCAAGCCATGCCAAGACACCTTGTGTATCCATGAGTGGCTTGAAGAAACTAGAGACACCTAATCATTCACAAAATGGGGACTTGTGTTACTTCGCAGCAGAGAGGTGTGCCAAAGGTGGAGTGTGGCATTTACCATGCATCCACCCATGGAATCTGACCCATCACCAGATTGACAAATATTGCTAGACCATAAAATGTGTCCTAGTTGTACAACTCCTCGCCAGATGTGCATGCAGGTAACATACTGCATTCTCTTCACCTTATTTGCTTTTTCTAAGTGTGCTCCATTCAATAGCATACTTAGAAATGGGAACATGCTTCAGAGAGTTGTGTATGTGCTGGAAGGTGTACCTGCCTCCACCAAAAATAACCTGCCTGCAAGCCAGGCACCCTTGAAACATGATGGAAGAGTGGCTATGTTGGTGCAAGGTAGCCAAAACTGTACCAGTCCTAGGAAAGGATAGGAATGCTACATATAAGGAGAGTTATGGAGCATTCTGGCCCTTTCTCCTTTACACACCACAGGTTAGCAAAGTGCTTTGTTGTGTTGTGTTGCATGCATGTTTCAAACATATGGCTCTTTGTGTGCATTACTGTGTAGGCGCACATGAACATCTGCAATATGACATCATTAACATATTAGTTTTTTGGCCCTTTGCGTTACTGTAGTTGAACCACTCCATGGCCTTTTTCATTGCTGTAGTTGGGGCACTGCGTGGCCCTTTGTGTTGCTGTAGTTGGGCCACTGCATTGCCCTTTGCATTGCTGCAGCTGGGCCACTGTGTGACCCTCTGCCTTGCTGTCGTTGGGCCACTGCTTGGACCTCTGTGTTGCTGCATAAGTGCAACTGTGTGGCTATGTGCGTTACGTTATATAGGACACTACGTTGGAAAGATGTGTTGCATGGCTATTTGTGGCACTCTATAGAGGCCATTATGTGGCCCTTTGCATTGCTACATAAGTGCTACAGCGTGGCTATGTGCATTGCACTATATAGGGCACTGCATCGGAAACATATGCGTTGCGTGGCTCTTTGCGGCACACTATACAGGCCACTGCATAGGTACATAGGTATAGTGTCCGCCCTTGTGTTGTTTGGGAGAAAGTAGTCCATCACCCAATATACAATTGTGTAGCAATGCGTCAGGAAATTCGGGGCAAATTACAACAACCTGCCTGTCACACCCAGGAAATGGTGCAATGGTGTGGCTGCATACCAGGAAGTGTAAATGTTACTTTCACTTTCTGTTAGTGTCTGTTGGTTGGTTCTGGTGGTGTGAGGAGATCTGGGAGAGTTTGGTAGATTTTTGGCTGTTTCTAGTGGAGTCTGTGTCTGTTTTTTTCCAGTGAAGAATATTTTGTGCCTAAGTGTTGTTTTTATTATGTGTAATTTTCCCAGTATTGTTGGGTATTTGTCTATTTTGGGGTAGTAATTACTTAGGTATAGTTAGGGTCTTAAGGGGTGTGTATTTTTGTTGGGATAGTTAGATATAGGGCTTTTGCCATTGTGGCCATGTCCGGGAAGGGAAGAGGTTCAATTTAACAGAGGCAGAAGTATGTGCCCCTCTTTGGCTGATCATGCACTACTTGCCAAGGACACTTGCTGCAAGATGAATGCTCAGCCAAGGCTACAAAACATAGAATCGGAAGGATTGATGGGAGCATGTGCAATGACACATGTCAAAGTTGGCCCATGAAGAGCAACAAGTGTCTCAGCTGAAACATCGATGGGTGGACATCATATCACATGAGGCTGATGTGCTGGACCTGCTGGGTTTGGAGATCGGAGGCCCCGTAAGTATGAATGAATTTACCATCAACACGTAATAATGTAGATAAATTAGTTAAGGTACATATTATCAACATTTGGTTGCGATGTGACACACAAGACAAGACAGAGTGACACCAGGTGACAGATGTATTAAACGGTCACACAAAGCATCACACCAAGCATAAATGCTGTGTTGCATTACAAGGGGCTAGCACTCTTGACGCTAAGTAATGCAAAGCAGCTTTTGCCCAAATGAAGGTTCCTATATAGCAATCTCCAGCAATGAAGAAGGTTTAGGCTTGTAAATAAATTAGGAATTTTTAATTTTGACCTGTTTCCCATCACTTATGTGATGCAAACACTGCACAATATGTAGCTAAATCAGACCCTATGGCTAAATTCACAATACATATCATTATCCACTCTGCACAAGGGATAAGGTATGTCTGTGCGGCAAGGCTAGTATGTAAGCACCAAGGGGCAGATCTATCAATATTTCATGCAGCACAGCAAGTCACCTTGCTGCACTGCGTGAAAGGGCAGGAATGTACCATAATTAACATATTACGGTGCATTTTTGTCATTTTTTTGCACTAGTGCACTTTTGGCTGCCTAGTGCCAATGCTGGCACACTTGCGTCATGTTGCAAGGGGGCCTGTGATGAAGCTTCGGCAGCATTTCTTACAACATCACATGCATTGGACATTTTTTTTGTCATACGATGTTAGACATTTCTGGTCTTTTACCTTCAGGCAGATCAGCCCTGCAAGGTGACTAGCTGTGTTCCATGGTCTGAAAATGTATACATATGTGTCTCAGTGTGTCTAAATGTGCCATTACACTGGTATGTCATAGGGCTTAGTTTAGATTTGGAACTGTGTGTAATTACTCTATTTTTAATGCAATTTTTCCATTTTTGTTTTGCAAGAGGACATTATCCTTTTCCCCAAGGTGAAATTGATAGCTTCAGGGATATTGATGCAGAAAGTAAATGTCATGACAACATGGTTGTATCTCTGTGACAAGTGTGTGCGATCCATTATAGTAATAACAGGGTAATGTGTATGGTGTGGCTTTCATCATCTGCCAACAAATCACTCAGATTTCTTGAGGAAACACATCACGTTTCAACGTATTGTCAAATAAACAAGGAGGCATGTTAATGTGAACGAAGTGTTAATATAGGTGTTGATAAGTATTTCTGAAGTATACCACTTGAAATATGGGTATTTTATACCTATAACAGTACATGTGTGTCATACCTTACTATCCTTTAAATAGAAATTCATTACAGTGTAAGCCAGTGAGGCATCACATTGCAATCATTGCACAACAGATAGATGCTGGAAATGTGCCAGTAACATCACAACCTTAGGTGTATCTTGATAACAACCCAGAAAAAAAGGTGCAATTGACATCTCCCATGTGCTGTTACAGGGGTGTGAATCATTTTTGTCATCCAAACCCTCAGTATTACCACTTACCTGAGGTATATCTGTTGTAATGCTGTCTAATGGGTGTCTGACCCTCCATCAAAGGTGTCCATGTCTGACCTATGCAGAATGGAGAGACAGTGGCCCCATTACACTGTTGCCCTGGAGGCTGCGTGGCTGTAGGGCAGCTAATGTATCGATCAGAAGTTTGCTTCAAAGCAATAGCTCTCAGCCAGTCTAATGCACATTGTGAGGGTAGATGTTCATGTGGCAGGGAACTTGTGTTGCAGCCTAGCAGTCATACCGTGGATGGCAACTTACATTTCTTAATTATTTATGTGACCGTATAGCACAGAGTGGCAATATCATTGTTGAAAAACTTATGCAGCTCCAGGAGGCTTCACAGCATGGATACAAAGTCATTGGCCTAAGTTTGGCCAGCAGGACATATGTACTAGATTTTCCATATATTGGCACATCTATGCTACCATCATGGGCAGCATCTAACCTTTGTGGCATTTATGTCACGCTTTCATGCAGTGCTGCACGGCAAGCCATCTTGCTGCACTGCATGATAGGGAAAGGGCAGGAATGCTCAGTGATTCCATGAAACAGCACATTCCTGTCCTTGTATCATGGTGCAAAAGGGCCTGCATTGTAGGCAAAATAGTTTTTGGGCAGGTAAGGACATCTGCCTGTAAAAACACACTCCTGAGAGGCTTTTTCCTCTTTCTTCGGGTGCTACAGAATGCGGCACATGGAGAATGAGGTAACAACAATGTGAAATCAGAGTTGTTCTCGTGGTTTAGGTTTAGCTGTGGCCTTGATGCGTTTTGACATGTTTCCAGGTCTAGCTTTGATGCTAAATCTGTGAAGTCATCAAAATAAACATGTTGATGCACCCACCATCCACCTATGGAATGGCTCCCTGTCTCAGAGTAAGGCAAGTCAGCAATTTACACTGCCTTGTGTAACTCCAGATTACTGAAGACATGTAGAGCCACACAAGCTGCCCTTGCTTACCTCCACACATCTCACTTAGGTTTTCCTTGGCCTTGCCCCTCCCTTGCATGATGCAAGACCAACACCAAAAGTTTACATATCCGGCCATGGGTATTATTTGCCATTGACACATCAGTATGAGTGGGGATCACTGTTATCAGTGAAATGTGTGGTTGCAAATAGTGACAAAATAGATTTTTGTACACCTACACTGACCTTAATCTGTTTAGTTTGACAGATTGTAATTGGAAATGTCATTGTAATGAAGGCATATTGTACATTTCTCTATACCAAGATTAGGTCTATGTATGGACTGGCACTTGTGATTTCATAACAATGTCAGTTAGATTTTGTAATATGTGATGAACATATAAAACTTGCCCTGATATGAGGCACAATTGTTTCCCTAGCTCACATGTCAGCAGACATGGCAAAAACAGGTGCTTTGAGACAGGCACATCAGGAAAATAGCACATGCTTTCAGAAAAATGGGCCGTATGCATGAGAAGGAGGAGGCAGCTGGCATTTGGGGAAGATCAACAAGGTCGCAGGCACAGAAGACACCTGAGGCTACATCAGCTCAGGTTGCCACTCAGCAGCAAAGCAGGTCTCAGCTCACCCCTGGACCCACAGGTGGACAGCAGCTGCAAGCCACAGGGCAAAAGAAGAAATGAGGTGCAGCAGGGAAAAAAAAAAGGTACTATTTGCTCGTCCAACAGTTGGATCGTGTGGACCAGAGGCTTACCAAGATGGAAGAGGAGCAGAAGAGACAGAATAAGATTTTGTTTTAATTTTTTTATTTAAAACAGTTTTTATTGGTTGTACTTTTTCACTTTACTTTTTTACAAATGTATCCATTAAATGAATCAATCAATCAAACAGGGGATTTATAGAGCGCACTACTCAGCCGTAAGGGTCTCAAGGCGCTGGAGGTGGGGTTTGGGCAGCTCCGAGGTCATCCGAAGAGCCAGGTCTTGAGGTCTTTTCCGAAGGCTTGCAGTGTAGGGCTTCGTCTGATGCTGAGGGGAGTTCGTTCCAGGTCTTGGCTGTGATGTAGGAGAAGGATCTGCCCCTGTGAAGTAGGATACAACATCACACAGTCAAATATGTTGCTGCTCGCTGGGCATGCTTCCATTTTACATGTAGTCACATGCAGTCGCGGCTCCTGGAGGGAGTGCTGCGGGCGGTGGGGCGTGGCGGGGGAGGGTCTGGGTGGGGGTAGTAAACTCCGGCATACGGCCGAACGGAGTTAAATACATAAATAAATAAAACGAATTACATTGCGTGCGCCGCATCGCCATTTGGCATTGCAGCGCGCGCAATGTAATTTGTTTTATTTATTTATTTATGTACTTAACTCTGTTCGGCCGTATGCCGGAGTTTACTATCCCCCACCCTGCCTCACCACCCGCAGCACTCCCTCCAGGAGCCGCGACTGGTCACATGCCCCCCACATTTTGCAAACATTTAATACAGTTAGCTGCATCTGTGTTGAGTTTCCGGTAGGGGCGGTGCACGGAAGATTGGTTGGTGAGGTAAACCGTTAATTGACAGTGAGGGGCAGCCTCTTGTGGGTAGATTGACGAGGGCAGCACATTTGTAGAAGTGGTATCCTGTTGTTCCTAGTCTACAGTTTACACATCTGGAGGCGGGAGGGAAAGGTATTAGGGCAAATCATAAGTAACAGGAATAACCTAGCCCAACTATAACAGAACCGGCCAACCCAGTCTGTGGATGTAAAGGTGTCATGCACTATGGAAGCCACTGATGTCATTTATCTTGTGGAATGCGCGAGGTTGACACTTGGTTCTGGATGTAACCCAGCACACACAAGTCATGAGAGGGGGGGCTACTACCAGATCTTCTCACCATCCTCTATTGCCTGAACCACATCTCCCAAAGGACTCAACTCCACTGGTGCCCCACCCTGGAAGTCATTCATTATAGCATCCCATTTAGCTGCAATGGGGATTTTTTGGACACAAGGAGTCTCCTCTCCGTAAAGGGTAATACTTTCAGTCTTGGCCCACACCAGTAGCAAATGCCTCCAGGCTAGCGGAGGAGGAGGTTCTCCTTCAAAGGGGAAGCCGTCTTTAAAGGGCAGACTGCAACAACACCCCTGAGCTGGATGCCTTTTGTTCTTGCAGACAAATAGGAGACAGAGCCAGAGAGGGAAAACCTATCCCAAACAAGTTTTCCCATGGGCATGTAGCCCACTGGTAGCCACACCTCTAGGGTGGGCTACTGTGCTCCTGATGACCAAGGAAGGATTGTGCCATTTTAAAATGGGCAACAATGTGGCACTCTAGGATAGCCAGATGCCACATTGCAGGAAACACGTGACTAGGAAGGAGAAGACCCAGTAGCCCATTGTCTAGTGACCACATGGTCACTCTTTCCTGGGATAAATGCGGCACCCCTGAAACCCTTCTCCTCAGCTCATGCTGGAATCAGAGAGAAGTCTGAAGAAGGACTGGCCTGCTGCCCTTGAAACTGCACAGAGAGAGACTGAACCGTCACAAGGACTGCACCTGCTGCATTGTGTGCTAGCCTGCTGCTCCTGGCTTGGGAAATGTTGATTCCCAGCAGTGACGCCAATAATAAGTCAGCTGATCCCCTGGAACCAACGCAAGGGACACAAGAGCTGAAGAAGTCCAAATTGACAAGTTGGTAGATACCGCAGAAGTTTTGCCATTACCAGTCGCTGGGTGCACAAAAGGCAATTCCGAGATGGCCAAAAAGTGGCTGACTTCAACATAGAGGACTTCAAGGGACCCCAATCTCTGTGGGCAAAGCCACCCCTCATCACCCATGGGCTGAGGGACTACCACATAGACATCCCCATCAACCGCACCTCACCCGGAGCATCTGTTGCCTGTATCCTCAGCATCTGGACCACTCCATTGATGTCTATGGCGATAGTCCTGTAAAGTTTGGAACTTGCCTTAAAATGCTCTGGTGGCCAGGTAACTGTCCAGAGTATCCTCTCTGGTCGCCCAGACGTTTTCCCTGCTGGATTTGGTCACCCAACCCAAGCGAGAGTACTCGCACTAACTCAAACTTTTGAAACGTTTATACATTTGTTTTTAACCTATGCTTATTAGTGGTTGCATTTAAAAGTGATAAAAATGTCTAAAATCTGCATCTCTAGAACCCTCCAGTGAATTTTGATAATCAAGGTCTCTAAAAATTCATAAAAATCACTCTATTTTTATAATTTGGTGTCTGATTTCTTTAGGGTTGTGTGACTTTCTTATTTCATTGTTTGGTGCTGTTAAATGCTTAACACTTAGGGCCTGATTTAGATGTTGGCAGGACCAAGACTGAGTGGTATTTTTTGGCGGTCTTCCCACCTGCCACCCAGGCGATCCATCCACCCGATTTAGATGCTGGCTGGCAATGGGAGCGAAGACCGCCGCGATCCCGTCGTCTCCGTCAGTGCTTTGCTCCTCACCCCTACGGCGGGATGGACTGCAGCAGGTGGTGGCAGGACTCCAGCCAGGATTTCCACCTTCCAGATTTGGATTTGTGCTGTTTTGAAGGGAATTCGGGTGGGTACCCTTCTTTTTTCGAGCCGGCGGAATGAGATGAAAAGGGGAGAAAACTCACCTTTTTTTGAGGTACAGCCTACGATTTTGTCCTCTACTCTTTTGCCCAGGTCTACCCTTACCTGCTGCACGTTAACTGCTACGGACCAGCATCCCATTTTGATGAACCCAAAGGTAGGTGTTCATGGTGTGTGCGGGTATACATTACATGGTGTGTGTAGGTTGGTGGGGTGCAATGGAGAATGTGCAAAATATGCTCCCTACACATAACTTATTTACACATTTGTACACATACACAACATATATGTGTTTTACGTAAATAAATAAGTGCTACTTACATGTCTGCACACCATTATGGTCACCCCATCATTACTCTGCTGACAGGACACCGCCTGTCCAACGGGAACTTACAAATCTGCACAGCGGGACTGCTCCGTCGAGACAGCGGGCGGTTCACCAGTACAGAAGACCGCCGTAGAAGTGGTTTTCTGTGTATCGCGTATACATCTAAATATGGCAGACAGAAGACCGTCCACGCAGCAGAGTACTCAGTCCCGCTGCCACGGCGGGACGGTGATCAGAATGCCAAGATCTAAATCAGGTCCTTAGTTCCTTTGACAATCCTTACTGTTCGCAGCCACAGGTACTCAGGGTTGAGCTAAGGTTCAGTAAGAGAGACTCACTGGACCCAAGGTGGCATGTACTCCACGATAAGTCCCCAGAGAAATATCATATAGTACACCCAAATCCTCACAATCTGTCTTAAAACAAATGTGCCACAGGACTATGCGATTGCAATCCCACCTGAACATGAACATGAACAGGATGATGAATCTGCTGCAGATATAGAGCACACAATTTGCAGGTTGTGTGAGACAGGACCAAATTGTTGCAAATCTTTTTTCAAAATCATTGTAAATACAATAGTCAACAAAAAGATGTGAAGACTTATCAGACAAATATGTGACATACCATGGTATTTTGTACAGGCAATATTTTAAAGTCATGAGTTATGTATGTGTGACATCAGATCCACAATCAACAAATACTGATTGCAATGGCCATACATATGAGCCAACATAAATACAAGGCCTTCAATGCATGGATCTTAAGAAATATATCACCATGATTGTTCAGCTATCAATGCTTCACCATACAAGTACCATTTGCATCATTTAACTCCACGATGTAAAGTATCTTTGTAATGAATGGAGCTTTGTCAAAGGGTGAAATGTCTCTAAATTATGTCCCCATGTGGCCTATCAAACATATGACACTCATCGAAAACCACTCAAATTGAGATATGCAACAACCAGCTGTGTACTGTAGAGATTGTCACAAAGATGCTTGATGAGACGGCCTATCACCCAATGAGTAATGTAAATTTGTATGCATCCAACTGTACATATCCATGTTGAAGGTGATCATGTAATGGATACCACACTATGGTATGAAGGCAAAATGTAGGGCAAAATCTACACTAATAGTGGAATACTCATCAAATGTACATAAAACGCACTACTGCTGTATCATGCAAAGTGTCAGGAAGACTGTAGCGTGTGTTCAAGGTTATCTACCAAAGCGGAAGAAATTTTACTTTGCTTTGTACCCCCGATGGTTGCTGAGGTGTCCCCATTCTAGGTTGCTTCTGCAGAGACTATTTCATGAACCTGCCTCCATCAACTATATGGTCACCCAAGATGGCATTCGCTATGCAGTACTACTCCAGTGCTCTAGTTCTCCTGCTTTCCCCTCATGCTGTAGTGTTTTGCGCACTTCAACCGTGATCCATGAGGATTGAGCAGTGTTCCTGTATTGCGCTTGTTCTGAGGAGTTTCTTCGCATCGCTGATTCTCACTTTTTTGACTCCGCCTTTGGCAGAGCAGTGTGCACACCAGTGGTATTCCCCTTTTTTGGGAGATTGGTGTCTCATGGAGTTTCTGTCAGCAGCAATTCATTCCGAGTTGGGTTCCTGAGGAGAAAACATAACACTGTTCTACTGAAAAACAAGGGCAGAAAGTATTATTTTTTTTGGTGACTCTTTCCTAGCGCTGCAACCTTTTTGAAACTATAGAACCTAAATTTGACTGGTCAATGTATATATTTATTACTGTCTCATTCTTGGACATTTAAAGGCAGTTCATGAGGAGAATTGCTGAAGTCAAGTGTTTACTCATATGAACATTTGCATATGCTATAATTGTTAGTGGTTTATGAAACAACAAATAGCAACTAAGAAAAAGAAGTGAACTATCCAAAAACAATTCTACGAGAGGGTGTATCCTACTGAGTGATTCAGGTTAGAGGAGAGATTGAGGTGTGAGAATGAATATGAGCGAATTGTTGAATTAACTGTAGGAGTAGTCCGAATGATTATGCTCTTGTTGTTCTCAAGCAGGTTCTGCCATTAACTCTTCCTAGCGAAAGACACATGTATATTTAGTATACAGATAAGAAGATTCCTAAAATAATGAAACGTGTTGGAAGGCACAGGCAGACTCCTGGGTCTGGAGGCGGTCTCTCTTTCTCTCCCCATTTCCCTTTCCCCCTTGTGGATGCAGAGTACAGATTTATAATCTGGTCTGTGCGCGCAGCTGCAGAAGGGATTTGAGATTTAAACATCTGCTTGCGTGGAAGTCGTGGCACAGGTTGGTTACCCTCCTAACACAAAGACATTAATAATCAGTGAAGTCAAAAGAAGACAAACATATACATGTACAAAGTTATACATATACCATGTTCTCCATTTCAACTGACTCACAATCAATGGCTAATGTATACTTCCAATCACACTGAACTAAAAAGTTGAAACACAAGCAGTGGTATGACATGTAATCTGAGTGATGCAAAAGCTTGGGAACTCAGAAGATCAAACCAAGAACATCTTAGTCTTTGGTCTAGCAACAAGTCACTTTTGAATAACTGACATATGCCACCCTACAGGTACATCATCAGCAGTATGACCACTTATCACTAACAGTCCTGAATTATGTATGAGTGCAAAGGAGTGAGATGTCAAATGGATAGAGCTATCAAAGTCAATTATAATAACCTTCACACATCTTAATACTAGTATATGGTTTAAAGAAGTTCACATCAATCTATGTGGTGTAATGCCATAGGCTTTGGTTGAACTATCCATTGAGACACGTTGATGTCACACAATTCATGATGTTCAGTTTCAAGTAATACCTGGACATCACATGTAAGCCAAGGGTTATATCTGTGAGCCCTCAACATAGAAAGGCTGGTCTTTGTGAATGTTGTGAGGTCCACTTGTGCTACGAAGTGAAGGAGGCTGACGTCAACTTTGCAGTGATCAAGAACCATACACCAAATACACCCATGTGGGAGTGTACAAAGGAAGTGAAAGGTGAACAAACACTTCGGAAAAATATTTTAGCCCCTGAGTCACAAAGCCCTTCCTAAGTGGTAACTGTGTGTGGATTGTTAGATGTTACACATATGCACACATTGTTAGAATAGCATTTGTAACACCAGAAACACTTGTAAACCATGAAATGGTCAGCTACATGAATACCTGTGAATGATAGATGCACTTGTGCACAAAGGATGGCAACACTTTGTGGCATATTCATTAAGTGTGATCCATGCAAAGGGACGCAAGGACGATCACAAAACTAAATGAGGTTTGTCAAGCCATGCCAAGACACCTTGTGTATCCATGAGTGGCTTGAAGAAACTAGAGACACCTAATCATTCACAAAATGGGGACTTGTGTTACTTCGCAGCAGAGAGGTGTGCCAAAGGTGGAGTGTGGCATTTACCATGCATCCACCCATGGAATCTGACCCATCACCAGATTGACAAATATTGCTAGACCATAAAATGTGTCCTAGTTGTACAACTCCTCGCCAGATGTGCATGCAGGTAACATACTGCATTCTCTTCACCTTATTTGCTTTTTCTAAGTGTGCTCCATTCAATAGCATACTTAGAAATGGGAACATGCTTCAGAGAGTTGTGTATGTGCTGGAAGGTGTACCTGCCTCCACCAAAAATAACCTGCCTGCAAGCCAGGCACCCTTGAAACATGATGGAAGAGTGGCTATGTTGGTGCAAGGTAGCCAAAACTGTACCAGTCCTAGGAAAGGATAGGAATGCTACATATAAGGAGAGTTATGGAGCATTCTGGCCCTTTCTCCTTTACACACCACAGGTTAGCAAAGTGCTTTGTTGTGTTGTGTTGCATGCATGTTTCAAACATATGGCTCTTTGTGTGCATTACTGTGTAGGCGCACATGAACATCTGCAATATGACATCATTAACATATTAGTTTTTTGGCCCTTTGCGTTACTGTAGTTGAACCACTCCATGGCCTTTTTCATTGCTGTAGTTGGGGCACTGCGTGGCCCTTTGTGTTGCTGTAGTTGGGCCACTGCATTGCCCTTTGCATTGCTGCAGCTGGGCCACTGTGTGACCCTCTGCCTTGCTGTCGTTGGGCCACTGCTTGGACCTCTGTGTTGCTGCATAAGTGCAACTGTGTGGCTATGTGCGTTACGTTATATAGGACACTACGTTGGAAAGATGTGTTGCATGGCTATTTGTGGCACTCTATAGAGGCCATTATGTGGCCCTTTGCATTGCTACATAAGTGCTACAGCGTGGCTATGTGCATTGCACTATATAGGGCACTGCATCGGAAACATATGCGTTGCGTGGCTCTTTGCGGCACACTATACAGGCCACTGCATAGGTACATAGGTATAGTGTCCGCCCTTGTGTTGTTTGGGAGAAAGTAGTCCATCACCCAATATACAATTGTGTAGCAATGCGTCAGGAAATTCGGGGCAAATTACAACAACCTGCCTGTCACACCCAGGAAATGGTGCAATGGTGTGGCTGCATACCAGGAAGTGTAAATGTTACTTTCACTTTCTGTTAGTGTCTGTTGGTTGGTTCTGGTGGTGTGAGGAGATCTGGGAGAGTTTGGTAGATTTTTGGCTGTTTCTAGTGGAGTCTGTGTCTGTTTTTTTCCAGTGAAGAATATTTTGTGCCTAAGTGTTGTTTTTATTATGTGTAATTTTCCCA
The DNA here is from genome assembly GCA_963921515.1 of Calotriton arnoldi. NCBI lineage: Eukaryota > Metazoa > Chordata > Amphibia > Caudata > Salamandridae > Calotriton > Calotriton arnoldi. Next base: position 815,512 of record CAWUFW010005504.1, on the reverse strand, counting down.
GTATTGTTGGGTATTTGTCTATTTTGGGGTAGTAATTACTTAGGTATAGTTAGGGTCTTAAGGGGTGTGTATTTTTGTTGGGATAGTTAGATATAGGGCTTTTGCCATTGTGGCCATGTCCGGGAAGGGAAGAGGTTCAATTTAACAGAGGCAGAAGTATGTGCCCTCTTTGGCTGATCATGCACTACTTGCCAAGGACACTTGCTGCAAGATGAATGCTCAGCCAAGGCTACAAAACATAGAATCGGAAGGATTGATGGGAGCATGTGCAATGACACATGTCAAAGTTGGCCCATGAAGAGCAACAAGTGTCTCAGCTGAAACATCGATGGGTGGACATCATATCACATGAGGCTGATGTGCTGGACCTGCTGGGTTTGGAGATCGGAGGCCCCGTAAGTATGAATGAATTTACCATCAACACGTAATAATGTAGATAAATTAGTTAAGGTACATATTATCAACATTTGGTTGCGATGTGACACACAAGACAAGACAGAGTGACACCAGGTGACAGATGTATTAAACGGTCACACAAAGCATCACACCAAGCATAAATGCTGTGTTGCATTACAAGGGGCTAGCACTCTTGACGCTAAGTAATGCAAAGCAGCTTTTGCCCAAATGAAGGTTCCTATATAGCAATCTCCAGCAATGAAGAAGGTTTAGGCTTGTAAATAAATTAGGAATTTTTAATTTTGAACTGTTTCCCATCACTTATGTGATGCAAACACTGCACAATATGTAGCTAAATCAGACCCTATGGCTAAATTCACAATACATATCATTATCCACTCTGCACAAGGGATAAGGTATGTCTGTGCGGCAAGGCTAGTATGTAAGCACCAAGGGGCAGATCTATCAATATTTCATGCAGCACAGCAAGTCACCTTGCTGCACTGCGTGAAAGGGCAGGAATGTACCATAATTAACATATTACGGTGCATTTTTGTCATTTTTTTGCACTAGTGCACTTTTGGCTGCCTAGTGCCAATGCTGGCACACTTGCGTCATGTTGCAAGGGGGCCTGTGATGAAGCTCGGCAGCATTTCTTACAACATCACATGCATTGGACATTTTTTTTGTCATACGATGTTAGACATTTCTGGTCTTTCACCTTCAGGCAGATCAGCCCTGCAAGGTGACTAGCTGTGTTCCATGGTCTGAAAATGTATACATATGTGTCTCAGTGTGTCTAAATGTGCCATTACACTGGTATGTCATAGGGCTTAGTTTAGATTTGGAACTGTGTGTAATTACTCTATTTTTAATGCAATTTTTCCATTTTTGTTTTGCAAGAGGACATTATCCTTTTCCCCAAGGTGAAATTGATAGCTTCAGGGATATTGATGCAGAAAGTAAATGTCATGACAACATGGTTGTATCTCTGTGACAAGTGTGTGCGATCCATTATAGTAATAACAGGGTAATGTGTATGGTGTGGCTTTCATCATCTGCCAACAAATCACTCAGATTTCTTGAGGAAACACATCACGTTTCAACGTATTGTCAAATAAACAAGGAGGCATGTTAATGTGAACGAAGTGTTAATATAGGTGTTGATAAGTATTTCTGAAGTATACCACTTGAAATATGGGTATTTTATACCTATAACAGTACATGTGTGTCATACCTTACTATCCTTTAAATAGAAATTCATTACAGTGTAAGCCAGTGAGGCATCACATTGCAATCATTGCACAACAGATAGATGCTGGAAATGTGCCAGTAACATCACAACCTTAGGTGTATCTTGATAACAACCCAGAAAAAAAGGTGCAATTGACATCTCCCATGTGCTGTTACAGGGGTGTGAATCATTTTTGTCATCCAAACCCTCAGTATTACCACTTACCTGAGGTATATCTGTTGTAATGCTGTCTAATGGGTGTCTGACCCTCCATCAAAGGTGTCCATGTCTGACCTATGCAGAATGGAGAGACAGTGGCCCCATTACACTGTTGCCCTGGAGGCTGCGTGGCTGTAGGGCAGCTAATGTATCGATCAGAAGTTTGCTTCAAAGCAATAGCTCTCAGCCAGTCTAATGCACATTGTGAGGGTAGATGTTCATGTGGCAGGGAACTTGTGTTGCAGCCTAGCAGTCATACCGTGGATGGCAACTTACATTTCTTAATTATTTATGTGACCGTATAGCACAGAGTGGCAATATCATTGTTGAAAAACTTATGCAGCTCCAGGAGGCTTCACAGCATGGATACAAAGTCATTGGCCTAAGTTTGGCCAGCAGGACATATGTACTAGATTTTCCATATATTGGCACATCTATGCTACCATCATGGGCAGCATCTAACCTTTGTGGCATTTATGTCACGCTTTCATGCAGTGCTGCACGGCAAGCCATCTTGCTGCACTGCATGATAGAGGAAAGGGCAGGAATGCTCAGTGATTCCATGAAACAGCACATTCCTGTCCTTGTATCATGGTGCAAAAGGGCCTGCATTGTAGGCAAAATAGTTTTTGGGCAGGTAAGGACATCTGCCTGTAAAAACACACTCCTGAGAGGCTTTTTCCTCTTTCTTCGGGTGCTACAGAATGCGGCACATGGAGAATGAGGTAACAACAATGTGAAATCAGAGTTGTTCTCGTGGTTTAGGTTTAGCTGTGGCCTTGATGCGTTTTGACATGTTTCCAGGTCTAGCTTTGATGCTAAATCTGTGAAGTCATCAAAATAAACATGTTGATGCACCCACCATCCACCTATGGAATGGCTCCCTGTCTCAGAGTAAGGCAAGTCAGCAATTTACACTGCCTTGTGTAACTCCAGATTACTGAAGACATGTAGAGCCACACAAGCTGCCCTTGCTTACCTCCACACATCTCACTTAGGTTTTCCTTGGCCTTGCCCCTCCCTTGCATGATGCAAGACCAACACCAAAAGTTTACATATCCGGCCATGGGTATTATTTGCCATTGACACATCAGTATGAGTGGGGATCACTGTTATCAGTGAAATGTGTGGTTGCAAATAGTGACAAAATAGATTTTTGTACACCTACACTGACCTTAATCTGTTTAGTTTGACAGATTGTAATTGGAAATGTCATTGTAATGAAGGCATATTGTACATTTCTCTATACCAAGATTAGGTCTATGTATGGACTGGCACTTGTGATTTCATAACAATGTCAGTTAGATTTTGTAATATGTGATGAACATATAAAACTTGCCCTGATATGAGGCACAATTGTTTCCCTAGCTCACATGTCAGCAGACATGGCAAAAACAGGTGCTTTGAGACAGGCACATCAGGAAAATAGCACATGCTTTCAGAAAAATGGGCCGTATGCATGAGAAGGAGGAGGCAGCTGGCATTTGGGGAAGATCAACAAGGTCGCAGGCACAGAAGACACCTGAGGCTACATCAGCTCAGGTTGCCACTCAGCAGCAAAGCAGGTCTCAGCTCACCCCTGGACCCACAGGTGGACAGCAGCTGCAAGCCACAGGGCAAAAGAAGAAATGAGGTGCAGCAGGGAAAAAAAAAAAGGTACTATTTGCTCGTCCAACAGTTGGATCGTGTGGACCAGAGGCTTACCAAGATGGAAGAGGAGCAGAAGAGACAGAATAAGATTTTGTTTTAATTTTTTTATTTAAAACAGTTTTTATTGGTTGTACTTTTTCACTTTACTTTTTTACAAATGTATCCATTAAATGAATCAATCAATCAAACAGGGGATTTATAGAGCGCACTACTCAGCCGTAAGGGTCTCAAGGCGCTGGAGGTGGGGTTTGGGCAGCTCCGAGGTCATCCGAAGAGCCAGGTCTTGAGGTCTTTTCCGAAGGCTTGCAGTGTAGGGCTTCGTCTGATGCTGAGGGGAGTTCGTTCCAGGTCTTGGCTGTGATGTAGGAGAAGGATCTGCCCCTGTGAAGTAGGATACAACATCACACAGTCAAATATGTTGCTGCTCGCTGGGCATGCTTCCATTTTACATGTAGTCACATGCAGTCGCGGCTCCTGGAGGGAGTGCTGCGGGCGGTGGGGCGTGGCGGGGGAGGGTCTGGGTGGGGGGTAGTAAACTCCGGCATACGGCCGAACGGAGTTAAATACATAAATAAATAAAACTAATTACATTGCGTGCGCCGCATCGCCATTTGGCATTGCAGCGCGCGCAATGTAATTTGTTTTATTTATTTATTTATGTACTAACTCTGTTCGGCCGTATGCCGGAGTTACTATCCCCACCCTGCCCTCCCCGCCTCACCACCCGCAGCACTCCCTCCAGGAGCCGCGACTGGTCACATGCCCCCCACATTTTGCAAACATTTAATACAGTTAGCTGCATCTGTGTTGAGTTTCCGGTAGGGGGCGGTGCACGGAAGATTGGTTGGTGAGGTAAACCGTTAATTGACAGTGAGGGGCAGCCTCTTGTGGGTAGATTGACGAGGGCAGCACATTTGTAGAAGTGGTATCCTGTTGTTCCTAGTCTACAGTTTACACATCTGGAGGCGGGAGGGAAAGGTATTAGGGCAAATCATAAGTAACAGGAATAACCTAGCCCAACTATAACAGAACCGGCCAACCCAGTCTGTGGATGTAAAGGTGTCATGCACTATGGAAGCCACTGATGTCATTTATCTTGTGGAATGCGCGAGGTTGACACTTGGTTCTGGATGTAACCCAGCACACACAAGTCATGAGAGGGGGGGCTACTACCAGATCTTCTCACCATCCTCTATTGCCTGAACCACATCTCCCAAAGGACTCAACTCCACTGGCGCCCCACCCTGGAAGTCATTCATTATAGCATCCCATTTAGCTGCAATGGGGATTTTTTGGACACAAGGAGTCTCCTCTCCGTAAAGGGTAATACTTTCAGTCTTGGCCCACACCAGTAGCAAATGCCTCCAGGCTAGCGGAGGAGGAGGTTCAGGAGATCTCCACCTCCTCGTGATTAAGCGTTTGTCCATCAGCAACCCTAAGTCCAAGAAACGTGAATTCACCATCTGTCGCTTACTCCTAGGAAATAGATTTAATATGCATTCCTCTCAGGTATACATCATGGTGCATTCAGTATAGGATGACAGGGTGGCAGTGACCGACCGCCAGCATGAAGAGAGGGACGGGCAGGACTACATTATGTGTATCAGGTCTGCATCCAAAGTACAGCATCTAGGGTAGGATGCATCAGTATGGTGGAAGTACTGGTTAATCTTCTCTGGGGTGAGGTATGCTCATTGTCTGATGTAATATTGGATTAGGTGAAAGCAGGCATTCCGACAATACTTTCCAATATTGCAGCCCATTCTCTGAACAGGGGCAGGCCAGGTCTGTTTCCCAGTGCTGCCTCAGGGATGAGAGCGACACCACCACATGATGATGCAGTGAAGCAGCGAACCATCTGGTGAGAAGCCTACCCAATCCCATTACATGCAGGTATTGGACAGTGAGGTGGGCCTGATGCTCACCTGTCATATCTCCCCATCGGTGTCCCAAAGCTGCAATCAATGAAGTGTGCAATACAAATTGACCTGGGTGTAGGCTGTTCTCCACCAGTGTATCGTAAGATAGCAGGACGCTGTCACTATAGAGATTGCCCAGTGTTTGGAGGCCAGCCACCCTCCACGTGGACAGCTTAGTGGATGTGATAACAGTTGGGCCACGGGGGTGCCTAATATGGGCAGCGCCGGCGCATATGGGGTTGTCGAACACATGTGAAATAAACCTCTGCAATTTTGGAACAGCTACGCCTCCCTGATCCATAGGCAAATATAGCTTAGAGAACGCCACTCGACAATGGGAACCATTTCAAATGAATTCCCTCATGCTGCGTTCAAGGGCGAAGACACAGAGTAAGATTTTGTTGAAGTGCCAGAAGGTACTCCAGAATATTGCCACCCAAATAAGATTCCAGGACTCTCCCTCTGGACATCCCATTCTCCGTTTTTTCTACATTTTAAATTAGTATGTTAAGTGCTCATAGTTATAGTTAATGGTTAGTGTAGGTTTAATAATAGTGTAGGTTAGTTATAGTTAATTAAGATATTTTTATGAAGTATATTTTTAGTAATTTTTTGTTATGGTAAGCTTTTAAGTGGGTGTGGTGAATGTTTTGTGTTACAATAAAATTAAAAGACCAAAAAAGATTAAAATCATTGAAAAAGTAAAAAAATATATATATTTGTTTAGGCTTATATGTGTAGGTAGTATATGTTTAGGATGTAGTTAATGTTTGTGTTGTACTGATCTATGTGTATTAAGGGGGTTGATATTTAACTTTTCATGTGTCAATAGTATTTAAGATAGGTTAAGTGTTTGATCAGGTAGTATCGGTTAGTGTTTTATGATCATTAGTGTTGGTTAGTTAGGGTAGGTAGTGTTCTTAGATATTAGGTTTTCTATTTAAATAATTTACCCATTGTTCTCTAGTTGAATATTACTTATGTCATATGTTCCTACTATTGTGTTAGGTGAGTACATAATGTACAATTCGTCCTGAGTACATTGTAAGAACATGTTGCATTATCAGACTCCTCTGGACAACTGTAGGTCTTCCTCACATTAGAATAATGTATGGACCAATTTCCATACTTTAGACAATGTAAGTGGGGCTCAGTATTTGATTTTACACACAGCACAACACAGGTAGTCTTCTAATTGTAGCACTCTGCGTGAAAGGGAGAGGGCAGGTAAGTGTTGGATTTGACATGATACTACAGATTGCTGCTCCCTGCCAGCGCCAGGACACAAACTGCTGCCTAATACAAATGCAAGCACCATAATGCAAGGGAGTTTGCGTTGTTAGCAGGATTATTTTTGTGTAGGAAGTCACAACTGCCTGGACAAAATCAATTCTCATTGGCATTAAATTCTTGCTAAGTGTGCCACATCATGTAGATTGCTTAGAGCACACAACAAGAAGTTGTGTTCATATATCTCCTAATTTGCCCTCCCTGGGGGAGTTGTAGCATTTTTACAGGTTCTATGGTCAGCCACTTATGCAAAGTTGTGTGTGCAAATGATTTAATGTGTTGATGTGTGGATGCACTCACACTCAACACATGTGATGCCTCTCTGGGCAGAGTAACACAAGTCTGCTTTTTTGGCTTGTTTTGCATGACTCCACATTTACCATAATACACAGAGCCAGACAAGGTCCCCTTGCATGTCATGGTAACTGTCATTCAAGGTATTGGGTTGCCCTTGTGGATCCTTGTGTAGCACAAGTACAATGCAAATCCATGAGGAATATGGGCATGAATATCTGGTTAGTATTGTTCAAAACCATCCAGAGCCATGTATTGCTGATAAACCTTTTTTGTGCAGTGAGGTATTCAAAATAGGTAATTTTGTCATATGTACTTAGCAACATTTATGTGGATCAGTGGAAAAGTGTTTTGGGGTCATATATCTCACATATCCCATTTTAGGTGGTAAGTATATGTGTACTTTGCAATAATCTCACTGTTTGTCCATCAAGAAGATGTGGCCTGTTGATTCACTCTGAAGTTCCCTAGGGAAACTACGCATTGCTCATTACACCATTGCAATGGATGTCATTGTTGTAGTTACACATACAAACACAGCATATGCAATTAACTTTAGGCCCCTCTTCTTCAGCTTAAACAAACTATTTTTTGTTTTTGATTTACATTATTTATGAAGACTTTTGAGAATAGACCATACAAATCTTGCAATGGTATTTCAAATAATTCCTTATTCTACAGGTTCATAGCCTCACATTACAACATGTGAGTAGTATATTTTTTTACAATCAACACATAGTGCCAAATTACAATGTTTTGTGCCTTCAAATTTTGGATGGAAATGTGACTTCCCATGTACATGTGCTATTTGAGAAAGATGTGGAGGAACAAATTGCCATTAGCAAATGTAGCAGATTTTTGTTGAGCACAGGTGGACTACTGCACAAGCATAGAGTACTGTACTGGGTTCCAAAGAAGGTTGCATGATGTCCTACACAGGACAGATAAAAAAAACTGATCAGGGGGCATTCACAAATGCTTATTGGGAATATATTTTTAGGAAACTGGGGAACTGAACATCTTCCTCCTCTGATGAGTGTTCTGCCTCCCCGGAAGAAGTAGTATTGGAACAGGAGGCAGATTAGTGATGTTACCAGGCTTGGACACACAAACATCAGAGGCAGAGGATGTAATTCCCATGTTCCCATTAACATTTGTGAATGCCAGTAAGGCAGCATGGTAGTCCCTGGCAAGGGTTTGCTGGTTGGACAACAAAGCAACAATGTTGCTATTGAGGGCACTCATTGACGCTATGAAGGAGTCCATCTTTGCCTCCAAACAATGATCTAAGGCCTTCTGGGACTGGATGGGTGTATTGATTGCTCCCAGCTGCCTGACAACAGCACTGGTGTCCGATGTAGAAGGCTAGTGTTGTTTTTTCTTCTGCATCATGACACCAGCGATGTCAGCTAGGGAGTCATCAATCCCATGGAGCCAAGAGTAGGTGTCTGTGGTTGCCTTTGTCAACCCCTTATTGGGGCTAAGACACCTAGGGACTCCTTCAAGAGTGCCCATTATAGTCTCCAACCCCAACCTGACTTAATCAACCATTTGCTGCTGGACTCTGACCACTCGCCAGTCAAATGTAACTTGGGGGTCCTCAGAGTCCATAACTGTTATCTGGTAATTTGATGTTCCATGTCCAGTATGGGTTGGTTCCTCTGGAGATGCAACAGCGTCAGCTTTCCTTGCCAAAACCGGAGAGGATTCATCAAAGTGTCCAGGAGCTGTTGGAAAGTGTCTTCATCCATAGGGGGCAGGATGGTGTCATCCCCAGGTTATACATCACATACAGGCTGATCTCCAGGAGATGTTATTTGTCTCTCTGGAAAGAAACTGGGATAAGTTACAAAGATTCCATGATTGGATATGACAGAACTGTTTTCTGTTCCATTCGGACAGTATGTTTCTTCTTTTTCAAGTACACAAGGATATATGGTCATATGTTTCCACAAGTGAAGATGCCCATGTTGCACTATTGTTAATTTTAAAATGGCAATACATGTACATTGAATGCACAACCTCAGTGTTTACAAGAGGGACCTTTTCAGTTATTGCCCCACAGTACAACGTAGCTAGACTGCTTACTGCCCTGCCTGCAAGAGAGAGGGCAGGAATGGGCCACATTTAATGTGATATGGTGTATTTGTGCTCCCTGCCTGCACTGATACAAAATGTGCTGCCAAGCACCACCGCAGGGACCGTTGCACCATGTAGCAAGGGTGCCTGCATTTGCTCTACGAATCAGTTTGAGCCCCAGCACTAGCTGAGAGATGTAATGCACTATACATTGTTAATGCACATACATTACTGTGCTCTACCTTTCACACAGCACAACACACCAAGTTGCCTTGTTGTACTGTCTTGCATGACATTCATGCATTATTGTGCCCTAGGGGTCATATTTCACAAACATGACCATAACACTATACAGCAAGTCACCTTGCTGCACTGCATGAAAGGGGAAGGGCATGCATATGCCATATTTCACATTTTTCAGGAGAATCCAGTAGTTTCCTAGTACACACACAGTCACCTCTAGACTACACAATACAAGCATCATCTCTGAAGTGGATAGCCTCCTTCATAATTGAAAGCATGCAACTTGTCAAGCTCTCTCCATTTACCTCAGACCCCAAGAAGCTCATCTGCAGAGTCCCGCAAGGCTCCTAACTCTTCAACCTATACAGGACTCCTCTAGCAAGCATCATTCAGGCCCATCATCTCTTACACTGATGACACCATGATCATCCAAAATCTTTCAGGAGACACCAACAGTATCAAAAGTTAATACTCATACTGAACCTGGGAAGTTAGAAGTGATGATATTCTGCAACATTAACTCACCCTGGAGATCCACATGGTTGGCCACACAACTAGGCCTGACCTGCTCACCCTCCAACCACCTAAGAAACCTGTCCATCATCCTGGACACCAACCTCACCATGAGACATCAAATCACCACCATAACACCCACCTGCTTTCACATATTTTGCATGCTCAGAAATGTCTTCAATTAACTCCCTCCTGACGCCTGTAAGACCATCACCCAGACCCTCTCACATGGAGACTGGACTACACCAATGCCCTCTACTACAGCATGTCTGTGCACCTGCTATACAAGATGCAAACCACCTAACACACCCCTGCCAGACAATTACTCACCGTACCTTGCAGCACGCACATCACAACTCACCTCAGAAAAATACACTGGCTTTCCATTCAGACACAATGCCATTCAAGATGCTCACCCATGCCTACAAGGCACTATACTACCAGGGTTCAACTTAGCTCACCCACCATCTACACCTCCACCAACCAATCATGAACCTCTGCTCTGCATCTCTTATTCTCATCCACACTCCGACATCCATAGAACCAAGACAGGCGATGGGGTGTTATCTTACATGGCAGGCTACACCTGAAACAACATCCCGCAGCACATCAGGACAGCTGTATCACTTATGAATTTGTTAAGAAACTGTACACCTTGCTCTTCAACTGATCTGACTTGTACAGCATGATCCTACTCAGTGTATGGAAACCCTCTTGGGTGACAAGTTCAACCTTTACATAGACACATTACATTACATTGCATTACACTTTTGGCTGACTAGCCCCAACACAAGCACACTTGTGTCATCATGCAAGGGAGCCTGCATTGACACTGGACTACAAAAATTGATGCTGCCCAAGGAAAGGACAGTTATGTGAAGGATGAAGTTACATTTGGAACAATCCTGCCCTTTCCCTTTCATGCAGCAGAGCGCAGCAAAGTGTCTTGCTGCATTGCACTGCATGAAAGTTTTATCAACATTGGTCCTTGTTTTCACTCACTCTGAACTTCTTGCTGGTCCTATACATCAGCACTGTCCTGAACTTTAACTCCAGTTACTGACTCTGTTAGAACGATGAATGACACCTGCTTCTCTATAGGGTCCAACTCCTCCAACTTCTCCTGGACATCAGGTCCTCCTCTGGCTCCATGGCTGCCTTTAGGTTCCTGGCCAATTTTTCTTTGGTTCTACATTTGTATTCACACCACCTCTTCTTACACTCCAGTATGGTCCTTTTTGTTTACGCAATGCAGTTTATCTTTTCTACTATGGATTGCCAGATTGCACTATTTTTTGCTAATGGCAATTTAAATGTGACAAATAAGTGCTAATTTTTTCTCACTTCATCGATAAGTATATCATTCTCCTCCTGTGAAAAGTTAGACTTTTCTTTCTTTTCCCTTGGAATGTTGGCAGGTCTTCAGGGTTAGGGTTGTATCCCGCTTCCTGAGATTCCTTCCATGCTTCTTTCTAATGGTGTGCATTGGTTGTGCACATTGTGTTACTCTGTTGGCTTTTTCAAGCATTCCCTCCACGCAATGCATTCCTGCTGATTTTGTCACGTAAAGGTGTTTTACGACACGCAAATCAACTTTGCGTCACATAGGTAGTAGTTGCGTTACAGCATTTTGCCCCATTTTCTACAAATTTACACCACAATTCGTAATGCATGTCATGACCCTGTGCCATAGTGTGCCGTATCATCAATACGGTGTATCCATGGTGCAGGAAAATGATGCAATGAAGCACAAATTTTTCTGGAGAAACACCTCGCAACGCAGCATTGAGTCAAGATTGATACATTTGCCCTTCACTCTTTTGTGGCATTGTGGTTTGAAATGGGGATATCCCCCCAAACCCCTCTTTAAATTTTCTCAAAGCCAATCCGTTTTTAAGTAATTATTCCCCATTTTACCATCGCTCCCCTCCTCCATCCCACATTTACTATAAACCTGTAAACGTACTTGTGTGAAGATCTCTACCACCGTGGTGGAGATGTCATGTGTTGGAAATGGCCCTTCCTAGGGTGCTGTCCCTTGACTTTTTGCTTTTCTCCTTCCCAGTTTTCTGCTGATCTGTATGCTAGCCTTAGGACTTGGAGTGCGTTTGACACTGCTGTGCAGTGCCAAGGCGCTGTGCTCATCATATACATTCTGACGATTGGTGTATATATGATTGGCTGATTCAAGTTAGCTGTAAGTCCCTTGTCAAGGGGTAAGACATATACCTGGGGCATGTATCTTAAATGCTCCTATGTGTCCCTGCTGCACTGATTGTGCCATCCACAGAGGTAGCTCATTGATTGTGCCACAGGTTTGCCCTGGTGGGGCCTGTGTGCACGGGGTTCTGTTACTCAACTTGGCATTTAAAAAGCTGTGTGCCAAGGTTGTGCATGTCTCTTGCTATATATATAGTTCTCCCTAGTGAGAGTGCGGTGTTGGGAAGAGGTTGACATGTGCATGTATGCATTACTTGCAAGTGTCATGAATGGCACTTGGTGGTGAGTTTGGTACAATGGGGCCTGCTTCTTGCATTGGATTAGCATGAGGGGGTGTAGGGAAAGGCTATGGAGCATTATTTCCTATGGGCAAAATAGTAGCAGTACAGTGTTTGGTATCAATGAGTTTGTAATGGCGAATCCTCTCCGGTAGTGCGAGAGGGTTCGACATTATAAGGATGGAAATGTCACTTTTGAAAAAGTGGGTATTTCAATGCTCTTGGGTTTGTGTGCCTGTTGGCCTGTCTCCGTATTCACATCTGGGTCCTAGGGGGACAGCTACATCTGTGCATTCCTGATAGAAGGCCATAAACTAGGGGCTCAAGGGAAACTGCAGACCTCTGACTCTGGCCTTTCTGGGACGGTTACGTGGGGGTGGAACTGGCACCTGCATTCCAAGGGGCAGGGTCGGCCCCACTAAAGATAGTGATCAAACCTCCCGGGGTAGGATGGCAGACAGGACAAAATTTAGAGAAGGCTTGTGCATTTCAAAGGTGGCCTGTTGAATTGATTGAGTCTTCAAAGGCCAATGTGGATATAACTACTGGGGCTCTGGCCTCCGAAAGTAGAAACGCTTTTTGATTTGGAACCATACTAAACTGGTTCAACGCTGGGACATCAACACGAGGAATCATTAGGGCAGGAGTGACTGCAATTGGTCTATCTGCAGACTTGTGGTGGCCTGGAGCATGTCCTCCTCCAGGAAGGGGATTATCACTTGGTGGAATTCGCCTGGACATTGCTGGCCTGCAGCTAAGTGCCCGCTGTGGTGGCCTGGGTCCCGAAGTACTCTCCAAGGGTCTGTGAGCTGGCCTCCTGTCCATGAGATCCCAGGGACACAAAGGATCTCACTGTCTCTAGGAGATCGTAAGGACCACACTGGGTACGGCGGAGACAGGTGAAAGTGATTGTTGGTTGGGACAAGGATCGTCCTGATGTACACCATCTTCACACTGTACAGAGGAGTGTGCTCGTAAAGATAAGCAGTCACCTGAGGTGCCAGTACGTGAGGAGTTCGAGGAGTGCGGGGGAAGCTTGTAGAGTCTGAGGGGCCCATGCTTTCAATCAGGGGACCTGTGTTAACTTGTGCTCCACAGAGTGCGGTGTACGAGGAGTGTTGTGGAAACTCGAGCCAGAAGCTGAAACTGTCTTCGGCCTCCCTCTCCCTGGACTCTTGCCACAAGGTGCTTTGTTGTGAAGATTACCGTGACAAGGTCAGAGGGGTTTTGTGTGCCTTGTGGGCACCTACAGCTGACTGTTGGAGGCTACGTCAGGTTACACCTCCACCTGAGGGGAAAACATTTCTTCAGACTTGGAAGCACACCAGCTGGAGGTCTAATCCGGATGGAAGAAAATAAGTAACTGTGTCTTTCCATGTTAGGCAGTTCTGACTGTCTAGTCATTGAGGCGTCAGCCTCGGCAACGTGTATCATTGGCTGGTGGAGTTCAAGGACTGAGGTGCTGGGTCATGAGGAGTAGTCAAAGACCTGTGATTGTTTGACCTTTCTGCTAATGGGAAAGTCCGACAATTACATATAACTGTGAAGTGTATATACAATATGTGTTTCATTATGATTTCCATGGAGAAGTTTGACAATTGCGTATTACTGTAGAGTGTTTTTTCAATGTGAATGTATCTCGTTTTGATTTCAGTGTGTGTGTGCAAAACAAAGACAAGTGTTTTATACATACAGTGTGGAGTCTTTTTGTGGTGTACACAGTGTGTTGCAAGGGTGCTGTTGTTCCAATACCTTACACTTGAGCCCTGAAGATAAGCCTGAATGCTCGGTGCCAAGCTACCAGTGGGTGAGCACAGTTTATCAGACAAGAGTATTGTACTCATCCTATTTGGAACAGTGGATTTTCAAAATGCTGGTACTAGCATACTAGAGGAAATTCTTCATAGAGCGGACACCCATGACAAAAAAGTGACACATTGGAGGTAATAATGCCATACGGGAGGGGGGCAACCATGACAAAATTCTGTCCTTGACACATTAGAAGTAATTTTTTACATAAGGGTCGCCCATGGTATAAAGACAACACAAATGGCAAAATTCATGTACTGGCGTATTGTCAATTATTTTTGGCCTAAGGTGGTACCATGGAACTTTGGGAGCACCTATTAAAAAATGCAGATCCTGGCCAAATACAGTGGATATCTGCAATATGTGTCAGCCATAGCACATTTTGGAAAAAAAAATGATTCAACTCATGAGGTTTCATTGGCTTGGCACACCATCAAAAGAACAATTTGTTGCTATATTTTATTATTGTGAACACATGAAAAATTACGGTTTTTAAAATAAAACCTTTACCTCTGTGCTTATTAATATTAAGGAATAACTTAGGCCAATAAAGTAGTTTATTTTCAATATGTGATCTATAGAAATGAATACATTTGCACAGTACTACTATTATTTTGTAATCTGTTGGTTTTCCTCTCCCTCTGATTTATTAATACATTTCTCTTTGTGTTTTAACCTAGGAGAATTGTTAAATCATGACTGTTTTTGGTACAAATAATTTAGGTTTTCTGTGCTGTTTTGCGTTTTATGGCACTATATCATCTTCAGAAGAACACATCATTTTTAATGTAATACAAAGAGAAAAGAGCACTGTTCCCAAGGCATACCATGCCAGGGTCCTAATATAGGTAGTATCAAGAGGTGTGCAAAATGTGTGTAATTTGCATTCACGTACTTATGTGAAATTTCAACAAAATTATGCATAATTATGTGAAATGTAAATCCTTTTCCTTGTGCTATATTTTACCGTGAAATGCCTTAATTTCCGGAATTTTGCTTCTTAATAAGCATAATGCGAGATTCTCAAAATTACTCGAATTACGCTGACTTAAAATTTTGCTCAGGCCTAGTGGTAGCTGAAACAGAAATGTGTCTGTGTTTTGTTGTTCTATTATCCATTATGGAACTTTATCAATGTCGCTTTTTGTGATTTCGTCATAGTTATTCAGGAGAATTCAGGTTCAAGGTCATACGATGCCGCGTCCTGTGATGTCATTAATGTCAAAGCCAGTGTGATATCACTTCCTTTGCACTAGCCATTTTGGTGAACCACGTCCAAGGCATGTTCATTAGACTGTCTATAAAGAGAGAGCATGTGTTGCTCGTAAAAGACATGTTATACTCCAAGACAATAGCTAAATAAAATAATAAGCCCAAAAACGAAAAGACAAAAGAAGTTAGTTCATGATTTTTGTGTGACTAACTGTTATGGCTCTCTATCTTAAGCTTTTGCTAAAGCAATCTGAAAAACATTTTTACTTTGTCTTCAAAGGCAGCATCAGCAAGGTTACTTAATTGGAACATTTGTCTTTCACAATAATTCATTTGTGTTAGATATTAATGGGAATGTGTCCAATTTATTTGAGTAATTAATTATCCCTAATTCATGCACACTTCTAATCAACGTATACAGTTGATGAGTTTATCAGTTTAATACAGCACTTTGTCGTAGTTGCAAGTTTGCTGAGAAATTGTAATTATTTTCACATTTATTTCTACCAACATATGTTCATTAAATAATTTAACGAGACAAGCCCGTGACTCAGAGCAGTTGCCGGAAAACGCTCAGTGCTACATCAAGCAGTTTGCTTCTACAACGTTCGTGTTAGAGGCCAGGACTTTGTTCAATTAAGCTAAACAAATTAGCAATAAACAACTTCTTACGAATTTCAAAAGAGTACACTTGGACTCTACTGCTGCTCATCAATGGTGCATTTCTACGTACAAATCTATCCACCCAGCGTATTGTAGATACCTGCATGTGCAACTATGCATATTTCTGTCACCTTCCATGAAATCGCATGCATATATACAACGAAATTAGACGCAACATGCTTCCACCCCATTGTTCAAACTTCACACAAGTCACCCAAAATGTCCTATACAGGTCAAAGTACAAACCACACCCTTTCAACCATACACTCCAAAGGGCGCCCTGGCACACATCTATTCCTCTTCCTGTACCTCTTACTAAAATCATTACTAATTTGGACTTGTCAAGAACTGTCTCTTGCCTCTATAGCTGTTCCCTACCTCCCTCCCAGACCATGAGCCTATTCTTAATGGTTTATTTAACACCAATATATAAAAGGAGAGGGCATACTTAAGGATTACGGGAAATAAGATATTTGGAGATGGCCATTAATTAACTGCGGGTCCCTGGTTTATCATTACTGAGAAGTATTTGACACATTTATTGCCTCCAATAGGATAATTTATCTTTAACTGAAGCATCGCTATATGACAAGCTTTACAGTTCTGTATTGCAGGAGGGTTGGCCAACATGGATATAGTGTTTCAATTATGTATAATAAAACAATACATTGTAAATTGGCTGACTGGAATTCAGTATACCCAGATTTCTCTGTGTGTTGTGGGAGCACATTAGAGGAAATTCGCCTCTTCTGCGTTATCACCCCTGATTTTTCACCTTTTTCGGAGCACCGTTTTTGCTGGTATTAGGGCTCAGTACTGTGTGACACCACCACAGTCCATGTGCTCTGGAACCAAAATATTATTGGTAAAATTAATTTCATTCAATTGTTCATTTTAATTTCCTTGTAGGGCCATGGTAGATGGGACAGCACTTCCACCAGCGGATAAAAGGTAAATGTCATATTTTGGCTGCAACATGTATTTACACCAATGGTGGAGCAGGAACTTTAAATAATGATATGGTTTATGGTATCAATTTGTAAACTCATTTGGAGGAAAGACCCTGCTCATTACTGGTACTTGGGCCGAACGACCTTAGACATAAGAAGAGAATAAATCAGGAGCTGCAAATCAAATCAAACAATATATCATAGTTCAATTATCATCACTTAGGAGTCAATGATGAGATTTGGTGTGAGTTTTCAAAGTTTATTAAATCTTTAGTATCTCTTTATTAATTAGTTCTCAAAATAGGTAATCGATTCATCTGCAATGCAATACAGAAAAATTGCATAAAGCCTGTTCTATATAAGTTAATTTACATTTGAAGTGTAGGTAAATGAGGGAAAGGTATCTATTAGAACGCATAAAAAGTTCCGAATTGAGGGGGAAAAGCATAAAGCTTTTTTTTTTGTTTAATAATTTTTTTATTAAGATTTCAGAAAAAGAGAAACATTATTAATCAAATGAACACAATATGAATAAAATATAACAATTAATATATAAGAGAAAAACATGAGCAAATAATTCAAAAGAGAAAAAGATAAAAAGAGGTGAAGCAAGAGAGAAAGAAAATAAGAGGATAGAAAGAGATAGAGAGGAAAAGAAGAAAAGAAAGAAAGAGAGAAAGAAGGAATAAAGGAAAGTTAGAAATTAAGAGAAAGTAAGAAATTAAGATGCAGGTGCATGTGTAGAAAGATAAGAAGTAAAATGTAGCCAAAGTAGGTCAGATTTAATTTTCTGCGAAAGAGTAAGAGAAGAAACAGTAGCAATTCTGAGTTCATCACAAATATAGTTCCACCAAGTTAATAATGATACTTTAGAGTTATCTTTCCAACAGGACAGAATCACCTTAAATGCTAGAGCAATAAATAAATCAAACAGCAAAGAAATAGGATTAGAAACATCAAAATCAGGTGAGGAGGAACCTAGAAAAACATTTTGTATGGATAATGGAATATTACATTGAAATATTTTCATACATTTAGACCAAATAGATTGCCAAAACTTCAATACATTAGAACAATCGTAAAGTTGATGAATTAAAGTCCCAGTGGATTCAGAACAAGACCAACATAGGGACGAGGAAGTAGGGGAAAACTTGGATATACAATCAGGGGTAATAACAGCTCTACTATAAATAAAGTATAGGGATTGAGTAATACGAGCGGCAATAGAAGTTTTAAATAACTTGAGCCATAATTTATCCCAAGAAGAGATAGGAAGTGACAAAGATAAGTCCGCTTCCCAGAGTAATTCTATACGGGATTTAGGTCGTTCAGTAACAGGTGATAACAACATCTTATAAATAAAGGCAGCCTTGGGTCTATGTTCCTGAGAAATACTATATAACAGTGAGGGTGGAGTGAGTAAGGGAGAAGCTAAAGGGACATTTTTGGAGGATAAATAAGACTGCAAAGCTGTTGATATTAAAAGATATTCATTAAAAAATGAATCAGGTAAATTATAATGTAATTGTAATTCATGGAAGGGAATAAGGGAATAACAGAATTATGCTGGATTAATTGATGAATAAAAATAATTCCCTTCTCCTTCCAGTGTTTGGAATAAAATGATTTACGTTTATATTTGATGAATTTATTATACCAAATAGTGGAAGACAAAAAACATTGATATGAATCTAGACCATTGGAAAAAATATTATATAATAATTGTCGGGAGTATTTTAAAATAGGATTATCTGATATGAAGGTACAATTAGACATATATATTATATTTCGAAAAGAAAAATCTTTTAATAGGGAACGTTCAAAAACAATCCAACGAGGGATAGGGAAATCAGCAAAATCATAAGTTAAGGCAAAAAATTGACGAATTAAAAATGCAAAATGGTAGGATTTAAAATCAGGAAAACGCAGACCACCTTCTGTTTTGGGACGTTTGAGTTTCATAAGAGCAATGCGGGGGTGTTTGTTATTCCATAAATATTTTGTACAAATAGAATTAATCTGTGAAAAATATGAAACAGGGATCCGAAAAGGTAACATGGATAATGTATAAAGGACATGTGGCACAATCATCATTTTAATAGTATCTAATCTACCCCACCATGACAAATGAAGAGGGGACCAGGAAAGAAGGAGTGACTGTATTTTGGTCGTTAGTACATTAAACGTATAACTAATGGTGGTAGATAAGGTAGAGGAAAACCAAATACCAAGGTATTTGATTTTTGTGGGACACCAGGTAAAATTAGTATTATTAAACATATATTGATAGCAAATAGAGTTCAAGGGTAAGACTTCTGTCTTAGAAAAGTTCAACTTATATCCAGAGATACTGGATTACAACTGAACCTCATCCAAAAAGGGAGGGAGGGAAGTATTGGGATCAGACATATATACCAGTATATCATCAGCGTATGCTGACAATTTAGTTTCTATAGAATTATGTGTAAAGCCAGAAATACGTGAATTAACTCGAATACGCTCAAGGAAAGGTTCAAGACATAAAACAAATAACAAGGGCGAAAGGGGACATCCTTGGCGTGTACTTCTATATAATGGAAAATATTTAGAAAAATGGTTATTCACAAAAATACTAGCACGAGGAAAAGAATAGAGCAGTTTAACATAAGAAATAACATTTGGACCAAACCCAAACCATTGGAGTGTATTGAACATGAATTTCCAGTTTATGCGGTCAAAAGCCTTTTCAGCATCTAAGGACAGTGCTGCAAGTGGAGATTTATACTTCCTCCCGAAGGAGATGACATTAGCAAACATGCGAGCATTGTCCGAAGCCAATCTGCCCTTCACAAAACCAGCTTGATCTGTCTTAACCAATAGTGGAATAATATTCTCAAGGCGAGAGGCAAGGATTTTAGCAAATATCTTACAGTCATAATTGATTAATGAACTGGGGCGGTAGTTTTTACAGAGGGAATGATCTTTATCAGGTTTGGGAATAAGGACAATCAAGGCCTCCATGAAGGAACCAGAAGCTTTGGAATCAACAATAAATGAGTTAAAAAGGGCCAGAAGTTTGGGAACAAAAATAGAGAAAAAGTGGAAAAAAATTCAACAGAAAGACCATCAGGACCTGGTGCTTTCGATTTTTTAAGGATTTGATGGCTTCCGTTATCTCCTGATGAGTAACCTCCCTTTCTAGTAATTCAAATTCATCAGGAAGCAAAGGGGGTTTAGGGAGGCCCGAAAAAAAGGAGTGTACATTTTTTGATTGGAGGGATTCGTATCATCAGTGTATAATGATTGATAATAATCATAGAATGCATTAGCAATATCTTCATCAGAAGATGCTAAATTATTAGTAGATTCATTAAGAATAGGACCAATATTTTTACGTTCAGATTTAATTTTTAAGTAGTTGGCCAGCATCTTACCAGCTTTATTTTGACCTCCGTGATACTTAGACTTGATTTTAAGAAGGACATTACATGCATCAATTGTGGCAAGCTGGTTAAGAGCAGATTTGGCCTTAATTAGTTCATGGAGAACAGAGGAAGTTCTAGAAGTAAAGTAATTATGTTCCAGCATTTTGAGTTGTTGTAGTAAAATTGTATACTTGGCCTTAGCAGCTTTCTTCTTTTTTTACTGAGTATGAAATAGTAAAGGCACGGAAGGAGGCCTTAAAGGCATCCCAATTATTAGTAAAGGAGGTGTCCAAAGGATTGTTAATAGCAAAAAATGTGTTAATAAAAGTAGTAGCTTCAGTTACAAAAGCAGTGTCTGATAACAAGAAATTATTAAGTTTCTAACGACCAAATTTTGGAGAACTCAGGGAAAGATCAAGAACAGAAAAAATAGAGGCATGATCAGAAATAAAAATAGATCCAAACTCAGAAGATTGAATAGATGAGAGTAAGGGTTTACTAACCAAAATATAATCAATTCTAGAACGAGTATGATGGACATTAGAAAAAAAAGTAAACTCAAGGGTATCAGGGTTACAGGTCTTCCAAACATCATATAATGAACGAGAGGCAATGGCAGATTAAAATGATTTATGAGTTTTATCAGGACTGAATTTACACTTGGATTGTCTATCAGAGAAAGGGTCCAACCATTGGTTAAAATCCCCAGCAACAATAATATTTGGGCCATCAATAGAGGAGAATACAATCTTAATGCTATTCCAAAAGTCAGGATCTGGCTTAACAGGGCCTTAAATATTCAATAAGACAAGTTCTTTATTTTGTTTAACAACCTTAGCCATTACCCAGCGTCCATCACTATCACATTGCGTAGATAAAATTTGTACATGTAACGATTTATGAAATAGTATAGCAACACCACCTTTTCGATTAGAGGCAGGAGAATAAACAACTTGACCCACCCATTGTCTCTTCAATTTAAGTGACTCTATATCATTACAATGCGTTTCTTGAATAAACGAAGCATGAGAATTCAGTTTAGACAAATGAGAGAGTACCTTTTGTCTTTTGACGGGGTTTCCAAGACCACGAACATTCCACGTGACAACATTACACATAATGGAAGGAGGGGAGGGTAACACATGAATGGAGATGATACACTTCAGGAGAACAGCTGGAAGCAGAAAAACACCACTTATTAGATGAATATAAAAAACAAAATGTATGACAACAAATAACAACAATAGGCACGTGCAACAAGCAATATATTGTCAAAAAGAAAGAATAAACAGAAAAGAATGGAGAAAGAAAAGAGGATACAAAAGAGAAAAGATAGATCAAGGAAAGGTATCCAGATCTAAGAAAAAGAGTAAACAAAGTGAGCATGGAGCGTAACTGAACCGAGAACAGATGAAACAGCAGAGGAGCAAAATTAAGAGATAGCCATAGGAACAGCCATAGGAAATCTATTAGAGAGAGATAAAGGAGAGAAGCTAAAGACGTTGAGTAGAACTATCCATAGAGTTTGGTGTAAGAATGAGCAAGAAAGACTTCAATTTGGCAGGATCATCAAACGAGCGAGAGGAGCCATTATGAGTAATTTTACACAAGCATGGATGCAGAATGCCATATCGAATGTTTAACTGTCTCATCTGAGGACGAAGAGCAAGAAATTCCTTCCTTCTGGTATTAGTAGCATTGGAGATATCCTGAGAGAGAAAAATGGTGTGACCAGCCCAGACAAGTCGACGTTTTACCTTTGCTGCCTGTAGGACGCGCATAAGGTCTGTGAATTCCCAAAATAGCATTATAATTCCTCTAGGTCGAACAGAGTTCGGTTGAAGATGACCCAAACGATGAGCACGTTGGATATTCAGTGAAGGCTCTATAGGAAGATCAAGGAGCTCTGACAAAAAAATTTTAAGAAAAAGGAGAATGTCAGGACCTTCTAAATTTTCTGGTAAGCCATAAAGGCGAAGATTATTGCGTCTGTTGCGATTTTCAAGGTCCTCAGTGTGAAGCTTGAGACGCTGAATCTCCTGTTCCAGAATAGGAATTTTGATAGAAACATTGTGTAGATCACTAATACGTTGTTCCATGTCGAATACCTTCGCTTCCATTGTGATCCACCTATCTTCAATTTGTTGGAGTTTATCCTTGATAATGGACATAAAAGAATTTAACCCCCTCACCTCATCAAGAATTGAATCAAAGACAGGGTTATGCGATGACAGAATGGGCGAAGGAGGGTCATTCTTAGCCCTCTTAGGTTTTGTACCAGATGAAGAGGCTTTGACTTGAGAAGAATTGTCACTGGCCATCATGGAACGTCGAGAAGGATGAAAATACACTTTCAATGGAGACCTCAATCTGCCCATATGCAGAAAAAGAAAAAATTGTCCTTCTCCGTTGGAAATTTAAAGTAGACAGGAGTTGGTTTTAAAATAGTAAGTAAGCGCTCATAAGAAGGTATTATTTGACCCCTCAGAAAAGGCTCTCAAGACGACCAAACATCAATAAAAATTCAAATGTGGGCATCATCTGAGCAAAATTATTCAAGCGCACTCATGAGGGAACAGCAGGAGATGAATAGTTCCAAAGAGGCATGTAAAAATAGTCAAAGTTGTCAGCAAAAGGTCATTGTATTTGCAGGATAGAGTTAGCCAGTTAGATGAGAAACAAAAATTATAGCAAAAAAGATTTTTTTTAAACGTTGCCAAGCGCTACATATTAATGCGCAGGTTTTACCTCAGTAGGAGGTCAAAGGAAAC
Organism: Calotriton arnoldi; assembly: GCA_963921515.1. NCBI lineage: Eukaryota > Metazoa > Chordata > Amphibia > Caudata > Salamandridae > Calotriton > Calotriton arnoldi. The sequence goes on along the minus strand of CAWUFW010005504.1, from coordinate 792,368 downwards.
GAGCGGCAGGCACAAAATGGCGGCCGCTCGTGTGTGAAGGACGAGAGAATTACCTTCTTCTTTATAGGCTCAGGCAGGAGCTGGAGAAAGTGAAAGACGGCTCCAAAAGATGCCTCCGTAGCTCAGCGACATCGGAAGCGCTTCTGCTTCGCTCGGGCGGTGAAATTTGCGGCTTTAAACAATTAGCGAGCTCCGCGATCTAGCGGAGCTCAGCTCGTAGCCGCCATCTTGGTCCAGCGCGAGACCACGCCCCCCGAAAGCATAAAGCTTTAAGCAATTCTAAATCAATAAGCACTTCTCATACAGGGAAGTGCAAGCTTCTCAAGAGAGTCTTAGAGTAGCATAGATTCAGGCAAGGGAAGTGAATGGGTCTTTCAGAATAAATCTGAGCAAAGTGCTCTGCAGAGTCAGGAAAGGGTCTGAAAAAATCTCCACACTGTACTCTACGAACATGCCCTAATATAACATTTTGATATCTATCACTAAGGTAAAATGTTGCATTCTTCTGTCTTCTCAGCAAATCACTGAGTGGTGTCATCTCACATTACTAACATTACTAACCTTAGGTCAGAGAAAAGGAAAAGGAAAGAGATGCATTCAGAAGTCTTTCTGACTTAATTTTTGCAGCCATGAAAGCCAGGTTTTCTCACTAGCCTTTTAAATGTGAATTTTGTTTTGAGGCCTACACGTTATTTTGACATGTTAATTGCATTAATTTTTATTCATTATAAATGATCTAGCACTGTTAGACCTGGCATATCTTGGCGTGATTACCCTTGACTTTTTGCCTCTACCACCTTTGCTTTTAGATGCTTTGGGTACTTTGCCACTGCTGATCAGTGTCAAAGTACAGGAGTTCCCTGTGTAAAATGTATGGTGATTGGTTGGCCATGATTGGTATGTTTGCCTTACTAGTAAAAGTCCCCAGTGATGTGCACTGTGTGTGCAAGGGCTAGTAATGCAAGGGCGCGCAGAGAAGGGAACTCAGGCCTTCTGTGTAGGGCCTGCACGCAGAATGCTAAGTTAGCATGTTGTCCTGACAAGTGCAACCACTTGTCAGGCCTGACTTTCCCTTTTACATACACATGGGGCACCCCTGTGGTAGGTCTCAGGTAACCCCTGGGCAGGGTGCAGTGTAGGTAAAAGGCAGAACATAAACTGAGGTGTGTGTTGTGTTCTGGCAGTGAAAAACTCTCCATTTCGTTTTTCACTGCTGAAAGGCCATTCTGCCCATAGGACAGAATGGGGGAGGCTAGGTGTTGTATTTGTTAGCCTAGTTTCCTGTCAGTTTATAATGGAGAGGTGAAGTTTGGTATGTGTGAACTCACAGTGTCATAATGCATCTTTCTGTAAAGGTGGTTTTGTCACTGTGTGTTTATAAACCACTCTTTTAGAAATGGCTGAGTTTTGTGCTCTGAGCATTTCTGTGTGTCTCTGAAATGTGGATTGTCTGTCTGGAATTGAAAGGTGAGAGGAGCTGGGAGAGGTCTTGACCCAGGGAGGGGTTGAGATGGCACAAGGCTGCCCTGCATCTGGAGAGTAGGGGGAGGAGAAGCCCGGGAGGTGAAAAGGCCTGGGCTGGTGCTATAAACCAATTGACCCATCTCCTGTTGAGTGATTAAGGATTCAGACCCCCAGTATCAATGGGAGAGAGGTGACACTGGGAGGGAGACACCCAGAACTGATGTAGGGAGGGGTCAGGGACCCCTGAGCACATACAAACTTCAAAGACAGTAAGGGGTATAACTATGAGAGCTGAAACCCCTGAACGTTGGAATGAAACAGATATGGATTGAGACAGAAAAGGCTTGGACCCATTCTGTGGTCAAGAGGAACCTCTGCTAAAGAAGGAACAACTGAAGAGACTGTGGTGGATAGACCAATCCTTGCTTCGTGATCTGGGGCTGGTCTGCAGTTTGCTGTTCTAACTAAGGAAGAGGCTGTCGGGACTGTGCTTGGAGGCGCTGGGTCCCCCTGCTTGAAGAAGACTGTGCCTTGTGCTGTGTCTTGTAACCCCAAGGGCCCGAGGTGAGCTGGCTCCCTGTTTGGAAATACAGGATCATAAAAGTTTCCGGAGAAGTCCCAAGCAATGCGGTGTGCGCGTGCTTTGTGCCGCTTGAGACCCTCAGAAGTTGTGCTGTGTGATCGTGGGCACGCAGGAGTAAGCTAAGTCTACGACACGCAGAGTGCGTGTTGTGGTGCAGGCCAAGGCATTGGTGAGGAGCGTCTGGTCGTGGAGTGCACAGGGAGACGAGGCAAGGCTCGGACGTGCAAGTGTGCCTGTCGTGGTGCAGCCCGGGTGCTAGTGAAGAGCGCCGGGGCCTCGTGTGCACCAAAGGAAGCAGCGAGACTCGGACGCGCAGTGTGCATGTCATGGTGCAGTCAGGGCATTGGTAAGGAGCACCTGGACATCGTGTGCACCAGCGGAAGAAGTGAGTCTCGGACGTGCTGGCTGCGTGTCGTGGTGCGGCCCGGGTGTTGGTGAGGAGGGCCTGGGCCTCGTAGGCACCAAAAGAAGAAGTGAGTCTCTGACGTGCAAGGGTGCATGTTCTGGTGCAGCCAGGGTGTGAGGAAGAGCGCCTGGACATCGAGTGCACAGGGAGAAGAGGTGAGACTCGGACGCGCAGGAGTGCGTGTCGTGGTGCAGCCAGGGTGTGAGGAAGAGCACCTGGACATCGTGTGCACCGGCAGAAGAGGCGAGGCTCGAACGCGCAGGGTGTGTGTTGAGGTGCAAGCGGAGTGTTGGTGAAGAGCGCCAGATCGTCGTGAGCACCAGAGAAGAGGCAAGTCTGGGACGCGCAGTGTGCGTGTCGAAGTACAACCTGAGGTGCTGGTGAGGAGTGCCGGGTTAGGTTGTGCACCAAACTGAAGTAAAGTCTCCACAGTGCCGAGGGCGGGTCTCGGTGTGGACCGAGTCCGCCGGAGTGAGGGCCAAGTCATCGGGACCCTCGGAGTCCATCAGTAGCGGCCCGGACCGGCAGCCACGGAAGAGCTGAGCCGCTGGCCCGAATCTGCCAAAACCCGTGACGGAGTTATGGACCAAGGCCCAAGTCGCTGACGTCAGGGAGGAGAGTGGAATCGCGCCCCCCCAGGTAACGTGGATCAACACCTGGGGTGGGGTGCGGGCCCGGAGGGACACTCTCTCGGCCTCCCGCTCAGTCAGCTGCATGAGCCGTTGCTTCGGCTCGGATCCCGGCCCGTGCTGACCCAGGACGGGGCAGAACTGGGTCCGGAGTGGGAAGCAGTACTTTGTATGTCATCATTTGATCCATAATGGGGGCACTGTTACTGGAGCACGTAAAACTATTGTATTACACAATTGCATTATTGCTGCTAACGAACTATCGAACTGTCGTATGATGCCTGACCTCATTTGTGCATAACGAAGTTTATGCTTGGTGCGCTACGCACTTCGTTATTTCTCCCATGCATATTATTTGATTGTAACGTAGCGCATTGTATGATTTCGTCAGTGCACAGTATCTGAGTATAATCTGGCGCAGTGTATTATTTCTTTATTGCACCGCACAGGATTGTAGTGTGACGCATTGCTTTGTTTCTTCCTGGTACAGGGCATGCCGGTGGTGATACGCATTGCATTATTCCTTCAATTGCAAAGTACACGACTGTGGCGCTACGTATGGCATTATTTCTCTGTTGCACAGTATAAGAGAATATCGTTACGCATTGCAGTATTGTTTCCTTATGCAACCTGTGTGTTTCTAGAAATACGACTGGTCTAACATATTGGGAAACGGTTAGAGAAGAGCTTAACTGTTAGTTAGACGCGGTGGTTGGGATTAGAACCTACCAACCCACCGGAAAGAATACTACCCGTTCTTATATGTTGATTTTGTATCGTGTGGTCGTATCGTATAATTTCTTATATAAAGACTATACTCTTTTTTTTTTTTCAATAATCGTGTGGAGTCTATTTGTGATGACATCATGGGGTTATTGTGAGCGTGGTTGCACATACTGAACACTCGTGCCTTGGAGATAAGCCTGGCTGCTCATGCCAAGCTACTAAGGGGGTGAGCAGGGCTATCTCAGACGGTGTCCTTACTTAGCCTAACGTTGAAGCGAGGGGTCGAGGGCGCCTGCCTACAGCATTTGGTGGCGGCGGTAAGTGACATGGACCTCCACTTCCATCAAGCACCATCAACCTAAAAGAAACTAACCAACATAAACACCAACATAAAATAAAAATAATAATTTGCTGCCAGGAGCACCAGTGTTCTGGCTGGCAAGTACTGCGGTGATACCTGGAATGATAAAGTTGCCCATCTGCAGTTTCCATCCTTGCCATCCTGGAGGATGTACAGAACCAAAAAAGTGACCGAGTCTGAAGGTAAAACCTTTGCACAGTGTGGGATGGAAAAGCTATCCCAGTGGCAAAGCAGCCTTGGAGGCTATGGAATCCAGGTTTGTCCCACTCAAAGCTTTTAATGCCAAAACCAGTGGCTTCAGCAGAAAATCGACAACAACATAACTGTATCCGAAAGACTCTCTCCAACTTCAAACTTGAACCATGCTGTACTAAAGGATTTTACCTTCCATTTCCTAGTCTAAGTCCAAAGGTGAAATCTTTCATTGCAAATACTTGCATTTATTATATCCGACCCCGACTCTATCATGATTGGCCTGAAATCACACCTAGCTACTGGTTGACTGCAAGCTGTTGTTTTCTTTGGTACTTAACTTTCCCTAGGCACTTTTTGGCACTAGGCACTTTTTGCCTGAACATTTAACAAATTCATATCGCCAGTTCCCCTTTTATGAACAAAATGCTTTATCATTAAATTTCTCGGTATATTTCTAAATTGATTTGGAAATTAGTTTTCTTGACTTTAAAATTATTAGTACTTTTTATCCTAACACACACTTCTCTGGGGACTGCCTGCTGCGTCTGCCATAGCTACCATGAATTGAGCAGGGATTATCTAAGAACTGTGTTTTTACCTCAGTAGATTGTGTTTATTAAGCTGGTAAGGTCACCCTTAACCCAGTTTCTGAAACGCTGCCTGCAAGCCTCGGCTGAGATTATTCTCAAACTTAATATCATCCATTGATACATCTGTTGAGAACACCAACTCTCTGTTTGAACTCTGTACTCATATATCACTGCAATACATCTGTTTGACTTGAACTTTTATGTTGATAGCATTAAGGATGTGTGAATTCCTCAATTTATGGAACTCTTTGGCCTTCCCTTATTAAAACATGAAATCACACAAGAATCAGGACGCAAATTAGATGTAGTAATGGCAAATAACTATCTATTATAAGTAGGCAGATCCACTCCACTAGGCTGGTAAGATCATTATTTTCTTAATTTGTCATTCCTCATGTCCACGTTTTTAGTCTACAATTTTAAGACTCTTGCCCTTGCCACTTGCATGTGGGTTAGGGCTAACAGGGAGGTTATTAGGTCTGATTCACAAGAACAGCTCAGCCACTAATACCCCAGTAATTCAAGCATTTTGTGATCAATTAGACAAGTATTTTATCTCCAAGATTTAACAAAAATATGTATGAGAATATTGGAACTGGTCTTCCACATGAAATGCCTGTCTCTGAGTCACTGTGCCCCATAGAGAGTTATCACAGTTGGGTTACCTTACTCTTAAAATGTTTCATGAATAATAAACATGGATCACCTATAGACCCTTTCTCTCTTCAAATTACCAGAAATTGCTACTAGTATTATCCATCTTGTCACATAAATAATCATCACCAACTTTCTAGAAGAGTTTTCCCCCTTTTGGAAGAGAGGTGTTGTTACTCCATTTCAGTAAACCCAGTTTGAACCAAAATGCAAGATTGCTTGCTGGTACAAAGTATAGTACTGGAAAACCTTCTTTAGAGGCAACTCTCAGAATTTTTAGAATAATCAGGTTGTCAAGACATCTGATAACTTGATTTTCACCCTTGAAGGGAAATAGCATCTGCTCTAAACACTGTCCAAGGTGAAATTAGAACTGTTGTGGATGATGGTGATACGGCTGCAGTGATTCTTTTAGATCTCTCCAACTCATTTGATACTGTGGACTGATGGCATCTTGGCCCCCATCTTATCAAAATGAGTATCAGCAGGGTGGTGCTTAATTGGTTTTGATCATCCTAGAACACTACACCCAGTCTTTATCTCTTCTCCCATTCAGTTCCACTAAGGTTAAGGTTCCTTATCCTTTGCAGCAGGAAACCTCCCTCTCATCTACTCTATTTAATATTGACATCAGCACCCATTTAATCTTATTAGATCTCATGGCTGCAGAGTGCTATATTAAGCATATGACACTGACCTTATCATCAAACTAGATAAAGATGCCCCTGCATTGACATGCACATTGGTTTGGGTGAAATTTCCCTAAACATAATGCAATGGGACTCTTCACATTGTAGCATCTGTTTTCACACTCTGCCCAATCAAGTTACCCATACTTAGTCCTTAGGAATCTACTCAGGAAACAATGTTAAATAAACAAGTAGACTCTGATGTAAACTCTTGTCTCTATCTAATGCTCTTGTTAAAAAAGTCTCCAGTTCCTGCCCAAAGCTGTTCATGCCTCCTTAGTACCTACCGGCATTCACTCAAGTTTAGCTTAATAGCCTCTATCTATATTTAGCAGGTTGCCTCCTGACATCTCTACAGCTCAATCAGAACTTTAAAGTATGTCTTGCCAAGAATCTGCAGAAATGTTATCACCTATTTAGTAAGGAAGTACATTGGTTCAACATCAAGTTGAAGATACAGTTCAAATGTCTTTCAAAACACAATATTTTCTATAGCCATGAACAAACTGATTTGTTCAGCATTATAGTTCCTTAACAACGTACTCACACCTTTATATGTGAAAATTAAATCATTTTTATGATGCTAGCTCACCTCGGAGTAGGAGAGGTTTTCAGTCATTCTGCTGCCTAACCACTCATCTTTGGAATGCCTTCCTGATGTTCCTGAACACAATCGAGATCTACCTAGCCTTTAGAAAGGTGTTGAAAAATTCTCTTTTCTGTGAGCTTGCTCCATCTTGGCTGTGACTCTATCTGTGGTCAGTGGCAGTCGCGGCTCCTGGAGGGAGTGCTGCGGGGCGGTGGGGTGGGGCAGGGGAGGGGAAGGGTGGGGGGTAGTAAACTCCGGTATACTGCAGAACGGAGTTGAGTACATAAATAAAACGAATTACATTGCGCGCGCTGCAACGCCAAATGGCGATGCGGCGCGCCCAATGTAATTCGTTTTATTTATTTATTTATGTACTCAACTCCGTTCGGCAGTATACCGGAGTTTACTACCCTCCACCCTGCCCCTCCCCCGCCCCGCCCCTCCCCCGCCCCGCCCCACCGCCCCGCAGCACTCCCTCCAGTCCAGGAGCCGTGACTGCTCAGTGGCATGATGCCATTTGTTGTTCACGCGATTTAGAAATAAAATAAAAAATATTAGAATTATTATTGGAGTTACTTGATTGCTCCATTTTAAATATCAGTCCCTTTCCATTGGTTTGCAATTCAGTAGCCAGAATTTTACATAACTGGTATAATATTGGGTCTCTATATTAATGACCCCTGCTAAACAGCCCTTAACCATATGGAGTCTTTTTAAATGATATGTAATCGGCATAGAGCATTGGACACTCCACTAAGAACTTTCTGTCGCAGGTTGTTGAACTGATTTTAAAACTCCTGAGTTGCTGTTGTTATTAGAATTTGCACCATGGTTTAATTTGTATTTTTAAACTGCACATCACCTAACAGACTGCATTAATGGGGGAATTACTGCTGATTCACTCACACGCTCCTCGGTCCACCACAGCTCTTTAGGTGCTGATTGTTGTAGAAGGAGCATGCTGCTTTACCCTTCCTGATTGAGAATTGGGGATCAGCGCTCTAGTCGTTCTCCATTTGGAGAAGACTATATAATGCACACAAGTGCGCGGATGCGCCAGTAGCTTCGCTCCGCCACAGGTAGTTGAACTGATTTTAAAACTTCTGAGTTGCTGTTGTTACTATAATTTGCGCTGCTGTTGAAATTGTATTTTTAAACTGCACATCATCTTACAGACTGCATTAATGGGGGAATTACTGCCAATTCACTCACACACTCCTTGGCCCGCCACGGCTCATTAGGTGCCAATTGTTGTGGAAGGAGTACACTGCTGCCGATGTCCTGATTGAGGTTTGGGGGTCTGCGCTCAAGTCATGTTCCTTTCGGTGACGAGTATATAATGCACATGAGTGCGCAAAAACATCGCTGGCACACCAAAGGCAAGCCCATCTGCGCCTGACCAGATCTGGATCCCAGTATCTGCTAAGTCAGCAATGACTCCCCACGTGGAGTACTCTAGAGAACAATCACTGAGTGTAAAACAACTGGGTAAGCCATCTCTTTGTGCGACCTTCGCGTTTGATGAACTCTATCATCTAAAAGCATGCTCGTCTGCCACATGTGGGTTCAAGATCATTAACTCCCCCGCTTTACTCAGTTACCACTTGATCACCTTAACCCCCCTCTAATGGAAATAACTAATAAGGAGACAGTCAGGAGGGAGGTGAATCTCAGGGGATTCTTAATTAACACTAGGTCTCTCAACAAGCACAAAATTGAATTAGCTGAATTTGCGCTAATCCATCGCCCGGATTGGGTGTTTTTTTCAGAGTCTTGGGCCAATGAAACCACCTGCCCAGACTTAATAAATGTTTCATGAATAATAAACATGGATCACCTGTAGACCCTTTCTCTCTTCAAATTACCAGAAATTGCTACTAGTATTATCCATCTTGTCACATAAATAATCATCACCAACTTTCTGGAAGAGTTTTCCTCCCTGTTGGAAGAGAGGTGTTGTTACTCCATTTCAGTAAACCCAGTCTGAACCAAAATGCAAGATTGTTTGCTGGTACAAAGTATAGTACTGGAAAACCTTCTTTAGAGGCAACTCTCAGAATTTTTAGAATAATCAGGTTGTCAAGACATCTGATAACTTGATTTTCAACCTTGAAGGGTGATAGCATCTGCTCTAAACACTGTCCACAGTGAAATTAGAACTGTTGTGTATGATGGTGATATGGCTGCAGTGATTCTTTTGGATCTCTCCAACTCATTTGATACTGTGGACGATGACATCTTGGCCCACCATCTTATCAAAATGAGTATCAGCAGGGTGGTGCTTAATTGGTTTTGATCATCCTAGAACACTACACCCAGTCTTTATCTCTTCTCCCATTCAGTTCCACTAAGGTTAAAGTTCCTTATCATTTGCAGCAGGAATCCTCCCTCTCATCTACTCTATTTAATATTGACATCAGCACCCATTTAATCTTCTTAGATCGCATGGCTGCAGAGTGCTATATTAAGCCTATGACACTGACCTTATCATCAAACTAGATAAAGATGCCCCTGCATTGACATGCACACTGGTTTGGGTGACATTTCCCTAAACATAATGCAATGGGACTCTTCACATTGTAGCATCTGTTTTCACACTCTGCCCAATCAAGTTACCCATACTTAGTCCTTGGGAATCTACTCAAGAAACAATCTTAAATAAACAAGTAGACTCTGATTTAAACTCTTGTCTCTATCTAATGCTCTTGTTAAAAAAGTCTCCAGTTCCTGCCCAAGCTGTTCATGCCTCCTTAGTACCTACCAGCATTCACTCAAGTTTAGCTTAATAGCCTCTATCTATATTTAGCAGGTTGCCTCCTGACATCTCTACAGCTCACTCAGAACTTTAAAGTATGTCTTGTCAAGAATCTGCAGAAATGTTATCACCTATTTAGTAAGGAAGTACATTGGTTCAACATCAAGTTGAAGATACAGTTCAAATGTCTTTCAATCCACAATATTTTCTATAGCCATGAACAAACTGATTTGTTCAGCATTATAGTTCCTTAACAACCTACTCACACCTTTATATGTGAAATTTAAATCATTTTTATGATGCTAGCTCACCTCGGCGTAGGAGAGGTTTTCAGTCATTCTGCTGCCTAACCACTCATCTTTGGAATGCCTTCCTGATGTTCCTGAACACAATCGAGATCTACCTAGCCTTTAGAAAGGTGTTGAAAAATTCTCTTTTCTGTGAGCTTGCTCCATCTTGGCAGTGACTCTATCTGTGCTCAGTGGCAGTCGCGGCTCCTGGAGGGAGTGCTGCGGTGCGGTGGGGCGGGGCAGGGGAGGGGCAGGGTGGGGGGTAGTAAACTCCGGTATACTGCCGAACGGAGTTGAGTACATAAATAAAACAAATTACATTGTGCGCACTGCAACGCCAAATGGCGATGCGGTGCGCCCAATGTAATTCTTTTATTTATGTATTTATGTACTCAACTCCGTTCAGCAGTATACCGGAGTTTTCTACCACCCACCCTGCCCCTCCCCCCTGCCCACTGCTAGCAGCACTCCCTCCAGGAGCCGTGACTGCTCAGTGGCATGATGCCATTTGTTGTTCACGCGATTTAGAAATAAAATAAAAAATATTAGAATTATTATTGGAGTTACTTGATTCCTCCATTTTATTTTTTTTATTAACTCTTTTTATTAAAAAATTGGCATATTAAGCAATAAGGACACAGCATTCTACAAGCATGTAATAGTATACAGTGCGACAGAACATTAAAAGACCTCTTCACCACAGTACAGCATGAGTGTATTCGGGAATACCACATTATCCAATATTGTCAACCCCATCCCCTCGCCCCCCCGGTGGCTGACATATTTCCCCCCGGAAAATATTCCAAGGCCCCCAAATTTGAGACCACTTCTTCGGGCATCCCCTGGAAACATAAATAGGTATCTCTGTCACCATACACCAATCCATGTCTCTGGCCCAGTCCGCAATGCTCGGCGATGTTGGAACCTTCCACAGTCTTGCGATATTCCGCTTGGCCACCATGTAGCCTAAAGTGACCCATATCCTCTCTTTGGCCGTAAGGTCAGTGGGGTCCCATATGTTTAACAAAATCAATTTGATATTGCATTGCAACTGTTGCCCCAATACTTCCTCCATCATTAATACCACCCCCTCCCAGAATTTCTGAATCATCTCACATTCCCAAAGTGTATGGATGAAGGTGCCCTCCTGCCCACAATGCCGTGTACAACCACTATCTTGGGTATATCCCATATGAACCAACGAGGGACCAGACAAGTACGTCCTATGGAGGATTTTTAGCTGAACCAGTCGGAGTCTGGAGGAGATGGCAACTTCGCGGGGAGAAGCCACTGCGGCTCGCCACTCCTCGTCATCCAAACCTGCAACATCGTGGTCCCATTTACCTCTTAGCCGAGTTAGGGGATCGGTCATATTATTGATAAGTTTCTTGTATATGAGGGATACGGCCTTTTCTGGCAAATCGCCATCTAGAATCCTGTCCTCAAGAGGGGAGGATTCTGGGAGGTCCGTTCCCTTGGGGAGAGCCGAGAGTAGTGCATGTCGAATTTGGAGGTAACGAAACTGTTCAGAGCTGGCCATTTCAAACTCGCTACTAAGTTGGGAGAATGGTATGACATTTCCGGATTTCCAAAGGTCCCCAATTCTGGAAATACCAATGGTGTCCCATTTGTCGAACCCCAAGGAGCGCGATAGCCGACCCAACTGGTCACAATGCCAAAGTGGCGTACCTCGTGTAAGTTTGCCCTCCCACCCCAGGCTTTTAGTAGCATCTTTCCATATTTGCACGTCGTGCTTGATCGGGCCGGACAAAACATTTTTCTGAGACTTTGTATACAGCGCTCCCTCAAACCCACCCTCAGGGAGGAGCCACTGATCAATCCGAAATGCCGGTTCGTCGTGCCGCCTATAGGTGCATTGATTAATGGCAGCGAGCTGCGAGACCCAGTAATATCTTTTCATGTCGGGGAGTCCAATGCCCCCGTCGAACCACCCCAGTGTGAGCTTATGTGTGGCGTTGCGAGGTGGCTTACCTTCCCATAGCAAATTGCGCACAGTGCCCTCTAGTTCTTTAAAGTACGACGCCACGACCGGAAGGGGAGTGTTTTGCAACACGTACAGAAGACGGGGGAGGGACATCATTTTGAATAGGGCAGCACGTCCCAGGAGAGTCAAAGGGAGCGATTTCCAGTGCTGGACATCAGATTTAAGGCGCGTTAGTGGTGGCCGGAGGTTGGTGTCATAAAATCGTGTCAGATCTTTAGATACCCAGATTCCCAGATACTTGAAGCCTTCACCGGCCTCCGTCAGCTGGCAATTCCGGGGAAGTCGAGGTCTCTGCCCACTTAGAACGTAAAGCACCGACTTGGACCAATTGATCTGGTAGCCTGCGAACTTACCAAAAACATGGAATATATCCATCACCACATTGAGAGACGCCGCCGGGGAGGCGAGATAAAGCAGGATGTCATCCGCATACAATGATATGCGGTCCTCCCACCCAAATATCCATTTAAGGCCCCGAATGGCGGGCTCTGCCGGATCCACGCTGCAAGGGGTTCTAAGGCCAAGGCAAAGAGGAGTGGTGACAGAGGGCAGCCTTGCCTGGTGCCCCTACCAAGAGAGAAGACTGGAGATTTTTGATTGTTTACGACCACTTGCGCCAATGGTTGACAATATAGAAGACGCACCCATTTAATAAATTCCAGACCAAATCCTAGCTTGTAAAGCACTGCGAACAGGTAGGGCCATTCAATGGTGTCAAAGGCCGAAGCGGCGTCCAGAGACACCACCACAGCATCTTCGCGTATTGTATCTGCCCTACAAAGCACTGCGTGCAGTCGACGGAGGTTAAGAGATGTGTTTCTTGCCGGCATGAACCCGGACTGGTCCGGGTATACCAAGTTGGGAAGAACTTGTAGCAAGCGAGTGGCAAGGACTTTTGCAAGGATCTTAGCCTCGCAGTTGAGGAGCGAGATGGGCCTGTATGAGGAACACAAGTCGGCGTGCTTACCCGCTTTATGGATAACAATAATATTGGCCAGTCTGTGATCCTCAGGAAGAATTCCTAGCTCTTTACTTTCTTTATACATGGCAGTGATAAAAGGGGCGGTCATGCCCGCCGTTAACTTGAATAGTTCTATAGGGATCCCGTTTGGGCCAGACGCCCTCCCCCCCCGCAGATCATGGATGGCCCTTTCCACTTCGGTTACAGTAATATCGCGGTCTAGGTCGAGACTCTCCTCCTCTGTAACAACCGGCATCCGTATGTCACGCAAGAGGGAAGAAGCCTCTTCTTCTGTATAAGTCGTGCTGGAAGAGTACAGGGAGTGGTAATAACTACCAAATGCGTCTGCGATATCTTGCGGAGCCGTGATATGGGAGTGAGCATCAGTGGCAAGTTCAACCACAACGCGCCGTGCCTCATCTCTGCGATCTAGCCAGGCCAGCAGTTTGCCCACCTTATCGCCTACATCATAGACCCTGCTGAGGGTAGCCCGATGTTGCGCCTTAGCCGCATCTGTGGCCAGGCTCAGAAGCTCCTTGTTTTTAATGCAGAGCTGTTGGCGCACTTCTGCCGAGTCTTGCGATCTAAGGGCCTGATTCACAGAACTAACTTACGTCAAAATCCTAAACTTACAACAATTTTGGTATTCACAGAATGAACTTACACATTTGGGTATTCACAGAATCAACTTACACATTTGGGTATTCACAGAATGAACTTACAACAATTTTGGTATTTACAGAATGAACTTACACATTTGGGTATTCACAGAATGAACTTACAACAATTTGGTATTCACAGAATGAACTTACACATTTGGGTATTCACAGAATGAACTTACAACAATTTTGGTATTCACAGAATTAACTTACTCATTTTGGTATTCACAGAAGGCACTTACTCATCAATGAGTAAGTGCCTTCTGTGAATACCAAAATGTGTAAGTTACACAAAATGTGTAAGTTACACAAAATGTGTAAGTTACACAAAATGAGTAAGTTACCCAAATGTGTAAGTTACACAAAATGTGTAAGTGTCTTCTGTGAATACCAAAATGAGTAAGTTTATTCTGTGAATACCAAAATGAGTAAGTTCATTCTGTGAATACCAAAATGGTAGTAAGTTTAGGATTTTGTCGTAAGTTAGTTCTGTGAATCGGGCCCTAACTGCGCTTTCCAGTTCTAGGATCTCCTCCTCTATGCGCGTTATGGCGGCAGCCTTCTCCTTGCGTTGCCCTGCAATTTGTCCCAGGACCACCCCTCGAATGACAGTCCTATAGGCCTCCCAGAGTGAGACAGATGAACTGACTGACCCCAGATTTTCTTGGAAGTACAATTCAGTTTCAGACAGAATCTTGTCCCTTATGGGGGGGGTCGTGAGATACCACAAGTTGATCGGTGCCACCCGGCCGACCGAGGGTTCCCCAACCTCCAGTCTACACAGAACTGGGGAGTGGTCCGATGTGCCCCTGGCCAAATGACGTATGTCTTTGATGGTGTGGAGATGATGTGTGAGTGTGAGCACATAATCAATGCGTGACATGGTCCCATGGGGACCCAAGAGATGTGTGTACTGAAGTTCCACTGGGTGCAGGCACCTCCAGACACCCGCCAGTCCCATCGCACCCAAGAAACTATGGATCCTTTTACGGGATAGTGGCAGGTCTTTCTGGGGCCAGCGGTCCAGGGAATCTGAGACAATGGAGTTAAAGTCCCCCCCAATCAATAACCGCCTGTCCGGCAAACCCAGGAGTAGGTCGCCGAGATCAATAAAGGCCTGTGTATGGAGGCCCGGTGGAATGTATACTGAGACCAAGTTGAGGGTGGCTCCCTCCCAAGTTCCAGATAGAGCTACGACTCTACCCAGTGGGTCCGTGCGGACCTCATTAATCGTTAAGGGGAAGGATTTACGAACGAGAATGCCCACCCCCCGAGAACCGGAGCCAAAAGCGGAGTGGGCCACCAACTGAAACCCCCAGCGTGACAGGGCCCTACAACCATTGCCCAACAGGTGGGTCTCCTGCAAAAACACGACATCCGGTGAGTGTCGTTTTAGAAATTGGAGAACCACCCCTCTCTTTATTCTATCCCCCAGTCCATTCACATTCCATGAGAGCAAAATAAGTTTCTGTCTACCCATAGTACCCATCACTCTGAGTTAAAAGTCCGATATACCCCGGGGAGGAGCACGTCAGGGGGAAGACAAAGAAAGAGATCATTACATTTCCCAGTACTGCGATCCATGAGAGAGTAACTAACGCTGTGTCTGCTGCAATTAGTATCCGAATCCGACAGGAGAGCAAAGTGAGTGTCAGACTACTCATAGTACCCATCATGCAGATTCAAAGGTATGAGGTAATCCGGAGAGGAGCACAACATGGGGGAGATGAGGAAGGATTCTGCTACATTCCTAAGCACTGTGGACCATGAGAGCATTATAAACACTGCAACTGTCGCTATGTGCATCTGAAACCAATCGAATATGCCATGCCTAAACAAAAACAATACTAAAATCAAAACACAAATACAATCCCCACCCACCCACCCCGCAAACCCAAAATACTTTCCCCCAATCCCCCCTCCCTGCCTCCCTGCTCGGCGGTAACAAAACCTCCCACCCCCCAAACTAGCAGAGTGCCTATCGCCCACCCTTCCAAAAACTTACGGGGTTGTGCAGTCGAACCGAGCACCCATCTGTGAAAAGTTTTGTTGTACCGACAATAACATTGATAATCTAACATGTTTATAATAAGAGCATCAGCTAGGGCCTAAAATACACCCCACTACGCCCACATGGTTAACCGGGAAACAAGCAAAGTTCGGGGAGATCAGTTCAGCTAAGACAGATATGACAGAAGAACTTAATATAACAAAGTCTGACGCAGATGGCGGAGGTAACTCTATCCCCACAGCTCTCCGTCTATCTGGACCATTCCATCTTTCAAAGGGAAAACATACAGACCAGTCATTCGGCATCACGCGCCGCCTCATTCAAGTCTTGCAGTGGCGAGCCACCACCAGAAGCTCGGGCGTCCCCGTCCATCCTCACGCCACGACGAGGGTTGATGCGGCGGCCCGCCGTGCGCCAGCTCTCCAGCCAGTCCCAGGTCTCCTCCGGGGTGGTGAAGAACCAGGATTTTCCCTCCGATTCCACTCTCAGCTTAGCCGGGAACATCATAGCATATTTCAAGTCCTTG
Organism: Calotriton arnoldi; assembly: GCA_963921515.1. NCBI lineage: Eukaryota > Metazoa > Chordata > Amphibia > Caudata > Salamandridae > Calotriton > Calotriton arnoldi. The sequence continues at coordinate 776,275 of CAWUFW010005504.1, read as the reverse complement.
TCACGGAGCGCTTTTTTCACTTCCAAGAAGCCGCGTCGTTGTCGCTGCACCTTGAGGGTGAAGTCCGGGAAGAAAGTGATGCAACTGTTTTGGAATTCCACTGGCGGGGCGGAGCGGGCACATTGCAGGATGACATCCCTGTCGCGGAAATTGAAGATCTTGGCAAGAAGTGGTCGCGGGGGGGGCTCCAGGCCTCGGCCGGCCGCCTGGCACCCGGTGCGCCCTTTCCACTGAGAAGAAGTTGGAGAGTCCCCGCGGCTTGAGGTAGGTAGTGATCAGATCTTCCACGAAAAGGTCCGCCGATGGCCCCTCTGCTCGTTCCGGTACCCCAATTATGCGGACGTTGTTGCGCCTGGAGCGCCCTTCATAGTCATCCAACTGCGCTTCCAGCTTCGCAGCGTGTGTTTGCAGGTCATCCACTTTTCTTTGCAACACTGACGTGTCTTCTACTAGGGAGGTCGCCTTGATTTCGTCATCTTTCAGGAGCGAGTTTATTGAGCGCATATCTACTCTAATGAGGGACACTTCTGTTGACACCGTGTCAATACGCGACTCCAAAGCGGTGCGAATGGTGGTGATGGCTTCCAGAATGTCCTGCAACGTTGGTTCCTTTGGTTCCCACCGGACTCAGACTTGTCGGATATGGCTGGTCCTCCTCTGGGGCTCGCACCGGGGCCTCCCTCCCATGCGTATTTTGTCAGTTTGGTCTGGAGCGCTGCCTTCGAGCTGCGACCCCCCGCCATGATGTATGCAGATCCCTCCGATGGGGCTTACTTGCGGTTGGTGCGGGTTACCATACGTGGCAGAAGCAGTGATATCACCAATGTCCACCCCGCTGTGCGATGTAGCCCATTAACAACTGGAGCACATGCCTCAGGTTACCCACTTCTGAGATCCTCCAGTACTAGGGTGTTATCAAGTGCGTGCCAGGGCCGCTCCGGGAACACGCCTCGGCCGTACTCCAGAGTTAGCGTTGAGGGAGGGAGGGACTGCGCCGCAGGAGCTACGCAGCGGAGATCGGTGTTTGTCTGCGTGACAACTTTTGAGGCCAATAGGGCAGGGCGGCGATGCAATGTTGGTGGGCAGCCGCGGGGGGTTACAGCAGTGTCACAGCTAGCGAGTCCTTATGCGTTGTAGCACAGGTCAAGACGGCGCTGCGATTCCGGCCCCGTGCTGTCCTGATGCACAGAGCCGCGGGATGTCCTTCCAGCAGCTCAATGAGAAGCCAGGCTGCTCACCTCCCTCCTGGCCGGCTCGGGGCTGCCACCTCACCTTAACCCTCCACAGGTATTATGCGCCGCAACGGCGGCCGATGTAGGCGTTGGTGTCAAGGTTCTGTGCTTTCCGGCCGCTCCGACCCTCACTCAGCTTCTAGCCCGTCCAGACGCCGGAGCGTCGGCGGCGCGCCCACAGCAGATCACGGCCCTTAGATGGTGGCAGCCACGGTCCAGGGTCCCCCCGCTCGACTCGGCGTGGTGCCGCTTGCAAGCTCGCAACAATCCAGCCTTCAGAGGCACTGTATTCGGAGATCGCACGCTGCCAAGATTACACCCCGCCACCAGGCCGCGTGGCTGCGCCTCCGTCCCGATGGCGCAGATCTCGCCGTGAACGTTCAGCACCTCCATCCCAGCCACAGGAGGTATCAATCAGCTCCGCAGCTCCTCCGGTTACAAATTTTGATATTAGAGCCCCAGTTTGGGCAAAATTGATCGGATCTTCGGTGGATTTTGTGCCCGGTCGGCAGAGCCGACAGATTAGGCGGCCATCTTGTTGCTCGGCTTGGCCACGCCCTGATTCCTCCATTTTAAATATCAGTCCCTTTCCATTGGTTTGCAATTCAGTAGCCAGAATTTTACATAACTGGTATAATATTGGGTCTCTATATTAATGACCCCTGCTAAACAGCCCTTAACCATATGGAGTCTTTTTAAATGATATGTAATCGGCATAGAGCTTAGGACACTCCACTAAGAACTTTCTGTCGCAGGTAGTTGAACTGATTTTAAAACTCCTGAGTTGCTGTTGTTACTATAATTTGCGCTGCTGTTGAAATTGTATTTTTAAACTGCACATCATCTTACAGACTGCATTAATGGGGGAATTACTGCTAATTCACTCACACACTCCTTGGTCCGCCACGGCTCATTAGGTGCCAATTGTTGTGGAAGGAGTACACTGCTGCCGATGTCCTGATTGAGGATTGGGGGTCTGCGCTCAAGTCATGTTCCTTTCGGTGACGAGTATATAATGCACATGAGTGCGCAAAAACATCGCTGGCACACCAAAGGCAAGCCCATCTGCGCCTGACCAGATCTGGATCCCAGTATCTGATAAGTCAGCAATGACTCCCCACGTGGAGTACTCTAGAGAACAATCACTGAGTGTAAAACAACTGGGTAAGCCATCTCCTTGTGCGTCCTTCGTGTTTGACGAGCTCTATCATCTAAAAGCATGCTCGTCTGCCACATGTGGGTTCAAGATCATTAACTCCCGCCCTTTACTCAGTTACCACTTGATCACCTTAACCCCCCTCTAATGGAAATAACTAATAAGGAGACAATCAGGAGGGAGGTGAATCTCAGGGGATTCTTAATTAACACTAGGGGGCCGATTCCGATCTCGGCCGGTAGGGCTCCGAATCGGATTTGGCTTAACCGGATCCGATTCGGAGCCCTATTTCCCGACCGATTCGTACGCGCGTCCGGGCGAGCGAGTACGATGCGAAATCGCCGACCGACTCGTCCGGGCGTCCCGACCGCTCCGACCGACTCGTTCCCGGGTCTAACCGCACCGACCGACTCGCTCGGACTCGAATCGCACCGCGCAATGGAGACGTTCCCCGGCCGGGTAAGTACGATGCGCGCCGCGAGCAGTCCGACCGAGCCGCGCACTCCGGCTCGAAAGAGCAGTCGGAGCCGTACTTTGGGGGTCCGTGTCGGACCCCCATGTACGCGTAGCTGCGCGAGTCGCACACAGGGGGGACCCATGGGTCCCCCCTACCTGTGCGTGTACGGCGCGAGTCGCTTCGCCGCGTACACGCTGTAGGGGGCGCCCTCGTTCGCCTCGCACCCATTGAGTCAATGGGAGCCCGCGTACGCGTTGTACGACCGGCTCCCATTGACTTCAATGGGAGTCCGACCGACCCGAGTCCGATGGCATACGTGCACATCGTACTCGTTCGGTCTGGCTGCACGGGTCCGATTCGGTCGGAAATCTCTCCGGGTCCGGCTCGGTCGGAGAGATTTCCGGCCCGAATCGGAATCTGACCCTAGGACTCTCAACAAGCACAAAATTGATTTAGCTGTATTCGCGCTAATCCATCGCCCGAATTGGGTGTTTATTGCAGAGTCTTGGGCCAATGAAACCACCTGCCCAGACTTAATAAATGTTTCATGAATAATAAACATGGATCACCTATAGACCCTTTCTCTCTTCAAATTACCAGAAATTGCTACTAGTATTATCCATCTTGTCACATAAATAATCATCACCAACTTTCTGGAAGAGTTTTCCCCCCTGTTGGAAGAGAGGTGTTGTTACTCCATTTCAGTAAACCTAGTCTGAACCAAAATGCAAGATTGTTTGCTGGTACAAAGTATAGTACTGAAAAACCTTCTTTAGAGGCAACTCTCAGAATTTTTAGAATAATCAGGTTGTCAAGACATCTGATAACTTGATTTTCACCCTTGAAGGGTAATAGCATCTGCTCTAAACACTGTCCAAGGTGAAATTCGAACTGTTGTGGATGATGGTGATATGGCTGCAGTGATTCTTTTGGATCTCTCCAACTCATTTGATACTGTGGACGATGACATCTTGGCCCACCATCTTATCAAAATGAGTATCAGCAGGGTGGTGCTTAATTGGTTTTGATCATCCTAGAACACTACACCCAGTCTTTATCTCTTCTCCCATTCAGTTCCACTAAGGTTAAGGTTCCTTATCCTTTGCAGCAGGAATCCTCCCTCTCATCTACTCTATTTAATACTGACATCAGCACCCATTTAATCTTATTAGATCTCATTGCTGCAGAGTGCTATATTAAGCCTATGATACTGACCTTATCATCAAACTAGATAAAGATGCCCCTACATTGACATGCACATTGGTTTGGGTGACATTTCCCTAAACATAATGCTATGGGACTCTTCACATTGTAGCATCTGGTTTCACACTCTGCCCAATCAAGTTACCCATACTTAGTCCTTGGGAATCTACTCAATAAACAATGTTAAATAAACATGTAGACTCTGATGTAAACTCTTGTCTCTATCTAATGCTCTTGTTAAAAAAGTCTCCAGTTCCTGCCCAAAGCTGTTCATGCCTCCTTCGTACCTACCAGCATTCACTCAAGTTTAGCTTAATAGCCTCTATCTATATTTAGCAGGTTGCCTCCTGACATCTCTACAGCTCACTCAGAACTTTAAAGTATGTCTTGTCAAGAATCTGCAGAAATGTTATCACCTATATAGTAAGGAAGTACATTGGTTCAACATCAAGTTGAAGATACAGTTCAAATGTCTTTCAATACACAATATTTTCTATAGCCATGAAAAAACCGATTTGTTCAGCATTATAGTTCCTTAACAACCTACTCACACCTTTATATGTGAAAATTAAATCATTTTTATGATGCTAGCTCACCTCGGAGTAGGAGAGGTTTTCAGTCATTCTGCTGCCTAACCACTCTTCTTTGGAATGCCTTCCTGATGTTCCTGATCACAATCGAGATCTACCTAGCCTTTAGAAAGGTGTTGAAAAATTCTCTTTTCTGTGAGCTTGCTCCATCTTGGCTGTGACTCTATCTGTGCTCAGTGGCAGTCGCGGCTCCTGGAGGGAGTGCTGCGGGCGGTGAGGCGGGGCAGGGGAGGGGCAGGGTGGGGGGTAGTAAACTCCGGTATACTGCCGAACGGAGTGGAGTACATAAATAAAAACGAATTACATTGCACGCGCTGCAACGCCAAATGGCGATGCGGCGCGCCCAATGTAATTCGTTTTATTTATGTACTCAACTCCGTTCGGCAGTATACCGGAGTTTACTACCCGCCACCCTGCCCCTCCCCGCCCCTCCACCCCGCAGTACTCCCTTCAGGAGCCGTGACTGCTCAGTGGCATGATGCCATTTGTTGTTCACGCGATTTAGAAATAAATAAAAATATTAGAATTATTATTGGAGTTACTTGATTCCTCCATTTTAAATATCAGTCCCTTTCCATTGGTTTGCAATTCAGTAGCCAGAATTTTACATAACTGGTATAATATTGGGTCTCTATATTAATCACCCCTGCTAAACAGCCCTTAGCCATATGGAGTCTTTTTAAATGATATGTAATCGGCATAGAGCATTGGACACTCCACTAAGAACTTTCTGTTGCAGGTTGTTGAACTGATTTTAAAACTCCTGAGTTGCTGTTGTTATTATAATTTGCACCATGGTTTAAATTGTATTTTTAAACTGCACATCACCTAACAGACTGCATTAATGGGGGAATTACTGCTGATTCACTCACATGCTCCTCGGTCCGCCACAGCTCATTAGGTGCCAATTGTTGTGGAAGGAGTACACTGCTGCTGATTGTTGTAGAAGGAGCACGCTGCTTTCCCCTTCCTGATTGAGGATTGGGGATCAGCGCTCTAGTCGTTCTCCATTTGGAGAAGACTATATAATGCACACGAGTGCGCGGATGTGCCAGTACCTTCGCTCCGCCACAGGTAGTTGAACTGATTTTAAAACTTCTGAGTTGCTGTTGTTACTATAATTTGCGCTGCTGTTGAAATTGTATTTTTAAACTGCACATCATCTTACAGACTGCATTAATGGGGGAATTACTGCCAATTCACTCACACACTCCTTGGTCCGCCACGGCTCATTAGGTGCCAATTGTTGTGGAAGGAGTACACTGCTGCCGATGTCCTGATTGAGGATTGGGGTTCTGCGCTCAAGTCATGTTCATTTCGGTGACGAGTATATAATGCACATGAGTGCGCAAAAACATCACTGGCACACCAAAGGCAAGCCCATCTGCGCCTGACCAGATCTGGATCCCAGTATCTGCTAAGTCAGCAATGACTCCCCACGTGGAGTACTCTTGAGAACAATCACTGAGTGTAAAACAACTGGGTAAGCCATCTCTTTGTGCGACCTTCGCGTTTGACGAACTCTATCATCTAAAAGCATGCTCGTCTGCCACATGTGGGTTCAAGATCATTAACTCCCCCCCTTTACTCAGTTACCACTTGATCACCTTAACCCCCCTCTAATGGAAATAACTAATAAGGAGACAGTCAGGAGGGAGGTGAATCTCAGGGGATTCTTAATTAACACTAGGTCTCTCAACAAGCACAAAATTGAATTAGCTGAATTCGCGCTAATCCATCGCCCGGATTGAGTGTTTATTTCAGAGTCTTGGGCCAATGAAACCACCTGCCCAGACTTAATAAATGTTTCATGAATAATAAACATGGATCATCTATAGACCCTTTCTCTCTTCAAATTACCAGAAATTGCTACTAGTATTATCCATCTTGTCACATAAATAATCATCACCAACTTTCTGGAAGAGTTTTCCCCCCTGTTGGAAGAGAGGTGTTGTTACTCCATTTCAGTAAACCCAGTCTGAACCAAAATGCAAGATTGTTTGCTGGTAAAAAGTATAGTACTGGAAAACCTTCTTTAGAGGCAACTCTCAGAATTATTTGAATTATCAGGTTGTCAAGACATCTGATAACTTGATTTTCACCCTTGAAGGGAAATAGCATCTGCTCTAAACACTGTCCAAGGTGAAATTAGAACTGTTGTGGATGATGGTGATATGGCTGCAGTGATTCTTTTGGATCTCTCCAACTCATTTGATACTGTGGACGATGACATCTTGGCCCACCATCTTATCAAAATGAGTATCAGCAGGGTGGTGCTTAATTGGTTTTGATCATCCTAGAACACTACACCCAGTCTTTATCTCTTCTCCCATTCAGTTCCACTAAGGTTAAGGTTCCTTATCCTTTGCAGCAGGAATCCCCCCTCTCATCAACTCTATTTAATATTGACATCAGCACCCATTTAATCTTCTTAGATCTCATGGCTGCAGAGTGCTATATTAAGCCTATGACACTGACCTTATCATCAAACTAGATAAAGATGCCCCTGCATTGACATGCACATTGGTTTGGGTGACATTTCCCTAAACATAATGCAACGGGACTCTTCACATTGTAGCATCTGTTTTCACACTCTGCCCAATCAAGTTAACCATACTTAGTCCTTGGGAAACTACTCAAGAAACAATGTTAAATAAACAAGTATACTCTGATGGAAACTCTTGTCTCTATCTAATGCTCTTGTTAAAAAAGTCTCCAGTTCCTGCCCACAGCTGTTCATGCCTCCTTAGTACCTACCAGCATTCACTCAAGTTTAGCTTAATAGCCTCTATCTATATTTGGCAGGTTGCCTCCTGACATCTCTACAGCTCACTCAGAACTTTAAAGTATGTCTTGCCAAGAATCTGCAGAAATGTTATCACCTATTTAGTAAGGAAGTACATTGGTTCAACATCAAGTTGAAGATACAGTTCAAATGTCTTTCAATCCACAATATGTTCTATAGCCATGAACAAACTGATTTGTTCAGCATTATAGTTCCTTAACAACCTACTCACACCTTTACATGTGAAAATTAAATCATTTTTATGATGCTAGCTCACCTCGGCGTAGGAGAGGTTTTCAGTCATTCTGCTGCCTAACCACTCATCTTTGGAATGCCTTCCTGATGTTCCTGAACACAATCAAGATCTACCTAGCCTTTAGAAAGGTGTTGAAAAATTCTCTTTTCTGTGAGCTTGCTCCATCTTGGCTGTGACTCTATCTGTGCTCAGTGGCAGTCGCGGCTCCTGGAGTGAGTGCTGCGGGGCGGTGAGGCGGGGCAGGGGAGGGGCAGGGTGGGGGGTAGTAAACTCCGGTATACTGCCGAATGGAGTTGAGTACATGAATAAAACGAATTACATTGCGCGCGCTGCAACGCCAAATGGCGATGCGGCGCGCCCAATGTAATTCGTTTTATTTATGTATTTATGTACTCAACTCCGTTCAGCAGTATACCAGAGTTTTCTACCCCCCACCCTGCCCTTCCCCCCCCCGCCCACTGCCCCGCAGCACTCCCTCCAGGAGCCGTGACTGCTCAGTGGCATGATGCCATTTGTTGTTCACGCGATTTAGAAATAAAATAAAAAATATTAGAATTATTATTGGAGTTACTTGATTCCTCCATTTTAAATATCAGTCCCTTTCCATTGGTTTGCAATTCAGTAGCCAGAATTTTACATAACTGGTATAATATTGGGTCTCTATATTAATGACCCCTGCTAAACAGCCCTTAAGCATATGGAGTCTTTTTAAATGATATGTAATCGGCATAGAGCATAGGACACTCCACTAAGAACTTTCTGTCGCAGGTAGTTGAACTGATTTTAAAACTCCTGAGTTGCTGTTGTTACTATAATTTGCGCTGCTGTTGAAATTGTATTTTTAAACTGCACATCATCTTACAGACTGCATTAATGGGGGAATTACTGCCAATTCACTCACACACTCCTTGGTCCGCCACGGCTCATTAGGTGCCAATTGTTGTGGAAGGAGTACACTGCTGCCGATGTCCTGATTGAGGATTGGGGGTCTGCGCTCAAGTCATGTTCCTTTCGGTGACAAGTATATAATGCACATGAGTGCGCAAAAACATCGCTGGCACACCAAAGGCAAGCCCATCTGCACCTGACCAGATCTGGATCCCAGTATCTGCTAAGTCAGCAATGACTCCCCACGTGGAGTACTCTAGAGAACAATCACTGAGTGTAAAACAACTGGGTAAGCCATCTCCTCGTGCGACCTTCGCGTTTGACGAACTCTATCATCTAAAAGCATGCTCGTCTGCCACATGTGGGTTCAAGATCATTAACTCCCCCCCCTTTACTCAGTTACCACTTGATCACCTTAACCCCCCTCTAATGGAAATAACTAATAAGGAGACAGTCAGGAGGGAGGTGAATCTCAGGGGATTCTTAATTAACACTAGGTCTCTCAACAAGCACAAAATTGAATTTGCTGTATTCGCGCTAATCCATCTCCCGGATTGGGTGTTTATTTCAGAGTCTTGGGCCAATGAAACCACCTGCCCAGACTTAATAAATGTTTCATGAATAATAAACATGGATCACCTATAGACCCTTTCTCTCTTCAAATTACCAGAAATTGCTACTAGTATTATCCATCTTGTCACATAAATAATCATCACCAACTTTCTGGAAGAGTTTTCCCCCCTATTGGAAGAGAGGTGTTGTTACTGCATTTCAGGAAACCCAGTCTGAACCAAAATGCAAGATTGTTTGCTGGTACAAAGTATAGTACTGGAAAACCATCTTTAGAGGCAACTCTCAGAATTTTTTGAATAAACAGGTTGTCAAGACATCTGATAATTTGATTTTCACCCTTGAGGGGAAATAGCATCTGCTCTAAACACTGTCCAAGGTGAAATTAGAACTGTTGTGGATGATGGTGATATGGCTGCAGTGATTCTTTTGGATCTCTCCAACTCATTTGATACTGTGGACGATGACATCTTGGCCCACCATCTTATCAAAATGAGTATCAGCAGGGTGGTGCTTAATTGGTTTTGATCATCCTAGAACACTACACCCAGTCTTTATCTCTTCTCCCATTCAGTTCCACTAAGGTTAAGGTTCCTTATCCTTTGCAGCAGGAATCCCCCCTCTCATCTACTCTATTTAATATTGACATTAGCACCCATTTAATCTTATTAGATCTCATGGCTGCAGAGTGCTATATTAAGCCTATGATACTGACCTTATCATCAAACTAGATAAAGATGCCCCTACATTGACATGCACATTGGTTTGGGTGACATTTCCCTAAACATAATGCAACGGGACTCTTCACATTGTAGCATCTGTTTTCACACTCTGCCCAATCAAGTTAACCATACTTATTCCTTGGGAAACTACTCAAGAAACAATGTTAAATAAACAAGTATACTCTGATGTAAACTCTTGTCTCTATCTAATGCTCTTGTTAAAAAAGTCTCCAGTTCCTGCCCACAGCTGTTCATGCCTCCTTAGTACCTACCAGCATTCACTCAAGTTTAGCTTAATAGCCTCTATCTATATTTGGCAGGTTGCCTCCTGACATCTCTACAGCTCACTCAGAACTTTAAAGTATGTCTTGCCAAGAATCTGCAGAAATGTTATCACCTATTTAGTAAGGAAGTACATTGGTTCAACATCAAGTTGAAGATACAGTTCAAATGTCTTTCAATCCACAATATGTTCTATAGCCATGAACAAACTGATTTGTTCAGCATTATAGTTCCTTAACAACCTACTCACACCTTTACATGTGAAAATTAAATCATTTTTATGATGCTAGCTCACCTCGGCGTAGGAGAGGTTTTCAGTCATTCTGCTGCCTAACCACTCATCTTTGGAATGCCTTCCTGATGTTCCTGAACACAATCGAGATCTACCTAGCCTTTAGAAAGGTGTTGAAAAATTCTCTTTTCTGTGAGCTTGCTCCATCTTGGCTGTGACTCTATCTGTGCTCAGTGGCAGTCGCGGCTCCTGGAGGGAGTGCTGCGGGGCGGTGGGGCGGGGCAGGGGAGGGGCAGGGTGGGGGGTAGTAAACTCCGGTATACTGCCGAATGGAGTTGAGTACATGAATAAAACGAATTACATTGCGCGCGCTGCAACGCCAAATGGCGATGCGGCGCGCCCAATGTAATTCGTTTTATTTATGTATTTATGTACTCAACTCCGTTCAGCAGTATACCGGAGTTTTCTACCCCCCACCCTGCCCTTCCCGCCCGCCCACTGCCCCGCAGCACTCCCTCCAGGAGTTGTGACTGCTCAGTGGCATGATGCCATTTGTTGTTCACGCGATTTAGAAATAAAATAAAAAATATTAGAATTATTATTGGAGTTACTTGATTCCTCCATTTTAAATATCAGTCCCTTTCCATTGGTTTGCAATTCAGTAGCCAGAATTTTACATAACTGGTATAATATTGGGTCTCTATATTAATGACCCCTGCTAAACAGCCCTTAAGCATATGGAGTCTTTTTAAATGATATGTAATCGGCATAGAGCATAGGACACTCCACTAAGAACTTTCTGTCGCAGGTAGTTGAACTGATTTTAAAACTCCTGAGTTGCTGTTGTTACTATAATTTGCGCTGCTGTTGAAATTGTATTTTTAAACTGCACATCATCTTACAGACTGCATTAATGGGGGAATTACTGCCAATTCACTCACACACTCCTTGGTCCGCCACGGCTCATTAGGTGCCAATTGTTGTGGAAGGAGTACACTGCTGCCGATGTCCTGATTGAGGATTGGGGGTCTGCGCTCAAGTCATGTTCCTTTCGGTGACGAGTATATAATGCACATGAGTGCGCAAAAACATCGCTGGCACACCAAAGGCAAGCCCATCTGCGCCTGACCAGATCTGGATCCCAGTATCTGCTAAGTCAGCAATGACTCCCCACGTGGAGTACTCTAGAGAACAATCACTGAGTGTAAAACAACTGGGTAAGCCATCTCCTCTTGCGACCTTCGCGTTTGACGAACTCTATCATCTAAAAGCATGCTCGTCTGCCACATGTGGGTTCAAGATCATTAACTCCCCCCTTTACTCAGTTACCACTTGATCACCTTAACCCCCTCTAATGGAAATAACTAATAAGGAGACAGTCAGGAGGGAGGTGAATCTCAGGGGATTCTTAATTAACACTAGGTCTCTCAACAAGCACAAAATTGAATTTGCTGTATTCGCGCTAATCCATCTCCCGGATTGGGTGTTTATTTCAGAGTCTTGGGCCAATGAAACCACCTGCCCAGACTTAATAAATGTTTCATGAATAATAAACATGGATCACCTATAGACCCTTTCTCTCTTCAAATTACCAGAAATTGCTACTAGTATTATCCATCTTGTCACATAAATAATCATCACCAACTTTCTGGAAGAGTTTTCCCCCCTGTTGGAAGAGAGGTGTTGTTACTGCATTTCAGGAAACCCAGTCTGAACCAAAATGCAAGATTGTTTGCTGGTACAAAGTATAGTACTGGAAAACCTTCTTTAGAGACAACTCTCAGAATTTTTTGAATAAACAGGTTGTCAAGACATCTGATAATTTGATTTTCACCCTTGAAGGGAAATAGCATCTGCTCTAAACACTGTCCAAGGTGAAATTAGAACTGTTGTGGATGATGGTGATATGGCTGCAGTGATTCTTTTGGATCTCTCCAACTCATTTGATACTGTGGACGATGACATCTTGGCCCACCATCTTATCAAAATGAGTATCAGCAGGGTGGTGCTTAATTGGTTTTGATCATCCTAGAACACTACACCCAGTCTTTATCTCTTCTCCCATTCAGTTCCACTAAGGTTAAGGTTCCTTATCCTTTGCAGCAGGAATCCCCCCTCTCATCTACTCTATTTAATATTGACATTAGCACCCATTTAATCTTATTAGATCTCATGGCTGCAGAGTGCTATATTAAGCCTATGACACTGACCTTATCATCAAACTAGATAAAGATGCCCCTACATTGACATGCACATTGGTTTGGGTGTCATTTCCCTAAACATAATGCAACGGGACTCTTCACATTGTAGCATCTGTTTTCACACTCTGCCCAATCAAGTTACCCATACTTAGTCCTTGGGAAACTACTCAAGAAACAATGTTAAATAAACAAGTAGACTCTGATGTAAAATCTTGTCTCTATCTAATGCTCTTGTTAAAAAATTCTCCAGTTCCTGCCCACAGCTGTTCATGCCTCCTTAGTACCTACCGGCATTCACTCAAGTTTAGCTTAATAGCCTCTATCTATTTAGCAGGTTGCCTCCTGACATCTCTACAGCTCACTCAGAACTTTAAAGTATGTCTTGCCAAGAATCTGCAGAAATGTTATCACATATTTAGAAAGGAAGTACATTGGTTCAACATCAAGTTGAAGATACAGTTCAAATGTCTTTCAATCCACAATATTTTCTATAGCGATGAACAAACTGATTTGTTCAGCATTATAGTTCCTTAACAACCTACTCACACCTTTACATGTGAAAATTAAATCATTTTTATGATGCTAGCTCACCTCGGCGTAGGAGAGGTTTTCAGTCATTCTGCTGCCTAACCACTCATCTTTGGAATGCCTTCCTGATGTTCCTGAACACAATCGAGATCTACCTAACCTTTAGAAAGGTGTTGAAATATTCTCTTTTCTGTGAGCTTGCTCCATCTTGGCTGTGACTCTATCTGTGCTCAGTGGCAGTCGCGGCTCCTGGAGGGAGTGCTGCGGGGCGGTGGGGCGCGGCAGGGGAGGGGCAGGGTGGGGGGTAGTAAACTCCGGTATACTGCCGAATGGAGTTGAGTACATGAATAAAACGAATTACATTGCGCGCGCTGCAACGCCAACTGGCGATGCGGCGCGCCCAATGTAATTCGTTTTATTTATGTACTCAACTCCGTTCAGCAGTATACCTGAGTTTTCTACCCCCCACCCTGCCCCTCCCCCCCCGCCCACTGCCCCGCAGCACTTCCTCCAGGAGCCGTGACTGCTCAGTGGCATGATGCCATTTGTTGTTCACGCGATTTAGAAATAAAATAAACAATATTCGAATTATTATTGGAGTTACTTGATTCCTCCATTTTAAATATCAGTCCCTTTCCATTGGTTTGCAATTCAGTAGCCAGAATTTTACATAACTGGTATAATATTGGGTCTCTATATTAATGACCCCTGCTAAACAGCCCTTAAGCATATGGAGTCTTTTTAAATGATATGTAATCGGCATAGAGCATAGGACACTCCACTAAGAACTATCTGTCGCAGGTAGTTGAACTGATTTTAAAACTCCTGAGTTGCTGTTGTTACTATAATTTGTGCTGCTGTTGAAATTGTATTTTTAAACTGCACGTCATCTTACAGACTGCATTAATGGGGGAATTACTGCCAATTCACTCACACACTCCTTGGTCCGCCACGGCTCATTAGGGGCCAATTGTTGTGGAAGGAGTACTCTGCTGCCGATGTCTTGATTGAGGATTGGGGGTCTGCGCTCAAGTCATGTTCTTTCGGTGACGAGTATATAATGCACATGAGTGTGCAAAAACATTGCTGGCACACCAAAGGCAAGCCCATCTGCGCCTGACCAGATCTGGATCCCAGTATCTGCTAAGTCAGCAATGACTCCCCACGTGGAGTACTCTAGAGAACAATCACTGAGTGTAAAACAACTGGGTAAGCCATATCCTTGTGTGACCTTCGCGTTTGACGAACTCTATCATCTAAAAGCATGCTCGTCTGCCACATGTGGGTTTACCACTTGATCACCTTAACCCCCCTTCTAATGGAAATAACTAATAAGGAGACAGTCAGGAGGGAGGTGAATCTCAGGGGATTCTTAATTAACACTAGGTCTCTCAACAAGCACAAAATTGAATTAGCTGAATTCGCGCTAATCCATCTCCCGGATTGGGTGTTTATTTCAGAGTCTTGGGCCAATGAAACCACCTGCCCAGACTTAATAAATGTTTCATGAATAATAAACATGGATCACCTATAGACCCTTTCTCTCTTCAAATTACCAGAAATTGCTACTAGTATTATCCATCTTGTCACATAAATAATCATCACCAACTTTCTAGAAGAGTTTTCCCCCCTTTTGGAAGAGAGGTGTTGTTACTGCATTTCAGGAAACCCAGTCTGAACCAAAATGCAAGATTGTTTGCTGGTACAAAGTATAGTACTGGAAAACCTTCTTTAGAGACAACTCTCAGATTTTTTAGAATAATCAGGTTGTCAAGACATCTGATAACTTGATTTTCACCCTTGAAGGGAAATAGCATCTGCTCTAAACACTGTCCAAGGTGAAATTAGAACTGTTGTGGATGATGGTGATATGGCTGCAGTGATTCTTTTGGATCTCTCCAACTCATTTGATACTGTGGACGATGACATCTTGGCCCACCATCTTACCAAAATGAGTATCAGCAGGGTGGTGCTTAATTGGTTTTGATCATCCTAGAACACTACACCCAGTCTTTATCTCTTCTCCCATTCAGTTCCACTAGGTTAAGGTTCCTTATCCTTCGCAGCAGGAATCCTCCCTCTCATCTACTCTATTTAATATTGACATCAGCACCCATTTAATCTGATTAGATCTCATGGTTGCAGAGTGCTATATTAAGCCTATGACACTGACCTTATCATCAAACTAGATAAAGATGCCCCTGCATTGACATGCACATTGGTTTGGGTGACATTTCCCTAAACATAATGCAACGGGACTCTTCACATTGTAGCATCTGTTTTCACACTCTGCCCAATCAAGTTACCAATACTTAGTCCTTAGGAATCTACTCAAGAAACAATGTTAAATAAACAAGTAGACTCTGATGTAAACTCTTGTCTCTATCTAATGCTCTTGTTAAAAAAGTCTCCAGTTCCTGCCCAAAGCTGTTCATGCCTCCTTAGTACCTACCGGCATTCACTCAAGTTTAGCTTAATAGCCTCTATCTATATTTAGCAGGTTGCCTCCTGACATCTCTACAGCTCACTCAGAACTTTAAAGTATGTCTTGCCAAGAATCGGCAGAAATGATATCACCTATTTAGTAAGGAAGTACATTGGTTCAACATCAAGTTGAAGATACAGTTCAAATGTCTTTCAATCCACAATATTTTCTATAGCCATGAACAAACTGATTTGTTCAGCATTATAGTTCCTTAACAACCTACTCACACCTTTATATGTGAAAATTAAATCATTTTTATGATGCTAGCTCACCTCGGAGTAGGAGAGGTTTTCAGTCATTCTGCTGCCTAACCACTCATCTTTGGAATGCCTTCCTGATGTTCCTGAACACAATCGAGATCTACCTAGCCTTTGGAAAGGTGTTGAAAAATTCTCTTTTCTGTGAGCTTGCTCCATCTTGGCTGTGACTCTATCTGTGCTCAGTGGCAGTCGCGTCTCCTGGAGGGAGTGCTGCGGGGCGGTGGGGCGGGGCAGGGGAGGGGCAGGGTGGGGGGTAGTAAACTCCGGTATACTGCCGAACGGAGTTGAGTACATAAATAAAACGAATTACATTGCGCGCGCTGCAACGCCAAATGGCGATGTGGCGCGCCCAATGTAATTCGTTTAATTTATGTACTCAACTCCGTTCGGCAGTATACCGGAGTTTACTACCCCCCACCCTGCCCCTCCTCCGCCCCGCCCCACCGCCCCGCAGCACTCCATCCAGGAGCCGTGACTGCTCAGTGGCATGATGCCATTTGTTGTTCACGCGATATAGAAATAAAATAAAAAATATTATTCGAGTTACTTGATTCCTCCATTTTAAATATCAGTCCCTTTCCATTGGTTTGCAATTCAGTAGCCAGAATTTTACATAACTGGTATAATATTGGGTCTCTATATTAATGACCCCTGCTAAACAGCCCTAACCATATGGAGTCTTTTTAAATGATATGTAATCAGCATAGAGCATAGGACACTCCACTAAGAACTTTCTGTCGCAGGTAGTTGAACTGATTTTAAAACTCCTGAGTTGCTGTTGTTACTATAATTTGCGCTGCTGTTGAAGTTGTATTTTTAAACTGCACATCATCTTGCAGACTGCATTAATGGGGGAATTACTGCCAATTCACTCACACACTCCTTGGTCCACCACGGCTCATTAGGTGCCAATTGTTGTGGAAGGAGTACACTGCTGCCGATGTCCTGATTGAGGATTGGGGGTCTGCGCTCAAGTCATGCTCCTTTCGGTGACAAGTATATAATGCACATGAGTGCGCAAAAACATCGCTGGCACACCAAAGGCAAGCCCATCTGCGCCTGACCAAATCTGGATCCCAGTATCTGCTAAGTCAGCAATGACTCCCCACGTGGAGTACTCTAGAGAACAATCACTGAGTGTAAAACAACTGGGTAAGCCATCTCCTTGTGCGACCTTCACGTTTGACGAACTCTATCACCTAAAAGCATGCTCATCTGCCACATGTGGGTTCAAGATCATTAACTCCCCCCCTTTACTCAGTTACCACTTGATCACCTTAACCCCCCTCTAATGGAAATAACTAATAAGGAGACAGCCAGGAGGGAGGTGAATCTCAGGGGATTCTTAATTAACACTAGGGGGCCAATTCCGATTTCGGCCGGAAGGGCACCGAACGATGGTCGGAGCCCTTCCGACCGAATCGGAACGTGCCGGCCGGATTCCTTTCCGACCGAGTCATTCCGATGGGCTCGGTCGGAAAGGAATCCGACTCGGATTTCCGTATGGCTTACGACGGACTCGGAGAGCCCGTCCGCCGTCCGGTAATCCTACAGTACTCCCCCGGCCGCCTCTTCACGACCGAGGGAGTACGATGGCAGTATTTCGCTAACTTTTCGTGCCGGTCTTTCCGGCACGAAAAGGCAGTCGGTAACTGTCTTTGGGGGCCCCCAGTAGGGCCCCCATGGGTGTGAGGCCGCCAAATGGCGGCCTGGGGGCACCTATGGTGCCCCTCTGTTGATCCCTGCACCCGGTAGCAGGCACCTTGGGGTGCCGGCCACAGGGTGCAGGGATGAACTGCACCCCTGCTTTCCACAATGCAAGCATGCATTCCGCTCGGAATGCATGCTCCCATTGTGTAGTATACGAGTGCGACCAAACAGGGTTCGGTCTCATCGTACTTGCAGGGCCGTAACCGACGACAGCAGGTTGGTCGGTTATGGCTCCTGACCGATGTCGGACGGACCTGAGTCCGTCCGACATCGGAATCGCCCCCATGGTCTCTCAACAAGCACAACATTGAATTAGCTGAATTCGCACTAATCCATCGCCCGGATTGGGTGTTTATTTCAGAGTCTTGGGCCAATGAAACCACCGGCCCAGACTTAATAGATGTGGTCCCTTCAGGATATGCAATCTTAAGATCAGATAGGATGGGCAAACCAGGAGGAGGTCTGGCCATTATACACAAGAGTACCTATGCCATCTGGAAAGGATACAATGCTTGAGCCCCTGTGAAGCTCTGTGTTTCAGTATAAAAATTACAACCACCAATTCCTTTGCCGAAATGTTGATCTATAGACCCCCAGGACCAAGGACGATGTCTGCAGCTGAAGTGGTAAACTATATAGAGACATATTTGGTGAAAAACAAATTCACTGTTAAGGGAGACTTCAACTTCCGCTTGAAGGACCCCGACAATAGACTCGAACATACTTAAAGAAATGCTTGCTTGTCCCGGGTTTCTTCAGCAGGTTAGGGCCCCTACCCATGCAGCAGAACATACTCTTGATGGGATTTTTACTAATGAGGCCCACTTATCAGTACAAGAGGTATTGCCACTTACCTGGTCAGATCACAGGGCACTGTCCTACTCTTTCACTTTTTCTTCTTTCCATAAGAAGGACAGCGTACCTGGTAAGACGACTAACTCCAGGAAATGGAAGGGGGTCTCAGATGAGTCCTTTGTCAATGCCCTACATTGCACCCCATGTACTATTCATGAGGATGTGGACAGTGGGGTGGAATGCTTTTCAGCATGCCTGTGCTCGGCGGCTGACTCGGTAGCTCCATTATGGGAATCTAAACTACGGAGAAAAGTGCAGACTGGCCCCTGGTTTACAGAATGATTAGACTCTCAGACAGGCATGTCACCACCAGGAGCATGTCGGGAGGAACCTCTATGGGGAGCAGGAGAGGTCTGAATACAAGGCAGCCCTTAGAGATTACAAACTTGCCATCAGAGAAGGAAAATCATTCTATTGTAACAACAAAGTTGAGATAAATAACTCTCCAAAATATTTCTTTAAACGTCTCCATCAGTTATCCTCTCCCCTGGCCTCTCCAGAAATAGAGGACTCACAAGAACTATGCAATAAGTATTCAGACTTCTTTCAGCATAAAATTGCAAACATCTATGTGGAGCTTGATGCCCATAATACAGCAGAGGAAGGTCTCCTGAGTCTCAGTAGGGAATCACAGCGGAGTCCACTAGGACCTGCAGAGGATAAGGAGAAGCAGGTGCGCATGTTTAAGGTTTTGCCTCCTCTGATACAAGAACTAACTCAATCACATATCCTTAACACCAAATCAGGATCCCAACTGGAACCATGTGCCTCTAAAACTTTGTAATCAATCAATCAATCAATCAATCAATCAAGAGACTTGTAAAGCATAACTACTCACCCGTAAGGGTCTCAAGGCACTGGGGGTGTTGGGAGAGACTGCTGATCTGTTGCAGGCACTGTGGTTCAGTAGAAGAGCCAGGTCTTGAGGTCCTTCCTGAATTGGGCAGTGACAGTGATTGCCTTAGGTGGAGAGGCAGGGTGTTCCAGGTCTTTGCTCCGAGGAAGGATCTTCCCCTTGCTGTGGTCTTGTGGATATGTGGCATAGTGGCCAGGGCCAGATGGGCGGTGCAGAGGTCTCTGGTGGGTGCGAGGTTTGTGAGGCAGTGGTTGAGGTATGCAGGTCCCTTGTCATGTAGGGCTTAATAGGTGTTTGTGAGGACCTTTAAGGTGATTTTTTTGTTGACTGGGAGTCAGTGGACCTCTCTCAGGTGGCTGGTGATGTGGCTGTGGTGGGGAATATTGAGTGTGAGTCTGGCGGAGATGCTCTGGATTCTTTGCAGTTTCCAGAGAAGTTTCTGGGTGATGCCGGCGTAGAGTGTGTTGCCGTAGTCGAGTCTGCTGCTGATGAGTGCGTGGTTGGCCGTCTTTCTGGACTCGTTGGGGATCCACTTGAAGATCTTTTGGAGCAGGCATAGCATGTCAAAGCAGGATGATGAGACAGCATTGATCTGGTGGTTCATGGTGAGCAAGTAGTCCAAGATGATGCTGAGATTTCGTGTGTGGTCTGTGGTGTGGGGGGGTCCAAGATCTGCAGGCCACCATGAGTCATCTCAGGCAGAGGGGGTGTAGCCCAGGAGGAGGACTTCATTCTTCTATGAGTTTAGCTTGAGGTAGCTGTCCTTAATCCAGATGGCGACAGCCTTCATCCCGTCATGGAAGTTGTTCTTGCCGACTGTGGGTTCATTTGTGAGGGAGAGGATCAGCTGGGTGTTGTTGGCGTGTGAGACGATGTTGAGTCCGTGGTTCCTGACGATGGCTACGAGTGGGGCCATGTAGATTCTAAAGAGTGTGGGGCTCAGGGAGGAGCCCTGAGGCACTCCGCAGCTGATTTCTGTGGGTTCCAAGTAGAAGGGTGGTAGCCTCACTCTTTGTGTTCGGCCAGTGAGGAAGGACCATATCCATTCTAGGGCTTTTTTGCAGATGCTGGTGTTGTGGAGTCTTGCACATAGGGTGCGGTGGGAGACAGCGTCAAAGGCGGCTGAGAGGTCCAGGAGGATGAGGGCTGCAGTTTTGCCTCTCTGGAGGGTGCGGACATCATCTGCAGCGGCGTTGAGGGCTGTCTCTGTGCTGTGATTGCTTATGCTATATTCCCGACTTAGGCCCATGTAGCGAAGCAGCTTATTTCTTACATTGTCCTAGAAAATAACATTTCAGTGATGAACTTTTGCGCACATTTGCATGCACGACAATGTCGGATTAGTTTCTCTGAAACTACTTTGTATACACATCCAGCTTCGCACAACAATATCACGATGCCTTGAACATAATGTACTAGGCCTCTCTACGCACTAGGTCAAAAAGTCGTCCTATCTTCATCCACGGGGTGACAGTGCTATCTACATTTCCATAAAATCATTAATCTAACGCGCACATCGTGAAGGCTGCTTTTTATTATAAATAATAGGCATCCTGATAGATTTTTAGAGGTGGCACTTCTGCTGACACTGAAGGTCCTTGCATGCTGAGAAATCACCATGCACCGGTCTGAAATTCTGTGCAGGGTGTCTAATTCGAGACCAAGATGCAGTCCTTCACTCTCTCCTAGCAGGTAATGGGGTTGGATCGTCCCTTGTTGGGAATCATGGCTATACACCCATACTCAATCGAGGTGCACTCAGAGTAGGGTCCGCATCGTAGGAGTATGTTAGATTACCGTATTGCATACATGCCTGCATATATTAATTGCTTTAGCACCATGGTAGAAATGTATCTACCGTTCACTGTTTTGGTGCTTGTAATCTCCTTTATTTGCTTCTGTCTCCTAATCATTGCAGCACATGTATTTTATACAAGAATAACGTTGGTTCAATAAATATATTGAAAACATCCCACTGTGTATTCTGTATACTTCTCTGGGAGAAAGTAAGAACGAGTGACTGAGCAAAAGATTCCGTACTGTTTCCATGATCCCTGAGTGATCAGGGTTGTTATGTTCAGTGGTTTTCAGAAACTGTTCACTCCCTGATAGGTTGGGGAGCTTACTGTGGCACTGTGAGCTGGTTGGTCTATAGGCCAACATATCCTGCGGGGGTGTCCGGAACCAGTCTAGACACCAAGCCCTTAGTTTATGTTGTCCAAGCAATGCACAGATCCTACGAATTGGTATGAACTACATGACATGGTGCCCAACATTGGTTAGGCACTTATTTAATGGTCAATTCTGAGTAGTTCAGTTGTGCTTTCTCAGAGACCCCTACTCACATTAAACCAGAGACGTCCATAGTGGGTAAGGGAATCTGCCTCTGCTGAGTAGGCACGTCCTATGTATTGGCTTACGGTTTTATCAAGCTTGAAGGAATAAAGAATTTTACCACATTGTGCAAACCTAATCTTGATAAATTCATTTTATAGAACAATATCTTTTCATTTTTTAACAATGACCGAAAAAGCTGACGAAGTTGAAGTACAAGTAGCTAGTCTAAATATTTCAGAAAATTGCATACAGTCAGTTACTTATACATTATTACAACATGCCCTCCTGGCAACGGGTGGAGATGTTACCTTCGTGGTTGAAGCACACGAAGCATTCAGGGCTGAAGTATTCAATTCTTGGCTTAGATTCCCAGCTGCAGATGCACGCACAAAATTGTTTCACACTTACATTGAAGATGAGACACCAGATGAATACTTTCCATACGTGGACATAGAAGTCCCGTTAACATACCAAGAGCATATAAATTGGCTTAAAAGCGCCCTCCACCACTCCGTAGAAAACCTGAGACTCGGTCCCCTCAGTAAAGAAGAAGCGACCTGGCCGGTCTTAGCTTCGTATACACAACATCCAGACATTCACACATTACCAGAAATTTGCACACTATGTGAAGATTAAGTTAAAATGTACTGAAATCTTACACAATTCATAATGCGAACACTTATTGTTCAACCTGTGAGGGCTGCTCAGGCTGCACAACCTAAATTGGCTACTGCGGGTATCAGCCCTCAAACGCTGAATGCCATCATGGGAAAGATTCCCACCAGTCGGGAGCAAGCACCGTTCTGGAAAGCTCAAAAAACAGCACAGCTTGAAGCATTTTTTCCTCATACGGGCCCCCAGGAAAAACACAGAATATTAACAATTTGCTTTCCAATGGGGATGGCTCCCCCGATAGAAGATTGTGCTAATTGGGGTACAGTCTACGCTGCCATTTACACCAGAACTCATGATACCCCTTCGATAGCGGTAATACCAGATGTATTGAAACAAATACAGAATGAGTACGGGGCAGATCATGCCCTGGATTTAGGGATGAAACTAATAGGCAATTTCACCCAAGTTTCTGCAATTATGTTAAGTAACGTAAAGAGGAAGCAGCCGGGGTGGCTATACGCCAACGCCTGAGGGAATTCACTCCTATACAACAGGAGCGGGAGTTACCTAAGATTATCAAAGAAACATAAGCTTTTCTGGGAAGAGATAATCTGGGAGCCAGCCCTGGGAAACCAGTGGTTAATGGGAATTCTGAAAAGGCTCCCTCTAAGCAAGCACCCGATTCTTCTAAAAAGAAACGGGATAATAAACAAAAAAAATCAACAAAACAAACAACAATCACGGAGTGGGTCTCCTCAACTGGAACACACTGACAAGAGATACAATCTCAGGAACTGTGATAATATTAGAAAGCCTGACAGATATCAGAATACTGATACATGTTCCTCTCGTTCCTTTCAGGATCAACCTTATAAATGCTCGGAGAGAGGCTGATGGTCAGAGCAAAGATCAGAAGAGCGAGTCAAGCCTAAAAGGGAGACAAAGCACTTAAGAATACATCATCAAACAAGAAGATAAACAAAAATTGACAAAACCTCAAATAAAAAATATAAAGGTAGCAGGGATTAAGATCAGAAATGCCCAGGATGCTGAGGACACTGCTTCCGAAAGGGGAATGGACAGTGACGATGCTGGACAGTGCGGCAGAAGTCACAATAGCTCGCCAGAACCTGATGGATTTTCTGGAAGTAGTAGCGCGGAGTGTGTATATCACGGTGGAAACACCTGATACAAGAGTAAGTGTCCGACATCGTTTACACAAAATAACGCTCCAAATAGAGGGGACATACAAAGACAGGTGAAGGGTCTCTTTTGGAAAGACCTGACATATTGTTACAACATTCTTTTGGCTGAAAGGGATTGGCCACCTCAGTTCGTAATAGATTGCCCAATGGGGGAAGAAGTAATTTTACCTGCTTTCTCCGACCTCAACCAAGTTGGGTGTGATGATGAGTCTCCTCATCACGAGATCCCGTTAAAAATTATCCCTCAACTTCAGAGACAGTACCCAATTAAAAATGAAGCAAAGAAACAAGTCAGGGAGATCTTAGATCAACTTGAGTACCAGGGTGTAATAGATAATTGCGCCTCATCTATGAATAATCCTGTTTCTCATAATGCATCCCGACAATTCATATTGTCTAGTATTAGATTACAGACATCTAAATGCTTCCACATGCACATTTGCAGTACAGAATGCACATAGTGCCGCACTAATGAATAACATTGTGAGGAAGAAATATAAAACAACATTAGATATTGCAAATGTTTTTTCTGCCAGAAAATAGTGCCTGGAAGTAGATATTTGACCACATTCTCAGCGCTAGGGTCTCTTCGGCAATGTTGTCATTTGCCACAAGGGTATAAAAATAGCCCTGGGCTGTTTTCAGCCAGAGTAGCAGAGTTACTTCAAACTGTTGATGAGGAGGCATTGTCGTATAGAGATGATATTTATCAGATGGACGATGAATTAATGGAACATTTGGCTAGAGTGAACAACATAATAGTGGGATTTGCTTACCTGGGCTACAAATTTAATTTAAAAAAAATGAAAATAGCCCTCCTCAGTGTCGGGTTTCTGGGATACAAGTTAACAAGTGAAGGCAAAAGCCTGGTGACACATTTTTTTGAAAAATGTGCATTGCTCCAACCTCCAACAACTCTGAAAAGACTACAACCCATTTTAGGATTTTGAATTTTGGCAGAACTTACACTTTGGATTACGCAAAAAGTGTGAAACCTTTCTACAACATAATTAGTCCTGATTTTTCAGCACACCATTGGACACAGGAACATACTGATATTGTACGTTCCGTACAAGCTGACTTGCTAGCTTCCAGGCAGTTACACACGTGTCAACACAACTAACACTAACCTGGTGATCTGCATAGTCATTGGACCAAACGGGTACGCCTATATCCCTTTCAATGAAAGTGATACGGAACCTATAGCATACAGGTCACATTTGTACATGAATGCTGCAATGCGTTTTGCACCCAATGAGAACATTCTCACAGCCGTACACACTGCTGTAGTGAGAGAGAGAGCGCTAGCTCAAGGAAAATGCATAATTGCTGTTAGCCCAGTACCGACCCTAGAGGCCGTAACTAAAGCAAGCATTCCAAAGGCTAAGGCTCTACATCCAAGATGGATTCAATGGGCTAACTCTCTCACTGCAACAGATGTAGACTACAGATTTGACGCTACATTACAAACACAAGCATTCCTGCAGTATGAACAAGAATATCCTCAGCAGAGTGAAATTATGCCTTTGGATCGATATGAATGTATCATTTATACCGATGGATCTGCTCAACCTGACGTAGGATCGAAACAGCAGTATTCACCGGCATGCGCAATAGTAAAAGGGCACCTGCAAGATGGAAAGTTTCTTCCTGGAAAAACGCACAGACAGTCCCTAGGGGACTGCACAGCGCAGATGTTTTACAGGACCTGAAAGAATTTTCAACATCCAGAAGCAACGTCCAAGTGAAACGCACTGCCACTGGGAAGTGAAAGCAGTATCGGAAAGACCTGCCTGGGTCCCGAAGATTGGGGACCCCATCAGAGAAAAAAGTAGTGGACAAGAAAGGATTTGGGCCATCTTACAGAGTGCCTGTACCTGTCCAGGCTGTTGAAGGTACCAGAACAGTAGCGGCCCGTGGTGGGAGTGCTGCCGGGCGGTGACGTGGGGCGGGGAAGGGGCTGGGTGGGGGGTAGTAAAGTACGAAATACGGCTGAATAGAGGCAAGTAAATATAAATAAATAAAATGAATTTCGTTGCGCGCGCTGCATCGCCAAATGCGATGCAGCACGCGCAAAGAAATTCATTTTACTTATTTATATGTTTACTTACCTCTATTCGGCCGTATTCCGTACTTTACTACTCCCCACCCTGCCCCTCCCCCGCCCCACGTCACCGCCTGGCAGCACTCCCACCACGGGCCGCTACTGTACCAGAACTGTACTTCTTCTGCCTCTTGCTGGTCAGTGAGACAAAAGGTTGCTCTCCATTGATCTGATCAAACCACGCTATGTGGCCAATTCTCAAGAGTAGGCGTGTGGGTTCCTGGGTAGCCGCTGATCTCCTCTCGCTACCGTACAGGAAGTTCAGATGGAAGCTTTAATACCAAATGAAGACTCCACTTTCCAAAGAGAAGCAGTAAGCAACAATGAAATAATACTTCTCCCTATTGAAACAACTACTACTGTACAATCAACTAGTACAGAAATTTCAATTCGACAAATCAATTACATCTATGTGAATCCAGCACAGATCAAGTCATCTCCTGGTTCTACAAAACCTGCTAAGCTGCGAAAAATAGACCGGATGGCGTCTGGCTACTTCGTGCATTATGACGCCTTTTCTTCGGATCCAATTAAATCTGAATTGCCAACACCACCACTCTCTTTCAAGCTACGAGTTTATTCTCTCTATCTTTGGCTAAAAAAGAAATACCTTGTTTGTTAGACCTGGCATCATTGGCGTGGGTTTCCCCTGTATTTTTGCCTTTGCCTCCTGTGTTTTTGCTGTGTGTTGGACTTCTTTTTGCTGGTCTAGAAGCTTTGGACACTTTGCCACTGCTGTTCAGTGCCAAAGTGCAAGTGCTCCCTTTGTAAATTGTTGTTCTGGATTGGTGTTTCCATAATTGGCATATTTGATTTACTGGTCAGTCCCTAGTATAGTGCAATGTGTGTGCCCAGGGACTGTAAATCAAATGCTGCTAGTGGGCCTGCAGCACTGGTTGTGCCACCCACTTAAGCAGCCTGTAAATGTAACTCAGGCCTGCCATTGCAGTGCCTGTGTGCAGTCTAATACTGCCATGTCGACTTGGCAAGTGCACCCACTTGCCAGGCCCCAACCTTCCATTTTCTTACATGTTAGTCACCCCTAAGGTAGGCCCAAGGTACCCCTGTGGGCAAGGTGCAGTGTATGTGAAAGGTAGGACATGCCTTGGTGTGTGTGGCATGTCCCGATAGTGAAATACTGCCAATTTCGTTTTTCACTATTGCAAGGCTATCTGATCCCATAGGATAGAATGGGGAGTTTGCTTATAACATCTTATAAGCCTAACAACCCCTGGGAACAAGGTAGGAAAATGTTAGTTTAGTATGCCTGAACTCAGAATGTTAAAATGCATCTTTTAGTGAGGGTGATTTTTACATTCTGAGTTTGAAAAACCCACTTTTAGAATGTAGGTATTTTCTTGCTTAGCCATCCAGTGTGCCTCTGCTAGGATGTGTATTGACTGTCTGGCTTTGGAGTGACAGGGGCTGGGGATGTGCAGTGGCTCCAGAGAGTCTGGATGAGTCAGCGCTAGGCTGAATAGGCCTGGTCTGCATTTGGAGTGGTGAGGGGAGTAGCACCTGCACCTGAGTAGGGCTGTGCCTGCCTTCCACAATGACAGCTCCGCCCCCTGTGGTGTGTCTGGAGCCAGGGCTTACACTGACAATGGAGGTTGTTGTGCACTTGCAAAGTGTCCCCTAGAACTGGTTTGGACTGGGCTCAGAGCCCTGGGCCAGGAGAGAACAAAGAGATTTAATGTATAAAAAGAGGGGCCCAGACCCCAGCTTTTAGATCACTTCTGGGAAATTAAGAGGAACCTTTGCCAAGGAGAAGAGGTGGAGAAACTGAGGAGGAATACTGCCCCTGTGCTGCTTGCTGTCTGGGGTTGGCCTGCAGTGGCTACTTTCTGCCAAGGAAAGGGAAAAGGACTTTGCTGTTTGCTGTGTCCCCTGCTTGAGGAAGATCTCCAAGGGCTTGAAGAAGAGCTTGCCTCCTGTTCTGAAGTCTCAGGGACACAAAGACTTCACCACCAGCTCCCCTGAACGTCCTTGCTGGGAGTTCTGACCCGCTAAGAGGTGCCTGCTGTTGTTTTGGGCCTCTGGAGGCTGTTTGCCACTGGGAGCTGGAGAAGTAACGCAAATTCAAGAAGTGTGACACATCCGCACCTGTTTCCGACGCATCGCCGAAGAAATTGTCACAGAGTCTGCCTGCGGCTGGCGAAATTGCTGCACGCTGCATCGAGTGCACCGATCTCCGAAGTCCAAGATCACTGCACCAATTCCGACGCAAGCTCAGCTGTGTGGCTGCAAGAACCCACGCATCGTCCTGGATCATCGCATCGCCTCGAGGTGCCAAGTCTGTCACATCATTGGGGGACGCAGTAAGAAACTGACACATCACCTCCACGCGCAGTAAGAAACTGACTCATCACCTCCTCTCCGAAAGGAACTGACGCATCACCTCCCCTGCGCAGCAGTAGGGAACCGACGCATCACCTCCCATGGAGCAAGGAACCAACACATCACCTCCCCTGAGTGTAAGGAACCAACGCATCACCTTTCCTGTGACCCTTTTTGCTTGTGTGTGCGACGCATCCAAGGTACTTAGTGTGAAAAGTGTTGCATCTGCAATTTGCTTTGAACTGAACTATTTCTACCATTTGAAAGTAATTTTTTTATTACTGTATTGTGGATTTTTGTCGTTTTTTTCTTGTTTGGTTTAGATAAAGATTTCTTATTTTTCTAAACTGGTGTGGTGTCCATTTGTAGTGTTTTCACTGTGTTACTGTATGTATGTATTCACAAATGCTTTACACACTGCCTCTGAGATAAGCCTGAGTGCTCGTGCCAAGCTACCAAGGGGGAGAGCAGGGGTTATTTTAGATGTGTATCCCCCTTACCCTGACTAGAAGCAAGGGTCCCTATTTGGACAAAGGTACCTACCTCTGCCAACTAGAGACCCCCATTTCTAACATTGTTGCTCCCAGGATGCATCTCAGAGTTACAATTGGATTACTTTTCCTGGTACTCTGGAATGGTTTGGTGACTGTCTTTTTTCTACTTCTAAATGGACACTATCTCCCAGAATGCTCTGCAGTCCAACATGTGAACTTGGTACTAAAACCATATGCTTCATCGTACCGTGAACTGAGGGACCTGTCCCTGGTGAACAATACAGCAGTTACAGTTCCTGATGGAATAGTTTGGGACGGGGTAGTGTATGATGTGTTTGGTCCTAATGAACTTTTGCAGATTCCATATTTGTTTCAAATTTCTTTAAATGATATCAACACCTCTAGTACATTCTCTGATGATTGGGACATTGAAACTGTGCACAATTTGCTTTCAGATCTAGAGCAATCAGCAGCATTTTCTAATGGTGAATTATATGATGGTACAGGTCATTTTGGTGACATGTTCTGTTATCAAAATTATGGTCACCATTTTTTACAAAAAGCTAGTATCCCACATGCTGCTTACAATTACACCCAATGGGAACACTGCACAACACCACCAAAAGGTAGTTCAAACACATTTGCAAGGAAGTTTGCATATTTTTCTGGTTTTGACACATCAGACCCAGCCTCTTATTACTATAGGCTTGCCCCTACACCTGCATATAAAAATATGCTAACAAACACCAAGCTGATATACTCTGCTTCCCTTATTTCCCAACTGTCTATTCAAGGTTTCGACATTTGGAAAGACACAATAGACACAAAATCTGTCCGGGGAACAAGAGATTGGCAGGTTCAGGGACAAGGGGGCATATGTATCAAGCTAAATTGCGATCGCAAACGCTGAAATTCTGCAAATTTCAGCGTTTGCGATCGCAATTTAGCTGTGTGCAATGTATTAAAAAAACACTTGAAAAATAAGGAATTGCAAAATATGCGATTCCCTATTTTGCGAGGCTAGAAATCTACAAATAAGCATTGCGAATTCGCAATATGCAACACAATTAGCAAAATTAGCAAATAGTGGAATCGCAAATTGCAAATTCGCAAAGAGATGTATAAAAAAATCGCAAATTGCGAATTCGTGTGATTCGCAATTTTGCACATGGATTTTACCACCAACTCAAAGCAGGTGGTAACCAGGTGCAACCTATTTAAGCAGGCCCACAATGGAACAGGGACTTCCACAATGGCAGCGCTGTATGTGATAGCCAGGAGGATGCGAATGCGAGCTGCAGCACAGAGAAGGAGGCGACAGCAACGGATCTTCAGAGTGCGCATCACTCTGTTCCAGCAGACTGACGAGGAGATCCATGAGAAGTATAGGCTGGACTCAGCCACCATTATGGACTTGATAGATGAGCTAAAACCCTTGCTGGAACACCCAACACGCAGGACCCAAACAATCCCAACCCATGTGCAGGTCCTGTGTTCACTGCACTTACTGGCATCTGGGAGTTTCCAGGGGGTGATAGCAGCAGCAGGAGGGGTATCCCAGAGTTGCCTGTCGCGCTTATTCCGTGCATTCCTGGATGCAATGGTACAGAGGCTACATCATCACATCCAATTCCCCAGCACACAACAGGCATTACAGCAAACAAAACAGGACTTTTACCAGATTGCCCCATTTCCCCACGTAATCGGCTGCATAGATGGAACCCATGTAGCCCTCTCACCCTCATCAAACAATGAGTATGTATTCAGGAACCGCAAATCTTATCACTCATTAAACATACAGGTCATCTGCAATGGCAAACATATCATCACCGATATTGTTGCAAAATACCCTGGCAGTACACACGACTCATTCATATTTAGACATAGTGGGATATACAGACGTCTCACTGGTGACGATTTTGGTGAGGGCTACCTGCTAGGTAAATGCATGTCTGACATTCTAACATACAGTTAAGGTCTGCAGTGGGAGGACAGTGATTAACCTCATGTTTTGCATCCTGTAGGACAGTGGTTCCCAAACTGGGGTCCGCGGACCCCCAGGGGTCCCTGACACATTCCCAGGGGGTCCGCAGGCAGCTGTCATAAAAGCAATGCAAAGTTCCTTGTATAATCTGCAGTTTTACAACAACAATAAAAGTGTCAAGATAACGCGAATGATTAATGTACCTGCTGGAGAGAGATGGTAGGTAGCGCAGAGGGTTAATATGCCTGCTCCAAAGAACGTGTACCATGCATTTTTTTATAAAACAGTATTTTATGTGCATAGCTGGGTTACTGCTTTTGTCACAGAGATTCTTTTGTTACTGTGCAGTTCATAAGTTACAATCATAATCTAGCACCGTCAGCTATGAACTGCCGTCAAAGAGCTGCATACAAACTACATGGTACAAGTTAGTATGCCATCTTTTTTTCCCAGTCTTTCATTATCCTGATGCTGCCAAAAAGGTATGTTTGGGTAGAATTAAATTGTTATAATTAAAGTCAACATTAACCATTGTGTTACATTCTGAAACCAGATTTTGTGCTTCTCCAAATCAAGCACTCTTAAAAAATGCTTACCAGTATGGATGACGTGAATCCTACACCTTGAAGTCCCCTTTCCCCTATGTAACATTTTCTATACACTGATTTACACACGTATGATTAATTGGGGGAGATTTACTAAGCTTTTGCGCCATGTTTACGTCACAAAAGTGACACTAAACAACGCAAAATCTTTTTTTTGTAATTTACTTTCCAGCACTAAACTTGTTCCCATGCAACCACCCAAGGTTTCTCATGCTAAACCCAATTTACTAAAAACAGTAGATTGGGTTTAGCGTGAGAACACTGCGCCCTTTTCAACTAGGCACAAGGAAGGAGAAATTCTTTCATTTCTCCCTCCTTTTCCGGCTTTGTATGCGTGCTGCACTGTGCAGCACGCCTATAAAGTGGGAAAAGCTTTCCCTCGTGTCTAGCATAGTATTTTGTACAGGAAGGTTACCCTTTCTGTACAAAACCTATGCTACACTCATGCACACACCTTAGCGCTACAGCGCTAAGGTGTGTGCATGGCGCGGGGCTACTGAAATCAGCGCCGGCGCCAGAGAAAGGGGAGGAGAGAGCCATAGCTTTGGAAATATGGCGCTCATCTGCTCCCTCCCTGTCGCACAGCGCAGCCTCGCAGGGGCTGCACTGCTTTGCGTAACTTTTTTGTAAATCTCCCCCATTGTTTCTGTATGTGTGTGATGTAAAGTGCTCTGACACCCTACACTAGTATGAGAGATGCTATAAAACAAATGAAATATATGTGACAGAGGTGCTATCGGAAGAAGAGAGGCACTTTTGGAGGATGATAGGGAGGGATTCATGGAAGAGCCCCAAAACGATTGTTGTATTGGTGCATTGTAAGTCTCCCCCATTGTTTCTGTATGTGTGTGATGTAAAGTGCTCTGACACCCTACACTAGTATGAGAGATGCTATAAAACAAATGAAATACATGTGACAGAGGTGCTATCGGAAGAAGAGAGGCACTTTTGGAGGATGATAGGGAGGGATTCATGGAAGAGCCCCAAAACGATTGTTGTATTGGTGCATAGTAAGGTCATTTACTATGCTTTGAAAGCGAATGCAATTCAATATATAATTACAAATGTGTTGTAGAATGCACCATTTTTCCCCAAATTTTCTTGGTGGGAGAGCCCCCCCAAAGTCCGCTTTGTAGTGGCCAGGCTCACTCACTGCACTTGGTGTGCACCGTACATGGACTGGCCTGACAACATTTGCCAGGGCTGCTTTGGGTTCCAGTCCGGCCCCGTCAGGAGCCTCATACTCTAAAATAAAGCCAAATATTGAAAAGTTAGTCGCCGAGATGCAGCACCAACCTTCCTATTAAAAAGTTTCGATTTTGCAAATTTTTTCAATATAAAATACTGAAAGCTTTAGTAATTTTGGTATCTGTTTGGTGTGCACACGTGTGTTTATTTTTTTCGAATTACTGTTTTAATGTTTGAAATTTAAATCGTACGAATTGCTTGGGGGTCCTCGGCTTCCAGTAGTGACTCAATAGGGGTCCTCAGGAGTCAAAAGTTTGGGAACCACTGCTGTAGGAGACAGTGCATGTGCAGTGCGAGACTTCATCTTGACACCATACCTCAATCCAACCAATGCAAGGGAGCGGAGATATAATCGCGCACACAAATCTACGCGCTGTGTAATCGAGCGGACATTTGGGATACTGAAGAGGTGTTTCCGGTGCCTGCATAAAAGCCGAGGAGCACTTCAATACAGCCCAGAGACCTGCTGCAAGATTGTGGCTACTTGTGCCATGCTCCACAACATAGCTACGAAAAAAGGCATTGCAGTTGAACTTACTGATACAGATGCATCTGAGGATGAGGGCCCAGGTCCGCGTTGCAGACCAGCAGGTGGTGTTGGGGCAGTTGCCGGACGACAGAGACGTGATGAGATAACACAAAACTATTTCTAGGTGAGTAATGATGACACAATGCAAAAGAAGTTTTGTGCACAACTGTGTTTAATTAATCCTTTAGCAGCAGGAAGAATTCAGTCACACAGCCTGACAGACACTTTATGTGTGTCACAAGATGTTGCACATGTTATGCCCACAGTGCATGTATGACGGCCAAACACAAGTCCACATGCAATGGGTTGCTTCACCCATTGGCTTTCCTCAGTGGTGGCAGTTCATTTTCTACGGGAACGGCCTGCTGCCGCACGCTCAGGGTGCTGACTGCCCTCCCATGACTCATCAGGTGTTGTACCCTGCCTCCCACTGCGCCGTCTGGTTTCGGGAACTGGTGGGGTGATGCTGCTCCTGCTTGACAGCTCCTCGCTATCCCCTGAGGCCAGGAGTCCTGTGCCACCTGTGGTAGCTGTCTGCAGCTGTTCCACGGCAGTCGTCACCTGCACCAGGCCTTTGGCCACATCCTGGCTGCAGTGGGCCATTTCAACTAGCCTGCTCACTGAGCGGTGTGACAGCAGGGACGTGGCAGTACACAGGCGGTTGACTGCCTTGCTGTAGGTGTCCAGACGGATGTAGAGATATTGTTTCCCCCTGCTTCTGCTGCCTGGTCTCTCTTCATCGTGGCACACAGTTCTTGGATTGCGCCCTTCA
Source organism: Calotriton arnoldi (assembly GCA_963921515.1). NCBI lineage: Eukaryota > Metazoa > Chordata > Amphibia > Caudata > Salamandridae > Calotriton > Calotriton arnoldi. Next base: position 742,777 of record CAWUFW010005504.1, on the reverse strand, counting down.
TTTCTCTGATGCCCTCCCTCATGTCACTTAGGTTGTGGTTGACTGTGACCAGCTGCCGGTGTATTGACCGCATTGATTTTGTTTGCAGGTGCTGTATCTTGACCATGCTGCCTTCCAGTCCGGCAAACACCGTGTGTTCCTCATCAGCAGCAGCGCTGGTGCTCGCCCTTGGCCTGCGTCTCACAGATGTTTCCTCCCTACGGTGCAGAGTGGGCTGTTCTTGGACCTATGCTGCACACTAGCCCTGGTCGGGCTGGGCATCATTCCCTGTGGTCTGTGGTTCTGCCTCTAACAGTGGGAGTGGAGGCACAATGTTACGCTGTCTCCGTGGGACAGGTGTTGTCAGTGTGGTTTCCTCTGTGTCCTCTTGCCCTGCCTGCTCCTCTGTATGTGCTGCCCCTCAGCTCCTGAGCTGTCATCCGGTGTTTCAGGTGGTACTGTAAATGAAAAGGCACATTTTAATTGTGTGTTCTGCTCCACATTGTTCACTGAATAAAGTTTTCTGAGTTTGCGTTACCTAAGTACTGTCTAGCGTTTTTTGCCTTTACTGATTAACTTATACTGGTTCTACATTGCTGTGTCTCATTGCTCCACTGTATGATGCATGTGACTACATCTCCCATGATGCATTGCTGGGTGTGCTGGGAAACGTGTACTGGAGTAGCATTTTTACTTTGTAGTTGGTGCATTCCTGACAGTGTGATTGAGATGGTGATGTGTGAGGCATGATTTGGCATGCATCTTACCTTGTCTGGTATTGGGAGGGTCGGAGTTGTCAATGTCAGCCACACCACTGACGCTCTCTGGCTGTAGGGTGGACTCCACCAACTGCTCGAGGGGCGTAGACTCTGGTTCTGTGGAAATTCCCCCACCAGTCTTCTTTGCCTCTGCCAGCCTGGTTGCCACCTTGTCCTTGGCGCTGGAGCGCATATCATAGCATCGCTTGCGCAGGTACTCCACAGAGCGCTGGGTCACACCGATGGCATTGACCTTTGCCTGGATGTCCAGCCATATTTTTATTTTTATTGACTCTGGCACGGAGTGATTTTTTGCCAAAAAGCAACTCATGGCTGTGTGCCATTTCCTCTATGAGCACCTCCTGCTCCCTCTCGCTGAACTTTTGCTTTCTTTTCCTCCCAGCCTCCTCTTTGTCCTTTTCTTTCACCTGGGGATCCATTTGGAACAGTTGGAGTTGCAGTACTCAGTTGTTTGCCTCTCCTCCCAGCCTCTGACACAGCCTCAGGCAATCAGGAACAGCATGGGCAGTCACACTTCCTGTGTGTGATGTAATCAAGCTGCACCTGAATTGCAGATTCTCTATTTTTGCGATTCCTTAATTGCGAATTCGCAATTAAGGAATCGCTATTTGCGGAGTCGCAGATGTATTCTGCGATTTTTTGGGAATCGCTAAATATTTGCGAATTTTTATTAACATCACGTTTTGCGATTCTCAAAATGCGATTCGCTAAAAATCGCATTTTGAGAATCGCAAAATCGTTTTTTCATACCTATGCCCCAAGAGGTCTTATTCAGAGCATGCCTCATACCACATCAAATGATTTTCCTGAATAAGACAGTGCAACAGACTTCCTGTCTAGGTTTAGCTAAGGCGAAAGATTTTAACATACCTCGCATTCCCACATTTGCACGTTTTGAACATTGGCAACAATACACCAAGGGGCATATTCCCAAGAACGTGTGATAACCACCGCAAATTTAGCTGAAAGCAACTTTGCATATCGCAGTCCATCGCGGGAAATTAACGCCTTGTTAACCAAGTATTCACAACACGGCGGCCCCATGCGATACTCCCCAGATAACGCACCAACTGAGCGCGTTAGAATCAACGCCACGCCGCAAAAATGCGAAATACCAACGCAAAAAAAGCTGCGATGAGGCCAATCGCGATACGAAAATCAGTGAAACCCAGCTACAGGCCTGCAATACACACGCGTCAGGCGGGAACAATCACCATAAAAGTAGAAAAAAAACAGACAAACAAATGTCAAACAACAGCGAAGCACAATGGACGTTGCCGGAGCAAGTACGGAGGAGAGCCAGAACCCCACAAGCCCCCCGGAGGACCAGCTTGGGACTTCGGGGTCAGGGAAGGGCAAGGATAAGAAGAAGAGGAAGACGAAGTTCAGTCCGCAGGAAAACAGGATCCTGATAACGGAGGTGACAGAACACCATCAACAACTGTTCGTCACCTCCACTGTGTCATTGGCAACAAAAAATACATTATGGCAGTCCATCGTGGACAAGGTGAATGCAGTCGGAGTGCTGAAGAGGACAATGGGCGAGGTCAAGAGGCGCTGGAATGAGGTCAAGCGCAAAACCAAGCTGAAACTCGCCAACAACCTGAAGGCAGCAATGCAGACTGGAGGTGGGAGCCCAGAGCCACAGGAGGAGCTGGACGACATGGAGGAAATGGTGTCCACAGTCATCAGTGGGGAGACAGTGGCAGGAGTTGGGGGCCCGGACACTGCTCAACAGGACCCGACACAACAGCAACAGGGTGAGTAACCACCAGGGCCTGGGGGACGGGGGAGATGGGCACAATGGCACACATGCACAATTAAGTTGAGCACATCTGCGGACACACCATGCCCCAGACCACCAACTCCCACCAAGAGACCAACGTACCCAAGTATGCAACATGTCAACACTGTACAAGCGCAGAAGTCAGAGGCACACCTCATGAAAGTGATAAGGGGCAGCAAAATCTGAGCTGCAGGGGCGACTCCCCAAAAATGCAGCACACACATCACATACAGAGCACATCTACATTGACAACGATGTTACACAAGCCTCAAAACACCTACAACAGAACACAAGACACAACTGGTGCAGCTTGGGTGCAGACACTGGCCAATCACAATTGGCATTGCAGGGATATGTGCGTTGATAATGTACAAGTACAAACACACATCCGTGATGTTGTCGAAATGTCCACTGTCCCCCATCAAATAGGCAGCTCCTCCCAAACAGCCACAATGTACCCAGTCATGCTGTCTGTATGTACACATGTACAATGCGACAACATACATGTGGACACATTGTTAAACTGCATCTCCCCTTCACATTGCAGAGGGAGAATCAACACCTCCTGCAGAGCAGTCCGACCCTCTCTTCTCTGGAGACGAAGAGGACGACCACAGCTTCGACTCTGACGCCCTCCAACTGCTCGTGGAGAGCCTCCGCAGCCCACTTCCAGGAGCTGGGCAGCCCAGTTGCTACGAGGAGACCCCACCCCCTGCACAGACCCCACAGCAGGCAGCACCCACCACCACTGCTGCCTCCCAGGCCCCCCACGGAGAACACATGGCCCTCCAATGCCGTGTTTTGGGGTGCCAGGAGAATCTGGCTGAACAGGTGTGGGTGGGCTTCGACCGCATGGCAGACAAACTAGATGCCATACGTGGGTGTCTAAATCCCATCAGGGACCACTCACGGTCCCTAACGGACACCCACAGTCCGCTCCATGCTCTCCAACGGACCATGGCTGACATCGCTGGAGCCCTGACTCAGAGAATAGTACAACTGTCCAGTCCGAGTGGCACTAGCGATGTCACACGGGAGTTGGGAAACATGCGGAGGTTAATGGAGACCATGGAGCGGGCGAATGCGGAACGAGCGGCTGCCATGGCTGCACACCAGCGAGAGGTAGCTGGGTTCCTCAATGACCTCAGGACCTTCCTCATGGCTTTGCTGCCACAAGGCCTGGTGCGGATGCATGCTGCTGCCACCACTCCATCCACATCTCCGCCCCCTGAAGTGTCAGTGCCACACAGTGCGGCAGACCTTCCACCTCCGGCCACTGATGTGTCACTGCCACACAGTGCTGAAGACAGAACACCACCACCCACACGTGAGGCACATGAAACAGCAGAGAACGAAGATGCGGATGATACTGCCCTCGTGGTAAGGAGGACGCAGCAGCAAGCATCTCATCCATAGGTCCGGCTTCAGCTTGGTACTGCCCTCTGCATCATCACCTTCCACTGTCCCCCCGATGCACTGTGCGACACTCACCTTGGACCTCGACATGGACTGCCATATGATGTTTGATCGCCATTGACACAGCAATCAGACTACAGACTGTACTCGTCCTCTTCCTTTGGACTTGTCATTCCCTGGAGGACCCTGGCTGGACCTCCACGGGACAACATCGTCATGTGGGGTTTGCATGGCCCTGTACTGCTCCAGATGCAACACTCCACTGAATGTGCATTAAACATTCATATACACACAGATGTGTCATGTCTATGGTCTTTTAAGTGTGGAAGTATGGATGAATGTGGGCTCACTGGACTCCTCTTACGTCCATGTGGCTCATGTCATAGAACAGGGGTCACAGGGTGACACATTGCCCAATGCGGTCCGGGTGGCGCTGACACAACAACAGGGGCACACGCATGAGTTACTTCCTTGTCCAGCCCAGTACGGAACCACGCCCAGGGCCCAGGGGTCATATACAGACCCTTACGCTGGACTGGCATACGCCAGACCAGCCCACTCCGCTTACGCTCACAGGGGGGACGGCAATGCTACATGTCCCCTGTCTTTCCTGTGGTGATCTGCTGCTCACAGGTCTAGTTGTCAGCATGCCACAGCCACTCCCTCACGGCTGGTTTACACCCACACCACACCCATCCAGCACACGCGTCACGGGACATGTGACCCTGCCAATGAAAAGGGACGGGCGCACGTGCTCGATGCCATTTCCACTCTCTATCTGGGTGCATCCGTGTGGTGTTAATGTAGGCATGAGGGCCTCGGGCCCTGCAACATAACATTCCCAAGGAACGGAGGTGACATGATGGCGTCCGCAACACAATACCCAATCATACAGGGACCATGACTTTGGGACACAGACTTGGTGGCAACGGATACATTGCGGCCGGCACAGGAACACCGCTACGGGACGGTGACTTTGGGTGCATGAGGTAGGGGCACCTTAGGTGCTGAGCGGGTGTGCAGCCTGCGATGATGCCCCGTCCCGGCCGTCTGGACTGCTCAGGATTTGTGTGCCCTGCTGGACCACAGTGTAGGCCAGAGCCAGTGGGCAGCGCGGGCCTACCACCACGTGGCGTCGCATCCCGGATCACAGAGTTAGTGGCACCTCAAGGGCTGATCAGGTGTGCAGCCTGCGATGATGCCCGGTGCACTGGTATGTCCTCTGCCATGGCAAAATCAAGACCCAGAATAATATGTGAGACCTGGTGGCCTGCGGAGCGAGGCTGCATGATGTGGAGGGTGCCATGTCCGCGGGCCCTGGGCAAGTGGCTTGCAGCGGCACGTGGTGGGCCATCATTACCACACGCCAAGGGCAGAAGGTGAGCAGTGAGGCCTGGGTGCACCGCTGGGCGGCGGGAGGGGATGGGGTACATCTGCCTGGGTGCGCAGGGGCGGACAGGCAATGATGTCTTGTGCAATTGTATGTACTTTGCCATTCATGTCTCTGGACTCTGTTTTAGATGACGGATCTGTTTCAGATGTGTGACCTGGTGAACTGCACTACATACAGGCACGTGGTTGGAGACACACCTGTGGCAGCAGGTGGGCAGTGTGGCCTGGGTGCGCATTGTGGGCACTCTCTCTCCCTGTCCATCTCTTCTGTTATTTGTGTCTCACTCCCCCTCTCTGTCCGTATTTCTCTCGCTCCCCCTCTCTGTCCGTCTTTCTCTCGCTCCCCCTCTCTGTCTGTCTTTCTCTCGCTCCCCCTCTCTGTCTGTGTTTCTCTCGCTCCCTCTCTTTCTCTCTCTCTCTCCTTTGCTCTCTCTCTGTCCTTTGATGTGCGCAAGACACACCTTCTCATCATGATTTTTGTCTTGCAGGCTGTGACCTACGGATTGTCCCGAGGGGAGACGCCATGTGTCTTCATTTCTGTTCTGTGTTTCTTTGAATACATTTTCATTTGTTACATCGAAGGTGGATATGTGATGCTCCTTTTTGTGACGACACATGCATGCCACCAAATGTGATTGTGCGACATCAGGCGGATTATTTTGTACATGATTCCGTATAGTTGATGTGGCATGTCTTTGGCCGGGGGGGGCACAGGGGGGGTCCTGGGGGTGGTAGCGGTGGGTGTTTTGGCCCTGTTGGGGCTCTGAGCTGCATGATCAGTGGCTCCATGGCATTTGTTGCCCTTCAGGTGTGGCTCTGGGCTGGGCTCCATTTTGTGGTGCAGGCTGTGGTCTGACATTGCACCAGGTCAGAGCAGGTGTTAGTTTCCTGCTGCTAACGGGCCTTATCGCCTGTTTTGGGGTCTTATCGCCGATCTGGCTGCTCATTGAGAATGTTGCGGTGTGGTGTTTTCGCTGCTTTTTGCACGGGTATGCCTACTCTGCATCTCATTAGCGATAGTTGCGGGGGTCATCTGTGGCGATGTTTTTTGCGGATGCTATCGCGGGTAAAATGGTGTTATGGGCTGTTAACACCAGCTTGTGAATGGTGCAATGAATTTATCGCCACTTTGGCTGCGATAAAGTGCCGCTAACTACGCGATGTGTCCTTGAGAATATGCCCCCAAGTATACTGAGAATAAGTTAGATGCAATGCTCCGCAATAGAACATACAATAGATCAGACCCTGATCAGCAGAGTTGGTTGGTTTGGCCCCTAAACACAAAGGAATGTCAGTCTAGATTCCTGGGTAACTTGGGAGGGTTTAAGATCAAAAGGCATGACCTACGCTATGTACAAACAGAACACGCAGGGCTGGTGACATCATATAGTGTTGGGAAGTTATGCCTAGATTGGCTAAAGACCTCAACACTTTCTCAGGTGAAACAACACTTGTCCCTTATTTCCGATGACCTGGATCTCAGGGACTTTTTACTGGTCCCCAGAAACCCACGTCAAAAGTGCTTATTTTATGGAATATACAACTAGCTATGGAAGATTTCTCAGCAGGAAGCTGCAGAGGGTTTGCACAAGATTGACACGGTTAACATGGAAAATGCTTTGGCTGTGGTTGGCAAAGGTATGACCATATTATCATCCATAATTTATTCACTGGGCAACATTGTGTCTTCGGCAATTGACATAATTCAGCAGGACATGACTATTTTACAAGATGGACAGTCACAATTATGGTCAATCGTAATACTGAGCTGGCCGCTACAAACACTACGTTCTGGACACGTGCCCTGGCTTTACATCAACACTACCAGCCTGTATTCTTAATATGATCTGATGGAAAGGCAGATAACTATGGCACACAGAGATGCAAAATATACCATGTTGCACATTTAAAAATTAGACCAATTTCTTTTTACCGTGGCAGAGACACCATCCACAGACTGGATTATCCATGGTTATATCACCCTTCCGGTCACGACTTTCCAATTCCAATGTTGTCTCTAATACCAACAGGTAGGCACATACGAAGTGCTGGGGGAAGGTTAGGTACATGAGTATTGTGAAGTACCGTTCAGGTTTCGATGTAGGAAAGGGGACACAGATGTTTTTCTTGGTGAATAGACATTATATCGAATGGTAAATATCGAATTGTAGTAATATCGAAGTTGTAATATCGAATGTTAGATAATATCAAATACATGAATATCGCAATCAAAAATATCGTTATTTTATTTCTTTAAAAAATATCGAAGTACAAAATATCGAATAAGTAATATTGTAAGTAGATAATATTGAATTGTTAGTTTTGTAAAAAATATCGAAAAAAAATATAGGGGCACATTACGATGGCGGGCGGAAGCACCACCGCCGTGCTGGCGGATGCAAAAACCACCAGTTACCGCCGGCACGCAGCAGTCCACACGCCCGTCCAATTACGATGCGAAAAGTAGGCCAAACACCGCCGGCAAGCCAGCAACACCGTCCGCCATCAAAGTGCGCCCGTACATGTAGCGGCGCAGCCTAACTGACACACACCGTCCGACGAAACACGTCCCGCCCGGCGCATAAATTACGATGCCGCAAACAAACGGCTCCCACGGCCAAGAGATACCGTACGCCAAACCGAAGCGGTAACACGGATGCCGAGCACGGACAACGAAGAAGCGGCTCCCCGAGCATGAATCCAGCACTGCAGGCACTCCCCATGCTTCTGCTGATGCACCACCAAGGACGCAACGTACCGCGGAGACGCAGGTAGGCACACACACAACAAGTGCACGCAAACAGCGCACACAGTGCAAGGGCGGAAAAAGCGGACAACCCCCCACCAGCGCGTGTACACTACACATCCACCATCGCATCCACATATGACACACAGGCCAAATCGTAACATCGCAGAACACATGTGTACACACCACCTGGGACTAGTAACCAACCACCCCGTCACGGCCCAAAAGCGCCGATGACGCCGCCACACATGCGCACAACGCAGAGGCCAACCGCAGCGCCATGCATGCGTCGCACACAGACACAGGGACACAACCAAGCAGCACACACATCAGCCCCACCCCGAACGCACATGACACGTGACAGGCCGGCCACAGACATGTCCCCAACGCCCAATTCACGGACAACACCCAACGCCACACAACCGACGCACACATGTCAGTGAAGACACGCAACAGCAGGACACACCCCAGTGTAACAAACATGGCGTAGAACACAGCGGCGGCAACACCAACTAGGAGAAGCAGGGCCCCTTCGGGAAGAGGAACGCCAGTACCTCACAGAAACACCCATACCACCCTGCACATATGAACAAGACATATAAAACGGAACACCAAAGAGCCCGGGGACCGACAACAGGTGGCCCAAGAATAACATCCACACACAAGGCCCAACGCAGAGCGGAAAGGCAGCCTGCCGCCCACACAAGGGAGAGCAGACAGCACTGAATGACCTTCCATTCCAACTCCGAAACCACAGCCCTACGACAGAAGCCGGTGAATACAGCCATTGTCCAAGAATAGACCAACACAGGCATGCCGAGGAGACCGACCACAGGGCAGATAGCGCATATCACAGAAGCACACAACGGACGGGGAAGAAAGAAGAAAACACTCCCCCATGTCGGCCACATGCAAGTTAATTGGAAGGAGTCACACAGCACTGACCTTGAACTGTCTGAGAAGCATGTGGGAAGAGGGCCCGTGTCCTCCAAACAAGCCAACAGAACACAAGTCCTGTCTCCCCACGACTACACAGAGCTCACAGCAACCCCGGAGCGTGCACATTGCAGACTGCACACACAGCCGGAGCACGCCACCTCAACGAACCGCTGCGAAATGGCAACCGCAACACACCTACCCAACTACGCCGAACAGCTCAAGCTGTACAAAACCAACCTGTGCCATACATTGGGATGCGATCTCCTGTCCCTGCTGAACGTAAGTTACCGACTGACTTACCGCATCACATTGTTCAGCTGCGTCATGCCCGTCTTCTACTGTCGGAGGTGTCCCTACCAGCATCCCGTCGAGATATGCCTCTCCAACCCGGCATGTCTGAAGGCGGACCTGCTACCACTACTCCTCCCTCTGGACGCACACGACAGGGCCTGCTCTGCCTATGGGGGCATGGCGTATGTGGCCAACATCGCACCCGCACTGAAATGGGACCACTGTGCCTCCACACGACGGATCATCGAGAACAGCTACATCGAATGTCACCCAGCATGCCCCATCATGGTCCTCCAAGGGACAACTTACGAACAACACCTTGACAGCCACCATCCGCTACATTGGCTGGCAAACATGTACAACACCAATGACATGGAAGCCCTGCTGGACGGCATCGCATACCTGACAACCTGTAAATACGTCGGACCACAACGCAGGTTCCCCGAGTGACCTATGATGTCCAACCCCGCACCCATGCTTAGCTTCCGCACGGACTGGCCAGTCACCACCACAACAGCCATACCAAACGACCGGCAACTGTAACCACACCATCAACGACATCGCCATGACATCGGATATGACCGGGACATGCACACTGTTCCCCATCACATCCAGGAACACTGCATGCATCGTGGGAGGCAGTGGCATGGGCTCTGTGTATCGCACCCACATGGACGGAACTGCACGAACAACCAGGACACGACATGGATCCAGCGCACATGGACACACACACCGCTCAGTGGACATGAATAGGTCGCCTGGAGTCTGTGGGTGCTGCACCCCTCCCACCCCCGCCCCGGGAATCCCATACCAGGACCTTTGCATGGACGACAAGTGCATACAACAACAACACGACCCCAGTGACTGTGACATGTCCAGTAACCACCACAGTGCAACAACAAGTGGCACGCCGCTGCATGCACGCAAGCACATGTCCTGATGTCAACTCACATGCACGCGTGCATGAGGAACAACCGCAGCAAACCTGTCACATGGAACTGAGATGGACTGTGCCCATGATGCCAAGCGGTCTGGTAGGCTACATGTATACCGTCTGTGTCAAAGTCCGCAGCTCCGCAGCTATACGTAAATGTACATTAGCACAGCCTTGGCCAAGCAGATGTAACTCTGAAGCCCACATCCCACATGCAACAGCCAATCACATGTAACCCCACATCCTATCCCATTTGCAATCATGCTCAGTATATCCTCAACATGTATTCCGCTGCCAGTAGTGTCCACTATACTGCATCACAGAGGACAGAAGACTCAATATAATGTTTGAAACCAAAACTGTCTCCGCTGACTCATTTCACAAGTACGAATGAGAGAGGATGAGAGTATGTGAAGTACACGGCAGTCGTGACATGACCATGTAGTCCACTGGTATTGGATGTCAACGCAAATGAGTAGCACCACTGTGGAAGACACACATGTGTCGTGTGAAGTCGTATGGACGCAGTGCTCAGGTGGGTGGGTGCGACGGGTAGATGTGCACATGCCAAGTTGGAGCACGCCGTGTTGGGAGGGGTCATGAACAGTACACCACCGCTTCCCTGGGCATTGTGAGAGGACACCTGTCGGGGGAGTGAACACGTGTGTGCGCAGCAGCCGGGCACACGTACAAAGCGGTACCAGGCGCACCTCAGCCCACCCTCTGTGGACAAGCTGGATCCTGTTGTGCGCCCGCCATGCCCCTTGACAAGGCACACACAGCCCCAGTCGACCAGGTGTAACCCCAACATAGTCAATCCGCACAGGCGATACAGGGCACGGGATGGCAGTGGAGCATGGTGTGTGAGAGGTCTCCTCGCGCTCCTCCTGGTCATATCACGCAGGCAATAGAACCTCAACGTCTAGCATGGCACAAGTCACATGGAAGTGTAGGGGGACGCACCACAGCACGAGCAGCACTGACGTCACGGGAGGTGGCTCGCACCATCCCATCCATTGCCCATCATACCAACCACGCCACATGCCATTGCGACTAAGTGCAAGCGCGTGCGCCACCACCCCCGAGCCCTCCCCAGAGAGGCCAAAGAGTGAATGTGTGGGCCATCAGCCACAGACGGACACGGCCTGGCCGCAAGGGCAGCCACAGCCACTGGGTGTCGCAGGTGGCGGATCCGGAAGGCGAAGACTGTGATGCATAGTCCATGCAGGCCGGGTCTCCATTTGGGGCACCACGCAGGTGGACGGCGTCCCGCAACACATCATACCCTGAGACAGCCCTCTCGTGCAACTGGACCCACACATACACTCCTTGCCCTCTCTGGTGCGAGCTTGGGGCTGCCTGTGCAAGCGCTAGCCTCGCAGGTGAGCATGCATATTGGGGGAGCGAGGGGAGGACATGAGGGCTGGGGCGAAGATGACTGTATCACTGTCAGTTAGTACAAGGGATGACCCAGATGTGGAAAGGAAGAGACGTGTCCCGTGTGTACTGCAACTAGTCGCCAATCCAACTACCCCCATGTCCGGAATGTAAGCCCGCACCTAGGCCCGCCCATCCGCCACATCGAACATACCACCAGCACGACAACCTTCCCATTCGAAACACTGACTGGGGGTGGCGACCAGTGTACAATCATGTGTAGCCTACCCACGCGTACATGTGGGCCCTCCATGATCCATGTCACCTGCGGCAAAGTCATGACATGCGCAATGAGGGAAGTGAGGAGAGCTGCCCGCCCCACGCGCAGAAGGTGCATCAGCTCCACAGACCCAGCAGCGAGTCCAGCAGGGGTCACATGTGCAGGGGCAGCTGTGCCTGGTGTGAAGGCACATGCATATAGACAGCACATCGACCAATGTGTAGTCTGCCCACATCTACAGTCCATCATCATGCGGACATAGGAATTGAACACAGGGCAACACATCTCAGTGGGTGCACCCACCGTGACCAACAATGCGCAATCATCGACGTACCCGCCCTGTGCATGGCCCCCCACCCAACGGAGGCACATCCAGTGCCACCATCCCACACACACAAGCCTTCCACGGAACATGCTGTGTCCAATGGTCAGTACAGAGTCAGCGCCCATCTGGTGGATCCTGAACAGGAGACACATGCACACACATGCCAGCTCCCACTATGTACGACTGCCACCTGGCACGTGCAATGTAACCTCTCACCTGTGACGTGTGACTGCAAGCACACAGCCGTCTTGGCATGGGGCTGTCAATGTGGACACCTGTCAATGTTTCGGGAGGTGTGATCCGTACAGTGCTGTACATAGGGTGCAGTGCTGACACCTACTACTGTCTCATATCCCCTCGTGCCACAGGTCCCACTTGTTTTGGCCGCTCAGCCTGTGCCCACATCGTCGTCGTCGTGTGCCATACTCATCCAGCCGCGGAAGCAGTTCCATGCTCAGCAGACATTCATGTTGCCGTGGCGTTGCCGCTTGACGGATATGCAGTCAGTCCCCATCAGCACGCCCCGCAAGTCATTGGGGCCTAGATCCCCATGTGCATGCACATGGCAGTGGTTTGTATCACTAGCCATTGCCATTGTTGGGAGACCTGTGTAAGTGTATTGTGGCCGTGCCGTCCCAGCTTGACAGCTGGGCTGTGGCTCATGTGCTTGCTCAGTCATGTCAGTGATGTGTATGCGAAATTGCTATGTGTCGTGTTGCTTTGACATGTGTCCTCTGCCATTGTCCCTAGGCGGAGACCGAACATTGACCGCCCATACCAATTGCTGGCAGACATGGAGGATACGGAGGTCATTAGGAAGTTTCGGCTGGACAGGCCAACCCTGCATCGACTGTGTGCCATGTTAGAACCCCATCTCCGTCCCCGCAGGGTGTATCCGACTGCTGTCACCCCCACGGCTAAGGTGATGGCCGCCATGCATTTCTTCGCCACTGGGTCATTCCAGCACACAGTGGGCAGTGGAGGAGGGATGTCCCAGCCCATGTTCAGCAAGGTGCTGAGGGATGTACTGGCAGCCATGATGCTGTACCGGAACAGGTACATCCGCTTCCCCAGGGCTCGTGAATTGGCGGCAGTGAAGGGTGCATTCTATGCCCTTGGCAGAATCCCACACGTCGTTGGAGCCATTGACTGCACACATGTCGGCCTTGTTCCACCACAGGCCACTGAGCACCTGTACCGCAACAGGAAGCACACGCACTCCCTGAATGTGCAAGTGGTGTGCCTTGCGGACATGGTGATCACCCACGTGTGTGCAAAGTTCCCAGGCTCGGCCCATGACGCACACATAATGCGCAACAGCATCTTGCCACGACTGATGTCCAATATGCAACAGGATCGTGCCTGTATTGTCGGTGAGTATGTGGAGTGGTGTAGCGTGCTGGCTGTGCGATGCTGTCCCCTGTCCAGTTGGATTAGCAACGGTTCTCTGTGTCCCTCACACCCAGGTGACTCTGCGTATCCGAATGGGGCATGGCTGCTCAGTCCATTGAGGAATCCTCGCACCCCAGCAGACGATCGCTACAATGAGGCACATGGGAGGACCAGACGTGTGGTCGAGCGTACCTTTGGCCTCCTCAAGTCCAGGTTCAGGTGCCTGGACCGCACCGGGGGTGCGCTGGCGTACTCCCCACAGAAGGTGTGCCGGATAGTGGTGGCGTGCTGCATGCTGCACAATCTGGCCATTCGGAAGCAGATCCCCCTCATCGTGGATGACGGAGATCAACCAGGGCCCCAGCCCGCAGACCAGGACAGCTCGAGTGAGGAGGACAGCGGAGAGGAGGAAGCTGGTAATGTGCGGCAGCAGCTCATCGCCCGCTACTTCACTTGACGGTGAGTGTCCATGTACGACGGCTGATGTGGCTGTATCTGTGCAGGTGTGTGTGTGCTGTGTCAGGGTGGCCGTTTGTTCACTGCGTGCTGTGTGTCAACGCTCCATGGCCAGGGTAGTATGCCACTGTTGGTGGCTGTGGCATTGTGCCCTATAGCTCTGTGCGATGTGTGTACATTGCTTGTAGTTGTTGACATGTACTGTGTGATGGGTGTGTGACACACTCATTGAATGTGCTCCTGTTCTGTCTCCCACCCCTAGGTCCCTACAGGCTCCTCCGGATTCAAATGCCATGCCACGCATCAGGTGCCTTTCCGCCCAAGGTGGCCGTTGTATTCCGTACAAATAAGACACAGGGCACAAACAGCAGTTAGTGAAAAAGGTGCATTTATTACAAACTGTGACATGTGATTGTGTGTAAGGTGATGACAAAAGTGGTGCGTGCAGTGACAATGAGCTGTCGGTCATGGCTGCGTGATGATCAGGGTGTACCCACTGGTTCTATGTCCATAGTCCAACACACACATGCCATCCAGATGGCTGTGTGGAGTGGGATCGTAGTCCAAGTCAATGCAGTGGCTGGTCAAGGAAGGCTGGCGGAAGGCTGGCTGGCTGCCTCACTTGCGTCTGGAGCGTGCGAAGTCCTCCCGGGAGATCTGTTTCCTCTTCGGACGGCCCCTTCCACGTTTGCGAGGGGGGTGCCTGCTTGCGACATGCTGGTGGTTGAGGTGTGATCACTGGCTGTGGACGCAGGGGAACTGGACACTGCTGCTCCACCCTGCGCCCCGGCAGGTGGTGGCGGAGGGGAGCTGCTGTCCCTGGCTGTGACCTCACCGCCACCACCAGCTGTCCCATGAGGTCCACGATTTGGCCCATACGGGCGTCCATGGACCTCAGCACCCCCAGCACCTCACGCGTGTCTGAAGCAGACCGGACCCATTGTCCTTGGGCCTCTTCATAGGCCCCAAGGACTCTGGCCATGTGAGGCAGGGCATGGCTCCCAGGGGAGGCTGGCGTTTCCCTGACCCTGCTCCTCCTACCAGTCCTGCTGCCACCGGCCTGCCCACTAGCCACATTGCTCACCACGGTCCTCGCTGTGGCTCCCAGGGTGGATCCAGTCGTCCGGGCCACCACCTGCGCTGGGGCTGGTGCCAGCGAAGACGTGGCGGTGGTGGCGGCGGTGGTGGTCGGTGCGGCGATGGTGGCGGTTGCGGCAGTGGTAGTGGCCACAATGACCGTGGGTGTGGCCGCAACGACAGTGGCAGCAGGGGGCTGTGAATGTTCAGCAGCCCTGGATGATGGGTTGGTGGGTAGGAGGGGTCCTGGGGAGCAGCTGGGCCCTGCCACACCAGATGGGCCTGCTTGGTTGTCCGTGTCCGAAGAGGAGGACAGATCCTCCAGATCCGTGTGTCCTCGTTGGGGGCTTGTAGGCTGGCTGTGCTGGCTGCTGGCTCCATCCCCAGCATCCAGCAGTTCGTCACCTGTGGAGAGAATGAGATTTGTTATTGTGTTGCACCTGGCGAAGTATGTATTTGTCGTCTGACATTGACAGTTCGTGCAATCTCGTACATGGGTTTCCCGGAGGCGTGTGTGTGGCTGTAGCATCTGTAGTTGTGTGTGCTTGGCAATGGGACTGTGTGCTGTGCACATGTGGCATGGGACGGATTGGCCATGCCGATGGGTGTGTTGCTGTGCCCCTACTTATTGTGACTCTGGTGTATGCGGGATCCTGGCCCATCCTGGGTCTGGTTTGTACTTTGCTTTTGGGGTTCAAATGGAACGCTTAGGAACGCATATGGCAACATGGGGGCCATGCCCCAGATTCGCATTTGGGAGGGGATATGCTTTTGGGGTTCAAATGGAACGCTTAGGAACGCATATGGCAACATGGGGGCCATGCCCCAGATTCGCATTTGGGAGGGGATATGCTTTTGGGGTACATGCTGTGAGCCATGGGTGCCGAACGTGACATGTGTTGTGGCAGCATGACAGTGCATGGTTTGAGGTGTGTGCATGCTTGACATGGCCTGCATATTTGCTGTCTGTTGTGATTACTGGACATGGCATTGGACGCATCGTTATGAGTGAGTGATAGTTGTGTGCCAGCCAACGTATTGCAGTTGTCCCATCTCCTTGGTGTGCGTGCTGCCCTGTGCCATGTGCATCACTGCAGTGCTCGGGGGGGTGTGGCCCATGTTGTGTGTTGTTGCTCACAGTGTGGCGTGCGCTTCATTGACTTCTGGCACATGGTTGGTCATGGGCATGTGTCTTAGCGTGACTGCTGTATGTGTGGCAGCTGTGCGGATGACATGCCTTTCATGAGACTGGGGCTGACGGATGGGATGGATGGTATGTTGTATGTGCATGGTGTGTCTGTGAGTTTGATGGGTTCAGTGGTGTTCGTGTGCATTTATGTTGTTCCGCTCTGTTGCGTCTAGTGTTGTTTGTCTTACATAGGCGTAGTTGTGGGGTGTGTTGTTGACAGGCAGTAGGGGCTACATGGACAGGACTTCAATGGTGTTTCGGTTGTGTGTGATGAGTTGCACAGTGGCTGCCGTGTGGGACTATATTCAGTGTGGCTTGTGCATGCAGACGTGGCTCCTTGGGTGTTGCTATGTCTGTGATGGGTCATGTGGGGTGTGAGTCTGTTGTTCATGTCCGTGTGCACATTGTTCACTTGTTCGTGACGGTGGGCGGTGCTGCGTGTTCGTCTGCTACGTGACATGTCCCATGTGTTGGTCGTGTTATGGTCCTCATGCCTCCAGTAATCCAGCCCTGTCCAGTTTCCCACCTGCAAGTTGTTCGTGCGTGCACTGTACTGGATGCCACATGGCTCTAAGCGGGGGGTGCTCCATGTTGCAGGTCTGTGGGGGTGGGGGGTGTTGTGGGTCGTGGGGGTGGCTGGACACCCACTGACACCGATTGCTGTGGACCGTGATGTCTGCCTTTCGGCTGTCGTTGTGCACTGCGGTGGCTGACACGTGGCTGTGGGGTGTGGGGGATGCTCCTCCTTGCTGTGCTGTGGGACTGGGGCCTGGTGTGTGTTGTACTTGGGCTGTCCACCGTCCCACCCACTGCACTTTGTGTTCCTGCCACTTACCTGTTACTTGTCGGTTAGTGCAGCTGTGGCGGACACATGGGTGTGGTGGGTGCTCGTTGTGGCGCTTCTGGCATATTTGGGGACCTGTTGGTGGTTACGTGGCTGGCTTAGTGTACACATGTCCCCACGCATCTTACAGTTGTTCGGTTTGGGCTGTGTGTGGTAGTGTCTGTTGCATGTGTGTGTGATGTGTTGTGTATTGTGTGCTGGACATGGGGGTGTTTGTCCCTGGGAGCTGTGGCATGGTGGTAGTGCATGTGAGTACATAGCGGTGTGCTGGTATACATTAGTTTGTACTTACCAGCCTCCACTCCCCCTGTTAATCCGGCGAGGATCTCCGGATGGATTACGACTCGCACCTTCTCCTCCCACGCTTTGAAGGTCTTAAAGAGCGCGGGATTCCCTCCGCCAGTGACGGCAGCCAGCTCTCTGTTTTTGCCCTCCTTCTTCTTGACCAGGCTCTTTACGTCATTCCAACGTTTGTTAATCTCGACTCTGTTCCTGGGCAGGGTCCCGACTGCATTGACCTGGTCTACGATCCGGTTCCACATTCTGTTTCTGGTGGCTAGTGGTGTGTGCTGGACCATGTTCCCATAGATTTGTGGGTACACCTTGATGATCTCGTCGACCATGACCGTCAGCTCCATGGGCGTGAACTTGGGCATTCTTTGTGGTGCCATGGTGTTTGTGGTGCTGGTGCGGTGTGTGTTGTGTAATGTGCAGGGGGTTTGTGGTGCCGGTGTTTGGTGGTGGTGGTGGTGGTGGTGGTGGTGTTTGGTGGTGGTGGTGGTGGTGGTGGTGGTTGTGATGTGTGCGTTTCTGTGGTGTGCTGCTGTCCTTGCTGTGTCACTGTGTCCTCTCCTCTCCTCTCTGGTTTGCAATGTAGCAAGGGGTTGTGGTCTGTGGGAGTGCTGCTTTTGTACTCACCTATGTGGGTGTGTCCTCATGGTCTGTTGTTTTCAGGTGTGTTGTGTCTGGGGTTCTGGCCTTTGTATTTTTTGTTTGTCCGGGGGGTGTTTTCGGGATGTGTACTGTGCTTGTGTATTTGTGCGTGCCTTGCTGTGTGGACTTGTTGGCCATGTTGTGTGCTATTGGTTTTGTGTGCGGATGGTTTCTGTGCAGGTACGTTGGCGCCATGGCTTCTGCCGTGTCGATTCTCATCGGCGTTGTTTGCGCTGGCGGGCGGTATATTTGTTGTTTTTCCGCGCTCATGTCGGTGCGATCGTAATTTCACGTGCGGTGTGTCAGCCGTGAGGGCGGGCGGTTTTGTGTTGTCGTGCGTGTTTCCGTCCGTGGCGGGCGGTTTGACTCCGACTCGGACGTTGGCGGGCGGTATTTTGTGTGCTTTTTCCGCCGATGGCGGTTTTCGGTTTGTGTAATCGTAATGGCGTGGTCGGTGTTCAGGCGGTGTGTGCGGGCGGATTTTTGCCGCTTCCATGCCTGGCGGATTTATTTACGCCGGGTATCGTAATGGGCCCCTATGTTCTTCCAAGTGTGACATACATTGTTTTTAAAAATCTTTCCTAGAGATATTAATCATCTTTAATGGATTTTCAAAAAATTCTGACTGTCCTAAGTCCCCCATAAAATCTTTAATATACTTCAACCATCTAATAGTTAGGGCTTGGTCCAATTTAAGAGAATCTTTTATGACCCTTTGATTAAATGTTGTTTTTGTTGAGGTCCAGATTCGGTGCCATAATAGTACTGGCTGGACCCTTATTTTATCCGTAATATATTCTAGCCCCAGCTCCTTGTGGCATACAAAGGTTGAAGTCGAACGAGGGACAGCCAATATATAGCGAATAAAAGCATTTTCCACTTTCTGTATGTCTACTACGTTACAGTATCCCCAGATCCCCGCCCCGTACAGTACTGCACTGACACACTTGGCTTGATAGATTTTAACCAATTCCAAAGGTGGCCTTTTTCCTAATTTTTGAGCAAAATTTACAAGGGCTGTTGTTGTTTTCATAAATATCAATTTTTTTGCCCTTATGGCCTGCAGCCATGTGCCCTTATTATCCACAAGAATACCTAAATATGGATATGTTTTTGTGGTTTGTAGCTTATTGTTTCCAATAAAAATAGATCTTTCTTTCTTGCTAGTTTTCCCACAGCTCATTATAAAGGTTTTAGTAGCGTTAATCTTTAGGTCAAGGCTTTCCATGTAGAGATTATATTTAATTAGAGCCCGCTGTAGCTCAAGTGGTGTTCGGGCCATTATCACCGCGTCATCGGCATAGAGTAAGATGGGAATGGGTCGATCTTTCACCTGTGGTAGATCCTGGCACCCCTCAAGCATCACCTGCTCAAGGCCGTTGGTATACAGGGTAAACAAGAAGGGTGCCAGAACACAACCCTGTCTTACCCCCCTCTCTACTGCAAATGAAGCTGTGTATTCCCCATTTGGTCCATACCATACTCTAGCGCTGGCATCAGAATATAATTCTCTCACACCTTGAATTAAGGCTGGTTCAACTCCCATCGCTTCAAGAATCTTCCACAATTTATTATGGCATACAGAATCGAACGCGGTGGAAAGATCTACGAAGACTAGGTACATTTTTCCTTTTTTTGCTGTAACATATTTTTCCATCAGGATTGTTAAATTGAGGCCCTGTTCTAATGTTCCCAATCCTTCCCTGAATCCGAATTGTAGGTCCGTTAGTACATTATTTTCTTCAGCCCATTCTTGGAGACGGTTTAAAATAATACGGCCTAGGACCTTTCCCACCGAATCTAATAAGGAAATTGGGCGATAACATGTGGGGTTTTGCCTGTCACCTTTCTTAAAAATTGGGACCATTAATGACTCAGACCAAGTTCCTATGAGTCCTACCTTGCATGCTGCTGCAAGGACTTGTTTTATTAAGGGGCCCCATAGCTCCAAATTTTGTTTGAATATGTCTACGGGTACCCCATCTGGTCCCGGTGCCTTTCCGCCCTTACTAGCTTTCACAGCAAGTTCAACTTCTTCTAGGGTGAAGTCTATATTAATTGGGAAGGGCTCGTTTGTACGGCTAGGAACAAAGGGGCAAACAGTTTGGATGTTAAACTCCTGTTTCTTAGCATACATTTTAGTAAAATGTTCTACCCATTGTCCTTCATCAATTGCGATTTCTATTCTTGGCATTGTCTCGGGTCTCAGGAAGGGAGAGTTGATCACACGCCAAAATGCAATAGTATCGCCCTCTGTACTTGCCTTATGCAAGTCAGCCCAAGCATTCGTTTTTATTTCCCTCTTTCTAGTTTTTAAAGCTAGGTTGTATGCACTCCTAGATTGGGCTATTTCTTCTCTATCCCGTTTCTTTTTATGTAGGACATTATTCAAGGTGGTATATGCTCTCGTACAGTTATTATCAAACCATCCGACCTTCTTCTCCTTCCTATTTCTCATTTCCCTTTTCAAAGTGTTCCTGATAGTATCTGTTATACAAATATAAGATCCCAATATGTCTTCGTGTGACGTAGTCTCATCGAGACATTTCATAATATTTTCCCTGCTGTTATCCACCACTTCTTTCATAACTACAGATGGTTCTACCTGGGCCCATTTTAAGGAATATCCATTTATTTTATTTATTGCTAGACCCTGTAATTGTTGGATCCTTTCGGGATGTACTATCCGTGTTTTTGATGCCACTGATATACTCATACTTTGAGGAAATGGTCACTTAAGACATTTTTATGGGTTTTAAAACCTAGAACCCTGGAGGCGAATCTATTTGTTGTTATTATAAAGTCTATAATTGTATTCGCCCCCTTCCATGGAAAGTCTGTGTAAACTGGATAGGAGGCGAGGTCAACATGTTTACAAAGCTCATATCTAGGAAGAATAAGATCTCATTTAAGGCATCACCCTGTAAGTTGTGGGAAAAGTGAGGGAGGTTACATTCTCTTTCATCTACTATGCCACATAGTGCATCATCATTATGCGAACACAAAGCAGTATTAAAATCTCCTCCCCAAACTAATAATCCATTTTCCCTATCATCATTCATAGTGTTCTGCATTGCATTTCTGAGCTGTTTTAACATTTGAATTATGTGTTCCCTTTGTACATTATTATAAACGTTTACCAGAATAAGTGTGTCTTGCTTATCTATTTTCATGACCAATACTTGATAATTTGGTTCTGAGAGAGTCAACCTTACTTTAGTTATCTTTAATAAATTTGACACATACGTACACAGGCCACCCTTTGGCCTCCCACTTGCCGATGGTCGAGCAATAGTGTTAAAAGTCTTATAGCCTTCAATGTGATTTTCTTCCAAGGACCATGTTTCCTGCAGGCAAAGTATGTCAAATTTACTCACAAAATTTAGCCATAGCTGATTATGTAGTTTAGACCGAAGTCCTGCAACATTCCAAAAGAGTACCGTAATACTGTTCGGATTAGCTGTTTCCTGTGTTTGATTATCAATGTATGTAAAGCTGTGTAAATTGGACGGTAGCCTATGAGGTACATCTTGTGGAATGACTAACTCACCTAATATAACAGTATTATTTACTCTCTGTATATCTGTTTGGTGCTGGAAGCTTGTTCCTACAGGTGAGTGGAGATTATGGGTATTCTCGGAGGTCATATCTTTTACTAGAATGGTCTTAGGACAGAGACTATTTATAATAGCTCCCTCTACTGAAAAGATTTCATTAATGTTGTTATTAGTTGGGGGTATCTGGCCCTCTAAGCTACTTTCAGCATATACTGGGTTGACTTGGCGTCAGTCGCACTCCTCTAAATCAGATAGGGGTGCGAAGCGGTTCTGATGGTTCATATCTGATATGACCCCGGTACTATCAACCCGCTGCATGTTCAAGCCCATATCATCAGTGCGCAGGATCTGTGGCTGGATTCTCTGTGGTCTAGGCGGCCTATAAAATTAACCCAGAGGTAAAGATTTAATATTGGAGCTACTTGGGAGCATCTGGCCTAAATGTGTTAAAATAAAACCTACTACATGCCTACTGTTAAAATTCATAACCACACAATCCCCCTCCCAATGCTTACTTGTGGGCCCCACCCATGGAACCCTTCTTGCCATCAATATTTGATTCGCTACCATCCCTCCCGACACTCCTATTTTGTTTAGATTTTGATTTAGCCAATAAAAGGCTTTCAATATCAACTGTGGGGTAGATCCCTCCTTAACTGAGGAACGTTTCCCAGTACTAAGACCAGAGGTGCTGCCGCTGGTGGGAGATATAGAGTTTGGTCTATCTTCCCTGCCCGCCCCTTAGTCAAACCTTTTTCCCTCCATGAGGCATCACCGCGTAGACCCGCTGTCGTCGGCGCCTCATCCATTCCAGGTACACTGGTTGCCCTACTATTGTTGCCTAGGTGCCTATCCTGATGGCCCCCTGTCAATCCAGTACTAGTACTTTCAGTACCCCTTTGTGCCCTGTCCTCCTCTAACAGCCCATTGTTAGAAGTAATATGCATCTTTGCATTCAGGACTTCAGAGGTGTTTGAGTCTAGGTTAGGCCCTCTTAAACTACCCAAATTAGGATCAATTGGGCTCACTTCCGGGGCCAGGGTGAGGGAATCCTGCCTCTGTATGTTTTTTCTTCGTGCCTCCATTGTATTGTGGAGTTCCAATACATACACCCCAAGATCAGTAATTTTTTGATCCATCCGGGTCAACCTTTCTGTAATAGGATTTAATAATGAAGAAACCAATGTTTCGAATCTAAGCCATGATGCTTCATCAGTTTCACGAATTGCAACCGAATTTACACTATTTAAAATATTTGTCTCACCATGGCTACTCCCACCTCCAGCATCTCCCTCCTCCTCACACATACTTTTACTCTTATTTAATTTTGAAACCTTTGCTATATTAGCCCTTTGCGGTCCTCCACCACGCTTTCTTTTTGCCCCTGTACTCCCATCATGCTATTGCCTACACCCCCTTCCCAGCATGCCCATACTTCCTTCCTTTTGACTCTGCTTCCCTGTGGGGTAGTGTGCCTGTGCTGACAGGATGGCTGACAGTGTTGTCCTGGCGTTTGTTTGGCTACAAGTCCCAAGAGTGTCACTGTGCTTCACACAGCATAACCCAGGGTGGTTGTTCTTTGTGGGATATTTAATTAGAGTGTGAGGCATTGCATTCTCCCAGGTGGGTTATGTGGAGTTTGTGTTAAGGGTGTGTGTGGGAAAAGCTGCTTGTAACTATGGTCAGAGCTGTCAGTCCTCCTTCCCACCCAGCCAGATATTCCACCATGGAACGTGCTTCCATTGCAGGGAGTGCAAGTTGGCTTTCAGGATGTCAGTCAGTGGTGTCCTGCTGTTGGTTGTTGCACAGTTCCCAGCAGGGCCTTGTGCTCCCCACAGCAGTACCCAGTGTCAGCCATCTTGTCAGTCCTTTTCCACTCCCTGTGATGTGAGCATGGTTCAGAGTGGTGTTGATGGGCCAATTGTGAGGGTGACCAATATCTGTGACTACAACTCCCATCATGCTATTGCCTACACCCTCCTTCCCAGCATGCCCATACTTCCTTCCTTTTGAGTGGACTTCACTGTGTGTGAGTGTGACAGCAATGGCAAGATGGCTGACAGTGGTGTCCTGCTGTTTGTTGGTGCACAGTTCCCAGCAGGGCCTTGTGCTCCCCACAGCAGTACCCAGTGTCAGCCATCTTGTCATTTCTTTCCACTCCCTGTGATGTGAGCATGGTTCAGGGTGGTGTTGATGGGCCAGTTGTGAGGGTGACCAATATCTGTGACTACAACTCCCATCATGCTATTGGCTACACTGACTTCACCAGCATACTCAGAATTCCTTCCTTTCAGTGAGCTTCCCTGTGAGGTGGTATTCTAGTGGTGGCAAAATATCTAACTGTGTTTGTTGGTTATATTTGTGCCACTGCCTTGCTGTATTTGTAGTTAGGTTTGTACATGTCATGACACAGTTACATATCACTATGAGATGGCATGTATTGTGTTTATCTGACTGACAGACACATCTTGGGGTGATTATCTTTTGGTTGCTGTGGATTTGCTAAGGGTGCATGGTTTGACTATCCCCTTGACAGTGATGTGTGTGTATTGTCACACAATATTGTGTATATTTGTTGTGTACTCACCAGGCTCTGGGATGTTTGATAGTCCATATACGCTCACTGGTGGTAGGATGGCCCGCACCTTCTTCTCCCAGGGCCTGAGGTATACTGGTTTGGCAGGAGGGCCACTGCCGGTGCGCTGACTCAAGATGTAATCCTTCTTTAGTAGGTCCTTGACCCTCCTGCGCACATCATAACACCTGTTCTGGATGTCTTCCTTTGTGCGCAAACATGGTGATTGTGCGTTCACCCTGTCGACGATCCTCTCCCACATCTTGGTTTTCTGCGACATGGGGGTCTGTTGGACCAATGTACCAAACAACTGTGGCTCTACCCTGAGGATCTCATCTACCAGGACTTCCAATTCACTGTCTAGGAACTTTAGATTCTTCTTTGGGGGCATGGTGATGGGTGGTGGTGGTGATTGATGTGTGTGTGTGTGCAAGTGAGGGTGTGTGAGTGTAGGTTTTGCTGGGTGTATGTGAGGGTGCTATTTGTTGAGGTGCTAATGGTGTGTGGCTTGTGTGATGGATGAGCTGTGAGTGTGTCTGTGGTTGCTGTCTGATGGTGTTCTGTGCTGGCAGGTCAGTTGAATTTGCAAAGGATCCTGGTGGGGATTTGTGGCCTTTATATGGGTGGAGTTGTGGGTGTGTCTTTGTTCCATGTTTTCCCCCCCAGTATTTATTGGCTTTGTAATTGCTTGTTTGGCCCTTTTTTTTGTATTTTTTCCTTTGTATTTTTTGTGCATGTAGGAGACGTTCTTCTGACCGAGTAGGACGCTGCAGTTGTCTCGTGCGAGCTTCTCCGAGTCGTTCACGCTGTGTTTCTGCTAGGTTTCATGTGCGGCGTACGCGTCGGTCGCGGAGTATTGGGTTGCTTCGGCTGGGTTTTGTATGCGTGTCGGTCGTACGGCTTGGGCTCCATGCGACTCGGTCTGGTTTTCCACGCATTGCATCGTACTGCGCGGGTCGGAGTTCGCGGGTACGTTTCGGTCGGGTTCATTCCTGGTGTGTGTCGGTCGGTTCGATTCGCGTGGTTTCCCGGCCGGATAGCTGGTTTCTGTGCGGTTCGGTCGTTCGGCTTGTGTTCCGTACGAGTCGGTCGTGATTCACATGCATTTCATCGTACTACGCAGGTCGGGCAGCGCCGGTACTTGTCGGTCGGACTATATTCCCGTACCGAGTCGGTCGGTATGTTTTCCGGCCCGAATCGGAATCGGCCCCTATGTCGCAGTCCACTGTGAGGTAACCCTAGTGCACAGGTGAGAAAATCGTTCCACCTCAACACAATCTTTTGTCTGTGCAAAACAATCAATATATATCACTTTAATGATCAATGGGTTCCTCATTTTCCGGTAGTCTACGCGTTTGGACCCCTTTATTTGGGTCTCATCAGGACAGGGGAATGAGGAAGGACAACTAACGTCTGGGGGCCGTAGAAGATACAAAAGCGGCCACTCCTGACATCGATGTGCTTATCATCACACTGGATTCCCGGTCCAGTCTTATTTGCAGCGATCGAGCAAGCAACCTGCCGGTAAACGGTAAACAGACATTATATCAAGTTTTTATTTTGAAGTACAAAAATATCGAGTTGGAAATATCGAAGGGACAGAATATCGACATCAAGAATATCGGTGACCAGAATATCGACATGAAGGTAAGAAATATAGTTTTTTTTAATATCGAAGTCACTAATATCGTTTGTCATAATATCGTTGTTAATAATATCGATATTTATATTAGTGTTCTGTATTTTAGTATGTATGTTAATAGTATGAGAGCTAATGTTTTTTGTATATGTATATCTTTTTTTTTATGTATTTGTGAAATTTTTAGAAGTTATTTATTTAATGTAAATTACATTTTGGGTATTTTAGTCCTGTAGCAGGTTGTGGGTTTATAGGGAATAGGGTGGGAAGTAATTAATTTTAATAAAGTAATAAATAATTTTTATTGATTATTATTTATAATTATATTTTTATTAATTAAATATTAATTGGTTATTAAATTTTATTAATTGATTAGTTAAATAATTAATTAAATTGTGGGGGGTTTTTAGGAGCGGGTTGTGGGTTTATAGGGGAATAGGGTGGGAAGTATTTTAATTATAATTAATTAATAAATAATTTTGATTAATTAATATTTATGTATGTAATAATTTATATTGTTAATTGTGGTAATTAATTAATTATTAATTCGTTATTAATTGGTTGTTAATTATTAATAAATAATTGGTCAATATTTTAATTGGTTTTTTTAGGAGCGGGTTGTGGGTTTATAGGGGAATAGGGTGGGAAGTATTTTAATTATAATTAATTAATAAATTACAGTATTAATTAATATTTATGTATTTAATATTTTATATTGTTCGTTGGTATAATTAATTTGATATTAATGAATTATTAATGTGTTGTTAATTATTAATAATTGATTGGTAAATATCTTAATTGTGTTATTTCTTTAGAAGCGGGTTGTGGGTTGATAGGGGAGTAGGCTGGGAAGTAATTTAATTTTAATATTTTTTTTTAATTGTTTATTATAATATTTTATTTAAACTTTTTTATAGTGTTAATCATGTGAATTAATTTATTCTTGATTGTTTTTAATATGTTTGTTAATTTTCATTAATTAGTTAATTAATCATAAATTAATTGTGTTAATAGTGTTATGTTTATAATATTGGTGGTGTCATTTATAGGGGAATATGGTGGGAGGTACATTTTTTATAATTAATTAGAATTTTGTTAATTAATTCTAATCATTTTGCTTGAGTGGGAATAGTTAATTATTCCCCTCTGCTATCCAACACTTTCCCTACTGTTTCACTTGCTGGAGTGGGAATAGTAATTGTTACCCCTCCGCTATCCAACACTTTCCCTACTATTGCACTCGCTGGAGTGGGACTAGTAATTTTATCCACTCCGCTATCCAACACTTTCTCTACTTTTGCACTCTCTGGTGTGGGAATAGTAATTTTTACATCTACGCTATCCAACACTTTCTTTAATGTTGCACTCCCTGAAGTGGGAATAGTAAATTATTCCCCTCCGCTATCCAATACTTTCCCTACTGTTGTACTTGCTGGAGTGGGAATAGTAAATTATTCCCCTCCGCTATCCACCATTTTCCCTACTGTTGCACTCGCTGGAGTGGGAATAGTAATTTTATCCACTCCGCTATCCAACACTTTCCCTACTGTTGCACTCCCTGGAGTGGGAATAGTAATTTGTATCCTTCTGCTATCCAACACTTTCCCTACTGTTGTACTTGCTGGAGTGGAAATAGTAAATTATTCCCCTCCACTATCCTACACTTTTCCTACTATTGCACTTGCTGGAGTGGAAATAGTAATTTTATCCACTCCGCTATCCAACACTTTCCCTACTGTTGCACTCTTTGGAGTGGGAATAGTAATTTTTACACGTACGCTATCCAACCCTTTCTTTAATGTTGCACTCCCTGAAGTGGGAATAGTAATTTTTATCCTTCCGCTATCCAACACTTTCCCTACTGTTGTACTTGCTGGAGTGGGAATAGTAAATTATTTCCCTCCGCTATCCAATACTTTCCCTACTATTGTACTTGCTGGAGTGGGAATAGTAAATTATTCCCCTCCGCTATTTAACACTTTCCCTACTGTTGCACTCGCTGGAGTGGGAATAGTAATTTTATCCACTCCGCTATCCAACACTTTCCCTAGTGTTGCGCTCTTTGGAGTGGGAATAGTAAATTATTCACTTACGCTATCCAACACTTTCCCTACTGTTGTACTTGCTGGAGTGGGAATAGTAAATTATTCCTCTCCGCTATCCAACACTTTCCCTATTATTGCACTCGCTGGAGTGGGAATAGTAATTTTATCCACTCCGCTATCCAACACTTTCTCTACTTTTGCACTCTCTGGAGAGGGAATAGTAATTTTTACATCTACGCTATCCAACACTTTCTTTAATGTTGCACTCCCTGAAGTGGGAATAGTAAATTATTCCCCTCTGCTATCCAATACTTTCCCTACTGTTGTACTTGCTGGAGTGGGAATAGTAAATTATTCCCCTCCTCTATCCAACATTTTCCCTACTGTTGCACTCGCTGGAGTGGGAATAGTAATTTTATCCACTCCGCTATCCAACACTTTCCCTACTGTTGCACTCCCTGGAGTGGGAATAGTAATTTTTATCCTTCTGCTATCCAACACTTTCCCTACTGTTGTACTTGCTGGAGTGGAAATAGTAAATTATTCCCCTCCACTATCCTACACTTTTCCTACAATTGTACTTGCTGGAGTGGGAATAGTAATTTTATCCACTCCGCTATCCAACACTTTCCCTACTGTTGCACTCTTTGGAGTGGGAATAGTAATTTTTACACCTACACTATCCAACCCTTTCTTTAATGTTGCACTCCCTGAAGTGGGAATAGTAATTTTTATCCTTCCTCTATCCAACACTTTCCCTACTGTTGTACTTGCTGGAGTGGGAATAGTAAATTATTTCCCTCCGCTATCCAATACTTTCCCTACTGTTGTACTTGCTGGAGTGGGAATAGTAAATTATTCCCCTCCGCTATTTAACACTTTCCCTACTGTTGCACTCGCTGGAGTGGGAATAGTAATTTTATCCACTCCGCTATCCAACACTTTCCCTAGTGTTGCACTCTTTGGAGTGGGAATAGTAAATTATTCACATACGCTATCCAACACTTTCCCTACTGTTGTACTTGCTGGAGTGGGAATAGTAAATTATTCCTCTCCGCTATCCAACACTTTCCCTATTATTGCACTTGCAGCAGTGGGAATAGTAATGTTATCCACTTCGCTATCCAACACTTTTCCTACTGTTGCACTTTCTGGAGTGGGAATAGTAATTTGTACACCTACGCTATCCAACACTTTCTTTAATGTTGCACTCCCTGGAGTGGGAATAGTAAATTATTTCCCTCCGCTATCCAACACTTTCCCTACTGTTGCACTCCCTGGAGTGGGAATAGTAATTTTTACCCCTCCGCTATCCAACACTTTTTTTAATGTTGCACTCCCTGAAGTGGGAATAGTAAATTATTCACATATGCTATCCAACACTTTCCGTACTGTTGCATTTTCTGGAGTGGGAATAGTAAATTAATCCCATCCGCTATCCAACACTTTCCTTACTGTTGCACTCCCTGGAGTGGGAATAGTAATTTTATCCTCTCCGCTATCCAATTTTTTCTCTACTGTTCCTGTTAATGTAGTGTGAAATGTAATTGTAAAAGATGAAAAATATTTTAATTTTTTTAATTATTATATAAATATTGTATTTTTATTTTATATTTACTGGTATATGTATATATATATATATATATATATATGTATTTATAATTTTTAATATGTTTCTAACATTGTATAATTTATTATAATATTTATTTTTTAATATTATAAAGTAAATTTATATATTATATTTTATATATATGTATGTTTAATTTTTATTAAAATTATATTTATTATTTATAATTTTAAACATTTTCTAATAATTCTAACTATGGGGCCTATTACGATGGCGGACGGAGACACGACCGCGGTGCCGGCGGTGGCGGTAACACCCATTTACCGCACGCCGCCAGCGGTCTTCACGCCCGCCATATTAGGATGGCCACACATTGTCCATTTCCCGTCCGCCGCGGTGCGACGCCGACCGCCATCAAAGTGCGCCCGCCACCGCGGCGGAGTGAGCCAATCACCACACACCGCCGTGCGGAATGACGTCCCGTACGCCGAAGATATCATGATGCCGGAAACATGGCAGCGCACCGCGACGGAGAAACCGCACAGCGAGAGACGGCGGAGACACCACAGCGGAGACATAAAAGAGACACCCGGTACACACCGCGATGGATCCTGCCCTACACGCCATCCCGGTGCTGTACATGATACACCACCTGCAAGCCATCGTCCGCCGCGGACGCCTCCGTAGGTACGTACAGACACAACAGTGCAAGTAACACAATACACAGCTCCAGGGTGGAAAAACGTCGCATGGGAACACCACACACCCCTTGTGGGGACAGGCACACAGCCATCACTGCACACACACATGTCCCACTTGTGACAAACACACCTCGCCACATACTGCCCACCCATGTTCCGCCATCATGAACAAATGTCCCGGTCACGTCACCACCGCGATCAGTGTGCAGGAAACCATGCACACAACGCAGAGCCCAGGGCCAGCGCCTGCCAAGGGCACTGTACAAATAGCACAGAGCCACAACTCCACCCACAACACACTAGCTACCTCCCTGAAGGGACACAACATGTGCCTCCCAAGTGCCACTCCTGCACAACAACCACACAACTAAAGCCACACCATGCCTCACGTCCCAACAACTGCATATACAGCCACAGCAGGACCCTTTGCACAGGAACACATAGCACAGAAGCCCAGGCCCCAGCCAACACACACACCACAACAACATCACACACAAGCCAAGAACACCGAGGCCAGGCACAAAATGTGCACACACACAGATGAGGACCAAACACTTCACTGCACACACTACCTGACAAGTCACACACACACACACACCACCCTGACTCACAGCCACATACACACACCACATGCCAGCAGTAATGGAGGACAACATATAGGAAAGCCAAAGTGAGGTCCCCACAAATGAAAGGGCAGTGACACAACCATCAAGCATGTGTGATGCTTATGCAAGACAAGACACATGTGAGAACACACACAGCACATCACAGCACACATGGCTGACACAGTCAGTCAACACAAACCACGGTCACCTCAATGCAACAACTCCTGGAGACAGCAAGGACACCCATGTATAGGCACAGGGATGTAAGGAAGGCCCTGAACTCAAACACTGACCAGCCACACATAGGCATCCAAATACTGGACAAGAGAATGTCTGCTGCACAACACACAGGGCCCAGTGACACACTACATGACAGCCAAGCACAAGTAGGATATGTCACACACACCTCCTCTCACAACAGCACCACACAATACTGCCATGTGCACAAAACACAACCACAGGGCTCAACAAGTACACATACAGGCACACCACTCCAGGGTGACACATGGCAGTAGTTGACAATGCAGGTGCACACACATCCACAGTCACAACAAAGTCACCCCCTTCACACCATACACTTCTCCACCACCCAAGTGCACACATTGGAAGTAAGCCATAGGACCTGGATAACTCATCACCACAAGATGTCAATACACCTACATTGATTGGCACACAGAAAGGAAGCTCACACAGACCCCATGACCCTGGCCTGCCTGCCTGTAAGCCTGTGCCCAAACTCCCACCCTGTGCTGCCATTGCCCACAAACCTGAGATGTGTCCACCATAGATAACATGAGCAAAGAAGGATGATGACAAAAAGAATTCATTGCCAACCACCTGCACTGCACCCATAAGTATCACAGTCAGGTAGAAATGAAGTGCCTCCCACCCCTGCAAAAAAAAAGAAATGTGAGACAACCTATTGGCAATGTTGAAGTGGCATACTGAGCATGTGACACAGTAAACCATGCACACACAGAAACAACTTTATTCAGGAAGTACACTGACACAACTCACAGCAGGACCAACTGTGTTTATTCACAATTTGCATAGTGAGACAACAAATTTGGCCAACAGCAAGGCCAGTGGGCATTTCAATATGCACAGTATTTACATGAGAAGCTGCACAGGCAGGGAGAAACCAGGAGTGAGCAATAAGGCCAGTGGCCAGTCCAATGTGCAGAGTAGGGACATCAGAAGCTGCACAGGCAGGGGGCAAATAGCAGTGAACAACAAGGCCAGTGGCCAGTACAATGTGCAGATGAAGTCTATGAGAAGCTGCACAGCCAGGGAGCAAACAGCAGTGAACAACAAGGCCAGTGGCCAGTACAATGTGCAGATGAAGTCCATGAGAAGCTGCACAGCCAGGGAGCAAACAGCAGTGAACAAAAAGGCCAGTGGCCAGTCCAATGTGCAGATGAAGTCCATGAGAAGCTGCACAGGCAGGGGGTAAATAGCAGTGAACAACAAGGCCAGTGGCGAGTACAATGTGCAGATGAAGTCCATGAGAAGCTGCACAGCCAGGGAGCAAATAGCAGTGAACAACAAGGCCAGTGGCCAGTACAATGTGCAGAGTAGGGACACCAGAAGCTGCACAGGCAGGGGCAAATAGCAGTGAACAACAAGGCCAGTGGCCAGTACAATGTGCAGATGAAGTCCATGAGAAGCTGCACAGGCAGGGGGCAAATAGCAGTAAACAACAAGGCCAGTGGCCAGTCCAATGTGCAGATGAAGTCCATGAGACGCTGCACAGCCAGGGAGCAAACAGCAGTGAACAACAAGGCCAGTGGCCAGTACAATGTGCAGAGTAGGGACAACAGAAGCTGCACAGGCAGGGGGCAAATAGCAGTGAACAACAAGGCCAGTGGCCAGTACAATGTGCAGATGAAGTCCATGAGAAGCTGCACAGCCAGGGAGAAAACAGCAGTGAACTACAAGGCCAGTGGCCAATCCAATGTGCAGATGAAGTCCATGAGAAGCTGCACAGCCAGGGAGCAAACAGCAGTGAACAACAAGGCCAGTGGCCAGTACAATGCGCAGAGTAGGGACACCAGAACCTGCACAGGCAGGGGGCAAATAGCAGTGAACAACAAGGCCAGTGGCCAGTCCAATGTGCAGATGAAGTCCATAAGAAGCTGCACAGCCAGGGAGCAAACAGCATTGAACAAAAAGGCCAGTGGCCAGTCCAATGTGCAGGGTAGGGACATCAGAAGCTGCACAGGTAGGGGGAAAATAGCAGTGAACAACAAGGCCAGTGGCCAGTCCAATGTGCAGATGAAGTCCATGAGAAGCTGCACAGCCAGGGAGCAAACAGCAGTGAAGAAAAAGGCCAGTGGCCAGTCCAATGTGCAGATGAAGTCCATGAGAAGCTGCACAGCCAGGGAGCAAACAGCAGTGAACAACAAGGCCAGTGGCCAGTCCAATGTGCAGAGTAGGGACATCAGAAGCTGCACAGGCAGGGGGCAAATAGCAGTGAACAACAAGGCCAGTGGCCAGTACAATGTGCAGATGAAGTACATGAGAAGCTGCAGAGGCAGGGGGCAAATAGCAGTGAACAACAAGGCCAGTGGCCAGTCCAATGTGCAGATGAAGTCCATGAGAAGCTGCACAGCCAGGGAGCAAACAGCAGTGAACAAAAAGGCCAGTGGCCAGTCCAATGTGCAGATGAAGTCCATGAGAAGCTGCACAGCCAGGGAGCAAACAGCAGTGAATAACAAGGCCAGTGGCCAGTCCAATGTGCAGATGAAGTCCATGAGAAGCTGCACAGCCAGGGAGCAAACAGCAGTGAACAACAAGGCCAGTGGCCAGTCCAATGTGCAGAGTAGGGACATCAGAAGCTGCACAGGCAGGGGGCAAACAGCAGTGAACAAAAAGACCAAGACATTGTGCAGAGTAGTGACATCAGAAGCTACACAGGGAATGTATGCAACTCTACCATGCCATGCCCAGCCACAGAGTAATGGGGCTGAGAATGGGCATCACACGCACCGCTGTGGACAGACAGGTGTGTGAGGGTGACCACCACTCAGATGGGGCTGTCTGTCGGACTTGGAGCTGACTGTGTGTTGGGGTCAGTTGGAAGGCTGCCCTGGGCAGTGGGAGTAACAACTGTGGAAGAGCCAACTGTGCTTGTGGGAGCTGGGGGGCTGCTTGGACC
This sequence comes from Calotriton arnoldi, assembly GCA_963921515.1. Classification (NCBI taxonomy): domain Eukaryota; kingdom Metazoa; phylum Chordata; class Amphibia; order Caudata; family Salamandridae; genus Calotriton; species Calotriton arnoldi. Next base: position 708,796 of record CAWUFW010005504.1, on the reverse strand, counting down.
AGGTGGGGTGGTGGCACGGGGAGGTGGACTCATGCCCTGGTGAGACACATTGTGTGCCGGAGATTGTGGAGGGGTGCCTCTCCACTTCTTGGGGATCCTGAAAGGCTTCCCTGCCTGGGGATTGAGGTGAACTGGGGCAGACACAACAGGTGACCCCACTACCAAAGCTGATTCTGGTGTGGATGGTGACCGTCCCTCTGGGGACATGCTGGATCCCGCTGTGCGCTTGCCTGGTGTTTGCCGCCGCCCTGCCTCCCTCTGTCCACCAGGTTTGCCCCCTACAGTGTCCTCCCGTGCTGGCTTCACAGGGGTTGGGATGGGAGTGGAGGTCAAGGATGGATTATCCATGGGGCCCTCATCCTGTGTAATGTTTGCAGGCAACACCTTCTCAGTGGGTGTGGAAACTGTCATTTTGCCTCTGCGAGACGTTTTTGGGACAGGGGAGTCTTTGGCGGGGGAGGAAGGTGAGGCCTGTGACCCTGATGCTTGTTTCTTTGCTTTGTGGCCCTTGCTGTCGCCTGATGGGCTTTTCTCTCTGCGCTGGCCTTACTTTTATGTGGGGATGGTGTCTGCGCCCTAGTACGCTTGGGCTGCTGCTGCTCCTGTGTGCTGCGGGTTCTGTATTGGGACTTTGGGGTCCGTTGAGCATTGTCACTGTCGTCAGAGGTGCACAGTGACATGGGGCCGGACAAAGTGCTGGGAGCCGCTCCCTGACTATGTGCCTGTTGCAGGGCTGCTGTCACAGTTGATGACAAGGACTGCACAGTCCGGTGTAGCCCACCTACGTCGGAATGTATGCCCTCCATGAAAGCTATAACCTGCCCCAACTTTTTGTCGTGCTCTTGGAAGGCATTGAGAAGTGCTGTCTGCCCCACACACAGCTGGCGCAATAGCTCGACTGCTTCAGCACTGAGGGCAGCAGGGCTGACATGGGCTGGGGCAGCAGTGCCTGGGGTGAAGGTGACTCTTCCCTTCCTACTCGTGCGGACACGGGCAGCACCAGTGGAAGTTGAAGGGAGGCTGGGCACTGGACGCTGTGTGGCAGAAGAGGAGGCCGAGTCCCCGTTCCCTGTACCCCCCAACATGGATGCGTCACCGCTGGCGCCAGATGACGTAGAGCTTTGTGTCTCCGGCTGTGAATCCTCTAGCAGACTCCTGTCCCCCTCCTCAGCGCTGGTCACATCTGTGTCAGTCTGCTCCTGTGCGGCTGTTGCACTGGATGCCTCACCACTGGTGTCCGTCCCCTGTCCCTCTGCACATACGGGAGATGCTGCATAGGAGAGAGAAGTACTGTGAGATGAGTGGCATCAACAGAACTAACACGTGCCAATACATCTGCATCCCAGAAGAGGTGTGCAGCACATCGCATGCCACCCTGTGCACACATATATCTTGCCACCCAAAATATCAAGCCAACGGTGCATGTCCAACACACATCCTGCCATAAGTGCCCCAGGTGACTCACACAGCACACCATCCTGCTGTTGGCTCACATCAGACACAGCCACAAAATGGCCTGTGCACACACACTGTCCCGATGTTGGCAAGGATGAACACCACAACATGGTGCACATCACCTACATGGATGGAGCAGTAGGGGACCACACAGACCACAACATACCAGCCCACAATGACCCTGCACACCTGCCATCCACCATATCGAGTTCATGGGCACATCTACTGTTGCACATTGGCCTCAGATGTCTGACTGGCAGACATCTGAGGTCTGTAATTGCACGCATTCATTGAAACGCACTCACAGTTGACACACTGGCATTCCCATCCATCTGAATTCACACACTACCCCACAGCAGAAGGTACCTGAAGGCCACAACTCCAAATGTAAGAGAGATGCACAGTGCTAAAACTGACTTCATGAAGCACAGGTTGGGCAAATGCATGGCACAGACACCCAGCACAGAGGCCACTCACAAAACATTGCACCACACAACCAACGTCACACAGCTGACAATTTGCACACTCTGTAGACACATGCACCCACTCCCAGCCAAACGCAGCCTGCAACACATACTCACCCCTAGCTTGCTGCTGATGCTCCTTCAGTTGTCTGTCCAGCTCAGGTTGTGTGACAGCCAGTATGCGGACCATTAGTGGTGTCATGCTGCGCCTAGCCAACCTGCCAGTCCGAGGGAGCAGCCCCAGCGTCATCTCGGCCACGTTCTTGCTCAGCCGGCAGATGTCGTCCCACCTTTTATGACAGTGGGTGCGCCTTCGGTTTGACACACCCAGATCTCGCACTCTGGAGGCAATGGACCTCCACACGGCTTTACGCTGGTGGACCTTCAGCTGCAGGCATGGAAGACAAGAGGGGTGAGGTTCCAGTGACACAGTGTACAATGACAACACAAAGAAAATGCAGTAGCACGACAGTGACTCATCCAAAACTCCAGCTACAACTGTAACAGAGCCAACAATTGCTGTGAACATGGTACAATGTCATTGGTCAATCAGACGTACATGCATGCATGTTCGATGGTGGACACAGTACCTCCACATCCCATTCACATGCAGGATACCAACACAGCAAGCGACGTGTAGTCTGCCCGCAGCAACTGTCTGCAGTTACCTACAACTACACATAGAGAAGATAGCAAAACATGTGTCTTGTTGTTGGACTCACTGTGTCCAACACTGCGCAGACCTAAGTGTCCTAGCCCTGTGAAAGCCTCACTGTGTCCTGGAACTCACATAGAGTGATACCAACTGTCATGCACACACCCTTCTCACACGGCTGCTCCTGTGCAATCTACAGGGCAGAGATGGTACTTAGATGAAGAGGCGTGAACCAAACACACATGGAACACACTGTAGATGCAGTGATGTGGACATGTGGCATTCGGCGGGGACTGTGCAGGGCAGGTGGACTGACACTGAGTGGTTAAATTGGGAGCAACACAGCCATTCACACAAACGATAACTGGCCTGACTCCTGCCTCACCAAAATGCAGCTGCACTGTATGGCTGACACTACAAAACATATCCCTCTACTCAGGATAGGCATGCAGGGTAACGTGTGAAAGAGCCCACCAAGCCCTTCCCGCTGTAGTAAGCATGCTAGGCAGTGCATGTCAGAGCCCCACAACCACTGACACATACAGAAGCACCTCCACCTCACGTGTGCCCAGCCTGCACTCTCACTCACAGTCTTGGAGACTTACCACGACATTAGGGCCACCATAAAGCCTTGGGTACTGTGCAAGCACCCCGTCTACCAGGACCTCAAGCTCCTCGCTGGTGAAGGGACTGGCATGGATCTTCTGAGTCCTCGACATCACAATGGACATGTGGCAGCAGCAGCACGTTGAGGGTGGCAGCCAGCAGTTCCTTGAGGCAGCAGCAGCAGGTGGAGGGTGGCAGCCAGCAGTCCCTGGAGGCAGCAGCAGCAGGTGGAGGGTGGCAGCCAGCAGTCCCTGGAGGCAGCAGCAGCAGGTGGAGGGTGGCAGTCAGCAGTCCCTTGAGGCAGCAGCAGCAGGTGAGGGTTGTCAGTCAGCAGTCCCTGGTAGCTGTGGGAATGTGGGGCACCCTCCCACACATATATAGGCCCCTGGGGCTGTGTCAGTGGTCCCAGGGTGCTGCAATTGGTGAGCCAGGTCTGCCTCATTCAAAAACATCCAATGTCCGCCTCCGCGGTGGCGGTGCACGCCTACCGCGATTTTCAAATTTGCATCAGGCTACCGCGAGGCTGCTTCCCATTGGCTGCAAGGGCATGGTCCATGGCGGTGACACACCGTAGGGGCCAGGCGTGCGCTACCGCAGTGGTGCATCTTTTGAATGCTTCCAGTGACCGCCTCCGCGGTGGCGGTGCACGCCTACCGCAATTTTCAAATCTGTATCAGGCTACTGCGAGGCTGCTTCCCAATGGCTGCAAGGGCATGGTCCATGGCGGTGACACACCGCAGGGGCCAGGCGGTAGGCACTTCCAAATGTTTGCCAGACAGTGCCTGGAGTGACCGTGATTTGGGTAGCGGTGCATAGTGACCGCCATTGTCACATACATATCTGGCGGTGTCTACCGCGATTGGGCCTGGGGCATGGGCGGTGCCAGTCCACAGGTGTCAAGCGGTAAGCACCGCCATATGTTTGCCAGGCAGTGCCTGGATTGACCGTGATTTGGGTAGCGGTGCATAGTGACCGCCATTGTCACATACATATCTGGCGGTGTCTACCACGATTGGGCCTGGGGCATGGGCGGTGCCAGTCCGCAGGGGCCAGGTGGTAGGCACCGCCATATGTTTGCCAGACAGTGCCTGGAGTGACCATGATTTGGGTAGCGGTGCATAGTGACCGCCATTGTCACATACATATCTGGCGGTGTCTACCGCGATCGGGCCTGGGGTATGGGCAGTGCCAGTCCGCAGGGGCCAAGTGGTAGGCACCGCCATATGTTTGCCAGACAGTGCCTGGAGTGACCGTGATTTGAGTAGCGGTGCATAGTGACCGCCATTGTCACATACATATCTGGTGGTGTCTACCGCGATCGGGCCTGGGTTTTGGGCGGTGCCAGTCCGCAGGTGTCAAGCGGTAGGCACCGCCATATGTTTGCCAGACAGTGCCTGGAGTGACCGTGATTTGGGTAGCGGTGCATAGTGACCACCATTGTCACATACATATCTGGCGGTGTCTACCGCGATCGGGCCTGGGGTATGGGCGGTGCCAGTCCGCAGGGGCCAAGCGGTAGGCACCGCCATATGTTTGCCAGACAGTGCCTGGAGTGACCGTGATTTGGGTAGCGGTGCATAGTGACCGCCATTGTCACATACATATCTGGCGGTGTCTACCGCGATCGGGCCTGGGTTATGGGCAGTGCCAGTCCGCAGGTGTCAAGCGGTAGGCACTGCCATATTTTTGCCAGACAGTGCCTGGAGTGAGCGTTCATGGAGTTGTGGAGTAGCTTTGCTGCACCTAACGTGTCCTCCAGCTCTATGCATAGGCCAACATGTACCGTGCCCAGTGACTCAACAATTGAAGGGTCCTCATGAGGGCAAATGCACAAAAGGGACATGTCACTCCACGTCACCAACACATACCATATATGGGTCGCCAATACATTGCATGGACACATACACTCGCACATGTCACATGTGCTGTGTAATGAAATGTAGACTGTCCAGTTAATGTGTTGCATAGCATATGTAGATAATGGTCAATGTCTGTGTGTGCAATGTAAGGCACAATGTCATCTGATTTACTGAACTGTGGGCATCAGCAACTGTCACATTGTGTAATGCACATGCACACACGTGTCCCCCATGCTCAGCCGGTGGTCAGTGTGTAGTTGATGTGTGCCATGTGCAACCTGTGTTGGGAGGTGTATCAGGGCCAGCAACATGGTGTGTTAGGGTAGTATTGCAATTAGTAACATATGCTGGGGGTCATACTCACAGGTGTGCACACATATCTGTTAGTATATCACACTGTGCATGCGAATGAGCCGGAGGGGTGCACAGATAATTGCTGCTGGTAAGGGGACAGGTGTACGAGTAGGGTGCCTGATGTGTACCTACTTGTGAAGTGCTCTGTCGGTCAATGGTGCATGGTGTAAAACTTGGGAATGTGTCTGTAGGAAAAATTGATGTAATGCACATTTCATGGTCTCTTGCATTGACATCTGTGCACTTTGCTCTGTCCTAGGAGGAGGAGGCCCAATATCCATCGTCCGTTCACAGTCCTGGCAGACATGGAGAATGAGGATATAATCCGCAAATTCAGGCTGGACCGACAAACCCTGCAGAACCTATGTGCCATGTTGGAGCCCCACCTGCAGCCACGTCGGACATATCCGACAGCTTTCACCGCAACATCTAAGGTGATGGCATGCCTGCATTTCTTTGCAACAGGCTCATTCCAGCACACGGTCGCATGTGCAGGCGGGATGTCACAGCCGATGTTCAGCATGGTGCTGAGGGATGTACTGTCGGCCAATGATGCTCTACAAAGACAGATATATCCATTTCCCCAGGGGGCCTGAGTTGGTGGCTGTGAAGGGCGATTTCTATGCCCTTGGACATATCCCCCATGTCATTGGTGCAATTGATTGCACACATGTTGGGCTTGTGCCACCACAGGCACGTGAACAGGTTTACCGCAATAGGAAACATTCACACTCGGTAAATGTTCAAGTGGTGTGCCTGGCGGACATGATCATCTCACACGTGTGTTCCAAGTTTCCCGGCTCAGCCCATGATGCCCACATCTTGCGCAGCAGCATCGTTCCTCAGCTGATGGCCAATCTGCTTCCGGAGCGTGCATGGCTTGTGGGTGAGTATGCATAGTGGATTAGAGTGGGGTGTGTGTGACATGCTGTCGTGTGGCATTGTGGGACTGCAAGGTTAACCTGTGTTTCTCACACCCAGGTGACTCGGCATATCCGAACCGCCCGTGGTTGCTGAGCCCATTGCGGAATCTTGTCACGCCAGCTGATGTGCGATACAATGATGCCCCTGGGAGGACACGGCGTGTGATAGAACGGACATTTGGTCTCCTAAAATCAAGATTTCTGTGCCTGGACCGTACTGGAGGTGCCCTTATGTACTCGCCAGGGAAGGTGTGTCAGATAGTGGTGGCATGCTGCATGCTCCACAAACTGGCCATTCGCAAGGCAATACCCCTGATCCTGGATGACGATGATGAGCAGCCAAGGCCCCCGCCTGCAAATCAACCCGGATCCAGTGACGAGGGCAGTGGAGAGGAGGAATGGGTCGACATGCATCGACAGCTCATCACCCGCTACTTCACTTGAAGGTGAGTGACGATGTAGAAGGGACAAAATGGTCTGATGGTGTTGCAGTTGCTGTGTGGGTGTATGTGAGCTTGCTGACTGCAGCTTTGTGTTGACTCATTGCTGCCTGCCAATGTATGTGTGATTGGTTAGTGTGATACAGAATGTCTCTATGGTGACTGTTGCTCTGTGTAAAGTTTGTAGATCTGAGTACCTTTTTGACAAGTGTTGTATGATGTGTGCGATGCCACACCCATACAAGTGACTCTTGTTCTGCGGTTTTCCCTAGGTCCCTTCAGCATCTCACTGCCTACCTACATTCCATTCCCCTGGACCATGTCCTACACGGTGAAGGTTGCACATCCTGTATTAAAGACGGAGCAGACACAACAACATGTGTGTAAGGTGTATTTATTTACAATTGTGACATGCGAGGTTGGAGAAAATGTGAAGGGGGAAATTGAAGAAGTGAGTTGACAGTCATGGTAGATGAGATACTTGAGTAGTCCCCACAATGATGTGGAGACCCAGTCCAACAGATAGATGCTATTCACATGGCAGTGTGGTGAAGGATAGTCCAAAAGGTCAATGCAGTGGTGCAGTGGTCTGCCATCATAGCTGGCTCGGGGACTAGCGTTTGGCAGGTGCTTTGGCACGTGAGGCCCCCTGGCCTTTCCTTGGACGGCCCCTTTTGCGCTTGACTGGAGGGGCCACTGCTGCAGGGACAGTGGTGTCTGAGGACTCACCCTCCTCTGTGGACGCAGGGGAGGATGATGAAGTGTCATCCTGCTGCCCATCAGGGGGAGGCGGAGGGGTAGAATGTTGCGCTGGCCTGTCCCTCAGAACCGCCAATAGATGCCCCAAGAGGTCCACAATCTGTCCCATGCGTGTGTCCATGGACCTCAGCAGCAGGAGGTGCTCCCGAAATTCTTCCTCTAACCGGCCCATTCGTCCCTGGGCCTGTTGGTAGGCCCCAAGGACTCTGTCGATGTGGGCCAGGGCTTCCGTCCCAGGATCAGTTCCCCTCTGCATGACCCTGTCCCTCCCACCTGCACTGCTGCCACGGTCCTGTCCGGTCCTCACATTGGCCCGCTGCATCCTCTCCCTGGCCTCTGCAGTCGATGTAGTGGGCTGCTCAACCCCTGGGGCAGGGAGGGTGTTGCGGCCAGCTGTGGTGGTGTTGGTGGTGGTGGTGGTAGTGGTTGACACACAGGCCGTGACAGCAGCTGTCTGAGGATGGTCATGGGCTGCAGCTGATGTGGTTGTGGGGACAATGGGTGCCTGGGACTGGTTGCGGGCTGCCACACCAGATGGGCCAGCTTGGAGCTCCTCATCCAAGGAATCCAGGGAGTCTTCATCCAGTTGTCTCTGTTCCGGGGGGGGGACTGGCTCTGCAGGTTGGTGTCATCCTCTGCAGTGAGTTCTTGGTCACCTGTGGGTCAGATGAGAAATGGTCAAATGTAAGGAGGTGCATGAACATAGTACCTCCACAGGTGTGGATATCCCTGGTCTTCTTTGGGTGTCTCTGCCTAGGAGGGACCAGATATTCAGTGAATGCATTTAACAATAATCTACATTGTGGCATTTTACAATTACCCTCCCTTCACCCCCAAAATAATTCTTAAATACTTTATAGAGTTAATGTAAACGAATAGAGAATGTTTGGCTCTCCTATGAAGTTTCTTGTCAAATTATAAATGGAGGATGGCAGCACACTAGCACTTGTGCACACACATTCAGACTGATTCACAAAAGAGGTCAGAAATTTGCACTCAGAGGTTTAAAACGATATACATGTGAAGATCACTGATTTTTCTGAATATTGTTCCCAAGGTTCTGTCTTGAAAATGAGATTACCACATGCTTCCAAGCATATATCTAATACCTTTTAGGAATTTGCACTTAGGGTTAAGCAGAGATATTTCTGCATGCATAAATGTACATAGGATGCAATTGCACATGGGGAAATGCCGGCACACTTTTGCAAAGGCGCTTTTATTTGTTTTATTATCTTCAATGGAGAACACATTTCTCCCTTGACCATTATGGGAGTGCTGCATGTCCATTCCCACCATGGAAAGGGATTTTCCAAACAGGTTCAGAGTGAGTATAGGTCAGAAACAAAATTGGTAATACCTAAAAATATCACAAAGATTGTGGGTGACCAAACTATTCAGGACATTCCACCCTCCCTGTCATAGTAATTACTAATGCACAATATTACGGCATCTTGGGGTAACAGAGCACGGGTAAATTGATTTATGATTGCAGAGCCCCCTTTTGTGTGTATGTTGCACTCGTTAATCAGGCCATTCTAATGTGTTAGTTGAACTTAAACATGATAATGATTTTGAACATTCTGGCTTGCGTTTGACCAGTCTTAATTTCATAATGTTTAGTTTTAATTAATCTGCAACTTAAGCAATGAAGTCATGCACTCACTCATGATTGCATGAACCCAGAACCCACCCTTTAGTGTTCAGGAAAAGCTGATTTTAAAGTATTCCTCAAAATTAACCTTTCCAATATCACTGCTCAGATGCCCATAAGGTACATTAAAGGTAATACTTTCTCATCAAAATACCATGATCAAATGTCAACAAGTCTGTCTGAAGTCATAAAGAAGATGACGGAAAAGTGTCAGTGATGGAATCGTTGCAGACCTCCCAAGCAACACAAGTAGTCTTTGCCCTCTGCACACCACTTATGGAGACCACATTCCCTCCGGATACCCAAGCACCCTAGGTGGCCAAGCTCCCACTTTCAACAGCTTGTGTCCTGTGCACATGTTTTCACTGAGAGCTCAATTCTTTAGACAAAAAAAACCCTGTAGGAGACTCTCCTCCACACAGCCATCGCAGAGTTTACAACTCTTTATGGAGAGCCCACTCCTTCCAGACACGTGGGCCACCATAGGAGGCCAAGCATGTAGCAAAAGCTCACACTCATTAGCAATACGAAGGTATAGAAATTTTGGGCTCAAATCTATGAAGGGTTTGCGTCGCTGTTGCGTCATGCAAGGCAGCGCAAAGCGATGCAAGCCCTTAAGTGAGATTTACTATGTCCTTGTGTGGCTCTGCGTGGCATAGTAAATCTAGAGTAACACAAAGCAGCGCAAGTCGCTGCCTTGCGTTACTCTGTGTTGGGAAGGCGTTCCATGGGTGGAGTGTGGGCGTTCCTACACACCCATCTATGGTTTTTGGTGCATTCCCAGATTTACTTATAAAAGCAAACCTGTGAATGCGTCAAAATGCTACTCGTTCCCAGGTGAGGCGTAACGTCTCATAACAACACTCATGCTAGTCTGGCAAGTGAGTCCATATATACATATAGGTGTATATATACATCCAACTAGGATATTTTTGTGGGACGTTATTTTTGTACTCCATATTCTAGCATACTACTGTTTGGTAATTCACATAAACTATAAACAGCATTCTGTTTACAGAATTCTGCAATAACAGATATGCAAGCAGAAAGATAATTTCCCTAATGACCACCCTTGCTTTACAGATGTAATGTACACTAGAATCATACGTGTAAGATTTGTATCTGTGGAGGTTTTCATACATTACGCGGATGAAATGGTCGGTTGGCGCGGTGTAGAAATATTTCCCCTTGCTCTTCCTTTGGTTGGGGGAAATGTTTAAATATATCATGAGGTTTGTGGATTTACATGCAAGAAACTTCAAATATGCGTCATGCACACTGACAGACAGCCAAGGGAAAAGGGAATCTAGTTTGAGAAAATATAGTTTTGGTTTACGTCAATTCCCTGCTAAATTTGAAAACAAGTTTATTTATGGTGGGTGTTCAAAACCAGAAGTCGAATTGTATCTCTGCAGCAGGGCCACCATGATATGTGGATGTCGCGGGACATGGAGCAATGAAACAGCTGCTCTAGGGAGCTGCAAATAAAGATGATGCTGCAAAGCCCTGACTTTAATGGGTCTGCAGGCAGAGTACCAAACCTGGCTTCACCAAGTGAATGAATTCAATGTCTCCTTTACAAAGCACATAAACGTTTGGTCAGTTTCCACCTAAATATGTTGTGGGATAGCTCTTTTTATGGCGGTAAGCAACCATACAAAAGCAAAATTATCAATGAAGTATATTTGCAGCCTTTGCCTAGTTATGTTCGTTAAGGAGAAATGGAAAGGAAAGAAAGTACAGAAATCAATCCAGGAACAATATCCAGATGTGGTAATAGTGTTCCTGCAATTAGAAAGTGTGATAACACTGCAGGATTAAGGGTTTTGGGCCATAAATAAAGTAAACGTTGCAATAATAATTTTATCAAATCAAAACTTTTACCCCTGTTGCCTCCATCTTTCCTCAAATACTTAATACTCCCCGAATAGCACACATTCGGATCGGTCACTCAACATTTAGGCCCAGATTTATGTTGCTCTTAAGTCGCGCAGAGCGACGCAAGGGCAAGGCAAACCTTAAATCAGATTTACCAAGCCATATAAGACCAACTTGCGTGACCCTGCATGGCTTGGTAAATACAGCGGCGGCTGGCACAGGTAAGCGCGGGGAGGCAGGGCAGGGCGGGGATGGAGCACGGGGAAGTCGACAGGCGATGAAATATAAATAATTAAATAAATATATAATACCTATTCCGTCGTCTGTCGACTCCTCCCCGCCGTGCCCTGTCCAACCCCACCACCCACCGCGCTTGCCTGTGCCGGCCGCCGCTGGGTAAATATGGAGTAACGCAAGGCAAAGCAAGTCGCTGCCTTGCATTACTCAGTGCCAGGAAGGTGTTACATGGGGGAGAGTGGGTGTTCCACTCATTTACCCATGTATTTTGGCATATTCCCAGATTGACCAAGACAAGCAAGCCTTGGAAAGCGTCAAAACTTCATGCCTTTCGGCTAGCGATGTAACGAGGAGAAATATCTTTTTTCTCCTTGTTTTTTCCTCCTTGGAAGTGTGCTGCATTCTTCAGCACACTTGCAAAGAGTAAAATGCTTCTAGGATTGTTTTTATGCTAGATGGTGCCCTTTCCTGCACAACACAGGAGCCCTTGCACCATGGCACAAGGGTGTCTACATTGGCACTAGGCAGCACATAGTGCGCCAGCACAATGAGAGAGCAGGAATGCGCCTTATATTAGTAAACATGGTGAATCCCTGCCCTCTTCATTTGACGCAGTGCAGCGCAACAAGTTGTCTTGCTGCGTTGTGCTGCTTCAAATATTGATACATCTGGTCCCTAGCCCCAATAAATATATGCATGGGATTACACAGCATCTCTGTGGTCATTCATTCCATTAAGTCTCGGATGTCCAGGTGACAAGTATTTAGGGTTGATGATGTCCTGCTGTTCTTTGGGTTACTGTGGTCCCATCTTGGACACCCGTGTAACGAAGAGTATATGATCAATATCCAGAGTTCTGTACAGGAACAAAGACCACCAATATCATGACAGTATAAGGAGAGGGCCCAATCGACATTTCTCAGAAACTCTTATGACACCAAACACCAGGGAATTCCAAATGATTAATTCAATTAGGATCTTAAAACAGAACACTACTTTCATGTACAGATACACCTCGTCATAATATTTCCCCACAAACCATTTCCAAGAAATGTATATTAAAAAAGGATATAAATTACCTTTTAATAAGCAAGAAAGAAAACGAAAGAACAATTGAAGCATAATTTCGGCAAAAGTACAACAGAAGTATAGGTAAGGACGAAGGGGCATATCATCAACAACCGGCGATAATTATCGCTAAGCGCACTTAGCGCTAGGATAATTATCGCTGGCTATCGCTTGTTTTTATCACGGAGCTAGCGCGCTATCAGCGACGCTTATCTCCAGAGCGATAAAAACACCAGAGTTAGCTGCCAAATGTGCAATTATCGCTGGGATTCCAGCGATAATCGCACAACATTTGGCGCTACGTTGTTGATAGGGCACGGCAGACTTAACCATGATATCCACCTTCCATTGGATATCATGGCTAAGTCAAACTAAAAGCAGGCGTAAGGAAAGTCGCGATAACCGCGGTTAGCGCTACTTTTCTTATCGCTATGCTTGTTAGCGTGCCGATTGATAATTGGAGAAATGTTGGTTAGCGACATTTCTCCAGTTATTTTGGGGGGGAACGCCCACTTTGCATCTCATTAGAGATGCAAAGGGAGGCGTAGGGAAAAAGGGTGCTAACATGCGATTATGCATGTTAGCACCCTCTTGGTAATAGGGCGATAGTTTTATCTCCGCTTTTTTGGGGTTTTAAAGCCAAAAAAGCGGAGATAAAGCCCTTGCTGATATGCCCCAAAAATTGGAAAAAGCAGCTTACCAAGACAATTTTCAGTGTGTAGGAAAACTGCTAAAAGGCCAAACTCAGGAACTGCTACATAAAATCCTAAAAGACCAAAGTCAGGGGAGATGAGCAAATAATGACCATAAATGGATCCCCTTTGAATTGAGATTGTGTAGAAGGAGTCTGTCCTTTTTATGACTCCTTCTGAAGTCATTTGTCTTACTTGATTCTACCTCTCAATCCTCTGGTAGGCCAGTCCTTGTCAAATAAACTCAGATCAGTAATTAACATATGGGGGTACACAGAGGATATGACGTCCTTGGAGTAGAATGCTCGGTGGGGGGGAGCTCCTGCAGGGGTTCCCCATCCGGTCCCATCCTGCGGACTACGAGGGCCCGGGGGCCGCCTAGGTAAGCCAACTGTTTACCTGGTGGGGCCCCCGCCACTGAGCACCAGGCTGTAGCCCAAGAACCGAGGTGGCCTGGGCCGATGGCGGACGCAGTTTGCTGCACAATGCATGACCCCCAAGATGGCAGAGGGGGGCCGCGACGGACGAATGAACAGTTCCCAGTGACACGGAGTGCCCGTCAGCCGATGAGGCCTGAACACTGGGGCTTGCAGCAGGGGATGTGGCGGTGAACTGAGGAGGCACCATCGGCAGCGTGACACCAATGGAGGAATGCCTTGGAGATGAGGCGCCCCTGAGAGGGACTTTTTGAAGCCGACGCCTTGCCTTGCCAGATTGCAGGTGCCCTGAGGGAGAAACCAGAGGAGCGCCCCAAGCGCAGGGAGGAGGTTAGTGTGCTCATCTGGGGGGCTCCGCAGGCCAGCGATCATCCCGCAGATGGGCCGTGGTGGAAAGGTGAGAGCCCACATGGACATCCCAGGATTCAGATGCCGCCTTCGCCCACCACCACCCGGCCTTCTACCTCTACGGCCAACACCAGCTCTGGGATCACTCCAGGCCCAAGAACACCGCCCGTGAGTACAACAGCACCCTGTAGTCCTGCCTGAACAAGCACTGCAAGAAGCCTAGCAATGGCGAGAATATCATGCTGTGTAAGTATGTAATATATATTTGTCCAACCCTAATCGCTTCAACTTTTCTTAAATGTAGTCTTGATTGAATTTGTATCTTATGTATTGTAATGAGGCAAGAAACACCGGATTTGGTAGATTCAAGTAGAGGGTTTATTAACGACCCCATCCATCGAGGACTTGAGTCAACTGACTCCCCTAGAACACCCACACTCAACGTTCCATGTTCTAACATGGAACTTAAGCGACATCACACTTCTTCCTCTTTACAATTTAAAACGACATAAAATGAAATTAGAACATACAGATTCTAGGTACCCTATAAGTGCGAAAGTATATAAATGTTACCCACACCTTTCCTCCCACTGATATGAAACAACAAAAATACAAGACCCAACAAAGTATCTATAAACAAATGACTAATTTCTTATAAAATCCTTAAGATAAACTGGACATTTACAAGATCTTACACTCTTGCGAATGGGTACAAAACACTTCTTTTGTGAAGAGAAACCCCTTGAACTTTCTACATCACTTGCATCATCATGTTTGGATTTTACATGAACAACTCGGCTAAGATTCCAGATGCGACCATCATTTGTTTTCAGCGCATTCTTGAATATCTTTACCACTGTCCTTACATCAGTGAATTTCGACCAGTTGAGACAACCAACAGGTGCTTTAACTCTAACTTTGTCTCCCACTTTGAATTCCACAAGTTTAGCCGATTTTCGTGCGTCAAAATAACTCTTCCTTTTCCTTTGTAAAACCAATTCTTTGTTCCTCCACTGACCAATGTCATTATCCTTTATACCTTTATCCACTGTCATCCAGCCAGGGCAGATAATGGTATTTGCAGATCTTCCTTTGAATAATTCAAAAGGAGTCTTCCCTGTTGATGAGTGTGGCGTAAATCTGTAAGCTGTAATTCTTCTTTGCAACTCCTCTCTCCAATTCAAACTGTTAACTCTTGCTAACTGAATACTTTCTTTCAATGTCTTGTTCAATCTTTCTATGGCCCCATTTGTCTCTGGATGATAAAGCGATGTTTTTTTTATGTACAATCCCGCACTTTGTCAAATATTCCTCCATTTCACCTGAGCAAAATTGTGGACCATTGTCTGATAACAAAGAACCTGGAAAACTTTCACGTTTAAAAATAGCATCTAAAAACTTAATCACAGCTTGAGTAGAAATGTCACGTACAGAACTCACTTCAATCCAACGTGAATATAAATCAAGTAAAACTATTAAATACGGAGTCTGATGCTCACCATGAAGAGGTCCAACAATATCAATGGCTATTTCATCCCAAGGACACATGGGTAACTTCCTGCAGACCATAGGAGTTTGTCTGGGTTTAAGAATCTTGTCGCTCATGGAACAGGGGACACAATCACGCACCATGCGTTCTACCATCAAATCTAGGCCAGGCCACCAAAAGTCCTGCCTTATACGTTCTTTTGTTTTACAAATACCCATGTGACCCTCATGAGCCATTTTTATAATGTTGTCCCTCAAACCCACTGGGGGTATCAGCCTCATGCCTCTGGTTAAAATGCCATTAGCGATGGCTAGCTCATCACACACCATTAGCCAAGGCTTCTCAAGCTTGCTCCCTTTATCTTGTGTAATCATATCCATCACTTTTAGCATTTCCTTGTCCTTTTTTACTTCTTCCCTCCATTCATCTTCCTTGATGGCTCCTGAAGTGATTTCACAAACTTTCACATCAAACTCATCCACCATGTCTTCAAACCCTAACACATCTTGACATTCTACTGTATCTACCAAACGTGAGAGGCAATCTGCACATTACTTGCTCCTGGAATATATTCCATAGCAAAATCAAACTCCTGAAGTGAAATCACCCACCTCCTGATTCTCGAAGAAATTGAGTCCAACCCTTTTTTCTCGAAAATCTCCTTAAGCGGTTTATGATCCGACCTCACAATGAATTGAGTACCCCAAACAAATTTCTTAAATTTATTCAAAGCCCAAAAGATGGCTAACGCCTCCTTCTCAATGACAGAGTAATTTATTTCTGCTCCTCTTAAACATCTTGACGCACAAGCGACCAATCACTCCTGACAACCTCTTTTCTGGATCAACAATGCACCTAGTCCTTTCTTACTCGCATCCGTCACAATGTACGTCAATTCACCAGGTTTGAAAGCTTGTAAATCAGATGCATTTTTAAGATCTAGCTTAACATTCTTGAACTCTTCCTTACACACTTCATCCCACACAAACTCTGTCTTCTTGCACAGCAAGCTTCTTAGATGACACGTTTTATTTGCAAAAATTTTTATAAACTTGCCATAAAACTCAGCCATACCCAAAAATGATGCTAGCTCTTCCTTCGAACATGGTTCTTTTAGATTTACAATAGTGTCTACCAACTCTTTTTTTGGTTTGACACCACTACCAGATATATGATGGCCCAAATAATCTACTTCTGTCACCCCAAACTTGCACTTATCAAAACGTAGGGTCAAGCCAGCTACTGTTAACCTGTTCAACACTTTTTCAACTCTCCCATCATGTTCTTCTATGGACTTACCGTAAATTAACAAGTCATCCTGATAACACCTTACACCCTTAATTCCTTTAACCACATCGTTCATAATTCTCTGAAAAACAGAGGCGGCTGAGACCAGTCCGAAGGGCATCCTTAAAAACTTGAATGCTCCCATGGGTGCAATGAAAGCAGTAAGCTCCTGTGAACTCTTTTCTAAAGGCACCTGATGATACGCCGAAGCTAAATCGAGTGTACTAAAATAACAAGCACCATCCAAGGTTGAAACCATCTCATCTATATTAGGTAATGGAAATTTGTCCACAACCACCTCCTTATTGAGTGCACGTAAATCCACACAAAGACGAATTTCATTATTGCTCTTTCTAGCCACAACTATGGGAGCCAACCACTCTGTCGCTTCCACCGGCTCAATCACACCTGCATCCAATAACCTGTTAATCTCTTTTTGTACAGGTTCTTGTATACTCAGAGGAATTCTCCTCACTTTTGCTGCAATGGGCTTTGCACCTAACTTCAACTTGATACAATGGTTGTAGCCCTTCAAACGTCCTAAAGAGTCCTTGAACAATTCTCTAAACTTGTTTACATACCTGTCACCAACATTCTCTATAGACTGCACCAATACAGGAGGATTCCCATTAGGATCAAGAATAATTCCAAGCCTCGCTTGGTGTGTCCAACTCAGTAGGTTATCCCCTTTCTCTGCTACATAGATCTTAGCATCCGTAAATCTCTCTTTGCACTCCAGGCAAGTCTGAAAGTATCCCAACATTTTTATCGGAGTTCCCCCATAACCTGTTGGCCTTACATCGGTTTTTAATAATTTTACTTTGTTTTTAAAATTTTCTTCAAAAATATCTTAGAGATATATGTGAGATGAGATAAATGTGAGATGAGAACAAGAATCAAACTTCATCTTTATCTTCACATCTTCTATCTTAACCCATTCCGAAGGATGTTCCAAACCACACACCTCATTCACCTGAAAACTGACCTCTTTCACATCAATCTTCCCATCTCTTTTGTTTCGGAAACGACAGTTCTTTGTGAAATGCCCTTTTCTCCCACAATAGTTACAAACCACACTGAGTGCCGGACAAAAATTTGCATTAGCTTTATGACCACTTCTCCCACAACGATAACAAGTCCCCTGGAAAGGCAAAACATTTCTTTTTATATCCTCACCAGGCTTGTTCCTTTTCTCATCCTCCCCACTCTTTTTATTATCAGTGTCAGACTTATGTACCGCCTGACACACAACTTCCTCTACCGTTTCTTGAGCAACTGCAGACTTCCCTACCTTGCTCAATTCATTCACACATTTCAGCATGTGTTCAACCCTTTTTGCAATTATCATAACTTCATTTAAAGGTGGTTCATCTTTTAACCAAAGTTCCTCTCTTATTTTGTCACTACCGCATTTTAATACAAACTGGTCACGTATTCTTTCTTCTACCAGTTCCCCAAATTTGCAACTTGAAGCCAGTTTCCTAAGAGCAGTGACAAACTCCTCCACGGTTTCTTCCTTTCCTTGCTCTCTTAACCCAAAATAATATCGCTCCATAATGGTGCTCACCTTAGGCAGAAAGTGTAGGTCTAATTGTTTTACACATACCTCATATTCGTTCAATCCTCTTTGACATATTTGACTTAACACTGGCAGATTTTCTAATACTTCTTGCCCCTCTCCACCTAAACAGTGAAGTAAAAGTGCCTGTTTCCTTTCCGCACTTAAATTTGAACCACATACTCTCGCATAATTCTCAAAAATCTTCTTCCACTTCTGCCATTTCACCGGTGGTTCCCCTGGACTTGTCATGAAAAATGGTGGCGGAGTTACATTCTGCATTTTCTCTTATTATTTTTTCCACTTTTTTTTTAATACTAAGTGAATCACACCCTCCACAACTTTCCTAAATGCCTACTAATCTAAGACCAGCTTTAAATGTAATATTTTCTTCTTATACTGTAAACTAACATAAAATATAATACTCCGTTAGCCTACACCCAAATCAAATTTAAAAAAAGAATAATTAAAAAAAAAAAAAAAAGGTGCGCTTGTCACCGTGTTGTCAAAATATGCAGTTGTTCTTTCACAATGTGACAAGCTTGCCACAGTACCTTAAGGTGTGCTTGTCACCGTGGTGGCAAACTTGTAACTGTATCTTCACCTTTTTCCTCTTTCTCTGTTTTTTCTTTTTTCCTTCTTTTTTTTTTTTTAAATTCCACCAAAATTCTCCTTTTTACTCCTCCTTTTCACAACTAGCACAGATAAGATGGCCGCCGCTATCACCACTCAACCATTCTGTCCTTTTTTCCTTTTAAAATTGCACTTCTTTCCTTTCCCCAATGCCTGACTCAAAAATGGCCGCCGCCGTCGTCACCACGCAATCACTCGGTCTTCTTTCTTTTGGAAATTGCGCTTGTTTTGTCTGCGCAGCCCTTGCGTGCCATTCAGACTCTTTTCTAAGGGCGAAAGAGCATGTCACTCACCAACGAACAGTCAGCGTGAAGCGCAGGCGCGATCTGCGTTCCAGCAGCCACTTCTTCCTCGCGCTTTCCACACTTCACAGGGGATCCACTTTCTTCCTGCAATGCGCGACAACCGCAGATGACCGCTACACCGGTAAGATGTTTCCGCGATCCTGCTTTCCCGCTTTGCGTCTTTTCCCTTTTCCTTTGAAGAACTGCTCCTCTTTCAATCTTCTCCTTCTTCCCAATGTTGGGGTCGGTTATCCCTCTTCCTTCACGCGATCGTCGCCAGTGTAATGAGGCAAGAAACACCGGATTTGGTAGATTCAAGTAGAGGGTTTATTAACGACCCCATCCATCGAGGACTTGAGTCAACTGACTCCCCTAGAACACCCACACTCAACGTTCCATGTTCTAACATGGAACTTAAGCGACATCACATGTATATATGTAACTCTAACCACTAGTATCTGTAGTAGACATATGTACTTGCTACCATGAGTTTAGAATTTTTTCTGTTTGTATCTTTTATGTAATTCATGTATTCTGAAGTCTTTATGTAATGTAACTGGTTCCATTGTAAAGCGCTCTGACACCTTCGGGCTATATAAAAATGCATATATAAATAAATGCACTGGCTGTTGGAGCAGAATAACGGTGCGTAACGGTATTTCAAAACCAAGACTGGATAAATGAAATTCTTACCATATTTCAGCAAGGGATGAGGCCGTCTTTTTTAGTAAAGCGTGTGCTTTTACCAGGCCGAATTTTCCAGGGCATAAACGAGGAGCCGATTTTTTTTGCATTATTCTGTGGCCCATGTAAATAAGCCCTGACTGCGCATCTCTTATGATGGCTTTGCAGCTCTGGGCAAAAGTTGGTGCAATGTGTCAACCATGTAGCGCCTTGGGCATCTGAGAGTGAATGATGTCACTTCCGCTACTCTGGTTTTATGGTAAAGGGGCAGGTTGTGGAAAACAAATAACTGACAGGCCATTCATTTAAAAGATACACATGAGTATGGTTTAAAAGCAGTTTCTTTGGTTCATTATACAAGTTTTCATTTTTGAGATTCGAGACACATTACCATAAATTACACCCAATGTCAAATGAATCTCTCTGATGCAGCTCGAGCTTTTCGTAGAATTGAAACCACTAATGCGCTACATTCCAGTATTTATGTACAATGAATTGCACGCACATGGCCAGTCACAACAGCAACACTATTTTAAAATTGTTGTTTTAAAATCCATGCCATCTCGGGGACAGCTTTTGTATTTTCTTCTTTCCATACTTATATTTTCTTTGCCTGCATTCTCAGGTGTTCCTAGAACCTGGGAAGTAGGACAACATTCAATGGCCATTTCCACGTCTTAATCCTCATGTCTGCAAACTAAATATTTGTCTTTTGGGTAAATTTACCTCCCATAATATGAATTGTAAAACGGAATTTACTTAGCAGCGAGGTTCACTGACAACTGCTCAATAGCGGGATTATGATGTCACAGCAGTAATTCAGTTGTAAGCGGGTTACAGTGGAACATAAAAACATGAAAGGATAGTACCGGTAAAGATGCCAAGAAACCAAAAAACAGCCTAAACCCAAAAGGGAATAGAAAACTGTACTATCAAGTTCCACAGATGTTGCCCTGCTCTGTATCCTTTTCTCTCTTTCATTTTCCCTTTCTTGTGTTTTGTTCATTCAGCCCTTCGCTGGCATGGTATGACTGTGTTTCTGCTATGTTTTGTTATGTTAATTGCATGGCCTCATTGCAAAGTCACTCATCTGAGTGGCCAGCCATGTGCTTCAAAGGGTGTCTTTGTAAAGTAAACTTTTAGGGTATGGTGTGAGTCTATAGGTTAGGTGGGAATCCTTAGTGAGGTTTGGGTATAATATTGGGTTTCGCAGAAGTGTTGCCAGCAGGCTATATCCATTGTTAGAGCTAGTGTGACTGCAATGCTGCTGGGTATGTGCCATATTTAAGCTGTGTTGGATGTGTGTGTGTAGTGCTCTGTAAGTGTGATCTTATGGCCCTATATGGGCTGTTAGTGGGCATCTACCAAAAATTAGAGGTTGGCTCCATTTACTCTGCTGTCCTTGACATCATCCCTCTCATCTGCTGGTGAGAATGGCATCGGATTGAAGGCATCACCCTATATAAGGAGACCCCTCCAATATCCTTCCCATCAGCTTTTTATCAGGCCCCTCACCACCATATGCACCACGGTGATCTCAGAGATGAAAATGCTCAAATGCCCCTCATGCTCTGGAAGGGAACTCCAAGGGACAGATTTACCAAGTTTTCTTTCAATACAATACAGCAACCAAATTTGCTGCATTATGTTGCACAAGGTGAAAAGCGCAGCGTATCACCATATCAGCAACCAAATTTGCTGCATTATGTTGCACAAGGTGAAAAGCGCAGCGAATCACCATATCAGCAACCAAATTTGCTGCATTATGTTGCACAAGGTGAAAAGTGCAGCGTATCACCATATCTACGAAGATTGGTCTGCTACGGGGTAATTCCTGATGATGGTGCACAAAAAGCCAAGGTGCAGAGGTAAGTGTGTTCTGTGTAGTATAGGATTTGTACTGGAAGCATACCCTCCCCAACACAAGCTCCTATGCATGAACAAATTGAATGAATCCCATTCATTAGATATGTGTGGTGCACTGCAGCACACATACAATGTGTGTTTTTTAAGGAGGAATTTTTTTAATTTATTTTTTTACACAAAGCATGATCTTAGTAGATTGGGTTTAGCATCAAAACCCATGAGGATTGGTATTAATCCTCCCCAGTAATGTCCTAATAACGCCTCTTGAAGGAAACCATCGCCAAACAGTGCAAAGGTATTTTTGCACAGAGAAAAGAATACCTTGCGCTGGAGAGTAATTATCCTTGCAAAACTTTGTGCACCTTTGTGCTGGTGAATTGTGTGCATGTGTTTGTATGTGTGTGTGTGTGCATGTGCGTGTGTGTGTGTGATCAATGGATAATCTAGACGGCTTATTTACGAGCCCCCTGAGATGCCGGAGCGTCACTTTTTGTGAAACTCCGACAGCACAGATTACAAACTCATATCTGTGAGGCCACGCAAAGCCACTAAGCGTGGCTTTGAATTGCCTCATAGATATGGAGTAAGACTAGTCAGCGCAAATTGCTGCGTTGCCTTACTCTGCACTCAAGAGGCATTCCCTGGGTGTTACAATGGGTTTTCCCATGCAAAATCCATGGATTTTGACGAGCATGTAAGCCTGGGGAAGTGCCAAATCCTTATGCCTCCTGAAGTGAGGCATAATGAGGAGAAATGTTTGTATTTCTCCTCATTATTTCCTTTTTCTATGTGTGCTGCATTCTGCAGCACACATAAAAAGAGTAAAATGCCTCTTAGGATTGTTTCTGTGCAGGAAGGTGCCCCTTCCTGCACAAAAAGAATTCTGCTGACAACACAGGCATGCTCGCACCATGGTGCAAGGATGCCTGTGTTGGCGCTAGGTAGCCGAACCGGCGCCAGCGCAGAGAGAAAGGACAGGAATGCACCGTATTGCATGAATACAGTGCATTTCTGCCATTTCACTTTGGCGTAGGACAGCGCAGCAAGATGACTTGCTGCACTGCCCCACACTAAATCCCCGTAAATAAGGGCCTAAGTGTTTTAATACTGTGTTGTGCTGCATGTTTGTATGTGGTGTTGGTGAGTGCCAACTACGTCCATCATTACAGGTTCTGTTGTAACATTGCATTACTACCCCCCAACCACAATTGCCAACACCACAGGATACAGTAATTCCAAGGTTCAGGTGTGTGGCAGGATTACAAATTGCCTATAAAGAAATGGGGAATATAGATGAAATTGGTATTTTTACACCAATGGCTGTAAGTTTATTATCTATTTTGGCCTTTATTCTGGCCCATTTTCTTCATGCATATTTTATCAGAAATTACCTGGTGCAAATTGGGAGTGTGGTGTTCTGTAGTGTTCCACAAAGCTCGGAATCCCAAACAGGCCTCAAACTCATGCTTAAGGCCGAATCGGGATTAAGTTAAGTCTTATAATGTTGGCCTTGCAGTGGTGGCTCCTCCGCTAAGGTTGAGGAGTGTCGCCCCAATGCTCAAAAGGAAAAATAAAATGATAATAACATAACGTTATTATCATTTTATTTGTACTATTACAGTCAGTGGTGGGGCTGGGCTGGCCAGAGCAGGGGGAGGAGTGATTTGCACTACCTAAGTGCTCATGACTGTTTTGCCAGCCCTCTTGGGCCAGCCAAACAGTCATGCACACTTTGCATGTTCCCCACCAGGCTGTATTACACAGCCTAGTGAGGACATGCGCAGGCTCCCTGTTCCCATCTGAGCACCGTTACAACTGATGCGTTTAGAATGCATGCCATTACAACGCGGCCATTACAACAACTGCATTGTTACATCGCAGACCATTACAACGCAAGTCATTACAACGACTTGCTGTAGGGGGGGCGCTGGATGCCGGAATAGTATAATTTACTATTCCAACTCCAGTCTGTGCAACAGTAGGGAAGGTGTTGGATTTAAAATCCAACACCTTCTGCCCCCTACAACAAGTTGTTGTAACGGCTTGCGTTGTAATGGCATGCGATGTAACAACACGGTTGTTCTAATGACCGCGTTGTAATGGCATGCGATGTGTAAACATCGTTGTAAACAATGTTTACTGCACCACCCTCACCCCCCCCGCCACCCCCACCCCCCCCCGCCACCACCCCACTACCCCCGTCCGGTAGCAGCTGCTACAGTGGCCTTGTGGAATATGTGATCTGTGTTGGTTATATATATGTATGATGTACACAGTGGCAGCTGCTAGCATGGAAAAGTGGTGGGGCAGCGCAGGGGACAATAATATAAAAAATAAAAGAAACAGTACCTGCTGCCCACCGCCTTGCCGCCTGTGTGCTCTTCTTCTCCTGATGCACAGGCTCCCAAACTCCCCTGGGCCAATCCAGAGGCTACTCCCATGCTGGTAATACTATTACCCAGCATGAAAGAAGAGACGGGATTGGGCGGAGTGAGCTGGTTTTACACTCCCACAAAGACCACCACTCGTCCTCCCTGCTTGCTGCAGTCAGAGGATGGCCCCGCCCCCAAGACTTGGCTCTGACATGAAAAATAAAATAAAATGATAATAAAATTGCTTTATTATCTTTTTATTTCACATGATGTTTAGCCTGCTGGCTCCAGCAGTGGGGCGACACTCTTCCGCCATAACGGAGGAGCCGCCACTGGATGTACACTGGACATAGAATATTCATTGTGTCCTGCATTAGACATCAGAGAGTGGGGTTTCAAGATGCAGCTACAAAATTCCGACTAGTGTTAAGTTCAAAGATCTCTTAAAATTCTTTGAAACAAGATTTTTATTTGCATCATAGCAAAATCTTACAATGCCAGATGGAAATTTCCATCAAATATCCAGTTACCAGTTACAGCATTGTTTATATAAATCATCAGTTTTGTCTTTTTCTTTACCCGCCCCATAAATCAAAAAGATAACAAAGAACTAAGGAAAAATAAAAAAATTAAAAACGGAAAAACCCTCGGAAAGGAACAAGATGTCAGCTACTAGAGAAGGGTGACAGCATTTTACATTATCGTGCATCTGTATAAACGTACACCAAGTCGTTATATAATGTATGAAATAACAGCAGTCAATGATAGCAGGCGGCAGAGCCTTATCACCAAACACCATATCTAATACAAAGCATTCATTATCTGCAGAGTGAATGGCAAACTTGCCTCCTAATTCAAACCTATGTGATGTCAGACGAGTTTACGGTGGTTTATTGTCGTTTTTAAAATTCCAGTGGATGAGATATTGCTAACTTCCCTTGGCCTTGTCGTTTGTGAGGATCTAATATTAATATTAGGCTGATGCCAGGCATCAATTGCTACATCATCCAATATCAATTATCTATTACTGTCTCCTCACAGACATAGACGTTGGGTGGAGTGATTTCTGTCAATTAGTCCGAATCCACCTGC
Source organism: Calotriton arnoldi (assembly GCA_963921515.1). Taxonomy (NCBI): domain Eukaryota; kingdom Metazoa; phylum Chordata; class Amphibia; order Caudata; family Salamandridae; genus Calotriton; species Calotriton arnoldi. Next base: position 683,702 of record CAWUFW010005504.1, on the reverse strand, counting down.
ATAAATTCAATATTAGCCTCATAATGCACCTGTGAGGTTACCCTGGCTGTGATTTATATACAATTATTAGAGGGGGTTCTAAGAGTTATACAACTTTTAGATGCAAGTGGGTGACATTATGGGCAAGGATGTGTTTTGTGAGGGTAACACTAAAGCAATTTATTTGTAACATAGAGATGTACTCAGGGGCATATTTATTTTTTAAAAAGTCACAGAGCGCAGCACAGCAAGCCACCTTCCGATGCTGTGTGACAGGGAAAGTGCAGGAATGCACTGTATTTAACATTATACGGCTCTGCCTTTTCCCAGCGCTCACACACAATGTGCTGCCTATCGCCAATACAAGCTATCTAGCACCATGGTGCAAGGGTGCCTGCATTGTAAGCAGGATTATTTTTGTGCAGGAAGGGAGACCTTCCTGCACAAAAACAATCCCCTGAGACATTTTTCTCTTTCTATGTGTGCTGCAGAATTGTGCCACCTTTTGCATCTTTGAACCCGTTTTGTTCCCAATGATGTAGATATTCATTGTACGACTGTACACAGTAAAAGGAATCACACACAATTAGTGTGGGGAATTCGTGATCCGTATTTATAAGTGCCAGTATAAGTGCTTTGAGTTCTGCCAACTGAGCCGTGCAGTCTCCTAAAGATTGCGTTTTTGTACAGCTTGGATGGAACTTGCCATCACGCATGCGACCTTTAACAATCGCACATGCTGCGCTGTAAGCTTGCTTGCTTCCTGTGGCTGGTTGAGCAGAACCGTCTGGTCGAGAGGCAAAATTTCATTTGGTAGAGGGTATTCTTGTTCGTATTGCAGGAATGCCTGTGTTTTTAAACTAGGATCAAATCTGTATTCAACATCCGTTGCAGTAAGAGAATTAGCCCATTGTATCCATCTTGGATGTAAGGCTTTAGCATTTGGAATGCTAGCTTTTGTAACAGCTTCTAAAGCTGGTACTGGAGTCACGACAATTACGCGTTTTCCCTGAGCCAGAGCTCTTTCTCTTGCTACAGCGGTCTGCACTGCTGTCAGGATTTTTTCTGTTGAAGTGAAACGCATTTCTGCGTTTGTATACAGGTGTGATTTGTATGCGATTGGTACTGTTTCACCTTCATTAAAAGTTAAATAAGTGTACCCGCATTGACCCGCTATGACTCGGATCACTAAGTTCTGTGCGTTTACACATGTCTGTAAATGTTTAGAAGCTATCATGTCTTCCTGTAGGGAACGCAGGATATTTGTGTGTTCCTGTGTCCATTGTCTGACTGAAAAGTCAGGTTTTATTAAGTCGTAGAAAGGTTTTACTCTTTCTGCGTAATCCAAAATGTATGTTCGACCAAAATTTAGGAATCCCAGAATTGATTGTAAATTCTTTAATGTTTTTGGAGGTTGGAGCAGCGCACACTTTTCTAAAAAGTTAGCTGCCAGGCTTTTTTCCTCACTTGACAGCTCGTATCCTAAAAATAGGACATTGAGGTGGGCAATTTTTGATTTTTTGAAATTAAATTTATAGCCCTCAGAGGCGAATCCCATAATAATGGTGCTCACCCTGGTCAAGTGTCTCTTTAAGTCATCGTCCGTCAGATAAATTTCATCCACATAGGACAATGCTTCTTCATCCAAATCTTGGAGTAACTCTGTTACCCTTACTGAAAACAACCCCGAGCTACTCTTATACTCTTGGGGGAGTCGGCAGAATTGTCGTTGGGACCCTAACGCACTGAATGCGGTCAGATACCTGCTTTCAGGCGCTATATTTTGGCAGAAAAATCCATTTGAGATATCAAGTGTTGTTTTGTATTTTTTCCGCACAATGTTATTCATTAATGCGGCACTGTGTGCATTTTGAATTGCAAATGTCTTTGTGCAAGTGTTTAAATGTCTGTAATCTAAAACTAGACGATATGTATTGTCAGGTTTGGCTACGGGGAACAAAGGATTGTTCATAGGTGAAGTGCAATTTTCTATCACCCCCTGGTATTCTAGTTGGTCTAGAATCTCCCTGACTTGTTTTTTAGCTTCCTGCTTTATAGGGTATTGCCTTTGAGCATTTGGGGAAACTTTTAACGGAATCACCTGGTGGGTTGACTCCTCATCCCAACCAGCATGATTTTTGTACAATGCTGGAGCTAGGGCAACTGCCCACTCCTGCGCATATGCATGTTTTAGGTGAATGGGAACGAGGTCGGAAAAGGCTGGAAAAATTATCGTTTCTCCCCTAGGGCACTCCATGACGAATGCTGGCGGCCAGTCTTGTTCTGCTAATAGAATGTCATAACCAGATGTCAGATTTTTCCAAAAGAGACCCTTAACTTTTCTGGGCTTGTCCCCCTCCATCCAGAGTGTTATCTCATGTAACTTATGTGGGACACTTACCCGAGTATCAGGTGTTTCCACCATGATATACTCACTCAACTCTGGTGTCACCAGAAATTCCTTCAGGTTCTGGCGAGCTATCGTTACTTCTGCCGCGCTGTCTAGCATCGTCGGAGCCCATTTCCCGTTCAGAAGCTGTGTCCTCAGAATTCTGGGCATGTCTGATCTTGAGACCTGCTACCTTCTTCTTTTTGAACTGAGGCTTTGATTTTTGTTTATCCTCTTTTTTAGGTGCGTAGTCCGCAGCGTGTTGCGTGTCTCTGGACTTCGTACGCTCCTTTGATCATCCTTCCCTCTCGGAGTTTCGCGATGAACCCTGAAAGGAACGAGAGGAACAAGTATCAGTATCCTGATACCTGTCAGGTTTTTTAATATTATCCCTATTCCTGAGGTTATACCTCTTTTCAGAGGGCTCCTGTTGAGGAGACCTACCTCTGGACTGAGATCTAGTGTCTTTAGACTTTTGTTGTTTTTTATTTTCCCACTTCTTTTTAGAAGAAGTAGGTGTCTGCTTTGTAGTGTCCTTTTCAGGACTGCCCGCCAGTTGTGGTTTTAATGCTTTCCCACCTAGACTGTCTCTGCCTAGTTCTGCATATGCAGTTTCAATTATTTTGGATAGTTCGTGTTGTTGATCCTCTGGACCGAACTCCCTCAGGCGTTGGCGGATCGCCACAGAAGCTGCTTCCTCCTTAATGTTAGCTAGTATTATGGCTGAGACCTGCTCAAAGTTGTTTAGCAACTTCATCCCTAAGTTAAGGGCAGGCTCTGCTCCGTACTCATTTTGTATCTGTTTCAATACGTCAGGTACTACTGCTAAGGACGGAATACCATGTGTTCTGGTATATATGACAGCAAAGACTGAACCCCAAGAGGTGCAGTCCTCTACTTGTCTTGTGAGACCCATGGGCAAGCAGATTGTTAGGATTCTGTGTTTATCACTGGTTGTAGTATTCGGGAATACTGCTTCAAGCTGAGTTATTTTCTGAGCTATCCAGAATGGGATTTGTTCGCGTTTTGCTGGCATTTTGCCCATTATCGTGTGTAATGTTTGTGGAGTTATGTTATTAACTGTACCTTGGACTGGAGTGTCTTGTGCTGCAACTGGTGCAGGCTGAACTGTTAAAGTCCTCATCACAAATTGTGTGAGGTTTCTGTAGATTTTAATTAAATCTCTGTGTTGTACGAGTAAGTCTGGCTGTGGCATTGTGTCAATGTCAGGATGCGGTGTGTATGCCGATAATATGGGCCATGTGGCTCCTGCTCCTCCGAGCGGGCCTAATCTTGCTCTTCCTCGTACATGGGGTAGGGCACCTTTAAACCAGTAATTATGCTCCTGGTAAGTGAGCGGGACCTCTACTTCCTCAAAGGGAGTATAGTCTGCTGGTGTTTCACCTTCTAGGTAGTAGTGAAACACATTTGTAATTGCATTCGTTGCCTGGAATGTAACCCACGAATAGAACACCTCTGTTTTATTAGATTTGTGTGCCTCAATCACGAAAATTACTGTACCATCCCAGGCTCTTAGGCCATGTTCTAGAAGTTTTATGGTGACTGCCCTTCTGAAATTTGGTGCAATTTGTATTGCATCTTCAGGGTCTTCTGTTCCAAAGAGGGCTGTGTCAACTCTCCTTGCTGCGCTTGTTTCGTCCACCATTTTTAATTGGAAGAAGGGAGATTAAAGAGTTTTTAAGATAAGGTGTAAGTGCACAATTGTAGGAACTAAATATCCTTCAAGCTTGAGTAACTAACAGTCAATAAATAGTATTCTCGTACTACTCAGCTACGGCGGATTTTGTGCCCACCCACTCCAGACGTCTCTGGGGTTTTGTGAGTAGGTTCTCTGAGAATAGCACGACTGAACTGCTCAGATTCTACTGTTAAATAAGTACTAAACCAATGTTGGTGGCGCCATGTTGTGTAGCTCCTATAGTACCCCTGCAGGACCTGCGCGTTTGGATAACATATACTGCGGGCTTGGTGGCAGACTAGCTCTGAGCACCCCCACCGTATATGTTAGCCTGGTTTTGCATTAGCTAGCTCGCAGTGCCACTAGTGTCTCCTCTTATCAGGGAGAGATTAGTTTCTGGCAACCTTAGAACATGACAACCCTGATTCCCTCAGAATCGTGGAAACAATATACTACCTTTCGCTCAGTCACTCGTGCTCACTTATTTGGTTTGTCTCAGAGAGTTACACAGAATAAACAGTCGGGCGTTTCAATAAGTATTTATTGAACAGTTGTTATTCTAGTGTAAAATATATGTGCTGCAGAGACCAGCAGACAATAGCAGAGATATATGATCAGCAGTACGATAAAAGCAAAGGGATAGAACAGTTCTACCATATTGCGATGATCATGAGTGCATACATGAATATAAAAGCATTATGCAAGTGCGCGTACTCCTACGATGCCTACCTAGATGTACCTGAGTGTACCTAGCATATGTGTGTAGGTCTTAGAAGCTAAGAGGCAAGAATCCTCCTAGGATTTAGTCGAACCCCCATACCTGAATAGAGAGAGTGTGGGACCCCGTCCTGGTCTCGAGTTGGACACCCCGTCCGGGTTGTGTCAGACCACTGTCAGCTTGAGCGACTGCATGCAGGAGCCTCAGCGTCTCTGGTCAGTGTGTTAGCATGGAAGTCTCGGTTCCCTCTGGTTTAACGAGGTAAGCTGTGGTGTATTTATACCCTAAAGAGTCTCGGTCCTCAGTATGGTTTGTATTGGACATGAGGAAGACATCAGGGGTGAACTTTGTACATGCATTATGCTGGTGGTGTATTCTTAGAAAGCCATGCATAGTTAATGAGTACAGTGTGGGCCTGTGTTTGGAAGTACCCTGCTGCATTCAAAACCACAAGATAGATAACGTTCAGCCCTCAGAGCTCGTTGTGTACTAGCTGGGACCAATGTAGGTGAAAGATCATGCCTATATAAGGAATCATACTATAATAGGACATGTACAGTTGTGACCATAATTGGGCATATGCGGCCATGACCATAATTGGGCAAGTACGAATATGACCATAATAGGGTAAATATGACTACGTCCATTTTAGGGCATGTACGAACGGGTCTACATTGGGGCATCTATGCGGGATATAACACTGTGGGTGTTTTGCCATGCTAGTTAACTGTCAGAAAAGCTCAGCAAATGTACCTCACTTAGAATCTCACTGCTTGCACAATATTAGTATACCTAAATAGAGTTACTTCGTTTATCTATAGAAGGGATTGGAGGAACACAGTATGACACTCATTTGGAGGCTGCATCTGTGATGGCACTGCCATTTCAGTAATTAGATTACTTTAGTCAGAACATGAGGTATTACTGAAATATCGTTTTGGTGGCTTTTTCTATATTTATTTATATATGGAGATATCACCAACATTCAGCTTTTTTCCACGCTGTAATTTAGGATTACCACATTTGTAATTCAAAAATACCACATTGTTCTAAATATGGTAATTACAAAAAAACGTGATGTTATGTGATTACCTCTCATTTATCACATTTTTGGCCCCTCCCATGGCCCAATTCATTCGAGTCCCCTAGTCAAAATGAGATATTTTCTCCAGTAGTCTTACAATTTCATTCAAAATAAATGTCATATATTTTAGGAATTCTCAAAGACCCTATTGCGAGGCACGGCCGGCACAGGTAACAGCGGTGGGGCGGGGCAGGGGGAGTCGACAGATGGCAGGATAGGGAAAGTGAAAATAAATAAATAAATACAACCACTTACCTTGCGCTCGCGGTTAGCGCAAGGTAAGTGGTTTTATTTATTTTTTATTTTACTTTCCCTATCCTGCTGTCTGTCGACTTAACCCGCTCCGTGCCACGGCTGTTACCTGTGCCGGCCGCGCCTGCCTATAGCGTTACTATGATTCTGGGAGTATTCCATTTCCATTTCCACTCCAAACACACATTTATTAATTCAATAGACCAAATGGCGTTGCTCCTGGATATTGAGTCCAAGATATTGTGGGGCACTAATATGAGGGACAAACTATCGAGGGACAAAATATTGAAAGTTAAGTATGTATAGATATTCTAACTGTAACTCCACATATATGTATCATGTCGATATATATATATATATATATATATATATATAACACCACACAATACTGAGATATCCAAACAAACAACAATTCACAACAAAGTCTTCTTGTTCGTTTTCTTTAGTTGTATTTATTCTTTCTTTAAGTTTTATTCTCCATGTCAATAAATCCAAAACCAGTCTTAAATTCTGAAAGCAGTCAGAAAAAGCCAACACGTGTTTCGCGCTCCATTGCGCTTCTTCAGGGCTTATGGTTCTGTCCTTGAGGCTTGTTATTCATACACACCCTTGCTTCGGTTTAAACAATTCGCTTCCTCAGTGGTAAGTTTCTCCTAAAAAATTCTTTTAAGGCATATGATGAATCCTCTTTAATATCCGCTTGGGTTTATATGCTTCTGAATGGTATAAAGTATAACTTCCCCTTGATACGGGTCGATAACAGGCTGGAAGCCCCTTGGTCCTTCTCCTTCCGTTAACAAACACGTTTGTGAATGGAAGGAGAAGGACCAGGGGGTTAAGATTAGTAAATCTATACTTCCCTTTGTGCACTTACCTTTCAATATTTTGTTCCTCAATATTTTTTCCACAATATTAGTATGACTCAATATTCTTGTATTCGATATTCAAGAGTACAATCAACTAAATTTGATGTACGAGCATAATGATCAACTATTTGAACAACAATTTGTGAGCACACAGGTGTTTAACAACTTATGAAGGCTTTCCGATCCAGGAACACCAATGGGAGCAAATTTGCCAACATGGAAACTTACCTACAATGGAAGAATTTGTATGAGCACAAATTTTATTTACTGGGGCACATCCAACCAATCAGTTTCTTCCTCATAGATATAACTACTGCACTCTTAAATTGGGAGAGGATGTGGTCTCAGGGCTGGACTGCAGACTTTGGAGCTGGGAATCCAAGGTTCGAGCCTCGGGTCGCATCCACATCCTGTGATTCTGGGCAAATCACTTAATCTCCCCGTGCCTACCAAAAAAAAATGAATGTGTCCTTGTGTAACGTAACTGGTGCTCATGTAAAGCGTTCCAATACTTTTGGGTCTAGTTCGCGCTATATAAATCTGCAAAAAAAAAATTACATTTAAAATATCTTTATTAAACGGGCCTTAAATGAGGAGTTGTGCGTAGCAAGGAGAGCATTAGAAGAGTCTGCATTAATGTATGAATGGGGGCAGTAATTGCCTAATCATGCAGTAGGTATCACTCTCTTACAAGCTTCGTATCGCATAACATACTGTCCAGTGAGTGGCCTCAATTCACAATGTTTGAACGCATTTCACCGTGCTGTGCTTTGCGAACATTAGTACTGAAGCAGCTCCAAGAAACGGTCAAAAAGGCTTTAACGCTCAGACGATTGTTTTAAAATCAAAGCATGCAAAAAACCTTTAAGGCATCCTGTAGGCCATATTGTTTTCTTTTAAGAGGAAAAACATGTTTTTGGTAAGAAAATGCATTTATTGGGCTAAAGCAGCATTAAGTTGGAAACTTTGAGGAAATCGTTTTAAACGCTTTAGAACTGGAAACCAGTGTTCACTAGAAAGAGATATATATTACAGAGGATGCGGTTTCCACAATTCACTTTTATTGTTGAATTGTTATTTGACGCCCATGGGAGATCTGGCATCTCAGCTGCATCCGAAACTTTAGATAGATGTAAAGGTATCTCAAATTCCCTTTGACTGCATACAGAGCAAAAAACACCACTCAACGCATACTGAGCAAAAGCCAGTACACTTCAGTAGAGGCAACTGTGTATAAATAGACAATATCGTCCTGCAGGCAAAGAAGTGCGTGTGAAAATTAACTTACAGATGAGTGCAAATGTATAGGCCTACTTACAGATGGGTGTAAGTTATGGGTACAAATTGATAGGCCTTCCTAAATATGGGTGCAAATTGCGTGCAAATACTTCCAACAAAAAAGACATTTGAGCAGGGCTGAGGATATCAGCTCTTTAGACGATACCAGAGGTAGAAATGTGCTATATTAAAAATATCATACACTATAATACAATTGAACATGAGTTACAACCATCTGTCAAACAATGGGCAAAACGAGCATAAGTGCTATCTGCACTCAATTTAGCACTTGCTATTACTTTTTTGACACATGTTCGTATGGACACTTACTGTCACGTTTTACTTAGTAGTAACTGCCCATGGAAAGTAGAAGACTGATTTTTGGAGGCCCGGCAAAGATGGCGGAAAACTAACTGCAGCCGCCATTTCCTCCATCTCCCTCGATGGATCGCTCGATGGATCTGAGCGACTGCACAGCCTGAGAGAGCCCGTGGACAGCACAACACACAGTTGGTGGCGGGACACACTGGAGTTTGTGTTGTGGCTTACAGCGGCCGCGCTTGGGGAATATTTGTTCAAACGTAAGCGGAATACCGGGGCAGCAGGCCAGGAAACCACCGACCCGCCGGATGGCTTCGAGAGGCGGGAGAATGATGAGAGCGCAAGTTTCGGCTGCTCCCTGCAACAGCGGAGTGCATACAGGAGGCGGGCAACCGGATTTCAATGGAGCTCTGCTGGAATTGAAGCAGCGCGGCGGGACCGGTAAGGCGAAGCGCGATGCCAGGACTAAAAAACATTTTGCTGCCAGCTCGGGAGTGCAGATAGAGGGGGGCCTGCCCAGCCAACGGTCGCTTCAATGTTTGCCAATCTATCAGTGGCCACCCAGGAAAAAGTTAACATGCAGGAGGAAGAGGGCAACAGGACATTAACGGAGGAGATCCAGCAAGAGAAGGAGGTTGTAGGGGGGGGAGAAGAAGCCAGGAGCTCCTTGTCAGGTACAGCTGGGAATCAAGCAGGGAACCCCCTCCCCCCGTTTACCTAATGTACGAACTAACAGGGCAAAACTAGGATCAGAAGAGCAGATCCAGTCAACACCCAAAGTAGATGAGATCCATGTCAAGGAGGTTGGCTACGGGGAGGAAACTGTGAGGGAGAAGACCCGGGCAACACCCCCAGGCGCAGGAATATCCAAAAACCTGCCGGCACAAGCTGGCATCTTGTCACCAGAAGGCCATGGGGTGGGAAAATTCTACTCATTAACCGAAGAGTCCGAGGTGTCAGAGCTGGAGGACAGGTCATCAAGCAGGGAATCTCTCTCAGAAGATAGCTCCAGCGCCTCCTCCCAATCAACGCAAAAGAAAAAAATCAAGGAATAAAAAGAAAAGCAGGAAAGGTAGTCTTAAGAAAAGCACCAGAAAACAACTTAAATGGGATTACTCACAGATCTGGCCCCAAAGCGAGAAAGGAGATGAGCCGGCTGGAGCTGAAGAACCTTCCCTATTGACCATTTTAAAGTCAATTCAGCAAATGCAGGAAGAAAATAGAAATGAAGGACGCAGAGCCAGGATTGCCGCAAAAAAAGTCCAAACAGGAATCCCCAAGTTGAACAAAACCTGTGGGGAAATTGAGGATTGCTTGACCTCCGTTGAGATGCGGACAGAGGCACTGGAAGCTGATATGGAATCAATTAAGACGCAAGGCACGGAGCAAGGTGCAGCTATGATTGATGTCATGACCAAACTGGAAGACTATGAAAACCGTCAGAGGAGAAACAACCTGCGCATCTTAGGGATACCGGAAGGTTTAGAAGGAAACGACCCCAGAAGCTATATGGTAAAACTCCTAAAGGACGCATTTCCTGAACAAACAAGCTGGGATTGGGATATGGAAATACAGAGGGCCCATCGCTTCCCTTTATTCAGGAGGAAACAAACTCAGAACGCTGACGAAAAACCTAGAACAATGTTGGTTTTCATTGGTAACTTTCTTTTGCAACAAGTGATATTTGATAAAGCCCGCCCTAATGCTCCAAAGATCAGCAATGGGGTCTCGTTCTTTGTACGCCCAGATTTTGCGCATGCAACAGTTGAAAGACGGTGGCGTCTAAAGCAACTCTTCTCTCCTTTTCAGAAACTTGGAGCAGAGGTCTTCCTGCAAAACCCGGCCAGACTTAAGATAATATTCGGAGGCACAACACGCAGCTTTACCTCTGAAGTACAAGCGCAGGAATATCTAGAAGAAATAAAGAAAAAAAAGTGAAGGGAAAGGATTACCCAAATAAAAAAAATAAAAAAGGGAAGGAGGGAGGGAAGAAAAAGGAAAATTGGTATAGTAACAAACACTATGGACAAGACTGGGAATAATAGAGGCTGTGCAGTCTAAAGAAAATCGGGGATTCACGGATTGAGGGAGATGGGGGCAGTGGGTCAGCCGTACATCGATCAGGCTATGTCTCATTGCCTTTTTGTTAGGGGAGGATAGGGGGCAGTGGCTCACACAAAGGGTGGTACGGGTGGACAAAAAGAGGGTGCGGGGTTGGTAAAGGCTTTGAAACGGGTGGCAGTTAGGACTTTCTACTTTGTGTATAAAGAGTACGAAAAACAGGGCAACCAAATACAATTAAGAAAATGGGGAGATTAGGTATAGCAACATTGAACACTTGCGGGCTAAATGATGCAAAAAAGAGACAGGTAGTGGCGCAAGGATTGCAACTGTTGCAAGCAGACATTGTCTGCCTGCAAGAGACCCACCTTGATGGGTCACAGAAAGATCTACTGAAATATCTTGGCTACACAGTGGTTGGGGCCACGACACAGGGAACTCATACAAGGGGGGTCGCGATATTATCTAAGAAGAAATCAACTCCATTTTTTAAAACATGCTCGGACGGGCTAGGTTGATGGATCATTGCAAATGGGAGGGCCCCAGAGCTTCCGAATTTCACCTTATGTTCGGTTTATGGCAGTAACGCGGATGATCCGTCCCTATTGGAATGGTTAACTAACGAACTGGTACATTGGCCGCTGCCATTAATCGTGTGTGGAGATTTTAATATCAACCTTGATTCCAAATGGAGACAAGATCAAAGATATAAGGGTAGGAAGCCAAAGGTTTTTCAAGCGTTATGTAATCTATGCCAGGTACATGGCTTGGTGGATGTATGGTCTTTAAAGAGGCCTGAGGAGCATGGGTTTACTTATTACTCCGCCCACACCAGAAGCACGTTTGGCTGGACTATTTCTTTGCCTCCTCTATACTTGTGGGAAGAAGTAGGATCAATCTGCACCCTAGAGTGCTATCCAACCACAGCCCACTGGTATTGCAGATAGAGCAGGGAGGATCCACTGAGAAAGCTCCGGCATGGACCTTCGAGAGGGCCCTCCTACTAGGCGAAGATAATGTAGGCCACCTGAAGCAATGGATACCTGACTTTCTACAAAGAAATTTGGGGTCGGCACCACTGGGAGTGGTATGGGACACCTTAAAATCAGGAGTAAGGGGGGAGACAATACAGTACTCAAGTAGGAAAAGAAAAGGGGAAAAAATCTTAGGAGTATTAGATTGCAAAAACTAGTCCAGGCAGAGGAAAAAGTAGTTGAGGCCCTAAGACAAAATTGGGGGATAGAAGAAGCACAAGAGGAGGTGACCCTAGCAAAGGCAGAAATTCAAGGGGAACTATTAAGGAAAGCTTTAGATAAGGCATTAGCTCATTGGGAGGAGGTCTATAAATGTGGGGAGAAGGTGGGTCATTTGCTGGCCGTCAGAAAAAGATCAGAGGTGACACTTAGTGAGATTTTGTCAATAAATGATCCTGTTTTGGGACGGGTAACGGAGACTAATGATATACAGGCAGCCTTTTTCAGACTTTCTCAATCACTTTATATGGAGGATGTGGGGAGAGGGGGAGAGGATGCAGTAGATCAAATAAGCCGATATTTAGATGCTTGCGAGATGGAGGTTCTGACGCAAGATGAGAGGGAGGTGTTAGAGTACCCAATAGTGTGGAAAGAAATTGAAGAGGCAATGTCAAATCTACCTAGGGGGAAAGCGGCAGGGCCCGACCTAATCCCCACAGAATTTTACAAGATCTTTAAGGAGGAACTTAAAGACATTTTGACATCCGTGTTTCTTCAGACAGCAGAAGGCGTGGCACCACCAAGAACCTGGGCGCTGGCAAAAATTATAGTCTTCCCCAAAAAAGACAAACCTGTGCAGGAGCTGGGCTCTTACCGCCCTATAACTTTAATTAATGGAGATGTCAAGATCTACTCCAAAGTAATTGCCACACTTCTCTCGCAGGTCATTGGTAAAATGGTGTTTGAGGGACAGCATGGTTTTATACCCAGTAAGGGAACTATAGAGCATATTCGAAGAGTCATCACCCTATTCGATGTAAATCAAGTGTCAGGAGACCCTATGGCGGCTATGTTTTGTAGATGCCGAAAAGGCTTTTGATAGGGTCTCCTGGCCTTTTTTATGGGTGACAATGCAAAAGAAAGGGATTGGGAACAGGTGTATAAGAGCAGTACAAGCCCTGTATAAAGACCCAGAAGCTAGTGTACTCATAAATAGTGAAATGACCCAACCATTAAAAATCATGAGGGGGACTCGGCAGGGGTGCCCCTGTTCACCTCTCCTATTTGCCCTGTATATAGACCCCTTTCTTAAGCAACTTGCTGCAGCCCACTACATTCCTCCAATAGTGAGATACAATCATGAGAGTAAAGTTCTGGCCTATGCGGATGACATAGCCTTTGTAACTCCTCACCCAGAACAGGCTATGGAGGCAATAGAAGAGGAGGCACAAAATTATGGCTTACTCTCAGGCTATGCCCTAAACCAGGAGAACACCCAAATAGTTGTTAATGAATTCACTACTTTCAATGATAGTCGGGTGGTTAAAAAAGCCAATTATTTAGGAGTTAAAATCAATTCAGATCTGGATCAGGTGGTTAAGGAAAATTTGGGGAACTGCGCGGAGAAACCAAGAAAGCGCTGAAAAAATTGGACCACCTATACTTAACTCTTATTGGCAGAACCAACATAATTAAAATGATTTATTTTCCAAAACTGTTGTACTGTTTTAGAGCAATACCGCTTGTTTTTACAAATTTTCGGTTTAAAAAATTTGAAAATATTTTTGCACAATTTATTTGGTCCTATTCCCGACCAAGAAGAGCGTTTACATTTTTATTGCTGCCCAGGGAGCGCGGAGGCTTAGCCCTCCCTAATTTGAAGCTATATTGGTGGACAACTTCACTCACGCACTTTACTACTCTTTTGAGTATTGACAATAGTCTAACGCAAACTAAATCTCCCACTCCATGGGAACAGGTGATTTACTGTGACGCATGGGGATGTCTTTGGCATCAGCTAAACTATGGGTGTTAGAAAAGAGTCCGGTTCAAGACACTACTTACAGCTTTTAAAATCTGGGGGGCAATACGGCACCTAAATGGAATAGGAAGGCTCAATTATTACACTCAATTATGGCAGAACAGAAATCTACCAGATATTTTTAACGATATACCTTTTAAGACCTGGTTTGAATCGGGTATTAAGCACCTAGGTTGTTTTTATTCTCAGGAGGGTATTAGATCATATATGGAACTAGCATCTAAATTCGGCCTTACACATAGGGATTTCTTTAAATATCTGCAGATTAGGGACTTTTTGCAAATACATTAGGGCAAGGTGGACCAACTCGGCAGAAGTGAATTGGTGGACAGAATTACTCTGCCCATCCCCCCTAGAATTGGGACTATAAGCTTCTGAACGAGCGTTCCAAAGATGATATGGAAATATGTTCCAACAGATGGCAAGCAAGACTAGAGATTTCGGGGACCACCTTCCAAAAGATATTTCTAAACACCCAGACAATTTTAATACCGGCCAATCTCCAAGTCCAATTTTATAAGACATGCTTTGGGCTTTATTGTACTCCAAACAGAATAGCGAAATGGAGCGACGGAAAGGGAGCTTACTGTCCGCGTTGTTCCCTCCACAGGCGGACATAATCCATATGTTTGCGACCTGTGACAAGCTTGACCCCCTGATTAAAGACATAAAAGGGTTTTTAAAGGAGAAATTACAGCTGCAGGTCGAGCTGGATGCTCCATCAATTTTGCTGGGAATAACCAGCTTAATTGAAAAAGAAGGAGGTGCGATATTATTTATAGCAATGGCGGTGTATAGGTTGTGTACAGCATCGTCCTGGTTAGACCCGATTCCCCCTTCAATTCAGCAATGGGTGGCATGGCTATTGGCTATATATAATTTAGAAAAGGCTATTTACAGGCGCAAGGGAAGCAGGGCAAAAAAAAAGGGAATAGAAATATGGAAGCCCGTTTCAGATTGGATTGAATAATGGGCATTCTCCCTGATACATGCACTAAGCACTTTGAATGAAGCTTTTTATATTCTTGACCTTGTCGAATTTACTAATCGCCAAGTGACTATGGGGCATTTTCTCAAGAACGTGTGATAACTACCGCAAAATTAGCTTAACGCAACTCTTCACATCACAGTCTATCGCGGGAAAACAACTCCGTGTTAACATGGTATTCACAACACGGCGGCCCCATGCAATAGTCCCACGAAAACGCGTCAAATGAACGTGTTAAAACTAACGCGACGCAGAAAAAACGCGAAACGCGAAAATAGTAGCAATGAGGCCAATCGCGATACAAAAATCAGCGATAACCAGCGAGAGGACTGCAATTCCCACGCGTCATGCGGGAAAATGCACCATAAAAGCAGAGTAAAAAAACAGTGAGATGACAATGTACGAGCACAACAACACATCTGTGATGTAGAACAAATGACCATTGTCCCGCATCAAATAGGCATTGCCTCACAGTCCCAATGTACATTGACATGCAGTCTGCATGTAAACTGCGCCAATGCTGAAACATGCATGTAACACACAGTGAAACCGCATCTCCCCCTCACATTGCAGAGAGACAAGCAACCCCCCCGCACACAGACGTGTCATGACCATGATCAATCAATTATGAAAGCGTGGACGAATGTAGGTGCAGTGACTCCCGCTTACGTACATGTTGCCCATGTTGTGGGACTTGAGTCACAGGGGGCATCCCTGCATCATGGTGGTACATATCTGACCCCAAAAGGAGCACTGTTGTCACCTGTAGCACACAAATGGCAGCCAAAATGGAATGAATTTGGACACATGTGAAAAGCCGAAGAGTGGGATTCCCTACTGACTGCGACACACAGAACTGGCAGTTCGAATACGTGACACCCTAAACAGCCTCTCTGCACAGAGGTGACACACCCACCATCCATGAACAAATCATAAAATTGTCAGCAATACATGTCGCACTCACACTTGTCTGAGTGATGTGCCTGTACAGATGAGTGACATGCACTCAGGGAATGTGTTTTCTGAGTGCATTTATTTGCACATGCTGTGCCTGTGGTCATTTTGTACGGTCCCATTACTGCCAAGGACTGTCACAATGTGACGTGCTCATGTGAAGAAATTGTCAATGATGGTGTTCCTACGGGCTATTCCTGCTGCGGCTGCAGTGGGGTGTGGTCCACCTGCCTCATCTTCATCATCATCGTCCGGTGCATCTGGCACTTGTATCCATGGTGCCTTGCTGCGTACACATATGTTGTGCAACACACAACATGCAACGATCATCTGGCACACGATGTCTGAGCTGTACAGGAGCCTTCCACCTGTGACATCCAGGCACCTGAAACGTGACTTCAACACGCCAAATGTGCGTTCCACGATGCCCCTGGTGCGTGTGTGGGCCGCATTGTACTGCCTCTGGGCCTGTGTGTTCGGGACTCGGAGGGGTGTCATCATCCAAGCGCAGAGTGCATATCCTTGGTCACCTGTGACAGTGCAGAGAGACATGAGTCAATAGTTGGTTCAGCATGATGTGTTGGCAGGCACACTGGTACATTGGTGTGTGATATGTGTGACTTTGTGATTCCTGCATGACATGTACTGCTTGTTGCAAATGAGCGGCATCAATGTGTATTACGTAGCCTCAATGCCGCTCCTCCCTCCCCCGAGCATATTCACTAGTGTGCACAGCGCGGTTGCATCACTTGCACCCCTACGGCACACTATTGTCATGCCTGTCTGCGCATGTCCACAAGCCTGACAACGACACAGTGATGTCGTGCGCTGAAGGTGGACGGACACGTGTGTGTAGGCCTATGGTAAGGACAGGGCAGACACAGATGTAGAGTTCATGCCTGGCTGAACTCGCCATGTGGTTGAGGGTAGACCTTTGGCTTATGCTGCGGAAATAGCGACACACACAACAGTTGGCATGTCTGATCCCTGACCCAGAGCGGGCCTGCACACCCTCATTTACCCCTCGGCCGAGCCCGTACTCCGGGTGCACGCTACATAGCAACATTGTATATTGCGTGACGGGTGGCGCTGACGCTACACCTGAGACACACGCATTAGTTACTTCCTTGGCAAGGCCTAAACTTAAACACGCCCAGAGCCATGTGTTGAATGACCACACCCTCGCGAATTACCGAAAATAATAGCCCGGGCTTATAAAACAATTGGAAGAAATAGCCTAGGCAACAAGCCTTTTGTAAAAATGCAAACTCAATCGCAAACACAAGTTATACAAACAAAAAGTGCATCTGAGAAAGATGATAAACCAGTCTTCACTAAAAAGAGTTGGAGACAGAAAAAACAGGGTAAGCAACAAAAGAAGCCGGGGTCGAGAGGCGCTTCCCCAGTTTCGGTTTCTTCTGAACGTACTTATGATTTACGTGATAGGTCAAGGATTAAATCACCAGAAAGGTTTCAGAGCTCTGATACGCGTTCTCCTCGTTCTTCACAGGCCCAGACGTCGTCACAGGCTGGTGGAGGAGGACGGCAAGATAGAGGAAGGGGCCGAGAGGCTCCCCAGGAGCGAGACCAACCTCGACAACAAGTCAGAGGAAAAGCAGAAGATTTTCATCTTCCTCGACCGCAATTTCAGAAGAAAAAGGTTGCCGCTGTCACAGCGAAATATGCCTCAGACCGTGAGAACGAGACTCCAGAATTGGACGTGGGCAGTGACCCTCCTAGACAGCGCCGCGGAAGTTACCATAGTGCGGGAGGCGCTACGTCCTCATATGGAGGCGACAGCAACTGAAACATTTGTTACAGTAGAGACAGCTGACACGAGAGTGGCACCCCCTGACAGACTATATAATATAGTTATACAAATCGAAGGTGACATACCGCGTGAAATAAAAGGGATTTTTGGGAAAATCTAACCTCTTCGTATGACATTTTGTTAGCAGAGGTGGATTGGCCACCCCCATTCGTTTTAGCTGCACATAAAGGAGAGGAGGTAATCCTTCCAAGCTTCTCACGGCATGTCCCAAAAGACAAAGCTGAAGCACTTGCAGCTGAGTGGGCTGTGTACCTGGCACCAGCGTTATACCGCAACCATGTAGGATGGGATGAAGAATCACCTCCTCATGCAATACCTTTGCGGTCACTACCGCAGCCACAACCCCAATATCCCATCAAACGGCAGGCAAAAGGCCCCGTCTCCGAAATTCTGACACAGTTGGAATATCAGGGAGTAATTGAACCATGCGTATCACCTATGAACAATCCCCTTTTCGTGGTTTCTAAACCCGATGGATCGTACCGCTTAGTTTTGGATTACCGACATTTAAACTCTCATTGTCGGAACTTTGCGGTGCAAAATACACACAGTTCTGCGCTTGTAGACAGTCTTGTTCGTAAAAATACAAAACGACACTTGACCTTTCAAACGGTTTCTACACGCACAACCTAGCCCCTAGAGTGGTCAATGGACCGCATTTACATCCGGTGGTAAATTATTCCAGTTCCGGCGATTACCCATGGGTTATGAGAATAGTCCGGGTATATTCGCCGCCCGTGTTGTTTCTTTGTTGAATGACATTGATCAAGACGCATGTTCGTACGTTGCTGACATCTATCTGACAGACGACGAGTTATATCAGCATCTGTCCCGTGTGGACCGCATTATTCTTGAATTCGCGGAGCAGGGTTATAAATTTAACTTTGCTAAGTCACACATTGCTGAATTTACCGTTCTGTTCTTGGGCTATGAGCTCAATAACGAAGGTAAGGACTTAGCCCCCATTTCTTGGAAAAATGTGCACATTTGTGCCCCCCAAATACTCTGAAGAAGCTTCAGTCTTTGCTGGGTTTCCTGAATTTCGGGCGTACTTACATTCCCGAATATGCCCAGCGTATCAAGCCTTTGTATGCTTTGATACAACCTACTTATTCAAGGTCTTGCTGGCTGCCTGAGCATACCTCAATTCTGCAGTCTTTGCAGACAGACCTTTTGGAGTCTAAATATCTATTGACTCGTGATAACCACACAAACCTGGTGATTAGAATTATTCCGGGGGCGGTGGGATTCACCTATTTAACCTTTAATGAAGGTGATACAGTACCCATCGCATACAAGTCACATCTGTACACTTCCGCTGAATTGCGCTTTACATCTGTTGAAAAAGTTCTAACTGCAGTGCAAATGGCGATTCTGAAAGAACGCGCACTAGCACAGGGAAAGCGGATTCTGGTGGTAACACCCTGTCCTGCCCTAGAGGCAGTAACAAAGGCAAGTGTACCGAACTCAAAAGCAATGCATCCCCGTTGGATACAATGGGCTACATCCTTGACGTCTTCGGACGTCACTTTTGTATTTGATTCTTCTCTTCAGACTCAGGAGTTTTTGCAGTATGAATTCGTTCATCCTCCTCCTTTGTTTTTACTACCGCTTGAGGATTACAAATGTGTGATCTACACCGATGGTTCGGCGCAACCGGCCACTGGGTCCAAGCACGCTTATTCAGCTGCATGTGCTATTGTTGCGGGTTCCTTTGTGAATGGAACGTTCAAATCCTCTGTAGTGCACACTCGCACACTTGGAGATAGTACCGCACAATTGGCCGAGCTGCAAGCATTGCTACTTGCACTTGAGTTCGCTTCACAGGATGAGACCACTCTTATTGTATGTGATTCTTTTTACTGTGTACAATCTTACAATGACAATCTGTTTTTCTGGTCGAAAAACGACTACAAGGACGCAAAAGGGAGCACAATCAAGCATAAAATGCTTTGGGTTCGAGTGGCAGAATTGCAACAACGTCTGCCCCTCACACAGGTGGTTCACACCTTAGGCCATCAGCGGGTGGGCGCACACGCTATTGGTAACGATCTGGCAGATGAGGCTGCCCGTTCAGCAGTAGTCACGTGTTCAGTAGCAGCGGTTACCAGGTCCATGTCTAAAATAGACCCTGTTATATTAGCAGCTATTGCTGCAACCAAGGAAGGTAATAATTACCCTACAGGTTTCCCTTCCAAGTATTCTTACACATTAAGTCCCGATCAGGTTCCTTATGTAACTATACCTGACGTTGGAGATCGGCTGATCCCCAACGCGGACCGCAGGAGTGCCTTGATATCAGCTGCACACGAAGGCATGGCTTCTGCTCATGCAGGTGTGTCAGCCACTGTTTCCATCTTGCAGCAGCGTTATTGGTGGCGTGGGTTATATAAAGACACCCGTGCTTTTGTGCTTTCTTGCGACGTTTGTCAACAGATTAAGCCTTCCACGGTAACACGTCCACCACAAACACCGCTCTGCATCGCTAACAGACCCTTTGGGTGTGTTTACTTGGATCACTGCGGTCCATTCTCATCAGACACTGCCTATAAATACATCTTAGTGGCAGTGGACTCGTGCACACGGTTTCTCTGGGTCTGGCCACAACGGAGTGCTGACGCCCGAAATGTAATCAGGGATTTGCTTGTCTTTGTGGGAATTTTCGCATGCGGCACCTTCCATTCGGACCAAGGTCCAGCGTTTGCCTCTAGGGCTTACAAGGATGCAATGGCTTCGCTTGGGGTGCGGGTGAAATTTTCGTCTCCGTATAGGCCTGAGGGCAACTCTATCGTTGAACGAATGAACCGTGACTTAAAGCAATCCTTAACAGCTAGGGTTATAGGTACTGGCAGGAACTGGCTGGCCCATTTGTATACCGTTCAGCGTGCACTTAATAATCTCCCTAGAAGACCTCTGGGTGGGCGGACCCCATACGAAATGCTCTTTGGCATAAGAATGTTTGTGCCTGACCTTGAAGGTCCAGACATCGCGGCGCAATCCGCCAAGTTTGATGTAGATAACCATTCTGCTATGTTACAGGACTTACAAGAAGCCCGAGACAAACTTGCAACTACACATTTGCCTTCAGCCACAGATCCTGCGTTGCAGATTCCGGTAGCCGGCTGGCTTCCGAAAGTTGGAGAACTGGTTCGAGAGAAGGTTGAAAACAAAAAGAATTTGGCCCCTCTTTTCGTGCACCGGTTCCAGTTCTGGGCCTGAAGGGAACACGTACAGTCATTTTACCACCGCTTCCTGGTCGCAAAGAGAACAGATACATCTCAGTTGAAAATGTCAAGCTACAGCGCCTGGCCGATCCTGAATAGTGTCACACCAGCGGTCTCTTGTCCTGCCATTTATCGGACATATGTTCGTGGCCCATCTACACGAACGGTCGCTGATGCTGTAATTGAGATGTTTGATTTGCCTGGATCCTCTCCTTTGCCTGAAACTATAATTGATCCCCAACTCTCCACCAACATCGACGAGGACGAGTATACCTATCCTGCATCTGAATCGGTGGCGCATCAACCAACAACGCCACTGGGCCCGACTCGTTATTCCTTTGATTCGGATTCCACCTCTTCAAAAGTCCCATCCAAGTTCAGTATTTTTGTATCCTGGTTTAGAGACAATTTTTTGATTCCACCCTGGACATACCTCTGGTTGGTACTTTTCTTGATATTTTTGTTCATGTCCATTGGCTTTGTCACAGTGTTTTTTCTACTAATTAATGGTCACTATTTACCTGAACGCTCTGCTGTAGACTATGTTTCTGGAACTTTGGCTCCTCATTCCTCGTCTCACATCATGAAGCGTGACCACACATTTGTGAACATTTCAGCTTTTCCAGTTGCTGATGGCATCGTATGGGATGCAGTGAACTATCAAATCCATGGTCCGACGGAAATTATTAATGTACCTAATGTCCTTCGTGTTTCAATGGGTGATGTAGTACAAAATAATATTCATTCTGATGATTGGGATGTGCATGCCGTTGAAGCATTGTTTGCCGATTTAAAATATTATGCATCTTTTAATGCTGAAGATTTATATATGAATTCTGCTAATTATGCCGATTTGTATTGTTACCAACATTGGGGTAATCATTTTCTCCATAAGCCCAGTGCCCTGCGTAGTTCTGTTAACTTTACCCAATGGGAACATTGTCCAAACCCCTTGCCAGGTAGCTCTCAAACTCTTCGAAATAAGTTTAATTATTTTACTGATTTTAATCGGTCGAACCCTGCATCCTATTATTTTAGACTTACTAACACATCAACTCAGAAACTTATGTTGACACACACCAAATTGCTATATTCAGGTTCCTTTCTGAGTGCCCTAGCTGTGGGTGGTTATGAGTACTGGGATAATACAGTGGATTTAAAATCTATTTGGGGCTCCAAGCCATGGCAGGTACAGGGAACCGAGGCGTTGCATCGTGCTTGCCTCATCCCTACCCAAATTATGTTCCTAAATGTTTCCATCTATCAGACTACATGTTGGGGCTTAGCAACCACTAAACAATTGAATACGCCATCAATACCATCCCTGTCGAGTTTTCCAAATGAAAGCTCACGATTCAATATGTCCCTCGTGTCCCTGCAGGCAATGTTACAAAATAATTCGTTTAATGTTTCTGAGCTGATTCAGTCACCCTGGTTAGTATGGCCTATATCATATAATGCATGTCAAATGCGTTTTCATGATACTGGTGCTAGCTACACACAGAATAGGCCTGATCCGAGGTTTACTGATGCCCGTACTGTCACTACATACTCTGTTGGTAAATTATGCAAACAATGGCTGCAACATTCGTCCCTTGATTCTGTTAAACAACATTTGTCCCTCCTTTCAGGCAATATTGATCTGTCCGACTTTGTTTTGGGACCTCGTGGTCCCCGGCCTAAGAGATTCATTTGAATAAACTGCTGCGAATACCTTACCCCAGTTTTCACATGATGTCAAATCGGGGATTATGTCTTTTGGCAAACTTATCGTGAGGATGCAGTGTTTATCTACTGGGGATGTATGTGGAAACACTGCTTCTATCTGATCGAACTTTTCTGCAAGCCAGTAAGGATAGTCGTCCTTATTTTGTGGACGTTTGCCCATCACAGAATTTACCATGACAGGACTTATAGTCACTCCAGCTGCAATAGCTGGTTGGCCTGCGACTACAGGAGCAGCTCCATGGAGGCTACCTGTAACGTATGTCACCAAGGCTCGATGCACTCGCACCAATTCGGTATGCATAGTGCGCAGTTCCGCAAGCGGTAATGCCAGATAATTTGGATGCGGGGTATACCCGGCCAATACAGGCCAAGTGGCCCCCTGAATTGACAAGGGGCCTAAACGAACTGCGGTAGTTGGTTGTGGTAGGGCGCCATTGAACCAAACACGGTGCTGCCAAGCCGTGAGAGGCACTTCAAGAGTAGTATAGGGTCGATAGGCAGCAGGAATAGCGGTGGGTTTATATTCATGAAACAACTTATCACCTGCATCCACCGCTTCAAAAGTGATCCAAGTGTAAAACACTTCAAAGTGATAAGCCGCATCGGCTTGAACCACAAAGACCAACTCGACCCCAGTATCGGGCACTCCATACACAGCTAAGTGGTCTCGGAGTGCTCCTCGACTATGTGCAGCTATCGCCACACCAGCCATGACTAAACAATGATATTCGACAACCTATCCGGGAGCACAAAAATGGGTTTGTTAACTAACCTTTTTTAATAATATCAAGCTTGAAAGAACCTATAAAACATTCAATATAGGAGGTATCACCGTCACATACGCCTCCGGAAGCGTACGCGAGGGGTTTGTGGACAAGCACAAGTACTACTCAAGCGTCTCGCAGATAAGCCGCCCCACGTTGGGCGCCATGTCATAAGGTTTCTGCACATACACAGAGCTATGCACAGGAAAATGGGACCCCGGAATACAGTGGTTTGCCACCATATACCGTAGCACCCAAAAACCCCAACCCAACTAGCTTAGCATCCCATTAGCACCCAAGTACTAATGTTTGGACAACCCAGAACACGGTATCTTTATCTCAGGACTCACTGACGCAAGAACACTCTTTTCGCCACTCACTCGTACTTGTCCACAAGGTGCGTAGGAAGAGACACTGGATAGTTTAAAATGTTTATTCCAACTTACGTGCTCTAATGTACAGTACACGTGTCAGTACTAATAGCATAATGCATATGACTAATATAAGCAGCATGGTTACAATTCCATAGAATACAAACGGGGAAAGCATCTCAGAGCTCAGTGGATAAACGTATAAATAACATTACCACCCTCCCTTGCAGTAAGATAGTTTATTATAATAATAGAAGACCTCTGGGCTTTGACTAGCGAACCCCCATACCTCAGTCTCTAAATGCAGAATTACATCAGCAGGACATCATAGCTCTTCTCACCGAAAGGGATTTCTCCAAGTGTGTTAAGCGCTAGTAAACCACAGTATTAAAAGCATATCTAATCCTTCATGGCAATTGCACATAATGTTATGTCTGGGTGCGCGAGACTGGCCATATCAGGAAGAACCAAAATACATTGTTATGCGACCTTGTACATGTTTGTGCAGACTGAGCCCAAAAAGGTGAACAACAGAAAATGCAGACAGTGCAAAAGAACTTGGCACGAGCAAAGGGCGAGGAAGGCCCGGCTCAGTGTAACGTGCGCAAAGAAAAGCAGCATGGCAGCCAGGCCTAGGCCAACATAACAAGGCAGGTAACAATCCACAAGACAAGCCGTACTGCCGTACGCCGGTCCACTCCCTCACACTCACAAGGGGGGCCGACACAGCTACATGTCCCAGGTCTACCCCACTGCCTGAGGTGACAAGGTTGCGCCCGCTGTACACAGCACAATGTAATGTGGTATGGCCTGGGGCCCTCATTCATACATAATGACCACACGGACACACTGAGATTATCCGTGGAACTGGCTACGGGCACGTGCGCCCGGCACCTTTTATTGCCAGGGTCACACGTCCAGTGACGCCTGTGCTGGATGGGTGTTGGGTAGTGTAAGCCACCCCTCAGGGGTTTGTTGGTGCTGGCAACAACTACAACAGTGATCAGACAATCAGAAGTTCAAAGTACAAACAGCAAGGGTCCATGCCTTGAGCTGCACAGAGTTGGTGGCCCCGGATGCACAGCGGCCGGCACGGGCACACCACCACGGGACGGTGACTTGCGATGCCCTGAGGTAGGGCCACGAGAGCTGAGCGGGTCCTCGTTGATGTCCAAGGAGAAGGTCGCAGAGTGTTACGGGGGACAGTGGAAGGTGTCCATCCAGGGCATGATGCAGAGGGCAGAAGCATGCAGAAACAGGCAATATGGAGGAGTTGAATGCTACAGTCTCCTTTTTCCCACAATGTCAGTATCAGCTACATGATGATGAAGACAACCCCCAGGCCATAGACTCAGACGCCACCAGAGTTCAACCAGAGAGTGTCCATGACTCCTGTGGCACAGAGTCAGTGGCACCAGAGCTGGAAGGGGATGCAGTCTGCGATGAGGCCTGTACAATGATATGTAGTCTGCAATGAACAGATCAAGACTCAGTTCCAATTGTGTGTCCTACTCGACCGCAGTGGGTGCCGGAGGCAGCGGTCAGCGCGGGGCAACCGATGTGCAGACAGCTCCTCCTGGATCTCTAACACGGCGTTGAAATGGCATGTGGAGAAGATTCATGGTTGACGGAGGTGGAGGCACCAGAGCTGAGCGGGTGTGCACCCTGCGACGATGCCGTGTCCTGCCTGCTACGTACTGTATTGGATTGGTGTGAGGCCTGCTGGATCGCTGTGTAGGCCAAAGGCAGAAGTCGCAAGGGCCCACAGACACGTGTGGTCGGAATGCTATGCACAGAGTTGGCAGCACCACATCGAAGGGAGTATAGGGATATAAACGATGCCATAAATATGTACTCTGCCATTGTGTAATCAAGACTCAGTTCCAAATGTGTGACCTACTTGACCGCTGTGTATGCAGGTGGAGTACGTCAACGTGAAAGGAGTACTGCGGGCCTTGCTTGCGATGGCCGTGATGGTCTGAGGAAGCTGCCAAGGTCACGGACCTCTGGCTTTGAGCTAGCACCGACACATGGTGGGCCCTCTTGGAGACACGCCGGTGTCGACAGGTGAGCAGTGAGGCCTGGATGCACAAGGGCGGACGAAACTGGTTCGGGGACCAGCGGCCCAGGCTGCGGCAGGCACACAGGATCGCAGGCACCGCCACACACGGCGTCGGCCTCGTGGCGGGGTGAGAGGCGCTGCCCTGGCAGCCACGTTGGCCATTCCGGAAGAGAACCACGCCCAGGGCTACGTGCTTTTTATTCACACCCCTACGCTAGCCTGGCATACACCGGGCAAGCCCACTCCGCACACGCTTACAGGGGGGACGTAACAAGCTACATTTCCGAGATCTTCCCCACTTGCTGGGGTGACATGGTTGCGCCCACTGTCCACAACACTACCACCACCAGCAGTATATGTCGACATGGATATGTCTGTGGTCTGCATACTGCAGTCTGTCCATTACTTCCACGCCACACTTGGCATTGTGTGCATTCGCATTCATTGATCACTTGCCTCCTTCGCACATGCCTGGTTCAAACCTCTCCCCACATACTGCTATTGTGTGGCTGAGGTGCCATGCCGTTGATGGCTCATGTACATGGCTAGCCCAGGTTACCGCAGTACGTTGTGCTGTTGTGTATGGTGGGTGGGCATGTTGTATGTGAGTTTGTTACGTGTGCATTCCCAGAGTTGTGAGTTGCATAATTGTGGAGTTGAGGTGTGGGGTGTGTTCATTTGGTACTTACCAACAAGCACTGCATTTCTGTAGGTGCCATCCTGGAAGCGTCGGTTGATGATGGACTGTCGGAAGATGTATGAATCATGCACACTGCCTGGGTAGTTGGCGACGACATTGGTGAAGAGTCCCCGGTGGTCCACTATTGCCTGCATATTGATGGAATGCGTGTGCTTCCTGTTGCGGTAGTTGTGTGCAGTGTCGGCAGGGGGTACAAGTAGGACATGTGTGCAGTCAATTGCCCCCAACACGTGCGGGAAGCCAGCTATGGCGTGGAAGCCTTGCTTGGTCTCCAGCTGATCCCTGCAGTGTGGGGGAAGTATAGGTACTGGGGTACCAAGCTGATGATGGCATCCAGGACAGGTTTGAGGAACTTGGATAGGGCTGGCTGTGAGACTCCTCCGACTCTGGCGGTTGTTGGTTGGAATGTCCCAGAGGCCAACAGGTGCAGCACAGCCAGCAACTTTGTCTGAGGTGGGATGTTGGTCGTCCGCTGTGTTGGTACCGTCAGCCTGTGGGCAAGGATGTTCAGGCCCTCTTGGGGCTCTGAGCTGCATGATGAGTAGCTCCATGGCATCTGTTGTTCTTCAGGTGTGGCTGTGGGCTGGGCTCCCTTTTCTGGTACAGGTTGACTTTGCACCAGGTCAGAGCAGGTGTTAATTTCCTGCTGCTAACGCGCTGTATCGCCTGTTTTGTGTTCTTATCGGCGATCTGGCTGGTCGTTGAGAATGTTGCGTTGTGGTGTTGTCGCGGCTTTTTGCTCGGGAACGCCTACTCTGCATCTCATTAGCGATAGTTGCCGGGCTCATCTGTGGTGATGTTTTTTGCGGGTGCTATCGCAGGTAAACTGGTGATATCGGCTGTTTGCACCAGCTTGTGAATGGGGCGATAATTTTATCGCGACTTTGACTGAGATAAAGTGCCGTTAACTCGGCGATAGTTCCTTGAGAATATGCCCCTATGTATTTAAAAAATAGGACTGTATTGTGAGGACTGACAATTGTTATATTTTAGGTACCTGGCACTTTAGCATTATTGTTTACAATGCACCTTGCACTTTGTAATAAGTTCTTTTTTTCTTTTTTCCTCATATGACCTCCATAGCTATAGCAACCACTCGACCTGGTCCACCTCTGGTGCATATAACTTGGTGGTTCCACTCTCAGCTGATGTTCTTTACGGGGAGCACCCGTAACACACAACCTGAGCTGACCAGAGGTTTTAATCATTGGAAATTATCCTATCCCTTAGTCTAGTATGGTCTCATCCAAAAGAAGAATCATCCAACAAATTCCAAAACAACCCCATATCTGGCCTTTCTCTATAAACATTCACCCTCTGGTCTAAAGCTCTAAAGTATCTTACAGAGTTCCACCAAGCATTCCACGTGGGAGGTACCATCTGACGCCACAATTTCCAAATCTCTCTCCTGGCCAGCAGGATCAGATAAAACACCAATTTATGTTGCAACCCTATCAGGCCTAGCACCCCCCCCGGTGTAGATACAATGCCAAATAATATAAGAGATGGGCTTACCTCCACAATGGTACCCAGGACCCTGGAAATAGTCTTACCCACGCTTCTCCAAAATTCTTGTATCTTGGGGCAGGAGGCGAATACGTGAACATCATCTGCATTCTGAAAACCACATCTCAGACAGCTAGCTTCTCCACCACCCTTTATTCTGGATATTTTAAGAGGGGACCAGTATATCCTTTGGAGTGTGAAAAAGTGGTTTCTTCTGAGTGCGGCAGATTTAATCAGTGGGTAAAGAATGTCAAGAGATACTTGCCAGAAATCTTTCAGCTCATCCCTCGGCAAGTAGTTCTCCCAGACCCGGTATGGCTGTTCCATCTTTCCATCTAATGCTGCCAGAAGATGGTTATACCATTGAGCCACTTCTTTCTTCCTTGGGGCCAAATCTTGTAGTTCATTTTACATGGGATTATCTTCCAATAGGGACCAGCGTTGACTCTTACACCAAGATGAAAGCTGATAAAACTTAAACCTAGACAGAGCTCCACTTGTAATATGACTCCAGAAGTCCCAAGGATGACATTTATTACCCACTATGAGGTCCTTCCAGTGTGAGACTCCAGCCTCTTTTAGTGGTTGAGCTAGGGCGTCCAAAAGACACTCCGGTGTTCCAGGTGAATCCCACACTGGGGCCCAATCACTATAATATGAAAGTCCCAAGCAGTCTCGATAGTCCGACCATAACTTGGCCGCCATACGCAACGTCTTCAAGCGGACTTTTTAAAAAAATTTAGGGGAGCTGAATTTGTACATGAATCCTAACTCCACTACACCTACTAGCATAGCTTTGAACATGCTGCCTATCAGTGAGTCATCTGGAGTAAGCAGTAACATCCTACAGTTTTTTAATTGGTAGGCCCAACAATACAACTGGAGGTCTGGTAAGCCCATGCCTCCTCGCCTTAATTTGCGCCTACGTTTTTTCCAGGACAGCCTGATCCCTTTACCCGCCCAGATAAAGGAAGATATCTTGCCTGGATTTTAAGAATATCGGCTTTTGCAAATTCTAAGGGGATATTATTAAACAGATAGGTGTATTTCGGGAGGACACACATCTTAATCAGGTTAACCCGACCATAATGGGAGAGTGGGATGTTCTGCCATCTTTTTAATAAAACATCAACCTCTTTTGAGGTAAATAAAATAAAACATCAAACTCTATCTAAGTTAATTTTAGGAATTTGACTAAGGTCCTGAGTTATTATAACTCCAAGGTATCTGAGCTCCCTAGCGAAAATCCCCTCCTGGTCAATGATATTCCATGCCATAATCTCAGTTTTATCGTTGTTTATTTCATAACCCAATAATTTCCCAAAAATCTGGGCTTCAACAAGAAGCTCCGGTAGTGTAGTGTTAACGTTAGAGGATAATAAGATCAAGTCATCCGCGTATAGCGCTAATTTCCTCACAAACCCATTTACTTGAAAGGGAGCGATCTTCTGGTTTAGTCTTAAACTCTGGGCTAAAGGTTCTATATATATATCGAACAAAATGGGGGACAACGGGCAACCCTGCCTGGTACCACGCCCTATTTTAACAACAGGAGAGAGGCTACCATTGACCAAAATCCGTGCCCGGGGGGACTTATATATTTTTTTAAGGACTTCCCTAAAACCGTCGACGAAGCCAAAGATCTTCAGGGTCCTATCCAGGAAATGCCAATTCACGCGGTCAAAGGCTTTGGCTGCGTCGACAGTAATAATTGAAAGAGGAAGACCCTGTAATGAGGCCAAATCGACCGCCCCGATTAAAGTATGTACCAGATCCGACATCTGCCGTCCTGGTAGAAAACCCTTTTGGTCCTCATGAATTATTGGCCCTATGATCTTACAGAGCCGGTTGTTCAAAATCCCAGCAAAGACCTTATAGTCAACATTTAATAATGAAATTGGCCGGTATGACTGGCACTGAGTTGGATCCTTACCGGGCTTCAGAATCAACGCAATAACTGCATCGCTCCAGGAGTCAGGCAGGGGGGATGTACCATCCAAGATCCCATTATACAGTTTCAGCCAGACCGGGATAACCTCCTCCCTCAATATGGAGTAAACCTCAATTGGGATCGCATCAGGGCCTGCCTCTTTCCCTTTCTTAGCTGTGTCTAAAACAGTTAATATCTCACTCCCTGTTATTTCTAGTGTGAGGGTTCCCTGGCTGCCCTCAGTTAATTTTGGAAGCTGTTTCTCTTTGAGCCACCCATCAATGTGTTCCTCTACCACCTGAAGGTCTTCCCGGTATAACTCCTGGAAGAATTGCGCGAAGACTTGTTCTATGTTCCCTTTATCCTCTATGATTTGCGGACCAACTTTAATCTTGCTAATATAGTTGTTAGATCTATCAACCTTACTCTTCATAGCAAGAAGCTTGCCACAACTCTCCCCTTGCTCAAAGTCCCTCAGTTTACTTGCCTCCCATTTTGGGAGTAGGATCTCTTCGGTCTTAAGTCTGAACTTCAGCTGCAACTCTTCAACTCTCTTTATTAAGTTGTCATTTTCCGTTCCGAGAGGACAGTTCGCCTTTAAATCTGCTTCTGCCCCTGCTATCTGTAGTTCTAAGTCGGTCAGTTCTTTCCTCTCGGCCCTAGCCCACCCCGCAACCGCCCCTTTTAGTATCCCTCTCAACCAGGCCTTAAAAGTATCCCAAACCACGTGCAAGGGGGCAGACCCCAAATTGTCCTGAAAGAAGCTAGCTGTTTCGGACTTCAGAAAGCCAGGAGTTGAAGATTGCAGAAGGAATCTCCTATTTAGAGTCCACCTCCTCAGAGTAGGCTCTAGGGGGCGTTCCAGGTTAAAAGCTTTGGCACCATTGTCAGATAAATGTATAGGCTGGTATTCGATTGAGCTGACTTTATCGAGATCTGAATACTCCATAAATATATAATCGATTCTGGAGTAATGAGAATTCTTCTTGCTATAAAAGGAGTATTCCTTACTCTCTTCCATTTTTTTCCGCCATACATCGCAAAGGCTGACATATAATTTAATATAGTCAGAAGATGGGCTTTAACACGTGGAACTGCTACCTGCGTTCGAGGGGAGGACCTATCTAGCTTATTATTTAAAAGCACATTGAAGTCTCCTCCCAAAATCAAAGGAGTCTCATAGTCGGCCAAGGCAAGACAAAGATTGTTCAGAGGCGTTATATCATCCTCGTTAGGTCCTTAGTAACTAGCAAATGTGTATTTAGACTCCTGACATTTGACTTCCGCAATAACCCAGCGCCCTCTATTGTCTACCTGAGACTTAATGAGCTCGACTCCCGAATTCACTTTAAGTATAACAGCAACCCCCTTCGAGCAGCATTGCTGATCTGTGGCTATGATCTTATCAACCCATCTTAATTTTCCAAATAATGCCTTACACTCTGATTGTAGAAGATGGGTCTCCTGGATCATAAGGATCCTAGCTGAACGGTTTTTTAGGTAATGAAGGATCAGGCGCTGTCTTCCTTTAACCCTTAAACCGTTAACATTCCAACTTAGGAATTCAAGATGCCGCTTCCCTCCCCAAGCAGATCTATCCCCCATCATTGTCCTGCCTCCATCCTCTACTGTAACTACTGAAGGTTATTATGTCACATGAAACTGTTGTTACGCTTTAAAAAAAAAAAAATTCCCAATGCTCCCCACCAACAAACGTGAAAACCCTCACTACCCCCCAACGCCCCCAACCCGCCCACGGGAACCCTCCCTGACTACCCATTGACAATAACTATTGCCTTGCGAGCCGGAGCCCTCCAGTCTCCCAAAAAAACCCAATAATAATAGGTGCTGAATTCCCTTAAACTGTAAACTATACGCTAGATTTAGTTTGTGCCAAGAAGCTGTCTACTTCCTCCGGGAACCTAAAATTGTACATCTTGTTAGCCCATACAACTTTTAGGAAGGCAGGAAATCGCAGCTGAACCTGAGCTCCCTGATCCCTTAATGCATCCATCCTCTTACCCAATTCCCATCTTCTATCTTCTGTGACCCGAAAGATATCGGACCGTATTCTAAAGGAGGCATCCTGAACCTGAATAGACTTAAGTTTAAGGGCTGCCCCCAATAATTGCTCCTTAAGAAGGTAGGATTGAATATAAACTAGGATTTTCCTAGGCTTTTTCCGGGTGGGATTCAACTTAAAGGGGTCCCTATGGACTCGCTGGATCTCAGTTTCCCAGACATGGGCTGCAGCGATCTGGGGGAAGGCTTTGGTCAAAATGTCTATAACACAGGCTTTTAAATTATCACCTTCCAGCCCTTCTTTCAGGTCTAAAATCCTGATGTTGTTCCTTCTTGAGATATTTTTTCCAGCCTCTCCAACCTTTCTGTCAGGTCCCGCTCTTTTTCTTTCAATCTAAGCACTTCTTGGTTATTGTCTTTAACCTCTAAGCCCAATTCCCCACTTTATTCTCAAGGGCCTCCATCCGATGCGTCAGTGCCGACAGATTTTCCTCTAAGCTAGTGCAGGTATCTTGGATCTTCTTCTGATTCGTTTCAGAAGTGGAGAAGCGAACCCCAATCTCCACCGATAGCTGCCTTAACATCCCGTGTAACGTGTCTGGGCTTTGTGCTACTAGGACCGGGGACGTATCTCCTGGCTCGTCTAGTTCAACTTGGCTACCAGCCCCTGCCATAGAGGCCACGGTGGTCTCACTTAACAGAGAAAATCGATTAGAGAGAGGAATGGCAGAACTTAACTCCAGGGATTCGCCTGACACTGGCGCAGCCTATTTTGCGGATTTCCCATTACCCTGAGCATTAGCCATGAAGTATGACCTAAGTGAGGGAGTCAATTTAGTAGGGACTTGGTTCTTGTTTTTCTTCCGGCTCTTCACAGGAGTACATTTCCCAGATTTATTGAGGGGTTTCCTATGATTATGATTACGATTTATTACTGAGATGCCCGCAGCTTGACAAGATTGTTCGAGTTGTTGTGCAGAAAATTCTCCTCCTAAAAGGGTACGTGATCTTAATTTGTACCTTTTGCCTAGAGGTACCTCTGATTTATTTGGCTTTGACAGGACCCCCTCAGTAGGCTGATCTCCTTTTTTTTCAAACTGCCCAGATTGCCCAGATTGCTGTGTAGCTAACTCCATAGAGCAAGAGGCGATCTCATTCCTTGATTTAATTGTCTTATTTAGTTTATCACAGCATGTAACTAGGCCCGCCGCTAAATAGCTTTTTTCTGGGGCAACTTTAAACTCAGTGCCTGAATCCAGCTGTAAATGATGTCTGACGGTGGTAAGAGTCTTTGTATCTGAATAGAGTGTATCACGAAAACTGCCCCTACAGTAGTTCGGGCAGGGACTAGATAACTGATCGAGGGAAAGGCACCGAGCACGACGACACTCCGCAAGTGCCCCCGCCGCCCTAAATATCGGAAATACTGGGCCGCCGCACATCCAGAAACCCGCAAGCGGTGATATATCAATTGTAACCCCCCCTGTCTCTTACCGCACCTCACCGGAGCAGCAGCAGCAGCAGACTCAGCCATGGCCTCGCGTCTCCACTGCCTCTCTCCCCCCAGGCTACGGAGAGCTGGAGGCGCCGCTCACTGACTGCGAAGCGACGCCACGTCAGTTCTGACTCCTCCTCGCTCCCCCTCCGATCACACAGGGCAACAGGGAAGACTCGGTACGCCCACGCCGGCAGGGAGGCTCAAGCGAGGGTCCCGACCCGTCCTCAGCCAGCGGGCAGCAACGCAACACCAAGAGGACAAAATACGAAAGAAAGGTATGCACAAACTTTTTAGGAAAACTTCAGGGAATTTTCAGCAGCTGCAACGCATAACAGAGACTAGAGGGCAAACGACCGCGACCGGCTAACTAGCTGGCCGCCATGTTCCCATGTATCCCGACGCGATCCTCTGTCTTCGACTTGGCTCTCGTGAGAAGGCAGTTGTGGCCCCATTTGTAATAAGTTCTTGTGGGGATTCGCCCTAACTGCCAGTTTTATTACTTATGCTGCTATATTATGTGCCTTGCACTTTGTAATAAGTACTTGTGGGGATTTTCCCATCTGCCACTTTTTATTACCTATGTTGCTATATTATAGAAGCTTGAAACTAGAAGTATCGATATACGGTTTAGCGCACTTTAGCACTTGGCTCTTTAAATTTGTTAAATGTATAATTGAAGACACTTGGAGATTAATGCACCACCTTGGTATTGGATTAAGATATGGATATATGTGGGCCGGGGAGGGGGAGCAGGGGATAAAAAGAGGGGGTATGAGAAAATTGTTTTTTTTTCTTTGTCTCACTCTCAAATGAAAAAAGTAAAAAAAAAAAAAAAAAAGGTAACTAGAAGACGACAGAATGTGTGCCGATCTCCTAATGGCCACCAATGTTAAAATTTGTGGAAATACTATTAGGTCTCATTCTTGCACTAGTGATCAGGTCTAAATTACACTTTTTACCCATTATGCTAAGCCGGGCATACAATTAGGAGGAAATAGCAGCATTTATTGTTAAAACAAATATAACAAGCATTGGCAATGCCATTAAGTCTGGCTTTAAAGGAATGTTGCATGGTAATGAGAAGCATTACAAGTAGATAGCATGGGAATGGATATGTATTTGTGTGGAAGAAAAGAACTGTATAATAATTTTGGTGTAGCTTAAAAGGTCAGGTCACAATTGCACTGTAAAGCCAGACCTAAAAATGCATGCAGGTTACTGACTGTCCTCCTCCCATCTGTGCTGCTGCCACAGAAAAACATAATAAATGATCTAGTTATCACAGCCACTTTCACATATGTGCCTCTGAAAGTTTAAGGTTAGGCAGCTGGGTAAATGAAGAAAACAATTACAGCTATGTAAAGGGCAAGCACTTGTTTTTTTTTCTCGAAGCTCACAACTTCTACCCAATCAAAACAAGTACTTCTGGTTCTCAACATGTGGGCGTAGCCAAAGCCCCTCTCCTGGTGATTCTCACAAAATGTTCTGGAGACAGCTGCGCTGTTAAGCCAGACCATTAAAAGTGGACAAAATTAAGCAATCAGAGGTCTATTTCCAATATGGTTATCATAGGAAAAAGAGTAGACATTTGCCTATAGATCCAAGTTGTTAATTCTCCGCCGGTAGCCAGTTATGTGGAATGGTGGTAAGTCGATATTGTTCCAGTCATATAGACTGTTCCCAGATATTAACAATAGATCGAATAAAGTTGCAAATGGTGCTGTTAGAAATAAACAAATCTCTCGCAGTTACTCCTTTTTTGTGATGGCTAAGCATTCTGACGCATTCCCAGGTTTATTTTATCTTAGTGAATCTGGATTCGCCAAAAACCATGGGTGGGTGTGTGTGAACACCCACACTCCACCCATGGAACTCCTTTCTAATGCAGAGTAACGCAAGGCAGTGACTTGCTCTGCCTTGCTGTACTCCAGATTTTCTGTCATGCAGAGCCATGCAAGGTGGCTCTGCCTGGCATAGTAGGGATGACTTAAGGGCTTGCGTTGCCTTGCATCACCATGCATGCTGCCATGGTGATGCAAGCCCTTGATAAATCTGGGCCTTAGTACTTTTGTATGGCATGCAATACTATACAAGCATTGGCAAAGCCAATAGGTCTGGCCTTGGCAAGCTGATGCTTTGATTATTTTTTTTAATGTTTTATAGCAAGCATATGACTCATAAATAAAAAGAAGAAAAAATGAAAACATGCTGCCTTCTAAACGAAGTGGCAATATACTCACAATAAAAATGTTAAGTTAAAAAAATACATTGCATAAAGTTTTAATAAAACACTATGGGTGCTTCCTAGAACACAGGCGTACACAGAAAAGATATCAAAACCCTTTTTAATTCTAATAGACATCACAGGAAACTGGTACTTATTGCTGCAAACAAAAGTTATTATTGACTTTGAATTACTGTAACCTGAAGACATAGGGCTTGATGTAGAGTGTGGCGGATGGGTTACTCTGTTACAACTTGACAGATTTCCCAGTTTCCTTACTACAGGTGCATTATAGCCTATGGTGCTTGCAAAAATGAGGAAAGGATATCCATGCCAACCCCATATCGCTCATGGCCTTCAACCATGCACAGCGTGGGGTGGGCTGGAAGAGTTGGTCAGCGGCGAGGCCCTTCATGGAACCCCCGTGAGCAGTTCCACATGGCTCGCAGGGGACAGCTGGGAGTGCTTAAAAAATGCAGTAATTTCTCCTTGGGCATGGATTTAATGACCCAGGAGACTTACTGTTTTTTTTAAATTTGATGGGGGCTGCTTCATTCTCTGCAACATTAAATGTTTGGTGATTCCCTGCCTCCTCTAGGGACACTGCACGCATGAAAATATTGTATATTAAAATTGTATTTTAAAATGCTCTAGGGCATTATGGAAACACAAGGAGATGATGGGCAGAGCGCTGAAAGTTTTCAGACACTCACCCCTAGTCACAGATCTGGGTTAAATCCATCATCGTTCTTTAGCTCACTTCGCCACCCCAGTTCAGACCCAGCCATATGCAAATCAGTCTTGACCCTGTGCCTCATGGGAACAGTCCAGCCCGAACTGCCAAGCCAAGTCTTCTCTGGACCGGAAACAAGCATCCTGGGACCGGTTTCGGGGTAACACCCCTCATCAGCCAGGCTAGCTTGAATCCAGTAGCAAAGTGAGCAAGAGACCTCCGTCTGGGCATACCCTGCCAACTAAGGGCGAACAAAGCAAACACAAGGAGATGATGGGCAGAGCGCTGAAAGTTTTCAGACACTCACCCCTAGTCACAGATCTGGGTTTATGGGGCATCCTTCATAGGAGCAGAGAATAATAAATGAGCAGCTCTTGATGCTCAGTTATTATAAAACAAATTGTTTTTAATTTAGTATGGGTTCCCGGTGCCCATCCTTGATACCCATATGCTTTTTATAAGGGGAAGGGGGAGTGTGGTCCCCATCCCCGAGCCTTTGCAGGTCCCGGGGACCCCATCCCTCAGCTGTTTTCTTTTATTAAGGTGAGGGGGAGCAGCCCCCCTACAGCCTCTATGGGCCCTGGGGGCCCCATCCACAAGCTGATTTTCCTTTTAAATTGGGAAGAAGGGTGTAGAACCCCTTCCTGTGCTAGCACAGGATCCATCCCCCAGGGCCTTTTTTGTTATTAAGGGAGGAGGTGCATGGCCCCTGTCCCCAAATCACTATGGACCCCAGAGACCCCATCCTTTGGGGCTTTTTTTATTTGGGAAGGGCAGTACGTGGCCCCTATCAATGAGCCTTTATGGCCCCAGGGACCCCGTCCCACAGAGCCTTAGGTGGGTGCAGACACTAGGTTGAGAGCCGATAGGAGAGCCCCAGGCATTGCTCCTGCCCGGCAGGAGCAGGAACTTTTCACTGCTCTCTCCAGATAGGAGAAATCTGAATGTCTTTGCCCGCAATAGTGCGGGCAGGGGAACAAATGTCTGCTCGGACCCGGCAGGAGTATTTTTTTTAGATCACGCCAGGTGGAAGCAGGCAAGTTTCCCGCCCTGTGCTCTTGCAGGCAGGGAAATTGTGTCCAAAGTGTGGGCTCCTCAGCACACCACTGTGGAGCTGGTCCCGGGCGATGGTGTAACCTGGGGCCTTTCAAGGCTCAAAGAAATGAATGAAATTAAATGAAAAAAACATTTATAAAGCGCATAGCTACCCTGAGGCATCCCAGCGCTGACGTCAGATGCGGACAGAGAAGGCATATAATTAAGTGGAATTTTGGAAAAACCAGGTTTTGAGGAGTTTCCGGAAGGGCATCAGGTAGGGCTCCCCCGTATGTGGGGAGGGAGAGCGTTCCATAATTTAGCAGAATTGCAAGAGAAGGAACGCCTGCCACTTCTAGCTCTCTTTATTTTTGGGAGCATGGCAAGAGAGAGGGAAGCCGAACGGAGGTTTCTGCTTGGGCAGTAGAGGGTGATCATAGATCGACTGATTGTCGGTCCATTCCCCCAGAAGGACTTATGTGTGATACACATAGCCTTAAATTTGACTCTCTCCGTGATAGGCAACCAGTGAAGGCTCTTCAGTGCTGGCTTCGCAGATTGCCGGTAGGGGATCTGGAGGAGCAGGCGAGCTGCACAGTTTTGAAGGATCTGGAACTCGGAAATTGTGGCTTGGGGAGCTCTTAAATAAAGGGTGTTCCCATAGTCCAGGCGAGATAAAACAAGAGCCTGGACCATTATCCTTCTTGCCTGGAATGGGCAGAGAGGGAGTATTTTGCCGAGCATCCTCAGTATGCCATTGCACGTGGCCGTTAATTTTGCCGCCTGATAATCAAAGTTCAGAGAGCGATCCAGCCATATGCCCAAGCTTTTAATCTGGTTCTTTGGTTCCGGAGCAGGGCCAAGACAGTTAGGCCAAAGCAGCTCTGAGTTGAAAATTGGCGAGTTGCCGAGGAGCATAAGCTCCGTCTTGTCTTCATTGAGTTTTAGGCAAGAGAGCTCCATCCATTTGGCTACCTCCTCTAGGCAACGGCCTAGGCCGCCGGATGACTTTTCGGGATGGTTTAAGGCCACCACGAGCTGTGTGTCATCGGCGTAGGTAACGATTTTTATGCCAAATAGACGGACTATCTCTGCCAATGAACTCATGTAGACATTAAACAGTGTGGGGCTCAGGGAGGATCCCTGAGGCACACCCCAGCTAAGGGACATGCGTTTAGAGATAATATCTCCTTCAAAGACCTGAAAGGACCTGCCTTCTAAGAAGGACTGCATCTATGTGATGTCACCCCCCGTCACCCCAAGACTCCTAAGTCTATGGGTCAGCGTGTTATAGTTAACGGTGTCAAATGCAGCGCTGAGGTCCAGGAGGATGATTGCCACCGTACCACCTTGATCCAGAATTCTCCTGGACTCCTCAGTCACTGCTAAAAGAGCGGTTTCAGTCCCATGTTGGGGACGGAACCCTGTCTGCGAAGGGTGAAGTAGCTTGTTGGATTCTAAAACCCTGATAAGACTGTGTTGACGTGCCTCTCCAGGATTTTACTAAGCATGGGGAGGAGGGAGATAGGGCGATAGTTCCCCAGATTATCCTGGTCAAGATTGGGTTTTTTAAGAAGAGCTTTCACCATTGCACATTTCCATGCCGGGGGAACCACTCCAGTGGAGATGGAAGCATTGACCAATTCGAGAATTACTGGGAGAATGTTTCCAGCAACTGAGGTCAGAGCATGAGGAGGGTCGGGGTCCCTAGGGGAGCCTGATTTAACACGAGCTGTGATGGCTTCTAATGTTTTAAGGTCCAACAGAGGGATTTGTTCCAGCACTGCTTGGGTACAATGGGATGAGACGGTGGTAGAAGCCAGGTCTTTATGACTGTCTGTAGGAGAGAAGGTTGTATATATGTTTTGGATTTTCTCGTGGAAAAACTCTGCCAGATTATTGCAACGGGCAAGGGCACCATCCGTGATTATTTGTTGAGGGGGCATTTTTAAAAGAGTTTTGGCGGTACGGAACATTTCCCTAGGGGAGTTAGATGCTAGATTAATTTTGTCCTCAAAATAGGAAGCTTGTGCTGATTTAATTCCGGCTTGATAGATTTTAATTGCCTCCCTATAATTTAGTTTACTAGATTCCGCATAGTCCCTTCTCCATTTTCTCTCCAATTTTTTGCAGATTTGTTTGAGTTCCCGTAACTTCGGGGAGTACCATGGAGAGATCCTTGGCCTGCTTTTTTTATAAGTGGATTTTTTGGGAAGAACATCTTCTAGAGAACTTTCGATCCAATTGTTAAATTTATCATTGGCCGAAATAGGGTTCGGATCGCTAGCTGGCATAGTGGCTTCAAGAAATGAGATCCATTGTTCTAGGGGAAGCTTAGACCAGTTGCGTTCCTTGCTGCCAACTAAGCTAAAAGAGGAAATAGGACCTGTGATATCCCATGACAGAGGGATCAGAAAGTGGTCTGACCATGGCAGCGGTGATGGGGCTCCTACTGAGAGTTACTCACTATTACTGAAAATGGGATCAAGTAGGTGTCCCTTGACGTGGGTCGGTCCAGAAACTCTCTGAAGCGCGGAGAGATTCCTAATCATCTCAGACACGGTCGAGTCCAAGGGATTGTCTAGATGTAGGTTGAGATCACCTAGCACCGTGAAGTTGGAGGGAGAGCTGGCTAGGTTAGCAATGGTTTCAGGGAGAGCCTTAAGAAATTGTCCATAATCCCCAGGTGGCCAGTATATTAATAGGCCTGAGAAAGTGAGGGTGGGTGAAAAGCCTATAGAAAAGGAAAAGTTCTCGCAGTCCGGTAAAGGGTCGGCGGTGATGCGACAATTAAACAGATCTTTAAAAATTATTGCTATGCCCCCACCTCTGCCATTCTTACGATCCAACCATTGTATAAGATCGGCATGAGGGAGGGATTGTGCGAGGACTGGGTCGGACTCGTTGTTGAGCCAAGTTTCCGTTAGGAAGAGAGCATCTGGGCGTTCCACCTCTAATAACATAGAGATTTCAGTGGCATGTTTAGGGAATGATCTACAATTCAATAGTAGCATCTTTAGAGAGGATTGCTTTTTGGCGGGTATCTGGACTTCAGGAGAAGGACAAAATTTTAAAAGCACAGTGGGGACAGTTAGTGTTATCTTCCGAAGGAAGCATTGAGTGTAAACAGTTGCCTGTTGCCTTTACTCTGAGATGGTGGAGAAATTGGGGGGTGTAAGAGTTTGTAGTTGAAGGAGCACGGACAGGAGTTGTGGCCCCTGGCCCCGGCCGGACGTGGACGGGTGCAGATGGGCTTGCCTTTAGCGCGCCTTCGATGCGCCAGCAGCGCGCCCGCGGCGCATCGTGGCTGGCATTTGTTTAAATAGGTTGAGCAGCTGAACTGCTAACCGTGTGACTCCGCCCCACCGCCTCCTGCCCGGAAGTGAGATGAGTTGTTGCCGTATACTCCCTCCACGCAATTGGGACAGCCCATGGTGGACCAGGGAGCAGAGCGGTTTGTGTTGCGGGTTAAAGGAGTGCCAGGTAAGGGAACAAAGTGCTAGTGCTGAGCAGTATTTCGTCTGAAGTTTTAAAAAGAATTTTTAAAAGAGTTCACAGTTAAGAGCAAGTAAAAACACTTAAAATTGCCTTACTTCGATCGCGCGTCTGGGACTACATGCCCATTCCCCTTCAAACGTATGTATCGGCCAGAGGGAAAGGGGTCCTCAGGGCCTTTGCTGGCCCAGGGAGGGGGCACACAGTCCACCCCATTAAATATATGAGCTGGCTGCAGGGGATGGTGTCCCTGGGACCCTTGCAGGCTCGCAGAGGGGGGCTGCACCACTCTACCCCTTTAACTTTAAATCAGCCCTGAAGGATGGGTTTCCCAGGGCCTTAGTGAGGCTCTGGGCGGGGGTACACATGCCCCCTCCCCTTTAATTTATGCACAATCCCAGGGGATGGGGTTCCAAGGGCCTCTTAGAGATTGAGCATGGTGGGCTGCATGCCCCCCCTCACCTTTAATATGTTTTACCCCACCTCACAGGCCCTGGCCAGCTC
The DNA here is from genome assembly GCA_963921515.1 of Calotriton arnoldi. Taxonomy (NCBI): domain Eukaryota; kingdom Metazoa; phylum Chordata; class Amphibia; order Caudata; family Salamandridae; genus Calotriton; species Calotriton arnoldi. The sequence continues at coordinate 642,471 of CAWUFW010005504.1, read as the reverse complement.
CAGGGGGTTTATAATTTTAAAAGCCCAAAACTGCTTCTGAAATTTGCAGCAGATTTGCAGTTCCATCGTAAATGTGTGGCAACATTTTAAAAAAAAATGGTTTTAGGGTGGGAGCCCCTCTATGACTATACCCTGCCCTGTTATATCGTTTTTTTTTTATTCCAGTACTCAGGACTGAGTGGTGAGCCCTAAGATAGCTGCTGCCACATCGTTATAGATGTGGTGGCAGCCAATCAGATCTCCTCTGGAGATCTGTCGGCTCTGCGGGTCCTCCGTGGCGTAAAATATAAAAATGTTGTCTTAATTGCTCAAAACTACTGAACAGAGTTACACCAAATCATAAAAAACACACCTTCTGGGACAAGATCTAGCTTTGTGCCAAATTTGGTGTAATTCTGTTTAGCGGTTTTTGCAGCATGGCCATTCAATTTTTGTATCGAAAACTTAATAGGGAAAATGCATTTTGGGACCCTGTCTTTTTTGGCTCCTATTTGATGGATCACCCCAAAACTTTCCATGAAGCAGCTGAGGTGGAGATATGTCAAACAGCCTTAAAATTATAAGCAAACTTAAAAATGCAATTGCCAATAGGTTATATATATATATATATGTGATCAAGATCGCGTGCCTGCGATCGAAACGCATCATGGCGGGCATTTGCCTGTTTTAACACGGAGGTCTATGGAATAATTAAAGCACTATTGAACAAACAACCCTAAAGTCTCGGCGTATTGTGGTCCGTACCTGGATGGTCCCATTGTGTGAAGAAGATGGGCCAGATTTGTGCAATATATATATATATATTACCTACTGGCAGTCGCCAGTAGGTAGTTATAGTTAGAACCTTGTTTCTATTCAAAAAGCGTTTTTTTTTTTTTGCCAATATCTTTGGTGCCGTTTGACGAATCTTCGCAAAATTTTCAAAACTAATGGGGCGCTCCAGTCAGCTCCTGTCTTGAACGTTTCGGGGTGATTCGTCAAGCGGGGGCCGAGAAAAAAGGGAGGTCCCAAAACACGTTTTCCACATGTTAATTTCCATAGGAAACTTTAGACAAGGCTACAGCTCGAACTGCTGAACGGAATTACACCAAATTTGGCAAAAAGGTAGCTGTTGGTTCAGAAAGCGCCCTTTTTTTAAATGGTGTAAATCCGTTCAGTATTTTTAAATATTAAAGGAAAAAGAAATGTATACATCTGGGGGAGCCTAACCACACATCTCATCGTGAGATCTGATTGGCTGTCAGCACTTCATCCAAGAAGTGTTAGCAGCCATCCTGGGACCAATATACATGATAGCACCCCATTAAAATGCATTTGAGTGAATGGAAGGTTTCGAGGGTCACCAAAAGGAGAACGTATAAAGGGTGATAAGACTTTAGTTACATTATAAATCATTTGTTGATGGTACCATACTAATTTTAGGAATTGCGGTATGTTCTAAGGTGATTTTAACATTTTACCCTGTGAAAAAGCCTTCTGCTGGGATATCATGAATCATGTTTGAGAGAAAACTATTTTCTCATACTTTTCCCATAGAGGTTTGGAAGGTGATCTAGAAGCTAAAATGAGAGCATATTTTCTGTAAATTCACATTATCTTTCTCAGTCATGTGAGAATGAAGTCTGACATTCTCAGTAAAACATGTACATCCAACAAGGGCAGAGACTGTCAGTTGACTCTATAGCAGGACCGGAGGCTTCAGATTATGCTTTCTCAATTTCTTTACTGACTCACAGCAGCCAATGAAAACACAGTAACATTAATAAAAAACTTCATTTCCCATGAGGCTTTGAACCACGCCTCCTCTAACAACCAATAGTAACACATTACATTCCCAAAAAAAATGAAGCACCATCTTGGCTTCCTCTTTCTTTGCTGCTCCGCAGTCAAGATAAGTACCTCATTATTTTGTTCCTATGCGACTCGTGTTTCATTGATGTTTATGTGCTTATATTGCATTTTGATGCTGATCATTGAATGTTGATTTGTATATACTTCTTATATGCCCGTAGCGCAGAGTCGCGCGCGCACTTTCAATTATATATTTAGATTGTTCCCAGCGCGTGTTGCGCTGTTTTAGCCTGCTCGTTCTGTGTTTATTTATTTCCCACCTACCGCTTCCGACTCGCGGGGTGAGTCATGCGGCTTTTACTCAGAGCGCGCTGCCGGGGATTGCCCCCCCCTCGAGGGAGCGAGGCACACGCTAGGACCCGACTGGGATCCCTGCATGCGTCTCGGGAGCCTGCACGCGTCAGTGCACGCGTGCGGCCCCGATCCTCAATGCTGGTTGTGACGCCTTCTCCCGGGCTGAATTAGGGAGCTCCACGCGGCAAGCAGAAAGCGGAACCGGTACCGGGCCTGATTTTGGCAGCGTTTATCACGCACACTATTGCAAACTTGAGGATTTAACCCTTGCAAGCCCAGAAGTGGCATAATATAATTTTTGGAGACCCTGAGACAGATTAGGCAGTCAGGGTTTTACACCCTCCGTTAGTCCTATCGGCCAAGGATATATTTGGTACCTTTTTGGCCCCCTCTGCTCCAGCTTTGCTCCCAACCGACGCCCCTGTTCTGGAGAACTGGTGGGCTGTATAATTGAGCTTCCCTCTGGGGACCTGAGATCTCTCTACTCTTAAGAGCTGAAATGTCAGACTGCGAAGTCTACGAGGAGGAGGTGGCTGCGTGTGATGACCCTGATGGTGGAGGGTACTGTTATGATGAGTCTATGGAGGATATTATTGATAAAAGACTGGACGCTAAGCTAGACAAGGTCCTTTCCTCCGCCCTCTTACCTATTTCCTAACGTTTAGAACAACTGGTTGCAGGTAACCCTATTCCCTCTGGTAGCCCTACCCCTGCCCCCTCCCCACCCCCGAGCCAGCTGGACTTCCCTGGCCTCACGTCAAGGTGTATTCCTCTCTATATAAATCCAAAGAGCAGACCCGGGACGATAACCCTCCTGCCCCCCCGAGCACTGTCCCTGACACCACCACTGACGCAGGCACAGACACCGACTCCTCTCAGGAATCCAAGCCTTGTAAATGCGTCAAGAAGCACAAACACTCTTCCTCGCCCGTCCACCCCTCACCCTTTTCTTTTGATCCTTCCGACATGGTCCACCCCCGCTCCGCTGACTGGGTTCCCTCCCTGGCGGTAGCGGAATACATGCAAAATCACCTTCGGAAAAGTTTTGACAAAGAGGTTAGAGCCCGCCTGAAATCAGAATGTCCCCGTCCGGACCTGGCGCATAAAGTGGCAGTTACCCCTGACATAGATTCTTCCATGACCACTTTTCTGAAAAAATACAAGAAAGACCCTAAGAAGGGCATAGATCGCGCTCTTCGGGCGTGTCAGGACAAGGTGTTGGATGTCGCAGGTCATCTTGCGAAAATCCTTGAACTAGCCCTACAGGCACAAGAGACTGGAGCTGCCATTCACCCGGAGGTCCTAGCTGGGTGGACCCAGAGGGCGATTTGCCTCCTTGGCAATGCCAACTGCGCCCTCTCTTCAGAGTGATGTAAGTCCGTCCTGTTGCACATTGATCCACAACTCGTGGAGTTGGCGGCGGCTGAACCGGGCCCTTTGGCTGAAGGGCAACTTTTTGGCAAATGCTTTGTCAAGGACATTGCCAAATTTGTCAGTACTTTCGCTTCCTTGGATAAATCCCAGTCTTCACTTAAAAGGGTCTTCCATCAGGTCTCAGGTAGGGCCGGCCATGGCAGAGGACGATCGACCGGCCGCTACGTCAACCCCAGTTCTCAGCGAGGTTTCGCCCCTCGACGCAGAGGGTATACCCAAGTGCCTGACCAGGCAGGCTTCTACCCTTCAAGATCCTGTGGCTTCCGGGGAAGATTCAACAGAGGCGTCAACAGGGGTTACAAAAACTTTGATGCCCAGTCATCTGGTAAGTCCCCAATTGTTTCCTATGATCCTCCTCGGGGGCAGATTGATACATTTTCAAATGAATTGGACACGTCTGACCGCAGATGCGTGGGTTCTCCACACGGTCCAAGGCTATCAGATAGAGATCTTAGACTCCCCATGTCAGATGACTCCTCCGTGTCCTCTCCTTTTTTCCCTACAAGAGCAAGCTTTTATAGATTCCGAGCTGCAAGAGCTTTTGATCAAGCAAGCCATTGCCGCAGGACCCTTCATTCCCGGAGGGTTCTGCAGCAACGTTTTCTTGGTACAAAAGAAGGGAGGAGGCCAGAGATTAGTTCTAAATCTCAGAGAGTTCAACCCCTTTGTGGTTTACAGGCATTTCAAGATGGAAGGGATCCATCTACTGAGAGATCTTCTGTTGGAACAGGATTGGATGGTCAGACTAGATCTGAAAGATGCCTATCTCACGGTTCCCATTTGCCCTTCTCATCAGAAATTCCTGCAGTTCTCCTGGAAAGGGCAATGGTACCGATACCACTCACTTCCATTCGGCCTGTCCTCAGCGCCTTGGGTATTCACCAAACTGCTAAAACCAGTGGTAACACGCTTGCGAGAAATGGGAGTACGGTTGATAGTCTATCTCGACGATATGCTGATCCTAGCTCAGGATCAGGACCTTCTTCTCATTCACTTGGAATGGGCGATGTCATTACTACAGGAGTTAGGTTTTGTGATAAATATAAAAAAATCCATGATTATTCCGAATCAACAGATAAAGTTCCTGGGGTTTCAGATAAACTCAGTCTCAGCCCAGATGCTTCTGCCCATGACGAAAATCAGATCCATCAAGAGAGAGATAACTTCGACTCTGTCCAAACAGATGATCTCGTTAAGAGTCTTGGCGAGGATTGTGGGCCTTCTGGCGTCCTCTATCCAGGCCATCTTTCCAGGTCCCCTCCATTACAGGGCCTTGCAACGCCTAAAGATTTACTATCTTCAAAAAAGGTTTTCCTACGACCATCTGATTCCGCTGTCCCCAGATGCTCGAGAGGAACTTCTGTGGTGGTTGGAACACATGGCGGCCTGGAACGGAAGAGCTATTTTTGGCGCCTCCCCGGACGTCATAATAGAGTCCGACGCCAGCCGATGGGGTTGGGGCGCTTGATGTGGGGACTTTGCCACCGGCAGACGTTGGTCCGCCGACGAGTTAAAGTTGCACATCAATTGCCTGGAATTACTAGCGGGTTCATTTGCCATAAAGTCGATCTCTCCGCTGAAGAGCAATTGTTGCATCCTTCTTCGGATGGACAATATGTCAGCGGTACGTTACATCAATCGCCTCGGTGGGACGAGATCCCGAATGCTAGCCAACATTGTGAAAGAATTTTGGCATTTCTGCCTGGATCGCAAGATCAGTGTGGTGGCGGAATATCTGCCTGGCAAACTCAATCAGGTAGCGGACTGGAACTCCAGGTTCCTGAGAGATTACAGCGATTGGAGGCTTCACCCCTCCTTGTTTGCAGGGTATACGAGGCCCTTGTCTGATAGACCTCTTTGCCTCTCGCCTCAACGCTCATCTCCCCCTCTTCTTCAGTTGGAGGCCGGACCCGATGGCGAAGGGAACGGATGCGTTCCTTCAACATTGGGGACCGCAGAGGAACTATGCCTTTCCGCCCTTTGCTCTGATCCCGAGAGTGGCGGCTCACATTCGCCGACAGGGGGCATCAGTAGTGTTGATCACACCCTTGTGGAAGACTCAGTCTTGGTTTCCGACACTATTGGAGTTATAGGTGGACTTACCTTTTCAGCTCCCGGTATTTCCGATGCTTCTCCAGGACCCAGTGGGAGCTTCGCATCCGCTGGTCCTGCAGAACCAACTGTCCCTCATGGTCTGGACGCTCTCAGGCGACACGAGCGAATTGAGGGCCTTTCAACGGTGGCTGCCGAGTTTATACATCAAGCTTGGGCTCCATCCACCCGCAAGCGGTATTCAGCTTCATGGAAACGATGGATGGGTTGGTGCCTTCAACGGCAGGTGGATCCCGTGGGATCAGATATAAAGGAAGTATTACATTTCTTGTCAGAATGTGCAGAATCTGGTCTTTCCTATAGGTCTGTGAATAACTTTAGGTCAGCTCTTTCCGCTGGACATAATCCCATTGATGGTAAACCTGTGGGGATGCACCCCCTGGTGTGTAAATTACTCAAGGGCATTAGGGTGGCTAGACCGCCACGACCTCGTTATACTACGTTGTGCGATGTTTCTAAGGTATTAGCTTTGTTAGAATCTTGGCCAGAGAATAAGGATTTATCATTAAAACAGTTGTCGGCCAAGCTCACAATGCTCTTGTGCCTGATTTCCTGTCGCAGGGTTTCGGATGTACGTGCTTTAGATTTGGCAGGAAGGATGTTCTCTCCACAGGGTGTTTCTTTCATCATCTCGAGATGAACCAAGACCATGTCACGTTCAGTGGAGTATCCTGCTTTTCCACACAATGCTAAATTATGTGTTTTACAATGTTTGAAAACTTATGAAGAACGTACTCTAGCACATAGGACTGATCCCTTGGGTCAATTGTTGATAGCAATCCAAAAGCCCTTCCGACCTGTTTCTGCGGCCACCTTGGAGCGTTGGGTAAAATGGGTGATGTCAGAATCAGGGATTGACATTTCTGTGTATGGTGCTCATTCTGCCAGAGGCGCAATGGCCTCTAAAGCATATGGGGCAGATTTACAAGCCCCTTGCGCCACTTTTGCGTCACTTTTAACATGGGAAAAGTGACGCAAAAGTGGCGCAAGGGGCTTGTAAATCTGCCCCTATATTTTGGGATCCAGATTGGAAGACATCCTTAAGGCGGCTGATTGGTCTTCAGATTCAATGTTTAAAATGTTTTATTACAAACCTATTACGCATGTTTCTTCTGTAGTTGTTGGTGAGCTTTGAACCAGCATAATCTGAAGCCTCTGGTCCTGCTATAGAATACAACATTTTCCAGCTATCGCGACAAGAATTTTAGATTCTATTAAGGACACGGAGGCGAGGATTATCCCAACCGATGCGACATGTATGATGTCAACTGTCACGTTGCAAGATATATCTTTAAACATGTTATTCCCACCCTGAAATGTTGAACCTTTTGGGTTCCTTATTTTTCATGATTGTTTCTGTTTTCAGGAACCGACTCTAAACAGAATTAATGCCCTGCTGTTCCTTGGCATGGATCACCTCGTTGTTGGAGGATGACTAGTGTACCCAGGATCCTTGGATCGTGTTCTCCATTGAGAACGGCTCCTGTTGTCAGTACTCTCTGTTGAGAGTCAGGACTGTTACTTGTTTTTTCGGACATTTAAGGACTGGTTTGCAAAGAAAGAGGAAGCCAAGATGGTGCCTCACTATTTTGTGGCATGTAATGTGTTACTATTGGTTGTTAGAGGAGGCGTGGTTCAAAGCCTCATGGGAAATGAAGTTTTTTATTAATGTTACTGTGTTTTCATTGGCTGCTGTGAGTCAGTAAAGAAATTGAGAAAGCATAATCCTCGCCTCCGTGTCCTTAATAGAATCTAAAATTCTTGTCGAGATAGCTGGAAAATGTTGTATTCCTTTGTGTTCTACTGCAGCTTCCATAGTGTTCTATAGAACAACTAGAGCGCTAACAGTCTTACTTATGACAAACGTATGTCAAACCTGAAGCCATCTTGATTGGAATAAAGTGGTAACACTTAAAACATTTAATTTAAAAAGGAACGAAATGAGGGGGTTCATTTTGCCATAGAAATTATGATTAGTGCTGCAGAAAGAAAAATTAGGGCACATTTTGAGTGACTTCTCAAATCCTCTTCTATTTCATTAAAAAATTCTGACATGCAGACTGAAACATGCACTTTCAATACCAGCAGCAGACGTCCCTGGTGAGCAGTAGTTTTACTACAGTGATCTAATGAGCAACTAGAGTGCTAACATTCTGAATTTATGGCAAATGTGTGACACATCTGGAGGCCTTCTTGATGGAATCAAAGTAAAAAACTGAAAGTATTTACTACTGAGGAGACTGCAGTAAATGAGGAAATTAGGAAACTTCATAACAAATAAGTCTCCCAAGATGGTCACCAGAGACAAAAGAGCCCAAATGTAGCACAAATATCACCCAGATGTAGCCCACGTATAGCCCAATGACAGAATGTCCCAGAGTGTTCTAAAGAACAACTAGAGCGCTAACAGTCTTACTTATGAAAAAATTATGGCACACCTGAAGCCATCTTGATTGGAATAAACTGGTAACACTTAAAACATTTAATTTAAAAAGGAACAATCTGAGGGGGTTCATTTTGCCATAGAAATTATGATTAGTGCTGAAGAAAGAAAATTAGGGCACCTTTTGAGTGACTTCTCAAATCCTCTTCTATTTCATTAAAAAATTCTGACATGCAGATTGAAACATGCACTATCAATACCAGCAGCAGACTTCCCTAGTGAGCAGTAGCTTTACTACAGTGATCTAATGAGCAATTAGAGTGCTAACATTCAGAATTTATGGCGAATGTGTGACACATCTGAATGCCTCCTTGATGGAATCAAAGTAAAAAACTGAAAGCATTTCCTACTGAGGAGACTGCAGTAAATGAGGAAATGAGGAAACTTCATAACAAATAAATCTCCCAAGATGGCCACCAGAGACAAAAGCGCCCAAATGTAGCACAAATATCACCCAGATGTAGCACACGTATAGCCCAATGACAGAAGTGTGCAAAACACTTTTTATTTTTTGTTTTTTTGCAGTTTTATATAGTGCAGACTGGTCAGGTATTGGAGTGCTTTACATGAGCATTGGTTACATCACACAAGGACAAATTCATGTTGGTTGTAGACATGGGGAGATTAAGTGATTTGACCAGAATCACAGAATGTCGAGCTGAAGCAGAAACTCCAACCTCGTTCCCCAGTTGCAAAGTCTGCAGCTCTGGAAGTAATACCACATCCTCTCCCCTAAGTGCAACATTTAATCAAGTGGTCAACTAGATAAAAAAACATAAAGATAACAAATAATTTAAAAGTGCTTTGTCGCTATTTGAAAACTCAGAAAATATGTCCTTATTTTAGTTTTTTAGAACACTAACCATAATTTTGATGCAAATAAGACCCTCTTATTTCTGTAATTTCTAAAGGAAATGCTCTAGGTATTACAGTTTTGATTACATCAAGATGACGTCAGGCGTGCCACACTTTTGTAATAAATATAGAATGTTAGCAATCTAGTTGTTCATTAGGATACTGTTGAGAGGCAGAGGCCAGGGGCATGGACTCAGAAAATTGAAGGCAGGTAGGAGGGTGCAGAGGCAACAATTTGACCACACTGGGCAGGCAGGAAGGGCAGTGGCAGCACAACAGACTATGGAGGGCAGTGGAAAGGGAGGAAGGGGCAACAAACCAACAATGCAGGACAGGCAAGAGAGGCTGTGGCAATATAATAGACCATTGTGGGCAGAAGGAAGAGGCAGTGGTAGTACAACCATACATGCCAACAGATCCGATTCAGCCAGGAAACGCCCAATGTTTTTAAGCCCAAATGGGCTTTATTTGATCTGTCTCCTGTCTACAATCTCCTCTTTTTCAATGTAAGTCAATGGGGGAAATCAATACCCCAGTTTTTTTTTCAAAATCTCCCTCTTACCAAGTTCAAAATGTTAGCAAGTATGGTACATTGGATCATGGAAGGCAGGAGGAATTGGGGTAGGGACATGGACTCGGATAACAGAGGACAGGAGGGACATGGACAGGTGCACCAAACTGACCTTACAGGGCAGGCATCAGGGTTTGCAGCAGCACAATACACCACACAGGGCATGCGGGACGGGAGTGCAGCACAACAATCCATGGAAAGCAATAGGGAGGGGACAGGACCATGCACATGGACAACAGAGAACAGAGGGGAAAGAGGCAATGGCAGCTAGCTGACCATAATGGACAGACAGGAGAGAAAGCTGCAGCATAACGGACCATAAAGGGCAGGAGGTAGGGATCAGGGGCATTTCAATGGAACAGACAAGCCAGGAGGGAGGGAATAGGGGTCTGCACATGGAAAACAGAGGGCAGGGGGCAAGGGGGCAGGGCAGGAGCAGCCAGCTGACAATGGAGGTCAGGCAGGATGGGCACTAGAAGCAAGACACACCATGGAGAGCAACAGTGAGACTATAATGGCATACACACAGACCATGGAGGGAAGGTGGGAGGGGCTCAGGGGCAGCTAGCTGACCACACAGGGAAGGTGGGAGGGGCCTTGGCAGCACAGAAGACCATGCATGGCAAGCGGGAGTGTTAGTGGCAGCACAATGGCCATGATGGGCGAGAAGGAGGGGGCAGGTGCATGCAGAAAGGACCCTGGAGCATAGAAGGGAGGGGTAGGAGCTGGGCACAGACAAGAGAGTTCAGGGGAAGGGGCCTCACAACAGACCACGCGGGGCAGGCAGGAGGAGCAGTTGCAGCACAACAGACCAGGGAGGGCAGAAGGGTGTGGCAGTAAAATGGACCATGGAGGACAGGAGGAAGGGGATAGGGGCATGGAACGTGGACAGGCAGGGTGGAGGTGGCAGGGTCAGGTTACAGTCATCTGACAATGCTAGGCAGGTGGGAGGGGAGTGGAAGCTCAACAGAACACTCAGAGTAGATAGGAGGGGCAGGTCCATGGAACATGGTGGGCAAAAAGGATGGAGCAGGGGCATGCACACAGACATTGGAGGGCAGGGGGAAGGAGAGTAGGGGCAGCAAGCTAAGCACAGAGGCTAAGCAGGAGGTCAATGATGGGGCATAGAATTGGGCAATGGAGGGCAAGAGGAGTGGACTGGGATATCATGCTAAATGGAGGGCAGTGGCAGCACATCAGACCATGCATGGCAGGAGGGAGAAGGCTAGTGCATGGATTCAGACAACAGAGGATAGGGAGGAGGTGGATGGGGCAGCAAGCTAACTGTTCAGAGAAGGCGGGAAGGCCAGTGGCAGAACATCGGCCACACAGGGCTGTAATGAGGGAGCAGGGGCATGGACTTGGACAATGGATGGCAAGGAGGAGGGGAGGCAGGAGCAGCAAGCTTGGGTGGGGGCAGCACAATGCCAGGCCAGGCCCTGCTTCCAACCCCCACCATCCATTGTGATAGGCATCTTACTTAACGTTAAAAAAAACCTAGAAATTCGCTGAAAAAAACAAAGATTGCAGGGACGCTATAGTTAGACTCAGATTTCACTCGTACAAAACCAGTGAAATTCAGCAGTTATAGTTGCCTGAGCTAACTATAACTTACACCCCCGTAATGCACTGCTTATGACCTCAGACATTACATCATTCATGTCATGGTCAGTGACATCACTCATGACATCACTCATGACATCTCAAATGAGCTGTGAATGGAATGGAACTATAATCGCTAGAACTTTATTTATGGATAGTGTGTGTATATTTACACCCCTTTTTTTTTCTTTTCTTTCGTGTAAGAACCATTATAATACGCAACGTGCCCAAATCAATATGGCCGATAGCCTTTCACTTTAAAGTAATGTGTAGTCCATTGTTTATGTTGATGTTTGCAATCCTAAGTATGTTTATTATGAACAAGTCATGTTGACGAACATACAGGTACGGCGGTCACGGGGCAAGATATGCTGAAATGATTTTGTGTGCATATTAACACTTGTTTTCTTTTCTTTATTGTATCAATTCCTGAATTTTCACATCGTGACCAGGCCAATATGGCTGCCAGCTTTTTGGATTAAAGTAATATGTAGTCCTTTGTTAATGTTGGCAACTGGAGGCATTTGTACATTTAAATAAGGAAGCTACAATGACGTCTTGTATCGTTATCAAGGTTCGGACGAGCTGAAATGCGTGGATCGCATTTCGCATTTGAGATGTCATCAGTGATGTCATCAATGATGTCACTGATCATGTCATGAGTGATGTAATATGTGACGTCATCAGCAGTGCATTGCAGGGACATGAGTTATATATATATATATATGTATTTTATATATATATATATATATATATATATATATGTATATATATATATATATATATATATATATATATATATATATATATATATATATATATAATCTACTGGCGGTCACCAGTAGATAGTTATAGTTAGGACCTATTATCCATAGGATATTCACAACATTCTATTTCCAATAACTTTGGCGCCGGTTGACGAATCTTCGCGAAATTCTCAAAACTCGTGGGGCACTCCGGTCCGCTCCTATCCTGAAAGTTTCGGGGTGATTCGGCAAGCGGGGGCCGAGAAAAAGGGGGTCCCAAAACGTGTTTTCCCCATGCAATTTTCCATAGGAAACTTTAGACACGGCTACAGCCCGAACTGCTGAACGGAATTACACCAAATTTGGCAAAGAGGTAGTTCTTGGTTCAGAAAGAACCCTTTTGTTAAATGGTGAAAATCTGTTCAGTATTTGCTGAGAAAATCAAAAGTAAAAACACATATATATCTATGGCCGCGGAGGATCCGCGCACCCTCCCGATCACGAGCTGTGTGCTAATTGGCTGTCAACACTCCAAACCAGGAAGTGTTGGCAGCCATCTTGTGCCTCGGTAGAACCAAGGCACAAGAAATCAGAGAAACAAGTGCACAAAACGCAAAAAGGGTGCAGGGTAGAAACACCCTGACCCCCTAGGCCTGCTTAGGGGGTCCCACAAGGACCCTCAGGGCCCAAAAAAGCATTTTTTCCCCCAAAAAATCGGCCAGATTCGCGCACCCAGCGCGAATTTTGGCCAAAAATTTTAAAAAACGAAGTGCGGGCTCCTGCGCTTCGTTATTATTTAGCCCCCGGGTGGGCCAGGTCCCAGGGGCACTGAAAAAATGTGTGGGGGGATTCCCCAATCCCCCCCACACTGCCCCGGGGACCGCCACTCCCCGGGGCTAATTTTTAAATGTGTGGGGGGCCTCCAAGGCCCACCCAAGCCCCGGTTTCTGCCACCCCTGGGGCTTTCATTAATTTGTTTGCGGGGGGCACACTGCCCCCCCGAAGCCCCGCAGACCGCCACCTCCCGGGGCTTCTTTTTAAAAAAAATATATACCTGTGTGGGGGGCTCTAGCCTCCCCACATGCCCCGGGGACCGCCACCTCCCCGGGGCACTAAAAATGCTCATTTGGGGGTCCGGAACGGACCCCGAGCCCCGGGGACCACCACCTCCCCGGGGCTTTGCAATTGGATGGGAGGGGGGCCCCCCTCCTGGCGCCTGTGATGGCCCTGGGGACCGCCACCCCCCAGGGCCAGCTCCTGCAGTGTCCCGGGGTGCCCACCCCCGGAACACTGCTGTTTGCAATGACAGGGCGGGAGCCTCGCGGCTCCCGCCCTGTCATTGCAAACTGCTTTGCTTCATTGGAGCGAGAGCAGGGAAACCTGCTCTCGCTTCAATGAAGCGAAGCAGATTGCTTTTCCACACGGGGAGCTGCATGTCAGCAGCTCCCCATGTGGAAAAGCAATGCCGGCTCCCGCATGACGCGGGGAGCCGGCGGGACCGTGGGGGCATTGGGGCTCCCCCCACGGTCCCCAGATGATGACATCATCCAGTGACTGTGTGTTTCTGTAAAGTTTAAATATTTTTAATATATATAGGGAAAGGCGTATTGAAGAATGAGTGGGTGTATAAGTGTCTGTATGGATGATTTAGTAGGTGCGTGACTAACTCGATAAGTGAGTGACTAAACGTATCTTACTGAATGCATGGGTTAGTGACTAAACTGGGTGAATGTCTGTATCCGTCTGTCTGTTGCTGTGTAAGTGGTGCATGGGTTTGTGAATAGCTACATGAGTGTCTATATGAGTTATTGATTGGTTGTCTGAGTATCTGTATGGGTGCCTGAGTGTTTGTGTGGGTGGGGTGTGTGCGACTCTGTGCATAGATGTGTGAGTGGGTGATTCACTGGGTGGATGGTTTCAAGAGTGCATCTGTGATAGACTGTATGGGTGGGTAAGTGTGTGTAAGAGTGTGTTAGTGAGTGAATGTATGTCCCAGTGGTACATGTGTGAGTAACTACATATGTGAAAGGCAGTATATATGTGTGTTGGAGTATATAAATAGCTATAAGCGAGAGTGTGTGATTGTGAGAGTGACTGTATGGATGAGTGTGTGCTTGTATCAGTGATTGTATAAGAGCGTAAGAATGTGCTAGTATTTGTATGAGTAAGTGAGCTGGTGTGTGTATAACTGTATAGGTGAGTAAATGGCAGTGTGTTTAATTATTTGCATGACTGACTAGGTGTGTGAGTACCTCTATGGATGAGTGGCGGTGTTTGAGTGTCTATATAGGAGTATGAGTGCATATGATAGTCCTGTACTGAGTGACCATAAGTATAAGTGACTGTACGGGTCAGTGAGTGGATGTGTGTGTGTAGACCTAAGAATCAGTGAGTGGGTATGTAGTTATTGGTGTTGGAGTGTCTATGGTTTTGAGAATGGCAGTCTGTAATTTAGAGTGGGTGTATCAAAGGTTATATTAGGGTGTGAGGAGGTGCATTAAATTCTCACATGGATGATGTCATCAGTGATGTCATTTGAGATGTCATCAGTGATGTCATCAGTGATGTCACTGACCATGTCATGAGTGATGTAATATGTGACGTCATCAGCAGTGCATTGCGGGGCGCGAGTTATAGTTACCTGAACTAACTATAACGGGGGAATTTCACGGGTTTTGTACGAGTGCAATGTCCAACTAACTATAACTGTCCCTAAAACCTTATGGTTTTTTCAGTGAATTTCTAAGGTTTTTTAAATGCTAATTTCTAACTATAACGTGCCTGAAACCTATGGTTTTTTCAGTGAATTTCAAAGGTTTTTTAAATGCTAATTCCTAACTATAACGTGTCTGAAACCTATGGTTTTTTCAGTGAATTTCAAAGGTTTTTTAAATGCTAATTCCTAACTATAACATGTCTGAAACCTATGGTTTTTTCAGTGAATTTCAAAGGTTTTGTAAATGACAATTTTTAAATGTATTAATTGTTATATTTATTTTTTTGATACTGATTTACAACATTTTTTAAACTATTTATTTTTAGATATTTTATTTTTTAAATTACATTGTAATTACATTATACATTACATTACAAAATATACTTTCTCAGAATGAATTACTTTAGTTTAAATACTTTGCAAATAGGCAATAGACTTTTAAGTACAGTAGTTACAGTTGTTGCAATGGGCAACACAATTTCAAAAACAAAGCAACATTGAGCTCAATGTGAATTTCTAGTTAAATGCAATTAGTTACTTTATGGATTACTTTTCTAACCACAGGACTGGATCCTAGATTCAGTCCTGGGACATCTCCTGTAAACAGTTGAGTAAAAGCGTTTTGGTTACAGTAGTGATTTTTAAGGAATATTATTGTATTTTAAAAGTTGACACTTAGAAACTTTTTCATATAGAATCACCAATGTTATCCTATGGGAGGAAATTCTCTTAGCAGGTAAGTAGTGTTATCGTTACTTTTTCTTACTCAGTGGTGGATCCTGGAACCAGCACTGGTGCATCTCCTGTAAACAGTTGAAAGAATGCGTTTAAGTCACACATGCGATTTTTAAGGAATATTTGTAGTTTGTGAAAATCGACACTTTGAAACTTTTCTGCTGAAAACCAGACAATGGATTCCTATGGAAGGAAATTCAAGTTACTGGTAAGTACGGTTAGAATTACTTTTCAGGGTCAGTGCTGGGCTAAAAGATGCAGCACTGGGTTCTCTCCTGATAACAGGTGAGTAAATCGGAATTCATAGTTCGGCTGATTTTAGAGAAATATTATAAAGTTCCAAAACTCCACACTTAGAAGAATTTCCAAGTGAAACCAGTCAATGTTAGCCTATGGAAGGAAATTCAAGTTACTGTTAAGTACGGTTAGAATTACTTTTCAGGGTCAGTGCTGGGCTAAAAGATGCAGCACTGGGTTCTCTCCTGATAACAGGTGAGTAAATCGGAATTCGTATTTCGTCTGATTTTAGAGGAATATTTGTATGTTTAAAAAATCGACACTTAGAAACTTTTTCAGCAAAAAGCAGGCAATGATATCCTATGGAAGGAAATTCAAGTTACTGGTAAGTACGGTTAAAATTACTTTTCAGGATCAGTACTGGGCTGAAAGATGCAGCACTGAGGTCTCTCCTGATAACAGGTGAGTAAATCGGAATTCGTATTTCGGCTGATTTTAGAGGAATATTATAAAGTTCCAAAACTCCACACTTAGAAGAATTTCCAAGTGAAACCAGTCAATGTTAGCCTATGGAAGGAAATTCAAGTTACTGGTAAGTACGGTTAAAATTACTTTTCAGGACCAGTACTGGGCTGAAAGATGCAGCAATGAGGTCTCTCCTGATAACAGGTGAGTAAATCAAAATTCGTATTTCGGCTGATTTTAGAGGAATATTTGTATGTTTCAAAAATTGACACTTAGAAACTTTTTCAGCAAAAAGCAGGCAATGATATCCTATGGAAGAAAATTCAAGTTACTGGTAAGTACGGTTAGAATTACTTTTCAGGATCAGTACTGGGCTCAAAGATGCAGCACTGAGGTCTCTCCTGATAACAGGTGAGTAAATCGGAATTCGTAGTTCGGCTGATTTTAGAGGAGTATTTGCACAATGGTGAAGGAAGGGGTGGGGCCTAAGGTGAGATGTCTGCAAACACGCCCTGTGGCACGTTTTAAGTTGGACAATTATTTCCTCCTCAATCTCGAGGGTCCCTAGAGGCCAACTAGCCCACCAGGTACCTCCAGTATGTGCCAGGGGGCTGCGTTGCAGAGAGGTGTTCAGAGGCCACGCCCCTTTTTACAACACTCTGCAACGCAGCTCCGTGGCGCTTACTGGAGGTACCTGGAGGGCTAGTTGGCCCCTAGGGACCCTCAGGATTGAAAAGGAATTTATTCCCCATCTTAAAACGCGCCACGGGGCCTGTTTGCACACATGTCACCTGAAGCCCCGCCCTTCACCACTGTGCAAACACGCCCCGTGGCGCGTTTTAAGTTGGGGGATTAAGTCCCCTTGAATCCTGAGGGTCCCTGGAATCCAACTAGCCCACCATATACCTCCAAAAGCGCCACAGAGCTGCGTTGCAGAGAGGTGTAAAAAGGGGCGTGGCCTCTGTACACGTCTCTGCAACGCAGCCTCTGGCGCATACTGGAGGTTCCTGGTGGGCTTGTTGGCCCCAGGGACCCCCAGTATTCAAGGGGAATTCGTCCCCTCTGCAAACGCGCCAGGGGCGCGTTTGCAGAGTACTGCAGGGAGGGGGCGGGGCCTCCAGCACGATGCCGGTAGGTTTTTTTCTATTTTTTTTTTTAATGGGAGGGGGCTGCGTGGCCCCCTTCCCTTGCCCACTTTTGGCCCCGGGGACCCCATCCCCCGGGGCCTGAGCATTTTATTTTATTTTTTAATTAAAAAAAAAAACGGGAAGGGGCTGCCTGGCCCCCTTCCCTGGGCCTGTATTGGCCCCGGGGACCCCATCCCCCGGGGCATGGCCTCGATTTTTTATTTTTTTATTTGGAGGGGGGCTGCGTGGCCCCCTCCTCAGGCCATTAAGGCCCCGGGGACCCCATCCCCGGGGCCGGCCTTGCACTTTTTTTTCTTTTTTTAAATTTGGGGAGGGGGCTGCGTGGCCCCCTCCCTGGCCACTTATGGCCCCGGGGACCCCATCCCCGGGGCCTGGCCTCTGGTTGGGGACTGTGCGGGGTCCCCAATCCCCCACAGTCCCAGCCGGCTTCCCGCCTCCTGCACGAGCCGGCATTGCTTTTCCACATGGGGAGCAGCTAACATGCTGCTCCCCATGTGGAAAGCAATCAGCTTTGGATATTGAAAGAGAGAGCAGGTTTCCTGCTCTCTCTTCCAATATCCAAGCAAGTTTGTAATGACAGGACGGGAGCCGCGAGGCTCCCGTCCTGTCATTGCAAACAGCAGTGTCCCGGGGTAGGCACCCCGGGACACTGCAGGAGCCTGCCCTGGGGGTGGCGGTCCCCAGGGCCATCACTGGCTCCAGGAGGGGGCCGCGCGGCCCCCTCCCCACATTTTCAAAGCCCCGGGCAGGTGGTGGTCCCCGGGGCTTCGGGGTCCAAAACGGACCCCCATTTTTAATTTTTAGTGCCCCGGGAGGTGGCGGTCCCGGGGCGTGTGGGGGCTGGTGCCCCCACACAGGTTAAAAAATATAAAACAGAAGCCCCGGGGAGGTGGCGGTCCCCGGGCTTGGGGGCCCTTAGAGGCCCCCCATACATAAATTTAACCCCCCCCCCACCATGCCCCCGGGACTTGGCCCACCCGGGGGCAAATTAACATCGAAGGCCCCGTGGCGTGTTTTAAGATGGGGGATTAAGTCCCCTTGAATCCTGAGGGTCCCTGGAGTCCAACTAGCCCACCATGTACTTCCAAAGCGCCACAGAGCTGCCTTGCAGAGAGGTGTAAAAGGGGTGTGGCCTCTGTACACGTCTCTGCAACGCAGCCCCTGGCGCATACTGGAGGTTCCTGGTGGGCTAGTTGGCCCTCAGGGACCCTCATGATTAAAGGGGACTTAATCCCCAACTTAAAACGCGCCACGGGGCGCGTTTGCACAGATGTCACCTCAGGCCCCGCCCCCACCCATCACCATTGTGCAAATATTCCTCTAAAATCAGCCAAAATACGAATTCCGATTTACTCACCTGTTATCAGGAGAGACCTCAGTGCTGCATCTTTCAGCCCAGTACTGATCCTGAAAAGTAATTTTAACCGTACTTACCAGTAACTTGAATTTCCTTCCATAGGATATCATTGCCTGCTTTTTGCTGAAAAAGTTTCTAAGTGTCGATTTTTGAAACATACAAATATTCCTCTAAAATCAGCCGAAATACGAATTCCGATTTACTCACCTGTTATCAGGAGAGACCTCAGTGCTGCATCTTTCAGCCCAGTACTGATCCTCAAAAGTAATTTTAACCGTACTTAACAGTAACTTGAATTTCCTTCCATAGGATATCATTGCCTGCTTTTTGCTGAAAAAGTTTCTAAGTGTCGATTTTTGAAACATACAAATATTCCTCTAAAATCAGCCGAAATACGAATTCCGATTTACTCACCTGTTATCAGGAGAGACCTCAGTGCTGCATCTTTCAGCCCAGTACTGATCCTGAAAAGTAATTTTAACCGTACTTACCAGTAACTTGAATTTCCTTCCATAGGATATCATTGCCTGCTTTTTGCTGAAAAAGTTTCTAAGTGTCGATTTTTGAAACATACAAATATTCCTCTAAAATCAGCCGAAATACGAATTCCGATTTACTCACCTGTTATCAGGAGAGAACCCAGTGCTGCATCTTTTAGCCCAGCACTGACCCTGAAAAGTAATTCTAACCGTACTTACCAGTAACTTGTATTTCCTTCCATAGGAATCCATTGTCTGGTTTTCAGCAGAAAAGTTTCAAAGTGTCGATTTTCACAAACTACAAATATTCCTTAAAAATCGCCTGTATGACTTAAATGCATTCTTTCAACTGTTTACAGGAGATGCACCAGTGCTGGATCCAGGATCCACCACTGAGTGAGAAAAAGTCACGATAACACTACTTACCTGCTAAGTGAATTTCCTCCCATAGGATAACATTGGTGATTCTATGTGAAAAAGTTTCTGTGTCAACTTTTAAAATACAATAATATTCCTTAAAAATCACTACTGTAACCAAAACGCTTTTACTCAACTGTTTACAGGAGATGTCCCAGGACTGAATCTAGGATCCAGTCCTGTGGTTAGAAAAGTAATCCATAAAGTAACTAATTGCATTTACCTAGAAATTCACATTGAGCTCAATGTTGCATTGTGTTTGAAATTGTGTTGCCCATTGCAACAACTGTAACTACTGTACTTAAAAGTCTATTGCCTATTTGCAAAGTATTTAAACTAAATTAATTCATTCTGAGAAAGTATATTTTGTAATGTAATGTATAATGTAATTACAATGTAATTTAAAAATAAAATATCTAAAAATAAATAGTTTAAAAAAATGTAGTAAATCAGTATGAAAAAAATAAAAATAACAATTAATACATTTAAAAATTGGCATTTACAAAACCTTTGAAATTCACTGAAAAAAACCATAGGTTTCAGACATGTTATAGTTAGGAATTAGCATTTAAAAAACCTTTGAAATTCACTGAAAAAACCATAGGTTTCAGACATGTTATAGTTAGAAATTAGCATTTAAAAAACCTTTGAAATTCACTGAAAAAACCATAGGTTTCAGGCACGTTATAGTTAGAAATTAGCATTTAAAAAACCTTACAAATTCACTGAAAAAACCATAGGTTTTAGGGACAGTTATAGTTACTTGGACATTGCACTCGTACAAAACCCGTGAAATTACCCCGTTAGAGTTAGTTCAGCTAACTAAAACTCGCGCACCCGCAATGCACTGCTGATGACGTCACATATTACATCACTCATGACATGGTCAGTGACATCACTGATGACATCACTGATGACATCTCAAATGACATCACTGATGACATCATCCATGTGATAATTTCATGCATCTTCTCACACCCTAATATAACTTTTGATACACCCACTCTAAATTACAGACTGCCATTCTCAAAACCATAGACACTCCAATACCAATAACTACATACCAACTCACTGATTCTTAGGTCTACACACACATCCACTCACTCACCCGTACAGTCACTCATACTTACAGTCACTCAGTACAGGACTATCATATGCACTCATACACCTATATAAACACTCACACACCGCCACTCATCCATAGAGGTACTCACACACCTAGTCAGTCATGCAAAAAATTAATCACACACCCATTTACTCACCTATAGAGTTATACACACACCAGCTCAATAACTCATACAAATACTAGCACATTCTTACGCTCTTATACAATAACTGATACAAGCACACACGCATCCATACAGCCACTCTCACAATCACACACTCTCACGTATAGCCTTTTTAATACTCTAACACACATATATACTTCCTTTTACATATGTAGTTACTCGCACATGTACCACTGAGATATACATTCACTCACTAACACACCTATACACACACTCACCCACCCAAGCAGTCCATCACAGACGCACTCTTCAAATCATGCACCCAGTGAATCACCCACTCACACATCTATGTACAGAGTCGCACACACCCCACCCACACAAACACTCAGGCACCCATACAGATACTCAGACAACCAATCAATAACTCATATAGACACTCATGTAGCTATTCACAAACCCATGCAGCCACTTACACAGCAACAGACAGACGGATACAGACATTCACCCAGTTTAGTCACTAACCCATGCATTCAGTAAGATACGTTTAATCACTCACTTATACAGTTAGTCACGTCATCAGTGATGTCATCAGTGATGTCATTTGAGATGTTATCAGTGATGTCATCAGTGATGTCACTGACCATGTCATGAGTGATGTAATATGTGACGTCATCAGCAGTGCATTGCGGGGGCGCGAGTTATAGTTAGCTGAACTAACTATAACGGGGGAATTTAAGGTTTTTTAAATGCTAATTTCTAACTATAACGTGCCTGAAACCTATGGTTTTTTCAGTGAATATATATATATATATATATATATATATATATATATATACATATGTGTAGGTTGTTATAGTTAGGACCTAGTTTCCATAGGAAAAGCATTTTTTGACTTGGCTAAAACTTAGGTGTTGTTTGGTCAATCTTCATAAAATTTTCCCCAAAAAGTGTCAAAGTAGATTCTGTGTGTTATGGAATGTTTGGGGGATTCATGCAGTGGGGAGCGAGAAATAGAGATGCAAGTCGGTGAGGTCAGGGCTGCGGTGCGAGTCGGGGTGGTGCATCGTGAGCGTCACGAGTGGCGCCCTCGACTCTGGTGCAGGCAGGGGCCTTAGTGAAGGCATCAGAGTTGGTACGTTGCAGCATTGGCAGGCATCGGGGACTGTGGTGCAAGTCGGGACGGTGCGTCGTGCACTTCACGAGCGGTGCCCACGGCTTCGTTGCAGGTTGCGGCGTCGCTCCCCGGCATGGGTGTTGCTATTTCCTTCTGTGGCAGCTGAAACAGCAGTTCTAGGTGCAGGAGGACAGAGGAAATGAAGTCTTTGTGTCCCTGAGACTTCAGAACAGGAGGCAAGCTCCACACCAAGCCCTTAGAGATCTTCTTCAAGAAGTACTCTTCAGTCTTTGTCCTCTCCTTGGCAGAAACAGCCACTGCAGGCCAACCCCACACAGCACACAGTACAGGGGCAGTATTTGACCTTCAGCTTTCCCAGCTTTTCTCCTTGGCAGAGGTTTCTTGAGTCCAGAAGTAATCTAACGTTCGGGGGTCTGGGCCCCAATATTTATATCACATTTTTCTTTGTTCTCTTGTGGCAGAGAGTCTCTTAGCTCAGTCCGAACCAGTTCTTCCTTCTCTGGTCCAGCTTCATGGCAGGAGGTGGAGACAGCATTGTGTAAGGCAAACCAGGCCTATTCAGGGGCAAGGAACTCTCCTCCCACTACTCTAAAGGTCTATTCAGCCCAGTCCTGACTCATCCAGGAAAGGCAGGACACACCTCAATTCCCCCCAGTGACTGTCTGCGGTGAATGCACATCCCCTGCCCCTGTCACTCCCAAAACCAGACAGTCAATCCACAACTCTGCAGAGGCACATAGGATGGCTAAGCAAGAAAATGCCTACTTTCTAAAAGTGAAAGAGAAAACTAGGACTAAAGTCTTAGACAGAAGGTGCACTATTATAAAGCACTCCAAGAGTGTCTAATACATAGTATACTCAATTAAATCAGTTCATATCCATAGACAACGCTTTAACAAAATCAAAAGCAGCACTTTAATTAATCATAGTATCCCAATAAATGTCCTTGACACCATCACTCCGTTGCTTCATCAGTGTTTTTTTAATTCAAACGTAGAATTCTCAAAAGAAAGTTCATTGATCTTCAAATATCAATCATAAGTAACAAGCGTGGATAATACAAATCCCAATGCATTTCGGGTGAAAAAAAACCCCTTCTTCAGGGGAATCTAAAAACAAATCATAATGGCAATAGGTATGCATCATCTTTGATTATATGAAAACATTCAATGTCGTCAAATGGCCCTTTTACCGGGAGGTGGGTATACATTATAAAAGTTTCTTATGTTAAAAACCCCGGTCCAACTCGAGCTTGTGAAGGAGTGTCGTGAAAAAGAAATCAGTCATGTGCAAAAGTGAAAGCAAGAAATCCAACTGTGCCACCTCGCTCTTATTTTATTGACATAATGCACCATGAGCAAACAATCTAAAATAACTATCTGATGAAAGTATGTGGAAACCAATACACGTGAACCTGTATACTGACTGTATTTTCATGCAGTTATGTGGGCCATTGTGCACCCCCATGCTACAAGCTGTGTCAAAAGCGCAATTCATAAGTACCTCCACGCCAAACTCTATCAGCTGTACTCGGGCTGAATTCCCAAAATACTGCACTGCACTATGTCCGTACAAACGTCAGGTATACAGTCGAGGCAATGGTGCTGGTGCTGGTTATTGAGAGTCAATACTTCATACAACCTAGAGAGTCCCCCAGCTTACAAGGTCAACTTGTACTGTAGCGCTAGAATCAATACAATACTTTTATGAGTACAAAATCAAGCTGCCCATGTATAATCACTAGTTCAACACCACCGAAATTGAATAGGAATGTGGCTTAAGACCAAAACAGCAGTACAACTCGCCTCCACTCGGACTCTCAGTGCCCCATGCTTCCCAAGAATAAATAGTCTCCTTCTATTCCGCTTGACTCCACAATTACGCTTGACCTTAGAGCACAGTTCTCCCCTGCAGCCAAACCGCCACCCTCTGTGAATCAAACCAGAATGGCAGAAATAGTAAAATCTCCTGAACTGCGAGAAGCCCCCGCCGCCTGGAGTTATCTCACTCACCCGGTCCTCCTGCGCGCAATGTTAGTCTGTGCCGTCAATCAACGTGTAAGTTCAACTTTGCCTTCTGCGTCTAGCTATTACGTGTATAACGGCTGTCAGCCTGTCCACAAGTCCTCAATATCCGAGCATAGAGCATTCTAAAAGCCTCTGTTTGCCGCCTATGCGAGCAGAGCACGCCCCCCTAGGTAATAGAGATAGAAAAGAGACCAAAAGAAGATCCCAAGGTTTTAGAAGTGCACAACATGTCTGCCAAAGTGTGGACCTTCAATACGAAATACTTCCTAATCATTGCGAGTTGTGAGTTTATAAAATATTATCTTGCCACAGACATAATTAGTGATTAGTATCCTAAAGCTGCTACAATCAGCATATGTACAAAATCCATTCTTAAGACTATTTTGGTCTTGTACAAACATACTATGCAGTTATAAAATACAGTAACTACACAAGTATTGTATCCCTCATATGCTGTGCATAATGCTTATGATGATTATTGCGAGCTAATAATTCTCGATTAGTGGCAAGTACTATTCCTAGCAATATATCACCCACAATCATTCTTTTTGAAAAATAGTGTGCAGAATCAATTAAACTAAAATTGTAAGATCACAATATGTACCATCTGTAACAGTGCACAATGTGTGTACATTACGTCACCTGCGATAAACATCCCTACGATTGCTATACATCATGATAACTTGTCGCTTTTACATATTAATGCATTTTTATCTATATCAATTGTTGACTTACACAGTGATAAACATCCATGTAATGGCTATACATTGCGGCAACTTCTCACTCTTGCATATTGATACACTTTGATCTATATCATTTGGTGACTTGCACAGTGGTGTTCCTTGATCTGTATCATAAGTTACCTACTCTACTAGAATGTCACTAGATTGTGATTCAACTTGTTCAGCAAACTATATATGCTACGTTTCCTGTCTACTTTTAACACATATGCACATGCATGATAACTGTTCAACACTTATATCAACCTGGAGAAAAGAAAAAAGAAGAACGTAAAAAAGAGACTGTAAGGAGTGTACATAATTCTAGAAGAAACAAGAAAATTCCAGCTTATCATTGAGACCCTTAGGCATAAGGGTGTCCAAGAATCGGATCCAGAAGCTCTCCCGTTGTGTCAGGAACTTAGAGGTGTCTCTATCATTTCTAATCTTCACCACTTCCAGCACTGTAAACCTCAGTTGTGCTATGGTGTGATGATGCTCAACCCAGTGGCTAGCTAGAGATGAACTAGTTGTCCTGGTCCAGATCCTACTCTTGTGCTCAGTGATGCGTGTTCGTAAAGATCTCTCCGTCTTACCCATGTAATACAAACCACATGGGCACCTGATTGCATATACCACATTTTGTTCATTGCAATTAGCTGTGAAGTGCAAACTGATCACTTTCCCTGACCCGGGGTGTGATATATTGGTGCCATTCAGTACGTTGTTACAATGAGAGCAGTTATAACATCTTTGCATCCCTTTATGTTTCACTCTCTGGTCTGTCTCACCTCTCGTAAGGATCTCTCTAAGATTGCGCGATCTTTTATATGCAAAGATGGGAGGATCACAGAACAGTTTGCCGAAGTCAGGTTCAGATTGTAGTAGGTCCCAACGATTCAAGATCATCTGTTTAATCGCCGCTGACTGCGTGGAATTCGTTGAGACAAAGACCTCTCTTTTGGCAGCTGTCTTAACCTGTTTTTTCAGTAGGTCTGCTCTTGATATCGCCTGTGTCCTTTTTTCCGCGCTCTTCACCACCTCCGGGGGATACCCACAGGCAATTAAATCTTCCTTGAATCCTTCCAGTGCCTTGACTTACAATGTGCTTTCCGAAGTGATCCTCTTCACTCTAAGAAACTGGGAGAAAGGAATATGTTTCTTCAATGATGTGGGGTGAAAACTGCTGGATAAAAGCGTGTTGTTACGGTCAGTCGATTTCTTAAAAACCTTGGTGACTACTTTGGTGTCTGCCAGCTCTATTTTAACGTCCAAATACGAGATGCTTTGCTGATCATATTGTAAGTGAACTGTATCCTCGGATTCCAGTTGTTCAACTGATTCAACTTAACCACTAGGTCCTGTTGTGTACCACGCCAGACAATCAGTATATCATCAATATACCTCCGGTAAAGAATCAGATGCTCCATCCATGTCGTATCCGTTAAGACGTAATCAGATTTAAATTTCATCATAAAGATGTTAGCGTAGCTGGGAGCTCCAGAAAAACCCATGGAGGTTCCATTGTTTTGTAAAAAGTATTTCTGTTTCCACTTGAAGTAACTGTGGAACAAACAGTACTGCAACAGTTCCAATAAGAAAACCTTATTGGCCTGTACCTCCTCATGTCGGAGGAGTGCCCATTCAACAGCCTCAATCCCCTCAGCATGTGGGATAGAGGTGTAGAGGGCTACTACGTCCACTGTACATAACCAAATTTCCACCTCTGCCGGCACCACCATGTCATTCAAAAGTTTCAGTAGATGAGTAGTGTCTTGTACATATGTTGTTCCTGCCAGCACAATAGGTTGAAGGAAAGAATCCAAATAATGACCTAAGGGCTCATGAATGGACCCACACCGTGACACTATGGGAAGAAAAGGTGGATTTCTCAAGTCTTTGTGTATTTTTGGCAACATATAAATAAGGGGTCTCTGTGGAAGTCTTGAGTACAGAAACTCTGATGTTTTATCGGAAATCCAACCCATATCTTTGGCATGTGTCAGAATCTTCTTCAGAATGTCTTGAAACTCGATGGTTGGATCCTGCGTCAAGGGTAGATATGTAGATTCATCTGTCAGCATGCTTTCTACTTTCCCCTCATAAAAGACACGGTCCATCACCACCAGTGCCCCACCTTTGTCTGCTGGAAAAAACACCAAAGAGTCATTCTTCCTAAGTGCCCTGAGTGCCACTTTGTCAGATTTTGTGAGGTTCTGGCATTTCATAGATGGAGATGGTATCTGAGATAAATCCTTCTTGACCAGAGTCTCGAACGTGTCTATCACTTTGTGTGATATTGGGACATGAAAGTGCTCCAAGGTTTAAATTCCTTATATTCCAAACCATCCTGTCGGATCTGTGTCTGCTCCATATTAGCAAAAAAATAACGCAGTCTCAACTTCCGCATGAACTTGTATAAATCAACTTCTGTATCAAAAGGTTTAGTTTGATGAGTGGGTACAAATGAAATCCCTTTATCCAACAACACAATCTGTGCTTTGGTCAGTTGGGTGGAAGATATATTTACCACTAGTGTTTCTTCTGTCTGCGGCCTGGCGGGTTTTACTGAATCTATGGCCTCTGCGGGTTTTGCTACGTCCATCTGTGCTGGAGATGTCTCTGTGGGTGGATTTTTGGCAGCTGGACTTATGCCTAAAAAAGAAACCTTGGGTACTGTAGCTGTATCTGATGATGTTTCTCCCAACGAAGGAACTGGCGCTCTAGTCATCCGTGTGTCACTGATAGACACCAAACGTTCCTCTGAGGAAGTTGTCCCTGGTTTGTTGAAGTTGCGTTTCTGAGCGTAAACCTCCGCCCAGGAGTACACTTCGTCAAGCTTGTAATCGATTGTGTCCCTCCTGAACTTATGCACCTTGCGTTCGTGAATCCCCTTGGCATATACGTCTAATTTCACATTGATCTCTTCCAGAGTGGATGACCAGTTATCAGCTTCCATACGTTGTTGAAGCAATTCTTGTAATTCTTTTATCTCTTGTTCCAAACCCACCAGGACTGCTGGTAGTTCTTCTACCATAAGTATTATCAAGTCTAAAGAGCACTTATTGAGTATAGAATACCACTTGTCCATAAACCTTTTATTGGTTTTAAACATCATTGGCTTGATGGCAAGTCTCAAACCCCTTGGTATCCTACTGGCCTTGTGATACTGTATTAAGGTGGTAGCATGCAGTCTCTTATTTATCTCTCTCCGCATCAAGTACTCCAATTGTCTCAATTGCTGGGTTACCGGCCCATGGGCCGTATCGAATGTCCCAACCTCACGGATAAGGTTGTATATGTCTTGTGCCTCTGATGCACTATATACTTTGGTTTCAGCCTTGTTGTCAGTTAAATGTAAAATGTCCTCAAATGACATTGTGTGGTGCAACTATTGGCTTTGTTAGGCAGAAAAATAACAATGAAAAGACAGAAAGACAGCCGTGTTGCACTCAAGTATTCAGAAATAAACTCTGTGTTCAGCAGAAACAAATGCTATTAATTTAAAGTGTGCACCTACTGAGGTGGTTCTACCCAACCACCTGATTCAAAACTGAAAGAGAAAACTAGGACTAAAGTCTTAGACAGAAGGTTCACTACTACAAAGCACTCCAAGAGTGTCTAATACATAGTATACTCAATTAAATCAGTTCATATCCATAGACAACGCTTTAACAAAATCAAAAGCAGCACTTTAATTAATCATAGTATCCCAATAAATGTCCTTGACACCGTCTACTCCGTTGCTTCATCGGAGTTTTTAATTCAAACGTAGAATTCTCAAAAGAAAGTTCATTGATCTTCAAATATCAATCATAAGTAACAAGCGTGGATAATATAAATCCCAATCCATTTCGGGTGAAAAAACCACCCTTCTTCAGGGGAATCTAAAAACAAATCATAATGGCAATAAGTATGCATCATCTTTGATTACATGAAAACATTCAATGTCGTCAAATGGCCCTTTTACCGGGAGGTGGGTATACATTATAAAAGTTTCTTATGTTAAAAACCCAGGTCCAACTCGAGCTTGTGAAGGAGTATCGTGAAAAAGAAATCAGTCATGTGCAAAAGTAAAAGCAAGAAATCCAACTGTGCCGCCTCGCTCTTATTTTATTGACATAATGCACCACGAGCAAACAATCTAAAATAACTATCTGATGAAAGTATGTGGAAACCAATACACGTGAATCTGTATACTGACTGTATTTTCATGCAGTTATGTGGGCCGTTGTGCACCCCCATGCTACAAGCTGTGTCAAAAGCGCAATTCATAAGTACCTCCACGCCAAACTCTATCAGCTGTACTCGGGCTGAATTCCCAAAATACTGCACTGCACTATGTCCGTACAAACGTCAGGTATACAGTCGAGGCAATGGTGCTGGTGCTGGTTATTGAGAGTCAATACTTCATAGAACCTAGAGAGTCCCCCAGCTTACAAGGTCAACTTGTACTGTAGCGCTAGAATCAATACAATACTTTTATGAGTACAAAATCAAGCTGCCCATGTATAATCACTAGTTTAACACCACCGAAATTGAATAAGAACGTGGCTTAAGACCCAAACAGCACTACAACTCACCTCCACTCGGACTCTCAGTGCCCCATGCTTCCCAAGAATAAATAGTCTCCTTCTATTCCGCTTGACTCCACAATTACGCTTGACCTTAGAGCACAGTTCTCCCCTGCAGCCAAACCGCCGCCCTCTGTGAATCAAACCAGAATGGGAGAAATAGTAAAATCTCCTGAACTGCGAGAAACCCCCGCCGCCTGGAGTTATCTCACTCACCCGGTCCTCCTGCATGCGATGTTAGTCTGTGCCGTCAAGCAACGTGTAAGTTCAACTTTGCCTTCTGCGTCTAGCTATTGCGTGGATAACGCCTGCCAGCCTGTCCACAAGTCCTCAATATCCAAGCATAAAGCAGTCTAAAAGCCTCTGTTTGCCGCCCGTGCGAGCAGAGCACGCCCCCCCTAGGTAATAGAGATAGAAAAGAGACCAAAAGAAGATCCCAAGGTTTTAGAAGTGCACAACATGTCTGCCAAAGTGTGGACTTTCAATACAAAATACTTCCTAATCATAGTGCAGTGCAGCATTTGGGGACTTCAGCCCGAGTACAGCTGAGAGTTTGGTGTGGAGGTATTTATGAATTGTGCTTTTGACACAGCTTGTAGCATGGGGTTGCACAATGGCCCACATAACTGCATGAAAATACAGTCAGTATACAGGTTCACGTGTATTGGTTTCCACATACTTTCATCAGATAGTTATTTTAGATTGTTTGCTCGTGGTGCATTATGTCAATAAAATAAGAGCGAGGCGGCACAATTGGATTTCTTGCTTTCACTTTTGCACATGGCTGATTTCTTTTTCACAATACTCCTTCACAAGCTCGAGTTGGACCTGGGTTTTTAACATAAGAAACTTTTATAATGTATACCCACCTCACGGTAAAAGGGCCATTTGACGACATTGAATGTTTTCATGTAATCAAAGATGATGCATACTTATTGCCATTATGATTTGTTTTTAGATTCCCCTGAAGAAGGGTGGTTTTTTTTCCACCCGAAATGCATTGGGATTTGTATTATCCACACTTGTTACTTATGATTGAAATTTGAAGATCAATGAACTTTCTTTTGAGAATTCTACGTTTTCTCTTTCACTTTTGAATCAGGTAGTTGGGTCGAACCACCTCAGTAGGTGCACACTTTAAATTAATAGCATTTGTTTCTGCTGAACACAAAGTTTATTTCTGAATACTTGAGTGCAACACAGCTGTCTTTCTGTCTTTTCATTGTTACTTTCTAAAGTAGCATTTTCAAACCCACCATTTAAAAACCATATTTACTAAAATATGTGTTATTAAATTCTGAGTTCAGAGAGCCTAAAACTCCACCTTTCGATCTTTTCGCCATGGAAAGTTATAGTTGTAAGATGTTACAAAGTACCTCCCATGCTATCCTATGGGACAGATAGCATTTCAGTAGTGAAAAACGAAATACACTGTATTTCACTACCAGGACATGTCACACACACCAGTACATGTCCTACCTTTCACATGCACTGCACCCTGCCCATGGGGTACCCTGGGCCTACTTTGGAGGTGCCTTACATGAAAGAAAAGAGAAGGTTAGGGCCTGGCAAGTGGGTGCACTTGCCAGGTTGACATGTAAGTTAGAAACTGCATGCAGACACTGCGGTGGCAGGTCTGAGAATCCTTTGAAAGGCTGCTTGTCTGGGTCGCACAATCAGTGCTGCAGGCCCACTAGCAGCATTTGATTTACAGACCCTGGGCACACACAGTGCACTTTAATAGGGACTTACTAGTAAATCTGAAATAAGTCAATCATGGAAACACAAATCCATAAACACAATTTACATAGGGAGTACTTGCACTTTGGCACTGATCAACAGTGACAAAGTGTCCAAAGAAGCTAGACCAGCAAAATGAAATCCAGCACACAGCAAAAATACATTAGGCAGAGGCAAATTGACTGGGAAAACCACGCCAAGGATGGCAGGTCTAACAGGAAATAAATTTAGAAAAAACATAGAAATTCACTGAAAAAAACAAAGGTTACAGGGACGTTATAGTTAGGCTGATATTTCACTTGTACAAAACTAGAGAAATTCAGCAGTTATAGTTAGCTGAGCTAACTATAACTCATGTCCCCGCAATGTACTGCTTTCGACCTAACATATTACATCACTCAAGACATTGTTATTTGGTGTAAATCTGTTCAGTAGTTTTCGAGATAATAAAGGGAATCCAAATTTGTATATCTGGGCAGAGCCTAAGCACAGTTCTCACAGTGAGATCTGATTGGTTGTCAGCACTTCAACCAGGAAGTGCTGGCAGCCATCTTGGGACCAATATACATGATAGCACCCAATTGAAATGCAATGTAGTGAGTGGCAGGTTTTGAGGGTCACAAAAAGGAGAACGTATAAAGGGTGATAACAGATTTCAGTTACATTATAAATCTTTTGTTGATTGTACTATACTAATTCTTTGAATTGTGGTATGTTCTAAGGTGATTTTACCCTGTGAAAAAAGCCTTCTGCTGGGATTTCATGACTCATGTTTGAGAGAAAATTGTTTTCTCAGGATTTTTCCATAGAGGTTATGGAAGGTCCTCCAGAAGCTAAAATGAGACCATATTTTCTGTAAATTCACACTATCGTTCTCAGCCATATGAGAAAGAAGTCTAACATTCTCAGTAAAACATGTACTTCCAACAGAAGCAGCCTGTCAGTTGATTCCCTTGAGTTCTACTGCAGCCTCCCAGAGTGTTCTAAAGAACAACTAGAGTGCTAACAGTCTTACTCATGATAAAAGTATGGCACATATGAAGTCATGTTGATTGAATGAAACTGGTAAAACTTAATACATTTAATTTAAAAAAAGGAACAAAATGAGGGGGTTTATTTTTTCATAGAAATTATGGTTAGTGCTGTAGAAAGAAAAATTAGACACGTTTTAAGTGAGTTCTTAAAACAATCTTCTTCTATTTCATTAAAACATTCTGACATGAAGACCGAAACATGCATGTTCAACACCAGCAGCAGATTGCCAGTTAACTCCCTGGTGATAAGCAGCTTTACTACAGTGTTCTAATGAGCAACTAGAGTGCTAACATTCTGAATTTATGCCAAAAGTGTGGCACATCTGAACGCCATCTTGATGGAATCGAAGTGGAAAACTGAAAGCATTTTCTACTGAGCATACTGCAGTAAATAAGGAAATCAGGGAGCTTCATAACAAATAAGTCTCCTAAGATGGCCACCAGAAAAAAAAGAGCCGTAATATAGCACAAAAATCACCCAAATGTAGCTCAAGTATAGCCTAATGATAAAAGTGTGCAAAATACTTAATTTATTTGTTTTCTTGCAGTTTTATATAGCACAGACTTGAACCGAAGATATTGGAGTGCTTTACACGAGCATCAGTTACATTACACAAGGACACATTCATTTTGGTTTTGGGCAGGGGGAGATTGAGTGATTTGCCCAGAACCACAGGATGTCAAGCTGATGCCGAAACTTGAATCTGGTTGCTCAGTTGCAAAGTCTGCAGCTCTGGCCATAACGCCACATCCTCTGTGTAACATATGATCAAGTAATCAACTGGATAAAAAACATAAAGATAGCAAATAATTTAAAAGTGCTTTGTTGTTATTTGAGAAAATATATCCACATTTTAGTTTTTAGAGCACTAACCATAATTTCTATGGGAATAAGACCCTCTCATATTTATATTTTCTAAAGAAATGCTTTAGGTATTACAGTTTTGATTAGATCAAGATGACATCAGGTGTGCCACACTTTTGTAATAAATATAGAATGTTAGCAATCGAGTTGTTCATTAGAATACTGTGGGAGGCAGAGGTCAGGGGCACGGACTCGGAAAATTGAGGGCAGGGAGGAGGGTGCAGAGGCAACAAGTTGCCCACGCTGGGCAGCCGGGAGGGGCAGTGGCAGCACAATGGACCATGGAGAGCAGAGGAAAAGGAGACAGAGGCAACAAACCAACCAACCATGCAGAACAGGCAAGAGAGGCTGTGGCAATATAACAAACCAATGAGGGCAGAACGAAGAGGCAATGGCAGTACAACCTTACATGCCAACCGATCTGATTCAGTCTGGAGACTTCTGATGCTTTTAAGCCCAAAAGGTCTTTATTTTATATGTCTTCTGCCTAAAATCAATTCCCTGTTTTTTTTTCCCAAGGTCTCGCTCTTACCAAGTTAAAAATGTTGGCACATATGGTACATTGGATCATGGAGGGCGGGAGCAATGTGGTAGGGCATGGACTCGGATAACACAGGGCAGGAGGGAAAAGGGCAGGGGCACCAAACTGACCTTACAGGGAAGGCATCGGGTTGCAGCTGCACAATAAACAACACAGGGCAAGTGGAACAGCAGTGCAGCACAACAAACCATGGAAAGGAATAGGGAGGGGATAGAGCCATGCACATGGACAACAGAGAGCAGAGGAGAAAGAGACACCGGCAGCAAGATGGCCATACCGGAGAGACAGGAGGGACAGTTGCAGCATAACGCACCATAAAGGGCAGGAGGGAGGGGGCATGGGCATGAAAATGGACCAGACAAGGCAAGAGGGAGTGGATAGGGGCCTACACTTAGTAAACAGGGGGAAGGGGGCAAGGGGCCAGGGCAGAAGCAACAGGCTGACCATGGAGGGCAGGCAGGATGGGCACTGGAAGCAAAAGACACCATGGAGGTTTACAGTGAGACTATAATGGCACACACACAGATAACAGAGGGAAAGTGGGAGGGGGTCAAGGGAAGCAAGCTGTCCACACAGGTTAGGTGGGAGGGGCTGTGGCAGCACAGAAGACCATGCATGACAAGCGGGAGGGTTAGTGGCAGCACAACTACCATGGTTGGCAAGAGGGAGGGGGCAGCAGCATGCACAAAGGACCATGGAGGACAGAAAGGAAGGGTAGAGGCTGGACACAGACAAGAGAAGGCGGGGGAAGGGGTTTCGCAACAGATCACGCAGGGCAGGCAGGAGGAGATGTTGCAGCACAACAGAGCATGGAGGGCAGAAGGGAGTGGCATCAAATTGGACCATGAGGACAGGAGGAAGAGGAAAGGGGCATGGAACTCGGACAGGCAGGGTGGATGTGGTAGGGACAGATGGCAGCAATCTGACCATGCTAGGCAGGTGGGAGGGACAGTGGCAGCTCAACAAAATACTCAAAATAGATAGGAGGGGCAGTGGTAGGTCCATGGAACATGGTGGGCAAAAAGGAGGGAACAGGGGCATGCACACAGACATTGGAGAGCAGGGAGAATGAAGGAAGGGGCAGCAAGCTAAGCACAGAGGCTAAGCAGAATAGCAATGATGAGGCATAGAATTGGCCAATGGATGGCAAGAAGAGTGGGCAGGGATATCAACCTAAATGGAGGGCAGTGGCAGCACAACAGACCATGCAGAGCCGGAAGGAGGGGGTTGGTGCTTGGACTCAGATGACGGAGGGTAGGGAGGAGGTAGATGGGCAGCAAGCTAACTGTTCAGGGCAGGCAGGAAGGGCAGTGACAGAACAATGGTCACACAAGGCTGTAATGATGGAGCAGGGGCATGGACTTGGACAATGGATGGAAAGGAGGAATGGGGGCAGGAGCAGCAAGCTTGGGAGGAAGAGGCAGAGGTTGCCTGGCCTGAAGATGGCCACCATCTAGGCGAGCTCCTTCAGCAGCAATATTAATCCTTAATCATCCTGTGCCAATCTACAGTATGGAATGCTCCTAAGCATAGATCTATGTAACTCACAACCTGCATGCCGATTGCTGCTGAAATATCCGGCCTGGAACCATTGCCTGGTGCCGCGGGCCTGCCGGATGCCTCTGGCTGTGCCGGAGGTGAGGCCTACGGACTTCCCCAGAATGCATAGTGGTCGCTCGCTGCTTCAAGGTGGGGACACGGTACTGGAGAGGGAGATATCGCTATCCTGGACCAGGGCCTGTGGACAGAGGCAGAAGGAGCCCAGGCGGCCGCCGCAGAGGCTCTGCGGGTTCCAGATACCGGACTGATCCTGCTGCGGCTGCTGAGCTATGGCATGTGGGGCTCCTTCAAAAGAGAAGGGTACGAAGTTCCTTGGTGGTATACTAACCACCCTGTATATGTACTCTAGGTAGTGAGGAGGTGGGGAATTCCTCCTATCGGAACTAGGGCCCTCACACACCCAGCAAGCTAGGTGTCATGCTTCATCATATGGGCCTGCTCCTCGTCGGGCCGGCGCTGCAATGCCCGACGGGCACCCATAAAGGGGCTCTTTATCGGAGATCTTCTGTTCCTTGCCGTATAGGTGCCGTGGGTGTGAGGGGCCTAAGTGAGTGTAGATGTGAAAAGTGAGTATTAAAACAGGTGAGGGAGTTCTCTATGGTAAACTTTATTCTGAGAGGGTCCCAACCTGGTTAAAAGGAGAAGGGGGAGTGGCTGTTTTGTTATAATGTGACAGAAATTGCGCTCATCCCCCAGATGGTGAACATGTTTCTCGCCTCAGGTTGTCTAAAGTGATCAATGGCGATTCTTCAGGACCGAGTGAATGATAAAAACTATCTACAATGGGTGGCAAGGTGCAGCACTACCTACCACTTATTGTTCCCACGGGACAGTTACCCGAAGGGAAGGAAGCCAACCTATTCAAGGTATATAGTTGTGCCTCATCAGTAGCAGCGAAGTGTTAAGACACAGAATGTAATGTCTCTGCTCCCGCTCGGAGCCTCGTGGCAGACCTACCCGCTCCGCTGCAACCAGGAAGGGCATTGCAGCACCGGCCAGACGAGGAGCAGGCCCATATGATGAAACATGACACCTAGCTTGCTGGGTGTGTGAGGGCCCTAGTTCCAATAGGAGGAATTCCCCACCTCCTCACTACCTAGAGTACATATACAAGGTGGTTAGTATACCACCAAGGAACTTCGTACCCTTCTCTTTTGACTTAACTTAGGGCATGTACGTTGGACCTTTATAAGCCCTACTCGTCCCCTCTCTTGTTGACATGTGGGGCTCCTTGCCTCTCGAGGTGGAGTAATATTGATGTAGGGAGACCTCCCCCCTCCCTGTGTGAATAGACTAGTGTTGACACTGACACCAGGGACCTCCTACGGCCTTTATGGAATGGCGTGATCGCTGGACCTAGGGACAGCGTCTAGTGGGCATATCCGTGGAACAGGCCATTTGAGTGTGCTGGGCTAGATGGAGTACGCCTGGTGGCTGGGGTGATACAAGCTGGCTGATGGCCTGGATGATACTGGAACTCCGTGGCTGCTTTATGACTTATGCCGCAGTCTGACCACATTGAAACTCTCCCACACTGGGATTTTTTTGACCAAGTGCTGATCTTTCTGGCAATGTGGGCCCACAGGGGAGTGCTGGGGGGCCCTAGACGGGGCCTGGTGTGGCCGGCCATGAGATCGACCAGACACACGCTATATTGACACTGCAGCATTGGTGTAGAGCGCAGTCTCTTTGATTGTGGTCTCGAACACTCTTTTCTCTTCCTATTACACCCCTATACAGTCTCTGCTTGAGCATATCTTTATGAGGAAAACAGATAAGAGACAATCCAAACTATACTTTGAGCAGCGTAAGACCCCTAGACAGCATGAGGATGAGCCGAAAGCAACGGGAGCCGACATAGAACCTCCAGAGAGGGAGTTAAAAGGAGAACTGCACCAAATACTATCAGCTTTACAGCTTTGCCACATGAGGATTGATGGAAAAATTGATGCTCTCACCTATCGCATGGATAGAATGTCAGAGAGAATTGACAAGCATGCGGAGCGTCTTGACACAGTGGAATGACGTGTATCAGAGGCTGACCAGAATGCAGCCATGGAGACCCAAAAATGGCTGGAGAAGACAGTCTTGATGCCTCAGGCCAAAACCGAGGACTTAGAAGCAAGCTCTAATCGTAATAATCTCCATATCATTGGACTTGCGGAATCCACAAATGTGAATAATATGGAGAAATTTGTGGAAAAGCTCCATATAGACCTTATGGATTGAGACTCATTTTCTGAAATGTTTGTGGTAGAGCGTGCCCATCGTTCATTAGCCCCAAGACCGGTGCTGGGGGCCAAGCCTCATTCGATAATAGCAAGGCTGCTAAATTACAGAGATCGAAACGCCGCACTACGCTGCTCCAGGGAATTGCAAACTCTGTGCTATGAAGGCTCGGAACTATCTATTTTTCTGGATTTTACACCACTGGTTGAGGAAGCACGGAAGCAATTCCTTACTGTTAAGAGGAAATTACAGGAACTGAATATTGGCTATGCTATGCTTTATCTAGCTCGCCGGATGGTGACAGTTGACAGCAAAACAAAGATATTTGATGATCCCAAGAGTTTGCAACAAATTTTTAAGGAGCAGGAGCGAGCAGGTGGTAGAAAAAGATCCCCAAGCATGGAGAATGGGGAGCCGGGGACTTCCTCTACTTTAGATGAACCTGGTTGATTATAATCCTTTCTTTTTTGATCCCTTACTGGTTGGGACTCCTGTGGGTCCATTTATATTTGCATAATATGTTGTATAGTTGCTTTTGTACCTAAAAGTGCTTGGAGTTTTTGATGCTGGTTTGACGAGATGTTATACTAGGTATGATGCTTGCATTATATGCAGAATTGCAGGGTAAAATAATATACCCCTGCATTTCAGTTGCACAATTGGTGCATTGTTTATCTTAAATGTGGACCGTCCGCAACTTTATGCTGCGGAGGTGTTCGGCAGGCAGTCTCTGCCTCTATGTGTGCACCACACTGTTCTTATGAAGGTTTGTTGTTTTGGGACTGGGGAGGGTCTGGGTCTTACAGGGGGGTATTTTGGAAGTTGGGATTGTCTTTGTCATAATTGGGTTGCTGAAGTGGGAGGTTTTTTGACTGGGTTAGAAATGTTTCCTAATGTTGCATACCAATACAATGCTGTGATCATCTTGGCACACACTAAACACTTGAAGATATCTTGTATCTTATGGATTACTTACCTTGACAAGACATGACGCAGATACATAGACCTCATTCTCTATTTAGATGGAATGTCAGGGTATTAAATAATCCTAGAAAAACTTGCCAGGTTATTGCTTATCTTGATAGACATGGTGTCCAAGTGGCACTGCTGCAAGAGACACACCTCACTCAACATACAAAACATAGTATAGGTGCTCGTTGGGCATCTATACAAATAGCCTCTTCCTACTCATCATATGCCAGATGAGTGCTCCTAATGATTTAAAAGGGCAGTCCCTTTGTGGTTATGCACACAGACACAGACACACAGGGTCGATACATTATTGTACAGGGTAACTTTTGCGGCACTATTCTGATATTGGTTAATATGTATGGGTCAAATAATGATGATAAGCAAAACAGTAGCTTGATTACGTTAGATGACCCCTGGGGCTGCGATGAGCAGGACTTTGTTTCAACTACACCTGGAGCGGAGGGAGTTAACATATAAGAAAGGAAATAAAGATAAAAAGAAATAAAGACAAATAGAACAACCCCCCAACGAACTATGGTTTATGTATACCAGGACGCACTGTCCATAAGTGCTGCACCCATGTGTTAAACATGCATCAGGAGAGTCAAGCACATTGTGTTATTTACATGGGGCTGGACACATCAGGGAATACACCTCCCTGTGGACCTACCATAATAAGACATTATGAATGTTTGAACATTTGCAGGAATATTTTCTGAGAGGATTCAGAGCCCGGAACACCGCAGGACCCAAGAGAAACAGGGTGACAGGTATAAATATTTGGGCTGAATTGTGGACACTACACACTAATCATGGGGCCCATCATCATATCAGTGACTCACAACGTCCCGCTGTAGGGGGTTTCTCACAGTTAGAACACTCGTGTCCCCCTTTGCAGTCTCCACAGATCTGAAAGTGAGGGTACATCGGTATGAACAAGCTAACAATGATTGAGAAACACAGGTCTGTCCCCGAGTGTACTACAGCACGAGTTATGTTGCTCGTGTTCTCATGGATAAAGTATCTAGGAAATAGAAAAAAGAAAAAACTGCACTTAAACTGCCATAGGACTGCGATACGAGACCAATGGTATTCAATGTAGTGAGGGTGATGATGAAGTCATTGCGCCCGGGTCACGAGCATAAACATCGCCCCACGTGACCGGAACTTTGCCCGATAAAGCTAGTGATGTGGAAGGAGACTGCCACCTTGATGAAGTAAGGAGTTGGGGGTGGGTTACAGTGGGCGATAGACCGTTTTACCATGATCCTTGGTGACTACGGAAATGACCGGGGTGTGCAGGTGCCTATCTTGAACATCGAGCACCTATTCCATGCCTCAACGATGTAAAAACCGGACCCTCCTACTATATACCCAATGGGGGACCATCTAGAATATCTTTGTCACCTTTTTATAATGACACACCAATGATTTAAACACTGGGGCTCCCTTAAATGTATGAGTGCCTCGTAGGGGGGTTGTGCATATGGCGCTAACACAGGACATGCTCACAGGGGCATGACGCTAGCTATTATATCAGAAAGGGACCGCCCTAAATCAACTTTTTGGTCCTACAGGTATAAGAATATAAACATCAAGGTAAATGATATTACAATCGTCGTTCAAATCCTTGCAAAACGAGTGTGGGGCTACCCACCACCTAACCCAACATGTACATGTTTTTATCTCCGTGTAGTGTTTGACTACAGGGAGCCGCTCCCACTGCCTCGCTCGTTCGAGCACGTTTAATGGAACTCTGCCTTAATAGACGTGTTTTTCACACGCTTTTAGGAATAAAAGTGATGGACACCTGCGATTGAATGTAATGGAAATGACTCCATAATTAAATATTC
Organism: Calotriton arnoldi; assembly: GCA_963921515.1. NCBI lineage: Eukaryota > Metazoa > Chordata > Amphibia > Caudata > Salamandridae > Calotriton > Calotriton arnoldi. Next base: position 602,531 of record CAWUFW010005504.1, on the reverse strand, counting down.
TGATATGGATACTAAGAGCTCACAAGTGAAATAACATGGGGCTATACACTGTGTTGTTGCACATCTGTTGAGTGAGATATAAGGAGATGTACTACCATGAAAAGGTCCTGGCTCTTATATATTTATCTTTTTAGAGCAAGTGGATCTGATGGATGTTCCCCTCTCTTTACAGATTTGGAAAGAGAGTGTGAATTATAAAAAAAAACGAGTCTGAAGGGATCCTAACTAAGAGAGGGATCCTGAAGGTCCTGATGAATGCCGTAGTGACCCAACACTGTGGGCGCAACGGAAACGGCTGAAACATGTTGACACCTTCGCAGTAAGGAGGGATGAAGGTATCCTAATTTGTTCCTATCACCACCATCATTTACGTTTTTAACCCTGGCCGAGTGGCCCAGGAATACAATTTAGAATTAGGGACACACTCGAGCTAGTTTTAACTTTCACAAACTGCACTTCACATTGGTGATCCCACAACTTTATGTTTGTATTGTCTTCCCCTCCCTATTGCTCCACCCCAGGTGTTGGTCTACGCAGGGGTGTCAGTTAGCAAGCCCGATGATGAAGCATGTCACAAACTTGTGAGTGAGGGCAGTTTTTACTCACTGAGCAGGTGTCACTACCGGAAGTAGCTTTCCTACCGCTTTATTGTGTGATATAGATTGTGACTGGAGAGGCCGGGGTGGGAATGTAACCTCTCCCCCCTTCTTTATGTCTGTTATCAAATAATGATGACCCTGATTTCTATAGGCGGCTAGGGGCACGTTTACATACTATGCAATCATCAGCGGTGGTATGGGCAGGCGATTTTAATACATGCCTAGATCCAGCCTTGGATAGATCAACTTCCACTGATCGATACGGTAAACAAGTGGCTAGGGTACTCCGGGATGGAATGGAGGAGCATGGCCTGTTGGACCTCTGGAGGCTGCATAACCCCACCATGCAAGGGGGGAATGTTCTCCTCTTCGGTAAATAATTCTTAGTCGAGACTAGACTACTGCCTGGTTACTCGTGAGATCAGTGATTGGACAGAGTCAGTCGACCACTTGCGGAAGACCCTCTCTGATCACAGCCCTGTCAAATTGGTGCTATTGTTGCCCTCTCACACACCAAGGCAATTTAAGTGGCGCTTCACAGCCACTGCATTGTTAGATAAAGTTTTTAGAACCAAGATACGCCAGGCCATCGTAGAATACACAATAAATGTAAAATAACGAGCACACATACATTGTGCGAGGCCTTCAAAGTAACCTTGCTTAGGGTTTGTATTAGCAAACAAGCTGGCATTTTGCAAGATATCCGTCAACAACTGTACATACGAGAGCGAGACATACAGAAATTATAAAGGGGCCATGAACAGACTTTAGATTCAGGGCTCCTTGCGACTATTAGGGAGAAAATAACTGCTTATCAAGAGATGGCCGACCATGAGGTTACATTTTTATCTTACAGTCATAAAGCGCAAGCATATAGTGAAGGGGGCAGACCCGGACGAACACTTGCTAGTAAATTAAAGATATCATGGGCTCCCACACAAGTTGTGAAAATAGTAGATGCCCAAGGAAAGAAGTGCTAAGACACACCATCCATATTGCGTACGTTTGTTGAATACTAATCGCACCTTTATTCAACACGTATGACAACATCTGATGGTGAAATTGAAGAATATTTTAATGACATAACTTTAGCCTGGTTGACCCCTGATCAACAAGAATACCTGACACAGCCCATCACGAAAAAAAGAAATGTATGACGCAATACGCACATTACCCAATGGAAAGACACCCGGGATAGATGGCTTAACAGGTGAATTGTACAAAGTATTCGGAGACCTGTTGGCCCTGCATCTACTTGAGATGTGTGCAGAGGCCTAGAGGGGAGGTGCGCTCCACACATCTCTACGGGAAGTACTGTTAGTCATGTTACTTAAACCGAATAAGCAGCCAGAATATTGTGAGCCTTAAAGACCACTTTAGCTGATTAACACTGATGCCAAAATCCTAGAAAAAGTACTCGCTACAAGAATACAGCTGCTATCACAACATCTGATATTACCAGATCAATTAGGTTTTATCCCCACCCATTCTACGATGCATAACTTGCGCATTATTTTCGCCCTTTTCCACCAGCTTGACCCCAGCCTACACGCGGCTGCGGCAATGCTAGATGCCGCTAAGGCCTTCGACTCTATAGAATGGATGGTCATGTTCACTGTTTTGCGAAGGATAGGAATGCCCCAAACCTTCTTTAAGTGGATCCAGCTCCTCTACACCGAGCCGGCTGTGTGACTTTGCAGGCCAAGGTAATACAGCGAATCCACTGTTTATCCAAAGAGGGACGCAGCAGGGTTGCCCCCGTTCCCATTGTTATTTACCCTGTCTCTTGAGCCATTGGCATGCAGGATACAGCAAAATCATGCTGACTCGGTGCTGTGCTTTAGATTATGACCTATTAGCATATCTCTATATGCCGACGATATGGTCCTCTATGTGCGAGACCCTGCAGTCCACTTGGCACTCTTAATTTGGAAATATATTTGCTTTGAACGCTATGCTGACTTGAGTATAGATTAGTCTAAATCAGTTGTTATTTCCCTGACACCATGTACACAGCAGTTCTCCTTGGACTTCCCTCTGGCCTTGCCCACTGATCCAGTTAAGTATTTGGGTCCACAGAGATACAGAGGTGGTCATCCGAGTAAATTATGGGAGAGCAGTCTCTTAGCTAGAGGATTAGATAGCTAGATGGATTTGACTGTCGTTATCGCTGGCTGATCGAATAGCACTCCAAAAAATCATTATACTCCCAGGATTTTTGTATTTATTCATCAATATTCCAATCACACTGCCCCTGTCTCTCTTCAAAACTATATGTTCTCATGATTACCTTTACGTAGGCTGGCAAGCAGCCTTGGATTTGATGGCAGACTCTCACATTACCATATGCCCAAGGGGGTTTGGAGCTCCAGATCTTCATTTATATTCTCTATGTGCCCATACACACTTTGCATATTATTGGCATCATCATCTTCGTGAATTTATACCTTACATCACTATAGAATCAGATGACGCACATCCTTTCCCGTAATACGCCCTTATGCCACAAAGGAGAACTGATATTCCTCATTCTGAGATCAACTTTGTTCAAAGTACGATTATCGCATGGCCGACCTTGGGACTACGAGCCCATAAGACTCCACTTTATGCTCCTGCCCTCCCTCTTATACACCATCCAGATATATGAGTTACGCAGCAGCCAAAGGCCCGGGTGATGCTGGCTAATCCTGGCCTGCAAACCATGGGCAATATGTTCCGGGAGGGCTCTTTCATTACCCGATTGGATCTTCCTTCTGACACACTCCAAACTCCGCATTTGATTTTCAATTACCAGCGTCTGTGGCTGGCTATTAAAAATACTTACTCGTCCTTTCCCCTGGAACCTCCCGCCCTTCAGGCTATACAGATTTTACTTACTAGCCCTACACGCAGGCGCCTCATTACCAAATTGTATAATGTTGCCCAAACTGAAAAATACAGTGATTCAAATAAATCCCTAGATAGATAGAATGTCGCACTAGATACATCCTTATCCACTGAGGACTGAGGTTTTTGCTGCACGCTTACAGGCATGCTAACCCTGATTCATAATTTATGTATTATTCATATAAATTTTTTACAACAAATGTATTACACACCTGTCAAATTGCACAGATATGGACTGCGGGGCGATGCAAAATGTGTACAATGTGGGCATATGAGGGCAGACTTCTTGCATGTGGCTTGGGCTTGTCCATTGGTAAATTATTTTTGGAGTAAAGTGACAGATGCTTTAGGGACCATGGTATCGGAAGATGTTTCCAACACCCTCCAACTTTGCCTACTGGGTCTTGTGAAACCGTTAAAACCACCTAGTCGTAGATTTATAGCTGTAGCTTTACTACTTACCAAGAGAAGAATAGCTATGAACTGGGGGAACAAGCGAGCTCCTAAATTACAACATTGGATAGATGACATGGTATACTGTAAAGAGCAATTGGAGTTATATGCGGAAGAGCTGCCTGCATATTCGCGCCCAAAAGATATATGGGATCGTCTTGTCACCTATTTAATGTCTGTGTTTAAAACACTAGAATGTGATTAAATATGCTGAACATTGTATTGTATCTCAAAGGCGAAGAGAAAGAAGCTCATATAGATGTAATAACTAACTTTGTCATGTCAGACTGCTAAGATGTGTGTTCCATGTTATGATGCAGCACTCATGATGATAATATATTGTATCTCATTTATGTTATATGATTAAAACTCAATAAAAAAAAAAACTTGGGTGGAAGCAGCACAATGCCAGGCCAGGCGCTGCGTTCTACCCCCCCCCCCCCACACCGTGCATTGTCATGGGCATCATACTCAAAAATTACCCTTGCCATCCAAAAAACAAAACCCACCCTAAACACCAAGATTACCCTTGCCACCCAAAAACCCATACCCACCCTAAACCATAAAATTACACTTCTACCCAAAAACCCAAATCCACACTTAACCCTAAAATTTTGCTTGCAACCCAAAACCTCATACCCACCCTAAACCCTAAAATTATCCTTGCAACACAAAACCCATACCAACCCTAAATATTCCCTTGCCACCCAAAACCCCATACCTGCCCTAAACCCTAAAAATTCCCTTGCCACACAAAAACCCATACCCACCCTAAACCATATAATTACCCTTGCCACCCAAAAACCAAAGCCCACCCTTAACCCTAAATATTCCCTTGCCACCCAAAACCCCATACCTGCCCTAAACCCTAAAAATTCCTTGCCACACAAAAACCCATACCCACCCTAAACCATAAAATTACCCTTGCCACCCAAAAACTCAAGCCCACCCTTAACCCTAAAAATTCCCTTGCTACCCAAAAACCATACCCAGCCAAAAACCCATTCCAACCCTAAACACTAAAATTACCTTGCCACCAAAAAACAAATGCCCACCCTAAACCCAAAAAATCCCTTGCCACCCAATAACCCATAACCACCCTAAACCCTAAATATACCCTTGCCACCCATGAACCCATACCCTTCCTAAACCCTAAAGATTCCCTTGCCACCCAAAACTTCAAGCCCAACATAAACCCTAAATTTATCCTTGCCACCCAAAAACCCATACCAACCCTAAAAATTCCCTTGCAGCCGTAAAAGCCATACCTACCCTAAACCCTAAAAATTACCTTGCTACCCAAAAACCCATCTCCCCCCAAACCCTAAAAACTCCCTTGCCACCCAAAAACCCATACCCATCCTAAACCCTAAAATTACCCTTGCCACCCATAAACCCATACCAACCCTAAACCCTAAAATTACCCTTGCCACCCATAAACCCATACCAACCCTAAACCCTAAAAATTCCCTTGCCACCAAAAACCACATACCCACCCTGAACCCTAAAATACCCTTGACACCCAAAAACCCAAACCCATCCTAAATCCTAAAATTACCCTTGCCACCCAAAAACCCATCCCCACCCTAAACCCTAAAAATTCCCTTGCCACCCAAAAACCCATACCCATCCTAAACCCTAAAATTACCCTTGCCACCCATAAACCCATACCAACCCTAAACCCTAAAAATTCCCTTGCCACCCAAAACCACATACCCACCCTGAACCCTAAAATACCCTTGACACCCAAAAACCCAAACCCATCCTAAATCCTAAAATTACCCTTGCCACCCAAAAACCCATACCCCCCTAATCCCTAAAAATTCCCTTGCCACCCAAAAATCCTTACCCACCCTAAACCCTAAAAATGCCCTTGCCACGCCAAAAACTCTAAAATTTCAAATGTGGATTCTCAGCTGCCTTCCAGAAAGCTGGAAGGGCAGAGTTGCTGACGTGCGAGCATGTTTGTTCTGCTCCCAACATGTATTGCTGTTACCATAGCTATATGCATTTATGCAGGCAACATATTCGGCAAGCTGCTGTGGTTCGACATTTTCTGTATTTGACACAGACAGCATCTTTGGGGAAGAAGGATGTGCTTTGCTTGTCATTTCTGTGGGCTGGCAGCCATCTCCCATTTTACACACACAAAGTTGTGGTAATGTCATACATTCAGGGTGAAGAGTAAAGGGGTCCGCAATCTTGGAAGTCACCAGACTTTACTATCAGATGCTAGATGTTAGCAGTGTTTTGCAACAAAGGGGTCCCACGGGGTACCCCCTTGAGAACAAATGGCTGGGAATCCTTTTGGGGTCCTATTGTCCCAATGGGCACCAAGGATACCACTGGAAAGTGCAGGAGTTGGCTCTTGGAAAAAAGAGTCCTCCAAACAGAAAGAAAAACTAAAAAGTGCAGTAGAACTTCAATAATAGAAAGCAAAAAATGTGTTAATAGCACTGCCAGATCAAACAGCCTTGAGGTTTGGTCTAGAAGCCTATTCAGCCCAAGTAGACAACAGTAGTTGTTCAAAAGTGCCCATAAGCCTCTCACCAGGGGCTAAATGAAAGATGAGTGGACTCCCAGGGGCAAACACTGCCCATGAGTCTGCTAGCCTGCATCGCCAAATGAACCTTTGTGATTATGGGGCTCCATCCCCTGCAATATCTTCCGTGCTCACTGGCTCCTCCACCCAGCATGGTGTGAGCATCGTCTCATGGTCAGCCATCGGACTGCCTCCAGGAGCAGTATCCACAAGTCACCTATGGAGTACCTCCTGGCCATTCTGGGCAATGTAATGGTCAAGAAATTGGCTGGTACTTTTCCATGGATCGTGAACTCGACTGGATGGACCACAATGACCATTAGGTACTGTTTGGCAAAACCAGGTTTTGGTTAGAATTGCTTTTTAGGAACAGATCAAGCCCTGTCTCCTTTGCTCTTTGAGAAACACCCGCCGAATATCTTGGGTCGTTTATTCGACCAGGCCCAGAGGTATATTTTCCTAATGGTTGGAAAGTCCCTAGCACCTGTGCATGCCGACTGAATAGCTATGGATAGAATAATCGTGTGAATATATAGTGTTGATAAAAGGGTCAAGATTGGTAGCACAGTGCACATTTTTCACAGCTCCTCCAGAGTCCTGAAAGATGGAGACATCAATTCAAGTGCTTCTTGTCAGACACTGGATGAAATCGATGCTTATTTATTGGCTCCTTGTAGTTTGAACACACAGAAATGTCCAAGGGGAAGTCCTAAGCGGGCTGTGTTCCCAAGGTTCCCACAGAAGAGTTTCTCCCCTTCTGTTCCATGGCTTGGAAGCTTATTGTCCATTTGAAGGATGACCCCACTTGCCAGAGCTATGCATTCTATGGCTGAATAATGTATCTCGCCCCACCATCAGAGGATTACAATTTGAAGTTGCCTAAATGATTGGAAAGTCGCAAAGAAGTCAGAGAAAGTTTATATATATATTCACTGAAAAAAACATAGGTTTCAGGGACGTTATAGTTAGAAATTAGCATTTAAAAAACCTTAGAAATTCACTGAAAAACCACAGGTTTCAGGGACGTTATAGTTAGTTGGACATTTCACTCGAACAAAACCAGAGAAATTCGGCCGTTATAGTTTGTTGAGCTAACTATAACTCGCGCCCTCGCAATGCACTGCTGATGACGTCACATATTACATCACTCATGACATGGTCAGTGACATCACTCATGACATCACTCATGACATCTCAAATGACATCACTCATGACATCACTGATGACATCATCCACATACTGGGTGTTTTAAAAAAGTTTAAGAATGTTAATTATAGATACGCAAAGGTGTATTGAAGAATGAGTGGGTGTATGAGTGTCTGAATGGATGATTTAGTGGGTGCGTGACTGACTGCTTAAGTGAGAGATTAAATGTGTCTTAGTGAATGCATGGGTGAATGACTAATCTGTGTGAATGTCTGTATCAGTCTGTCAGTTGGTGTGTAAGTGGCTGCATGGGTTGGTGAGTAGCTACATGAGTGTCTATATGGGTTAATGATTGGTTGTCCGATTACCTGTATGGGTGCCTGAGTGTCTGTGTGGGTGGGTGGGGGTGGGGGTGACACCCTCCATGGATGTGCGAGTGGGTGATTCAGTGGGTGTATGGGTTCATGAGTTCATCTGCGAGGGGCTGTATGGGTGAGTGAGTGAGTGTGCGTATGGCTGTGTTGGTGAGTGAATGGATGTCTCAGTGGTATATGTGTGAGTAACTACATATGTGAAAGGAAGTATACGTGAATGTTGGAGCATATACGTGACTATATGTGACAGTGAGTGATTGTGAGAGTGGCTGTATGGATGAGTGTGTGCTTGTGTCAGTGATTGTATAAGAGAGTACGTATGTGTTAGTATCTGTATGAATAAGTGAGGTGGTGTGTGTATAACTGTTTTGGTGAGTAAATGGCAGTGTGATTGAGTCTTTGGGTGACTGAAGGTGTGTGAGTATCTCTGGATGAGTGGCAGTATGTGAGTGTCTGCATGGGTGTACGAGTGCATATATCAGAGGCTGTATTGATGAGTGACTGTATCGGTGAGTGAGTGCATGTGTGTAGACCTATGAATCAGTGAGTGGGTATGTACTAACTGGTATTGCTGTGTCTATGGTTTCGAGAATGGTAGTTTGTATTTTAGAGTGGGTGTATGAAAGGTTATTTTAGGGTGTGAGGAGTTGCATCAGATATTAAGTAGATGATGTCATCAGTGATGTCATTTGAGATGTCATCAGTGATGTAATCACTTATGTCACTGTCCATGTCATGAGTGATGTAATATGTGACGCCATCAGCAGTGCATTGCAAGGGCGCGAGTTATAGTTTGCTCAACTAACTATAACGGCCGAATTTCTCTGGTTTTGTACAAGTGAAATGTCCAACTAACTATAACGTCCCTGAAAACTGTGGTTTTTCAGTGAATTTCTAAGGTTTTTTAAATGCTAATTTCTAACTATAACATCCCTGAAACCTATGGTTTTTTCAGTGGATTTCAAAGGTTTTTTAAAAACTGATTCCTAACTATAACGTCCCTGAAACCTCTGGGTTTTTCAGTGAATTTCTAAGGTTTTTTTAAATGGTAATTTCTAAATATGCCTACATAGGTAGGACGAGTGCAGAAAGAGGAAGAAAGATGCACAAAGAAGCAAGAGAAGTGCAGAAAGAGGCAACAGAAGTCCAGAAAGAGGAAGAAAGGTGCAGAAAAAAGCAAGAGAAGTGTAGAAAGAACCAACAGAGGTGGAGAAAGAGGCCTAGTTTGACTGTACCTTACAACAGACTCATACAAAGTAGCCTAATCACTAATACTTCTCCCAAGATGTCTTAAACCTCACTTTTCTCTTGAAAGTTCACTATTGATCGACTGCTCAGAATGTTAGGCCTACCTACCAAACATAAAACAGCAATCCTAAACATATCACTGTTGTAAGTCTGACCAAGTTTGTGAAGGTATGCAATGTGTGTCTCTGCTTTTACCGAGTGACATGTTACATAAAAATAAACATAGAAATACTTGAATACCTGTGTTTCAAACAGCATACTCTGTAAATATATGAACAAAAAGGTGTATGTATTTCTTTCTGCTCATAATACAGGGCACATGGGTATTCAATAGTATAGTTGAGGGGCTCTATGACACCTATATACATAAGACATGTCTGCCTGTGCAACTGAATGACAGAGCAGAACTGAGAACATTTAACGACCTAGAGAAGAAGCTACCCACTTTTTAAGCTACCATCTTTAGATGCATAGCACATGTGAGAATACATATACAAGTAGGCATATACCTCACTCACAAGAGCACGCAGACCTTTAAACTTGACAGCTTGCATTTCCCATTTGAGTACAGAAAGAGGTGAGAGAAGTACAGAAAGAAGCAAGAGAGGTGCAGAAAGAAACAAATGAAGTGCAGAAAGAAGGAACAGATGTGCAGAAAGAGGCAAGAGGGGTGGAGAAAGAGGGAAGAGGGGTGCAGAAAGAGGCACAAGGGTTGCAGAAAGAAGGGACAGAGGTGCAGAAAGAGGCAAGAGAAGTGCAGAGAGAAGCAACAGAGATGCAGAACGGGAGAAGTGGGATGGAGAAAGAGGCAAGAGGGATACAGAAAGAAGTAAGAGAGTTACAGAAAGAAACAAAAGAAGTGCGGAAAGAAGGAACAGATGTGCAGAAAGAGGCAAGAGGGGAGCAGAAAGAGGGAAGAGGGGTGCAGAAAGAGGCACAAGGGTTGCAGAAAGAAGGGACAGAGGTGAGAAAGAAGCAAGAGAAGTGCAGAAAGAAGCAACAGAGGTGCAGAAAGAGGGACGAGGGGTGGAGAAAGAGGCAAGAGAAGTGCAGAAAGAAGCAACAGAGATAGAAAAACGGGGGAACAGGGATGGAGAAAGTAGCAAGAGGGGTGCAGAAAGAAGCAAGAGAGGTGCAGAAAGAAAGAAAAGAAGAGCAGAAAGAAGGAACAGGGGTGCAGAAAGAGGCAAGGGGGTGCAGAAAGAAGCAAGAGAGCTGCAGAAAAAAACTAAAGAAATGCAGAAAGAGGCAAGAGGGGTGCAGAAAGAGGGAAGAGGGGTGCAGAAAGAAGCAAGAGATGTGCAGTAAGAAACTAAAGAAGTGCAGAAAGAAGAAACAGAGGTGCAGAAAGAGGCAACAGGGGTGAAGAAAGAGGGAAGAGGGCTGGAGAAAGAGGCAAGGGGGTGCAGAAAGTAGCAAGAGAGCTGCAGAAAGAAACAAAAGAAGTGCAGAAAGAAGGAACAGAGGTGCAGAAAGAGGCAAGAGGGGTGCAGAAAGAGGCAAAAGGGGTGCAGAAAGAAGCGAGAGGTGCAGAAAGAAACAAAAGAAGTGCAGAAAGAAGGAATAGAGGTGCAGAAAGAGGCAAAAGGGGTGCAGAAAGAAACAAAATAAGTACAGAAAGAAGCAACAGAGGTGCACAAAGAGGCAAGAGGAGTGCAGATAGAGAGAAGAGGGGTGCAGAAAGAGGCACGAGGGGTGCAGAAAGAAGGGACAGAGGTGCAGAAAGAAGCAAGAGAAGTGCAGAAAGAAGCAAAAGAGATGCAGAAAGGAGGAAGTGGGATAGAGAAAGAGGCAAGAGGGATACAAAAAGAAACACGAGAGGTCCATACAGAAACAAATGAAGTGCAGAAAGAAGGAACAGAGGTGCAGAAAGAGGCAAGAGGGGTGCAGAAAGAGGGAAGAGGGGTGTGAAAGAGGCCCGAGGGGTGCAGAAAGAAGCAAGAGGTGTGCAGAAAGAAGCAAGAGATGTGCAGAAAGAAACAAAAGAAGTGTAGAAAGAAGGAACAGAGGTGCAGAAAAAGGCAAGAGGAGTGCAGAAAGAGGCAAGAGGGGTTCAGAAAGAGGCACGAGGGGTGCAGAAAGAAGCAAGAGAGGTGCAGAAAGAAACAAAAGAAGTTCAGAAAGAAGCAACAGAGGTGCAGAAAGAGACAAGAGGGGAGCAGAAAGAGGGAAGAGCTGTGCAGGAAGAGGCACAAGGGTTGCAGAAAGAGGGAAGAAGGGTGCAGGAATAGGCACAAGGGTTGCAGAAAGAAGGGACAGAGGTGCAGAAAGAGGCAAGAGAACTGCAGAAAGAAGCAACAGAGATACAGAAAGGGGGAAGAGGGGTGGAGAAAGAGGCAAGAGAAGTACATAAAGAAGCAACAGAGATTCAGAAAGGGGGAAGTGGGGTGGAGAAAGAGGCAAGAGGGATACAGAAAGAAGCAACTGAGTTGCAGAAAGAAACAAAATAAGTGCAAAAAAGAACAGAGGTATAGAAAGAGGCAAGAGGGGAGCGGAAGGAGGGAAGAGGGGTGCAGAAAAAGGCACAAGGGTTGCAGAAAGTAGGGACAGAGGGGCAGAAAGAAGCAAGAGAAGTGCAGGAAGAAGCAACAGAGGTGCAGAAAAAGGGATGAGGGGTGGAGAAAGAGGCAGGAGAAGTGCAGAAAGAAGCAACAGAGATGCAAAAAGGGGGAACAGGGGTGGAGAAAGTTACGAGAGGGGTGCAGAAAGAAGCAAGAGAGGTGCAGAAAGAAACAAAAGAAGAGCAGAAAGAAGGAACAGGGGTGCAGAAAGAGGCAAGAGGGGTGCAGAAAGAGGAAAGAGGGGTGCAGAAAGAAGCATGAGTGGTGCAGAAAGAAGGAACAGAGGTGCAGAAAGAGACAAGAGGGGTGCAAAAAGATTGAAGAGGGGTGCAGAAAGAGGCACAAGCGGGGCAGAAAGAAGCAAGAGATGTGCAGATAGAAACAAAAGAAGTGCAGAAAGAAGGAACAGAGGTGCAGAAAGAGGCAAGAGGAGTGCAGAAAGAGGGAAGAGGGGTGCAGAAAGAGGCATGAGGGGTGCAGAAAGAAGCAAGAGAGGTACAGAGAGAGAAGAGGGAAGCAGAAAGAGGGAAGAGGGGTGCAGAAAGAGGCACAAGGGTTGCAGAATGAAGGGACGGAGGTGCAGAAAGAGGCAAGAGAAGTGCAGAAAGAAGCAACAGAGATGCAGAAAGGGGGAAGAGGGGTGGAGAAAGAGGCAAGAGGGGTGCAGAAAGAAGCAAGAGAGGTACAGAAAGAAACAAAAGAAGTGCAGAAAGAAGCAACAGAGGTACAGAAAGAGGCAAGAGGAGTGCAGAAAGGGAAGAGGGATGCAGAAAGAGGCACGAGGGGTGCAGAAAGAAGCAAGAGAGGTGCAGAAATAAACAAAAGAAGTGCAGAAAGAAGGAACAGAGGTGCAGAAAGAGGCAAGAGGAGTGCAGAAAGAGGGAAGAGGAGTGCAGAAAGAGGCACAAGGGGAACAGAAAGAAAGAACAGAGGTGCAGAAAGAAGCAAGAGAAGTGCATAACGAAGCAACAGAAATGCAGAAAGGAGGAAGTGGGGTGGAGAAAGAGGCAAGAAGGATACAAAATGAAACAAGAGAGGTGCATAAAGAAACAAAAGAAGTGCAGAAAGAAGGAACAGAGGTGCAGAAAGAGGCAAGAGGGGTGCAGAAAGAAGGAAGAGGGATGTAAAAGGGGCACGAGGGGTGCAGAAAGAAGCAAGAGAGGTACAGAAAGAAACAAAAGAAGTGTAGAAAGAAGGAACAGAGGTGCAGAAAGAGGCAAGAGGAGTGCAGAAAGAGGGAAGAGTGGTGCAGAAAGAGGCACGAGGGGTGCAGAAAGAAGCAAGAGAGGTGCAGAAAGAAAGAAAAGGAGTACAGAAAGAAGCAACAGTGGTGCAGAAAGAGAAAATAGCAGAGCAGAAAGAGGGAAGAGGATTGCAGAAAGAGGGAAGAGGGGTGCTGTCAGGTTTCAGAGGAAAGGAGTTCACGAACTCCATTGTGCCCCTGTAGTTTCAGAAAAAGCACTTCTGAAACGATCACCCACTCGAAAAACATTGCGGGTGATCATAGCGCATAATAAGGGCACCTGTCCAGTACTCCCAACAGGGAGGAATGCGCTGACAGTTGCCAGTCTAGTTACACACGCCTGGACCCAGGCGCGAGGTCGAGGCCAGCTGTGAAGTGCGTCGGTTGAATTCCAAACCGCGCACTTCACCAACGGAGTTTCCAGAAAGAAGATGTTTAGAGACAGTGTTTAGTTAGTCAGGGATTTAGTGTTTATATTTGCAAGGCTTAGGCGTAGGGTAGAAGGTTTCGCAGCGTCGGTTAAGTTAGACAGATTTAATTATTAAAATTAGGAATTTAGCAGTGCTTAAAAAGAAAATATAGTAGAAAACTAAGAAATACTCACCTACCGGTTCCCCTCTGATCCTGGTCTTCCGGAGGACAGCTTCCAGGGGACAGCAAGCAAATTCTCCTGAGAAAGAAAAATACAAAAGGGTACCAAGACTACAAGTAAGAAGAGTGAGAGTGAGAAAGAGAGTTGAATATTAACGTTATAATCGTGCCTTAAAAGAAAATACTTAAGCTTGTTTGTAATAACAGGGTACCAGATGTTAAAAACCTTGTAGAAGAAAAGAAGAGGAGCGCAAGCCTAAAGCTAGTTGGGTAAGAGAGATTAGAGGGGAGATATCAAAGAGAGAGTCAGGGAGGATGTTGGAGAAATAATAATAGTGTGCTTTATGTTACAATTGCTCCACTAAAAGAAGTAGAGAGAGAGAGAGCAGAAAGAAAAGTAAAAGACAGAAGGAAGAATAGTGCGAGAGTGGACATAACCAAAGAAAGCCAGGCAGTCTCTTCTCTGTCCCATACCCCTTTTCCCCAGGCAGGGTTCACGCGACCGCCAGTTGTCTTTGGTGTTCGCAAGAAGGTCTGAGGTGGGAATTGGGAAATTATCAACATTCTGCTCCTGGGAGTATCGGCAAATAGTGAGTACTAATTGAGCCTTTACAGGTGCAGAAAGAGGCACGATGGGTGCAGAAAGTAGCAAGAGAGGTGCAGAAAGAAGCAAGAGAAGTGCACAAAGAAGCAACAGAGATGCAGAAAGGGGGGAGTGGGATGAGAAAGAGGCAAGAGGGATACAGAAAGAAGCAAGAGAGTTGCAGAAAGAAACAAAATAAGTGCAGAAAGAAGGAACAGAGGTGCAGAAAGAGGCAAGAGGGGAGCAGAAAGAGGGAAAAGGGGTGCAGAAAGAGGCACAAGGGTTGCAGAAAGAAGGGACATAGGTGCAGAAAGAAGCAAGAGAAGTGCAGAAAGAAGCAACAGAGGTGCAGAAAAGGGGATGAGGGGTGGAGAAAGAGGCAAGAGAAGTGCAGGAAGAAGAAACAGAGATGCAAAAAGGGGGAACAGGGGTGGAGAAAGTTACGAGAGGGGTGCAGAAAGAAGCAAGAGAGGTGAAGAGAAACAAAAGAAGAGCAGCAAGAAGGAACAGGGGTGCAGAAAGAGGCAAGAAGGATGCAGAAAGAGGGAAGAGGGGTGCAGAAAGAAGCATGAGTGGTGCAGAAAGAAGCAAGAGAGGTGCAGAAAGAAGCAAGAGTAGTGCAGAAAGAAGGAACAGAGGTGCAGAAAGAGACAAGAGGGGTGCAGAAAGAGGCACGAGGGGTGCAGAAAAAAGTAAGAGATATGCAGAAAGAAACAAAAGAAGAGCAGAAAGAAGAAACAGAGGTGCAGAAAGAGGCAAGAGGAGTGCAGAAAGTGGGAGGAGGGGTGCAGAAAGAGACACGAGGGGTGCAGAAAGAAGCAAGAGAGGTGTAGAAAGAAACAAAAGAAGTGCAGAAAGGAGAAACAGAGGTGCAGAAAGAGGCAAGAGGAGTGCAGAAAGAGGGAAGAGCGGTGCAGAAAGAGATACGAGGGGTGCAGAAAGAAGCAAGAGAGGTGCAGAAAGAGACTAGAGGGGAGCAGAAAGAGGGAGGAGGGGTGCAGAAAGAGGCACAAGCGTTGCAGAAAGAAGGGACAGAGGTGCAGAAAGAAGCAAGAGAAGTGCAGAAAGAAGCAACAGAGGTGCAGAAAGAGGGATGAGGGGTGAAGAAAGAGGCCAAAGAGAAGTGCAGAAAGAAGCAACAGAGATGCAAAAAGGGGTAACAGGGGTCGAGAAAGTGGCAAGAGGTGTGCAGAAAGAAGCAAGAGAGGTGCAGAAAGAAGCAAAAGGGGAGCAGAAAGAGGGAAGAGGGGTGCAGGAAGAGGCACAAGGGTTGCAGAAGGAAGGGACAGAGGTGCAGAAAGAGGCAAGAGAAATGCAGAAAGAAGCAACAGAGATGCAGAAAGGGGGAAGAGGGGTGGAGAAAGAGGCAAGAAGGGGGCAGAAAGAAACAAGAGAGGTGCAGAAAGAAACAAGAGAAGTGCAGAAAGAAACAACAGAGGTACAGAAAGAGGCAAGAGGATTGCAGAAAGAGGGAAGAGGGGTGCAGAAAGAGGCAGGAGGGGTGCAGAAAGAAGCAAGAGAGGTGCAGAAAGAAGCAAGAGAAGTGCATAAAGAAGCAACAGAGATGCAGAAAGGGAGAAGTGGGGCGGAGAAAGAGGCAAGAGGGACACAGAAAGAAGCAAGAGAGTTGCAGAAAGAAACAAAAGAAGTGCAGAAAGAAGGAACAGAGGTGGAGAAAGAGACAAGAGGGGTGTAGAAAGAGGCACGAGGGGTGCAGAAAAAAGAAAGAGATGTGCAGAAAGAAACAAAAGAAGTGCAGAAAGAAGGAACAGAGGTGCTGAAATGTGAGAAGTTGGCCTGGTATATGATGTCCACTAGTTATAGTGGGCACCTTGCACCAGTCCAAACAACCCCTTATTGATGATAGGTTAAAGACAACCTTTATTGAAAGCTATCCTAGTGGTAGCTATGGAGAGCAGCCTTCAGGCTAAGTCTTAGAGGAATGTAAAGCAGCTTGTTTTACCAGTCTATAATCTCTTGAGTGACCAAATGAAAGAGGACCACACCAGGTATATATATAACATATATGTATTTAGTCTTAAACACACCCCTCTAGTCTCTTTATGAGGCTAGAGTTCAAGTACATAAGTTACAAGTCAAATATCAGCAGTATTTAGCACAATACACGTTTGAGCCCTTGGGGCGTACCAAACCATATACTAAAATAGTGGTATAAGAACCACGACTGAACTAGACACAAGGCCTAGAGCCTGTAGAAGTGCTTGGACCCCAAGAAACCACCCAAGGTAGTGACATAGGGGACCCACGGGGACGCGTGCAGTGTGAGAACACAGCCACGAACCGTCGTTGACTTCTATGGGGAAAGTCGCGGTTAGATTTTTAAAGAAAAAGGACACTTCGGAGAGGACTTCCAGTTAACCCCTTAAAACTTAAGAGTTTCTAGGGCCCACACCCACGTGAGTACCGAGATACTCGAGTTACCTCACCCAGGGAAGCCGGGTGCATACGTGTTAAAAGGTGTCGGGAATCGTCGTCGTTTTCAATGGCGACCTCTGGAAAAGTGCTGCTGCCGTGAAGAGGAAGAGTATCCAGTGCGATCCAAGTCTGGATCGAGGAAGAGGAAGACCTGAAAGCAGAGGGGACAGAGTCAGGGTCACTAGCCAGTGACCAGGGGCACAATAGTCGATTGCCCTCAGATGTCGGGTGTTTCAGGTGAGTTGATGGGTGCCTTGACTCTTCAGCCACGAGGTCCAGGAGGTGTCGACGATGACCAGGAGCTGGAATCAAGCTGTCCCATGTAGTTTGTCGAGTGCTGCAGTGTCGGCAACCAGATTGGACCCAACAAGCCTTGGCAATGGCAAGTCACGAGGAAACAAAGAAAAGGCTGTGGTATAGACCAGCAAGGTCTGACAGACTCACCCAGCAAGGGTAAGTCAGGGCACTTCTGGAGCAACCAGAAAAGTCCAAGCAACTGAAGAGTTGCCTTCGTGGGGACCCACTAGCCAACGGACTAGAGATCGCAAAGGAGCCTCAAGCGGTCGCACTTGGAGCTGGCCCATGGGACACTCGTGAAGTGTAGGCCAGTGATCTTTGTTGCAGTTGGTGCTCGGGGATAGGGCTACTTGGAACCCAAAGCACAGTTTCAAGAGATGTCAGGAAGTTGATGCACTTGCAAATGTGCTTGGTATCCAGGGGTCACAGTTCCACATTACCCACAACAGCTACGGGCCTCAGCTTTGCTGGGGACTCAGGGCAGCCTCGGGGAATTTTGGAAATCTACCTCTGGTGATGCAAAGACTTCGGCGTCTGGTGGGAGCTTCAGTGATGCAGACCGGACAGATGCTTTGTTGGTGCCTGCCAAGCAGGGCAGTCACTCCTTGACCCCAAGGGAGATTCTTCAGTCCTCTAATCTTGATGTAGAGCGTCGAAGGTCCAGGATTCAGCTTCAGAGTTTTGTCCAGGGATATCTAAAGTCCTGTTGCCAGGGTTCCCTTACTTATACTAAGAAAAGGGGTTGGACTAACTCTGGGGACCCACCTATGGGAGGGTTTGGAAAGAGGGGTGGCTACACCCATTTCCTTTGTCCAGTTTTGCGCCAGAGCAGGGGCTGGCAGCCCCTGCAACCGGTTTGAACTGGGGTATGCATGAGGACACCAAATGTGCCCCAGTGCAGGACTTCAAAGCACTCAGAGAGTGCACCACCCTGCCACAATCCACTAAGGCCTGTCTGGGAGGTGGTAACACCTCCCTGGGACAGGAAACCTATTGTCCAGGCCTTCCCTGCCGGAGTTTCGGTCAGCAGCAGGAGGCCAGACTCGTGTCTGTGGCTGCAGCATCCATTTTGTGATGCCAGGCTCTGTTTAGTTGGTACCGGGTATACCGGTGCTGTCATGTCTCTCCCTCTAGAAGGGTGGGATCATACTCCCACACCAGGAACTGGTGTGGGGGTATGATTCCAAGGTGTTTGACACCAAACACGACATGTTTCCGTGCAGCCATCCCAAAGTTCGCATTTACCGTTTAGATATAATGCACTTAAGAGTATATGGTCAGGCTGCACCACAGACAACCCCGGATAGGAGATTCTGAGGGCTGCAGAGGGGCTCTGCTCATGCATGGGCACCCTCTCACATATAACCAAGCACCCTGCCTTCAGGATTGATAAGGCCTGCCATAGGGGTGACTGATAGGTTTCTATGTGCAGTGTTAGGTGAGATATAGTGAACCTATATCTCTGTAAGGGGTGCATGCACCACCTCACTCAGGCTGCTGTAGCAGTCCTGTTGTGTCATTTTGGAGGGCCTTCCAGGGGTGGCACAATACATGCTTCAGCCCCTGGTAGGCCTCTGGGGTGTCTATGCCCTTGGTACATAGTATATCATATACAAGGGACTTATAAGGGCACTCCAGAATCCAATCTGTGGTGTACCTAAAGTACAGGGAATAAATTTAGAGAGGAAGCAGCTAGGCTGGGGTCCTGGATAGCAGGGCCCCAGCCAGACTAAAGTCGAAAAACAGTGATACACCAGCAAAAAGTGGGGGTAACCATAAGAGGCAGATCCTACTCTCCTACAAGAAAGAGGTAAGAAGAGTGCAGAAAAAGGGAAGAGGGGTGCAGAAAGAGGCACGAGGGGTGCAGAAAGAAGCAAGAGAGGTGCAGAAAGAAACAAAAAAAGTACAGAAAGGAGAAACAGAGGTGCAGAGAGAGAGGCAAGAGGAGTGCAGAAAGAGGGAAGAGGGGTGCAGAAAGAGGCACGATGGTTGCAGAAAGAAGGGACAGAGGTGCAGAAAGAAGCAAGAGAAGTGCAGAAAGAAGCAATAGAGGTGCAGAAAGAGGAATGAGGGGTGAAGAAAGAGTTGAAGGAGAAGTGCAGAAAGAAGCAACAGAGATACAAAAAGGGGTAACAGGGGTCGAGAACGTGACAAGAGGTGTGCCGAAAGAAGCAAGAGAGGTGCAGAAAGAAGCAAAATGGGAGCAGAAAGAGGGAAGAGGGGTGCAGGAAGAGGCACAAGGGTTGCAGAAGGAAGGGACAGAGGTGCAGAAAGAGGCAAGAGAAGTGCAGAAAGAAGTAACAGAGATGCAGAAAGGGGGAAGAGGGGTGGAGAAAGAGGCAAGAGGGGGCAGAAAGAAGCAAGAGAGGTGCAGAAAGAAACAAGAGAAGTGCAGAAAGAAACAACAGATGTACAGAAAGAGGCAAGAGGGGAGCAGAAAGAGGGAAGAGGGGTGCAGAAAGAGGCACAAGGGTTCCAGAAAGAAGGGACAGAGGTGCAGATAGAAGCAAGGGAAGTCCTGTTTAGGGGGTTTGAGAGGTAACTCCCAACCTTCCTTCACCAGACACAATGGACCCCCAACAGGATGGCCAAACAAAAGTTCAAAAGGCTGTAGCCAACCCCCTTTTGAGGCACCTCGCTGTATGCAAATAAAAGGCAGGGCAAGAGTATGTCCCATCTTCGCCTAAGCTTTTCTGGGAGCCCTTTAATCATGCCCTTCAAGGTTTTGTTGAATCTCTCAACTAAACCATTGCATTGTGGGTGATAGGGTGTGGTGAACGTATAAGTCACTCAACACTCCTTCCACATTGCAGTCAAGTAACTGGACATAAAGTTTTCACCTCTGTCAGATACTACCTCCTTAGGAAAGCCCACTCTTGAGAAAACTCCCAGGAGGGCCCTTGCCACCACAGGAGCTGTAGTGGTCCTAAGGGGAATGGCGTCTGGGTACCTGTTGGCATGGTCCACCACCACCAGGATAAACCTGTGCCCAGATGCTGTTTGGGGATCCATGGGACCAACTATGTCAATCCCCACCCTCTCAAAGGGAACCCCCACCACAGGTAGTGGTATCAGGGGGGCCTTTGTGGTGCCACCTGCCTTAGGTTACACAGGAGCGACAAAACTCCTTGGTGTCTTCAGACATGTGGGGCCAGTGAAAGTGAGGGACAATTCTGTCCCAAGTCTTGTTCTGGCCCAGGTGCCCTGCTAAGGGAATGTCATGGGCTAGTGTCAATAGGAAGCCCCTGAACTTCAGAGGTATAACCAACCTCCTGGCTGCTCCAGGCTTGGGGTCTCTACTCTCTGAGTACAGGATTCCAACATCCCAATATATCTTATGGGTGCCACTAGCATTCCCAGCAGCCTCAGCAGCAGCTTGCTGTCTGAGGGGTTCAAGAGAGGGGCAGCTCTGCTGCTCCTGGCTCAGATCTGCCCTGGAAGGGCCCCCTGTCCCCAAGAACTTAACCTGATCAGGTTCAAGCTCCTCTGGGACAGTTCCTTCTTCAGGCCTGAGATCATCTTCCTCAAAAGACTGATCTTCCTCCTGAGCCAAGGGGGAAGGCACTGCCTTAACCCTACTGCTCCTTCTCTTGGGAGGCACCTGGTCCATTATTCCAGAATCCAGGGCCTGTTCAGCTTTTGACATTTTTGTCTGTGACCTAGTCACAGCAAAGACATGTGCAGGGATCCCTAGCATTTCTGCATGTTTCCTGAGCTCCAACTCTGCCCAAGCTGAGGTTTCAAGATCATTGCCAAGCAAGCATTCTACAGGGAGGTCTGCACTTACCACAACTTTCTTGAGGCCAGTTACCCCTCCCCAGGAGAAGTTAACAACTGCCAGAGAATGGTCTGTTCTGACATTGCTAGCATTGGTCACTTGGTACATTTCACCAAGTATAATCTGCCCAGGATCCACAAGATCTTGTGTCACCATGGTGACACTTGCTCCTGTGTCCCTGAATGCCAAAGCCTCCCTTCCATTAATTAAAGGCTGCTGTCTGTATTTGCCCAAATTATTGGGGCTCACAAAGGGGGACATATCCATGCCCCCATCACAGACTACGACAGCCTGAGTTGGCACTCTGACTAGGTCAGAGCCCATCTCAGTACCCAGGGTCAACCCTACTAAACCCTTATTCTGAGTGTTTCCACCACCACTTGTAGTTGGACTAGGGGGAACAGTTGCCTTAGGGGCAATGGTGGCTGGATTGGAGTCTTTGGACTTGGTGCAATCACTTGTCCAGTGAGTCTTTTGCTTACAGACTTTGCACCATGGTTTCTTTTGGCCTTTTCCTTTATTAGATTGGGATTCCCCACCAGATTTCAGATTTTTGGGGACCTTGAGAAGACTTCTGGTCTTTACCCTTCTCCCCACCCTTATCAGAGTTTTTGGAATCTTGCTTCTTCTGGTCACCTCCTTGGTTCTGTACTTTCTGCTTCACCCTGGTTCTGACCCATTTGTCTGCCTTCTTTCCCAATTCTTGGGGAGAGGTCAGATCAGAGTCAACCAGGTACTGATGTAGCAACTGATTCTGACAGTTATTAAGAATCTGCTCCCTCATGATTAAATTATACAATCCTTTGAAGTCACACAACTTACTGCCCAGTAACCAGCCTTCCAGAGCCTTGGTAGCACAATCTATAAAGTCCACCCAGTCCTGTGTCTGTGCCTTTGGGTATCTCTGAACTTTAACCTGTATTGCTCAGTGGTTAGGCCAAACCCATCTATCAGGGCACTCTTCAGGACTTGGTAATCATCAGCATCCTCTTCTCTTACAGTGAGGAGCTTGTCTCTACCTTTGTCTGCAAAGGAGAGCCACAAGATTGCTGCCCACTGCTCCTGGGGACCCTCTGAACTTTACAGGCCCTTTCCAGTGCCGTTATCCATTTGTGGATGTCATCCCCACTCTGGTAGGGAGGGACAATCTTGCTCAGGTTTCTATGGTCATAAGACCTTTCCCTACCACTAGGGTAGTTGCTGCCACCATGGGACTCTAGTCCCAACTTTCTTCTTTGTCTATGAAGCTCTAGGGACTCCCTGTCTATAGCCAACTGCTCTTTTCTGATTCTCAAATGAGCTTCCTCATACTTGAGCAGTCTCTCTTTCCTTTCATGAGAGGATTCCCTCCTATGAGAAGAAACAGAGGTCCCTACTGAGGTGTCAGAATGGTTAGACTCCTGAGAAGGAGATCTGGACCTTCTAGGCACACTCACAACTCTTCCTGGTGGGACAAAGGGGAGGTCATTCTGATCCTCCTCCTCATCTGCAGGAGGAGCTGGATTGTCCAGGGCAAGATCATTGTCATCTTCCTGGCCAGTTTCAGAGGTCAGGTCCTGGGTATTTTCACCCCTGGTCCCTTCCTCATCTTCTGCCCCACCCTCTCTGCCTACCCTTGCAGACCCTAGGGGTCTTCTGAGATCATCCAGCAGAAGCATCTCCATGAGACGTTGGGTGTTGGCACTTTTGCCTGTCTTCAGCTTCCTAATCTTGCACAACTCTCTCAATTCCAAGAATGGGAGGTTGTCATATTTAGAGGGTAGCAGCCCAATGGTTCCTGGCAGTGAAGACATTCCTAGTGAGGTGTGGTGTATGCACTACCTACTCTAGTGTGGCCTACTAAACTCTCTTGAGTTGTAGAAAGGGTGTGCTAAGCCCTTGACACACAACTCTAAGTTCAGTAGAACTTACTGTATTTCTAAGCTTGAATTTATATGTACCTCAGGTACCTTTAGTGGTTTTCAGTTAGTCACAAACTTGAGATTATCTGGTAAAACAATAGCAAGCTGGAATCCCACACGCTGCACACCAATCTGAGAAGTTGGCCTGGTATATGCTGTCCACTAGTTATAGTGGGCACCTTGCACCAGTCCAAACAACCCCTTATTGATGATAGGTTAAAGACAACCTTTATTGAAAGCTATCCTAGTGGTAGCTATGGAGAGCAGCCTTCAGGCTAAGTCTTAGAGGAATGTAAAGCAGCTTGTTTTACCAGTCTATAATCTCTTGAGTGACCAAATGAAAGAGGACCACACCAGGTATATATATAAAATATATGTATTTAGTCTTAAACACACCCTCTAGTCTCTTTATGAGGCTAGAGTTTGAAGTACATAAGTTACAAGTCAAATATCAGCAGTATTTAGCACAATACACGTTTGAGCCCTAGGGGCGTACCAAACCATATACTAAAATAGTGGTATAAGAACCACGACTGAACTAGACACAATGCCTAGAGCCTGTAGAAGTGCTTGGACCCCAAGGAACCACCCAAGGTAGTGACACAGGGGACACACGGGGACGCGTGCAGTGTGAGAACACAGCCACGAACCGCCATTGACTTCTATGGGGAAAGTCGCGGTTAGATTTTTAAAGAAAAAGGACACTTCGGAGAGGACTTCCAGTTAACCCCTTAAAACTTAAGAGTTTCTAGGGCCCGCACCCACGTGAGTACCGAGATACTCGAGTTACCTCACCCAGGGAAGCCGGGTGCATACGTGTTAAAAGGTGTCGGGAATCGTCGTCGTTTTCAATGGCGACCTCTGGAAAAGTGCTGCTGCCGTGAAGAGGAAGAGTGTCCGGTGCGATCCAAGCCTGGATCGAGGAAGAGGAAGACCTGAAAGCAGAGGGGACAGAGTCTGGGTCACTAGCCAGTGACCAGGGGCACAATAGTCGATTGCCCTCAGATGTCGGGTGTTTCAGGTGAGTTGACGGGTGCCTTGACTCTTCAGCCACGAGGTCCAGGAGGTGACGACGATGACCAGGAGCTGGAATCAAGCTATCCCACGTAGTTTGTCGAGTGCTGCGGTGTCAGCGACCAGATTGGACCCAACAAGCCTTGGCAACAGCAAGTCACGAGGAAACAAAGAAAAGGCTGTGGTATAGACCAGCAAGGTCTGACAGACTCACCCAGCAAGGGTAAGTCAGGGCACTTCTGGAGCAACCAGGAAAGCCCAAGCAATTGAAGAGTTGCCTTCGTGGGGACCCACTAGCCAACGGACTAGAGATCGCGAAGGAGCCTCAAGCGGTCGCACTTGGAGCTGGCCCACGGGACACTCGTGAAGTGTAGGCCAGTGATCTTTGCTGCAGTTGGTGCTCGGGGCTAGGGCTACTTGGAACCCAAAGCACAGTTTCAAGAGATGTCAGAAAGTTGATGCACTTGCAAATGTGCTTGGTGTCCAGGGGTCACAGTTCCACTTTACCCACAACAGCTACGGGCCTCAGCTTTCCTGGAGACTCAGGGCAGCCTCGGGGAATTCTGGAAATCTACCTCTGGTGATGCAAAGACTTCGGCGTCTGGTGGGAGCTTCAGTGATGCAGACCAGACAGATGCTTTGTAGGTGCCTGCCAAGCAGGGGAGTCACTCCTTGACCCCAAGGGAGATTCTTCAGTCCTCTAATCTTGATGTAGAGCATCGAAGGTCCAGGATTCAGCTTCAGAGTTTCGTCCAGGGATATCTAAAGTCCTGTTGCCAGGGTTCCCTTACTTATACTAAGAAAAGGGGTTGGACTAACTCTGGGGACCCACCTATGGGAGGGTTTGGAAAGAGGGATGGCTACACCCATTTCCTTTGTCCAGTTTTGCACCAGAGCAGGGGCTGGCAGCCCCTGCAACCGGTTTGAACTGGGGTATGCATGAGGACACCAAATGTGCCCCAGTGCAGGACTTCAAAGCACTCAGAGAGTGCACCACCCTGCCACAATCCACTAAGGCCTGTCTGGGAGGTGGTAACACCTCCCTGGGACAGGAAACCTATTGTCCAGGCCTCCCCTGCCGGAGTTTCGGTCAGCAGCAGGAGGCCAGACTCGTGTCTGTGGCTGCAGCATCCATTTTGTGATGCCAGGCTCTGTTTAGTTGGTACCGGGTATACCGGTGCTGTCATCTCTCTCCCTCTAGAAGGGTGGGATCATACTCCCACACCAGGAACTGGTGTGGGGGTATGATTCCAAGGTGTTTAACACCAAACACGACATGTTTCCGTGCAGCCATCCCAAAGTTTGCATTTACCGTTTAGATATAATGCACTTAAGAGTATATGGTCAGGCTGCACCACAGACAACCCCGGATAGGAGATTCTGAGGGCTGCAGAGGGGCTCTGCTCATGCATGGGCACCCTCTCACATATAACCAAGCACCCTGCCTTCAGGATTTATAAGGCCTGCCATAGGGGTGACTGATAGGTTTCTATGTGTAGTGTTAGGTGAGATATAGTGAACCTATATCTCTGTAAGGGGTGCATGCACCACCTCACTCAGGCTGCTGTAGCAGTCCTGTGGTGTCATTTTGGAGGGCCTTCCAGGGGTGGCACAATACATGCTTCAGCCCCTGGTAGGCCTCTGGGGTGTCTATGCCCTTGGTACATAGTATACCATATACTAGGGACTTATAAGGGCACTCCAGAATCCAATCTGTGGTGTACCTAAAGTACAGGGAATCAATTTAGAGAGGAAGCAGCTAGGCTGGGGTCCTGGATAGCAGGGCCCCAGCCAGACTAAAGTCGAAAAACAGTGATACACCAGCAAAAAGTGGGGGTAACCATAAGAGGCAGATCCTACTCTCCTACAAGAAAGAGGTAAGAGGAGTGCAGAAAGAGGGAAGAGGGGTGCAGAAAGAGGCACGAGGGGTGCAGAAAGAAGCAAGAGAGGTGCAGAAAGAAACAAAAAAAGTACAGAAAGGAGAAACAGAGGTGCAGAGAGAGAGGCAAGAGGAGTGCAGAAAGAGGGAAGAGGGGTGCAGAAAGAGGCACGATGGTTGCAGAAAGAAGGGACAGAGGTGCAGAAAGAAGCAAGAGAAGTGCAGAAAGAAGCAATAGAGGTGCAGAAAGAGGGATGAGGGGTGAAGAAAGAGTTGAAGGAGAAGTGCAGAAAGAAGCAACAGAGATACAAAAAGGGGTAACAGGGGTCGAGAACTTGACAAGAGGTGTGCCGAAAGAAGCAAGAGAGGTGCAGAAAGAAGCAAAATGGGAGCAGAAAGAGGGAAGAGGGGTGCAGGAAGAGGCACAAGGGTTGCAGAAGGAAGGGACAGAGGTGCAGAAAGAGGCAAGAGAAGTGCAGAAAGAAGCAACAGAGATGCAGAAAGGGGGAAGAGGGGTGGAGAAAGAGGCAAGAGGGGTGCAGAAAGAAGCAAGAGAGGTGCAGAAAGAAACAAGAGAAGTGCAGAAAGAAACAACAGATGTACAGAAAGAGGCAAGAGGGGAGCAGAAAGAGGGAAGAGGGGTGCAGAAAGAGGCACAAGGGTTCCAGAAAGAAGGGACAGAGGTGCAGATAGAAGCAAGGGAAGTGCAGAAAGAAGCAACAGAAGTTCAGAAAAAGGGATGAGGGGTGGAGAAAGAGGCAAGAGAAGTGCAGAAAGAAGCAACAGAGATGCAAAAAGGGGGAGCAGGGGTCGAGAAAGTGACGAGAGGGGTGCAGAAAGAAACAAAAGAAGAACAGAAAGAAGGAACAGGGGTGCAGAAAGAGGCAAGAGGGGTGCAGAAAGAGGGAAGAGGGGTGCAGAAATAAGCACGATTGGTACAGAAAGAAGGAAGAGAGGTGCAGAAAGAAACAAGAGTTATGCAGTAAGAAGGAACAGAGGTGCAGAAAGAGACAAGAGGGTTGAAGAAAGAGGGAAGAGGGGTGCAGAAAGAGGCACGAGGGGTGCAGAAAGAAGCAAGAGACGTGCAGAAAGAAACAAAAGAAGTGCAGAAAAAAGTAACAGAGGTGCAGAAAGAGGCAAGAGGAGTGCCGAAAGAGGGAAGAGATGTGCAGAAAGAGGCAGGAGGGGTGCAGAAAGAAGCAAGAGAGTTGCAGAAAGAAACATAAGAAGTGCAGAAAGAAGGAACAGAGGTGCAGAAAGAGGCAAGAGGAGTGCAGAAAGAGGGAAGAGGGGTGCAGAAAGAGGCACGAGGGGTGCAGAAAGAAGCAACAGAGGTGCAGAAAGAGACAAGAGGGGAGCAGAAAGAGGGAAGAGGGGTGCAGAAAGAGGCACAAGGGTTGCAGAAAGAAGGGACAGAGGTGCAGAAAGAGGCAAGAGAAGTGCAGAAAGAAGCAACAGAGATGCAGAAATGGGGAAGAGGGGAGAAGAAAGAAGCAAGAGGGGTGCAGGAAAGAAGCAAGAGAGGTGCAGAAAGAAACAAAAGAAGTGCAGAAAGAAGCAACAGAGGTACAGAAAGAGGTAAGAGGAGTGCAGAAAGAGGGAAGAGGGGTATAGAAAGAGGCACGAGGGGTGCAGAAAGAAGCAAGAGAGGTGCAGAAAGAAGCAAGAGAGGTGCAGAAAGAAACAAAAGAAGTGCAGAAAGAAGGGACAGAGGTGCAGAAAGAGGCAAGAGGAGTGCAGAAAGAGGGAAGAGGGGTGCAGAAAGAGGCATGAGGGGTGCAGAAAGAAGCAAGAGAGGTGCAGAAAGAAACAAAAGAAGTGCAGAAAGAAGCAACAGAGGTGCAGAAAGAGACAAGAGGGGAGCAGAAAGAGGTAAAAGGGGTACAGAAAGAGGCTCAAGGGTTGCAGAAAGAAGGGACAGAGGTGCAGAAAGATGCAAGAGAAGTGGAGAAAGAAGCAACAGAGATGCAGAAAGGGGGAACAGGGTTGGAGAAAGAGGCAAGAGGGGTGCAGAAAGACGCAAGAGAGGTGCAGAAAGAAACAAAAGAAGTGTAGAAAGAAGCAACAGAGGTACAGAAAGAGGCAAAAAGAGTTCAGAAAGAGGGAAGAGGGGTGCAGAAAAAGGCATGAGGGGTGCAGAAAGAAGCAAGAGAGGTGCAGAAAGAAGCAAGAGAAGTACAGAAAGAAGGAACCGAGGTGCAGAAAGAGGAAAGAGGGGAGCAGAAAGAGGGAAGAGGGTTGCAGAAAGAAGGGCCAGTGGTGCAGAAAGAAGCAAGAGAAGTGCAGAAGGAAGCAACAGAGGTGCAGAAAGAGGGATGAGGGATGGAGAAAGAGGCAAGAGAAGTGCAGATAGAAGCAACAGAGATGTAAAAAGGGGGAACAGGGGTGAAGAAAGTGACGAGAGGCGTACAGAAGGAAGCAAGAGAGGTGCAGAAAGAAACAAAAGTAGAGCACAAATAAGGAACAGGGGTGCAGAAAGAGGCAAGAGGGGTGCAGAAATAAGCAAGAGTAGTGCAGAAAGAAGCAACAGAGGTGCAGAAAGAAGCAAGAAGGGTGCAAAAAGAGGGAAGTAGGGTGCAGAAAGAGGCATGAGGGGTGACAAAAGAAGCAAGAGATGTGCAGAAAGAAACAAAAGAAGTGCAGAAAGAAGGAACAGAGGTGCAGAAAAAGGCAACGGGGGAAGAAAGAGGGAAGAGGGGTGGAGAAAGAGGCAACGGGGTGCAGAAAGAATCAGGAGAGCTGCAGAATGAAACAAAAGAAGTGCAGAAAGAAGCAAGAGAAGTGCAGAAAGAAGCAACAGAGGTGCAGAAAGAGGGACGAGGGGTGGAGAAAGAGGCAAGAGAAGTGCAGAAAGAAGCAACAGAGATGGAAAAACGGGGGAACAGGGATGGAGAAAGTAGCGAGAGGGGTGCAGAATGAAGCAACAGAGGTGCAGAAAGAAAGAAAAGAAGAGCAGAAAGAAGGAACAGGGGTGCAGAAAGAGGCAAGGGGGTGCAGAAAGAAGCAAGAGAGCTGCAAAAAAAAAGAAAAGAAATGCAGAAAGAAGGAACAGAGGTGAAGAAAGAGGCAAGAGGGGTGCAGAAAGAAGCAAGAGAGGGACAGAAAGAAGCAACAGAGGTGCAGAAAGAGGCAAGAGGGGTGCAGAAAGAGGGAAGAGGGGTATAGAAAGAGGCACGAGGGGTGCAGAAAGAAGCAAGAGATGTGCAGTAAGAAACTAAAGAAGTGCAGAAAGAAGGAACAGAGGTGCAGAGAGAGGCAACAGGGGTGACGAAAGAGGGAAGAGGGGTGGAGAAAGAGGCAAGGGGGTGCAGAAAGAAGCAAGAGAGCTGCAGAAAGAAACAAAAGAAGTGCAGAAAGAATGAATAGAGGTGCAGAAAGAGGCAAAATGGGTGCAGAAAGAAACAAAATAAGTACAGAAAGAAGCAACAGAGGTGCACAAAGAGGCAAGAGTAGTGCACATAGAGAGAAGAGGGGTGCAGAAAGAGGCACGAGGGGTGCAGAAAGAAGGGACAGAGGTGCAGAAAGAAGCAAGAGAAGTGCATAAAGAAGCAAAAGAGATACAGAAAGGAAGAAGTGGGATAGAGAAAGAGGCAAGAGGGATACAAAAAGAAACAAGAGAGGTGCATACAGAAACAAAAGAAGTGCAGAAAGAAGGAACAGAGGTGCAGAAAGAGGCAAGAGGGGTGCAGAAAGAGGGAAGAAGGGTGTGAAAGAGGCCCGAGGGGTGCAGAAAGAAGCAAGAGGTGTGCAGAAAGAAGCAAGAGATGTG
Organism: Calotriton arnoldi; assembly: GCA_963921515.1. Taxonomy (NCBI): domain Eukaryota; kingdom Metazoa; phylum Chordata; class Amphibia; order Caudata; family Salamandridae; genus Calotriton; species Calotriton arnoldi. Next base: position 573,231 of record CAWUFW010005504.1, on the reverse strand, counting down.
CAGAAAGAAACAAAAGAAGTGTAGAAAGAAGGAACATAGGTGCCTAAAAAGGCAAGAGGAGTGCAGAAAGAGGCAAGAGGGGTGCAGAAAGAGGCACGAGGGGTGCAGAAAGAAGTAAGAGAGGTGCAGAAAGAAACAAAAGAAGTTCAGAAAGAAGCAACAGAGGTGCAGAAAGAGACAAGAGGGGAGCAGAAAGAAGGAAGAGCTGTGCAGGAAGAGGCACAAGGGTTGCAGAAAGAGGGAAGAAGGGTGCAGGAATAGGCACAAGGGTTACAGAAAGAAGGGACAGAGGTGCAGAAAGAGGCAAGAGAACTGCAGAAAGAAGCAACAGAGATGCAGAAAGGGGGAAGAGGGGTGGAGAAAGAGGCAAGATGGGTGCATAAAGAAGCAAGAGAGGTGCAGAAAGAAGCAAGAGAAGTGCATAAAGAAGCAATAGAGATGCAGAAAGGGGGAAGTGGGGTGGAAAAAGAGGCAAGATGGATACAGAAAGAAGCAACTGAGTTGCAGAAAGAAACAAAATAAGTGCAGAAAAAAGGAACAGAGGTACAGAAAGAGGCAAGAGGGGAGAAGAAAGAGGGAAGAGGGTGCAGAAAAAGGCACAAGCGTTGCAGAAAGAAGGGACAGACATGCAGAAAAAGGGATGAGGGGTAGAGAAAGAGGCAGGAGAAGTGCAGAAAGAAGCAACAGAGATGCAAAAAGGGGGAACAGGGTGGAAAAAGTGAAGAGAGGGGTGCAGAAAGAAGCAAGAGAGGTGCAGAAAGAAACAAAAGAAGAGCAGAAAGAAGGAACAGGGGTGCAGAAAGAGGCAAGAGGGGTGCAGAAAGAAGCACGAGTGGTGCAGAAAGAAGGAACAGAGGTGCAGAAAGAGACAAGAGGGGTGCAAAAAGAGGGAAGAGGGGTGCAGAAAGAGGCACAAGCGGGGCAGAAAGAAGGAACAGAGGTGCAGAAAGAGACAAGAGGGGTGCAGAAAGAAGCAAGAGAGGTGCAGAAAGAAAGAAAAGAAGTACAGAAAGAAGCAACAGTGGTGCAGAAAGAGAAAATAGCGGAGCAGAAAGAGGGAAGAGGATTGCAGAAAGAGGGAAGAGGGGTGCTGTCAGGTTTCAGAGGAAAGGAGTTCACGAACTCCATTGTGCCCCTGTAGTTTCAGAAAAAGCACTTCTGAAACGATCACCCACTCGAAAAACATTGCGGGTGATCATAGCGCTTAATAAGGGCACCTGTCCAGTACCAACAGGGAGGAATGCGCTGACAGTTGCCAGTCTAGTTACACGCGCCTGGACCCAGGCGTGAGGTCGAGGCCAGCTGTGAAGTGCGTCGGTTGAATTCCAAACCGCGCACTTCACCAATGGAGTTTCCAGGAAGAAGATGTTTAGAGACAGTGTTTAGTTAGTCAGGGATTTAGTGTTTATATTTGCAAGGCGTAGGGTAGAAGGTTTCGCAGCATCGGTTAAGTTAGATTTAATTATTAAAATTAGGAATTTAGCAGTGCTTAAAAAGAAAATATAGTAGAAAACTAGGAAATACTCACCTACCGGTTCCCTCTGATCCTGGTCTTCCGGAGGACAGCTTCCAGGGGACAGCAAGCAAATTCTCCTGAGAAAGAAAAATACAAAAGGTTACCAAGACTACAAGTAAGAAGAGTGAGAGTGAGAAAGAGAGTTGAATATTAACGTTATAATCGTGCCTTAAAAGAAAATACTTAAGCTTGTTTGTAATAACAGGGTACCAGATGATAAAAAACCTTGTAGAAGAAAAGAAGAGGAGCGCAAGCCTAAAGCTAGTTGGGTAAGAGAGATTAGAGGGGAGATATCAAAGAGAGAGTCAGGGAGGATGTTGGAGAAATAATAATAGGGTGCTTTATGTTACAATTGCTCCACTAAAAGAAGTAGAGAGAGAGAGAGCAGAAAGAAAAGTGAAAGACAGAAGGAAGAATAGCGCGAGAGTGGACATAACCAAAGAAAGCCAGGCAGTCTCTCTCTGTCCCATACCCCTTTTCCCCAGGCAGGGTTCACGTGACAGCCAGTTGTCTTTGGTGTTCGCGGGAAGGTCTGAGGTGGGAATTGGGAAATTATCAGCATTCTGCTCCTGGGAGTATCGGCAAATAGTGAGTACTAATTGAGCCTTTACAGGTGCAGAAAGAGGCACGATGGGTGCAGAAAGTACCAAGAGAGGTGCAGAAAGAAGCAAGAGAAGTGCACAAAGAAGCAACAGAGATGCAGAAAGGGGGAAGTGGGGTGGAGAAATAGGCAAGAGGGATACAGAAGGAAGCAAGAGAGTTGCAGAAAGAAACAAAAGAAGTGCAGAAAGAAGGAACAGAGGTGCAGAAAGAGGCAAGAGGGTAGCAGAAAGAGGGAAGAGGGGTGCAGAAAGAGGCACAAGGGTTGCAGAAAGAAGGGACATAGGTGCAGAAAGAAGCAAGAGAAGTGCAGAAAGAAGCAACAGAGGTGCAGAAAAAGGAATGAGGGGTGGAGAAAGAGTCAAGAGAAGTGCAGAAAGAAGCAACAGAGATGCAAAAAGGGGGAACAGGGATGGAGAAAGTGACGAGAGGGGTGCAGAAAGAAGCAAGAGAGTGCAGAAAGAAACAAAAGAAGAGCAGAAAGAAGGAACAGGGGTGCAGAAAGAGGCAAGAGGGATGCAGAAAGAGGGAAGAGGGGTGCAGAAAGAAGCATGAGTGGTGCAGAAAGAAGCAAGTGAGGTGCAGAAAGAAGCAAGAGTAGTGCAGAAAGAAGGAACAGAGGTGCAGAAAGAGATAAGAGGGGTGCAGAAAGAGGCACGAGGGGTGCAGAAAAAAGCAAGAGATGTGCAGAAAGAAACAAAAGAAGTGCAGAAAGAAGGAACAGAGGTGCAGAAAGAGGAAAGAGGAGTGCAGAAAGAGGGAAGAGGGGTGCAGAAAGAGACACGAGGGTGCAGAAAGAAGCAAGAGAGGTGCGGAAAGAAACAAAAGAAGTGCAGAAAGGAGAAACAGAGGTGCAGAAAGAGGCAAGAGGAGTGCAGAAACAGGGAAGAGGGGTGCAGAAAGAGGCACGAGGGGTGCAGAAAGAAGCAACAGAGGTGCAGAAAGAGACTAGAGGGGATCAGAAAGAGGGAAGAGGGGTGCAGAAAGAGGCACAAGCATTGCAGAAAGAAGGGACAGAGGTGCAGAAAGAAGCAAGAGAAGTGCAGAAAGAAGCAACAGAGGTGCAGAAAGAGGGATGAGGGGTGAAGAAAGAGGCCAAAGAGAAGTGCAGAAAGGAGCAACAGAGATGCAAAAGGGGTAACAGGGGTTCGAGAAAGTGGCAAGAGGTGTGCAGAAAGAAGCAAGAGAGGTGCAGAAAGAAGCAAAAGGGAGCAGAAAGAGGGAAGAGGGGTGCAGGAAGAGGCACAAGGGTTGCAGAAGGAAGGGACAGAGGTGCAGAAAGAGGCAAGAGAAATGCAGAAAGAAGCAACAGAGATGCAGAAAGGGGGAAGAGGGGTGGAGAAAGAGGCAAGAAGGGTGCAGAAAGAAACAAGAGAGGTGCAGAAAGAAACAAGAGAAGTGCAGAAAGAAACAACAGAGGTGCAGAAAGAGGCAAGAGGATTTAAGAAAGAGGGAAGAGGGGTGCAGAAAGAGGCAGGAGGGGTGCAGAAAGAAGCAAGAGAGGTGCAGAAAGAAGCAAGAGAAGTGCATAAAGAAGCAACAGAGATGCAGAAAGGGGGAAGTGGGGCGGAGAAAGAGGCAAGAGGGACACAGAAAGAAGCAAGAGAGTTGCAGAAAGAAACAAAAGAAGTGCAGAAAGAAGGAACAGAGGTGTAGAAAGAGACAAGAGGGGTGCAGAAAGAGGCACGAGGGGTGCAGAAAAAAGAAAGAGATGTGCAGAAAGAAACAAAAGAAGTGCAGAAAGAAGGAACAGAGGTGCAGAAAGAGGAGTGCAGAAAGAGGGAAGAGGGGTGCAGAAAGAGGCACGAGGGGTGCAGAAAGAAGCAAGAGAGGTGCAGAAAGAAACAAAAAAAGTACAGAAAGGAGAAACAGAGGTGCAGAGAGAGGCAAGAGGAGTGCAGAAAGAGGGAAGAGGGGTGCAGAAAGAGGCATGCGGGGTGCAGAAAGAAGCAAGAGAGGTGCAGAAAGAAACAAAAAATGTACAGAAAGGAGAAACAGAGGTGCAGAGAGAGGCAAGAGGAGTGCAGAAAGAGGGAAGAGGGGTGCAGAAAGAAGGGACAGAGGTGCAGAAAGAAGCAAGAGAAGTGCAGAAAGAAACAATAGAGGTGCAGAAAGAGGGATGAGGGGTGAAGAAAGAGGTGAAGGAGAAGTGCAGAAAGAAGCAACAGAGATGCAAAAAGGGGTAACAGGGGTCGAGAAAGTGACAAGAGGTGTGCAGAAAGAAGCAAGAGAGGTGCAGAAGGAAGCAAAAGGGGAGCAGAAAGAGGGAAGAGGGGTGCAGGAAGAGGCACAAGGGTTCAGAAGGAAGGGACATAGGTGCAGAAAGAGGCAAGAGAAGTGCAGAAGGAAGCCACAGAGATGCATAAAGGGAGAAGAGGGGTGGAGAAAGAGGCAAGAGGGGTTCAGAAAGAAGCAAGAGAGGTGCAGAAAGAAGCAAGATAAGTACAGAAAGAAGGAACCGAGGTGCAGAAAGATGCAAGAGAAGTGGAGAAAGAAGCAACAGAGATGCAGAAAGGGGGAACAGGGGTGCAGAAAAAGGCATGAGGGGTGCAGAAAGAAGCAAGAGAGGTGCAGAAAGAAGCAAGATAAGTACAGAAAGAAGGAACCGAGGTGCAGAAAGAAGAAAGAGGGGAGCAGAAAGAGGGAAGAGGGGTGCAGAAAGAGGCACAAGGGTTGCAGAAAGAAGGGCCAGAGGTGCAGAAAGAAGCAAGAGAAGTGCAGAAGGAAGCAACAAAGGTACAGAAAGAGGGATGAGGGGTGGAGAAAGAGGCAAGAGAAGTGCAGATAGAAGCAACAGAGATGCAAAAAGGGGGAACAGGGGTGAAGAAAGTGACGAGAGGCGTACAGAAGGAAGCAAGAGAGGTACAGAAAGAAACAAAAGAAGAGCACAAATAAGGAACAGGGGTGCAGAAAGAGGCAAGAGGGGTGCAGAAAGAGGGAAGGGGTGCAGAAAGAAGCACGAGTGGTGCAGAAAGAAGCAAGAGAGGTGCAGAAATAAGCAAGAGTAGTGCAGAAAGAAGCAACAGAAGTGTAGAAAGAAGCAAGAAGGGTGCAAAAGAGGGAAGTAGGCTGCAGAAAGAGGCATGAGGGGTGACGAAAGAAGCAAGAGATGTGCAGAAATAAATAAAAGAAGTGCAGAAAGAAGGAACAGAGGTGCAGAAAAAGGCAACAGGGGGAAGAAAGAGGGAAGAGGGGTGGAGAAAGAGGCAACAGGGTGCAGAAAGAATCAGGAGAGCTGCAGAATGAAACAAAAGAAGTGCAGAAAGAAGGAACAGAGGTGCAGAAAGAGGCAAGAGGGGTGCAGAAAGATGCAAAATGGGTGCAGAAAGAGGCAAAAGGGTGCAGAAAGAAGCGAGAGGTGCAGAAAGAAACAAAAGAAGTGCAGAAAGAGGGAACAGAGGTGCAGAAAGAGGCAAGAGGGTTGCAGAAAGAATCAAAAGAAGTGCAGAAAGAAGCAACAGAGGTGCAGAAAGAGGCAAGAGGGGTGCAAAAAGAGGGAAGAGGGGCGCAGAAAGAGGCACGAGGGGTGCAGAAAGAAGCAAGAGATGTACAGAAAGAAGGAACAGAGGTGCAGAAAAAGGCAACAGGGGTGAAGAAAGAGGGGAGAGGGGTAGAGCAAGAGGCAAGGGGGTGCAGAAAGAAACAAGAGAGCTGCAGAAAGAAACAAAGGAAGTGCAGAAAGAAGGAGCAGAGGTGCAGAGAGAGGCAAGAGGGGTACAGAAAGAGGCAAAAGAGGTGCAGAAAGAAGTGGGAGGTGCAGAAAGAAGCAAAAGAAGTGCAGACAGAAGGAACAGAGGTGCAGAAAGAGGCAAGAGGGGTGCAGAAAGAATCAAAAGAATTGCAGAAAGAAGCAACAGAGGTGCACAAAGAGGCAAGAGGAGTGCAGAAAGAGGGAGGAGGGGTGCAGAAAGAGGCATGAGAAGTGTATAAAGAAGCAACAGAGATGCAGAAATGGGGAAGTGGGGTGGAGAAAGAGGCAAGATGGATACAGAAACAAATAAGAGATGTGCAGAAACAAATAAAAGAAGTGCAGAAAGAAGGAACAGAGGTGCAGAAAGAGGCAACAGGGGTGCAGGAAGAGGGAAGAGGGGGGTGAAAGAGGCATGAGGGGTGCAGAAAGAAGCAAGAGGGGTGCAGAAAGAGAGAAGTGCAGAAAGAAACAAAAGAAGTGCAGAAAGAAGGAACAGAGGTGAAAAAGAAGGACCAGAGTTGCAGAAAGAGGCAAGAGGAGTGTAGAAAGAGGGAAGAGGGGTGCAGAAAGAGGCACGTGGGGTGCAGAAAGAAGCAAGAGAGGTGCAGAAAGAAGTGCAGAAAGAAGCAACAGAGGTGCAGAAAGAGACAAGAGGGGAGCAGAAAGAGGGAAGAGGGGTACAGAAAGAGGCTCAAGGGTTGCAGAAAGAAGGGACAGAGGTGCAGAAAGAGTGATGAGGATTGAAGAAAGAGGCGAAAGAGAAGTGCAGAAAGAAGCAACAGAGATGCAAAAAGGGGTAACAGGGGTGGAGAAAGTGGCAAGAGGTGTGCAGAAAGAAGCAAGAGAGCTGCAGAAAGAAACAAAAGAAGAGCAGAAAGAAGGAACAGAGGTGCAGAAAGAGGCAAGAGGGGTGCAGAAAGAGGGAAGTAGGCTGCAGAAAGAGGCATGAGGGGTGACGAAAGAAGCAAGAGATGTGCAGAAAGAAATAAAAGAAGTGCAGAAAGAAGGAACAGAGGTGCAGAAAAAGGCAACAGGGGGAAGAAAGAGGGAAGAGGGGTGGAGAAAGAGGCAACAGGGTGCAGAAAGAATCAGGAGAGCTGCAGAATGAAACAAAAGAAGTGCAGAAAGAAGGAACAGAGGTGCAGAAAGAGGCAAGAGGGGTGCAGAAAGATGCAAAATGGGTGCAGAAAGAGGCAAAAGGGGTGCAGAAAGAAGCGAGAGGTGCAGAAAGAAACAAAAGAAGTGCAGAAAGAGGGAACAGAGGTGCAGAAAGAGGCAAGAGGGTTGCAGAAAGAATCAAAAGAAGTGCAGAAAGAAGCAACAGAGGTGCAGAAAGAGGCAAGAGGGGTGCAAAAAGAGGGAAGAGGGGCGCAGAAAGAGGCACGAGGGGTGCAGAAAGAAGCAAGAGATGTACAGAAAGAAGGAACAGAGGTGCAGAAAAAGGCAACAGGGGTGAAGAAAGAGGGGAGAGGGGTAGAGCAAGAGGCAAGGGGGTGCAGAAAGAAACAAGAGAGCTGCAGAAAGAAACAAAGGAAGTGCAGAAAGAAGGAACAGAGGTGCAGAAAGAAGGAGCAGAGGTGCAGAGAGAGGCAAGAGGGGTACAGAAAGAGGCAAAAGAGGTGCAGAAAGAAGTGGGAGGTGCAGAAAGAAGCAAAAGAAGTGCAGACAGAAGGAACAGAGGTGCAGAAAGAGGCAAGAGGGGTGCAGAAAGAATCAAAAGAATTGCAGAAAGAAGCAACAGAGGTGCACAAAGAGGCAAGAGGAGTGCAGAAAGAGGGAGGAGGGTGCAGAAAGAGGCATGAGAAGTGTATAAAGAAGCAACAGAGATGCAGAAATGGGGAAGTGGGGTGGAGAAAGAGGCAAGATGGATACAGAAACAAATAAGAGATGTGCAGAAACAAACAAAAGAAGTGCAGAAAGAAGGAACAGAGGTGCAGAAAGAGGCAACAGGGGTGCAGGAAGAGGGAAGAGGGGGTGAAAGAGGCATGAGGGGTGCAGAAAGAAGCAAGAGGGGTGCAGAAAGGGAGAAGTGCAGAAAGAAACAAAAGAAGTGCAGAAAGAAGGAACAGAGGTGAAAAAGAAGGACCAGAGTTGCAGAAAGAGGCAAGAGGAGTGTAGAAAGAGGGAAGAGGGGTGCAGAAAGAGGCACGTGGGGTGCAGAAAGAAGCAAGAGAGGTGCAGAAAGAAGTGCAAAAAGAAGCAACAGAGGTGCAGAAAGAGACAAGAGGGGAGCAGAAAGAGGGAAGAGGGGTACAGAAAGAGGCTCAAGGGTTGCAGAAAGAAGGGACAGAGGTGCAGAAAGAGTGATGAGGATTGAAGAAAGAGGCGAAAGAGAAGTGCAGAAAGAAGCAACAGAGATGCAAAAAGGGTAACAGGGGTGGAGAAAGTGGCAAGAGGTGTGCAGAAAGAAGCAAGAGAGCTGCAGAAAGAAACAAAAGAAGAGCAGAAAGAAGGAACAGAGGTGCAGAAAGAGGCAAGAGGGGTGCAGAAAGAGGGAAGAGGGGTGCAGAAAGAAGCATGAGTGGTGCAGAAATAAGCAAGAGAGGTGCAGAAAGAAGCTAGAGTAGTGAAGAAAGAAGCAACAGAGTTGCAGAAAGAGGCAATAGGGGTACAAAAAGAGGGAAGAGGGGTGCAGAAAGAGGCACAAGCTGTACAGAAAGAAGCAAGAGATGTGCAAAAAGAAACAAAAGAAGTTCAGAAAGAAGGAACAGAGGTGCAGAAAGAGGCAACAGGGATGAAGAAAGAGGGAAGAGAGGTGGAGAAAGTGGCAAGGGGTGCAGAAAGAAGCAAGAGAGGTGCAGAAAGAGAGAGGTGCAGAAAGAAACAAAAGAAGTGCAGAAAGAAGGAACAGAGGTGAAAAAGAAGGAACATAGTTGCAGAAAGAGGCAAGAGGGGAGCAGAAAGAGGGAAGAGGCGTGCAGAAAGAGGCACTAGGGGTGTAGAAAGAAGCAACAGAGGTGCAGAAAGAGACAAGAGGGGAGCAGAAAGAGGGAAGAGGGGTACAGAAAGAGGCTCAAGGGTTGCAGAAAGAAGGGACAGAGGTACAGAAAGAGTGATGAGGATTGAAGAAAGAGGCGAAAGAGAAGTGCAGAAAGAAGCAACAGAGAAGCAAAAAGGGATAACAGGGGTGGAGAAAGTGGCAAGAGGTGGGCAGAAAGAAGCAAGAGAGCTGCAGAAAGAAACAAAAGAAGAGCAGAAAGAAGGAACAGAGGTGCAGAAAGAGGCAAGAGGGGTGCAGAAAGAGGGAAGAAGGGTGCAGAAAGAAGCACGAGTTGTGCAGAAATAAGCAAGAGAGGTGCAGAAAGAAGCAAGAGTAGTGAAGAAAGAAGCAACAGAGTTGCAGAAAGAGGCAATAGGGGTACAAAAAGAGGGAAGAGGGTGCAGAAATAGGCACAAGCGGTGCAGAAAGAAGCAAGAGATGTGCAAAAAGAAACAAAAGAAGTTCAGAAAGAAGGAACAGAGGTGCAGAAAGAGGCAACAGGGATGAAGAAAGAGGGAAGAGGAGTGTAGAAAGAGGGAAGATGGGTGCAAAAGAGGCACGAGGGGTGCAGAAAAAGCAAGAGAGGTGCAGAAAGAGAGAGGTGCAGAAAGAAACAAAAGAAGTGCAGAAAGAAGGAACAGAGGTGAAAAAGAAGGAACAGAGTTGCAGAAAGAGGCAAGAGGGGAGCAGAAAGAGGGAAGAGGGGCACAGAAAGAGGCACAAGGGTTGCAGAAAGAAGGGACAGAGGTGCAGAAAGAGGGATGAGGATTGAAGAAAGAGGCGAAAGAGAAGTGCAGAAAGAAGCAACAGAGATGCAAAAAGGGGTAGCAAGGGTGGAGAAAGTGGCAAGAGTTGTGCAGAAAGAAGCAAGAGAGGTGCAGAAAGAGGCAAGAGGGGTGCAGAAAAAGGGAAGAGGGCTGCAGAAAGAAGCACAAGTGGTGCAGAAAGAAGCAAGAGAGGTACAGAAAGAAGCAAGAGTAGTGAAGAAAGAAGCAACAGAGGTGCAGAAAGAGGCAAGAGGGGTAAAAAAAAGAGGGAAGAGGGGTGCAGAAAGAGGCACGAGTGGTGCAGAAAGAAGCAAGAAATGTGCAAAAAGAAACAAAAGAAGTGCAGAAAGAAGGAACAGAGGTGCAGAAAGAGGTAACAGGGATGAAGAAAGAGGGAAGAGAGGTGGAGAAAGAGGCAAGAGGGGTGCAGAAAGAGGGAAGAAGGGTGTGAAAGAGGCCCGAGGGGTGCAGAAAGAAGCAAGAGGTGTGCAGAAAGAAGCAAGAGATGTGCAGAAAGAAACAAAAGAAGTGTAGAAAGAAGGAACATAGGTGCCTAAAAAGGCAAGAGGAGTGCAGAAAGAGGCAAGAGGGGTGCAGAAAGAGGCACGAGGGGTGCAGAAAGAAGTAAGAGAGGTGCAGAAAGAAACAAAAGAAGTTCAGAAAGAAGCAACAGAGGTGCAGAAAGAGACAAGAGGGGAGCAGAAAGAAGGAAGAGCTGTGCAGGAAGAGGCACAAGGGTTGCAGAAAGAGGGAAGAAGGGTGCAGGAATAGGCACAATGGTTACAGAAAGAAGGGACAGAGGTGCAGAAAGAGGCAAGAGAACTGCAGAAAGAAGCAACAGAGATGCAGAAAGGGGGAAGAGGGGTGGAGAAAGAGGCAAGATGGGTGCATAAAGAAGCAAGAGAGGTGCAGAAAGAAGCAAGAGAAGTGCATAAAGAAGCAATAGAGATGCAGAAAGGGGGAAGTGGGGTGGAAAAAGAGGCAAGATGGATACAGAAAGAAGCAACTGAGTTGCAGAAAGAAACAAAATAAGTGCAGAAAAAAGGAACAGAGGTACAGAAAGAGGCAAGAGGGGAGAAGAAAGAGGGAAGAGGGGTGCAGAAAAAGGCACAAGCGTTGCAGAAAGAAGGGACAGACATGCAGAAAAAGGGATGAGGGGTAGAGAAAGAGGCAGGAGAAGTGCAGAAAGAAGCAACAGAGATGCAAAAAGGGGGAACAGGGGTGGAAAAAGTGAAGAGAGGGGTGCAGAAAGAAGCAAGAGAGGTGCAGAAAGAAACAAAAGAAGAGCAGAAAGAAGGAACAGGGGTGCAGAAAGAGGCAAGAGGGGTGCAGAAAGAAGCACGAGTGGTGCAGAAAGAAGGAACAGAGGTGCAGAAAGAGACAAGAGGGGTGCAAAAAGAGGGAAGAGGGTGCAGAAAGAGGCACAAGCGGGGCAGAAAGAAGGAACAGAGGTGCAGAAAGAGACAAGAGGGGTGCAGAAAGAAGCAAGAGAGGTGCAGAAAGAAATAAAAGAAGTACAGAAAGAAGCAACAGTGGTGCAGAAAGAGAAAATAGCGGAGCAGAAAGAGGGAAGAGGATTGCAGAAAGAGGGAAGAGGGGTGCTGTCAGGTTTCAGAGGAAAGGAGTTCACGAACTCCATTGTGCCCCTGTAGTTTCAGAAAAAGCACTTCTGAAACGATCACCCACTCGAAAAACATTGCGGGTGATCATAGCGCTTAATAAGGGCACCTGTCCAGTACCAACAGGGAGGAATGCGCTGACAGTTGCCAGTCTAGTTACACGCGCCTGGACCCAGGCGTGAGGTCGAGGCCAGCTGTGAAGTGCGTCGGTTGAATTCAAAACCGCGCACTTCACCAATGGAGTTTCCAGGAAGAAGATGTTTAGAGACAGTGTTTAGTTAGTCAGGGATTTAGTGTTTATATTTGCAAGGCTTAGGCGTAGGGTAGAAGGTTTCGCAGCATCGGTTAAGTTAGATTTAATTATTAAAATTAGGAATTTAGCAGTGCTTAAAAAGAAAATATAGTAGAAAACTAGGAAATACTCACCTACCGGTTCCCCTCTGATCCTGGTCTTCCGGAGGACAGCTTCCAGGGGACAGCAAGCAAATTCTCCTGAGAAAGAAAAATACAAAAGGTTACCAAGACTACAAGTAAGAAGAGTGAGAGTGAGAAAGAGAGTTGAATATTAACGTTATAATCGTGCCTTAAAAGAAAATACTTAAGCTTGTTTGTAATAACAGGGTACCAGATGATAAAAAACCTTGTAGAAGAAAAGAAGAGGAGCGCAAGCCTAAAGCTAGTTGGGTAAGAGAGATTAGAGGGGAGATATCAAAGAGAGAGTCAGGGAGGATGTTGGAGAAATAATAATAGGGTGCTTTATGTTACAATTGCTCCACTAAAAGAAGTAGAGAGAGAGAGAGCAGAAAGAAAAGTGAAAGACAGAAGGAAGAATAGCGCGAGAGTGGACATAACCAAAGAAAGCCAGGCAGTCTCTTCTCTGTCCCATACCCCTTTTCCCCAGGCAGGGTTCACGTGACAGCCAGTTGTCTTTGGTGTTCGCGGGAAGGTCTGAGGTGGGAATTGGGAAATTATCAGCATTCTGCTCCTGGGAGAATCGGCAAATAGTGAGTACTAATTGAGCCTTTACAGGTGCAGAAAGAGGCACGATGGGTGCAGAAAGTACCAAGAGAGGTGCAGAAAGAAGCAAGAGAAGTGCACAAAGAAGCAACAGAGATGCAGAAAGGGGGAAGTGGGGTGGAGAAATAGGCAAGAGGGATACAGAAGGAAGCAAGAGAGTTGCAGAAAGAAACAAAAGAAGTGCAGAAAGAAGGAACAGAGGTGCAGAAAGAGGCAAGAGGGTAGCAGAAAGAGGGAAGAGGGGTGCAGAAAGAGGCACAAGGGTTGCAGAAAGAAGGGACATAGGTGCAGAAAGAAGCAAGAGAAGTGCAGAAAGAAGCAACAGAGGTGCAGAAAAAGGAATGAGGGGTGGAGAAAGAGTCAAGAGAAGTGCAGAAAGAAGCAACAGAGATGCAAAAAGGGGGAACAGGGATGGAGAAAGTGATGAGAGGGGTGCAGAAAGAAGCAAGAGAGTGCAGAAAGAAACAAAAGAAGAGCAGAAAGAAGGAACAGGGGTGCAGAAAGAGGCAAGAGGGATGCAGAAAGAGGGAAGAGGGTGCAGAAAGAAGCATGAGTGGTGCAGAAAGAAGCAAGTGAGGTGCAGAAAGAAGCAAGAGTAGTGCAGAAAGAAGGAACAGAGGTGCAGAAAGAGATAAGAGGGGTGCAGAAAGAGGCACGAGGGTGCAGAAAAAAGCAAGAGATGTGCAGAAAGAAACAAAAGAAGTGCAGAAAGAAGGAACAGAGGTGCAGAAAGAGGAAAGAGGAGTGCAGAAAGAGGGAAGAGGGGTGCAGAAAGAGACACGAGGGGTGCAGAAAGAAGCAAGAGAGGTGCGGAAAGAAACAAAAGAAGTGCAGAAAGGAGAAACAGAGGTGCAGAAAGAGGCAAGAGGAGTGCAGAAACAGGGAAGAGGGGTGCAGAAAGAGGCACGAGGGGTGCAGAAAGAAGCAACAGAGGTGCAGAAAGAGACTAGAGGGGATCAGAAAGAGGGAAGAGGGGTGCAGAAAGAGGCACAAGCATTGCAGAAAGAAGGGACAGAGGTGCAGAAAGAAGCAAGAGAAGTGCAGAAAGAAGCAACAGAGGTGCAGAAAGAGGGATGAGGGGTGAAGAAAGAGGCCAAAGAGAAGTGCAGAAAGGAGCAACAGAGATGCAAAAAGGGGTAACAGGGGTTCGAGAAAGTGGCAAGAGGTGTGCAGAAAGAAGCAAGAGAGGTGCAGAAAGAAGCAAAAGGGAGCAGAAAGAGGGAAGAGGGGTGCAGGAAGAGGCACAAGGGTTGCAGAAGGAAGGGACAGAGGTGCAGAAAGAGGCAAGAGAAATGCAGAAAGAAGCAACAGAGATGCAGAAAGGGGGAAGAGGGGTGGAGAAAGAGGCAAGAAGGGTGCAGAAAGAAACAAGAGAGGTGCAGAAAGAAACAAGAGAAGTGCAGAAAGAAACAACAGAGGTACAGAAAGAGGCAAGAGGATTTAAGAAAGAGGGAAGAGGGGTGCAGAAAGAGGCAGGAGGGGTGCAGAAAGAAGCAAGAGAGGTGCAGAAAGAAGCAAGAGAAGTGCATAAAGAAGCAACAGAGATGCAGAAAGGGGGAAGTGGGGCGGAGAAAGAGGCAAGAGGGACACAGAAAGAAGCAAGAGAGTTGCAGAAAGAAACAAAAGAAGTGCAGAAAGAAGGAACAGAGGTGTAGAAAGAGACAAGAGGGGTGCAGAAAGAGGCACGAGGGTGCAGAAAAAGAAAGAGATGTGCAGAAAGAAACAAAAGAAGTGCAGAAAGAAGGAACAGAGGTGCAGAAAGAGGAGTGCAGAAAGAGGGAAGAGGGGTGCAGAAAGAGGCACGAGGGGTGCAGAAAGAAGCAAGAGAGGTGCAGAAAGAAACAAAAAAAGTACAGAAAGGAGAAACAGAGGTGCAGAGAGAGGCAAGAGGAGTGCAGAAAGAGGGAAGAGGGGTGCAGAAAGAGGCATGCGGGGTGCAGAAAGAAGCAAGAGAGGTGCAGAAAGAAACAAAAAATGTACAGAAAGGAGAAACAGAGGTGCAGAGAGAGGCAAGAGGAGTGCAGAAAGAGGGAAGAGGGGTGCAGAAAGAAGGGACAGAGGTGCAGAAAGAAGCAAGAGAAGTGCAGAAAGAAACAATAGAGGTGCAGAAAGAGGGATGAGGGGTGAAGAAAGAGGTGAAGGAGAAGTTCAGAAAGAAGCAACAGAGATGCAAAAGGGGTAACAGGGGTCGAGAAAGTGACAAGAGGTGTGCAGAAAGAAGCAAGAGAGGTGCAGAAGGAAGCAAAAGGGGAGCAGAAAGAGGGAAGAGGGGTGCAGGAAGAGGCACAAGGGTTCAGAAGGAAGGGACATAGGTGCAGAAAGAGGCAAGAGAAGTGCAGAAGGAAGCCACAGAGATGCATAAAGGGAGAAGAGGGGTGGAGAAAGAGGCAAGAGGGGTTCAGAAAGAAGCAAGAGAGGTGCAGAAAGAAGCAAGATAAGTACAGAAAGAAGGAACCGAGGTGCAGAAAGATGCAAGAGAAGTGGAGAAAGAAGCAACAGAGATGCAGAAAGGGGGAACAGGGTGCAGAAAAAGGCATGAGGGGTGCAGAAAGAAGCAAGAGAGGTGCAGAAAGAAGCAAGATAAGTACAGAAAGAAGGAACCGAGGTGCAGAAAGAAGAAAGAGGGGAGCAGAAAGAGGGAAGAGGGGTGCAGAAAGAGGCACAAGGGTTGCAGAAAGAAGGGCCAGAGGTGCAGAAAGAAGCAAGAGAAGTGCAGAAGGAAGCAACAAAGGTACAGAAAGAGGGATGAGGGGTGGAGAAAGAGGCAAGAGAAGTGCAGATAGAAGCAACAGAGATGCAAAAAGGGGGAACAGGGGTGAAGAAAGTGACGAGAGGCGTACAGAAGGAAGCAAGAGAGGTACAGAAAGAAACAAAAGAAGAGCACAAATAAGGAACAGGGGTGCAGAAAGAGGCAAGAGGGGTGCAGAAAGAGGGAAGGGGGTGCAGAAAGAAGCACGAGTGGTGCAGAAAGAAGCAAGAGAGGTGCAGAAATAAGCAAGAGTAGTGCAGAAAGAAGCAACAGAAGTGTAGAAAGAAGCAAGAAGGGTGCAAAAAGAGGGAAGTAGGCTGCAGAAAGAGGCATGAGGGGTGACGAAAGAAGCAAGAGATGTGCAGAAATAAATAAAAGAAGTGCAGAAAGAAGGAACAGAGGTGCAGAAAAAGGCAACAGGGGGGAAGAAAGAGGGAAGAGGGGTGGAGAAAGAGGCAACAGGGTGCAGAAAGAATCAGGAGAGCTGCAGAATGAAACAAAAGAAGTGCAGAAAGAAGGAACAGAGGTGCAGAAAGAGGCAAGAGGGGTGCAGAAAGATGCAAAATGGGTGCAGAAAGAGGCAAAGGGTGCAGAAAGAAGCGAGAGGTGCAGAAAGAAACAAAAGAAGTGCAGAAAGAGGGAACAGAGGTGCAGAAAGAGGCAAGAGGGTTGCAGAAAGAATCAAAAGAAGTGCAGAAAGAAGCAACAGAGGTGCAGAAAGAGGCAAGAGGGGTGCAAAAGAGGGAAGAGGGGCGCAGAAAGAGGCACGAGGGTGCAGAAAGAAGCAAGAGATGTACAGAAAGAAGGAACAGAGGTGCAGAAAAAGGCAACAGGGGTGAAGAAAGAGGGGAGAGGGGTAGAGCAAGAGGCAAGGGGTGCAGAAAGAAACAAGAGAGCTGCAGAAAGAAACAAAGGAAGTGCAGAAAGAAGGAGCAGAGGTGCAGAGAGAGGCAAGAGGGGTACAGAAAGAGGCAAAAGAGGTGCAGAAAGAAGTGGGAGGTGCAGAAAGAAGCAAAAGAAGTGCAGACAGAAGGAACAGAGGTGCAGAAAGAGGCAAGAGGGGTGCAGAAAGAATCAAAAGAATTGCAGAAAGAAGCAACAGAGGTGCACAAAGAGGCAAGAGGAGTGCAGAAAGAGGGAGGAGGGGTGCAGAAAGAGGCATGAGAAGTGTATAAAGAAGCAACAGAGATGCAGAAATGGGGAAGTGGGGTGGAGAAAGAGGCAAGATGGATACAGAAACAAATAAGAGATGTGCAGAAACAAATAAAAGAAGTGCAGAAAGAAGGAACAGAGGTGCAGAAAGAGGCAACAGGGGTGCAGGAAGAGGGAAGAGGGGGGTGAAAGAGGCATGAGGGGTGCAGAAAGAAGCAAGAGGGGTGCAGAAAGAGAGAAGTGCAGAAAGAAACAAAAGAAGTGCAGAAAGAAGGAACAGAGGTGAAAAAGAAGGACCAGAGTTGCAGAAAGAGGCAAGAGGAGTGTAGAAAGAGGGAAGAGAGGTGCAGAAAGAGGCACGTGGGGTGCAGAAAGAAGCAAGAGAGGTGCAGAAAGAAGTGCAGAAAGAAGCAACAGAGGTGCAGAAAGAGACAAGAGGGGAGCAGAAAGAGGGAAGAGGGGTACAGAAAGAGGCTCAAGGGTTGCAGAAAGAAGGGACAGAGGTGCAGAAAGAGTGATGAGGATTGAAGAAAGAGGCGAAAGAGAGGTGCAGAAAGAAGCAACAGAGATGCAAAAAGGGGTAACAGGGGTGGAGAAAGTGGCAAGAGGTGTGCAGAAAGAAGCAAGAGAGCTGCAGAAAGAAACAAAAGAAGAGCAGAAAGAAGGAACAGAGGTGCAGAAAGAGGCAAGAGGGGTGCAGAAAGAGGGAAGTAGGCTGCAGAAAGAGGCATGAGGGGTGACGAAAGAAGCAAGAGATGTGCAGAAAGAAATAAAAGAAGTGCAGAAAGAAGGAACAGAGGTGCAGAAAAAGGCAACAGGGGGAAGAAAGAGGGAAGAGGGGTGGAGAAAGAGGCAACAGGGTGCAGAAAGAATCAGGAGAGCTGCAGAATGAAACAAAAGAAGTGCAGAAAGAAGGAACAGAGGTGCAGAAAGAGGCAAGAGGGGTGCAGAAAGATGCAAAATGGGTGCAGAAAGAGGCAAAAGGGGTGCAGAAAGAAGCGAGAGGTGCAGAAAGAAACAAAAGAAGTGCAGAAAGAGGGAACAGAGGTGCAGAAAGAGGCAAGAGGGTTGCAGAAAGAATCAAAAGAAGTGCAGAAAGAAGCAACAGAGGTGCAGAAAGAGGCAAGAGGGGTGCAAAAAGAGGGAAGAGGGGCGCAGAAAGAGGCACGAGGGGTGCAGAAAGAAGCAAGAGATGTACAGAAAGAAGGAACAGAGGTGCAGAAAAAGGCAACAGGGGTGAAGAAAGAGGGGAGAGGGGTAGAGCAAGAGGCAAGGGGGTGCAGAAAGAAACAAGAGAGCTGCAGAAAGAAACAAAGGAAGTGCAGAAAGAAGGAACAGAGGTGCAGAAAGAAGGAGCAGAGGTGCAGAGAGAGGCAAGAGGGGTACAGAAAGAGGCAAAAGAGGTGCAGAAAGAAGTGGGAGGTGCAGAAAGAAGCAAAAGAAGTGCAGACAGAAGGAACAGAGGTGCAGAAAGAGGCAAGAGGGGTGCAGAAAGAATCAAAAGAATTGCAGAAAGAAGCAACAGAGGTGCACAAAGAGGCAAGAGGAGTGCAGAAAGAGGGAGGAGGGGTGCAGAAAGAGGCATGAGAAGTGTATAAAGAAGCAACAGAGATGCAGAAATGGGGAAGTGGGGTGGAGAAAGAGGCAAGATGGATACAGAAACAAATAAGAGATGTGCAGAAACAAACAAAAGAAGTGCAGAAAGAAGGAACAGAGGTGCAGAAAGAGGCAACAGGGGTGCAGGAAGAGGGAAGAGGGGGTGAAAGAGGCATGAGGGGTGCAGAAAGAAGCAAGAGGGGTGCAGAAAGGGAGAAGTGCAGAAAGAAACAAAAGAAGTGCAGAAAGAAGGAACAGAGGTGAAAAAGAAGGACCAGAGTTGCAGAAAGAGGCAAGAGGAGTGTAGAAAGAGGGAAGAGGGGTGCAGAAAGAGGCACGTGGGGTGCAGAAAGAAGCAAGAGAGGTGCAGAAAGAAGTGCAGAAAGAAGCAACAGAGGTGCAGAAAGAGACAAGAGGGGAGCAGAAAGAGGGAAGAGGGGTACAGAAAGAGGCTCAAGGGTTGCAGAAAGAAGGGACAGAGGTGCAGAAAGAGTGATGAGGATTGAAGAAAGAGGCGAAAGAGAAGTGCAGAAAGAAGCAACAGAGATGCAAAAAGGGGTAACAGGGGTGGAGAAAGTGGCAAGAGGTGTGCAGAAAGAAGCAAGAGAGCTGCAGAAAGAAACAAAAGAAGAGCAGAAAGAAGGAACAGAGGTGCAGAAAGAGGCAAGAGGGGTGCAGAAAGAGGGAAGAGGGGTGCAGAAAGAAGCATGAGTGGTGCAGAAATAAGCAAGAGAGGTGCAGAAAGAAGCTAGAGTAGTGAAGAAAGAAGCAACAGAGTTGCAGAAAGAGGCAATAGGGGTACAAAAAGAGGGAAGAGGGGTGCAGAAAGAGGCACAAGCTGTACAGAAAGAAGCAAGAGATGTGCAAAAAGAAACAAAAGAAGTTCAGAAAGAAGGAACAGAGGTGCAGAAAGAGGCAACAGGGATGAAGAAAGAGGGAAGAGAGGTGGAGAAAGTGGCAAGGGGGTGCAGAAAGAAGCAAGAGAGGTGCAGAAAGAGAGAGGTGCAGAAAGAAACAAAAGAAGTGCAGAAAGAAGGAACAGAGGTGAAAAAGAAGGAACATAGTTGCAGAAAGAGGCAAGAGGGGAGCAGAAAGAGGGAAGAGGCGTGCAGAAAGAGGCACTAGGGGTGTAGAAAGAAGCAACAGAGGTGCAGAAAGAGACAAGAGGGGAGCAGAAAGAGGGAAGAGGGGTACAGAAAGAGGCTCAAGGGTTGCAGAAAGAAGGGACAGAGGTACAGAAAGAGTGATGAGGATTGAAGAAAGAGGCGAAAGAGAAGTGCAGAAAGAAGCAACAGAGAAGCAAAAAGGGATAACAGGGGTGGAGAAAGTGGCAAGAGGTGGGCAGAAAGAAGCAAGAGAGCTGCAGAAAGAAACAAAAGAAGAGCAGAAAGAAGGAACAGAGGTGCAGAAAGAGGCAAGAGGGGTGCAGAAAGAGGGAAGAAGGGTGCAGAAAGAAGCACGAGTTGTGCAGAAATAAGCAAGAGAGGTGCAGAAAGAAGCAAGAGTAGTGAAGAAAGAAGCAACAGAGTTGCAGAAAGAGGCAATAGGGGTACAAAAAGAGGGAAGAGGGGTGCAGAAATAGGCACAAGCGGTGCAGAAAGAAGCAAGAGATGTGCAAAAAGAAACAAAAGAAGTTCAGAAAGAAGGAACAGAGGTGCAGAAAGAGGCAACAGGGATGAAGAAAGAGGGAAGAGGAGTGTAGAAAGAGGGAAGATGGGTGCAAAAGAGGCACGAGGGTGCAGAAAAAGCAAGAGAGGTGCAGAAAGAGAGAGGTGCAGAAAGAAACAAAAGAAGTGCAGAAAGAAGGAACAGAGGTGAAAAAGAAGGAACAGAGTTGTAGAAAGAGGCAAGAGGGGAGCAGAAAGAGGGAAGAGGGGCACAGAAAGAGGCACAAGGGTTGCAGAAAGAAGGGACAGAGGTGCAGAAAGAGGGATGAGGATTGAAGAAAGAGGCGAAAGAGAAGTGCAGAAAGAAGCAACAGAGATGCAAAAAGGGGTAGCAAGGGTGGAGAAAGTGGCAAGAGTTGTGCAGAAAGAAGCAAGAGAGGTGCAGAAAGAGGCAAGAGGGGTGCAGAAAAAGGGAAGAGGGCTGCAGAAAGAAGCACAAGTGGTGCAGAAAGAAGCAAGAGAGGTACAGAAAGAAGCAAGAGTAGTGAAGAAAGAAGCAACAGAGGTGCAGAAAGAGGCAAGAGGGGTAAAAAAAGAGGGAAGAGGGGTGCAGAAAGAGGCACGAGTGGTGCAGAAAGAAGCAAGAAATGTGCAAAAAGAAACAAAAGAAGTGCAGAAAGAAGGAACAGAGGTGCAGAAAGAGGTAACAGGGATGAAGAAAGAGGGAAGAGAGGTGGAGAAAGAGGCAAGGGGGTGCAGAAAGAAGCAAGAGAGCTGCAGAAAGAAACATAAGGAGTGCAGAAAAAAGGAACTGAGGTGCAGAAAGAGGCAAGAGGGGTGCAGAAAGAAGTGAGAGGTGCAGAAAGAAGCAACAGATGCAGAAAGAGGGAAGAGGGGTGGAGAAAGAGACAAGAGAGGTGCAGAAAGAAGCAACAGAGGTGTAGAAAGAAGCAACAGAGGTGCAGAAAGAGGGGTGGAGAAAGAGGCAAGACTGGTGCAGAAAGAAGCAAGAGAGGTGCAGAAAGTAACAAAAGAAGTACAGAAAGATGGAACAGAGGTGCAGAAAGAGGCAAGAGGAGTGCAGAATGAGAAGAGGGGTGCAGAAAGAGGAACAAGGGGTGCAGAAAGAAGCAAGAGAGGTGCAGAAAGACGCAAGATAAGTGCAGAAAGAAGCAACAGATATGCAGAAAGAGGGAAGAGGGGTGGAGAAAGAGGCAAGAGAAGTGCAGAAAGAAGCAACAAACATGCAGAAAGGGGTAAGAGGGGTGGAGAAAGAGGCAAGAGGGGTGCAGAAAGAAGCAAGAGTGGTGCAGAAAGAAACAAAAGAAGTGCAAAAAGAAGGAACAGAGGTGCAGAAAGAGGCAGGAGGGGTGCAGAAATAGGGAAGAGGGGTGCAGAAAGAGGCAAGAGGGGTGCACAAAGAAGCAACTGAGGTGCAGAAAGAGGAAACAGAGGTGCAGAAAGAGGCAAAAAAGGTGCAGAAAGTAGAAGAGATGTGCAGAAAGAGGCAAGAGAAGTGCAGAAAAAGAAAGAAAGGTGCAGAAAGAAGCAACAGAAATGCAGAAAGAGGCTAGAGAGGCGCAGAAAGAAGCAAGAGTGGCTTACACACCATTAGTACCAATTTAACACCCACATTTAACAATAAGCAACAGGTGACCATTCTAGGTTTACAAAGGACCTTTCACCACGCTACAACACTTGTCGCTGCATTTTTGGTAACGTTTGAGCCGTTTGAGCTAGAAACAAGGCTTATTTTGTTCAAATCTGCAGATTAGGCAGCAGATGATGAATTATGTGGCTAATGCGGAAATCGTATAATTGTGCGAAAGTCGGTGTAGCCAAACAGTTGCATAATTCCAGTGACCCTGCTCATACCTCTGACTAGGTCCAGAAGTGCTCCTCAGTGATTCCTTCTTTTTTTTGTATCATTGAGTTCATAGTTTAGCTTCTATGGAAATGAGGAAGACTAAACCTGAGGTTACCACTCCACAACACAGACTACCATACCACATAATTACTCTCCATAACACATTATCCCACTCTACATAATTCCTATACACTAAATACCACATACTTTCTGTCCACATAATTTCACAGCACAACATACCACATAATTCCACTACACACAACGCACATCCACTCCACTCCAAAAAACATTAGTAAAAGACTTTTACATTTACAATGCCAATAGCTCTATCTCTCGCAAATGCAAAACCTATTACATTGCAAATGCTTCTTTAACTAGTAGACGTGTTTGCGGAGTGGTGGAGAAAGGGTGCTGGGCCTCCGACCAGCGCTCAGGAATTCCGCCGCATAGGACTTACAGGAGGTACCAGAAGAGCTTGCTGGCCCCCAAAGTCCCTCAGGAGTAAAGTGGACTTCATTCCCCAACCCGTAGTGTGACAGGAGGCGTGTTTGCAGAGTGGTGGAGAAAGCGGGGCATGGCCCCCGAAGACCTCTTAGCAATCCCACTGTGTGGGACTTACTGGAGGTAACAGGAGGGGTAGTCGGCCCCCAAGGACATCTTTGGGGGCCAACTACCCCTCCTATTATCTCCAGTAGGTCCCACACAACAGGATTGCTAAGTTCTCATAGCAGGCCGCGCCCCCTTTGCCAACCACTTTGCAAACGCGCCTCCTGGCACGCTCTTGGTTGGGGGATGAAGTCCCCTTCGCTTGTGGGGGTCCTTAGGGGCCAACTAGCCTACCTGTTACCTCCAGTAAGCCCCACACAGTGGGATTGCTGAGAGGTGGACACAGGCTACGCCCCCTTTCTCCAACACTCTGCAAACGCGCCTCCTGGCACACTCTTGGTTGGGAGATGAAGTCCCCTTGCCTCCTGAGGGTCCCTGGGGGCCAACTAGCCCTCCTGTTATCTAATAAGCCCCACACAGCTGGATTGCTGAGAGTGGTATGAGGCCATGCCCCCTTTTTAAACCACTCTGCAAACGCGCCTCCTGGCACACTGCTGCTCGGGGGATGAAGTCCACTTTAGTCCTGAGGTCCTCAGGACACAAGAGGACCTCATTGCCCCACCAGCAGTGCACCAAGAGGCATGAATGCAGAGTGGTGTAAAAAGGGGCATGGCGTCGGAGCACCTCTCAGCAATCCCTCTGTCTGGGAATTACTGGAGGTACCTGATGGTCTCGTTGGCCCCTTAGGACCCTTAGGATTGAAGGGGACTTAATCCCACAACCCAGAACACGCCAGGAGGCGCGTCTGCAGAGTGGTGCAGGGAGGGGGCGGGGCCTCCAGCAAGATGCCAGCTTTTCTTTTTTTATATATTTTTAGAAGTGGGGCTGTGTGGTCCCCTTTCTTTTAGTATATTTTGGGCCCTGGGGACCCATCCCACAGGGCCTGACCCATTTTTTAAACTTTTTATGAAAAGAAAAATGGGGAAGGGGCCACGCAGTCCCCCTCCTGAGGCCGATTTCGGCCCCGGGGACCCCATCCCCAGGGGCAGGGCCACTTTAATTAAAAAAACAAAAAAACACTACCTTTAAAGAGGGGTGGGCCACCCGGCCCCCCTCCTGAGACCATTATTGGCCCCGGAGACCCCATCCCCCGGGGCATTGCCTCTTTTTTTATTTATGTTACGGGAGGGGGGCCGTGCGGCCCCCCCTTCCCAGGGCCACTTCTGGCCCCGGGGACCCCATCCCCCGGGGCCTGGCCTCTTTGTTGGGATCCTTGTGGGACCCCCTGAGCAGGCCTAGGGGGTCAGGGTGTTTCTACCCTGCCCCTTTTCTTCATTTGTAACCTTTTTACCTTTTTCTTGTGACTCGGTTCTACTGAGTCACAAGATGGCTGCCAACACTTTCTGGTTATAGTTAGGACCTATTTTCCATAGGAAATTCACAACATTCTATTTCCAATAACTTTGGCTCCGGTTGACGAATCTTCGCGAAATTTTCAAAACTCGTGGGCCGCTCCGGTCCGCTCCTATCCTGTAAGTTTTGGGGTGATTCGGCAAGCCGGGGCCTCAGGACTCAAGGGGAATTAATCCCGCAATTTACAACGCGCCACGGGGCGCGTTTGCACAGTGGTGCAGGGAGGGGGCGGGGCCTGAGGTGACATGTGTGCAAACATGACCTGTGGCGTGTTTTAAGTTGGGGGATTAAGTCCCCTTAAATCCTGAGGGTCCCTGGGGTCCAACTAGCCCACCAGGTAACTCCAGTAAGCGCCACAGAGCTGTGTTGCAGAGAGGTGTAAAAAGGGGCGTGGCCTCGGACCACCTCTCTGCAAGGCAGGCCTGTGGCGCTTACTGGAAGTACCTGGTGGGCTAGTTGGGCCCCAGGGACCCTCAGGATTCAAGGTAACCTAATCCCCCAACTTAAAACACGCCACGGGGCGCGTTTGCACAGTGGTGAAGGGAGGGGACGGGGCCTGAGGTGACATGTGTGCAAACACGCCCTGTGGCGTGTTTTAAGTTGGGGGATTAAGTCCCCTTGAATCCTGGGGGTCCCTGGGGTCCAACTAGCCCACCAGGTACCGCCAGTAAGCGCCACAGAGCTGCGTTGCAGAGAGGTGTAAAAAGGGGCATGGCCTCGGACCACCTCTCTGCAACACAGGCCTGTGGTGCTTACTGGAAGTACCTGGTGGGCTAGTTGGGCCTCAGGGACCCTCAGGATTCAAGGTGACCTAATCCCCAACTTAAAACGCGCCATGGGGCGCGTTTGCACAGTGGTGAAGGGAGGGGCGAGGCCTCAGGTGACATGTGCGCAAACACGCACTGTGGTGCGTTTTAAGTTGGGGAATTAATTCCCCTTGAATCCTGAGGGACCCTGGGGGGCAACTAGCCCACCAGGTACCTTCAGTAAGCACAACAGAGTTGCGTTGCAGAGAGGTGAAAAAAGGTGCGTGGCCTCGGAACGCCTCTCTGCAACTCTGCTCTGTGGTGCTAACTGGAAGTACCTGGTGGGCTAGTTGGGCCCCAGGGACCCTCAGGATTCAAGGGGACTTAATCCCGCAACTTAAAACGTGCCACGGGGCGCGTTTGCACACATGTCACCTCAGGCCCCCCCTCCCTTCACCACTGTGCAAACGCGCCCCGTAGCGCGTTTTAAGAGGTAGTTTTAATCCCCCTGCCCTATTATGTTCTAGGGACTTACAGAGGAGGTCATGCTAATCACAGGGGTACCCCAACGCATAGTGTTCCCTAGTGTATGTAGGTGTTTTCACTGTATTCTAAGTGTCTTTTAGCATAGCACTGGCTCTGGTTAGTCAGAGTCAGTTACCACCAGTACCCGTCAGCAAAAAGTTGGGGGCACAGTAGGACTTTCTGCTCCTCTGTTGGTTTTTTCTGCACATCTCTTGCTTCTTCTTGCACTTTTCTTCGTCTTTCTGGACTTCTGTTGCCTCTTTCTGCATTTGTCTTGCTTCTTTGTGCGCTTTTCTTCCTTTTTCTTCACATGTCCTACCTTTGTAGGCATAGTTAGAAATTAGCATTTAAAAAACCTTTGAAATTCACTGAAAAAACCATAGGTTTCAGGCATGTTATAGTTAAAAATTAGCATTTAAAAAACCTTTGAAATTCACTGAAAAAACCAAAGGTTTCAGGCAAGTTATAGTTAGCAATTAGCATTTAAAAACCTTAGAAATTCACTGAAAAAACCATAGGTTTCAGGCACGTTATAGTTAGAAATTAGCATTTAAAAAACCTTAGAAATTCACTGAAAAAACCATAGGTTTCAGGGGCGTTATAGTTAGTTGGACATTTCACTCGTACAAAACCATAGATATTCCCCCGTTATAGTTAGTTCAGCTAACTATAACTCGCGCCCGCAATGCACTGCTGATGACATCACATATTACATCACTCATGACATGGTCAGTGACATCACTGATGACATCACTGATGACATCATCCATGTGATAATTTGCTGCATCGTCTCACACCCTAATATAACCTTTGATACACCCACTCAGAGTCAGTTACCACCAGTACCCGTCTGAAAAAGTTGTGGCACAGGATGATTTTGCAACAAGGCCTCTTTCTGCTCCTCTGTTGGTTCTTTCTGCACATCTTTTGCTTCTTCCTGCACTTTTCTTCGTCTTTGTGGACTTCTGTTGCTTCTTTCTGCATTTCTTTTGCTTCTTTCTGTGCGTTTTTTCTTCTTTTTTCACATGTCCTACCTCTGTAGGCATAGTTAGAAACTAGCATTTAAAAAACCTTTGAAATTCACTTAAAAAACCATAGGTTTCAGGCACGTTATAGTTAGAAATTAGCATTTAAAAAACCTTTGAAATTCACTGAAAAAACCATAGGTTTCAGACACGTTATAGTTAGAAATTAGCATTTAAAAAACCTTTGAAATTCACTGAAAAAACCATAGGTTTTAGGGACAGTTATAGTTAGTTGGACATTTCACTCCTACAAAACCATATAAATTCCCCGTTATAGTTAGTTCAGCTAACTATAACTCGTGCCCCGCAATGCACTGCTGATGACGTCACATATTACATCACTCATAACATGGTCAGTGACATCACTGATGACATCACTGATGACATCTCAAATGACATCACTGATGACATCAATGATGACATCATCCAGTGACTGTGTGTTTCTGTAAAGTTTAAATATGTTTAATATATATAGGGAAAGGCGTATTGAAGAATGAGTGGGTGTATAAGTGTCTGAATGGATGATTTAGTATGTGCGTGACTGACTCTACAAGTGAGTGATTAAACGTATCTTACTGAATGCATGGGTTAGTGACTAAACTGTGTGAATGTCTGTATCCGTCTGTCTGTTGGTGTGTAAGTGGATGCATGGATTTGCGAATAGCTACATGAGTGTCTATATGGGTTATTGATTGGTTCTCTGAGTATCTGTATGGGTGCCTGAGTGTTTGTGTGGGTGGGGTGTGTGTGACTCTGTACATAGATGTGTGAGTGGGTGATTCACTGGGTGCATGATTTCAAGAGTGCATCTGTGATGGACTGCTTGGGTGGGTGAGTGTGTGTATGGGTGTGTTAGTGAGTGAATGTATATCTCAGTGGTACATGTGCGAGTAACTACATATGTAAAAGGCAGTATATATGTGTGTTAGAGTATTTAAATGGGTATAAGTGAGAGTGTGTGATTGTGAGAGTGGCTGTATGGATGCCTGTGTGCTTGTATCAGTTATTGTATAAGAGCGTAAGAATGTGCTAGTATTTGTATGAGTAAGTGAGCTGGTGTGTGTATAACTGTATAGGTGAGTAAATGGGTGTGTGATTAATTTTTTGCATGACTGACTAGGTGTGTGAGTACCTCTATGGATGAGTGGCGGTGTGTGAGTGTTTATATAGGTGTATGAGTGCATATGATAGTCCTGTACTGAGTGACTGTAAGTATGAGTGACTGTACGGGTGAGTGAGTAGATGTGTGTGTGTAGACCTAAGAATCAGTGAGTGGGTATGTAGTTATTGGTATTGGAGTGTGTATGGTTTTGAGAATGGCAGTCTGTAATTTAGAGTGGGTGTATCAAAAGTTATATTAGGGTGTGAGAAGATGCATGAAATTATCACATGGATGATGTCATCAGTGATGTCATCAGTGATGTCATTTGAGATGTCATCAGTGATGTCACTGACCATGTCATGAGTGATGTAATATGTGACGTCATCAGCAGTGCATTGCGGGGCGCGAGTTATAGTTAGCTGAACTAACTATAACGGGGAATTTCTATGGTTTTGTACGAGTGAAATGTCCAACTAACTATAACTGTCCCTAAAACCTATGGTTTTTTCAGTGAATTTCTATGGTTTTTTAAAGCTAATTTCTAACTATAACGTGCCTGAAACCTATGGTTTTTTCAGTGAATTTCAAAGGTTTTTAAATGAAAATTTGTAAGTCTAATGTACCTCAATCCTATGTTTTTTTATTTTCTATATTATCTACTGGCGGTCGCCAGTAGATAGTTATAGTTAGGACCTATTTTCCATAGGAAATCCGCGACATTCTATTTGAAATAGCTCTTGCGTCGGTTGACGAATCTTGGCGAAATTTTCAAACTTTATGGCCCGCTCCGGTCCGCTCCTACCCTGAAAGTTTCGGGGTGATTCGTCAAGCGGGGGCCGAGAAAAAGGGGGTCCCAAAACGTGTTTTCCCCATTCATTTTCCCATAGGAAACTTTAGACACGGCTACAGCCCGAACTGCTGAACGGAATTACACAAAATTTGGCAAAGAGGTAGTTCTTGGTTCAGAAAGAACCCTTTTGTTAAATGGTGTAAATCCGTTCAGTAGTTGCTGAGAAAATCAAAAGTAAAAACACATATATATCTGGGCGGAGCCTAACCACACATGTCATCGTGAGATCTGATTGGCTGTCAGCACTTCATCCTGGAATTGCTGGCAGCCATCTTGGGACCAATATAAATGATAGTACCCCATTGAAATGCATTGTAGTGAATCAAAGATTTTGAGGGTTACCAAAAGGAGAACTATAAAGGGTGATAACAGACTTTAGTTACATTAGAATTCATTTGTTGATGGTACCATACTAATTTCAGGAATTGTGGTGTGTTCTAAGGTGATTTTACCCTGTGAAAAACCTTCTGCTGGGATATCATGAATCATGTTTGAGAGAAAACTATTTTCACATGCTTGTCCCATACAGTTTTGGAAGGTGCTCCAGAAGCTAAAATGAGAGCATATTTTCTGTAAATTCACATTATCTTTCTCAGTCATGTGAGAATGAAGTCTGACATTCTCAGTAAAACATGTACATCCAACAAGGGCAGAGACTGCCAGTTGATTCCTTTGTGTTCTACTGCAGCTTCCCAGAGTGTTCTAAAGAACAACTAGAGTGCTAACAGCCTTACTTATGACAAAAGTATGGCACACCTGAAGCCATCTTGATTGGAATAAACTGGTAACACTTAAAACATTTAATTTAAAAAGGAACAAAATGATGGGGTTCATCTTGTCATAGAAATTATGGTTAGTGCTCTGGAAAGAAAAATTAGGACATGTTTCAAGTGTGATCTCAAATATCTTCCTGTTATATTTCAACAGGAGCAGCCTGTCAGTTGATGCCTTTGTGTTCTACTGCAGATTCCCAGAGTGTTCTAAAGAACAACTAGAGTGCTAACAGCCTTACTTATGACAAAAGTATGGCACACCTGAAGCCATCTTGATTGGAATAAACTGGTAACACTTAAAACATTTAATTTAAAAAGGAACAAAATGATGGGGTTCATTTTGTCATAGAAATTATGGTTAGTGCTGTAGAAAGAAAAATTAGGACATGTTTCAAGTGTGATCTCAAATATCTTCCTGTTATATTTCAACAGGAGCAGCGTGTCAGTTGATGCCTTTGTGTTCTACTGCAGCTTCCCAGAGTGTTCTAAAGAACAACTAGATTGCTAACAGTCTTACTTATGACAAAAGTATGGCACACCTGAAGCCATCTTGATTGGAATAAACTGGTAACACTTAAAACATTTAATTTAAAAAGGAACAAAATGAGGGGGTTCATTTTGCCATAGAAATTATGGTTAGTGCTGTAGAAAGAAAAATTAGGACATGTTTTAAGTGAGATCTCAAATATCTTCCTGTTATATTTCAACAGGAGCATCCTGTCAGTTGATGCCTTTGTGTTCTACTGCAGCTTCCCAGAGTGTTCTAAAGAACAACTAGAGTGCTAACAGCCTTACTTATGACAAAAGTATGGCACACCTGAAGCCATCTTGATTGGAATAAACTGGTAACACTTAAAACATTTAATTTAAAAAGGAACAAAATGAGGGGGTTCATTTTGCCATAGAAATTATGGTTAGTGCTGCAAAAAGAAAATGTAGTGCATGTTTTAAGTGAGATCTCAAATCCTCTTCTATTTCATTAGAAAATTCTGACATGCAGACTGAAACAATCACTTTCAATACCAGCAGTAGACTTCCAGTTAACTCCTTGGTGAGCAGTAGCTTTACTACAGTGATCTAATGAACAACTAGAGTGCTAACATTCTGAATTTATGGCAAATGTGTGACACATCTGAATGCCTTCTTGATGGAATCAAAGTAAAAAACTGAAAGCATTTCCTACTGAGGAGACTGCAGTAAATGAGGAAATTAGGAAACTTCATAACAAAGAACTCTTCCAAGATGGCCACCAGTGAAAAAAGAGCTCAAATGTAGCACAAATATTACCCAGATGTAGCCCACATATAGCCCAATGACAAAAGTGTGAAAAACACTTTTTATTTTTAGTTTTTTGCAGTTTTATGTAGTGCAGACTGGTCAGGTATTGGAGCGTTGCATCATAAAACATGACCCCCTACACTACAAAAACACCACTGCACTACCCTAAACCCTAAAACACTACCCCCAGCACGACCCCCTACACTACACAAGCACCACTGCACTATCCTAAACCATAAAACACTACCCCCAGCATGACCCCCTACACTACACAAACACCACTGCACTACCCTAAACCCTAAAACACTACCCCAACACCACTGCATTAACCTAAATCCAAAAACACTACCCCCAGCATGACCCCCTACACTACCCAAACACCACTGCACTACCCTAAAACATGACCCCCTACACTACACAAACACCACTGCACTACCCTAAACCCTAAAACACTACCCCCAGCATGACCCCCTACACTACACAAACACCACTGCACTACCCTAAACCCTAAAACACTACCCCCAGCACGACCCCCTACACTACACAAACACCACTGCACTACCTTAAACCCTAAAACACTACCCCCAGCAAGACCCCCTACACTACCCAAACACCACTGCACTAACCTAAATCCTAAAACACTACCCCCAGCACGACCCCCTACACTACCCAAACACCACTGCACTACCCTAAAACATGACCCCTACACTACACAAACACCACTGCACTACCCTAAACCCTAAAACACTACCCCCAGCACGACCCCCTACACTACACAAGCACCACTGCACTACCCTAAACCCTAAAACACTACCCCCATCACGACCCCCTACACTGCCCGAACACCACTGCACTGCCCTAAACCCTGAAACACCAGCCCCTGCACGACCCCCTACACTGCCTGAACACCACTGCACTGCCCTAAACCCTGAAACACCAACCCTAGCATGACCCCCTACACTGCCCGAACACCACTGCACTGCCCTAAACCCTGAAACACCACCCCTTCACGACCCCCTACACTGCCCGAACACCACTGCACTGCCCTAAACCCTGAAACACCACCCCAGCACGCCCACTACACTGCCCGAACACCACTGCACTGCCCTAACCCCTGAAACACTACCCCCAGCAAGACCTCCTACACTGCCCGAACACCACTGCACTGCCCTAAACCCTGAAACATCACCCCCAGTAAGACCCCCTACACTGCCCAAACACCACTGCCCTAAACCCTGAAACACCACCCCTAGCACGACCCCTACACTGCCCGAACACCACTGCACTGCACTGCCCTACACCCTGAAACACCACCCCCAGCACGACCCCCTACACTGCCCGAACACCACTGCACTTCCCTAAACCCTGAAACACCACCCCCTGCACGACCCCCTACACTGCCCGAACACTACTGCACTGCCCTAAACCCTGAAACACCATCCCCAGCACGACCCCCTTCACTGCACGAACACCACTGCACTGCCCTAAACCCTGAAACACTACCCCCAGCAAGACCCCTACACTGCCCGAACACCACTGCACTGCCCTAAACCCTGAAACATCACCCCCAGCAAGACCCCCTACACTGCCCAAACACCACTGCAATAAACCCTGAAACACCACCCCCAGCAAGACCCCCTACACTGCCAGAACACCACTGCACTGCCCTAAACCCTGAAACACCAGCCCCAGCACGACCCCTACACTGCCCGAACACCACTGCACTGCCCTAAACCCTGAAACACCACCCCCTGCACGACCCCCTACACTGCCCGAACACCACTGGACTGCCCTAAACCCTGAAACACCACCCCCAGCACGACCCCCTACACTGCCCGAACACCACTGCACTGCCCTAAACCCTGAAACACCACCCCTGCACGATCCCCTACACTGCCCGAACACTACTGCACTGCCCTAAACCCTGAAACACCACCCCCAGCACGACCCCCTACACTGCACGAACACCACTGCACTGCCCTAAACCCCTAAACACTACCCCCAGCAAGACCCCCTACACTGCCCGAACACCACTGCCCTAAACCCTGAAACACCACCCCCAGCAAGACCCCCTACACTGCCCGAACACCACTGCACTGCCCTAAACCCTGAAACACCACCCCCAGCATGACCCCCTACACTGCACGAACACCACTGCACTGCCCTAAACCCTGAAACACCACCCCCAGCACGACCCCCTACACTGCCCGAACACTACTGCACTGCCCTAAACCATGAAACACCAGCCCCAGCACGACCCCCTACACTGCCCGAACACCACTGCACTGCCCTAAACCCTGAAACACCAGCCCCAGCACAACCCCGTCCACTGCCCGAACACCACTGCACTGCCCTAAACCCTGAAACAGTAGCCCCAGCACGGCCCCCTACACTGCCCGAACACCACTGCACTACCCTAAACCCTCAAACACCAGCCCCAGCATGACCCCCTACACTGCCAGAACACCACTGCACTGCCCTAAACCCTGAAACGCCAGCCCCAGCAAGACCCCCTACACTGCCCGAACACCACTGCACTGCCCTAAACCCTGAAACACCACCCCCAGCAAGACCCCCTACACTGCCCGAACACCACTGCACTAAAGCCTGAAACACCACCCCCAGCAAGACCACCTACACTGGCCGAACATCACTGCACTGCCCTAAACCCTGAAACACTACCCCCTGCACGACCCCCCACACTGCCGAACACCACTGCACTGCCCTAAACCCTGAAACACCACCCCCTGCACGACCCCCTACACTGCCCAAACACCACTGCACTGCCCTAAACCCTGAAACACCACCCCTCAGCACGACACCCTACACTGCCCGAACACCACTGCACTGCCCTAAACCCTGAAACACCACCCCCAGCAAGACTACCTACACTGGCCGAACACCACTGCACTGCCCTAAACCCTGAAACACTACCCCCTGCACGACCCCCTACACTGCCGAACACCACTGCACTGCCCTAAACCCTGAAACACCACCCCCTGCACGACCTCCTACACTGCCGGAACACCACTGCACTGCCCTAAACCCTGAAACACCACGCCCAGCACGACCCCCTATACTGCCCGAACACCACTGCACTGCCCTAAACCCTGAAACATCAACCGCAGCAAGACCCCTACACTGCCTGAACACCACTGCCCTAAACCCTGAAACACCACCCCCTACACTGCACGAACACCACTGCACTGCCCTAAACCCTGAAACACCACCCCCTGCACGACCTCCTACACTGCCGGAACACCACTGCACTGCCCTAAACCCTGAAACACCACGCCCAGCACGACCCCCTATACTGCCCGAACACCACTGCACTGCCCTAAACCCTGAAACATCAACCGCAGCAAGACCCCCTACACTGCCTGAACACCACTGCCCTAAACCCTGAAACACCACCCCCTACACTGCACGAACACCACTGCACTGCCCTAAACCCTGAAACACCACCTCCAGCAAAACCCCCTACACTGCCTGAACACCATTGCTCTTCCCTAAATCCTGAAACACTAGCCCCAGCACGACCCCTACACTGCCCGAACACCACTGCACTGCCCTAAACTCTGAAACACCACCCCCAGCACGACCCCCTACACTGCCCGAACACCACTGCACTGCCCTAAACCCTGAAACACCAGCCCCAGCAAGACCCCTACACTGCCCGAACACCACTGCACTGCCCTAGACTCTGGAACACCAGCCCCAGCAAGACCCCTACACTGCCCGAATACCACTGCACTGCCCTAAACCCTGAAACACCAGCCCCAGCATGACCCCTTACACTGCCCGAACACCACTGCACTGCCCTAAACCCTGAAACACCAGCCCCAGCACGACCACCTACACTGCCCGAACACCACTGCACTGCCCTAAACCCTGAAACACCAGCCCCAGCACAACCCCCTACAGTGCCCGAACACCACTGCACTGCCCTAAACCCTGAAACACCAGCCCCAGCACGACCCCCTACACTGCCTGAACACCACTGTACTGCCCTAAACCCTGAAACACCAGCCCCAGCATGACCCCTTTACTGCTCGAACTCCACTGCACTGCCCCAAACCCTGAAACACCACCCCCAGCACGACACCCTACACTGCCCAAACACCACTGCCCTAAACCCTGAAACACCACCCCCTGCACGACCCCCTACACTGCCCGAACACCACTGCACTGCCCTAGACCCTGAAACACCACCCCCAGCACGACCCCCTACACTGCCCGAACACCACTGCACTGCCCTAAATCCTAAAACACCACCCCCAGCATTACCCCCTATACTGCCCAAACACCACTGCACTGCCCTAAACCCTAGAACACTACCCCCAGCATGACCCCTACACTACCCGAACACCACTGCACTACCCTAAACCCTAAACTACTACCCCCAGCACAACCCCCTACACTACCCGAACACGACTGCACTGCCCTAAACCCTCAAACACTCCCCCAGCACGACCCCCTACACTACCCGAACACCACTGCACTGCCCTAAACCCTGAAACACTCCCCAGCACGACCCCTACACTACCCGAACACCACTGCACTGCCCTAAACCCTAAAACACTCCCCCAGCATGACCCTCTACACTACCCAAACACCACTGCACTGCCCTAAACCCTAAAACACTACCCCCGCATGACCCCCTACACTACCCAAACACCAATGCACTACCCTAATCCCTAAAACACTACCCCCGCATGACCCCCTACACTACCCTAAACCCTAAAACACTACCCCCGCACGACTCCCTACACTACCCAAAGACCACTGCACTACCCTAAACCCTAAAACACGACCTCCTACACTGGACAAACACCACTGCACTACCCTAAACCCTAAAACACTACCCCTTACACTACACAAACACCACTGCACTACCCTAAACCCTAAAAACTACCCCCAGCATGAACCACTACACTACCCAAACACCACTGCACTACCCTAAACCCTAAAACACTACCCCCAGCAGTACCCCCTACATTACCCAAACACCACTGCACTACCCTAAATCACTACCCCAGCACGACCCCCTACACTACCCAAACACCACTGCACTACCCTAAAACACTACCCCCAGCACGACCCCCTACACTACCCAAACACCACTGCACTACCCTAAACCCTAAAACACTCCCCCAGCACGACTCCCTACACTACCCAAACACCACTGCACTACCCTAAACCCTAAATCTACCCCCAGCATGACCCCCTACACTACACAAACACCACTGCACTACCCTAAACCCTAAAACACTACCCCCAGCACGACCCTCTTCACTACCTAAACACAACTGCACAATTTGTTACAGGCGTTGCAACGCAGGCCTGTGGTGCTTACTGGAAGTACCTAGTGGGCTAGTTGGGCCCCAGGGACCCTCAGGATTCAAGGTGACCTAATCCCCCAACTTAAAACGCACCACGGGCGCGTTTGCACAGTGGTGAAGGGAGGGGCGGGGCCTCAGGTGACATGTGCGCAAACACGCCCTGTGGTGCGTTTTAAGTTGGGGAATTAATTCCCTTTGAATCCTGAGGGACCCTGGGGGCCAACTAGCCCACCAGGTACCTTCAGTAAGCACAACAGAGTTGCGTTGCAGAGAGGTGAAAAAGGTGCGTGGCCTCGGAACGCCTCTCTGCAACTCAGCTCTGTGGTCCTAACTGTAGGTACCTGGGGGCTAGTTGGGCCCCAGGGACCCTCAGAATTCAAGGGGGCTTAATCCCGCAACTTAAAACGCGCCACGGGGTGCGTTTGCACACGTCACCTCAGGCCCCCCTCCCTTCACCACTGTGCAAACACGCCCTGTAGCGCGTTTTAAGAGGTAGTTTTAATCCCCTGCCCTATTATGTACTAGGGACTTGCAGAGGAGGTCATGCTAATCACAGGGGTACCCCAACGCATAGTGTTCCCTAGTGTATGTAGGTGTTTTCACTGTATTCTAAGTGTTTTTTAGCATAGCACTGGCTCTGGTTAGTCAGAGTCAGTTACCACCAGTACCCGTCTGAAAAAGTTGTGGGCACAGGATGATTTTGCAACAAGGCCTCTTTCTGCTCCTCTGTTGGTTCTTTCTGCACATCTTTTGCTTCTTTCTGTGCGTTTTTTCTTCTTTCTTCACATGTCCTACCTCTGTAGGCATAGTTAGAAACTAGCATTTAAAAAAAACTTTTTTAATTCACTTAAAAAATCATAGGTTTCAGGCACGTTATAGTTAGAAATTAGCATTTAAAAAACCTTTGAAATTCACTGAAAAAACCATAGGTTTCAGACACGTTATAGTTAGAAATTAGCATTTAAAAAACCTTTGAAATTCACTGAAAAAACCATAGGTTTTAGGGACAGTTATAGTTAGTTGGACATTTCACTCGTACAAAACCATAGAAATTCCCCCGTTATAGTTAGTTCAGCTAACTATAACTCGCGCCCCGCAATGCACTGCTGATGACGTCACATATTACATCACTCATGACATGGTCAGTGACATCACTGATGACATCACTGATGACATCTCAAATGACATCACTGATGACATCATCCATGTGATAATTTCATGCATCTTCTCACACCCTAATATAACTTTTGATACACCCACTCTAAATTACAGACTGCCATTCTCAAAACCATAGACACTCCAACACCAAAAACTACATACCCACTCACTGATTCTTAGGTCTACACACACATCCACTCACTCACCCGTACAGTCACTCATACTTAGTCACTCAGTACAGGACTATCATATGCACTCATACACCTATATAAACACTCACACACCGCCACTCATCCATAGAGGTACTCACACACCTAGTCAGTCATGCAAAAACTTAATCACATACCCATTTACTCACCTATACAGTTATACACACACCAGCTCACTTACTCATACAAATACTA
The DNA here is from genome assembly GCA_963921515.1 of Calotriton arnoldi. NCBI lineage: Eukaryota > Metazoa > Chordata > Amphibia > Caudata > Salamandridae > Calotriton > Calotriton arnoldi. The sequence goes on along the minus strand of CAWUFW010005504.1, from coordinate 536,908 downwards.
GCACATTCTTACGCTCTTATACAATCACTGATACAAGTACACACTCATCCATACAGCCACTCTCACAATCACACACTCTCACTTATAGCCATTTATATACTCCAACACACATATATACTGCCTTGCACATATGTAGTTACTCACACATGTACCACTGAGATATACATTCAATCACTAACACACCCATACACACACTCACCCACCCATACAGTCCATCACAGATGCACTCTTGAAACCATGCACCCAGTGAATCACCAACTCACACATCTATGCACAGAGTCACACACACCCCACCCACACAAACACTCAGGCACCCATACAGATACTCAGACAATCAATCAATAACCCATGTAGACACTCATGTAGCTATTCAGAAAGCCATGCAGCCGCTTACAAACCAACAGACAGACGGATACAGACATTCACACAGTTTAGTCACTAACCCATGCATTCAGTAAGATACATTTAATCACTCACTTGTGGAGTCAGTCACTCACGTACTAAATCATCCATTCAGACACTTATACACCCACTCATTCTTCAATACGCCTTTCCCTAAATATATTAAACATATTTAAACTTTACAGAAACACACAGTCACTGGATGATGTCATCAGTGATGTCATCAGTGATGTCATCAGTGATGTCACTGACCATGTCATGAGTGATGTAATATGTGACGTCATCAGCAGTGCATTGCGGGGCGCGAGTTATAGTTAGCTGAACTAACTATAACGGGGAATTTCTATGGTTTTGTACGAGTGAAATGTCCAACTAACTATAACTGTCCCTAAAACCTATGGTTTTTTCAGTGAATTTCAAAGGTTTTTTAAATGCTAATTTCTAACTATAACGTGTCTGAAACCTATGGTTTTTTCAGTGAATATATATATACATATATATATATTTAAAAATTGTGAATAATTTTTAGTTAGGAAAACTATATTCATTCTTTTTTTTTTTATATTATACAGAAGTCGCGCACCCTTCGCGCACCCTACACAATGGCTGCGCGCATTCCGGTAGCCATTTTGAAAAGTCGCGCTGGGGTCGCGACATCGGCGTAATTTGTAAAGTATGAAATATCTTTAAATTAATTATAAATAAAAGTTTTCCTTTAAGTGTTTGTCTAAATGTATTAATACAAGTATTTTTAAAGTATTATTTCCAATATAATTTCGACGAAAAATTATTCGATTATTATTGGATTCGGAGGTTAGAAGGGATGCCCATTTTGCTCGATCTGTTTTGCAAGATTTATTGGTCTAGTCAGGTGGACACCCTCCTCCGGGTGAGGTACGGCTTGGGGATTCTATTCAAAAGGTGAGGAATCCACAGGCAGAAGTATCCATCAGAAGAACAAGTTACTTACCTTCGGTAATGCTTTTTCTGGTGGATACAGTATCTGCCTGTGGATTCCTCACTGTCCCACCCGCCTCCCCATTGTCCACCTGTTTCTACCAAAAAGATGCTTTTACTGTTTGGCATGAATGTTTTAATATGTCTTAATCATGCTTATGTTTCAATAGTGAGAAATGCTTGATCTGTTGCTATTTCTTTATGCCTTTATTGGTTATGCATTTGTATATATATATAGACGCAATGGAATCAACTGAGGATAAAACCAAATTGCGCCAAGAAATGTTATCTAGACTTAAAAAGAGGAGGAGAAAATTAAAGAGCGAAAAACTTATAAATTTTTCCGGGACAAAACGGATTACGAGTTGGGCCAGATTTTTACATTTTCAAAAAATATGAAGCCTTGAGATCCCACAAAGATAACAAAACAGGAGCTGCCAAAGTATGTACCAAGAAAACAGATGAAATATCCTCTGGTACTTCGCAATCAGATCTAAGCTTGGCACCGGATAGTGATTCGGAACGGGAATCGGCCACTAATCAAGGAAGATTAAAACACACATTAGATGAGGAATTAGGTTTTTTATGCGAGGACAGGAGACAAACTCTCCGTCCTCGCGCTCAGAAAACCAATTACAGCCAAACAAAAATATCAAACGAAAACAACGACGGAAGGCAAGCCAAATCAGGAACAACTCAAGGAAAGAAACTAGGTGGATGGAGGAGGGGCAAATAAACTAAATGACATCCATTAATAAAACAATCGTAAATTTATCAAACATGGAATTAAGTGATAATGAGAAAAGAATACTCAGTCTGGGTCTATCGTACTGACTTGTGAGTAATTTTAGCTATGTAAAAACGAGATTGGACATTTTTAAAAGTACACGTAAATTGAAACTCAAAAAATATCATTTACTTAACAATACAAAACGAGTTATGCCTTCGGAAGGGGGAACTTGTACATCTGATTCTCAAGCATCTTTTCAGTCAGATGTAAACTTTATCGATGAAATGCAGGAACTGTGGGATTCAGAACCGGAAACCAGTAGCCATGTCAATGATTTGTCTATCGTTGCCCAAACTCCCTTTGTTGGCCCACCCGTACAACGGAATATTTTTCAAACACGACATCCTTTGACGCTCTTTAAACCCAAGTCAACATTCAATCCGGTCATGCTACGGGACTCAATTGATCTATTTCATGACCAAGTAACTGAACAACTCAAAGAGCTCAATATAAAGACATACAGAGGCAAATTCAAGTACAATAAAGAAAAACATGAGTACATAACTCTGATGTCTAAACTTAAGGACAACAACAGAATTGTCATTCGTGCCTCTGACAAAGGTGGAAATATAGTGCTTTTATCCAAAGACATATACCTTAAAGAAGCCTATAAACAACTAAACGACAGAACCTGTTACACTAAATGTAGTGGATCTGAACTAAAAGCAATGTATGCAACTTTTTACAAGAAATTGTCGACATGGAAATCAAATGATCTCATTACAGGACAAGAGTTTAAATTCCTCAAGAACAATCATCCAGTGGTACCCACGATTTATTTTTTACCTAAAATCCATAAGAACACTGAGAACCCGCCTGGTAGACCTATAATATCTGCAAGAAATGGATGTCTAGAACATACATCTCAATATGTGGACTTCTTTCTTCAAAATCTGGTCAAGGCTCTGCCATCCTATGTAAGTGATACCAGTGATTTCCTGCGAAAGATTAAGGACTTTGTATGGAAACAAAGTTATCTATTCATTGCACTGGATGTCAGCTCTCTTTATACGAGCATTCAACATCCTGATGGATTAAGAGCACTGGATCATTTCTTGGATAGAACAATGGGTACCATGGGGGATCATAAGAAAATGATTATTGATATGGTTGAATTTTGCCTCACGAATAATATAGTCATGTTTAATAATCTCCTTTACAGACAAGTCAGGGGTGTGGCGATGGGGGCCAGCTTCTCCCCTAGCTACGCGTGTTTACACATGGGCTGGTGGGAGGAGCTGGTCCTCATGACTGTACATCGGGAGACTATGATAACTAATGTCAAATTATGGTTGCGTTTTATTGATGATTTGTTTGTTATATGGGATGGCAGTGCAGATGAGGCTCATGAATTCATACAGGCGATTAATGTAAATGATTTGAATCTACACTTTACGGCTAATATCAGTTCATCTACAGTGAGTTTCCTTGATACATATGTGGACATAGATGATGACAAAATTCAAACTAAATTATTTCGCAAGGAAACTGTTGGTAACTCCACACTACACGCTAGTAGCTCTCATGTCAGACACCTAATAACTAGTATCCCCTATGGGGAAATGCTTCGGCTGAGGCGTATCCATAGTAAGGAAAGCGATCTATTACAAGCTCAGGCAGAGAGCAAATTGAGATTCAGAGAACGGGGTTACTCAGAACAGGTTATTGATAGAGCTATTAATAAATCCAACCGTAGGAGTAGAAGTTAGCTGCTAAGTGAGACAGAATTCAAATCCAAATCTACAACTGAGACCAACTCAATTGCAGCACTGCCACAGATTGATGAGATAAAAAAGGAATTCAGAATTATAATTCAATTTAGCCAACAATCCAAAAAGATTGAATCTATAATATCTCGTCTCTGGCCATTGGTTCTGAGTGATCCAGTAATTGGTTCTCTGTTACCTAAAAGACCGTCCATAACCTACAGCAGAAGTCGCTCTATGAGAGATGACCTAGTTACAACTAGTCCTGAAGTTATTGAGTCAACTAATTGGCTTCAAACTCATACTGGCTTTTTTAAATGTAAAACATGTAAGGCGTGCCAACTGGGAGAAAATAGAACATCTTACATCATCTCCCTTTAATGAGAAAAAACATCAGATCTCTAAACTACTCACATGCAAGACAGAATTTGCAGTTTATGTATTGTCATGCCCGTGCAATTTGCTTTATGTTGGAAGCACTAAGCTTCAAGTGCACAAAAGAATACTGCAGCACTTGAGGGAAATTAATAATCAGGACAATACATATCCGTTGGCTCGCCATTTCAAAGTCAAACATGAATCCAGAAGCAAAGATCTTAAATATTTTGTTATAGATTCAATACCAGCGAGTAGGAGGGGTGGAAACAGGGAACATAAATTACGCCAGTTGGAAACTAGATACATTTTGGAACTTAATTCAAAACATCCGTCAGGTCTAAATGTAACAGAGGATCTGTTTACATGTCTTTAGATTTTCATAACTGTCGACCTATTTATTCTGTATATGTTAGTAACATCTTAAATTCATATATTTTATGTGAGTGTATTATTAGTGAATTTTATAGGTGTATTTATTGACTATTTATTGACATTTTAGTGGTGCTTTTAAACACATTTATTTATTACATGTATGAATATTTAAGCAGATTTTATCTATTTTGAATTGCATTATTTTGCTTATATGATATTTATTATATATGTATTTATCTATTTATGTGTGGGAGGATTAGAAAATGTCGGTAGGGTCTATGTCAACACCTTATTTTCCTAAATAACAAATCTTTAGGGTTTTTTGACTATACTCACAAATATCATGATGTTTACAGTGGTTAGAGCAGAATGAAATTCGGGTATTTAAACCGACATTTTAATCAAACCCCTGATAATATTCTTGCTAATGTTAATCCACAACAGGTTCTAGTGGAAAACCATTGTTGTTGCCTTGCTCAGAACGGGTTTACTGGGGCTCCAGGAACTCATTTACCAACAGTATCTATCAATTATGACACTATTCAGTTATGTATTTTGGGTGTCATATTTGTATTAGGCACATTCGTAATCTTGTTGGTCTTCTGGTCCATATATTAATATTGCACTTTTTGCACATTTACTTGCACATATACCACATATTGCACTTTATATAAGCTTTCTGCGTAGTCTTACACATATTATTATGGACTTGATACCTTTTTCTTAACTGATTTGAATTTATGTCATTATTATGTCTTTTAAATCGGTTGTTAAAGGTTTTATGTTTTTATGATCTAATGTGCATTTCTATTTAAGTAAGACTTGTGATGTTTTAATTTTATAGTCTTTCTTCAATGTTGATCATGTTCCATTGATTAAGCTTGCACTGTTCACTATTTAAGCCAATAGTAGTAACTTGACTGTGTCATGTGATCAAGGCCCATGAAGGGGCTGAAACGCGTCATGGCGACAATTCTGCACCTACAATACATATTACTGCACGAATCCTGTGGTCCGTATCCGTTTTTACAAAGACAAGTTTCAGTAACGGAGTTCTTTGGATATATATATATATATATATATATATATATATATATATATATATATATATATATATATTTAGTATACTATGTATACCTGTGAAAATGTGTCGGTCACCCTGTTTCCCTCGGTGGCACGGAAAAAATGGGTGGAACTGACGTGAGCACGCCGACGAGGTCCTCTTATGGCTCCGATTACGTCATACGGTGTCGCAAGCGGAGCCGTGCTATTATGACGTCCTCTTCAACGTGGGAGAGCTAGGAAAGAATTTCTGCTGAATGCTGGCGCAGGGGATATTCACCTAAGTGTTCAGGCTAGTCCTTTGGGAGCAACTGTTTATGTTGCCACTCCAGAAACCGAAACCAGTGATCCGAGGGCAGAGGCCCTGCAGATGGCACACGAGGTGGGGAGCCCAGTCGTGTGCCCTGGCGGGGCAGCGAAGTGACAAGCACCACTACCCACAAAAAAGGTAACGAGGGCACTCAATAACAAAGGATCTTCTCTTTGTGTCTGGCAGGAACAACGAGGTTAAAATGCCCTAGTTCCAAAATGTAGAATTAGTGCTACAACGGTCTTCAAGAGGACCTGCGATGGATGCCACTTCTGCCTCCCGTACCCTGGAGGCAGCACATGGGTCACGCGGTACGGTCATACTGCGGTGGGACGCACACTCGTTGACCTCTCATGGCACTGCTCCACACTTCGGGGAGGACGCTTTCCATTAGCTGTGTTTTCTGATGACGTGTCGCGCCGGCCCCGTCCAACAACAGAACTCCTTTAGATCCAAACAGACTCTTCCACTCTCTCACTGGAAGTGAAACCAGGCCACGCGGACACTTTCACAATACAACAGCCGGGAATGCACTTTTCGTTAAAAAAAACACATTCCTTCCTCCTAATTTATCAAATAAACGACTCACTGAAGAACAGGGGCCAGCTTCGATCAGTAAACAGCCGTTACAATGACTTTTTTACTTCGCAATACCATTACAACGCATGCATTACCAAGTATGCGTTGTACATCGCGAAGTCATTACTACGCATTTTTTTAGAACGCATGGTCATTTACCACGCATGCCTTTACAACGAATTTCGTTGTAAAGGTATGTATGGTAAATGACCATGCGTTCTAAAAAAATGTAGACGATCCACGTCGTTGTAAGGAAACAGAGGCTGTTCCGTTTCCTCACAACGACGTGCACCGCCCCTCAGAGACGACGTGAAGCAGGAACCATGAGGCGAGAGGAACCACGAGGAGTGAGAGGTAAGGGGATTGGGCATGGGGTGGGGGTTACTTTTCTAGGGTTTAGGGTAGTGCAGTGGTGTTTGGGTAGTGTAGGGGGTTGTGCTGGGGGTAGTGTTTTAGGGTTTAGGGTAGTGCAGTGGTGTTTGGGTACTGTAGGGTGTCATGCTGGGGGTAGTGTTTTAGGGTTTAGGGTAGTGCAGTGGTGTTTGTGTAGTGTAGGTGATCGTGCTGGGGTAGTGTTTTAGGGTTCAGGGTAGTGCAGTGGTGTTTGTGTAGTGTAGGGGGTCGTGCTGGGGGTAGATTTAGGGTTTAGGGTAGTGCAGTGGTATTTGGGTAGTGTAGGGAGTCGTGCTGGGGTAGTGTTTTAGGGTTTAGGGTAGTGCAGTGGTGTTTGTGTAGTGTAGGGGTCGTGCTGGGGTAGTGTTTTAGGGTTTAGGGTAGTGCAGTGGTATTTGGGTAGTGTAGGGGTAGTGCTGGGGTAGTGTTTTAGGGTTTAGGGTAGTGCAGTGGTGTTTGTGTAGTGTAGGGGGTAGTGCTGGGGGTATTGTTTTAGGGTTTAGGGTAGTGCAGTGGTGTTTGTGTAGTGTAGGGGGTCATGCTGGGGGTAGATTCAGCGTTTAGGGTAGTGCAGTGGTGTTTGGCTAGTATAGGGGGTCGTGCTGGGGGTAGTGTTTTAGGGTTTAGGGTAGTGCAGTGGTGTTTGTATAGTGTAGGGGGTTGTGCTGGGGGTAGTGTTTTAGGGTTTAGGGTAGTGCAGTGGTGTTTGTGTAGTGTAGGGGGTCGTGCTGGGTGTAGTATTTTAGGGTTTAGGTAGTGCAGTGGTGTTTGAGTAGTGTAGGGGGTCATGCTGGGGGTAGTGCTTTAGGGTTTAGGGTAGTGCAGTGGTGTTTGGGTAGTGTAGGGGGTCATGCTGGGGGTAGTGTTTTAGGGTTTAGGGTAGTGCAGGGTGTTGGGATAGTGTAGGGGGTCGTGCTGGGGGTAGTGTTTTAGGGTTTAGGGTAGTGCAGTGGTGTTTGTGTAGTGTAGAGGGTCATGCTGGGGGTAGATTTAGGGTTTTGGGTAGTGCAGTGGTGTTTGAGTAGTGTAGGGAGTCGTGCTGGGGGTAGCGTTTTAGGATTTAGGGTAGTGCAGTGGTGTTTGTGTAGTGTAGGGGGTCGTGCTGGGGGTAGTGTTTTAGGGTTTAGGGTAGGGCAGTGATGTTTGGGTAGTGTAGGGGGTCGTGTGGGGGTAGTGTTTTAGGGTAGTGCAGTGGTGTTTGGGTAGTGTAGGGGGTCGTGCTGGGGGTAGTGTTTTAGGGTTTAGGGTAGTGCAGTGGTGTTTGGGTAGTGTAGGGGGTCGTGCTGGGGGTAGTGTTTTAGGGTTTAGGGTAGTGCAGTGGTGTTTGGGTAGTGTAGGGGTTGTGCTGGGGGTAGTGTTTTAGGGTTTAGGGTAGTGCAGTGATGTTTGTGTAGTGTAGGGGGTCGTGCTGGGGTAGTGTTTTAGGGTTTAGGGTAGTGCAGTGGTGTTTGTGTAGTGTAGGGGGTAGTGTTTTAGGGTTTAGGGTAGTGCAGTGGTGTTTGTGTAGTGTAGGTGGTCGTGCTGGGGGTAGTGTTTTAGGGTAGTGCAGTGGTGTTTGTGTAGTGTAGGGGGACGTGTTTTAGGGTTTAGGGTAGTGCAGTGGTGTTTGGGTAGTGTAGGGGGTCATGCTGGGGGTAGTGTTTTAGGGTATAGGGTGGTGCAGTGGTGTTTGGGTAGTGTAGGGGGTCGTGCTGGGGGTAGTGTTTTAGGGTTTAGGGTAGGTCAGTGGTGTTTGTGTAGTGTAGGGGGTCGTGCTGGGGGTAGATTTAGGGTTTAGGGTAGTGCAGTGGTGTTTGTGTAGTGTAGGGGGTCGTGCTGGGGGTAGTGTTTTAGGGTTTAGGGTAGTGCAGTGGTGTTTGGGTAGTGTAGGGGTCGTGCTGGGGGTGGTGTTGTAGGGTTTAGGGTAGTGCAGTGGTGTTTGTGTAGTGTAGGGGGTCGTGCTGGGGGTAGTTTTTTAGGGTTTCGGGATGTGCAGTGGTGTTTGGGTAGTGTAGGGGGTCGTGCTAGGGGTAGTGTTTTAGGGTTTAGGGTAGTGCAGTGGTGTTTGGGTAGTGTAGGGGGTCATGCTGGGGTAGTGTTTTAGGGTTTAGGGTAGTGCAGTGGTGTTGGTGTAGTGTAGGCGGTCGTGCTGCGGGTAGTGTTTTAGGGTTTAGGGTAGCGCAGTGGTGTTTGGGTAGTGTAGGGGGTCGTGCTGAGGGTAGATTTAGGGTTTAGGGTAGTGCAGTGGTGTTTGGGTAGTGTAGGGGTCGTGCTGGGGTAGATTTAGGGTTTAGGGTAGTGCAGTGGTGTTTGGGTAGTGTAGGGGGTCGTGCTGGGGTAGATTTAGGGTTTAGTGTAGTGCAGTGGTGTTTGGGTAGCGTAGGGAGTCATGCTGGGAGGAGTGTTTTAGGGTTTAGGGTAGTGCAGTGGTGTTTGGGTAGTGTAGGGGGTCATGCTGGGGGTAGTGTTTTAGGGTTTAGGGTAGTGCAGTGGTGTTTGGGTAGTGTATGGGGTCATGCTGGGGTAGTGGTTTAGGGTCATGCAGTGGTGTTTGGGTAGTGTAGGGGGTACTGCTGGGGTAGATTTAGGGTTTAGGGTAGTGCAGTGGTGTTTGGGTAGTGTAGGGGGTCGTGCTGGGGTAGATTTAGGGTTTAGGGTAGTGCAGTGGTGTTTGGGTAGTGTAGGGAGTCGAGCTGGGAGGAGTGTTTTAGGGTTTAGGGTAGTGCAGTGGTGTTTGGGTAGTGTAGGGGTACTGCTGGGGTAGTGTTTTAGGGTTTAGGGTAGTGCAGTGGTGTTTGTGTACTGTAGGGGTAGTGTTTTAGGGTTTAGGGTAGTGCAGTGGTGTTTGTGTAGTGCAGGGGGTCGTGCTGGGGGTAGTGTTTTAGGGTTTAGGGTAGTGCAGCGGTGTTTGTGTAGTGTAGGGGGTCGTGGTTTAGGGTTTAGGGTAGTGCAGTGGTCTTTGGGTAGTGTAGGGGGTCATGCGGGGGTCGTGTTTTAGGGTTTAGGGTAGTGCAGTGGTCTTTGGGTAGTGTAGGGGGTCATGCGGCGGTCGTGTTTTAGGGTTTAGGGCAGTGCATTGGTGTTTGGGTAGTATAGGGGGTCGTGCGGGGGGTAGTGTTTTACAGTTTAGGGCAGTGCATTGGTGTTTGGGTAGTGTAGGGGATCATGCTGGGGGTGTTTTAGGGTTTAGGGCAGTGCAGTGGTGTTCGGGCAGTGTAGGGGGTCGTGCTGGGGGTCGTGTTTTAGGGTTTAGGGCAGTGCAGTGGTGTTCGGGCAGTGTAGGGGTCATGCTGGGGGGTGTTTTAGGGTTTAGGGCAGTGCAGTGGTGTTTGGGCAGTGTAGGGGGTCGTGCAGGGGGTGGTGTTTTAGGGTTTAGGGCAGTGCAGTGGTGTTCGGGCAGTGTAGGGGGTCGTGCAGGGGGTGGTGTTTCAGGGTTTAGGGCAGTGCAGTGGTGTTCGGGCAGTGTAGGGGGTCGTGCTGGGGGTGGTGTTTCAGGGTTTAGGGCAGTGGTGTTCAGGCAGTGTATGGGGTCGTGCTGGGGGTAGTGTTTTAGGGTTTAGGGCAGTGGTGTTCGGGCAGTGTAGGGGGTCGTGCTGGGGGTGGTGTTTCAGGGTTTAGGGCAGTGCAGTGGTGTTTGTTTAGTGTAGGGGGTCGTGCTGGGGGTAGTGTTTTAGGGTTTAGGGTAGTGCAGTGATGTTTGGGTAGTGTAGGGGGTCGTGCTGGGGTAGTGTTATAGGGTTTAGGGTAGTGCAGTGGTGTTTGGGTAGTGTAGGGGGTTGTGCTGGGGGTAGTGTTTTAGGGTTTAGGGTAGTGCAGTGATGTTTGTGTAGTGTAGGGGGTCGTGCTGGGGTAGTGTTTTAGGGTTTAGGGTAGTGCTGTGGTGTTTGTGTAGTGTAGGGGTAGTGTTTCAGGGTTTAGGGTAGTGCAGTGGTGTTTGTGTAGTGTAGGTGGTCGTGCTGGGGGTAGTGTTTTAGGGTTTAGGGTAGTGCAGTGGTGTTTGTGTAGTGTAGGGGGATGTGTTTTAGGGTTTAGGGTAGTGCAGTGGTGTTTGGGTAGTGTAGGGGGTCATGCTGGAGGTAGTGTTTTAGGGTTTAGGGTGGTGCAGTGGTGTTTGGGTAGTGTAGGGGGTCGTGCTGGGGGTAGTGTTTTAGGGTTTAGGGTAGGTCAGTGGTGTTTGTGTAGTGTAGGGGGTCATGCTGGGGGTAGATTTAGGGTTTAGGGTAGTGCAGTGGTGTTTGGGTAGTGTAGGGGGTCGTACTGGGGGTGGTGTTGTAGGGTTTAGGGTAGTGCAGTGGTGTTTGTGTAGTGTAGGGGGTCGTGCTGGTGATAGTGTTTTAGGGTTTCGGGTAGTGCAGTGGTGTTTGGGTAGTGTAGGGGGTCGTGCTAGGGGTAATGTTTTAGGGTTTAGGGTAGTGCAGTGGTGTTTGGGTAGTGTAGGGGGTCATGCTGGGGTAGTGTTTTAGGGTTTAGGGTAGTGCAGTGGTGTTGGTGTAGTGTAGTCGGTCGTGCTGCGGGTAGTGTTTTAGGGTTTAGGGTAGCGCAGTGGTGTTTGGGTAGTGTAGGGGGTCATGCTGAGGGTAGATTTAGGGTTTAGGGTAGTGCAGTGGTGTTTGGGTAGTGTAGGGGGTCGTGCTGGGGTAGATTTAGGGTTTAGGGTAGTGCAGTGGTGTTTGGGTAGTGTAGGGGGTCGTGCTGGGGTAGATTTAGGGTTTAGGGTAGTGCAGTGGTGTTTGGGTAGTGTAGGGAGTCGTGCTGGGAGGAGTGTTTTAGGGTTTAGGGTAGTGCAGTGGTGTTTGGGTAGTGTAGGGGGTCATGCTGGGGGTAGTGTTTTAGGGTTTAGGGTAGTGCAGTGGTGTTTGGGTAGTGTATGGGGTCATGCTGGGGTAGTGGTTTAGGGTCATGCAGTGGTGTTTGGGTAGTGTAGGGGGTACTGCTGGGGTAGATTTAGGGTTTAGGGTAGTGCAGTGGTGTTTGGGTAGTGTAGGGGGTCGTGCTGGGGCAGATTTAGGGTTTAGGGTAGTGCAGTGGTGTTTGGGTAGTGTAGGGAGTCATGCTGGGAGGAGTGTTTTAGGGTTTAGGGTAGTGCAGTGGTGTTTGGGTAGTGTAGGGGGTACTGCTGGGGGTAGGGTTCTAGGGTTTAGGGTAGTGCAGTGGTGTTTGTGTAGTGTAGGGGGTAGTGTTTTAGGGTTTAGGGTAGTGCAGTGGTGTTTGTGTAGTGCAGGGGGTCTTGCTGGGGGTAGTGTTTTAGGGTTTAGGGTAGTGCAGCGGTGTTTGTGTAGTGTAGGGGGTCGTGGTTTAGGGTTTAGGGTAGTGCAGTGGTCTTTGGGTAGTGTAGGGGGTCATGCGGGGTCGTGTTTTAGGGTTTAGGGTAGTGCAGTGGTCTTTGGGTAGTGTAGGGGTCATGCGGCGGTCGTGTTTTAGGGTTTAGGGCAGTGCATTGGTGTTTGGGTAGTATAGGGGTCGTGCGGGGGGTAGTGTTTTACAGTTTAGGGCAGTGCATTGGTGTTTGGGTAGTGTAGGGGATCATGCTGGGGGTGGTGATTTAGGGTTTAGGGCAGTGCATTGGTGTTCGGGCAGTGTAGGGGGTCGTGCTGGGGGTCGTGGTTTAGGATTTAGTGCAGTGGTGTTCAGGCAGTGTAGGGGGTCATGCTGGGGGGTGTTTTAGGGTTTAGGGCAGTGCAGTGGTGTTTGGGCAGTGTAGGGGGTCGTGCAGGGGTGGTGTTTTAGGGTTTAGGGCAGTGCAGTGGTGTTCGGGCAGTGTAGGGGGTCGTGCAGGGGGTGGTGTTTCAGGGTTTAGGGCAGTGCAGTGGTGTTCGGGCAGTGTAGGGGGTTGTGCTGGGGGTGGTGTTTCAGGGTTTAGGGCAGTGGTGTTCAGGCAGTGTATGGGGTCGTGCTGGGGGTGGTGTTTCACGGTTTAGGGCAGTGGTGTTCGGGCAGTGTAGGGGGTCGTGCTGGGGGTGGTGTTTCAGAGTTTAGGGCAATGCAGTGGTGTTCAGGAAGTGTAGGGGGTTGTGCGGGGGTGGTGTTTCAGGGTTTTGGGCAGTGCAGTGGTGTTCGGGCAGTGTAGGGGGTCGTGCGGGGGCTGGTGTTTCAGGGTTTAGGGCAGTGCAGTGGTGTTCAGGCAGTGTAGGGGGTCGTGCGGGGGCTGGTGTTTCAGGGTTTAGGGCAGTGCAGTGGTGTTCGGGCAGTGTAGGGGTCGTGCGGGGTTGGTGTTTCAGGGTTTAGGGCAGTGCAGTGGTGTTCGGGCAGTGTAGGGGTCGTGCTGGGGCTGGTGTTTCAGGGTTTAGGGCAGTGCAGTGGTGTTCGGGCAGTGTAGGGGTTCGTGCTGGGGCTGGTGTTTCAGGGTTTAGGGCAGTGCAGTGGTGTTCGGGCAGTGTAGGGGGTCGTGCTGGGGCTGGTGTTTCAGGGTTTAGGGCAGTGCAGTGGTGTTCGGGCAGTGTAGGGGGTCGTGCTGGGGCTGGTGTTTCAGGGTTTAGGGCAGTGCAGTGGTGTTCGGGCAGAGTAGGGGGTCAGGCTGGGGGTGGTGTTTAGGGTTTAGGGCAGTGCAGTGGTGTTCGGGCAGTGTAGGGGGTCATGCTGGGGCTGGTGTTTCAGGGTTTAGGGCAGTGCAGTGGTGTTCGGGCAGCGTAGGGGGTCGTGCTTGGTGTGGTGTTACAGGGTTTAGGGCAGGGCAGTGGTGTTCGGGCAGTGTAGGGGGTCATGCAGGGGGTGGTGTTTCAGGGTTTAGGGCAGGGCAGTGGTGTTCGGGCAGTGTAGGGGGTCTTGCTGGGGGTGGTGTTTCAGGGTTTAGGGCAGTGGTGTATGGGCAGTGTAGGGGGTCTTGCTGGGGCTGGTGTTTCAGGGTTTAGGGCAGTGCAGTGGTGTTCGGGCAGTGTAGGGGGTCTTGCTGGGGCTGGTGTTTCAGGGTTTAGGGCAGTGCAGTGGTGTTCGGGCAGTGTAGGGGGTCGTGCTGGGGCTGGTGCTTCAGGGTTTAGGGCAGTCCAGTGGTGTTTGGACAGTGTAGGGGGTCGTGCTGGGGCTGGTGTTTCAGGGTTTAGGGCAGTGGTGTTCCGGCAGTGTAGGGGGTCGTGCTGGGGGTGATGTTTCAGGGTTTAGGGCAGTGCATTGGTGTTCGGGCAGTGTAGGGGGTCTTGCTGGGGGTAGTGTTTCAGGGTTTAGGGCAGTGCAGTGGTGTTCGGGCAGTGTAGGGGGTAGTGCAGGGGTGGTGTTTCAGGGTTTAGGTCAGTGCAGTGGTGTTCGGGCAGTGTAGGGGTCGTGCTGGGGGTAGTGTTTCAGAGTTTAGGGCAGTGCAGTGGTGTTCGGGCAGTGTAGGGGGTCGTGCTGGGGGTGGTGTTTCAGGGTTTAGGGCAGTGCAGTGGTGTTCGGGCAGTGTTGGGGGTCGTGCTGGGGGTGTTGTTTCAGAGTTTAGGGCAGTGCAGGGGTGTTCGGGCAGTGTAGGGGGTCGTGCAGGGGGTGGTGTTTCAGGGTTTCGGGCAGTGCAGTGGTGTTCGGGCAGTGTAGGGGGTCATGCAGGGGCTGGTGTTTCAGGGTTTAGGGCAGTGCAGTGGTGTTCGGGCAGTGTAGGGGGTCGTGCAGGGGCTGGTGTTTCAGGGTTTAGGGCAGTGCAGTGGTGTTTGGGCAGTGTAGGTGGTCGTGCTGGGGCTCTTGTTTCTGGGTTTAGGGCAGTGCAGTGGTGTTCGGTCAGTGTAGGGGGTCGTGCTGGGGCTAGTGTTTCAGGGTTTAGGGCAGTGCAGTGGTGTTCGGGCAGTGTAGGGGGTCGTGCTGAGGATAGTGTTTCAGGATTTAGGGCAGTGCAGCGGTGTTCGGGCAGTGTAGGGGGTCGTGCTGGGGCTGGTGTTTCAGAGTTTTGGGCAGAGCAGTGGTGTTCGGGCAGTGTAGGGGGTCGTGCTGGGGCTGGTGTTTCAGGGTTTAGGGGAGTGTTGTTCAGGCAGTGTAGGGGGTCTTGCTGGGGGTGATGTTTCAGGGTTTAGGGCAGTGCAGTGTTGTTCGGGCAGTGTAGGGGGTCTTGCTGGGGGTAGTGTTTCAGGGTTTAGGGCAGTGCAGTGGTGTTCAGGCAGTGTAGGGGTGGTGTTTCAGGGTTTAGGGCAGTGCAGTGGTGTTCGGGCAGTGTAGGGGTCGTGCTGGGGGTGGTGTTTCAGGGTTTAGGGCAGTGCAGTGGTGTTCGGGCAGTGTAGGGGGTTGTGCTGGGGGTGGTGTTTCAGGGTTTAGGGCAGTGCTGTGGTGTTCGGGCAGTGTAGGGGGTCGTGCTGGGGTAGTGTTTTAGGGTTTATGGCAGTGCAGTGGTGTTCGTGCAGTGTAGGGGGTCGTTCTGGGGTAGTGTTTTAGGGTTTAGGGCAGTGCAGTGGTGTTTGTGTAGTGAGCAGCGCATACGCTGCGTCTCTAGGCGAGACCTAAAAAGCATTGCACCAAGATGGCTGCCAACACTTCCTGTATTGAAGTGTTGGCAGCCAATTAGAGCCAAGCTCGTGCTTGTGTAGTTAGGTCCCGCCCAGATATATAAAGATTTTTTTCCTTTAATATCTCAAAAACTACTGAACGGATTTACACCATTTAAAAGAAAGGGCGCTTTCTGAACCAAGGGCTACCTTTCTGCCAAATTTGGTGTAATTCCGTTCAGCAGTTCGGGCTGTAGCCGTGTCTAAAGTTTCCTATGGGAAATAACATAGGGAAAATGCGTTTTGGGACCCCCCCTTTTTCTCGGCCCCCTCTTGACGAATCACCCCGAAACTTTCAGGATAGGAGCTGACCAGAGCGCCCCACTAGTTTTGAAAATTTTGCGAAGATTCGTCATCCGGCGCCAAAGGTATTGGGAAAAGAAAAAATGCTTTTTCTATGGAAACTAGGTCCTAACTATAACTATCTACTGGCGACCGCCAGTAGATAATATATATATATATATATATATATATATATATATATATATATATATATATATATATATATATATATATATATATATATATATATATATATATATATATATAAATATATAACAGGATCCCAAAATTAGACCACGCCGGGTAAACCACGGGCACAGACTCCGTTGTAAATGCAGAAAAAAGGATTTATTGCAATCTCATGTCAAGAATTACGCGTTTCGACTGCAAGCCTGCGGCCTTGATCACATAGCACGCTGCAATTGTGCCAGGGTGTATATAAGGGGAAAGGTAGTGACTTCTCAGTATCTACAGTTAGTGAACAGCATTTGCGATGTACCTACGACATGCTGTAAATTAAATGAGTCATATGTGAATGACTTCAAACATGCCGTAGAGCAACTAGGAAGCAGACATAGACAATAGACTGTTGTAACACTCGAAACAGCGATAGCATACAAAGACAAAGTCTAGTCAGGCAAAAATACAGTATTTCAATCTAAATTAGGCGAGGTTGAACCTGACAAATTTTAGCCCAAATAAGACTGACATTTCACAGAAATAGCAGAACATATATGTGTAACGCTGGGAATGCGTAATCACTAACAGTAATATGGTGGAAAGACTGAACTGAGCTGGAAATGCAGTGTGAAGTCCTAATATATATAAGATGATAAAACATGAGCTTGAACAGCGGTCCAAAGTACACGCTCCCATCAAAGCACTTGATTAGTAAATTAAATGCCTGAATATGCGCTGTCACTGGATCTGTGTGAAATACTCTCGGCACAAATGCTTCTTGTCTTGTCCACAGGGACAGTATCTAAGTGGTGTTGTCCACCCTGACGGCAGGGTCAGAGATGTAAGGCACTACCAACCTGAATACCTGTGAGTGAGGGAAGAAAGGGAGAAAGAAGAAGAACAAGGGAAGTGCTGGAATGCTGAATGTATGTGAGGGAGAGTGCTTTCAACCTTGAGTGTGGAGATTAATAACAGTTACTCATGGCGAGACGAGTGTGCGTCAGGTGTAGACGTGAATTAAAATGGTTTGAAAGACATGAACTAAGATCTAAGCTAAAAAATCAATCAAGTAACCGATAGAGATGCCATACTTATCACGCTATGGTGTCTAGGGAGCGTCAGATGAGCAGAAAGACCACTCCTAAGTCAGTGACTGGGCTCCAGCTTGATACCCAAACCCCTAGCTTTAAAGTGTGTAAAGCGGGACAGCAAATCAAAGGCAACAGAGTAAGATACAAAGTGACATAATAGTGTACATGTGCGGTGGGTCTAACTCATGTCTAGATCTGAGCACCGATAATATGAGGTGCATAGTACACATAGCAATGCAGTAACAACATACCACTGGCAACACCTAAATAGAAAACAGTGATGTCAAAACGGGTGACGTGTCAATCATCAGCATCACATATTCATAGGGGAGACAGGCTAGGAGGGTGTAACTCTGGTGCCAGCTTCATAGGAAATTGTAAAGATCTTCATTCATATTGAGACCTGCAGGAGTCTTGGTATTGAGTTCTAGAATGTATCTGGTTTCTAGTTGCCGGAGTTGTCTCTCACGGTTCCCTCCACGCCTGAGTGGTGGTACACAGTCTACCACAAAATATTTCAGGTGCTCCAGGTTGTTGCTGTGGACTTCCTTAAAATGTTGTGCATCTGGATACGTGGGTCACTGTTGACTATCGCCCTGAGGTGTTGTAGGATGCGGAGCTGTACCTGCAGCTTAGTGCTGCCCACGTATCTAAGGTTGCACTTGCATTCAAGTACATAGACTGCGTACTCGGTTCTGCAAGTCAGTCTATGTTTAATGTTAAGGGGTTCTGCATGAAAAGTGGCAGTAATATGGCTAGTGTTAACTCCAAATTTACAGGCCCTGCAGGTGTTACATTTAAAGAACCCTTTGATGTCAGATAACCAATTGGATTTGGTGACCACCTCAGGGCTGCTTCTCACCAGGGCATCACGCATGGAGTACGCCCTCCTGAATGTGATGTCAGGACGTTGAGATACCATTGGACCAAGGGTAGGATCGGTTTTGATGATACCCCAGTGTTTATTGATGATGGACCTAATGGCGCGCTCATCAGTGTTGTGGTTGATGATCAGGCGGGTGTTAACAGTGCCTGGGCTAGTTGGATCAGTTAGCACCTCTGTGTTGGCGTGACTCATATTGGGCCTACCATTCAAGAGTACCTCCCTGGGTGTAGAGTTGGCTTCACTAGTGGCTGCGATGATGTCTTTTTCAGCGTAACCCCATGCCATAAAACGAATGTGGGCCTCCTTTTGGCATGTAATCAGGTCACTAGTGGAACTACAAATCCTTCGCAAGCCATACGGGATGCTGGCAATGAGATGTCTGGGGTGGAAGCTGGAGGCGTGTAGAGTGGAATTGCCTGCCGTGGTCTTTCTATGTAATGTGGAGTTGAGTGTGCCTTGGGAGACATAAAGCTTGACATCAAGAAATTCCACAGAGACTGGGCTCATATTAGCATTGAACTCAAGATTTAGCTCGTTGTTGTTGATCTCAGATACAAAGGCCCTAGCACTATCAATGTTGCCCCTCCAGATCACAAAGATATCATCAATGTAGCGGAGCCAACACTTGATGTTGTTATTCCATGCATCAGAGTGTCTTGCCATGAGAACCCGCTCCTCCCACCAGCCTACATGTAAACATGCATAGCTTGGGGGAAAGCAGGCTCCCATGGCAACACCCCTGAGATGTTGGTACACTTTGTTGTCAAACATAAAGAAATTGTGTTTCAGACACCATTCAATAAGGAACATAATCAATTCATTGTGTTTATAACAGGTGATGGGTCTTTTGGTGAGGAAATGTTGACAAGCAGCCAAGCCATCCTGGTGACAAATGCTGGTGTACAGGGAAGTGATGTCAAGGGACATTAGAATATAGTCATCATCCCAGGGAATGTCTTTGATTTTGAGCAGGAAATCACTGGTGTCCCTGAGATAGGTGGGCAAGTTCGTGACAAGGTCCTGTAGACAATAGTCCACATATTTTGAAATATTCTCGCACATGCTTTTGCGGGCCGATATTATAGGTCGTCCTGGTACTGGCGATGTGAATTTGTGCACTTTAGGGAGAAAATATAGAACGGGGAGAACAGGAAATTCATTGTTCAAGAAATTGAATTCATCCTTACTAAGGATGCCTTGGGTCCCGTAGGTGTTCAGACTTTTTTCAGCTCTTTACTACTAGAAGTTACTTCTTTGTGACTAGACATCCTATAACACATGGTGTCATCCAGGTGCCTGTGAGCTTCCTTGATGTAAAGATCTTTAGGCCATAAAACAACATTGCCGCCCTTGTCGGATTTATTGATGATGATTTCATTGTTGCTTTGCAGTTTTTTCATCAGATCCATATATTGCTTTTGGCGGAAATTGAGTCTGTGTTTTAAGCGTGTTTTGCGATGGTGCAGACTTTTAAGTTCCTCGATAATGACATCATTGTAGGTATCGATAGCGTCTCTGGGCATAACATACATATATATATATATATATATATATATATATATATATATATATATATATTATCTACTGGTGGTCGCCAGTTGATAGTTATAGTTAGGACCTATTTTCCATAGGAAATTCACAACATTCTATTTCCAATAACTTTGGCGCCGGTTAACGAATCTTTGCGAAATTTTCAAAACTCGTGGGGCGCTCCGGTCCGCTCCTATCCTGAAAGTTTCGGGGTGATTCGGCAAGCGGGGGCCAAGAAAAAAGGGGGGTCCCAAAACGTGTTTTCCCCATGCAATTTTCCATAGGAAACTTTAGACACGGCTACAGCCCGAACTGCTGAACGGAATTACACCAAATTACAGGGCGCGTTTGCACAGTGGTGCAGGGAGGGGGCGGGGCCTCAGGTGACATGTGTGCAAACATGCCCTGTGGCGCGTTTTAAGTTGGGGAATTAATTCCCCTTGAATCCTGAGGGACCCTAGGGGCCAACTAGCCCACCAGGTACCTCCAGTGCGCGCCACAGGGCTGCGTTGCAAAGAGGTGGTCCAGGCCACGCCCCTTTTACACCTCTGTGCAACGCAGCTCTGTGGCGCTACTGGAGGTACCTAGTGGGCTAGTTGGACCCCAGGGACCCTCAGGATTCAAGGGACTTAATCTCCCAACTTAAAACACCACAGGGCTTGTTTGCACACATGTCACCTCAGGCCCCCTCCCTTCACCACTGTGCAAACGCGCCCGGACGCGTTTTAAGAGGAAGTTTTAATCCCCCTGCCCTATTATGTACTAGGGCCTTACAGAGGAGGTCATGCTAATCACAGGGGTACCCCAACGCATAGTGTTCCCTAGTGTATGTTGGTGTTTTCACTGTATTCTAAGTGTCTTTTAGCATAGCACTGGCTCTAGGCCTGGTTAGTCCGAGTCAGTTACCACCACTACCTGTCTGAAAAAGTTGTGGGCACAGGATGATTTTGCAACAAGGCCTCTTTCTGCTCCTCTGTTGGTTCTTTCTGCACATGTCTTGCTTCTTCCTGCTCTTTTCTTCGTCTTTGTGGACTTCTGTTGCTTCTTTCTGCATTTCTTTTGCTTCTTTCTGTGCGTTTTTTCTTCTTTCTTCACATGTCCTACCTCTGTAGGCATAGTTAGAAACTAGCATTTAAAAAACCTTTGAAATTCACTTAAAAAACCATAGGTTTCAGGCACGTTATAGTTAGAAATTAGCATTTAAAAAACCTTTGAAATTCACTGAAAAAACCATAGGTTTCAGACACCTTATTGTTAGAAATTAGCATTTAAAAAACCTTTGAAATTCACTGAAAAAACCATAGGTTTCAGGCACGTTATCGTTAGAAATTAGCATTTAAAAAACCTTAGAAATTCACTGACAAAACCATAGGTTTTAGGGACAGTTATAGTTAGTTGGACATTTCACTCCTACAAAACCATAGAAATTCCCCCTTTATAGTTAGTTAAGCTAACTATAACTCGCGCCCCGCAATGCACTGCTGATGACGTCACATATTACATCACTCATGACATGGTCAGTGACATCACTGATGACATCACTGATGACATCTCAAATGACATCACTGATGACATCACTGATGACATCATCCATGTGATAATTTGATGCATCTTCTCACACCCTAATATAACTTTTGATACACCCACTGTAAATTACAGACTGCCATTGTCAAAACCATAGACACTCCTACACCAATAACTACATACACACTCACTGATTCTTAGGTCTACACACACATCCACTCACTCACCCGTACAGTCACTCATACTTACGGTCACTCAGTACAGGACTATCATATGCACTCATACACCTATATAGATACTCACACACCGTCACTCATCCATAGAGGTACTCACACACCTAGTCAGTCATGCAAATAATTAATCACACTGCCATTTAGTCACCTATATAGTTATACACACACCAGCTCACTTACTCATACAAATACTAGCACATTCTTACGCTCTTATACAATCACTGATACAAGTACACACTCATCCATAAAGCCACTCTCATAATCACACACTCTCACTTATACCCATTTATATACTCCAACACACATATATACTGCCTTTCACATATGTAGCTACTCACACATGTACCACTGAGATATACATTCACTCACTAACACACCCATACACACACTCACCCACCCATACAGTCCATCACAGATGCACTCTTGAAACCATGCACCCAGTGAATCACCCACTCACACATCTATGCACAGAGTCACACACACCCCACCCACACAAACACTCAGGCACCCATACAGATACTCAGACAACCAATCAATAACCCATGTAGACACTCATGTAGCTATTCGCAAACCCATGCAGCCGCTTACACACCAACAGACAGACGGATACAGACATTCACACAGTTTAGTCACTAACCCATGCATTCAGTAAGATACGTTTAATCACTCACTTATAGAGTCAGTCACGCACCTACTAAATCATCCATTCAGACACTTATACACCCACTCATTCTTCAATACGCCTTTCCCTATATATATTAAACATATTTAAACTTTTCAGAAACACACAGTCACTTTATGATGTCATCAGTGATGTCATTTGAGATGTCATCAGTGATGTCATCAGTGATGTCACTGACCATGTCATGAGTGATGTAATATGTGATGACATCAGCAGTGCATTGCGGGGCGCGAGTTATAGTTAGCTGAACTAACTATAACGGGGAATTTCTATGGTTTTGTACGAGTGAAATGTCCAACTAACTATAACTGTCCCTAAAACCTATGGTTTTGTCAGTGAATTTCTAAGGTTTTTTAAATGCTAATTTCTAACTATAACGTGCCTGAAACCTATTGTTTTTTCAGTGAATTTCAAAGGATTTTTAAATGCTAATTTCTAACTATAAGGTGTCTGAAACCTATGGTTTTTTCAGTGAATTTCAAAAGTTTTTTAAATGCTAATTTCTAACTATAACATGCCTGAAACCTACGATTTTTTAAGTGAATACATATATATATATATACATATACATATACATTTGGGTTTATTGTAATGTGAAATGGACAGGAAACTGCAGTGAGCAACTTACAACTGTTTCCAAAAGAATGTGAACTGTCCTTGAATATCAGCACTTACCTGTATTCCCTGGTGCATTTTGGGAATTGTATGCCTATCAGTCACGTGACTTAAGATACATCTATAAAATGTATGCACATATGCACTTGGCTTTTCCGCTTCCTTTCCGTGATCAAGGCAAACGCAGAAACATGTAGGAGTTAAGGAAGCTTTTGTGCTGCACAGCCCTGGAATAAAGCAACTTGTCTCCAGAAACGGGCCTCTGTTGCTGTTTTGTGTTGAAGTGACAGGCTTCTCCGTGCCCGCCTGTGAGAGGCCGCCCTGAAGGGTCGGGGGCTCCTTACTCAGAGGTTGTGTTATGGACTTTAATTAAGGAGCATGACCCACTCGCTGCAGTTCCTGACCTATTCAAGGTAATGCTAATCAGCGAACAGTTACAGCGGCGGTGGAAGGGATTTGGTGAGGATGACTTCCTGCACCAATCGTTCTGGGGACTTGAGCTTTTGACCGGGAGAACTGAACATTTAGCATCATGCTGGGAAAAAAAATATCCGTGACTGTTTTCCATTTGGGTTTATTGTAATGTGAAATGCACAGGAAACTGCAGTGAGCAACTTACAACTGTTGCCAAAAGAATGTGAACTGTCCTTGAATATCAGCACTTACCTGTATTCCCTGGTGCATTTTGGGAATTGTATGCCTATCAGTTACGTGACTTAAGATACATCTATAAAATGTATGCACATATGCACTTGGCTTTTCCGCTTCCTTTCCGTGATCAAGGCAAATGCCGAAACATGTAGGAGTTAAGGAAGCTTTTGTGCTGCACAGCCCTCGAATAAAGCAACTTGTCTCCAGAAACGGGCCTCTGTTGTTGTTTTGTGTTGAAGTGACGGGCTTCTCCGTGCCCGCCTGTGAGAGGCCGCCCTGAAGGGTCGGGGGCTCCTTGCTCGGAGGTTGTGTTATGGACTTTAATTAAGGAGCATGACCCACTCGCTGCAGTTCCTGACCTATTCAAGGTAATGCTAATCAGCGAACAGTTACAGCGGCGGTGGAAGGGATTTGGTGAGGATGACTTCCTGCACCAATCGTTCTGGGGACGTGAGCTTTTGACCGGGAGAACTGAACATTTAGCATCATGCTGACAAAAGAATATCCGTGACTGTTTTCCATTTGGGTTTATTGTAATTTGAAATGCACAGGAAACTGCAGTGAGCAACTTACAACTGTTGCCAAAAGAATGTGAACTGTCCTTGAATATCAGCACTTACCTGTATTCCCTGGTGCATTTTGGGAATTGTATGCCTATCAGTCACATGACTTAAGATACATCTATAAAATGTATGCACATATGCACTTGGCTTTTCCGCTTCCTTTCCGTGATCAAGGCAAATGCCGAAACATGTAGGAGTTAAGGAAGCTTTTGTGCTGCACAGCCCTGGAATAAAGCAACTTGTCTCCAGAAACGGGCCTCTGTTGTTGTTTTGTGTTGAAGTGACGGGCTTCTCCGTGCCCGCCTGTGAGAGGCCGCCCTGAAGGGTCGGGGGCTCCTTGCTCGGAGGTTGTGTTATGGACTTTAATTAAGGAGCATGACCCACTCGCTGCAGTTCCTGACCTATTCAAGGTAATGCTAATCAGCGAACAGTTACAGCGGCGGTGGAAGGGATTTGGTGAGGATGACTTCCTGCACCAATCGCTCTGGGGACGTGAGCTTTGACCGGGAGAACTGAACATTTAGCATCATGCTGACAAAAGAATATCCGTGACTGTTTTCCATTTGGGTTTATTGTAATTTGAAATGCACAGGAAACTGCAGTGAGCAACTTACAACTGTTGCCAAAAGAATGTGAACTGTCCTTGAATATCAGCACTTACCTGTATTCCCTGGTGCATTTTGGGAATTGTATGCCTATCAGTCACATGACTTAAGATACATCTATAAAATGTATGCACATATGCACTTGGCTTTTCCGCTTCCTTTCCGTGATCAAGGCAAATGCCGAAACATGTAGGAGTTAAGGAAGCTTTTGTGCTGCACAGCCCTGGAATAAAGCAACTTGTCTCCAGAAACGGGCCTCTGTTGTTGTTTTGTGTTGAAGTGACGGGCTTCTCCGTGCCCGCCTGTGAGAGGCCGCCCTGAAGGGTCGGGGGCTCCTTGCTCGGAGGTTGTGTTATGGACTTTAATTAAGGAGCATGACCCACTCGCTGCAGTTCCTGACCTATTCAAGGTAATGCTAATCAGCGAACAGTTACAGCGGCGGTGGAAGGGATTTGGTGAGGATGACTTCCTGCACCAATCGTTCTGGGGACGTGAGCTTTTGACCGGGAGAACTGAACATTTAGCATCATGCTGACAAAAAAATATCCGTGACTGTTTTCCATTTGGGTTTATTGTAATGTGAAATGCACAGGAAACTGCAGTGAGCAACTTACAACTGTTGCCAAAAGAATGTGAACTGTCCTTGAATATCAGCACTTACCTGTATTCCCTGGTGCATTTTGGGAATTGTATGCTTATCAGTCACGTGACTTAAGATACATCTATAAAATGTATGCACATATGCACTTGGCTTTTCCGCTTCCTTTCCGTGATCAAGGCAAACGCTGAAACATGTAGGAGTTAAGGAAGCTTTTGTGCTGCACAGCCCTGGAATAAAGCAACTTGTCTCCAGAAACGGGCCTCTGTTGTAGTTTTATATATATAAAGCGATGTAAAGCGTCTCAAGCGTGCTGCTCGGCGTATCCAAGATGTAGAAGCTGGCAGAGTCACGTGAGAGTGCTTCACGCGCGAGTACTGGGGATAAGAACTAGAGCGTAGTTGCAAGTGTTCGGTGCTCCAGGGGGACGGGAAAGAATAGAAGCGGCACAGAACAATGGTCGTCTGTGAAAGGCACCGAGAATGAGTGACGTAAAATACATATTCAGACAACATTCAAGGGTATTGAATTACAGTAAAATCAGTGAATTGCAGTACCAGAGGGATACATTTCATGGGTAGTAGTATTACTACACAGTTTTTCAGTGGACTGCAGAACGATACATATAAATGGTGAAATAATGGCTACTAAGTCTATTTGGATGATCTTACATGGGAATTGTGTGCCATGCAGGAGGGAATCAAACCAACATATTGCATCTGGTGATGAATGTAAAAAGGGAAGTTAAGTGAAATCAGATACATTAAACAAATTACAAAACAGCGGGAACAATGATACAATGGCTACCGAGTCCATTTGGATGATCTTACACGGGAAAATTTGTACCATGCAAGAGGGAATAAAAACAACGTATTGCATCTGGTGTGAATTGCAAAATTGTCAAATTAAGTGAAATCGGATACATAAACAATTTACAAAGGACTCACCTTCTGGATTCTTCCTTCCCCCTCCCCACCAAGGGCCACCAGGTATTGCCCTGATCTCCTCCTTTCCTGTGTTTTATTCTAAATCTCTTCTTTCTGGGTTTCAGTCCTATTGATTATTCCTCCCTTCCCTCCTGATTCTATAGAGCACTTTAATTGAATCGTGTAACCATCGTCCTGATGATGACCTTGAGTTAGAGAGGTCGAAACACCGTCGACTCTACAACGCCAATTGCGGCAACCAAAGGGTCATTCACAAATAATGGAATTATGTTTGTGATTGTAAATACTTTTGTTTGACCTACACTGATTACCATTATAATTTTTCGCCGCCTCACATTGTTTCTTAATCACATGTGTCACTGCGCCGTTTATTCACTACAACACTTCCAGTGCACATCTGGTTGTTATGGTTACTGCAATTTAGTTGATTTTTGTGCTTCTATATGCAAATAACAATCTTTCCACTCTCATTGGTCTCCCTCGTTCCTTTCCTGTGCTGTGTGATTGATACACCCTTTGAACAGTCCCCCCGCTTGATATACCTGTTGAGACGCTGTTTTATTGTTGTAATACTTACCCGGTCTCAACTGGGTTAACGGGTTTACTCCTGTTTTTGTTTTTCTACCTATAAATGTGTCATGAATTATGATTTTCAAAATCTCACTAAATCAATTTCAACCAGGATTAATAGTCCTGCAGTGGGCAGTGGTTAGGGAAACCCTCAAACAACATGTGCTGGTGGCCCTTAGTGGATGTAAATATCCAGGTATTTAAAATTAATATGCTAATTTTCAGAAATTAAAGAGGGCATGTCTTTAATGGCTTTGGAAAGTAGAACACATTTTAATTAAAATGCATCCCACATTTTCCTAGAAACTGCTTTGGCACTGATGCCAGTTTTAGTTTGCTACATATATGAAGGAGATGTGCGGCATGTTGCTATAAAACATCCCATTTAATGAGCAGGTGCTTTCCAGACTCAATCAGGCTTGCACTTGAGGGCCAGCCAGCCAGTAACTTTAGTCAGACATATGGCCCTGGGTGTATTTAATTTAGCACGCTGGAAAACTTGTCATGACAAGCTGAACTGTGATCAAACAATGTAAAGGAATTTCTGCAGCTAGTATATCATAATAGTCAGCATGTATTATTTCAATGCAGTACTCACTGTTTTTTATGGCTCTAACTATGCGTCACTATAGTGAATACCAAGTCTAAATCTGGTTATTCTCTGCTATGACGTAGAAACAGTGGGAAACCAAACATTTTTCCCACTGTTGCCATGTCGGAAAGGAATTCCAGGCTCACATGACAGGCCTCTTTGAGAGCCTGTAAGTGCAAATCTAGCTCTCTGCTCCAATGCAGGCTAGACATCACAGTTTTGGGAGGCAAGGAAGGAGGATGGACGACACAGAGGGGCATATTCTCAAGAACATGTGATAACCACCGCAAATTTAGCTTAACGCAACTTTGCACATCGCAGTCTATCGTGGGAAAACAACGCCGTGTTAACGTAGTATTCTCAACCTGGCGGCACCAGGCGATAGTCCCACGATAACGCGTCAAATGTCCGCGTTAAAATCAACGCGCCGCCGCAAATATGCGAAACACTAACGCAAATAAAGTCGCGATGAGGCCAACCGTGATACAAAAATCAGCGATAACCAGCGACAGGCCTGCAATTCCCACGCGTCATGAGGGAAAATGCACAATAAAAGCAGAACAACAAAAAAAACCAACAAAAACAAAATAAACTGCGTAGCAACATGGATGCACCGGGAACCAGTGCCCAGGTCAACGCGAACCCCACAAGCCCCACAGACCACCAGCAAGGAATCTCGGGGTCGGGGAAGGCCAAGGAGAAGAGGAAGAGGAAGACGGGGTACAGTCCGCATGACAACCAGATCGTCCTCACGGAGGTGACAGAGCACGAACAACAACTGTCCGTCACCTCCACCGTGTCATTGGCAACACGGACGGAAAAATGGCATTCTATAGTGAATGCAGTCGGAGTGTCGATGACGCCAAGATGCGCTGGCACGATGTGAAAAGCCAAACCAAGCAGAAACCCGCTGCCAACAGGAAGGCAGCAACGGCGAATGGAGGTGGGAGTCCAGCGCCACAGGAGGAGCTGGAGCAAATGGCGGCCACAGTCATCAGTGCGGAGACAGTGCAAGAGTCGGGAGTCCTGATACAGCTCGACATGACCTGACACAACATCAACAGGGTGAGTAACGAACAGGGACTGGGGGGACGGGGGGGACGGGCACAATGGCACACATGCACAACGACGTGTAGCACAACGCACACCCACAATGACCCTGGGTCATGTCCCTGATCCCCGTGGCACACTGCAGCACACATACAAACATCAAGTAGGCTCCCGTCCACCATGTGCCCAAAGGGGTCACCCCCCACACATCACCAAGTCCACGACACACACATGCACCCGTGCGAAACACAGCAAAGATGCGTATGTGAGAGCCACACTGACAATGCAAGTGCATTGTCAGTGCATGGCTGGAGTACAATCACCATGACATTGTGCACACCACGAGACCAGCCGCGGTCGGTGGTAGGAGTGCTGCCGGGCGGTGACGTGGGGAGAGGGAGGGGCAGGATGGGGGTAGTAAACTATGGATTACGGAGGTTTACAGGTAAGTAAACATATAAATAAATAAAACGAATTTCGTTGCGTGCACTGCATCGCATTTGGGGATGCAGTGCGCGCAACGAAATTCGTTTTATTTATTTATATGTTTACTTACCTGTAAACCTCCGTAATCCATAGTTTACTACCCCCCACCCTGCCCCTCCCCCTCCCCACGTCACCGCCCGGCAGCACTCCTACCACCGACCGCGGCTGCACGAGACTGAGGTGGCTGAGTGTGGACCACATCCGGAAAGGAGCAGGTCACACTCTGACACATCCACAAACAACCACTGACGTCAACAATACATCTGCAGACAAACAATACACAAGAGTACAAAAACCGTCCAAGAGCACAAATGACCCAAGTCGCCAACTTCACAGCACCTTAAAAGCACAAAAGTCAAAGGAACCCCGCCTCCAAGGGATAAGGGGCAGCAAAATCACAGCTGCAGGTGCGATCCTCCCACAATGCAGCACACACACATAGCAATGCCAGCACATCCACATGGACGACAATGTGGTACACAGTGCAACACTTACACTGCAGAACAGAGGACACAACTGGGTCCGCCTGTGCGTAGAAAATGGCCAATCACATCTGACATAGCAGGGAACTGTGAGATGAAAATGTACATGTACAACCTCACCTACGTCATGTAGTCCAAATGTCCACTGTCCCGCATCAAATAGTCCGCTCCTCCCAAACAGTCAGAATGTACATTGTCATGCAGTCTGTATGTAAACCTGAATAATGCGTAAACATACATGCCAACACAATGTCAACAAGCATCTCCCCTTCACATTGCAGAGGGACAAACAACACCTCCAGCAGAGCAGACCAGACAACTCCACAGTGATTCTGAAGAGGACCTCCACACTTCCGACACCGACGCCCTACAACAGTTCATGAACATCTTCGGGCAATCGACCCCCAGGAGCAGGGCAGCCCAGCCGCATCGAGGACACCCCACCCCCTGCACAGACAACACAGCTGGACGCACGCACCACCACAGCTGGCTCCCAGCAGCACACCGAAGCACACATCGCATTCCAAGGCCAGGTGTCAGACTGCCAGAAGGGGGTGTCCGAACAGGTGCGGGTGGGGTCCCACCTCATGGAAGCCGAACTAGATCACATATGTGGGTGTCTAAGTCCCATCAGGGACCACCTACACTCCCCAAAGGAGACCCATACTGCGACAGAGACACCCGCATTTGCACATTTCCAGGACTGACCACACCCAGAGCCACGGGATAATCATCCACACCCCCACGCTGGACTGGCGCACGCCGGCCCAGTCCACTCCTCTTACGTATTGAGTGGGGGACGACAAAGCTACATGTGCAATGTCCCACACTCTGCCTGCAGTGACATGGCTGCGTCCTCTGCACACGGCACAATGTGATGTTGTGGGGCCGTGGCCCGAATGCATACATCATGAGCACACGGACACACTCATAGAGCTCTTGAACTGGCCACGGGCACGTGCGCCCAACACCTTTATTGGCATGGTCACATGTACAGTGACGCATGTGCTGGATGTGTTTGGGGTGAGTGTCAGCCAGCC
The DNA here is from genome assembly GCA_963921515.1 of Calotriton arnoldi. Classification (NCBI taxonomy): domain Eukaryota; kingdom Metazoa; phylum Chordata; class Amphibia; order Caudata; family Salamandridae; genus Calotriton; species Calotriton arnoldi. Next base: position 506,938 of record CAWUFW010005504.1, on the reverse strand, counting down.
CTCAGGGAGTCGTTGGTGCTGGCAACAACTTGAACAGTGATCACAATTGAAGCAGAAACATAAAACACCAGCATAACAGAAACAACTGTGAAGCATCATGGTGGTAGCCGGAGAGAGTACAGTGTTCACCCAACATGCAAGCAGAATGCTCCTTGATTCGTTGTGCACTGAGTAAGTGGCACCTGAAGGGCTGAGCAGGGTATCAAGCTGATGATGGCACCCACGACAGGTGTGAGCAACTCTGACAGTCTGGCAGTAAGACACTTACGACTCTGGCACCTGTCGTTTGGAGTTGGTCCTGGCGGTGGTGGCGTGTGCATCCTGCGGTGATGCGACATCCGGGCAGGCCAGGACTCGATTTGATGTGTGAGCCCAGGTGGACCGCACCTGAGGCCGGAGGCAGTGGACAGCACAGGGCCACAGAGACATGGCTTTGATGCCCCCCAGGCCATCGGAACAGAGGCCATCCGACATGCCCTCAGACTGGGGCCATGATTTGAGCTGCACAGAGTTAGTCCCGGATGCACTGCGGCCGGCACAGGTACACCGCCACGGGACGGTGACTTGCGGTGCAGTGAGATAGTGCCACGCTAGGTGAGCGGGTCCTCGTCGATGTCGAAGGTGAATGTCGCGGAGGTTTGTGGGGGACAGTGGAAGGGCTCCTCCAGGGCATGATGCAGAGGGCAGAAGCCGGCTGGAAGCGGCAAATGAAGGAGTGGAATGCTACTGCCTCGTCTTGGCAACATAGTCAGTATCACCGACACGATGATGAAGACAACCCCCAAGCCATGGACTCAGTCTCCAACAAATCTCAAGAAGTAAGTGTCCATGGATGTCGGGGAACAGACTTAGTTGCACCGGAGCTGCAAGGGGATGCAGTCTGCGACGAGGCCAGTACAATGTTATCAGCTCGGCCATAAATGATTCATGACTGAGTTCCCAATGTGTGACCTACTCGACCGCTGTGTGGTCCGGAGGCAGCGGGCAGCACGGGCCAACCGCTGTTCAGCAAGCTCCTCCTGGAACACTAACACATGGCATTGAAATGGCATGTGGTGATGACTCGTGGTTGACCGAGGCAGTAGCGACAGAGCTGAGCGGGTGTTTAGCCAGCGACGATGCCGTGTCCTGCCTGGTACGGACTGGTTTGGATTTGTGTGAGGCCTGCAGGCCCGCAGTGTAGTCCAAAGGCGTAGTCTTCAAGGGCCCACAGACATGTGTGGCTGGGATGCCATGCACATACTTTGTGTCACCACATCGAAGGGAGTATAGTGAGTTAAACTCTGCACTTGCGTGTGTACTCGGCCATTGCCAAATCAAGACTCAGTCCCAAATGTGTGACCTACTTGACCGCAGTGTAGGCCCGGACCAGCGGTCAGTAGGGGCACACATCCACGTGTTGTTGGCCCGCGATGCACAGAGTTAGCGACACCAGGGCAGTTGTCGGCAGTGTCCGGACACCCCCGTAAAGATGGTCCTTTTCTTCTCCGGACTGAACCGCGTCTTCCTCTTACTCGTCTCCTTGCGTACAATGATATGGACTCCACAATGCAGATATCACGAGTCAGTTCCACACGTGTGACCTACTTGAGCGTAGTGTAGGCCGGAGGCAGCGGTGGAGTACGTAAACGAAAAAGGAGTGAAGCGGGCCTGTGTTGCGGAGGCCGTGATGGTGTGAGGAGGCTGCCAAGGACACGGGGTTCGGGCTTGGAGTTTGCGCCGGCACATGGTGGGCCCTCTTCGACACACGCCGGTGTCGGCAGGTGAGCTGTGAGCTGTGAGGCCTGGATACGCAGGGGCGGGCATGACAGGTTGGGAGTCCAGCGGCCCGTGGTGCAGCAGGTGCATAGGTTCGCAGACCACAGCGCTCACGGCGAGGGCGTCGGCCTCGTGGCGGGGTAGGAGGCGCCGCACTGGCAGGCACATTTGCCATTCCGGAAGAGGACCACGCCCAGGGCTACGTGCTTTTTATTCACACCCCTACGCTGGCCTTGCGTATGCCGGGCCAGGCCACTCCGCACACGCTTGCAGGGGGGGACGTCACAAGCTACATTTCCGCGTTCTTCCCCACTGGCTGTGGTGACATGGTTGCGTCCACTGTCCACTCCACTCCACACATCAGCAGTGCATGTGGGCATGGATATGTCTGTGGTCTGCATACTGCAATCTGTCCAGGACATCTTCGCCACAGTTGGCATTGTGTACATTCTCATTCATGGGTCACTTGCCTCCTTTGCACATACCTGGTTCCCACCTCTCCCCACATTCCACTATTGTGTGGCTGCGGTGCCATGCTGTTGATGGTTCATGTACATGGCTGAGCAAGGTTGCCACAGTAAGTTGTGCTGTTGTGTCTGGTGGGTGGGCATGTTGTCTGCATGTTGTATGTGATTTTGTGACGTGCGCATTGCCAGTGTTGTGAGTTGCATGATTGTGGAGTTGAGGTGTGTGGTGTGTTCATTTGGTACTTACCTACATGCAGTGCATTTCCATGGGTGCCATCCTGGTAATGCTGGTTGATGATGGACTGTCGGGGGATGATGGAATCATGCACACTGCCTGGGTAGTTGGCTGCAACATTGGCGTAGGGTCCCCGCTGGTCCACTATTGCCTGCACATTGATGGGATGCATGTGCTTTCTGTTGCGGTAATTGGGTGTTTTTTCGGCAGGGGGCACAAGTTGGACATGTGTGCAGTAGATTGCCCCCAACAGGTGCGGGAATCCTGCTATGGCATGTAGTCCTTGCTTGGTCTCCAGCTGTTCCTGCACATTGTGGGAGACGTTTAGGTACTGGGGTACCTGGCTGATGATGGCATCCAGGACAGGTGTGGGGAACTTGGATGGGGATGGCTGTGAGTCTCCTCCGACTCTGGCGGATGTTGTTTGGGGGGTACAGGAGGACAACATGTGCAGCACAGCCAGCAGCTTTGTCTGCGGAGGGATGTTGGTTGTCCGCTGTGTTGGTACCGTCAGCCTGTGGGCAATGATGGTCCGGATGCGGTGGATGGTTGTCCTTTTGAGCCTGTAGTGGGCATTGACATTGTCTGGTGTTAGGTCTGTGGGGCTGGTGCGTTTCCTGAAGGTCCGCTGTCTTTGTCTGTGCTGCCTCTGTGGTGGTCCGGGGAGATGTGGGGGGGTGCTGGGGCCCTGGGGGTGGTGGCGGAGGGTGTTATTGCCCTCTCGGGGCTCCGGGATGCATGGTGAGTAGCTCCATGGCATCTGTTGTTCTTCATGTGTGGCTGTGGGCTGGGCTCCCTTTGATGGTGCAGGTTGTCGTCCGACTTTACACCAGGTCAGAGCAGGTGTTAGTTTCCTGCTGCTAACGCACCATATCGCAAGTTTTGTGGACTTATCGCCGATCTGGCTGGTCGTTGTGAATGTTGCGGTGTGGTGTTGACGCGGCTTTGTGCACGGGAACGCCTACTCTGCATCTCATTAGCGATAGTTGCGGGGGTCATCTGTGGCGATGTTTTTTGCGGCTGCTATCGCGGGTAAACTGGTGTTATGGGCTGTTAACAACAGCTTGTGAATGGGGTGATACATTTATCGCAATTTTGGCTGCGATAAAGTGCCGTTAACTTGGCGATGGCTCCTTGAGAATATGCCCCAGAGTGTGGTAGGGATGGGTGGCAGGAGGCAAGATATTGTTTCCACATTTGGGGCAAGGAGTAGCAGTCATTTTATATCTGGCTCCCCTACTACTCCTCTGCCCCCGCGTATCAGTTGAAAGTAGCAGTAGATGACTTTGGGGGCCATACATAACATAAAATTATAGATGGGCAAAAAGAGAATAACAGGAATGTTTTTCATCTTGAGGTTCTGAGTGATATTATTGACAACTTGAGATTCACTCTCGTTACCTATTTGATGTCACTCAGAACTCCTCACTGAAAAACATACCTGTTTTCCGCTCTGCTACGTCATAAAGGTCTGTACTGCCAGAACAGCTCTATCTCTAGCTCAGCTTTGGGAGGGGAAAGGTGAGAGGACACAAAATTGGCATGTGGTCAGGCTTTTTTTACATTTTAAACAGGAAGGAGAGGCCATGTCATGCACCGCTCCCTCCATTGCGCCTCTGTCTTTACACAGCAGTTGAAAAAGGGCTAGATGATTAGGAGGGGGTCACACATAACATAAAATTATAGATGCTTAACAGTGGGTAATGGGGATGTTTTTCACTGATGTGTTGTGAGTGATATCAAATTGATAACAAGAGTGACGCTCGAGGTTTTGATGATGTTACTCAGAGCCTTGAGGTTCCCAAGGATCTTTTGACCATGCATACCAAGGGGTTCTGGGAGACATCAAATAGACAAGAGTGAAGCATGAGTTGTTGATGTCACCCAGAACCTCGAGGTGAAAAACATACCTTTATTCACTATTACGCATCTATAATTCTATGTTCTATTCAGTTTCTCCTTATTATAGCACAGGCAATCGGAAAAAACATTTGGACGCTTGATCTCTGCCAGTCTAGTGGTCTGCTTGGGCTTTGATCTTTCTGGCTACCAACAATGAGCTACTTGTTGCCTAATATTGTACCTTAGTATGTAATGTGGGTAAGATGTTTTTATTTCAAGGTCTTGTAGTATTCATGCATCTCTACCTTTGGATTCACAATGAACATCAAAGATCTAAAATTCTGTAACAGCCTGAAAATCCTTATAATGGGCAATGGTGAGGGGGGCATTCATGCTGGTAAACACACAGGGGCACATGCATCAAGCCCGCATTTTGCGATTTCTAAATAGCGAATTTTACCGATTCGCTATTTAGAAATCGCAAACTGCAATGCATGAAGGATTTGCAAAAAAAAATGCGATTCCTTAAAATTCCTTAATTGCGACTCGCAAATTGCGAGTCGCAATTAAGGAATTGATTCCCATTCATTCCTATGGGCCTGGAGGCCCATAGGAATGAATGGGAATTGCATGCGCAATTTGCGAGTACTCCATTGGTACTCGCAAATTGCGCATGCATTCAAGGTGCAAGGGTGCCAAAAGGACACCCTGTTGCACCCTGAAATTGTTATGTACACCCATAGTTACGACACACATGCCCCAAGGGCATGTGTGTGTGTAACATATAACTTTGAAAAATGCACTTTTGTGCATTTTTCAAGTTTTCGCAAATTACCATCAACTTAAAGTTGAAGGTAATTTGCATTTCTTAATAGCAAATTCGCAATTTTTTTTGTTGCTTTGCATTTAAGGAATCGCAAAATTGCAATTCCTTAAATGCAATCGCAATTTAAGAAATCGCAATAAATTGCGATTTCTTAAATTGCGAGTGCCTAACACTTTAATGCATCGCAAAAGGCCTTTTTGCGGGCGCAAACGGACGATTTTTGCGAATCGCACCATTTGCGCTCGCAAAAACCTTTGATGCATGTGCCCCACAGTTGTTTTTCACCAGAAAACATACTGGGTCTGTCAAGACAATAAAATTAAGTGCGGAAGGCAAGGTAAATACTGTCAAAGGCACTTTTGACCCTACATGAGTGTATACCTTGTGTACTGTTTACTTGCAGGAAACTCTACATTTTTGATGGAAAGCTAAGTTAAATTGAATACTCATGTTGAAACGAGAGCTCACAATAGAAAAGCATCACAAAGTCTCAAATATCACTCAGTAATTTACCTTGCTCACAACTTCAGACCTTCACGCATTTATACATGAAGTTTGGAAGAAAAAAAAAGACTTTGCAACTTTGCACCCCTCTCAGTGTGACAAGTAACATACTTTTTTGAAACTGATATAGCACCTTACTTGTAGCGATTTATATCTGTCACATATCTCTGTATGTAGGTAGTTGGTAACCTGATTTCAAATTAAATTATCAATGACTTTTTAAAGTTTCAAAAAATCTATGGTTCATTTACGATTATATAAGTGATGCATAAGATGGTTTTATGTATGTCGTTTATGTATCTTTGGTATATATTTATGTATGTTTTTATCTTTTGTATAGCATTCTTGAAAGATACTGGTGGGTAAAATCTTTGATATTTATCATGTGCTGGCTGTCGTACCTATACGCCTTCTGTGTGAGAAGGCTTGTCTCTGCTCAATTTCTGGAGTTTGTTGGTATCTATTTGTCACTTTTGAGAGACTTGTAAGTGGTGTTTGTTGTATAGATACTGTTCACATATATGTTGCACATGCTGTTGTTGCACTCTGATCTGTGAGGGGTTGACAGCATTGAGAGGCAGCAGTTTGCCCTTCACGAGAGCGATGGAGAAGCTGGCAGTTTGTCAAAAGTGAGAGCTGCAGATGGTTAGTCAAATCAAATCAACTCAAAGTAGAACTTGTAAAGCGCACGGCTACCATACAAAACAGTAGGTCGACCACTGATCTCGCATTTGGAACAAGAGTTAAAAAGCACTATTAAACAGATACGTTTTTAAGCTGTGTTTAAAAGAGCCTGCATCCTTAATAGCACGCAGGTACAGGGGAAGGCATTGCAGCCCGAAGCAGCCAATGCTGAGAAGGAGGAATCTCTCCATTTTTAGGTCGAGCCTCGAGTAGCGCGCAAGCGCTGCTCTGCGAGACTTTATGTAAGGGGCTTTTGAAAGCTGACCACACGCTCGTGCACAATGGCCTTTTCCCTGCGGTTACCCGCACGTTTCAGGCACGATGCACGAGCGTGTGGTCAGCTCAGCAGGCTGCCGCGCTCGCTCACCCCCGCTCCTCTCTTCAAAGCTTTGTTGTAGTTGCTTTCACTTTCGCGGCCGCCTCATTCTTACAGCGCGCGCACCACTCTCGTGCTTGTTAAACTAGTTCTGTTATAAAAGCGGGAACATGTGGTGTACCCTTCACAGATCACACACTGGAATTTCTCGGATCCTAAAAGGAACCTACATGCTGACATTAATGAACGGCGCACCGAGTCCCGGAAGAAATAACCAACTGTAAGGTTTAAAGGGCGCAATGAGTAACCAACTGTAAGGTATAAAGGGCGCAATGAGCAAACCCCTCCCGCGCTGCATGCTCCGTTGGATAGCATTTCTCCCGGTTGCTCCGGCAACGGCGTGGCTTCAACGCATCACTGAGCTAGTGTATTACTCAGCAGCTGACCCAAGCGAGGAAATACAGCACACAGACGCTGGGAGACGGCGGTCAGGTACAGGCTGCGAGGAGACTGTAGCATAAAACTAACACGCCTCCCTTGCAAGACCAGGCAGTTACCGACAAGCGGCTGTCTGTTCTAAGTGGTTTTTTTTTTTTTAAATCGGAGGCCGAGCCTGCACAGACTGGATTGGATTGCATCCTTCCATTTCTTTTTAGCCAGACAGGAAGAGGGGCTTACGTCACCACTCTTCCTTTTCGCAGCCCCTCTCTGAAGAATTCTGGGAATCCCGCCTCCTGTGAAAACCACAGAGCTACCGCTGCTTTTCTAGGTAAAGTGACATTTATGGTTTAAAAAGAATGTAAAGTAGATGCCTGAATGAAACTTGTAAGCACCCCCGCCCCACCCCCCCAAAAGTCTTATAAACATACGCGGCGGCTACTTCTCGTTGAAATCAAACCTTGCTCAAGCGAACGTTGATGCTACAAGCGTTGCGGAAAAAAATGTTTTTTTGTTGTATTTGTTTACATTGTGATGTTCACCATGCGTATTGTGCTAAAAATGAGGCAGGCTTGGAATATGGTTTGCAGTTGTAGGTCTGAAGCAACTGACCGTTCAGACTGTGATGACAATCACATGGCGGACTCCTCACACTGTACTAACTGCAGCGTAAACACTACACGCGGAGCCTCCCTCGCGTTACAGAGGGCTTTAAGTGGGATAAAAACAAGCATTTGCAATGCAATAGGTCTCGCATTTACGCGAGTTTGAGCTATTGACATTGCAAATTACAATGCATTTTATTTTTGTTTTCGTTTTTAAAACATAAATAAAAGGCATTGTCATTTACAATACCAATAGCTTAAACTCACGTAAATGCGAGACCTATTGCATTGCAAATGCTTGTTACTCTTAGTCTTCGGTACCACCACCAACAGTACATCCTAGGAGCGTAAAGTTCGAGATGGACGGTAATGTGAGAGTTTCTTGGCTAGATAGCTGGGACCTAGACCATAGAAGGCTCTATGGGCCAACACCAGTCTCTTAAACATTACTGTCTCCCAAATAGGCAGCCAGTGCAGTTCCTTGAGATAGGAATATATTGAGTTGTTTCTCGGGATATTAAGCAGGCACTGGGCTGCAGCATTCTGCACTAACTGGAGCCTCTTGAGTTGGAACAGAGTATAAGGGATTGGCATAGTCCAACTGAGATATTATGAGGGCATAGACTACCATCTTCTGGCACGGAGAGGGAAACAGGAACAAAAATTTCCTCAGGAGCCCGGAGAAAACCAAACCAGGTCCCAACTACACTCTCCACCTGTGATTAGAAGGACAGATTGTTGCCAAACTTCACTCCGAGATTCAGAACCACTGTGGCAAGATCGGAGGTGAAGGAGCAGAGCTAGGCCAGAATAATTCACCGTCCCAGGAAGGGGGAAAAGATTCAAAGAACAACACATCTGTTTATTATCCCCTCTCACAGGGTAGTCAATATTGAGACATAAAGTGCATTTGATCTGTCATAGTCGTGGTTATGAGCATGTCGCCTATGAGAGACTTTACAGCTTTAAGAGGCTGGCAGTATATCACCACTGTGAGATGCTGCTGTGTGATAAGTCTGATCCTGTGCATGAACTTTATGCCTTCCAAGACGGCAAGTGCACAAATGTGTGTCATGATGGTGAATGCACATTCACTCTGCCCTTGTTGCGGCCATCCAGAAACACTGGAAAGAGGGGTTGACTGAGCCACGGATATCACTGGGCTGTCAGTACATAGTTTCAGCGGCGGGAACCTTTAAGGCAGTCACTTGTCTTTATAGGCGTATGACCCAAGAAACATTAGTTCCCTTAACTGCGCTGTGATTAAAATGGGAGGAGGATATGGGTGATGAGATCCCAGTAAAACCCTGGGCTGAACTAGTGGAAAGGGCATGGAAGAGTACTAGGAAGGCCCGCTTTCAACTGGTGCACTTTTACATATTGCATAGGGCATATCTCACACCAGCTCAAATCAACAAATACTTCAATACTAGCTCAGCAGCATGCCCGCGCTGCAATACAGAAGGGGCAGATTTTCGCCATATGTTCTGGGATTGCCCCCAGTTGGAGAATTATTGGAGAGATGTGATTGCATTACTGAATGAAATTACCGATAGAGAATTGGGACCGACTATAGGTCCCTGCCTTTTGCACTGGTTCCCCCATACCTCAAAAAATAAGATCACTAGTAAGCTTCTGGATTTGGACCTTCTATTGGCTAAGAGAGACATCACGGCACATTGGAAGTCAAAAAAGGGCCCAAATATTAAGAGATGGAAATCTGAATTCATTAAGTGGGCGGGATGCAAAAGCATTATTAGATTACAACTAGCCACACGAGCGAATAACGAGAAAGTAATGGAGGCAGCAAGGGCTTGGGAAGCATTGGTGGTCCTTTTGAAAATCCCGGATGCTGGGATTACTGATGACTCCAGAGTGGATGCTCCTGCTGAACCAAACTGATACTTGCCTCCTGTCTACTGTGCAACATGCTGAATAAGTTAACTGAACCTGGGCATTCGCACAACGCCAGACGAGGATAGACTTCCCTATACAAAGTGTTGACTAGACTTGAAGACCTCACCTGTAGTAACACTAGATAATGAGACGATTAATATTTTACGTGGCACGCCGAAGGGGGGTGGGATAGACGGGAGGAAAGGGGGGTGGGATAGACGGGAGGGAAGGGAGGGTTGATTAATTGGATCGAAACAATGGGGTTCTATTGGAACATCGGATGGCAATAATTTGTACGATTTATAATTATTCTTCTAATAGATACTTACCTTGTTATAAATAATGAAACGAATGCGTATGTATATGTTAGCTATGTCACCAGCATGGCCATGATTACTCTACCAATTTTTTACTATATGATGCATATCGTTGCATGTATAGTTCGGGGATGTCTGTACAATTATATATTGCAAATCAATAAAAATTTTGTTTAAAAAAAAAATGATGGTGCATGCACATGCTTATACATTTAACATGTTGGTGGATGTTCACGCTATTGTGGTGGATGCAACTGTTGGCATGTCTGAAGTGTCCCATCCCTCATTCCCATCCATGTCTGCAAGTGTTCCATACATTCAAATGTAATGTGACTGCTTGCAGGACTCGCCATCTTCTTGTGTCACCACTAGCTGTGCTTCTTTTCTCAGTTTCTTATACCCCTCCCCTTTCTGTATTGATCTGACTTCCACTTGACTCCAAATTTGCTTCCTGTTTTTTTCATAGGCCATGCTTCAGAATGACTCATGATTCTTGTCTGGATGTAGTAAGTATATAATATGAAACTAATTGACTGGACACAAAGAACAACACAGGTGCTATTCCCTCTATTACTAAATGGACGAGGTAAACCACCAAGCGTGTTTTATAATACCAAAAATAAATAAAATAAAATCTTAAAATGTTCCCTCTATATGACTAGACTGCCATATACCCTTATAAATGCTGAAATACAATTACATCAGGGCATAATAGTAAACATCATATTCATCCAGTTGGAAGTTTACATTGTGTAAACGATGATTTTGAGAGCATTTGTTGGTGCAGCGTTTTGGTGGTGTTCTATCTGCCACCTTCCTCAGGACTAGAAATTTCATGCATTAATGAGGGCAAAACTCCAGAGAGGTTTATGAAGCAAGATTTAGAACAGCTGAAAGTGATGACCACACCACTCTTGGTAGAATGTTTATTAACGTAGGCACTCACAGAGTAGTACACAGGAACAGGAGTAGCTAAGAATACAAACACCCAGCTGACACATGTAGCAAAAGCCTTCAGCAACCGGACAGAATTCATATGATACTGGAGAAATGAAGAAATTCTACAGGTAATTGCAGAAGAGGTGAGATGATGAGTGTCCCAATCAAGATAACATTGACCTTGAAGAAGGCGTTAATAAAACTGGTGGCACAGTTATCATCAATAAAGAGCCCAAAGTCCAGGTCGTGGCCAGATACTGCTCACCCACATACTTCTCTTCCAGCAAAGTAACTGGAAACATATGCCTTTTTAAATGTCAAACCTAAGACTATATGGTCAGGCTAGCAGGTCAACATTGAAAGGCATGAAGCTAATGCAAACATTAAAGACAATAAATTCATGTGTAAAAAATCACGGACAGGAATCTCCTTTTATGATTTAATGAGCTGAATGTGGAATCAGTCATGTCATCTATATGCAGAATCCTTCTCCATTTTCGAATTAATGTGTCTTTCTGAAGCCAGTGACACTGGAAAATTCACACAGGCATTTTGGCTGTAAACATCGGTTTACATCAGGAAGTGTCTACGTTTAGGCCAGGAATTCTCAAAGAGTATTCTAGCAGCCATAAATGGGATTACTGTGGTGTAATGTTCCACCATGTCTGTGGAGAAATAAGCAGTAGTAACTCTAACCCAAGGAATGGCATGCAGGCAGAACAAGGAATGGTTAGCCTTGTAAGTTTGTGAATGCCCACAAACTTTTAGTTTTGTAGGCATTCACAAACTCAGATCTGGCTCTTTCTTTTCTTGAAAATTGTCAGAAAGTACTCCAGAAAAGGACTGAAATAACTCGCCGTCTGGGAAGTGAAGGAACAGGGACCAACTCCAGTCCAAACCCGGAGGAGATGTAGGGGATGGGGTTTCTCCACAAGAAAAATGTTTCCTGTGAAAATAAAACAAAATACGTATTTGCACATTGAGCTCCTGTAGTGCAAGAGGCACTCCCATGTATTGAGACACCATGATGACCTTTGACTACCATTATTTTAATTGACTTTATCCTAGCTTGAATGTATGACATCATGTTTCCTGCATGTGCCTTTTTCCTTGAAGATTTATTTTGTGTGTCTTTGTAGTTTTAGAGTAGGAGCGCTTCCACAGAGTAGAACAGCCTTGCCAGGAACAGAACGTGTGGGATGTGCATTTGAAAGCATGACGGAGAGAGAGGTGTGGAATGTACTTCTTGGTCTCAGAGTGCAGTGTTATATGCAGTGGTGCTCAAATGTGCATTATGTTGTACATTGGGAGATGAAGTGTATGATGCTACAGGCAGTGGTGCACAAATATGCATTGTGTTGTACATTGGGAAGTATTATGAAGTTCTTACCATTGGCTTTGACATGCCCTCATGCCATCTTGAATTCTGACTCTGTCTAGCTTGAGCTTTGTGCACAGGCAGGACCCCAGATTACTCAAGTTGTTTAGGCTATTTACGTTCAAGGTTGTTTTGTTTTTGGAGATCGTTCTCTGTACTGATGGAGACTTTCGTAAGCTTCGTTTAGATAAGAGGCTTATACATGTGGGAGCGCAGAAGGAATGTGAGAATTCTTTTGCCTTTGGAATGCTTGCATGGAGAGTGGCCAACTCCAGTAAGTTTCCTTGGCGCAGAGGGCCTCTCGGAAACTTCTAGTGCTTTGAGATTATAAAACTGGGGTTTGTTGACTTGGAAACTGGGATTTTTGGAATCTGAATGGGGACGGACATGTCTACTTCAGTGGCAGAACTCAGTTTGCTGAGGCTCTTAACCCCGGCTGTGAATCCCCCAGTCTGGAGTGGGCTAAGATGCAGTATTTGCAGCGAGTGAGGTGTTTAATCTTGACTATGTGATGTGTGTGTGTCTGTGTGCACATTCAAGTCTCCAGTGGTTATAATCATCTGAGGTGTTTTCATTGTGATGTGTGAGTGTGTCTGTGTGCACATTTCAGTCTTCAGTGGTTGTAATCATCTGATGTATTTAGTGTATATATCTTTCTGATTTCTTGCAGTGGATGTCCATCATATTATTATCTGCTTGTATTTCATTCCATATTATTATCTGCTTGTATTTTATTCCATGTACCTTATTCTATGCATATAACAGTTGCATTTGCTTACTTATAAGTGTGATATTATTGCATGCACATATATATATTCATATATATATATATATATATATATATATATGAAAGAAAAAATGCTAGGCAGCGTTTGCCATGTGATCAAGGTCCGGACGGACCGAAAAGCGTAATGGCCGATCAATAAAAATGACATCTCTTGCACAAAAACTGTGGCCCGCGTCTGCTTTCAGCGAAGGATCAAGGCGGGAAGGAGCAGATATTCTAGATATATATATATATATATATACATTTGAATGTTGTTCATTTGAAATTTGGGAAAGCCTTTTTGTGAGAGAGTGTTGCCCAAATAAAACCCTATGCCTTATTCTGAAAACAGTCGTTTGATGTGTTACATTTTATAAAAGTGAGATCCCTTTCCTGGTGATGTTTTTTTGGTTCGCCGTGTTTGTGCCTCCATGTAGGAGGGCGGTATTTTCTATTATTTGGGAGGGCAAAGCAATACAGCTCCATCTCCCCAAGTCAACAGTATAGAGGTGCACACTTCCATATGTCAACAGTATCTAGATTTAATATAACTCAGGGAATATATCACATGATATGTAAACTGCTAGGTCCTACAGGGCTTTGTCCTTAGCCCCACTTTATTTAACATCTATATGGCCCCCTTGCTCCTGTGCACAAGCCTGGGTTTTTAATGTTGTGTCATATGCAGACGATACCCAGTTGATGTTTGCCTTTAGTGACTTGGACAACACTGTTATAACCAACTTTCAAGGTTGGCTCTTGGCAGTGGCAGAATGGATGCTGCCTCTGCCTGAACTCATATAAATCTGAGATGTTAGTATTTGGCACATGCTCACCGCCGGACACATCGAGAATCTGACCATCAGAGCTGGGAACATCCCCAGCCCCTACTTACTTCACCTTCTTTCAAACCGCAAGTCAAAGCCACGACGGAATATGTTTTGCATACTTAAATCTCCTAGAAAAATGTTCACATTTCTACCAGATAACACTCGTAAATGCATCACTCACGTCTTAATTACATCTAAGCTGGACCATGCATTTGTCCTGCAAATGTCCTGCTAATTGGGGCCCCTCAAGTGCTTCTAAACAGATTACAATGGGTTCAGAATGACACGGCTCTCCGTGTGTTGAACATTCCACAACACAACTCAATATGAATGGGGCTGAAAACATTTCCCTGGCATCCTATCAGCCAAAAAATAAAATTTAGAGCACTCTTACTTATCTTTAGGGCTGTGAATTTGATGGACCCAAGCTATATTTAAAACAAGATTTAAATGTACCAACCTCACAGAAATTCACAGTCTATCCATCAAACTTTTCTATGCATCCCTAGAATATATAAATCCAAAGCCAGAGGCAAGGCCTTCTCCTCTCTGGCGCCTAAACTGTGGAATGCGCTTCCTAACTATCTTTGGAACATGTCCTCAGAGGCTATGTTCAAAGCCCATCAAAAAAGTCATCTTTTTAAAGAATTGTGGATATTATCTCTGCTCCTTTTAGACAAGGAATGGCTAGTCGTTCCACTTTCTTGTACTTGCAACTAGTGCCTGGACCCTCCTGGTGGAGTAACTATCTGTGCTTTATAAATTCCCATCATTCATTCATTCATTCATTCATTCATATGTCTCATGATGGTCCATGTAGTATGCCTGTAAGTATGTGCTTTGGCACAGCTTTCTGGGTTTATCACTGGGGATATTTCTGAATTCCAAAAGGTAGTACACATCCACCTGTTTTTTGTGTGTTTTTTTTGATGTAGCAGAAGAATTTTTACAGAGAGAGAAAACAACCTACATAGATATTGTTACATATATACGATATTCATAATTCATCATAAATCTGACAATCCGTCATAAAAACATTTCATATATACACTATTAATTCATAATTCCTCATAAATCTTAATAGAAAAAATTAAGAAAGAAAAACAAGACAAATTGTGTTTGGTTGCTGTAAGTATGACATACAAAGAAGGTGCTCGTAATATGCTAAAAGCTCAAGACCTGGTATGCGTAAGAAGTTCCTGAATGATATATATAATTCATAGTTTATAGCGAAACATAGCGTGATTATATGTTAATTACCAGGGTGGTTCAGTTCCAAAACCGCCAGATTCTATTAAGTTTGGCAGAAGAGCCTACCCTTTTAGCATACATGGTTTCTCGTTTAAGAACTCTGCATTTTTATGAGCCATTGAGAGATAGTAGGGACCACCTTAGATTTCCAATTTGTTAAAACAAGTGATCTTGCAATTAATGTTGCAATAAAAGTGAATTGGCGTTGACCTAGAGTCAGGTCTTCGCCTATCTCCACTCTGCCAAAAAGGGCAGTTAGAGGACTGGGAGGTAGATTAATTTCCAGTTTTTTACTGATTTCAGAAAAAAACATCTTGCCAAAAATGTTTTAGGTGACAGCATGTAAACCCCACATGAAGCCAATCCCCAATTGCAAGTCCACATCAAAAACATCTAGGATCAATAGTGGGGAACATTTTGTGGAGCCGATCGGGAGTGTAGTAGATCGTCCATTTACTGAACCATGTCATCCTTCTTAGGTTTGCGGCCCTGACTGTCTTGTAACTCATTTTATTGTAATTCTGCCATTGTTGCAGATTGAAGCTACAACCAGTAGTCAAGCTAACCTTCTCCAGATGATCTAGAATCACCTGTATATTCTCCACAGATTTAAGTAATCTGTACCAGTTGCCTATCCCCTTAATTTTGGATATGAAATGTGCCTTCCCAAGGAGTGCACCTACACAGTCTTGTTTGATAGTTAGGCCTATGCAAAACTGCTTAATCTGTGCATAGCTAAACATCAGGAGACTGCTTACATTACTCTTGCAATTTAAGACTTCCTGCCAGGAAAGAAACTTCTTGTTTTTGTAGAAGTCGTGAAGAGTATGGAACCCTAGTTTTGCCCACTGGTCGCAGTTCTGACGAGACCACTGAAGCCCCAGAAGAATACATTCCTCTAATTTCATCTGGGGATGGAGCCTCGGAATACCATATATTCCCCCAATTTTTTGAAAGAGCGAAGTGATCACCCTTGGGGTCTTATAACAATTTTTTTAGGGAGTTTAGGTAGACATAGAAAGGGAGCAAGGCCGATCTCAGATTCCTTAAGCATAATTGTAAGAAGGAAATTGACATCAAACAAGTCTTCTAAATTATTATAGTTTAGCCAGTTAAGAATTGAGGCGTAATAATATAGCCGTACATCCGGTAGGGCAAGACCTCCATCCTCCGCTTCTAATTGCGGGACTTGTAGTTTTATTCTCGGTTTTTGTGCAGACCAGATAAAACGTCTAAATTCTGAATGAACAGAATCGAAAAAGGATTTTGGAATTTTAATCATTTTTTTTATTTTTTTAAACACATTTTTATTGCTTTTCTTATACAGTTGCACAGGCATTCCCAGGACGCGAGCTGTGTCAAGGGGCATATATGTTAAGTAACAAGATCATCATCACGTTCAATACAAATATTATATCTCAGTTACATACAAGATCTCGTTTCCCCATCTACAATGACGGAATCATGTAAACAGGATTAAACATATTGTGCGTAGTTTGTCAACGTCCTATGGTCTAATGTAGCCCTACTCTTCTAATATGTCTAAACAACTCCCCCCCACCCAACTATCCCACCCACCAGGCGTGTCACATAAAATCAGCAATTGTTCTACTGTCTGGGATTACTACAGGTTGGTTCCATAAATGTTGCTAATACATTGTTCAGGGAGACCAATCTATGCCAGGCGCAGGGGGACAGTACATGCGCAGTGCCCTCCTTCATCTTGCTATACAGCGGCTAGGGGCGAGTTATCATTCCAGCTCATCAGGAGCATCAGCCGCAGGGTCCCCATCACTCTCAGTATCAGGGATCTTTAGAAGCACCACCAATGTTTCCCAAACCCTCGCTGCCTCCAATGCTTTCTCGCTCCCTGCCCGTTTAGCTAGCTGTAACCAAACAATGCCTTCGCATTCCACCCATTTAATTAATTCAGTCTTCCATCTCTTAATATTTGGGCCCTCAATGCGTAGTAATATCTTATTTAGCTAATAATAGGCCCAGATCTAGGAATTTGCTTGTGACCTTATTTTTGGACGTGTAGGGAAACCAATGTAAGAGGCAGGGTCCCATAGCTGGCTCCAATTCCCTGTCAGTGATCTCAGTCAACAATGTGACCACATCCGCCCAATAAGCCTCCAGCTGGGGACAATCCCACAACATATGTCGAAAATCTGCTCCCTCCTTATTACAGCGTGGGCATGTTGCTGATCTAATGTCAAAATATTTGTTAATTTTCGCTGGGGTGAGATATGCTCTATGCAATATATAAAAATGCACCAGTTGGAAACGAGTATTCCTAGTACTCTTCCATGCCCTTTCCACAAGCTCAGTCCAGGGCTTTTCTGGAATCACGTCTCCCAGGTCCTCTTCCCATTTTAGCCTCAGTGCAGTCAATGGAACTAGCATTTCGTGTGTCATACGTTTATAGAGACAGGTGACCATTTTAAAGGTTCCTGCCGCTGACACTATATACTGGCATCCCATCGACGTCTGTGGTTCATTTAAGCCCTCCCTCCAATGTTTCTGAATAGCCGCAGTAAGCGCAGAGTGGAGCAAAAAATCTCCTCTGGGTAGGTCATATCGTTCCTGTAAATCATTGAAGGGAATCAATGTATTGCCCTCATACAAGTCTCCTAGTGTGGATAGTCCTCGCTCTTTCCAAATTGCCAGCTCTTGCCAGTTACCCCCGTGTGGCAATGCATCACACATGGACAAGGGGATTTCCGGTGCATAGGGATATATAATCCGTGCACGCTTCAGACTCCTATTCCAACATTGTCGTGCTGTTCGTAATGCACCCGGTATAGCTTGAAGCCGAATGGGCAATTTCAAAACAATTTGGGACAATACCCGCTGTGGCGGTATCTCACCCCCATTTTCACCCAGTCCTCGAAATCCAAGTGCCACCTCCTGGGTAAACCACTGCAGCTGAGCAGCCAGGTAATAAGTCTCGAAGTCAGGGACTGCCAGCCCTCCCTCCGATCCTGGTCTCATAAGGACTCCCAACGCCACCCTCATCCTGCCGGTACCCCATAAAAACCCTGTGATCATTGTCTTGATTTGTGCAAAAAATCTCGCCGGTATCCAAATTGGTAGGGTTCGAAAATAGTACAACAATCTTGGGAGGGTCACCATTTTAAGCAGGGCCACTTGGCCGGCTACCGAGAGAGGCAATGCACCCCAAAAATCAAAGTTGCCTTTCATCCCCCTGATGGCTCTACCAATATTGCCCTCCAATAAATCGCCCTGCGTATGATATATTTGGGTTCCGAGGTACGTTAAGCATCTATACTCCCACTGCACACCGTCAGTGTCTTGGGGGCCAGTATTAGTTGCGGCTGCTGGAAATAGGCAGGACTTTACCCAATTCACTTTGAGCCCAGCTACTGCACCAAGATCGCGAAGTAAGCGCTTCGCTCCAGTAAGTGCGTCCCCTGAATTTGCCAAGAACATGAGTAAGTCGTCCGCATAGAGCGCAATATAATGAGTCTGCCCTTGGACGCGAAGTCCATGGTAATGTAGCCCTTCCTAGCCTGGGCCGCAAGTGGCTCCATAGCCAGGGCAAATAAAAGGGGGGATAATGGGCATCCCTGCCTCGTACCTCGCCCCACCTCACAGGTGTCGGAGATCAACCCACTCGTTCTGACCCTGGCAGTGGAACTTTTGTATAACGGAACTGTCCAAGCTACGAATTTGTCCCCTAGTCCAAATTTACGCATGACCTGAACAAATAAGGCCATTCCAAACTATCAAATGCCTTTTCTATATCTACTGCGAAAACGGTTGCAGCCTCCTTCTGGTAAGAATCAGCTTCTAAGATCTATAGTAGGCGCCTTATGTTGATAGCCGTGTTCCTAGTTGGGATGAACCCGCATTGATCCCTGTGTATTAACAGCGTCATGTGGGGAAGGAGCCGGGTTGCTAGAATCCGACTCAGTATCTTATAATCCGTGTTAAGCATAGACCGTGGGCGATATGCAGATCTGTCCCAGGACAGTTTCCCGGGTTTCAACAGCGGGATAATGATTGCTTATCGGGTTGTTGTGGACAGTTGCCTCGCTTGTTTCGCATCGTTACAGAGTTTTACTAATCTAGGAGCCAGCAGGTCAATATACACGAGGTAAAATTCAATTGGTAGGCCATCTGCCCCAGGTGTTTTATTCCGTGCCATGTGTTTTATGGCCCCCCTCACTTCTCCGAGTACGATATCCCGACCCAGTATGCCCGCTTGCTCTCTATCAAGATGTGGTAGGTCTTCTGCAGTCACAAATCTAGTGTCGTCGGCTAGGGTCAATTTACTCTGATACAGCTCCACATAGTAAGCAAGGAACCAATCATTAATACCTTGTTGGGTATGGCAGACCTCCCCTTTTTGGTCTTTAAGTTCCAGAATTACCGTCCCCCTTCTGGCCGGGTTAGCTAGCCAAGCCAACAGGGCCCCAGACTTGTCTCTTTCGGTGTGAGCGCGAGTGATATACTTCTTGTAGTCAAAGCAGCGCAGGCGCTCTACTTGTACGGCAATTGCCTCTTTCGCTTCTATGAGGTCTCTCTGTCTGTCAGCCCTCTCAGGACGTTCCTGCTCTGCTTCTCGTAGTCGCTGATCTGCTTTCTGTATGTCCTGCAAGAGCACTTTACGCACTCCCAACGATTCTGAAATGCAGTGCCCTCTCACAACTGTTTTAAAAGCATCCCATTCTACAGAGGAAGATGATGGTGTTTCAGCGTTCTCTCGAAAATAGTGGGCTATGCCCGTTCCCACTGCTTCGTGGAAAACCTGATCTTCTAAGGCTTCAGGGCGTCATGTCGGTATTTTAGATCATGTATGAGCCCACTGCACCCGCAATAGGATCGGGTTATGATCTGATATGGTCCTATTGAGATTTTGGAATTTTAATCATTATATTGGAAAATAAAAATAAAAATAATGGGAGGATATTCATTTTGATGAGAGCTACATGCCCCATGATTGAGATAGGGAGATTTTCCCATTGTTTAAATAAATTAGGTGTTTTATTTAAAGTGGAAATAAAATTTAGCGGATATAAGTCCTCCAGTCAAGTGGCCACGAAAATCCCCAGATACCTTATTGGCTTAGTTGCTATATAGTGCTCCAGCATAGCGAGGGGCAGAGTATCGGTGGTGCTATTAAAAAGAAGCACCTCAGATTTGGAATATCCACCTGTTTGTAGGAGTACATTTGTGGGTGCTTATTTATATTGTTCTTTGTGAATTGCCCCTGCTGTGTTTTATGACTGCTAGACAAAAAGTACAAGCCACATTTTCATGAATGATTTTTGATTAAATATTTCACAGGGTTATACTTTACATACAAGCACTTCTCCGAAAACAAATACATCATCATCTCCTCTCACTACTCCTCAAAAACAAAACATAACATACACACCAGTACAACAAAATCTCACACACACACTACCTCATAATACTTTCCGCCACAAACAAGAAACATACACCCACTCCCACCCTCCTGACTACATAAATAATAGACATCCTAAACCAACTATACTACCAAGCTTTCTCTCTTCCCCCACACCTCACATATACAGCAACACAGCAACTCTCTTGTAACCCCCTCTCATCCATTGAACAGTTTAGAACCTTCCAACATGACCCACATGCTGCACTGCCACCCCTAACTCATACACCTTCCAACCTAAACAGAAGCAAGCAAAATAAACAACATGCCACTCTTCACATCTTCACATCTCCATGTCTACTGCACAACAAGGCTACTCTACAAAAATAACACATCTCACTAACTCACTCTCAAACTCCATCATCACCACCTACACATGCAGAGCAATCGAAATACCTTCTTAGCCTGCTGGACAAGGAATAACACCACAATGCAACACACCTAAAACAACCTTACATGCATCCACATATGGACCGTGGAACAAACTCAATTTTGAATACTTAGAAATAAAACTAACATCCAATACATATCTAGACACAATAAATTCAATTCAATTCAAAAATTATATGAGTGGCTGCAGGAAACTTTTGCTACCACTAAGAACAATACAACAGAACCAAACAAAACAGGCACCTTGGAGAAATACAGAGCTAAAAGAGATAAAACAGCAAATTAGAAAGCTGCAATGCACCTGGCTCAAAACAAACACCAATCAAGACAAACGTTGCCTACAGAAACTTAGATTATACAAGTCATCAATCAAAAAAGCTAAGAAAAGATACTATTCAGAAAAAATTCAAAATGCTCAATGTGCAAATAAAGAATTCTATAAAATTCTCACTGAATTTCGTAAACCAAATTGCCTAGAAGGAACTCATCCCAATGCTCAAGAATTCACAGACAAACTGGCAAATCATTACACAAACAAAGCAGACACGTTGGACTCCTATTTAAAATAAAGAAAAACCACCAGCACCGACCCTTTCCCAAAACACCCTTCCAAGAGTACACTAACGCAGCCTCTGCATTCCTCCCAACAAATATCACACGATGAATTTATGGACCTGGTCAAAGCAAGCAGGCCTGCCGACAGCCCTTCTGACCCATGTTCACCACAAACCTTCAAGAAAATTCTTCTAACTACCTCTGCTGCCTCACCAGTAAGAAGAATCATCAACATGTCCTTAACTACGGGAATATTTCCAGAAGACCTAAAAAAGTCATACATATGCCCATTACTAAAGAATACAAACCTAGACCCGCTTAACCCAGACAACTGCAGACCGATTTCAAATGGACCTTTCCTGGGCAAACTGATAGAAAGAGCAGCATTCGCCTAGATGTCACAATTCATTGAAGATAAATCCATACTTTCAGACTTCCAAACAGGATTCCATCCAGGAAGAGGCACAGAATCAGCCCTCATTGCCATCCGGGATGACTTTAAGAACACAGTAGACCGGAACAGGGTTGCTGCACTACTTCTCTTGGACCTCTCAGCTTCCATTGACACAGTTGACCATGACACGCTAATGCAAAAACTCTATGAACTGGCATAGAGGGGACTGCTCTTGACTGTATCACATCCTACCTTCAAAACAGAAAAATGTCATCCATACCACCCCTTTTTCATCCAAACCGTACTTCACAAAAGCAGGGGTCCCTCAAGGCTCTATCATTTCACCCATGCTTTTCAATACCTACATCAGTGCTTAATTTGTAAAACAATAAGTGCCAGGGCTCTCATCAGGAGGCCACTGCAGCTTCCACCACACATTGACCCTGCCAGCTCTGCCAGAGATAGTAACAACACAGCTACTAACCATCACAGTCTTGCAAGTGTGACAGTTCAGACTATTTCAGGCCCCCAAAGCTATAAGAATGGCTTGGGCGACAGGTAATAGTCATTTTTAATGATCATAGCATTAATAATTAACTGTTGTTGTGGTCATCTCTAAATTACCTAGACCGTGCGACCTTGTGGCAGGCTGTCCCATGTGCCAGTGCTGACAATTTAGTGCCGGTGCTGAGCACCGGAAAGCACTGGCTCAAATTAAGCACTGACCTACATGAAGTCATTACCGCACTGATCAATGAATTTCAACTCACATGATATAACTATGCAGATGACACACAAACACTTCTTAAACTGGAAAGTCCCAAAGACATTAGAAACGCACATACCTCCAGTTGTCTCAGAGCCGTTGATCAGTGGATAACATGGAGCCATCTCAAATTGAATGCTTCCAAAACGGAAATACTCACATATGGCGATTGGAAAATTATGACCCACTCGCCGCCTGGGCTGACGATCTAGGAACACCACCTAAAGTATCTAAGGAAGTAAGAAACCTCAGAATTACCATGGACTCCAAGCTATCAATGAATGCCCAAGTGGAGAAACTAGCAAGACCAAGCTTCATTACTGTAAAAACTCTGTCACGCATCTTCCCCCACCTGGGATTTCCAGACAAGGCAGTTAGTTAGTGTCAGCTACATTTGCTACTAAATTGTCAGGCATTTTATTTTATGCAAAATAGTTTTGCAGTGAAGAGCTGCCTGTTATTGAAATGGGTTCCAGGGTGTGTAACAGAAGATGGCATGAGCAGGAATGACAATTTTATGGGCTTGTGGTAAGCATCCATTTTGAGTAAAGGAGCTTTTGCACTCATCGTTCACGGTGTTTAGGAAGTCTGAGTTTACAGGGCTTGATGCAGGGAGATGTGCAACTGACTGATGAAGCTGTTTGATGATTAGGCTAGATGAGTGTATTGACAGTGAAGTACAACCATTGACACGTGGCAAGCACTTTTTCTGTGTAGTGGATAGGCTTGTCCCAGTGCTTTTTCAGCCTGATGGTGGAGCCAGGAATTTTTGAGAGCGTTAAAGAAGCCATTGAAATGTGTGAGGTGCCTGCTAGAGTACCTCACTGTGGCTCAAATTTATCGAGAAGTCACGCAATGCAGGGCAGCAAATAATGTTGTTGTGCTGTGTTGTGTGAAATGGAGAAAGCAGAACAGCACCTCATCTACTAAAATGTGGTGCAGTTCAAGCCTCATCCTGTGCTAGTGCACTTTAGGGAGCCATGCACCAATGCAGACACCCTTCCGCCATAGTCCATAATGCAAGGGTGTCTGAAGCATAGGTTTTGTCCTGGAAGGGATCGCTTGCAGGACAAAAACTATGCTTTAAGGCTTTTCCCACTTTTTATGTGTGCAGTAAATGCAGCACACATGCAAAGTAGGGAAAATTTGAAGAAATTAAAACATATATCCTCGTTGCACCTTCCTTGAGGATGTGTATGAGCTTGGTGCACATCCCTGTCTGCAATTCTTTGTAGGTAGGGATTTACAGCAAACCCCATGGGTGGTTGCATGGTTATGCCAATGTACCACCTATGGAATGCCCCCTTGATGCAAAGTAACACAAGGCAGAGCATTGTGCTAATTTGCGTTTCTTTGGGTGACTTTTCAACATTAGACAGAATTTGTATAGGCTAGTAAATTCCACCCAAACACTTTTCATTGTGCTTGTGAGGAGTAATGCAAACCCAATGCAACGCATTTATAACTTTTATAACTTTGCTCCCTAATCTTTAGAACTGAGGCTCTACATTAGCTTCTTGCCTGATGATGAGTGAAACAGACATTTTGAATTTGCGGGGACTGATATCCTGAAACCTATAAGCTTATGTTTAGTTGTGAAGATTGAGAAAAAGCTTACAGCTGTAACATGTAGCTAGCATTATCTTATGGGGACAAACATGTAGTCAATTCAACTGTGATCATAAAGTGGATTTTAAAAGGATAAAAAGTATCCATGTGGCGTAGATATGAGGAGTGTGACTAACTCTGGTTAGGAAAAAAAGCAATGCAGCAGAGTCCATTGATGCCCACAATCACAGGGTTAGTGAAGAATAAAGGCTTTACTGATTAGCTGAGTATTCACTTGGCAAAAGAACGACCTGGTTCAGTGCACATTTCCCAGGTTGTTTAAGACATACAGACAAATGAAGCGGGGGCTCCTCCGCTAAGGCGCAGGAGCATCGCCCCTTCAGAAATAATAAAATGATAATACCATCATGTTATTAGCATTTTATTTTTCAGAAGGCTCTGAAGGTGCGGGCGGGGCTGCCCACAGAGCAGGGGGAGGATTGTGAGCACTTTCTAAGGGCGCATGACGGTTTCACAGGCCGTCTTGGGCCGGCCAAACCATCATGCGCACTTAGCATGTTCTCCACTGTGCTGTATTGCTGAACCATGGTGCTCAGACCAATCACAACGCTGCTGTCATACTGGTAACAGTAGCGTTGTGATTGGCTAGGGAAGTCTGCTTCCTGCTCGACCGAAGAGGACGGAGAAGAAGCAACCACCACTACTGCCCTGTAGCAGCTGCTACTGAACAAAGAGTCATGCTCTGAACAGGGCTTTTGATGAGGCAAGTCTGGGGTGTGCAGGGTCTTGGTATTAGGAAATTAACACTAATAAACAGGGCTAAAATGGAGGTTAAAAGTGTTACACATAAGAAAGGAACTTTGACAGCTAAAGATCTGAACAACTGCAGAAGCAGTAATGTTGTCTATTTGTTAGTATGCCCTTGTGGTTTAGGCTACGTGGGCGAAACAGCTCGGGAATTGAGAGTTCGCATATCGGAACATAAATCTGCATTAAAGAATAATAAAGCAAATGCTCCTTTAGTTGATCATTTTAAGACAGCAAGCCATACATCCACTGATTTTGAATGGTTCATTATTGAGAAAATAAAAGGGAGTAAAAGAGGAGGCAACCTCACAGCCAAACGTAAGAATAGGGAACAATGGTATATCTCGATAAGGATACTGTAAGAAGAGGTCTCAATACTAAGGAAGACTGGATGAGATTAATTAATTAAACTTCCTTAATATTATGAATGCCTCCTATAGGACCCCCATTAGAAACATCTTTTTATAGGAGGTTTGTTTTACTTCTGATCTATTTTTTAAGACACACCCATAATGTAGGGGATCCCATGGTAATGTAATCCTTGGATGTATTGGACATTGGGTTTTGTTAAAACGATAAGATGACACACACAATCAGGGGCTTTTGAACAACTATACACATGGGGTATGTTAGCAATACCTTTATTAGGCTTCGCGCCATTAGAAGTCTTGAATACTCATCTAATAGGATACAATATTGCCCACTGTTTAATTTTTAATTTTTAGTCAAACTTTGGAATTCTAAAGCCTGGCTTAGGTTGTCATATAATATTTTGGGTCGTTACAAGACGGCGGCCAAAAATGAATTACCAATGACAGTATATAGTTGCTAACTGCAGCTAGGCGCGTTACGCTATTGCGTCACTAGGTATTCGAATCCTGCGACTTCTCTCATAATGCAGGGATTCAATAAGAGATCTAAAGGAGCATCTCTAATATATACAAGGAAACAATATCTTTTTTTATGTTCAGCTAGGCTTGAAGTATTCCATTGCGGTTTTTGAATCCGCTTTATGAGAAATAATAGTTTCATAACCTATGAATTATAGTGATCGGAATCATATTATGCGCTGTCAGAATTCCTTGAGTAATATTATTAATGAAACAAAATTGATATCCATCCTATGTTCAACCACATTTTGGAGGTTTTGTAGCCTTTTTAGAATAATATATGAGAGTTTTTGATCACTATAAGATGGTGGCCACTATTCTAATCACGGAATACAAAATAGATTGGCTGTCTTCTGCAACGCGTGCCCCGTAATTATGTGACGTAGGACGCCGACCCCGGGATTTTCTCCCCTATGTGGGTATACTTAAAGTGAAGGTCGGAGACTTGTAATTCTTTCTCCGGCTTGACAAACAACAAGACGTGTGTTGCGGCTCGTAAGGGATATTACCAGTAAGTGACAGTTAGGACCTAGGTGTTAACATGTTTTTCACTACCAGACAGTGGTAGCATGCCACTAGGCCACAGAAATGTTTTTTCTAAGGTTTCTTTATAGATTAGATAACGATTTTTAATAAGCTGACTCCTTTTATAGACAACTTTTGAGGAGCCTTCTCATTTTCGGTTTTTATATTCTTGATCCCTGGAGACCCCGAGGTGCATGAAAGCACTACACAGATGGGGCGGACATTGCTGTGATTTTCTGGAAATCATTGGAGGGCTTTTTAGTCCCCACTCTATATCCTGGAAATAGGACTATAATCATAGGATATAGGTATGTGATATCGATTTAATATCAGATGCATTGGAAGATATACGCAATCAATATTTATTTAATGGGGGCACGATCCTTGATGTTGTTTTTTAGGTTTCTTGTATCTTCCTGAACCGACCATATTACATTCTCCTTAAAATTTGGAGACAAATTGGATCAAACAACCCAAGGTGGGTCATTAATCTGCAAAAATAGGTTGTGAGAAGGGATTCGATACTTTACCCTTATCCCCCTCATGATTAACACTTCATCCGTTTCTCGCCCACAGTAGTATGGTGGGGGGCAACATTGCGTAAACCTTAGTGGGATGTAATCGGTATCCCGTACTTCTACTGGAGGATCAATACTATAAGGTATGATCAATATTATCATCATGGGAGATGGAATGAGGGAGGTTCACTAAGTGGGAGTTCTCCCCTGTCCCCGTATTTTGAACCAATTCACCTTACCTCCGTATCACAACAGGAGAGTATTCTGGCACGATTGAATTGAGCATGGGAAGTGGGATTGATTGGATGAGAATGTTAGCTTCTTGCACTGTAGGTATGGGCCCTTTGAACAATTATAAATTGATTGAACAGTTTTTTATATAAGAATCTCTGCTTTTGTGAGTCCAAGTTTTATTAAAATCAATTAGGTGATTGCCTTGAGATGAATATAACTTTACTATGTGATGAATACGATTATTTTGTGATATAAGTTTTGTTTTTATGCAGGCACATATTATATTGTTTTATCTTTGGGAGGGACATTAAGATTTTTTTGTCCTGAAGAAGGTGGTTCTACAATACGTTTTCGACCGAAACGCGTCAACGCTTCTCTTGTTATTGTTAAATTTGAGGAACATTGAAGCCTATGTATAACAGAGTTTACAGGCTTTTGTGACATTGATTCAGTCGAATTAATACTTTTGTGATGATATATGTTTGTCACGTTTTTGTCTCTCGTTTTAATGCCTTTGTGTCATATTCTAATGAATTTGAGATCAATTTTAGGATTGTTTTTAAATTATAAAAAAGATTTATGTATATAAATTGTTCTCTATACAACTGTAATTTTTCTATTAAATGTGTTATTAAACAGATTTTTATAATTGATTGATGGGTCCTATCTTAAGAGCATTATGAAGATATGTGGGAAGTATATGGACAGTGGAGTGTGAGATATTGTGAATGAGTGAGTTCATCCAAGAGAAATTGTTTTGTGATACATTGATTGTATAAGGGACCCTGTCTCTTGGATTAGTGGGGCCGCTCTCTGGGGTATATTCACAAGAACGTGCGCTAAACATCTCCAAAAAATGTTAACGCAACTTCACGCATCGCAGTCTATCGCGGGAAAATAACCCAGTGTTAACGTGGAATTCACAACATGGTGGTACCATTCGATAGTCTCCCGAAACCGCGGACTATGTCCGCGATACAACAACCGCAACGGTGATAAAAACCCAAACCCCAACGCAAAAAACCATGCAATGGGCCAAACCGCGATGAAGAAATCAGTGATAAGCAAGCGCCAGGCCTGCAATACACACACGTCAGGAGGGAAAATCACTACAAAAGTAGAAAAAACACACAAACACAAAATAACCAACACCGAAGCACCATGGAGGTATCCGGAGCAGGCGCAGAGGACGAGCGGAACCCCACAAGCACCCCTGACGCCCAGCCTGGGACCTCGGGGACAGGGAAGGGCAAGGACAAGAAGAAGAGGAAGAGGCGGTTCGGTCTGCAGGAGAATAGGATCCTGGTCACAGAGGTGATGGAACACCATCAAGAACTGTTCGTCACCTCCAATGTGTCATTGGGCACCAAAAATGGAATATGGCGGTCCATCGTGGACAAGGTGAATGCCGTCGGAGAGCACTAGAGGTCAGTGGACGAGGTCAAGAGGCGATGGATTGACATCAAGCACAAAACCAAGGAGAAACTCGCAGGCAACCTGAAGGCAGCAATGCAGACTGGAGGTGGGAGCCCAGCGCCACAGCTGGAGCTGGATGACATGGAGGAGCTGGTGTCGACAGTCTCAGTGTGGAGACTGTGGCAGGAGTCGGGGGAGCAGACACTGCTCGACATGACACAACACAACAGCAACAGGGTGAGTAACCACCAGGTACTGGGGGACGGGGGAGATGGCCACAATGGCACACATGCACAATCAAGCAGAGCACAGTGCACACCCACAATGACTCTGGATCATGGCCCTGATCTACACACTGTCACAATGTACATTGCCATGCTGTCTGAATGTGAACATGTACCATGCGGCTACATACATGTGGACACATTGTAATACAGCATCTCTCCTTCACATTGCAGAGGCACCGTCAACACCTCCTGCAGAGCAGTCCCAGCCACTGATGACGAGGAGGACACCCCCAGCATTGACACCCAAGCCCTCCAAGACATCATTGACATCATCCGCAACTCACCTCCAGGATCAGGGCAGCCCAGCTGCATTGAGGAGACCCCACCCACTCCACAAACCACCCAGCAGGAGGCACCCACAACCCCGGCTGTCTCCCAAGACCCCCACGAACAACACATGGCCTTCCAATGCCGTGTGTTGGAGGGCCAGAGGGAGATGGCTGAGCAGGTGCGGGTGGGGTTCGACCTCATGGCTACCAAACTTGACGCCATCCATGGGTGTCTAAGTCCCATCAAGGACCACCTCCAGTCCCTAACGGACACCCACAGGCCGCTCCATGGTCTCCAACGAGCCCTGGCTGACATCGCTGGAGTCATGACTCGGAGACAAGAATACCTGTCCTCTCAGAGTGGCTCCAGCGATCTCAGCCATGAGCTGGCACACATGCGAAGGCTCATGGAGGACATGGTGCGGATGGAGGCGGAAAGGATGGCAGCCACCGCTGCACATCAACAAAATGTAGCTGGGATCTACCATGCCCTGCATATCCTCATCATGGCATTGCTGCCACAAGGCGTGGCGCAGATGAATGCTGCTGCTCCTACACCATCCACATCACCGCCCCCTGGTGTGTCAGTGCCTCACAGTGCGGCAGGCATTTCCACTCCGGCACCTGATGTGTCACTGCCACACAGTGCGCCCAACAATCCACCTCCGGCCCCTGATGTGTCAGTGGCACACAGTGCCGCAGCCGGAACTGCACCACCCACAGGTGGGGCAGAGCACACATCCGAGGACGTGGATGGGATTGAGATCAGAAGGAGGCACTAGCATTCATTTCCGCCACCTGGCCTGTTGCTGCTTGGTGCCGCACATGGCCCCATGACCTTCCACTGACCCCCGATACACTCTGCTGCACTCACCTTGGACCGTGACATGGACTGCCATATCCTGTTTGGTGACCAATGACACGGCGACCAGACTGCGGACTGTACCCTTCCTCTTCCGCTGTACTTATCATTCCCCGATGGACTCTGGCTGGCCCTCCACGGGCCCATATTGTGAAGTGGGGTTGGCATGGCCCTGTACTGCTCCAGCTGCAAAACTCCACTGGATGTGCATTAAACATTCAGAAACGCACTGCTGTGTCATGTCTTTCATTATTCATGTATGAATGTGTGGATGAATGTACGGACAGTGATTCCCCCTAACATCAATGATGCTCATCTAGTGGGATTTCAGTCACAGTGTGCTACATTGCCGATTGCGTTCCGGGTGCCGTAGACACTACAACAGGGACACACGCATTAGTCACTTCCTTGTCCGGACATGGACTGAACCACGCCCAGAGCCCCAGAGTCATTGTTGCAAGCCCTGCGCTGGTCCGGCGTATGCCAGGCCAGACCACTCCACTTACGCTCCGAGGGGGGGGCCACATAGCTACATGTCGCAGGTTTACACGCTAGTGGTCTGCAGGTCACTGGTCTAGTTGTCAGCATGTCACGGCCACTCCCTGAGGGCAGGTTTGAACACACACCACACCCATCCGGCACAGGCATCACAGGCCATGTGACCCCGCCAATATAAGGGGCCGACAACGTCACATTCCCCACTGCCGGTAGTGACTGGATGACGAATGTTCCACGATTCTCAATCATAAAGGGCCCATGAGTTGTTGTGCACAGGGTTAGTTGCACCCGAAGCCATGCGGCCGTCACGGGCCTACCACCACGTGGGGCTGACTGGGGTTGCACAGGGTTAGTGGCACCCAAAGCCTTGCGGCTGTCACAGGCCTACCACCACGTGGCGCTGACTGGGGTTGCACAGGGTTAGTGGAACCGAAATTGTTGAGCGGGTGTGCAGCCTGCGATGATGACGTGTGCACTGATGTGGTTTCTGCCATTGATGCCTCAGGACTCAGCGTCATGTGTGGGACCTGCTGAGCCACAGTGCGGGTCTGCATGATGTGGAGCATGCCATGGTGGCGGGTCTGGGGCCTGGAGCTTGCACGGGCATGTGGTGTGCCCACTGGTGGACACACCGTTGGCGGCAAGTGAGCAGTGGGGCCTGGGTGCGCAAGTGCGGACAGCCAGAGCTGGCCGGCGGGAGGGGGTAGGGTGCGGCTGCATGTGTGCGCAGGGACGGACAGACGTTGTTGCATTGTGCAGTGAGATGGACTCTGCCATGATTGATTGTGCGACATCATGCGCTTTTTGTGGCTCTTGTGTCGTGCACGGTATGTGTTTGTCCGGGGAGGGTCCGGGGATGCCTGGGAGTGGTGGCGGTGGGTGTTGTGGCCCTCTTGGGTCTCCGAGCTGCATGATCATTGACTCCATGGCATCTGTGGGTCTTCCGATGTGGCTCTGGGCTGGGCTCCCTTTTGTGCTTCAGGTAGTCGTCCTGCTTAACACCAGCAGAAGGCAGGTGTTAAATCCCTGCTGCTACCGCGGCTTATCGCCTGTTTTTGATTCAGATCGCAGATCTGGCAGTTCGTTGTGAAAGTGGTGTAGTGGTGTTTTTGTGTGTTTTTGCACGGGAACTCCTACTCTGCATCTCATTAGGGTTAGTTGGTGGTGTCACCCGTGGGGGTAAAATTTGCGGCAGTTATCACGGGAATACTGGCGATGTCTGCAGTTTGCACATGCTTGTGAATGGGGCGTTAAATCTATCTCCACTTTTGATGCATTAAGGTGGCGATAACTCGGCGATAAGTCCTTGTGAATATGCCCCTCTTTCTTTTGAGACAGGAGGTAAAAGAGAGAGGACAATTTTTTGAAAGAAAGCTAGTGGTGGGAGATTTGGTACATGAAGATATCATGGTAGTGATGCCTAAAGGCAGGATTGGCTCCACCTGTCATTTTTAGAGAATGAAGGACTGATTGAAGAAGCTCATAAATAAGAAAGAGAAGATTTTGGGGGAGACAGAAAAAAACTTCAGCAATTGGATGGTTGTGAAGGTGCCTGAAACGTTAGAGGGTGTTAGTGCTGCTTTTGTAGTTGGTAGTTTTAGTAGAATGAGGCTAAGGGGACAAGCAATGCCCAGGGCCATGCCGGATCTGTTGGATAAGGAAGGTAACCAAGAGGTCAAAATGACAGAAAGTGGCTGTGAGTTCTAATATGTGGGAAGAGAAAAGAGAGACATGAGGTGAGTTACAGCCAAGAAGGGTTAGTTTATTTGTTCTTAGAGAGAGGTGCTGTAGAAATGTAGAGGTATTCGTTTACCGTCCATGGCATTTCCTTATGTGTAAAGCAATGGTACAAAGAATGCAGAAATTGTGAGCATTGTCTTTCCTCCATTAATTGAAACCTTTCATCAATATGACCTGTCACGTGGTCGGTGTTGCGCCGCCTGCCGCAAGGTCTGTTGTGCTGCTGATATTATCAGTGCAAGTGTCTCTGACACAAATACCATGAAATATAGCACACGTATAATGGGTTCTAGACTAAAATGGCGAACACAAAATACATGCATAAGCACAGAAGAGAAGCACTCTGCACCAGCTTCACCTATGTTTTTTAGAAAGTGTATTCAGGAAAACGTTCTCATGGTAAATGCCTTTTAGGATGCCATGTTGTGTCAGGGTAAAAGCTTTTAGGGTGCCATGTTGTTAACGTTTCCATGCTACAACGATGAATATCAGACATATGAATGTGCTTTTTTAAGTTACAGATATTAGCCATTAAATATTGCATGATTTTACCATGACAAGTTTTAGAAGGTTTTAATGTGAATACTTGGCAAAACTGCTAGTCCATGCAGTTTGATTGTTTCAAAGAAGTCTTAGCTGTCTGGCTCAAACTAAATTTCATTTCATGTAAACATATATGTATTTGTCAAATAAACAAATAAATGGATTCATCCCAGCTGCAAATGCTTTGACCACTATTTCACTGTTTGCTTTAATCACAATGTTTATTGCTCACATCAGCAGTGCAGCATAATTTATTAATGCATATGAAATTTATGCTGGAAATAGAAACATAACTTTGCTACAACATTCTATCAAGATTCGCAAGTCTCATTCGTAACTGGCAGGACTGAAGGTCAAATTTTGTCATGTGTGAATGAATGCAAAATTTGGTGTGCCTTAAGTATTTCATAAAAATAAAACCACTGTATAATCTCCTCTAAGTGAGAGTTGCAAGAATTACTGCCTACAATTATTACTATAGGATTTTAAACACTGTAACATATATTGGATAAAGTACCACATACCACGTATTGCATGGCTATTACAGGCTCCTCACAAATGGTATAGTATGTAATGGCACGAGACCAAAAGGCAAGTATATTGTAGGCCCTTTGTCTGAGTTATAAGCCCGCGCCACCAGCATTTCTCTGCGAACAAACCATGCATGCCGCCTAACATGCGTACACGCTCCATACATTTTCTCGAGTCCCACAGGGAAGTGGTTGTTCCAGAAAAATCTTTGACTTGAATAGTTTTTTACATGTGGTCTACCACTAGGGCCAATCTATTATGATGGAGGCAGTAGCACTGAACTGATAAGACAGAGTTACAGATACAAATTAATTTTTAGCAAATACAGGGTTGAATCATGAACATGTTTGCTGGCAAAGAGTGATCTGAAAGTGTAGACTTTTGAAACTCAACATCGTCAGCAATGGGTCAGGTATTCCTTCTCCATGATTGCGTGGTAATGATTTCTTTCATACCAATCATGTCCTTATCAGCATTGGCTGCAGAAATGATTTATTCCACCAGCAAAGCCACTGGTGGGCTGGATTTCATGATAAAGTTGAGCTATGCTTCAGCTGCCTTGGCTGTAGAGCTGTGACAATGTAGCAGCACTCAGGAAATGTAGGCCGTAGGGTTTTGATCTTTCCCTGGCTTGTGTATAATCTCATAGTCATACTCAATGCGAGGTGGCATCTTGGCATTTGGATTTTTAAAAATTGTTAGTGCCTAGTGGCCTGTGACAACAGTATACCGCTTTCCATAGAGGAATACATGAAAAAGTTTGCAGGCCCACACAACAGTCAGATTCTCTTTCTCTGTCTAAGAGTAGGTGCATTCTGTCTTAGACAGGTTCTGACTGGCATAGACCACAATATGTCTCTGAGCTTTCGAATGTTAATTGTGTTGAGAAAGGATTGCTGCTAGCCCGACTGGGCTTGCCTCAAATGTTATCTCGGTGTGTAACTTGGGGTCAAAATAGGCCATTTCAGTTGCATTCTCAATCCATGTTTAATGTCTCTGAAACTGCTAATGCACTCTGGAGACCAATGAAAAGGTACATTTTGCTTTGTCAAGTCTCTTAATGGAGCACTCTCTGTAGCAAAGTTGCAAATGTATTTTGAGCAATAACTGTCCATGCCTAGGAAGGATCACAGCATGGCAACATCTTGGGGTGGCAAGTGGATGACAGTGCTTGCACCTTATCTGGGTCTGGAGTCATTCCTCAGAGAATATATGCCCAAATAACTTGAGTTTGGTCTTGTGAAACTCGCACTTGGCAGCATTCAGAGTGAGGCCTGCATCAGTGAGTAACTGGCACACTTGACTGAATGAATGAATGGGAGTATTTGTTAAGCGTCACGAATACCTGACGGTGTCTTGGTGCTGTGCGAGACAAGGAACAGTGGAACTCAATTATACTATTACTATAAGAAGAGCCATGTTTTCAGAGACTTTCTGAAGATGGAAAGGGAGGCAGCTGTTTTGAGTTCAAAAGGAAGACAGTTCCAGAATAAAGCTGTGGACCTGAAGAAACTTCTACTGCCCCAGGAGGCACCACCAGAGTTTTAGCACAACTGGAGCGCAGGGTCCTGCCGGGCGTGTATCACCTTAGATTTTTCTTAAAGTAAAAGGGACCCTGCCCTTGAAGGGTCTTATAGGCCATTACAGAGAGCTTTAAAGATGATAAATTGCCCAACTGGCAGCCAGTGTAGTTTAAAGATGGCAGCTTTCGCAGAATGGAATTTGGAGATTTTCAGCAGGAACCTCGCAGCAGCATTCTGTAGAGTTTGCAAGTTTTTTTTGCGGACCCTTAGGAAGGTCTAAATAAAGGCTGTTACAGCAATCCAGGCTTGTCAAGACAAGAGTGATGACCAATGTTTTTAAGAAATCAAATGGTATGAATTTCTACATTTTTTTATTACTCTGACAGTGTGGAAGGAAGCTGAGGTGACCTTATTAACTTGATCTTTATATTTCAGGTCTTTGTCTAGAAGCACCCCAAGGTTTTTTCAAAGCCAGGGTGGGGAGTGATCCTAGATCAGATGACCACCAAGCCGGGGACCAAAAGGAAGGGTTATTCCAAAACAGAAGAACCTCTGACTTGGATGACTTTAATTTCAGACAATTGCAGTCCATCCATTTACCTACTTAAATCATGCAGTTCCTGAATATGTCATGGATGAGAGCTTTGTCTTGTTCTTTCTGTGTTTCCTCAAAAACCAGTATGTCATCACTATAGTTGAAAGCATGTGTGACACGCTGAATTACTCGGCGAATGACCTCCTGAAATATCTCAGCAGCCGAAGATGCTCCAAAGCTCAGTCTTTTGTATCTGAACAAACCAATATGAGTCAAAAAGGTAGTATTATACCTGCAGTTCTTCTCTAGTTCAAGTTGATGGTATCCTTTATTCAGGTCAAGACGGGAAAATACTTTGGCTCCATTCAGTTACATGATCATGTCCGCTATGTGAGGACCAGGGTGTGTCTCTCTCTCTCTCTCTCTCTCTCTCAATGGCTCTGTTCACCTGATGTATGTCAAAGCAGATGCACATAGTTCCGCTACTGTCCTTTTTGGGCCCTATGACTATGGACGAAAACCATGGTGTGGCGCCTGTGGAGCATTCAATGATGTTGAGTTTCAAGAGCGCTTCCAGTTCTTTATCTACTGCTTCTTGTAGATGAAAAGCAACTCTGATATGTCGTTGATCATTGATATGAAGCAGTTCTTTAATTTTCTTGAGCTTTCACAAGCCTTGGAATAACAATGGGAATCGGCTCGTGTTTTCAAATTGAGCACAGAGGTTGTAGTTGAGGGATATCAACCCCATGTAAGCAACGGTGGCAAAGCTGAGCAAACAGGTCCCTTTTAAAACATGAATGGTGGCTTGCACCAATCTCTTTCTGTGACGCATTGTCGCTGTGAACGGCCCTTAGCTTTGCTGTGGCTCAGACGCAGCCCAGGTATAGACTTTTGTGCCTGACGTGGTGAGGCTGGGCACAGGGGATAGGCTGTTAAACTGTTCCATGGGCATGATGTTAATCAATGCACTTCTATCTATGATGAAAGTCATTGGGTGATCTTTCACTTTCAATATGATTTTGGGACATTGCCCAAAAGAAGTCTGTTGTTTTGTCTGGCATGTTTTCTTTGAATTGTGATCTTCACATGCAGCTATTCCAACATGTGCACGCTGCTTGTTGGTTGATAACATTAGGGCACACTCAGCATCTTTATCAGTACTCGATATTGTACGATGAACTTGACGACAATTGATTTTCCCTGATCTCCACTTGTCATAGTTGATGTTGCTTTTTGGTTTTGTGGGCGGGCGAGAGTGCTTCTGGAACATTCTTGCGTCCATCTTCTCTTTCCGTCGTGACACATTAGATTTTTCTTTGGCTTGGCATACAGCATGAAATGATTTCCTTTCCAACAACTTTTACAGACCTGTCCAATGGTTGGACATTCACCTTAATGGGGAAACGATAATTCACATCAACAGCATAGTTTTGATTTCGTTAAAGATGTCGACTTATGTGCACAACGTTTCTGCATGTACTTGCTTTTCACAGTCAGGGCTGCTTCATTGTGAGTGGTTCCTGCTTCCATGTCAGCAGCTTGTCGGTCTTCTCATTCTTCTTCTCTGGCATCCATCAGCATTTTCTCCAATCTGTGCGTTTTTCTCAACAAGCATCTTTTAAACAAGTCTGAAAGACAGCAATCAAAAATTCTGAGATGCATGGCTTTTCGTTGGTGAAGTCACAGAATTTGCAATGTTTAATGAGTGCATCAACTCTTTCCACAAACTCATCCATTGTTTCACCAACCTGTTGCCGTGCTTAGCTAAAGATATACCTTACATAGTCAACGTTCGGCATTGGATTGAACTTGTCTTCTAACACTTCTTTTACCTTTTGGTATGATTTTGCTTCATGTTTGTGAAACCTTCTTTAGCGCTTCTTTCACCCAGTCACCTGCAAGGTTTTCTCAAGTATTTGATAATCTTCTTTTCATCTTCTTCTTATAGTACATCTATGAAGTCATCAAATGGTTCGATCCACGCAGCCCACCTTGCACCAATGTTCTGCTTCTTAGAAGTGTCGAACGGCGGTGGTGGCTTCAGGAACACAACTGCATTGTATTTCACGCTCTCTTTCCTGCCTTTGAGAGCACGTGCTGTTCGAACAGCTTTCGCGATACCTGGCTGCCTGTAACTTCTGCACACACAACCCCTGTGCTTGCACTTGGTTCACCACTCCCAATATGAGGTCGCAGAATGCTTCACTTGTCTTTGACAGTGGGTAAATTCTCTGTTTCTTGCACCTAGTTGTCGCTGCCGTTATATTTCTACTCTGTTTGAGTAATTGCTCCGTATTCGTGGCGTAGCGCAGCATGTCCGTCGACCACTTCACTGGTGGTTTGGTGGCATTTTGAATGTGCTCCTCTGCAGGGCCTTCACCTCCTTTTTAGCCATGTATGGGCTGGAGCAGGGCCTTGACTCCACTTGTGCCAGTATCAGACTACTTTGCATTGATCTTGGGCACACATGGCGCGCACGAGAAGTTTGCCGTACCATTGCAAACTCTCTGGGAGAACAGCCTTGTTTTCTTTGAGGCACGGATCCCATCCTCATTGCCAGATGTAGCGTCTTTCCCAGCCCTGGAGCATGCAGATGAAGTATACAACACGGGAGCTGTAGTTAAACACTTCTTTATTCCTCAGTATGCACTCACACAATGCATATTACATCATACTTTTCAGATAACCACACCCTGACACCTCCCGGCATATTACGCAGTTCCTGTCTAGAGTCCACCCCAGAACCATGAGGGTCCTAGTGTGTATAACGCCAATATGCTACACACTTAACTCAGAAGTTCTCGGAGTTAGCACATGAACCGCAGACAACACAGCTCAGAAATAAGCAGGGCCACTGGAAATATGTGATTTCGAGGTCGCTCTGTTTTCCACTTCTTTACGGATTTAGCACATTTGACACAAAATCTGTCATCAACCGCATAATCTGCAGATTTAAAAAAAATTCGAGCTCAAACAGATCAAAAGTTACAAAAAATGCGGGGACATTTGTTGCTATGCAGTGGAAAGGCATTGTAACGGTTGACTTGTCCATTTTTTGTTGCTCATTGCTGTATTTGAGTGTTAAAGTTGTACTAAAGAGATGAAACTTTTCTCCAAGCAACATTAACGTGTGTAAAAGTTACAAATGAGAACTTAATACTGTCACAAAATGTGCATTACGCTGCAAAATATGCCATTTCTTGCTGCATAATTTAGTCAGTCGAGAAGCATAATTCCAGTTGCCTTGGAAATAGAGAGAGACAACCACTGCTCCCTATCATCTCATTCACTATCTCGGGCAATGTCGGAGTTACGTGTACATGCTTCAGACAGGTCCGTATCTTAAAAATATGAGCTCTGCTCTGCCCCACTCAGCACGCATAAGCTCATGATGGGGCCCAATAGCTCAGTACCCCACACTTTGAAGAACTTTCCATATGTAGACTCTTCCATTCAAAAGACCTTTCGAAAAAGATAGTGCCAAAGGAATAGAAGTGTTGGTGACTTTGTTTTGGCAGTGGTAAAATAGTTCAGACTAAATATATCAGAAAACAATAGTTTTCCTGTTCTGTATGACCACATACCCAGGTGTCCCTAATTGAGTTCTCCTTGTCTTTCGCTTAAGTTGCACCTAGTCTACTGAAACTGTAACATAATGCGAGCGAAATTTAGAAGAATTAGAGTATTATCCCAAGACCGGAAGACAGACCGAAATGTTAAAGATGTACTCTCTAGAACAGTTGGGTTAGTGCAAAACAATGTCCTGTACATCAAGCACCTTGAAGCGTGACATGGACGTCATTATTCTACTTCAACTCAACTCAATTCAATTAGTTTATTGTGCAATTAATTAAAATATACAATTAATTAATCACAATCTGATAAATAAGGAGAACAAATAAAGTTAAGTTTATAGAAGCATATATAATCAAAAATGTATAAAATAAAGCAAGGTGTGGAGCCCAAAAGTCTCAGTTCTAGTTCAGGTCCAATTGCAGTGCATAGCTCCCACAGGTTACAATAAAATGTTTGGGGTCTACTCAGGGTAATGGATTGTGGTTAGGGGTTGCAATTTGGAACCCATTCATCCATTCCCCGTTGGAGCCACAGGACTCACTGAGTGTTGTTTCAGAAGCATGGCACAAAACCAAACCAGCTTAAAACGACAAAGAGGCATCCTAAACAGCTTGTTTGGCTCTCGCCTAACCCGACTGTCCAACCGCGCCCACAATAGTCAACTATAGTTTCTAATCCAGAGCCCCCCCCCCGCCCCCATTTTCCAACCTGTATACCTCAGGCAGTCCTCCCTAACGCACCATGAATATAGGAGGCATTTCCTGCTCCGAGTTGTCCCACCCAAAGGCTTTTTGCAGCTGGAAATTGGTAAAACTGTTGCATAACAGTGGCAAATGGGACACAATTTGATATTGCTATTCATACCCAAAATGTCTCCCATATTTTGGATGCTACGCATGCATTACAAGAATTATGCATGCCTTAGAAAAAACCTTTTTTATCTTAGTTACTTTTTATACATTTTCATACGGTGTGAATTTAGCCAATTAAGCTAAGGGTGTGTTTCACAGCCATGAGCAAGAGAAAAAGAAAACAAAGACACCTGGGGGCATATTAACTAACATTTCACACAACTCAGCTCAGCAAGTGAAGTTGCAGCTATGTGTTACGCTAAAGGGAGAGATATTTTCAAAGATATGGCTTAGTTATGCTCTCTCTATCGCTGGCACACTTGTGGCTGCCTAGCACCAACCCAGGCACACTTGCGCCATGAGGCAAGGGTACCTACATTACGGTCAGGTTAGGTTTTTGTGCAGGAATGGATACCTTCCTGCAAAAAAACTATCCTTTGAGGCTATTTCCTCTTTGTACGTATGCTCAATGCAGCACATTTGAAGAGGAAGTAAGGCGGAGGAATAAAGATATTTCTTCTTGTTACGCCAGCCTCAGGTAGGCGAACCATTTTTTGTACAAACCCATGATTACAAGTCTTTGTAAATATGGGGTTGTGTGAAAATAAATGGCAGAATGCACAAGACCGTCCATGGACCACCCATGTAACACCTACCTGATGCGAGGTAACAGTCATTCTGCCTATTACCCTGAACTCCCTCCTCCACCCACGATTAATAACTGCATCGTCTCTATTTCTAAGTAATAGAAATCATTTTTGCTCAAGCACCTCCTAAAGTGTAGATAAAACATGGTTTTAGCCATAATTGCATTTTCATGGTAGCCCCACAAGTTCAATGTGGTTTTTCAATGCACGGCCTGTTTCATCTCTATTCGAATCTATCTATTGTAAACCGATGTACAGCTTTTCAGCATTAGACAAGCATAGTATATTTTTTTCCAGGCACAATAAATCTGATAATACCGCAGCATTAAAGAATGAAGGCACTAAGTAGAACCAGCTTGTGCCATGATGGATGTAGGATGTGCTGAAGGCGCCATTTTACCACCACCGTGGTGGCACAAACCCGGCCTCAGACTGTAAAAGTAGACTGACTGAGCAAGTGTAACTAGACTGATGGATCTTGCATGATCATGGCAAACTGCCATCAGATTCCCAAAAGGCAATGAAATCTAACAGCCTGTTTAAATTGATGTTCAGCTACAGCATATAATCAAGATTAATCTCTCTGAGCTGTTAGCCCGATTTCATTTGATTTATTTCAACATAAACAGAGCTCTGAAAGTTGATGTGACTTTTAAACATCCTCGCACCACTTTAGCAAATTCTCTTTTTTGTTTGACGACCTGACTTGCCGTTCAGATTTTTTTTTTTTGCTGGTGCTGATTTTCTCACATCCTCGCCCCCACGCACTCGGCCCCCGCGAATGGTGTGGGGGTCTCCTGGGATGGAGAGAAGGGACAGGAGCCAGTCCTGTAAGAGGAGGGGCCCTTTGGACATCCGTGATTATCTGTGGTGACATATGAGGCATCCTAGCTAAAGACAGCTGAACTAACTAGATTAAGTGCCCACACCAAGCTGCCCGATTGAAGGGTTCGACCAGGGACCACCTATATTATTGATATGCAGAATGTAGAATTTTTATGCACCTAAGCATTTATTCAAATATATACAAAGAAAGAGACAGACATATAATTAATGCTTGGCCTATGCTGCTTTGATGGTCTCGGCCCATAAAGCTACCGTGGAAAGAGGACAATGATCGGTTCTTTGTAGACGAACACCAGAATCACAAAAAATTGGGCAAACGACAAAAATAGGAATTCTGTCCACGATGAGTTGGACTTATGCGGCCCAGAGTGCATGACAACCTCATCAGGCGCTTGTGAGTGGCTAGCGACCTTAACCACCGCCGTTTTTGGGATGAACTTCCCCAATCTTGGGCAACAATAAAACAGTAAAACTGTAAATACAGGACCTGAGTGTTGTCGGGGCTGAATCAAATCATTATAGTGCAGCTGTGAAGAAATTGTCTAAGCCCTGGACTGACAAAACCATAAAATCCCTCGCACACGTCCTCTCATCTGAGAAAAGTTTTCGGCTACACCAAACTCACTCAGAGCATAATTACAACACAGGCACACAGGTCACTGAGAAGCACTGCACCAATTTACGTCAATTCACATCACAAAGTCGCTGAAGTACCAGCCATTCAGGGAGCAGGGACAGTTACACTCTGCTCCAGGCAATTTGCATGCACTTCACTCTGAATGCAATATCCTTTGAAGCAGTCCACTAACAAGTACACTCACTGATACATAATTAAAAATACTTTCACTCTCAATAATGGAGTACCATCATTTTGGAATTTCTAAAACGAAATTCCTTAATTACACAAATAGAACACCTATAAATGTTCAAAAATGAATAAGTGTTTCGGTGAATTTGTGATGTCTACAGAGGTCTTCATTGTCCTGCTTAGACCCTGATAACTGGTGTCCCTCCATCTAGCGGCGGGCCAGTTTTGACGGCCTGAGACAATAATCTGCCTGGTGGAATCGTTTACTGTCTGGAGGCTCGGGAGTTCTACGAGGAGAACCCAGGTGGTGAACAGATATCTCAGGGTCCAGGGCCGGACTGGCCGTAGCGGGCATCGGGGGTTTGCCATGGAGGCTGGAAGGGTGGGGGCCGCTTTTGCAGCAGTGGGAGCCCGTTTTGCATCAGTGCTGCTATATCAGCCCCCAGTAACAAAAGCAGCAGGGGGGCTGGTCCTTCAAAACTGCCAAGGCTGCTTTGGGTTCCCAATCCGACACTGTCAGGGTCTGTGGGAGAAGTGCACTTGCCGCATTCCTCCACTAAAATATGAACCCATAGGGAGTCCCCACTGACTTCATGCCTGCTGCGTATGCACAACAAAATGGGAATACCTGAAGGTTCTGTATTGCAATGAGGCGGGCGGCAGAGGAGGTACTACTAGTACGGGAAGACCATGTACATGAGACATGCTTGTGCTCATTCTGGCTCACATCTATGTCTGGGAACCAATGCTATATCCCATGAGAGATGTGGTGGACCAGAGGCAGGATCTGGTAGAAGCTTTGTGTTGTCACTGAGAAATGAGTCATGACACACAAAGGAGCTGTCAGGCCTAGACTACAGTCTCCTCTTCCCAAACTTTAAATAATAGCCTTAGAGCTTAGATTGCTATTGAGAGCAAGATTGAATGGGTAACCTTCTCAGTTGATTTTAATTTTATAAGAATGAGATTGGAGGAAGAATATTTGAGAAAAGTGTGATAGGCTCATGATTGTAAAATCAGAAATATCTTAGCACATAAAATTACTCCTGCAATGGTCACTGTAAAGAGCTGACCTCAGCAGAAAGTGCTTCTTATGACATGTCATTAAAGAACATCAAGATCAAATTAGAGCCAAATTTATCGACACTTTGCTCCAGTTCTGTGTCACAAGAGTGGCTCATAGAATGTATTGATTTTGGCATTTACTGTTGGATGGGAATGCTATCAGCACCCTTTTAAAAGGCCACAGGACAAGCAGGGGTTAGTGAGCCCAACCGTGGGGTCGGGCCTTTCACTCCTACTGTCCCAGGTTCAGACCTACCATGGATCCTGACTACCTGGACCAAGTACTACACCTTTCAGCTGTTGGCTCTTAGTGTTAGCGTGTGTCAAGCTGTCCCAGACTCTTTGAGGGGAAGGTAGTCGTAAGGCATACACAAGCGCGAAACTTGAGTACAAACAGTAATGGCAATCCGCTGATTGTCTAGTCAATATTTGCTTTTATGAAAAATAGAGCATTTTAATGTAAACATAGCATAGAAACAACACATTAAATCATCCCCAGAATCTCTTAAGGTCATCGCACTAGCGTCATCCTGGGTAGAATCCTCGAGTCCCTCTTTCACTTCTAATGGGGTTGGGTAATTGACATTCTGTGATGGAGATGCCTTCCAGATGCTGGTCCAAACTTTACAAATTCTAAGGAGCCGATTTATATCTTATCTGAGTTGATACTCCGTCGCAACCACAATGGAGTATCTATACCACCAAGATAATGGTCCACCCACCCGATTTCAAGGCGGGTGGACCATAGGTTTATTCACGGCAGAGACCACTCTATCTCCACCGTGATTAAACCCTTCCAATGGCCCAGGAGAGTTAGGGTCATTGGAGGCAGACCTGGAATTTTGCTCACCTGATTTAGATAGGCAGAGTCAGATGGCAGTTTTCTCTGCCCACCACCGCCGGCAAAGCTCTGATGGTAAAGGGTTGTGAAAACTGCTGAATGTTCCACTCACCATGGAAGAAGAACAGTGTTACCCGACACAATGGTAGCAGGCAAGCACAGGAGGACCGGCGTGCTTCTTTGCAGACTCTAGTCTCTCGAAGCTGAGGACGCATAACCTCTTGCAGTCTTCGGACAGTCTGCATCGGTGTCCGACTTCCTCTCTCACCTCCCTCAGCAATTTGTATGAGGTCTTCACAGCATCCTTGGTAAGACGACCCAAGACAATGTCACTAGCTTCATGGTGGCCACCATGGGGATTGGTGACTTTAGCAAGCACACTGGCGATGGTCCTAGCTTCATGATCGCCCGCTCTACTGGCATACAGGGGTCGCCAATTACAGTTCTCACAAGAGCAGCATACCTAGATTCCGCATGATCGGGTTGACAGCCCACAGTCTTGCAATGGTCTCAAGCAGACTGGGTGTCTCACACTTCACTGACCGGGATCCATTTGGCAGAATCCCGGCATTGCCTTGCACCATCTAGGCACTTTACTCCTCCTCACAGTCTGGTGATTCACAGTCAGGACAAGTGGCCTTGTCTTCCTGGGTGATGGTCCACACCCTGCAGGGAGAATAGCAGACCTTGGTCCCTAATCCTGTTTCCAGCAACTAGAAGTCTTGGTAATCTTTTCTCCAGTTGAACCCTGCTGTAGAGCTGTCCAGTTGATTGGTGCTGTTGAACAACTTGTGTGACTCAAGCTTCCATCTTTATAGTCCAAATCCGGACACAGATGTGATATAGTGTCTGTTTTTTTAAATTGGTCTTGTGGGTTTTGACTTCTTTGAAGTGCCCTCTCCTTTGTCCTGTTGTTTGTCTAAGGGGCAGTCTGCCACAGTAGGAGTG
Source organism: Calotriton arnoldi (assembly GCA_963921515.1). Classification (NCBI taxonomy): domain Eukaryota; kingdom Metazoa; phylum Chordata; class Amphibia; order Caudata; family Salamandridae; genus Calotriton; species Calotriton arnoldi. Next base: position 462,015 of record CAWUFW010005504.1, on the reverse strand, counting down.
GCTATAGTTTTGAATGATCACAACACAGGCCAAGGGATAAACAAGGGATCTCATCTGGCAATCAGCCTCCACTGAAATACGCCAAATAAAGTTTCAAAGAGCTAAGCCTTCCCCTATTTCATGATTCTCTGGTCCTATAGTGCCAGCCTTATCAGACTCACCATCTCCCTGAAAATAAGCCCCGGACACACTGACCAGTAACTCTTTATGGAATCAAAAAGACCTTTACTGTGCAGAGATGATGCACTGCACTCCTTCCTCTAGTGTGTGTGTCCCTACCTCGCCCCTCAGGAATGTCAACTATCCACATCTCTGATCTGACGGGTGCTGTCCTCACCTCACTAGCCCTTCCATGTCCTGGGCTTCCAAAATGGACCCCACAACCTGCCATATATGCAAATACAACTCAGCATACAGACACAAGTACGGCATCAGACATTCATCGTGCAGGCCAAGGGTGAGTTTAGTACACAGCAGAAGAACTTTACTTGAAAGGGGCACTTAGGCACCACTCCCTTGACACAGGTAAAATACATTGTTCACATGACTGATCACTACTAAACACAAAACGAGTATGATGCCACCACCATGCTTGTGCCACTTATCTCCAGGTAAAGTCAGTAACCACCTACCATTAAGAAAGTAAAGCCACTCCGGGTCCAACAAGAATGTTTTGCCATGAGATTGGCCTAGGTCATGGTGCACACGCATGATTCATGTTCACCCATGACCAAACGTCAGTACCAAGGATCCAGATATCCATGCAGCTGGGGCACTCAGGGCAGGGGTACATGTCCATCACTTAAGCAAAGTAGCCCAAGGGACTCATGCACAGGGAGAAATACAAACTCCATATCTTAGTAGACATGGTGCTGTTCTGCTTGCTCCCGTCGACACAATGCATTCCAGCTTGTTTGGTTGAAAAGTACTTTGTTTTTAGCTGGTTGTATAGGTTTAGAACCTGATGAGATCCACTAACTGATGGAAATGTTTGAATGACCATTTTTAATTGCTGAAAGTTGTATTATGACTTGTGGTGGTCTCTCACGCTATTACATTTATTCTTTGATCTAGACTAGGAGTTAGGCTCTCACCATAGTGTTGTTTTAGTTGACGTCACTGGATCTTGCTAGTTATTGCAATTTGGATATAGATGCTTCATCTATTGTGGGTTCTTCATGTCCGTTTTCCTGTATCATCAAAGTGTTATAGCTTCCGTTCCATTCATTGTTGACTTTGTTTAATGTGCTATTGGGGTCAATAAACAATAAAGTTTTAAGCAGGTTCTTGAGCCATAGTTCACAACACAGGATTTTGGTGTAATCCTGTGCTACACTGAGAGCCAATAGAGGGCTTTTGGTATGGGATTGGTGAGTCAGGCTAACCAATCCGTTTTGCAGCTACTGAAGTTTCTTTCCAGCTTCTCAAGAAGGCAAGGATTGACTAGATGCATTAGTACAGTAAAAAAATCAACTGCTGCAGTCTGTTGAAATGCCAAGCTGTTCCTGAACAAAGAGAGCTGAAAGATGGTATTCTTGGTCATTTCATGGTTTACGTCACAAAAGGGAGTTGAGAAACACTGGGGGATATGTACAAGGAAGTGGGGGAGCGTGTCGTTAGCCTCCTTGGCTTACCGACATGCTCCGCCACTTCTGAAACGCAAGACTGCACCTTATTTACAAGAATGTGGTGCAGCCCTTGAGTTTCCCCCTGCGATGGCGCTAAGTTTAGCAACTTAGCGCCAACGTAGGCACCCTTGCACCAGAGTGCAAGGGTGTCTGCGTGCAGGGGAGGATTGTTTATGTGTAGGAAGGTGTCCCTTCCTGCACATAAACAATCCTAAAATGCCATCCTGTCACTTCCATGCGTGCTGCTTCATGCAGTACACATGAAAGTGACAAAATGGAATTTTTTTAAAAGGTTGTTTATGTGCAGGCAGTGACACCTTCCTACACATAAACAAACAATGACATTTTGCTTTTTCCTTGTGTGCTGCACAAGTCAGCACACATGGAAAAAGCAAAAACTAGGAGAAATAATGCATTTCTCCTCGTTTCGCCATCTTAAGACCAGTTTTTACCTGGTCTTAATTTTGGCGCTGCCTCCTATGTACGCCACCCTTGTACATAGGGGGCACCGTCAAAATGAATGGGTGTTGCGGTGGAACGCCCACCACAACACCCACTGCCCACCCCTTTCACGCTAAGCATTGCCTGAAAGGGGACCTTATGTACAAGGCAGCGTTAAGCCACATTAAGTGGCTTATCGCTGCCTTGTACATAAGGTGCAGCCCCTATCGTCACCACAACGTCAATATAGGTGACGTTGTGGTGGCGATAGGGACTTGCACATATGCCCCACTGTATTGGATTAGGATCAGGTAGTGCTGTCGGTCGGCTTCGAAATGCGAGCTCACGATCTTGATGTTGTTCGTTATCAGGTTTTCAATTTTGGCACTATGTGAGCGCTAATAATTATCCTGATCTCGAAATGTGGTTTGGTTGACAACACTTTCAAAGTTTGGGCGGCTATCTAGGACAATAAAATATCACAGAAAAGAAGTTAAGCACATGTGAAAAAGTGGTTTCATTTCTTAACAGTGTTAAGTTCTCTCTACTAATTGGAACTAACAATATGCATGTCCCACACCGAACCATCACTCCAATGTGTTCACTACCCTCTCAATCATTAATCTACACAAACCCTCAAAGTCTTATTATTCTACCCTTCGAGAAATCTACAACATTCATCTGTTCCACTACCTAACCCCCAACCTAGGCCACAAACATGGAACAGTCCCTATTCCCAGTCATACCCCTCTGCGGCTCACTCACAGCACCTTAACTACTATTGAATATATGGCCAGACAGAAGTCTCATGTGATGTGCGCACCTTTGATGATACCTGCCCTTTTACGGTGAGCACTTTCTATTGGAAGTATGGGAACATTTTTGATTACTTTTTCCATGATCTGCAGTTGTGGACTCACAGTGCAAAATGTTTCAGGTACCTCAGTGTTCTTGTGTCTGCCAAAGGCACTCCTATATGCACGCATGACAAGGAAACATGTACTGCCTGCAGCTTTGGTTTCATAGCAAGGCTCTCAAAATCATTATCTTACCTTTCAATATTGTTGTCTTTTATATTTTGGATATGATATTAAGGTTAACAATATTCCCTATTTAATATTCCATATTACAACCAGAGAAGTAGTGTGAACTCTCTAATAAACAAAACCGAGTAGCTGGAAGCTTACTGTGCCCTCTGTGATTGACTGAATGGACTTGCTAGTTACCCTGAGGTGGGATGTCATGCTGGAGATTATGGAGAATGCTAATATGAAAGAATGCTGCTCAATAAAGGACCTACTGAAAAGCTCTGTGCTTACCATTCTAATTCACTGTGCTTGAGGGGACCTGAGAGGAGAGTGGCTATTTTTAGCCTGTCATATGGCTGTGGGGTAAAAATATCGGGCACAGTGTACATGTGACAACCCGGTCCTCATTTTCTCATTTTGATCGACCATGTTTTCTTGTGCAGGGAAGCTGTGTCTTGAGTGCTGTAACCAATATGCCATGTAGTTTTCTCTGTTGCTTTCCAAGAGTGCTTCACTGTGTTGGACGATAGGGTACAGCTAAGTGGTGATCTTTTTGACAGTGTTATTGGTTTTTGGCATTTATATAGCACACAATCGGTCATTAGTATTGCAGTGCAGTGCATTCTGTAATCCTGTGTTGATTTTGCATATGTACCCAATGCAGGTGAGCAGTCAAAATATCGAAAATAATATACCGATATACAATAATATCGAAGTTAAAATATCGAAGGGACAGAATATCGATGTGAAGAATATCGATGGACAGAATATCGACCCTAAGGTAAGTAATATCGAATTTTTTTATATCGATGTTACTAATATCGATATTTGTATTATTGTTATGTATTTTGTTATGTTTTTAATATGTATGTGTTATATGTGTTTTTGTTAAGTGTTCTACTTGTTTAAAAATATATGTATACAATTTTTATATGTTAAAAAAAAATTAAGTAATTTTTTTTTTTGTACTGTAGCGGGTTGTGGGTTTATTGGGGAATAGGGTGGGAAGTAATTTAATTATACTAAATTAATTATTAATTTTTAGGAATTATAAATTAATTTCAATTATGTTTTGCTTTTAAGTTCTGTAGCGGGTTGTGGGTTTATAGGGGAATAGAGTGGGAAGTAATTTAATTGTAATTAAGTTATAATTTATTTTCATTAATTGGTATTGATAATTATATTATTGTTAATTAATTAATAATTGGTAATTAATTTGTATTAATTGGTTATTAATTTTTATTAATTGATTATCATGTAATTTAAATTTAATTAAGTTATAATTTATTTTAATTAATTGTTATTGATAATTATATAATTGTTAATTAATTAATAATTTGTAATTAATTTTTATTAATTGGTGATTAATTTTTATTAAGTGATTAATTGATCATCATGTAATTTAAATGTAATTAACTTATAATTTATTTTAATGAATTGGTATTGATAATTATATTATTCTTAATTAATTGATAATTGGTAATCTATTATTAATTGGTAATTAATTATTATTAATTAGTTATTAATTTTTATTAATTGATCATTATGTTAAGTGTATTATTTTATCATTGGAGTGTGTTGTGCGTTTATATGAGAATACTTTTGGAAGTAATTGAAATCTAATTAAGTAATTATTAAATTTATTTTTGGGTATTGATAATTAATTTATTGGATATTAATTATTAATAGGTAATTTTTTTAAATTACAATTTTTTGGTTCTAAAAATTTATTTATTGTTGTTTTATCATTAATTGGCAATTAAATATTATTAAATATTATTTATTGATAAATGTAATTAATATATTAAGAATTATTTATTAATTGATAATTAATGTTTAATTATTAATATTATAGGCATAAAAAAGCATTTAATTGTTTAATATTAGTTAATTGGTAATTAAGTTTTAATAATTTATATGTTTTTTGTTATTAAAAATATGTTATTGTTCAATATTTATTATTTAGTAATTAATATTTATTAATTATTATTTATTGGTATTTATTATTAATTTATTGTTAATACATTTTCGATTGGTAATTATGTTTTTAATAATTATTTATTGGTATTGGTAAATAGTTTAGAGTTATTTAATAATTCATTAATTATTTTACAAAATTAATTTATTTATAAGTATGTTATTTGTAACTTCTACGCTATCCAACACTTCCCCTACTGTTGCACTCTCTGGAGTTGGAATAGTAATTTTTACCCCTACGCTAGCCAACACTTTCCCTACTGTTGCACTCTCTGGAGTGGGAATAGTAATTTTACCCCTACGCTATCCAACACTTTCCTTACTGTTGCAGTCTCTGGAGTGGGAATAGTAATTTTACCCCTACGCTATCCAACACTTTCCCTACTGTTGCACTCACTGGAGTGGGAATAGTAATTTTTACCCTCACGCTATCCAACGCTTTCCCTACTGTTGCACTCCATGGAGTGGGAATAGTAATTTCTACCCCTACGCTATCCAACACTTTCCCTACTGTTGGACTCTCTGGAGTTGGAATAGTAATTTTTACCCCTACGCTATCCAACACTTTCCCTACTGTTGCACTCTCTGGAGTGGGAATAGTAATTTTTATAATATATCAAAAATGAGACAGAGGATACGAATACTAGTTCTGATCCCCTGGGGTAATGTATCTAATCAAGAAGAACTAGTCTGTCTAGACATGGTAAGGGTCACAAGGGTGTATGTTTGATGATGTTTATTTTGAAGAAAAAATCTTATTTCTTTTTATAAAGCCCTCACCCACCAACCTAGGGGCATATTAGCAACGAGGCGATAAACAATTATCGCCGCTTTTGCGTCCTTTTTCGGACGAAAAGCGGCGATAATTTTATCGCCTAATCAGCAAGGTCACGCTATCGCGTGAATCCTTGCATTATCGCTCTTTTCCTCAACGCCCATCTTTGCATCTCTAATGAGATGCAAAGTGGGCGTACCTCCGGATGGACTATGTTGCAAATATCGCTGATGTTCACATCGCGATATTTACAAGGCAGCCCACATGATTTTAGCAGAGGTTAGATTTCGCGAAAACGGCCGTTTTCGCCAAAATCTAACGTCTGCTAAAATCCTGACTTAGCCATCCCTAACATAGGGGTGGATTCTGCTGATACGACCACAGGGTCGCATCAGCAAGTTATCGCCGCTTTGTAGGGAACATCGCTGGAAAACCAGCGATGTTCCCTGCAAAACGGCGATAACCTCGCTATCTCTGGAATTTTTATCGCCTCTGGAGAAGCGCGTTGTTAATAACGCGCTACCAGGGCGATAAATTCCAGAGATAGCCGGCGATAGGGAATCTGTCGCTAAGCACGGCCAGCGATAATTATCGCTGGCCGTTGATAATATGCCCCCTAGTCGGTGGCATGCTTCATCATCGGGCCCACCCGATGACACCGAGTGTGTCCCGGGGGTGCTACAACGCCTGTATTACAGCGGAGCAGGTGTGTTACTGAGTGTGCAGTGTAGGTGACGTGAAAGGTGATAGGTTAAAAAACTGTCCAGTCGTCCCAGTCCCCGGAGGTTTTTATTTTAATGTTTGGGCCCTGGCAGTAATAAAAACAAGGCATAGGATGTAAGCAGAGTGTTATTTATGACATTCCTGCATCCGGTGAGTGGTCTACATGTTTCAGCCAGGCCTTAATATGTAAACTGGCTTTCCTCAGGACCTTAGTGATGTGCGAAGGTGGTGACTAGGCTACTGGTTTGTGTCCTAGATAAAAATGTGTTGCACGCGCTAAGGTGCACAATGTGTGAGGGGGGGCTTCCCTCTCAAAGCATTACTACACATAAAACATACAAAACAAAATAAACATACAGAAAAGTAAAGTTAGCAAATTTTGCATCATCACGTCATATTTTGATGACCGAGCCGTCCGTGTGAATTACGGAGCTAACGGCGAGGTGAACTATTTACAGTGAAAGAGACCGATATATGCGGTAAAGTGAGTGGCGATAATATCGGGTACAGGATGGTGAGAAAAAAGAAAATGTAACTTGGTTCTCACGCTAGCGATTTGCTGCGAGTGCCCCATGAGTATCCGGCAGGGGTGCTGGCTCTTTAGGAAAGAAAAGGAAAAAAGTGGCGCATTGGCCAGTGATGATCACTGAAAAGGAAAGGTCTTACCCGATCTGTCGCGGCGTGGTAGTGCCTCTAGATCGACTTACTGCGTGTCAGTCCAGGACCCTCCTATCAACCTGTTGTTGCTGTTACGGAACTCCGGCGTTAGTGAGGCCTGGTTCGCGGGTGTCTTATATACATCTCAGGCCTGACCCGGTGTGTTCAATCAGTGCAAGAGGAGAGTAGCGTCTCCTAAAAGAGGAAAGAAATGGAAATAGAAAACAGGCATAGTCTGCGCGCCCGCCCGCTATGATGACGAATAGTCAGGGGGAGGGAGGGGCCTGTGTTGACCATAAAGGCGGTCGATATATCCTGACGTGCAGTTGCCAGGGTGATGTGGTACCGCTATGCTGTATATGAAAGGATAACGCTACATTGTCTGTAAAGAAAATGAATAAAGCAAAAACGCATAAGATACCATCAGTAAGGTTACAGCAAAGGTTATGGGTAGTTGACTGCAAACACTAGGCGGAGCTCGTGTTCAGTCAAAGACATGCCGGTGTTAAGGCAACAAGTGTAAGTGGAAGGCCCATCAGTGTGGTTATACAGAGTTACTGCAAATAACTCGTTATTAATTTAATGCTGATGGAAAAAGGGGGGCCATGTTAGGGGAGGGAAAGTTTGTGCAAACAACAATTGAGAAAAGAGAAAAGAGAACAGACGGTTCTGGGTGGCATGGTCAGTGACCGGCCATGTATGGCGGCCTGTCAGTTTAGTAGTTCAGGCTGTGCCACGGAATAGAATCATTGAGTCCGTGTAGTTGGGTGGACAAGCGATAAATCCATCGTTATTCCTTTGTCAATAAGAACTTTTCATTGTTCTGTTTCATCTGATTGAATTGCTCGATTACTGTCCATGACATATCGTTTGGTGTATGTCCTTGTTGAAGGTAGTGGTCAGTGAGACGGCTGATGTTTTTCTTGCACCGTATGGTGCTTCGGTGTTCCACAATCCGTGTCCGTATTTTGCAGTGGTCATGCCCACGTAGCGCATGCCACATGGGCATTCAATAAGGTACACTACGTTGGTAGAATTGCAATTAGTGTGTTGTTGTTGCGTCCAGGTTTTTCCAGGCTCCAGTGACAGTGTCTTGGTTGTGCGTGTTAAGTGGCACACGCTACAGTCATTACAAGGGTAATGTCCAGTTATTCTGGGGAGGCCCCATGTTGTTAAAACTGTGTTAGGGGTAGATTTTTGTTGTGTCCTGGGGCGTGTTGACACCAGGCGATCCTTTAGGTTACTATTCCGTTTGTAGGCAAAGAGAGGGAGTTCCCAACTTCTGGTGCCTGAATTGATGATTCGCCAATTTTTCCGAATTATATTGGATACCTTGTTAGAGGCAACATTATAAGTGGTTACGCATGTCATGGGTTGGTTGGATGCTTCCCGTGTGATGTCTTCCAGGAGTGCTTCGCGATTTTGATTGTGTGCGCGTTTCATTGTTTTCCTAATGATTTTCTTAGGGTAGCCGCGTTCCTGTAGTTTGGATGCAAAGGTGATAGATTGTTCTTTGTAGTCTCTGGTCTGGCTACAGTTCCTGCGGATGCAGACAAATTGCCCAAATGGGAGATGTTCTCTAAGTGTCCTGGGGTGGAAGCTTTCAAACCGGAGGAGTGAGTTCCTCGCTGTGGGTTTGTAGTATGTTTTCGTGTTGAGTATACCCCCTTCAGCTGTTATGAGAAGGTCCAGAAATGCCAGCATTTTGGGGCTGCATGTGCTTGTGAAACGAAGATATGGGTCTCTTTCGTTGAGCCATGAGAGAAATGCTGATAAGGTAGTGGGTGTGCCTTCCCAGATCATGAAGATGTCGTCTATGTAGCGACGCCATATGCAGATTTTAGAGAGATATGGGTTGGTGGGGGAGGTTATATGTGTCTGTTCAAAGTGGTGGACGTAAAGTCCTGCCACGCTAGGGCGAAAACGCTCCCCATAGACGTCCCATTGGTCTGTAGGTAGTAGTCCCCCTCATATTCAAAGTAATTTTCTTTGAGGGCTAGCTTGGCGCATTCCAGGATGAACTCTCTGGGTGTGTGGTATTCCCAAGGAGTTTCCATCAAGATGTCGTGAAGTACCTGTAAAGTAGCATCCTGGGGGAGACTGGTGTAGAGGCTTTCTACATCCAGTCCCACCATGAGTTGACTGGTAGGGTCAAAACTCAAGTCTTTGATGATGTTTAAAAGGTGTTTTGTATCCTTGATGTATGTTGGGGTCTTCTGAACCAGGGGATTTAGAAAGAAGTCGCAATATCTGGAAAGGGGTTCCAAGAGTTTTTGATGGATATTTGTAATGTCTTGGTGGGGTCATTTCTGAGGCGTCTATTGTTCCTTTCGTCCATCAGGAGTCTGCGGCATTCATTATCATAATCAATTTTATCCTGTAGGACGATTCCTCCGGCTTTGTCGGCTGGTTTGATGATAAGTGAGGGATTGTCTTGCAGTTTCTTAATAACTTCCCTGTCCTTTTTAGACAGGTTATTATAGGTGCTGGTGGTTTCCAATTGATCGACTTCATGGTAAACGGCCACTTTCGAACAGGCCGTTTACCATGAAGTTGATCAATTGGAAACCACCAGCCAGGGAAGTTATTAAGAAACTCAGAAATGACCCCACCAAGACATTACAAATATCCATCAAAAACTTAGTGGAGCGAGCAGAGACCGAACATCAAATATCCAAACAAGAGGCAGACTACCTATGCACTAAAAACATTAAGGTGCCATACTTTTATACAGTGCCTAAAGTTCATAAAGACACAAGACCCCCACCAGGATGTCCTATTGTGTCTGGCATCAGTTCACTCTTGGAACCCCTTTCCAGATATTGCGACTTCTTTCTAAATCCCCTGGTTCAGAAGACCCCAACATACATCAAGGACTGGGACTGGATGTAGAAAGCCTCTACACCAGTCTCCCCCAGGATGCTACTTTACAGGTACTTCACGACATCTTGATGGAAACTCCTTGGGAATACCACACACCCAGAGAGTTCATCCTGGAATGCGCCAAGCTAGCCCTCAAAGAAAATTACTTTGAATATGAGGGGGACTACTACCTACAGACCAATGGGACGTCTATGGGGAGCGTTTTCGCCCCTAGCGTGGCAGGACTTTACGTCCACCACTTTGAACAGACACATATAACCTCCCGCACCAACCCATATCTCTCTAAAATCTGCATATGGCGTCGCTACATAGACGACATCTTCATGATCTGGGAAGGCACACCCACTACCTTATCAGCATTTCTCTCATGGCTCAACGAAAGAGACCCATATCTTCGTTTCACAAGCACATGCAGCCCCAACATGCTGGCATTTCTGGACCTTCTCATAACAGCTGAAGGGGGTATACTCAACACGAAAACATACTACAAACCCACAGCGAGGAACTCACTCCTCCGGTTTGAAAGCTTCCACCCCAGGACACTTAGAGAACATCTCCCATTTGGGCAATTTGTCCGCATCCGCAGGAACTGTAGCCAGACCAGAGACTACAAAGAACAATCTATCACCTTTGCATCCAAACTACAGGAACGCGGCTACCCTAAGAAAATCATTAGGAAAACAATGAAACGCGCACACAATCAAAATCGCGAAGCACTCCTGGAAGACATCACACGGGAAGCATCAACCAACCCATTGACATGCGTAACCACTTATAATGTTGCCTCTAACAAGGTATCCAATATAATTCGGAAAAATTGGCGAATCATCAATTCAGGCACCAGAAGTTGGGAACTCCCTCTCTTTGCCTACAAACGGAATCGTAACCTAAAGGATCGCCTGGTGTCAACACGCCCCAGGACACAACAAAAATCTACCCCTAACACAGTTTTAACAACATGGGGCCTCCCCAGAATAACTGGACATTACCCTTGTAATGACTGTAGCGTGTGCCACTTAACACGCACAACCAAGACACTGTCACTGGAGCCTGGAAAACCTGGACGCAACAACAACACACTAATTGCAATTCTACCAACGTAGTGTACCTTATTGAATGCCCATGTGGCATGCGCTACGTGGGCATGACCACTCGCAAAATACGGACACGAATTGTGGAACACCGAAGCACCATACGGTGCAAGAAAAACATCAGCCGTCTCACTGACCACTACCTTCAACAAGGACATACACCAAACGATATGTCATGGACATTAATCGAGCAATTCAATCAGATGAAACAGAACAATGAAAAGTTCTTATTGACAAAGGAACAACGATGGATTTATCGCTTGTCCACCCAACTACACGGACTCAATGATTCTATTCCGTGGCACAGCCTGAACTACTAAACTGACAGGCCGCCATACATGGCCGGTCACTGACCATGCCACCCAGAACCGTCTGTTCTCTTTTCTCAATTGTTGTTTGCACAAACTTTCCCTCCCCTAACATGGCCCCCCCCCCTTTTTCCATCAGCATTAAATTAATAACGAGTTATTTGCAGTAACTCTGTATAACCACACTGATGGGCCTTCCACTTACACTTGTTGCCTTAACACCGGCATGTCTTTGACTGAACACGAGCTCCGCCTAGTGTTTGCAGTCAACTACCCATAACCTTTGCTGTAACCTTACTGATGGGATCTTATGCGTTTTTGCTTTATTCATTTTCTTTACAGACAATGTAGCATTATCCTTTCATATACAGCATAGCGGTACCACATGACCCTGGCAACTGCACGTCAGGATATATCGACTGCCTTTATGGTCAACACAGGCCCCTCCCTCCCCCCCCCGACTATTCGTCATCATAGCGGGCGGGGCGCGCAGACTATGCCTGTTTTCTATTTCCATTTCTTTCCTCTTTTAGGAGACGCTACTCTCCTCTTGCACTGATTGAACACACCGGGTCAGGCCTGAGATGTATATAAGACACCCGCGAACCAGGCCTCACTAACGCCGGAGTTCCGTAACAGCAACAACAGGTTGATAGGAGGGCCCTGGACTGACACGCAGTAAGTCGATCTAGAGGCACTACCACGCCGCGACAGATCGGGTAAGACCTTTCCTTTTCAGTGATCATCACTGGCCAATGCGCCACTTTTTCCTTTTCTTTCCTAAAGAGCCAGCACTCCTGCCGGATACTCATGGGGCATTCGCAGCAAATCGCTAGCGTGAGAACCAAGTTACATTTTCTTTTTCTCACCATCCTGTACCCGATATTATCGCCACTCACTTTACCGCATATATCGGTCTCTTTCACTGTAAATAGTTCACCTCGCCGTTAGCTCCGTAATTCACACGGACGGCTCGGTCATTAAAATATGACGTGATGATGCAAAATTTGCTAGCTTTACTTTTCTGTATGTTTGTTTTGTTTTGTATGTTTCATGTGTAGTAATGCTTTGAGAGGGAAGCCCCCCCTCACACATTGTGCACCTTAGCGCGTGCAACACATTTTTATCTAGGGCACAAACCAGTAGCCTAGGGGCCCATTACGATGGCGGGCGGAAGCACAACCGCCGTGCTGGCGGATGCAAAAACCACCAGTTACCGCCGGCACGCAGCAGTCCACACGCCCGCACAATTACGATGCAAAAAGCAGGCCAAACACCGCCGGCAAGCCAGCAACACCGTCCGCCATCAAAGTGCGCCCGCACACGTAGCGGCGCAGCCCAACTGACACACACCGTCCGACGAAACACGTCCCGCCCGGCGCATAAATTACGATGCCGCAAACAAACGGCTCCCACGGCCAAGAGACACCGCACGTGAAAGAGAGGCGGAAACACGGACGCAGAGCACGGACAACGAAGAAGCGGCACCCCGGGCATGAATCCAGCACTGCAGGCCCTTCCCATGCTTCTGCTGATGCACCACCAAGGACGCAACGTACCGCGGAGACGCAGGTAGGCACACACACAACAAGTGCACGCAAACAGCGCACACAGTGCAAGGGCGGAAAAGCGGACAACCCCCACCAGCGCGTGCACACTACACATCCACCATTGCATCCACATATGACACACAGGCCAAATCCTAACATCGCAGAACACATGTGTACACACCACCTGGGACTAGGAACCAACCACCCCGTCACGGCCCCAAAGCGCCGATGACGCCGCCACACATGCGCACAACGCAGAGGCCAACCGCAGCGCCATGCATGCGTCGCACACAGACACAGGGACACAACCAAGCAGCACACACACCAGCCCCACCCCGAACGCACATGACACGTGACAGGCCGGCCACAGACATGTCCCCAACGCCCAATTCACGGACAACACCCAACGCCACACAACCGACGCACACATGTCAGTGAAGTCACGCAACAGCAGGACACACCCCAGTGTAACAAACATGGCGAAGCACACAGCGGCGGCAACACCAACTAGTAGAAGCAGGGCTCCTTCGGGAAGAGGAACGCCAGTACCACACTGAAAAACCCATACCACCCTGCACATATGAACAAGACACATGAAACGGAACACCAAAGAGCCCGGGGACCGACAACAGGTGGCCCAAGAATTACATCCACACACAAGGCCCAACGCAGAGCGGAAAGGCAGCCTGCCGCCCACACAAGGGAGAGCAGACAGCACTGAATGACCTTCCATTCCAACACCGAAACCACAGCCCTACGACAGAAGCCGGTGAATACAGCCATTGTCCAAGAATAGACCAACACAGGCATGCCGAGGAGACCGACCACACGGCAGATAGCGCATATCACAGAAGCACACAACGGACGGGGAAGAAACAAGAAAACACTCCCCCATGTCGGCCACATGCAAGTTAATTGGAAGGAGTCACACAGCACCGACCTTGAACTGTCTGAGAAGCATGTGGGAAAAGGGCCCGTGTCCTCCAAACAAGCCAACAGAACACAAGTCCTGTCTCCCCACGACTACACAGAGCTCACAGCAACCCCGGAGCGTGCACATTGCAGACTGCACACACAGCCGGAGCACGCCACCTCTACGAACCGCTGCGAAATGGCAACCGCAACACACCTACCCAACTACGCCGAAGAGCTCAAGCTGTACAAAACCAACCTGTTCCATACATTGGGATGCGATCTCCTGTCCCTGCTGAACGTAAGTTACCGACTGACTTACCGCATCACATTGTTCAGCTGCGTCATGCCCGTCTTCTACTGTCGGAGGTGTCCCTACCAGCATCCCGTCGAGATATGCCTCTCCAACCCGGCATGTCTGAAGGCGGACCTGCTACCACTACTCCTCCCTCTGGACGCACACGACAGGGCCTGCTCTGCCTATGGGGGCATGGCGTATGTGGCCAACATCGCACCCGCACTGAAATGGGACCACTGTGCCTCCACACGACGGATCATCGAGAACAGCTACATCGAATGTCACCCAGCATGCCCCATCATGGTCCTCCAAGGGACAACTTACGAACAACACCTTGACAGCCACCATCCGCTACATTGGCTGGCAAACATGTACACCACCAATGACATGGAAGCCCTGCTGGACGGCATCGCATACCTGACAACCTGTAAATTCGTCGGACCACAACGCAGGTTCCCCGAGTGACCTATGATGTCCAACCCCGCACCCATGCTTAGCTTCCGCACGGACTGGCCAGTCACCACCACAACAGCCATACCAAACGACCGGCAACTGTAACCACACCATCAACGACATCGCCATGACATCGGATATGACCGGGACATGCACACTGTTCCCCATCACATCCAGGAACACCGCATGCATCGTGGGAGGCAGTGGCATGGGCTCTGTGTATCGCACCCACATGGACGGAACTGCACGAACAACCAGGACACGACATGGATCCAGCGCACATGGACACACACACCGCTCAGTGGACATGAATAGGTCGCCTGGAGTCTGTGGGTGCTGCACCCTCCCACCCCCGCCCCGGGAATCCCATACCAGGACCTTTGCATGGACGACAAGTGCATACAACAACAACACGACCCCAGTGACTGTGACATGTCCAGTAACCACCACAGTGCAACAACAAGTGGCACGCCGCTGCATGCACGCAAGCACATGCCCTGATGTCATCTCACATGCACGCGTGCATGAGGAACAACCGCAGCAAACCTGTCACATGGAACTGAGATGGACTGTGCCCATGATGCCAAGCGGTCTGGTAGGCTACATGTATACCGTCTGTGTCAAAGTCCGCAGCTCCGCAGCTATACGTAAATGTACATTAGCACAGCCTTGGCCAAGCAGATGTCACTCTGAAGCCCACATCCCACATGCAACAGCCAATCACATGTAACCCCACACCCTATCCCATTTGCAATCATGCTCAGTATATCCTCAACATGTATTCCGCTGCCAGTAGTGTCCACTATACTGCATCACAGAGGACAGAAGACTCAATATAATGTTTGAAACCAAAACTGTCTCCGCTGACTCATTTCACAAGTACGAATGAGAGAGGATGAGAGTATGTGAAGTACACGGCAGTCGTGACATGACCATGTAGTCCACTGGTATTGGATGTCAACGCAAATGAGTAGCACTACTGTGGAAGACACACATGTGTCGTGTGAAGTCGTATGGACGCAGTGCTCAGGTGGGTGGGTGCGACGGGTAGATGCGCACATGCCAAGTTGGAGCACGCCGTGTTGGGAGGGGTCATGAACAGTACACCACCGCTTCCCTGGGCATTGTGAGAGGACACCTGTCGGGGGGAGTGAACACGTGTGTGCACAGCAGCCGGGCACACGTACAAAGCGGTACCAGGCGCACCTCAGCCCACCCTCTGTGGACAAGCTGGATCCTGTTGTGCGCCCGCCATGCCCCTTGACAAGGCACACACAGCCCCAGTCGACCAGGTGTAACCCCAACATAGTCAATCCGCACAGGCGATACAGGGCACGGGATGGCAGTGGAGCATGGTGTGTGAGAGGTCTCCTCGCGCTCCTCCTGGTCATATCACGCAGGCAATAGAACCTCAACGTCTAGCATGGCAAAAAGTCAAATGGAAGTGTAGGGGGACGCACCACAGCACGAGCAGCACTGACGTCACGGGAGGTGGCTCGCACCATCCCATCCATTGCCCATCATACCAACCACGCCACATGCCATTGCGACTAAGTGCAAGCGCGTGCGCCACCACCCCTGAGCCCTCCCCAGAGAGGCCAAAGAGTGAATGTGTGGGCCATCAGCCACAGACGGATGCGGCCTGGCCGCAAGGGCAGCCACAGCCACTGGGTGTCGCAGGTGGCGGATCCGGAAGGCGAAGACTGTGATGCATAGTCCATGCAGGCCGGGTCTCCATTTGGGGCACCACGCAGGTGGACGGCGTCCCGCCACACATCATACCCTGAGACAGCCCACTCGTGCAACTGGACCCACACATACACTCCTTGCCCTCTCTGGTGCGAGCTTGGGGCTGCCTGTGCAAGCGCTAGCCTCGCAGGTGAGCATGCATATTGGGGGGCGAGGGGAGGACATGAGGGCTGGGGCGAAGATGACTGTATCACTGTCAGTTAGTACAAGGGATGACCCAGATGTGGAAAGGAAGAGACGTGTCCCGTGTGTACTGCAACTAGTCGCCAATCCAACTACCCCCCATGTCCGGAATGTAAGCCCGCACCTAGGCCCGCCCATCCGCCACATCGAACATACCACCAGCACGACAACCTTCCCATTCGAAACACTGACTGGGGGTGACGACCAGTGAACAATCATGTGTAGCCTACCCACGCATACATGTGGGCCCTCCATGATCCATGTCACCTGCGGCAAAGACATGACATGCGCAATGAGGGAAGTGAGGAGAGCTGTCCGCCCCACGCACAGAAGGTGCATCAGCTCCACAGACCCAGCAGCGAGTCCAGCAGGGGTCACATGTGCAGGGGCAGCTGTGCCTGGTGTGAAGGCACATGCATATAGACAGCACATCGACCAATGTGTAGTCTGCCCACATCCACAGTCCATCATCATGCGGACATAGGAATTGAACACAGGGCAACACATCTTAGTTGGTGCACCCACCGTGACCAACAATGCGCAATCATCGACGTACCCGCCCTGTGCATGGCCCCCCACCCAACGGATGCACATCCAGTGCCACCATCCCACACACACAAGCCTTCCACGGAACATGCTGTGTCCAATGGTCAGTACAGAGTCAGCGCCCATCTGGTGGATCCTGAACAGGAGACACATGCACACACATGCCAGCTCCCACTATGTACGTCTGCCACCTGGCACGTGCAATGTAACCTCTCACCTGTGACGTGTGACTGCAAGCACACAGCCGTCTTGGCATGGGGCTGTCAATGTGGACACCTGTCAATGTTTCGGGAGGTGTGATCCGTACAGTGCTGTACATAGGGTGCAGTGCTGACACCTACTACTGTCTCATATCCCCTCGTGCCACAGGTCCCACTTGTTTTGGCCGCTCAGCCTGTGCCCACATCGTCGTCGTCGTGTGCCATACTCATCCAGCCTCGGAAGCAGTTCCATGCTCAGCAGACACTCATGTTGCCGTGGCGTTGCCGCTTGACGAATATGCAGTCAGTCCCCATCAGCACGCCCCGCAAGTCATTGGGGCCTAGATCCCCATGTGCATGCACATGGCAGTGGTATGTCTCACTAGCCATTGCCATTGTTGGGAGACCTGTGTAAGTGTATTGTGGCCGTGCCGTCCCAGCTTGACAGCTGGGCTGTGGCTCATGTGCTTGCTCAGTCATGTCAGTGATGTGTATGCGAAATTGCCATGTGTTGTGTTGCTTTGACATGTGTCCTCTGCAATTTCCCTAGGCGGAGACCGAACATTGACCGCCCATACCAATTGCTGGTGGACATGGACGATACAGAGGTTATTAGGAAGTTTCGGCTGGACAGGCCAACCCTGCATCGACTGTGTGCCATGTTAGAACCCCATCTCCGTCCCCGCAGGGTGTATCCGACTGCTGTCACCCCCACGGCTAAGGTGATGGCCGCCATGCATTTCTTCGCCACTGGGTCATTCCAGCACACAGTGGGCAGTGGAGGAGGGATGTCCCAGCCCATGTTCAGCAAGGTGCTGAGGGATGTACTGGCAGCCATGATGCTGTACCGAAACAGGTACATCAGATTCCCCAGGGCTCGTGAATTGGCGGCAGTGAAGGGTGCATTCTATGCCCTTGGCAGAATCCCACACGTCGTGGGAGCCATTGACTGCACACATGTTGGCCTTGTTCCACCACAGGCCACTGAGCACCTGTACCGCAACAGGAAGCACACGCACTCCCTGAATGTGCAAGTGGTGTGCCTTGCGGACATGGTGATCACCCACGTGTGTGCCAAGTTTCCAGGCTCGGCACATGACGCACACATAATGCGCAACAGCATTTTGCCACGACTGATGGCCAATATGCAACAGGATCGTGCCTGTATTGTCGGTGAGTATGTGGAGTGGTGTAGCGTGCTGGTTGTGCGATGCTGTCCCCTGTCCAGTTGGAATAGCAACGGTTCTCTGTGTCCCTCACACCCAGGTGACTCTGCGTATCCGAATGGGGCATGGCTGCTCAGTCCATTGAGGAATCCTCGCACCCCAGCAGATGATCGCTACAATGAGGCACATGGGAGGACCAGACGTGTGGTCGAGCGTACCTTTGGCCTCCTCAAGTCCAGGTTCAGGTGCCTGGACCGCACCGGGGTGCACTGGCGTACTCCCCACAGAAGGTGTGCCAGATAGTGGTGGCGTGCTGCATGCTGCACAATCTGGCCATTCGGAAGCAGATCCCCCTCATTGTGGATGACGGAGATCAACCAGGGCCCCAGCCCGCAGACCAGGACAGCTCGAGTGAGGTGGACAGCGGAGAGGAGGAAGCTGGGAATGTGCGCCAGCAGCTCATCGCCCGCTACTTCACTTGACGGTGAGTGTCCATGTACGACGGATGATGTGTCTGTATCTATGCAGGTGTGTGTGTGCTGTGTCAGGGTGGCCGTATGTTCACTGCGTGCAGTGTGTCAACGCTCCATGGCCAGGGTAGTATGCCACTGTTGGTGACTGTGGCATTGTGCCCTATTGCTCTGTGCGATGTGTGTGCATTGCTTGTAGTTGTTGACATGTACTGTGTGATGGGTGTGTGACACACTCATTGAATGTGCTCCTGTTCTGTCTCCCACCCCTAGGTCCCTACAGGCCCTCCGGATTCCATTGCCATGCCACGCATCAGGTGCCCTTCCGCCCAAGGTGGCCGATGTATTCCGTACAAATAAAACACAGGGCACAAACAGCAGTTAGTGAAAAAGGTGCATTTATTACAAACTGTGACATGTGATTGTGTGTAAGGTGATGACAAAAGTGGTGCGTGCAGTGACAATGAGCTGTCGGTCATGGCTGCGTGATGATCAGGGTGTACCCACTGGTTCTATGTCCATAGTCCAACACACACATGCCATCCAGATGGCTGTGTGGAGTGGGATCGTAGAGCAAGTCAATGCAGTGGCTGGTCAAGGAAGGCTGGCGGAAGGCTGGCTGGCTGCCTCACTTGCGACTGGAGCGTGCAAAGTCCTCCCGGGAGATCTGTTTCCTCTTCGGACGGCCCCTTCCACGTTTGGGAGGGGGGTGTGTGGTGGCGACCTGCTGGTGGTGGGTGAGGTGTGCTCACTGGCTGTGGACGCAGGGGAAGTGGACACTGCTGCCCGACCCTGCGCCCTAGCAGGTGGTGGCGGAGGTGGTGTTGCTGGCCTTGCCTGTGACCCCACCGCCACCACCAGCTGGCCCATGAGGTCCACGAGTTGGTCCATACGGGACACGAATTGGCCCATATGGGCGTCCATGGACCTCAGCACCCCCAGCACCTCCCGCGTGTCTGTAGCAGACCTGACCCATTGTTCTTGGGCCTCCTCATAGGCCCCAAGGACTCTGGCCATTTGAGGCAGGGCATGGCTCCCAGGGGAGGCTGGCGTTTCCCTGACCCTGCTCCTCCTACCAGTCCTGCTGCCACCGGCCTGCCCACTAGCCACATTGCTCACCACGGTCCTCGCTGTGGCTCCCAGGGTGGATCCAGTCGGCCGGGCCACCACCTGCGCTGGGGCTGGTGCCAGCGAAGACGTGGTGGTGGTGGAGGCGGTGGTGGTCGGTGCGGCGATGGTGGCGGTTGCGGCAGTGGTAGTGGCCGCAATGACCGTGGGTGTGGCCGCAACGACAGTGGCAGCAGGGGACTGGGACTGTTCAGCATCCCTGGATGATGGGTTGGTGGGTAGGAGTGGTCCTGGGGAGCGGCTGGGCCCTGCCACGCCAGATGGGCCAGCTTGGTGGTCCGTGTCCGAAGAGGTGGACAGATCCTCCAGATCCGTGTGTCCTCGTTGGGGGCTTGTAGGCTGGCTGTGCTGGCTGCTGTCTCCATCCCCAGCGTCCAGCAGTTCGTCACCTGTGGAGAGAATGAGATTTGTTATTGTGTTGCACCTGGCGAAGTATGTATTAGTCGTCTGACATTGGCAGTTCGTGCAATCTCGTACATGGGTTTCCCGGAGGCGAGTGTGTGGCTGTGGCATCTGTAGTTGTGTGTGCTAGGCAATGGGACTGTGTGCTGTGCACATGTGGCATGGGACGGATTGGCCATGCCGATGGGTGTGTTGCTTTGCCCCTACTCATTGTGACTCTGGTGTATGCGGGCTCCTGGCCCATCCTGGGTCTGGTTTGTACTTTGCTTTTGGAGTTCAAATGGAACGCTTAGGAACGCATATGGCAACATGGGGGCCATGCCCCAGATTCGCATTTGGGAGGGGATATGCTTTTGGGGTACATGCTGTGAGCCATGGGTGCCGAACGTGACATGTGTTGTGGCAGCATGACAGTGCATGGTCTGAGGTGTGTGCATGCCTGACATGCCCTGCATATTTGCTGTCTGTTGTGGTTACTGGACATGGCATTGGACGCATCGTTATGAGTGAGTGATAGTTGTGTGCCAGCCAACGTATTGCAGTTGTCCCATCTCCTTGGTGTGCGTGCTGCCCTGTGCCATGTGCATCACTGCAGTGCTCGGGGGTGTGGCCCATGTTGTGTGTTGTTGCTCACAGTGTGTCGTGCGCTTAATTGACTTCTGGCACATGGTTGGTCATGGGCATGTGTCTTAGCGTGACTGCTGTATGTGTGGCAGCTGTGCGGATGACATGCCTTTCATGTGACTGGGGCTGACGGATGGGATGGATGGTATGTTGTATGTGCATGGTGTGTCTGTGAGTTTGATGGGTTCAGTGGTGTTCGTGTGCATTTCTGTTGTTCCGCTCTGTTGCGTCTAGTGTTGTTTGTCTTACATAGGCGTAGTTGTGGGGTGTGGGGTTGACAGGCAGTAGGGGCTACATGGACAGGACTTCAATGGTGTTTCGGTTGTGTGTGATGAGTTGCACAGTGGCTGCCGTGTGGGACTATATTCAGTGTGGCTTGTGCATGCAGACGTGGCTCCTTGGGTGTTGCTATGTCTGTGATGGGTCATGTGGGGTGTGAGTCTGCTGTTCATGTCCGTGTGCACATTGTTCACTTGTTCGTGACGGTGGGCGGTGCTGCGTGTCCGTGTGCTACGTGACATGTCCCATGTGTTGGTGGTGTTATGGTCCTCATGCCTCCAGTAATCCAGCCCTGTCCAGTTTCCCACCTGCAAGTTGTTCGTGCGTGCACTGTACTGGATGCCACATGGCTCTAAGCGGGGGTGCTCCATGTTGCAGGTCTGTGGGGGTGGGGGGTGTTGTGGGTCGTGGGGTGGCTGTACACCCACTGACACCGATTGCTGTGGACCGTGATGTCTGCCTTTCGGCTGTCGTTGTGCACTGCGGTGGCTGACACGTGGCTGTGGGGTGTGGGGGATACTCCTCCTTGCTGTGCTGTGGGACTGGGGCCTGGTGTGTGTTGTACTTGGGCTGTCCACCGTCCCACCCACTGCACTTTGTGTTCCTGCCACTTACCTGTTACTTGTCGGTTAGTGCAGCTGTGGCGGACACATGGGTGTGGTGGGTGCTCGTTGTGGCGCTTCTGGCATATTTGGGGACCTGTTGGTGGTTACGTGGCTGGCTTAGTGTACACATGTCCCCACGCATCTTACAGTTGTTCGGTTTGGGCTGTGTGTGGTAGTGTCTGTTGCATGTGTGTGTGATGTGTTGTGTATTGTGTGCTGGACATGGGGGTGTTTGTCCCTGGGAGCTGTGGCATGGTAGTTGCGCATGTGAGTACATAGCGGTGTGCTGGTATACATTAGTTTGTACTTACCAGCCTCCACTCCCCCTGCTAATCCGGCGAGGATCTCCGGATGGATTACGACTCGCACCTTCTCCTCCCACGCTTTGAAGGTCTTAAAGAGCGCGGGATTCCCTCCGCCAGTGACGGCAGCCAGCTCTCTGTTTTTGCCCTCCTTCTTCTTGACCAGGCTCTTTACGTCATTCCAACGTTTGTTTATCTCGGTTCTGTTCCTGGGCAGGGTCCCGACTGCATTGACCTGGTCTACGATCCGGGTCCACATTCTGTTTCTGGTGGCTAGTGGTGTGTGCTGGACCATGTTCCCATAGATTTGTGGGTACACCTTGATGATCTCGTCGACCATGACCGTCAGCTCCATGGGCGTGAACTTGGGCATCCTTTGTGGTGCCATGGTGTTTGTGGTGCTGGTGCGGTGTGTGTTGTGTAATGTGCAGGGGGTTTGTGGTGCCGGTGTTTGGTGGTGGTGGTGGTTGTTGTGATGTGTGCGTTTCTGTGGTGTGCTGCTGTCCTTGCTGTGTCACTGTGTCCTCTCCTCTCCTCTCTGGTTTGCAATGTAGCAAGGGGTTGTGGTCTGTGGGAGTGCTGCTTTTGTACTCACCTATGTGGGTGTGTCCTCATGGTCTGTTGTTTTCAGGTGTGTTGTGTCTGGTGTTCTGGCCTTTGTATTTTTTGTTTGTCCGGGGGTGTTTTCGGGATGTGTACTGTGCTTGTGTATTTGTGTGTGCCTTGCTGTGTGGACTTGTTGGCCATGTTGTGTGCTATTGGTTTTGTGTGCGGATGGTTTCTGTGCAGGTACGTGGGCGCCATGGCTTCTGCCGTGTCGATTCTCATCAGCGTTGTTTGCGCTGGCGGGCGGTATATTTGTTGTTTTTCCGCGCTCATGGCGGTGCGATCGTAATTTCACGTGCGGTGTGTCGGCCGTGTGGGCGGGCGGTTTTGTGTTGTCGTGCGTGTTTCCGTCCGTGGCGGGCGGTTTGACTCCGACTCGGACGATGGCGGGTGGTATTTTGTGTGATTTTTCCGCCGATGGCGGTTTTCGGTTTGTGTACTCATAATGGCGTGGTCGGTGTTCAGGCGGTGTGTGCGGGCGGATTTTTGCCGCTTCCATGCCTGGCGGATTTTTTTACGCCGGGTATCGTAATGAGCCCCCTAGTCACCACCTTCGCACATCACTAAGGTCCTGAGGAAAGCCAGTTTACATATTAAGGCCTGGCTGAAACATGTAGACCACTCACCGGATGCAGGAATGTCATAAATAACACTCCGCTTACATCCTATGCCTTGTTTTTATTACTGCCAGGGCCCAAACATTAAAATAAAAACCTCCGGGGACTGGGACCACTGGACAGTTTTTTAACCTATCACCTTTCACGTCACCTACACTGCACACTCAGTAACACACCTGCTCCGCTGTAATACAGGCGTTGTAGCACACCCGGGACACACTCGGTGTCATCGGGTGGGCCCGATGATGAAGCATGCCACCGACTAGGTTGGTGGGTGAGGGCTTTATAAAAAGAAATAAGATTTTTTCTTTAAAATAAACATCATCAAACATACACCCTTGTGACCCTTACCACGTCTAGACAGACTAGTTCTTCTTGAATAGTAATTTTTACCCCTACGCTATCCAACACTTTCCCTACTGTTGCACTCACTGGAGTGGGAATAGTAATTTTTACCCCTACGCTATCCAACATTTTTCTTACTGTTGTTTTTTTGGGTGTTGTAATAGTAGTTTTATTCCCTACGCTATTTAATATTTTTTTATTATTTTAGTTAATATAGTATATAATTAATTTTAAAAATATTAAAAGTAAATTTAATTTTTTTAATTTGTTATACATAATTATTTAATTTTTATTTATGTTATTGTTTTATGTGTATATATGTATTTGTAATTTATAATATTTTTTAATAATTTATAATTTATTAAAATAATTATTCAAACTGATTATTAAGTAAGTATATATATTATATATTATATGTATATGTTTAATTAATGTTTTATTTAATTATATATGTTACTTATTAATTTTAAAAATTATAAAATATTTTTAACTATGTTTATTTTAATTATAAGTATTATTTAGTTTATTTTACATATTATTTTTAACAAAAAAAAACGATATTTTTGATAACGATATTTTTGACATCGATATTTTTTTTCCGATATTTTTGTACTTACCATGTTGTAGATAGGATTTCGATATTATTGACATCGATATTTTTGTTGCGATATTTTTGTAGGTCGATTTTTTGACCTTCGATATTTTGTCAGTGATCCCCCAATGCAGACCGGAGTCTGACCAGGCCTGTGGGGGACCACCTTCCCAATGACCATTGCAAGGCATGACTGAAGGTTGGTGGTGTTGATTAATAATTGTTGGGTACAGACCTTTTCACCTATAGCCATGTACGAAGACTTTCTCGCTCCTCTAACTACATGAATCCTTATAGTGTGTCATGACTGCGGACCTTATTCTCCTTTATTGGATGTAGTGCACATGAGATGGAAGGGCCCATGGCAGGAGTCCCCCTGTACATATGTAGCCTTATCGTTGTAGGGTACACCATAAGGTTTAGTAGTAATCAGTATTGCTGTCTTGCCACCGCCCTCCTGCTTCCTTATGCTGCTTTCTCGTTTTCCTCTCTCATTGAAAAGCCAGGTTAATATGTCTAAAGTTTTATTCATAAGATCATCAAAACGGCTCAAGTTCCTAAGTGGAGGCTGGAGAATGAAAGAGGGCACAGAGTCTCAGAGTTATTGAGTGTGCCTATACTGGGATGACGGGAATGGACAGTGAACACGACTGTTCATGTTGCCCTCACACATCCCCTGCAGGATGTCATGCTTCATCATCGGGCGTTGCTCCTCGTTGTGCCGGCGCTGCAATGCCCAACGGGTCCCCCGAAGGGTCGCTTTTGCGGAGATCTTTTGCATGGTTGCCGTATGGATGAATGCAAATAAGGGGAGTATTTTTCAAAAAGTGGGGTGCTATGTGTGAGGTTAAAACTGGTGAGGGGATTTCCTGATCCTAGTAGGAATTCCCTTCCAGGGATAAAAAAGCCTAATTGAAGGCTGTGGCTACCTTGGGTTTAATCTCTGCCCCACCAACCCCTTCACATCTAACATTCTGCTGTGGATACGGTACATAGACAACGTTTTGGTCTTTTGGAAGGGAAACTCAGAGAGATGCACCCTTTTTATAGAATGGATCAATACCCTCAACCCCTACCTCATGTTCACCAGCCATGTCTCCAACACATCAATCCCCTTCCTGGACCTCCAGATCAGTATGGAATGAGGCCAGCTATCAACTTACACCTACAGAAAAAGTACGGATTGCAACAGCCTTCTCTCCTACACGAGCCACCATCCCAAGGCCCTTTGGGAAAATATCCCATACGGCCACTTCCTCCGTCTTAGACGTAAGTGTGTAAACCTCTCAGATTACAAAGATCAGGCCAAAGAACTCAGAAACAACCTTCTGGAGAGACAATATCCACCTAGGACAGTCAGTCTTGCAGAAAAGAGGGCCCGCAACAATAACAGGGAGGCTCTGTTGGAAGACAATGTACGCACAAAGGAAACCCCATGACATGCGTCACCTCGTACACCCCACTCTCCAATTAAGTGAAAACCATCATTTTGACACACTGGAGGATCCTTAACACGGGGAACATGATGCTGGAACACCCACATTTCGCATTCAAGCGAGCATCAAATCTGAGGGACCAATTAATACATACAAGGCCACAGATAAAGAAACAGAATACCCAAGGCACCCTCTGGAACCTCCCACCGGTTACAGGACACCACCTGTGTGGAATTGCACTGCTTGTGAGTCCACTAGCCACACAAAGGAACTACAGCTGGGTAGTTTCAGATGGATACAAAGACAACACACTAATTGCAACACAAAGAACTGTATCTATCTGATCTCCTGTCCTTGCTCCCTATACTACGTCGGAATGACAACGAGAGCAGTAAAATTGAGAATGGGAAACATAGGAGTACGTGGACCCGAATGGGGGAGAGGCGAACACTAGTCTTTGATGCAAGTGTGACTACAAGACAACGTTTCCACGACGGTCCCGGGTTTAGAGAATTTCTTGGTAACTCGGAAAATGTATACCTCATGGAAATAGCAGAAGGGTGAACTGGTAAATTTCATTATTAGTATACCCCAGTGAGGGTCAAGACCACTGTAACCAAGGGATCCATACCCTGAAGAAGGCCTCATTGACCCATGGGGGCTATTGAGAGAGGCCGAAACATGTTGGTTTTTGCAGCTGGGATATAAGGGCATTTACCCCTCCTGTTTATCCCAAATCTGTTTTTAATCCTGCCAAGGAGACTCAAGAATAAAGGTAATCCATGGTGTCTCCTTAGACAGTTTTATCCTTTTTTCCTTATTTCTTGCACTTTGTGATCCCTTCCTGAGGGAACATCTGTCCCTAGCATTTTGCTTCTTTAATCTCCTTTAACCTTTTCCCTCACCACTTGACTCTAAAAAACTGCACTCCGTCCAGCGTGTTGGCCTGCACCTGGACGTCTGCAGCAGCCCTATGATGAAGCATGCCACTGCATAGTGGGTGAGGGCAGTATTAAGAAATATTTCTATTTTCCCTCTTACTTTATCTCCCGCTACTTTAGTAGGATATATTTCTAGGCTTACTGCTTTGGCCTTTATGTTGAATATTTGTTGAGTTAGTCCTTCTCTTTGAGTGAGTTATAAACATAGGAGTACCATCAGATGTGGCAGAAATGCAAAAAGATGCGCAACCATTTCCAAGAGGCCAACCACCTGACCACTGACCTCAGGTGGACGGTGCTACAATCAAATCCCTCATGGAGTACGAGCACCATCTTCAGACAAGAACTACGCTGGGTGTTCTGTCTCCAGACCAATAGAAATGGCCTAAACGAGGAGATCCCCTGGACTGAGATCTAGACACAACCTCTCCTCCCCCTAGGGTTTAAACCCGATGTGTATTTAGCAAACATTTATAAACACCCAGTTAGATGTCATGACCATATTGCTACCACACTGGGTACGAAAGATTGCACCATACCATCCTCCATCCCTTGGATAGAGGAGCCCCAGGAACTACATCCTCCACATACCTGTAGCTCCAGCAGTGGCCCCTACATTCAAACACCAACATATTCCCCTTCCTGATTCCACATCACTGACCCTCGAGGTGAGGCAGTCAGGACATTCGCTCTATGCCCCCCAGGGTGAGGTTGCTCGGACACACTGACCAACACCTCCACATCATCATCCATCACACTGGGTCAAGTAAAAGAAAAAAACCCGGCGGAGTAGCTTGACACTTACCCCGCTAGTTTCCCAGTAACCATTCCAAATTGGGATGCGTGTTGGGTGAGGCTGCTTGGACACACTGTCCAACACTTTTACATATCCATCTATCACACTGGGTCAATCAAAACACCCGGCGGAGTTGCGTGACACTTACCCCACTGGTTTACCTTTAACTATCCCAAATCGGGACTCTTTTTAACTTTGTTCACCTTTTTTCACACCAACTTGCCCCGTTTCTCTTCTTCCACAATTAGAACCCCCCCTCCTCCACTCTAAGATGGCCTCGAGCCATGCGCAGAGCCCCTTTACCGACGGGTTAGTGCTCTAGCTCTACCCTGGCCAGAAACTGTCAAATGCGAACCGTGCCTCCGACAGCCCTGTTGATTCCAGAGACCCTGAGGAGGGTAGGTGTCTGCCAACTGGGCTGCAAAACCAGAATCGTGAGTAGAAACCATGCCAGCTTTGAAATCCGACCTACAGACTCTCATACTGGTCACTACCAATAATCGCACTTACTTATTAACAATGTCTGTAGGTAGCACACGCACTACGCAGCACCTCTGCGTCACCCGATGACACGGCTTCACACAGAAGTATAGGTAAGCTCACGACCCTGGACCCCCTAACGGATCTATGCACTACGAACTATGGGACATGTAATCTGTTATCCACCACGGTGCTTAGGGGCACAATATTTAAGGTGATTCGTTAAGACAGCAAAAATGTCTGCTACTACCTCCGCATTGACTAGCATACTTATATGAAGCTGCGGATGTTTGTATGTCTTTGTTTGTTTCTTCTTCATGTTGATTGTGCTTATACCAAAATGCTGCATGGCACAAAGATGAGATTTATTGCAGACAAACAAGAGGGTTGCTATCCAACGACGCACCCGATACGATCTCAACCTGACCAAGGGGCCAACAATAATGAGCATGAGAATCAATACATGAGCTACGCACATCACTTTGCGATAGTCATGAGGGGCTCAGCCCTGTACTACCACTATGAGTACTAATTTGTTATTAATCCTCACAGCTACACAATGTGGCTAGACCACAGCCAACTATACAGATGGAAATACTGATATCAGCATCAATATATGTTTTAGAACTTCCTCCAGGTCTGCCACACGAGATAGAATTGGGTACTAGCCACAAATCTCGGGCTCGAGACCGCCATGGAACATACTTAGCCCACGGAAACCCTGTGGGCCACAGACAATGATGGTACCTCTCAGTTCTGTGTTCTCTGCACGACTAATTTCTGGGCCAACCCGGGCACCTGGAAATTCTGCTTTTTTTCGATAGATATTTCACTTGCATAAACATTTTAATTATACTATCACTTCGTCACCATATTTTTCACTACTGGGATATGTTATGTTGGGAGAAACCCTCCGACCAGGGGAGTGATATGTTGCAACAATCTTATAAGTACTGTAATTTTACGACCCTTGTGTTCTCTCCCTCTCCCTACAGGTCGTTGGGATCAACAAGATACACACACAGTAGGTAGCACGATTTGGCACCGCCAATGTGGGGTAGTGTATCCACCATAATTGTTTTGTCCTGACAAAGCGCCGCAGATCCCTAAGACCACAGCAGGCGTGAAACATGTCGACAACTTAATTTTTCTGAGAAGTGACCACTACTAGGTCCCCTTCGCTAGACAGGCAATGTAGTTCCCTCTTCTGTCCCTACAACTGACTGACTACCAGGTTTCCTAATAAACCCAAGGTAGCCTCAGCCTTCAATTAGGCTTTTTTATCCCTGAAAGGGAATTCCTACTAATAAAGTGTTGGATCAGTAAATCCCCTCACCAGTTTTAACCTCACGCACAGCACCCCACTTTTTGAAAAATACCCCCCTCACTTGCATTCATCCATACGGCAACCTTGCAAAAGATCTCCACAAAAGCGACCCTTCGGGGGACCCGTTGGGCATTGCAGCGCCGGCCCAACGAGGAGCAACACCCGATGGGGAAGCATGACATCCTCTAGGGATGTGTGAGGGCAACATGAACAGTCTTGTTCACTGTCCATTCCCGTCATCCCAATATAGGCACACTCAATAACTCTGAGACACTGTGCCCCCTTTCACTTTCCAGCCTCCACTTAGGAACTTGAGCCCTTTTGATGATCTTATGTATTGATTCTTAGGAGCGCTGGCTTCTGGACCTCCTGAAATAGCTCCCTGTCCCCCCACGAACCACTTTCCTCTTCCTCTCTGAAAGGGTTCCACTTTGAAATATAGAGTTTTATTCACACTTAATGAAGGGCTAGGAAACAAACCTGACCTGAACCAAGCAAGTTGAGCAAGTCAACTGTAGCCGCAAAGGAAAAACATTTGAAAAATGGCTTTATCTAAAGGCATGGCATTAGCTGCACAGCTTTTAAACTGAGATGGTCTACTTGCCCTTCCCCACATACTATGTCTTGTCATGTTAGCCAAACAAGAACCTCAGAGCAGGACCTGATGAGCTAGTGGTCACCTGTACCCCAATCCACAAAAACTGAATAGCAGCCCCTTATGATCTCATTACTGTTGAGCTGTGGAACACCAGAAGGAAATATGCTTTCACTTTATTGATTCCCTTAAAATGTTGAGCCAATTTGAATCTGAGTGGCTACATTGTAAGAGGCCAACTGCCACTGCACTGGATTCCTTTGGTTTATTGAGTGGTCACCTTTACTTGAAAAAGCTACTCCTGTGTAGAGGAAACCTGAGACCGATGTTTGAATCTTTGACTTCCTTCCTCTGGATCTACCGCAGCAATAAGGACAAGACTTACTTTTTCCGCCACCTGAAGAGAGAGAAAAAGGTATCCATGGTGCTGTAGGTGGAGAGCATGCCTGATTCAGACCAAAGCATAAATTAATAATACCCATCTGCTGCCTTGAGGAACTTTGGCAAAATCTCAACTGCTGAGACAGGAGGGCTGAGGAGCTGCTATGATCTTTGTTCAAGAGAAACATGATTTGGTTGAAAATAAATATGAGGGTCTCTACGCCTCTGTGATCACTGCTGCATCTCTCCCCCCGACAAGAAGCACTGAAAAGAAGTGCATGGGCACGTATGTTTTGAATTTGCTGCTGCATACATACTCCCTAAGAGTGATTCTGAATTAAATAAGAAATCAACCAGTGTGAGTATAACTAACAGACCCAACCATTGTACTTTGACTATTGCCTGGCTACTTGCTGCTTGTTATATGTTACAATACATTATTGGCCTGTGTAGCTCCACCATGGCACTGGCCTGCTTCCAATCACAAAGCTGTAGCTGTCTTTCCTTCGAACTATTGAAGCAACAAAAAGAGTGACCACGGCCTGACTCAGAGTAGAATGGTACTTAGGCAGCCTGAAGGAGCTGGATGTGCTCCTTTCGACAAACAACATAAAAGATTGACCTGCATGAGTGTAAGATGCATACCTTGACACTGCGCTTTGGTTATACCCTTGATACTTTGTTCCTGTCTTGAGTGAGCGCAAGTCTTCAGGAGACACAGATTTAGTTACATGGTAACTTTGATATTTTTCTTTGAGTAATAATTTATGCCATAAGACTCCCTGAATTTTTTAGGTATACTGCCTTAATGTAGTAAAAAGAGACTTCCTTCTTTTATAATAATTAAATAATTATACCATGGCAAAATATTTATTGTGATACACATGCTAGCTGAAGTAATTGTTCTACGTCACACCACCAGTCCAAAGCAAGTTTTCGATTTTCAGCTTGCAATCCCATGACGTCCTCCCAAATACTGTGTTCTTGACTAATTACTGAGTTTGCAGTAGTAGGCTTCTCCCATTCCTTGTACATTAGTAATACTAATTACAAACATTGTCTAACTGCTATTGAGTCACTTGAGCCTCAGAGAATCTGCCTGATAGTGACACTATCAATTCTCCCTCTTTCCTGCCGGGAATGCCACTGACTATTGTGTCTCCCCAACTCAGCCAGCATCTCCAGTTCCTGCTGTCTAAAAGCTCCAGTCAGTGTGATGCTGCTGTACAGACTGAAATGGGAACTGTAAGCCCATGTTATCATTTACACCCCTTGTTAGACCTGTCATCCTTAGGGTAGTCTTTCTCCCAATGTTTTGCCTTTTTGCCTCCCATTGTTGCTGATTCTTCTTGTTGGCCTTAGGGCTCTAAACACTTTACCACTGCTAACCAGTGCTAAAGTGCATGTGCTTCTCCCCTAAACATGATGAAATTTGTGTATACCTGATTGACATTATTGTTGCACTGGAAAGTCCCTTGTAAAGTGGTATACCATATACCCAGGGCTGTACTTCAAATGCTACTAGTGAGCCTCCAGCACTCATTGTGCCACCCACAGAAGTAGCCTTTCAAACCTATCGCAGGTCTGCCACTGCAGTGTCTGTGTGTGCAGTTTACTGCCACTTCAACTTGGCATTTAAAACTACTTGCCAAGCCTTAAACTCCCCTTTTATTACATAAACGCCACCATGCCTAAGCCACCCTAAGGGCAGGGTGGTATTTAACTAAAAGGTAGGACATGTACCTTTATATTTTGCATATCCTGGTAGTGACAAACAGCCTATTATATTTTACACTACTGTGAGGCCTACTCCTCTCCTAGGCTAGCATTGGGCATTGCTAAATATACTTTTAAGCTGTAATTCCTCATGGGAGAGGAGTAGCTTTTTCATGTTTGATACGTTTGGAATGGTAATGATAAATCCTCCTTGCTGATAAAGCTGGATTTAACATTACTGTTTTAGAAATGCCACTTTTAGAAAGTGGTCATTTCTCTGCAGTTACTGCTCTTTGTGCCTGGTAGCCTGTCTCCAATACAGGTCTGGACTGGGTGACAGCTACACTTTGTGCATTCCCTCTAGACAGCCACAAACACAGGAAGGGCTGGGTGTGACTGAGGACTCATCTGCATTCATCTGCATTCTGATGGTCTTCCTGGGCAGGAAGGGGGAAAGGTGGCTCACACTTACATCTGAATAGGCTGTGTCCTGTCCTCACGCAAAGCACTGATTTACCCCCCAGGGATAGCCTGACAGACAAGACTGGGCTGAAAGGGATCCTTGTGCACTTCAGAGAGTTCTTTTGAAGGCACCCCCTACATCAAAGGTAATTTTGGGTATAAGTACTGGGTCTCTGACCCACTGAAATGAGACACTTCTGGATCTTAAACTGAACCTGTGTCAGAAGGACTGCTGTGCTGCTTAAAGGAATCAACTGAACTTATTTTCTGGAAGGACTGCTTTTCTGCTTGTTGCCCTGCTGCTCCCTGACTCTGCTGGAAGCAGAACTGCACGCCGCTTTCCCTCCAAGTGATCTTCAAGGGCTACCTGGTTTACATCCTGTTTTCTGAAGTCTCAGGGACACCAAAATACTTCTTACAATTCTGCTGGTGCTGCTGGAATCTGTTTTCTGTGAGTCCTACCCTTGCCTGAGGCGCCCCCTTTAAGCTCTAGGCCTCAGAAGTGGGTTATGCATCTGCTTTCATCACTTACAGCTCCTGGGCCCCTGAAATCAAACTTTTGGGGTCTTAGCGACCGCAAACTGGCTTGTTCGTACTGGGAGTGCACTGCTCGCTTGAAGGATCAGCGCAAACTGCTGCAACATCGTCTCCTCGCACAGCAAGCATTGCTGCCTGCAACCGTGAGGCCCCATCTGCTCTCCGTGACACCCAGCAGACTCTTCGAGCCCGCAGGATCATCGCTAGCGATGCTCTACTTGCTCCCGGCGACTGTCTGACCCATGAACGGAGCACTAGACTCAGCTTGAGAAGGTAAAACTTCAGCAGGACCTGTTTGGAACTGTGTCCAACCTGCGCTCCATCTCAGTCGGCCTGACCTTTGGATTTACCCTGGTTTCGCATGACCTAAGGTAATCATTTAGTGCTATTGACTTCTAAGCACAGTTTTGGGTTTATTCTTTAAAAATTCATAACTCCGGTTCTACTAATTGGATATTTGGTCTTGTTTTATTCCTAAAAATATAATCTATATTTTTAAACCTGTGTGGAGTCTTTTTGTGGTGTAATCATTGTGGCTCCTGAGGTGGTTGCACCAAGATGTTGCGTTTACTCTTTGGAACTGTTTCAAAGTCATTTCCCAGAGACACATGTTCTTACTTTCGTTACCAGCCAGATACTTATTTGCTGCACAACCCCACTTTTCTAAAAGCTTTCGGAAGTTTTTTCCAAGCAGAATTAGTAGACTGTTTTTGAGCTCCTAGCAACAGGTCCATCATTATTGCCCAGTCTGGCCTCTAGCACTCTAGTTACTATCACTCCAGGAGGTTGCATAAAGTGCTGTTGCCACTACAAATTTCACTATCTTTAACTGTGCTGTGGCTTCACCTGTCTGTGTAAATTCTGCTTTGTCTTCAGCAATTTACAATCTGGCTGTGAGTAACTGCACCACACTCCACCACAAGACAACAAGAGTGCCAAATGATCCCGTTGTGCCGGTATATTTCTAGGGTACACTGTGAGATATGATATGCATAAATGAAGCTATCCAACAGAGCAGAAGGCAAAACCATGAATTTGATGAGACCTGTGGTAAATCATCAATCTCACTTCAGCCTTATTTGTGAACCGATATGGTTTTGCCTTTAGTTTGCATAGGTATTCTATTTCTGATATGGTTTCCATCCTCACACTAGTTTTTTGTTTTAACAAATTAATATTACAGTTGGTGGTATTGACATTATTATTATGAAAGCATATTATTATGCATATCTATCTGTTTGCAATAATGTTTGTAATTTAGTTTTTTGTACCTGCTGAAAGCCCTACTAGAGCCCTACCATTATTGCACATAACACATATTTTAAACAGATTGCCATTTTGTTATCCCGTATTGAACATTGCGATGACTGTTCACGTCAGTGCTTGAATGGAAAATTAGAAGTGCAGGTACTCTGTACCAGAGTACCTGCTTATTTCTGAGAAGTGCCGGTACTCTCCAATTAAAAGTATTACGTTTCTCTGAGAAGTGCTAGTACTCTCCCTCTCAAAATAGAAAAGTGTCGGTACGCAGTACCGGATACTACTGGCCCATTTAAAGCACTGGTTCACGTAAGAGTGGCCTCGTTCTGAAATTGCCATTGTCAACCAAGATCTGCAGATTTAGAGGTCAGCTTTTTTAACGTAATTTATTGCAGGTATAGCTCAAAGCCTTCTCACATTCTTCGCACCAGAAGCACAGGCTTCTCATTTCTCGAGGTTCTAGTCGATCACGTGTCCTGTCCTCTGCTTATTGCATTGAGAAAAATTGCATAAACATAGATTGAAAAATCACAGAATTTAGCATTACGTGCTTCAACAGCTCAGACTGCGGAACGCTGGGCTACTGAAATTCTAAATTACATGTCAAATATGTTTGATGTTTGCTTGCTATTTTTGCATTAAACATGTTTTAGACTTCTATGAGCTTTCCTGGGTGTCTGTTTTCTTTTATTATTATTATTATTATTATTATTATTATTATTATTATTATTATTATTATTATTATTATCATTATCGACAATAACTGTATTAATTATGATAACAACACTACTACTAATAATAATATTAATAATAATAATGAGTTATAAAGCACTGCTGTTGCCTCCTCCAAGATGGCGGATGTCAGTTGTAGAGCTGTAACTCAGACATGAGAGAGTGCATACAATCACCCCTCCCCAGGTCATCCTGCCACCTGTCCCTACAGGAACTTGTGCAACAAAGTATTCAATCCTAGAGTTCCAAATGAAAATCTGGAAAAGCTTACAATTGGACTTTGGTTATGGGTAAAACCCATGTATTCAAAACTCTGTGGCGGTGTATGTATATAAAGAATGGCTCAATTTAGTATGTCAACACTTTGAACAAAAATCACGCCTTTGCATTAAATATTTTAGATTCTGATACAGGGTATAAACATAGCAATAGATGTAGGCAACAGGTTTGCAAGCTTGCACAACATAAGGTACACAGAGAGTTGCTAGAGTATTACGAATGATTTGTTATGATATAGGTTTAGATGGTGATGAGTAAGTACACATGAATAGACGTAGTCTTACACCGCTTGGGCACGCTGTGTTACAGACTGCTATGGTGCAGATTTTGCGGAAGAAGAAGAAAGGGAAAGAAACAGAGCAGATGAGAGGGATGAACAAATGGAAATGAAAGGGTAGGGGTATGAATGGGGCACAGGTGAAGAAGGTCTGGGGGTGAATAGGGATTAGAAGGGTGTTAGGCTCTCGCTATGGTACCTAGGAGAATGTAGTGAAGTCCTGCTGTGTCAAGTGTTTCGTACATGCGATGTAGGCGGCCATATTGTTCACATATGTTGATTAAAATTAAACATCTTCAGACCCTGGTGGGAAAGATCAGCAGATAGTATAAGTATTCATGGAAAATCACAAGCACTTTTTTCAACTAATTCCCTCCTTCTCAGAAAATGAAATTGAATGGTTTAGAATATCAGCAGATTTCATAATAAAAGATTTTATGGGAGCACGTGATTCTATTCGAGAGCCTCAACACGTTGCTCCTTCCTGTGGAAAAAGAAATTGCTATTGTACATGCAATCTGCTTATGAGAAACTCATTAAATGATCCCAGGTGCTCTCCGAGGTGAAATCTCTACCTTATTCAAATAAGATTACTTGAGCATTCACAGGCACCTTTCATATTTTGTTTGGCTTCCATAGCAAAGAGTATGACTTAGTCACAAAGGTTCATCTATATGAGAAATAGTCTTCCCACATCATGGGGCTGTATCTCAGCAGAAGGTAAGAATAGTCTAAGGAATGTCTGACTATTTGTGTGTGGACGTGTTGCTAAGTGCTGGCTTACCCATGCAGATAAAATTACACTTGCTGCCCGAGTGGCAGATGTTGCTTAAAATGAACCTGGGTTTTGTACTGTGCAGTCAGGGCAATGAAAACAGTGCTTAATTTGTAAAAATATAAATGTTGCAGGCAATGCTGTGCTGCTGAATGGCAAGCCTGTCCAGTCGTGAATGACTTCATACCTAAATGTAAGTAAGTCTGTTTTTATATAGCGCAGCTACTCACCCTTACGGGTCTCAAGGCGCTGGGGGCCGTAGTGGAAATTAAGTGAGCTATTGCCCAGAGTCACAACGTGCTGAGCTGAGCTGCCGCCGGAGCCAGGGGTCAAACTGTGGACCCTGTGCTCCGAAGTCAGATGCCCTGGCCGCTGCACCACACCTCTCCACCTCTTTCTTCCACCACCCTACACCTCATTTCTCTTTGTATTACTCTTTTATTTTTTACTATCTTTCTCTTTCTCCTTCCTTCTTCAATTTCTGCTTTTCTCTCTACTATGCTTGCTCAAAGCCTGAAGATGAAAAATATACTCCGGATGTGTTGGTGCCCAGTGAAGTCTAGGGCCAAACCCCTTGTTGCTATTACGCAGTGAAGTTTTAAGGCATAGTTTATGTGGATAATTGTCCTTAAAACAAATACAAATCAGCGCCCCATTGCCAGTCATCTACAATAGAATAACCCTGTTACCTTTTGTTAAAATGAATCCATAATTGTCAATAAGGCCTGAAACATTCTAAAACCCCCAAGTCAACAGCACATCATAAAACGTATATTAAAATCACAATTCATGACAGTCCAATTTTCTCGAAGACAATAAAAAGCGACCCCGCCCACAGTTACATCAAGAAAGCGCATACTAATTGAAGCATCAATTGCAAGAGGGCGAAACAATGCACCATATTTTAAAAATAAAGGTATTAAAAATTTCCGACATTTAAATAAAAAAAGAGGTCAATCAATTAATACATTAATAATAGTACATTTCCTTTGTAAAGTGCATATACAATATCCCTTATTTCCCTTATTTCCCTTAATGCTGTAGCCAAAAAGGGAGTAGCCATGAGAGGATTAAGTAATTTTTAAAATTTCCACACAAAGTAAAGGATCCGACAGTGATAGAGAAAAGTATATATATCCAGACTGCCTAGGGAAGACACTGTCATTTGGATTGAGTATTTCTGAGATAGATACTCCTTATCTTTCTGGTGAGACAGAATCCAAGCAGCTTCCCGAAGTAACTTCTTATTAGGGATGGGTGGAACTTGCGGAGTTTACTCCATGGAATTCCATGGAGTTCCATAAAAAGTCTGTGAGATTCCACAGAGTTCCACCCACCCCTATTAATATTTCTTGGACTCTTCAGGGATTGTTTGTGGGGTACCCTCAGCATCTCACATGGCCCTCCCTTATTCACACACCCATCAGTTCCCTCACCTGGGCTGGCCGTAGGTGAAGTGTAAAGGGACCCCTTGACATGTGGAGAGGCTATACCAGGGTCAGGCGCTCAGTTTCCTCCAGGTGGTGCACAATATGATGAGTTTTCAGCAGTAGGATGCTGTACTCGGGGTAGCGGTATGTTGTAAGGTATTGTTTGCATGTGTTCCCTGCTTGTGCATAGTGAACCAGCAGCAGCTGGTTGGTCGCTACACATTCCTAGGCATGCAGGGTCTCTCCCTCTGACCACGCACAGTAGTGCAGGAAGTCTCAAACTTCTCTCCCGCTGCTCCTCGTACCTCTTCGCTGTGTCCGTCAGGGGGTGCTCCTCTTTGAGCTACGCCAGGAGTCATCGGCCGAGCTCATGCTGGCTTTGGTAAGAAACCTCGTTGAGTGACTTAAGCTAGTCGGCAGCCTAAATCAAGAGCATTCCTGCAGTAGCAGGGAGTGGAAGTGCTGCTCTTGGAGCTGGAGTCCTGCAGGCCCTTCTGTAGACAGAAAAACATACACACCACCTACAAACCCGAGAACAATTGGAACGGAGGCTCATCCCCTGGCAGTCCAGGACTAGAGCAGAGGGCTGCTAGTTCTGGGATTGTACGTTAACAGCCTGCTGTTCCGAATACAGCGCATGCTGTAAAATACCTTTGCTTATTCTTCTGATCATTACAAACAAGCGCGAGGTCAGCGGCCTGCCATAAATTAAGATAGCGCTGATTAATTCTGCCAGCGGAGAGAAGCAGCGCAATTTATTAGTATTAACGCAGAATTACTAAATTCCCCCAGGTCTACTGACGGAATTAAAAATTCCGCCCACCCCTACTTCTTTTGTGGGAAGGGCTCCAAACTGGTAAAAACCTCTGCAGATAAGTTATGGTCTTTGAGTACTTCCTCCTGAGAGCACGAGCCCATTTTTACTCACTCCAATGGGCTTTAATCCAACACACCTGGGCTATTCTTTCTGGGCTATCGAATCGAGTAAGGTTATTTAAAAATTAAAAAAGTCTGTTAGATATTGGATTGTTGGTTGACTGGGTTGTGAGCACTGGTTAAGTAGCAACCACAATCCTAGTCAGGGTAAGGCACAAGCAAACCCCAAATTATCCTGTGCTCAAACCTCTGGTAGCTTGGCACAGAGCAGTCAAGCTTAACTTAGAGACAATGTCTAAAATATTTGTGCAACACTTCAACCAGTAAAAGAGTGAAAACACCAATAAAAAAGATCCCAAACCAGGTTAGAAAAATAGCTTAACTTAATAAATAAAACAAGACCAAAATGACAAAAATTCAATTAGTAAAACCGGGATTATGATTTTTTTAAAGAATAAAGTGAAAAATATTGCCTAAAACAGCAAGTGCCAACTGTGGATACCTGGTCGTGCTGGACCGGGTCAAAGTAAAAAGTTCAGGCTGACCATGATGGAGCGTGGGTCAGATAAAGTTCTAGATTAGTCCTGCTGAAGTTTTACATTTGTAAGTTTTATGCCAAGAGCCCAGTTCGCGTTTCAGAGGGTCACGAGGAGCAAGGAGACCTTCACTGGCGGTGGTCAGAATAACGCGAAGAGCATCCCGGTCCGCCCCAGGGCAATCAATGCTTGCTGTGTGAAGAGACAGGCTGGCGGCTGCTCGAGTTGATTTTTAGTGCCAGCGACACTGTTGCAAAGATCCCAAAAGCTTGATTTCAAGAGCTTGTGAGCCACACCAAGGGTCCAGGACCTGAGAGGCACCACTTAGGGGTCAGGAACTCACTGAAGATGGATTCAGGAGCTGCTAGGGAGACTTTTATGTCCCTGAGGCTCAGATCAGGAGACCAGCAGACTAGCCATTTGAGTCACTCTGGGGCCCTGAGTTCAAGATGGAGTTGCAGGTCAAGTTCTTCCTCGCCAGGCAAGAGAACAGCAGGCAGCAGGTCAACAAAGCAGAGCAGCAGTTCCTTTAGAGCAGCAGTCCAGCAGAGTGGTAGTCCTTGTAGCAGCATAGCATTCTTTTCCGGGCATAGTATCCACAGGTCCAGAAGTGTACTGAAGTGGTGGTGTCTGAGGCCCTTCTTTTATGCAATGTTGTGCCTTTGAAGTTGTAAGAAGCTTCTGGAGGCATGCCTTTGATGTGACCAGACTCCCTGCCTTCCCTGCCCTGGCTCCAGACTAACTTTGTGTGCAGCCCTTTGTACGGAAACAGGACACAGCCTATTCAGTTGTAAGTGAGGCTGGGCCCCCTCATCCTGCCAGTGATGGTTCATCCAGTCACATCTAAGCTTCCATTGTATGTGGCTGTCTAGGGGAAATACTCCAAGCCCAACGGCCAACTACACCCAGTCATGTGACCAGAGACTGGCTGCAGACACCAAATGGTTAAGACAAGAAAATGCCAACTTTCTAAAAGTGGCAGTTTCAGAATTGTAAATTAAAATCTGACTTCACCATAGCTTCGGATTTTAAATTAGGATTGTAGAGACACCAAACATGAATCAGTTATCTCTTCCCATTTTGAAATTACACTTATAAAATGCAATAAGGTAACTCAAATGTTATCCTATAGAGAGATAGGCCTTGCAGTATTGAAAAACCAATTTAAGAGTTTGTCACTACCAGGACATGTGAAACTTAAAAGTACATGTCAAACTTTTTAAATACATTGCACCCTGCCCTCTGGGCTGTCCAGGGCCTTCCCTATGGGTGACTTATAAGTAGGGCTCCTAGGTTTTATCGTATTTATTTTTTGGGGCATTTCCATCTGTATTTACCTGTTTATTTTTTGTCAACTTTATCTGTATTTATCCATATTTATTATGGGTTTTGTGAAAAAAATAAAGCTGAAACTGGTATATTTCCACATTTATTTAACCAATAAATATGAAGTCATGCTTCAATGCCTGCCGGATTATAGTGACATGAACACCCAAAGAAGATAAATCAATGCACTTATATAAACATATGCACATTTCAGTATCAGCCTTGTGCATATCTACTGTTGTTTAAGCCTCTTTACTAAAATTCCTTTTATTAACACACTTACCTCTCAATCCACACAGTTATTGGCCTGGCAGTCATGGCAAAGTGTATTTAGAATCACTCAAAAAGCACCCAATTTCCGTTTTTATACACATTTAAAAATAAATACAGACAAGAAAATAAATGGTTTTCTGTCTGTCTTTATCAGTAAAAATCAGTAAAAACGGAAAACAGGGAGCCTTACTTATATGTATTAAAAAGGAAGGTTTGGGCCTGCAAAAGGATTAAATTGCCAGGTTGAAGTGGCAGTTTAATCTGCACACACAGGCTCTGCAATGGCAGGCCTGAGCTATGTTTACAGTGCTACTTAAGTGGGTGGCACAACCAGAGCTGCAGGTCCACTAGTAGCATATAATGTACAGGCCTTGGGCACATGTAGTACCACTTTAAATATGGCAGTTGGGTACAAACCAATAATACCATGATTAGTGTAGAGAGCACAAGCGCTTAAGTACTGGTTAGCAGTGGTAAAGTGCACAGAGTCGTAAGGCAAACAAAAATAATTCAATAAAAAGTAGGAGGTGGAAATCAAAAAGTCTGGGGATGCACCTGCAAAAAGGGCCAAGTCCTAAAACGTATTTGTGTCATGCATGCTCAAGAGATCAACTTTATTTTGCATCTATTACTCTATCATGGATCTCTTTGGAAGATTTAAAAATTGTTTTATACATACATTTTCTAAATGATCTAAATATCCCATTTATTTACACATAATATTTCGGACCAGTACAAATCTAAGGGAGGGATCTTGTGCAAAAATGCCTTTAAAAGTGGTAGAAATTAAGTGTTAAGCTTCACTAGGGAGCCCGCCTGTAACAATGTTCTTGATTTCATATATTGCAAATTATCATTCCATTTCAGCGTGCCATTAAAGGACAACCCCAGATATTTATAGGATGTGACTTCTTCTATTACCATGTTAATAATATACGAATTAAAATTGAGTATTTTTTTCCCAAAAATTACAACCTTCATCTTATCCAAGTTAATTCTCAGGTGGTTTAATGCACAATATTCTGTCAGTGTGTCCAGTTTTTTCTGGAGACCTCTCAGGGTGTAGTTCAAGATAACAAGGTCATCCGCATACAGCAAGCAGGGAATGTGAATTGCTCCCATTTTTAGGGAAAAGGAATTAGTTTCCCTCAGGCATAAGGAGAAATCAGCTACATTTAGACTGAAAAGGATCAGGGGTAACACACAGCCTTGTCGACGGCCACTGTTTATTTGTACTTTTATGGTTATTCTACCTGATCCACCCAT
Organism: Calotriton arnoldi; assembly: GCA_963921515.1. Classification (NCBI taxonomy): domain Eukaryota; kingdom Metazoa; phylum Chordata; class Amphibia; order Caudata; family Salamandridae; genus Calotriton; species Calotriton arnoldi. The sequence goes on along the minus strand of CAWUFW010005504.1, from coordinate 419,776 downwards.
CCGCCTGTGTCCAATTTGCAGTATGCAATCCTGAATTAGTGACAACAAGTCCTTCAGGACCTTCCAAGTGCGGAGTTCATTCCATAATCTTCTCCTGTCCACCGTATCTAAAGCTGTGGGGAAGTCTACAAAACAACCGCACAATCTCTGGTTTATTTCTACATATTTTTTCATTCAGGCCCATAATGCAAAACTGTGGTCTGTGGTCGAATGCCCTAAATGAAAGCCGCCTTGCTTTAAAGGTAGGAGTTTATTTTCTTCTTACCTTGTGAGCAAAGTTTTGAGAATATGCTTGCTGTTACATACAAAATGCTAATTAGCCGATAATTTGCTATATTTCTACCATCACCTTTCTTTAATAAGAGTTTTATCACAGAGCCCCTCCAGGACTGATACAGATGAGACAAGTTCTTTGCCCAACTGTCAATATTTGTTTTTAGAACAATTGCAGGGAAATTATCTAGTCCTGCAGCCCTACTTAATTTAAACCTGACTCTCTTATTCTTAATCTTTTCTTTTGAACACAACTCTAAGGTCTCTAAATTGGCTGTATAATCATAACTCATTTGCAGAAAGTGGCCCATAAATTATTTTAACATGTGTTACCCAGTCTTCTTTAGCTATAATATAAGTGAGGGACACATTGTGTGTGTTTTTAATTTATTGACCAAACCCCAGAATTGTCTCTGATCCCCCACCTTTATGACCTCTAACATTTCATTCCATTTTTTTATCATAGAAACATAACTTTTTATTTATAAACAAGGTCTTGTATTGCCTTTGCATCGATCTAACTTTGGTAGCTGCCTCCTCCGATGGACATAACCTATAAGAAGACTTTGATTTACTTCACTCTTTGTTACGCTTTTTACACTCATCATCGAACCATCCTCCTGTATATCTAGGGCCAGATGTACGACCGTTTTTTGTGGTCTGCCCTATGTACACACCCTATTTTGCGAGTCGGAAACATATTACCGACTCACAAAATTGGGTTTGCAACTCACTTTAATGAAGGGCAAGCCATGGGCGTCCCTTACTAATAGCGAGTCGCACTTCGATATACGATTGCTTAGTGACAGCAACTGCGATCGTAAAACACTCGCAGTTTACCGCCTACTTCAAGGTGGTAAGCCACACGCAAATGGAAAGGGGTCCCCAGGAGACCCGTTCCCCTATGTGACTGGTAGCAAAAATATTTTTAAGAGCAGGCAGTGGTCCCATGGACCATTGCCTACTCTTAAAAAAATGAAACAGAAACATTTCATTTCCTTTTTTAAATGCATTTTTTTTAAAAATTGTTTATTTAAAAAGCAGTCACAGACATGGTGGTCTGCTGACCCCAGCATGCCACCATCCCTGGGAGTGGTAGCGATTCCCAATGGGGTCGCAAATTGCACCTGTCTCATGAATATTAATGAGGCAGGCAATTTGCGACCCCATTAGAAATCGCAAACAGTGTCTGAGACACTGTTGTAAATTCCATTTTGCGAGTCGCAAATTGCAAGTCGCAAAACGACGCAATTTTTGAGTCGCAAATTGGAAGGATCATACATCTGGCCCCTAGTTACATAATTATTCCTCATGTTACCCTCTGACATTAAGAAGGAAGGAGACATCAAAGCACACAGTCCATTAAAGGCACAAACACCTCTAATTTGTTGAAGCTAATATTAAACTTGGTGCCAGGTGGAGACAGGATTTGGAAATCACCGAGTTCCTCCAACTGTTTTGGTCTCAATCAGGTGCTTAATCTATGTGGAAAATCCATGGCAAGAGGTAACACTTTTTCAGTGAAAACTACTTCCCTTAGTATTAAAACCCCCTGTTAAAACCGAATAGTCTCTCCGTTCATGATGTAATATCTTAAAATCCTTAAACAAACTGAACTTATCACCAGGGACATAGATGTAATCAATTGGATAGAGCTGTGAGCCAACTCTGAAAGTAGCACCTTCCGGGTTGTCAAAGTCAGAGCAACCATTCAAACTTATTGCACTACTCCTACCCAGCCAATCCCTAATAACATTCGAATCACACCCTTTTGTTCCAAAAAAAGCCTCAGGGATATTATACATCTCTGGAATATCATGCAACAGTTCATCTATTCTAGAATAATCTTTTTAAGTATTATAATCACCTGCAATGATCACAACAATCTAAATAACTTCTAAGGTTGTCCATGATAACTTTGCTTCCAGACTTTCTAGAAGTTCAGGCAAATTGGCCTAAATCTCTTTATGCACATAAACATTTACTACAATTAGAGTTTCCTGTTGCTTTTTGTTCCATCAGGATTTCAGCAACTGAAATATAAGCCCACATACTTGTAGATTCTGTCTTTCTTACGGTGCTTGCAATTCTAGTGGAGACTAATGTTAAAAGCCCCTCACACATCTTGTCCTCTCCCCTCGCATGTCCTGCTATACCTATTGGCACAAAACCATCTACATTCTGAAGCTCTCAGAGCCAAGTTCCCTGCAGAAGGATAATATGAAAGTCTTTTAAAAGAGGTTGTAATTTACCATAACTTACACACTGCTCATAACGTGTATATTCCAACTGCAGAATTGTATGCTCCTTGAGAGTTCTGTATCCCTTGGCTCAAACATTGGGAGCCTCATTTATGAGGCCCTACCAGCACTATTGTGCCGCCGGAACGTCACTTTTGTTTGGGAGCAATGGTGCCTGCGTTGGCGCATGGCAGCCCATTGTGTTTTGGCGCAGGGGAAAAGGACAGGAATGCGCCGTAACTAATAGATATGGCGCATTCCTGCCCTTTTCTTTTGCCGTAGGACAGAGCAGTAGCAAGGCCTGCTGCGCTGCCCTATGTCAAAAAAAACATAAACGAGGCCCTGGGTGTTTCTCAACATATTTCCTGAGGGGAGAGAAACAATTGCTGACAGTTATAGTTTATATATATATATATTGGTGACAACTATCCTCACGTTCTCTCTAATCATATTATCAAAACTTGGCCCGCAAAAGCTCACATTATGTAAATGACTATGTGAAGGGATCTCATCTTGGTTGAAAAGGACTTGGCTGCCATTCCAGCCCTCCGTGATGCCTCAGTGCCACTGAGGCTATCTGACCACTTGGTGGGTTTATAACTGGGCCTAGTGACAACGATAGCCCAAGGAGTTCAAACTCCGTTCTACCTTACAAACTGCATTGGCTGTCAAGCGAGAAATAAAATCAACTTTAGTTCGTTCTCTTCCATCATTATTTATCAGAAACCCTACACTTTTTAAATCAGTAGATCCGATATTTGATAACTCAGGTATTTGGCTGAACAATAAAAGACGTTTTGTTCTGTTCAAAGGTCGCAGTTTTCTTGCTTTTTTCCCTTTCCGTAGAATATTGAACACTGAAGGTTAATGGCCATAGTCCGCCTGGAACTGCAGGGACAGCTGTGGAAATCAAAATGTTTGGTATCTTTCACTGCTTCCAGTATTAGTTTCATACCTTCCTTCTTTTTTATGAACAACTTGAGTTCCAACTCTCTGGAATTTTACCTTTCTCTTTTACTGCTCCCCCATCAAGCAGGCACATCCCAGTAGTCATTGCGCCACAGTCTATTTGTCTCCATTATTGTTTTAGCTATCACAACACCTGAAGGGTAACAGTTTTATCTTTTGGTTTTCTTTACTTACTTTGCTATAAGCCCATGTGTTTTTCCTACAGTGGCCTTCTAATATAAATCGAATGATTTTGGTGTCTTTGTCTAATCAGCATAGGCTATATATACGGAACCTTTCTCCTCTCCACATGTGTCAGAAATTCCCTTTTAGGCTCTGTTAGCTTCTTCACACGTGGAAAACGGCACGTACACGTGTCTAGCCTCCGCAAATTCATTTACCGGCCTTATGAGAGTTGAAAGACAAACATTCACTTTTTGTAATTCTAAGTTTATATTTTGCAGTAAAGAAGTGTGGGACTGCTGTTTAACACAACCAAAGCTTCCAATATGTCTTTTACGGCCCCTTGCATGAGCAGGATTGCATCCAATAGGGCAGAGGAAGTTGTTTGGTTTGAATTTTCAACTACAATCAGTAAAGATGGTAGAGTAACTTCCGCCTCGCTCTACTTGTTCTGAAATAGATCCAAATCTATTAGATTTTCTGGCAGCCCCAGCATTTCGAGTCTGTGCTCTCTGTACCAGGGTTTGTATTTAACAAGAGCTGCATAACTATCCCTTGTAGATAAGGTGAAGAGGATAGCCTCGGGAGGGTCAGGAGGGAAACAGCAACCTAAAAGCCAAACACCCAAGCCCTAGTACCACAACACTCACCTGGTTGGACGAAAATAGAGACAGTGGAGGATCTGATCAAACCCTGCAATCTTAGCCTCCCTACTCCTTGCTCCTTACTCCACACCCTCTGCGCTCCGTGCACTGTATTTCACCCTCCTCGCTCCTAGGCAATAACTGCAGCAACCTCAAAGATTTACTGTGCCTGAGGCAAGTAAACTGCTTCCCTGGGGCACAAACCGCACCGGCCTGACAGCGACCACGAGAACTGTAGATGCTTAGTGCACTTTGCCAACTACTGGGCCCACTCCTCCCCTGAGCCATTTTCCTCTTTCTATGAGTGCGGCAATCTGCAGCACACATAGAAAAGGGAAGTAACGAGGAGAAATAGAATATTTCTCCTCGTTACGCCTCACCTGGGGAGGCATAGGTTCTTGGTGCATTCCCAGGTCTACCACTTCTGGCAAATCTGGGAATGCGTCAAAGTCCAAGGATGTTGCTTGGGAACACTCACGAAAAACAGCCATGGAACGCCTCCCTGGTGCAGAGTAAGGCAACGCAGCGATTTGCCCTCCGTTGCTTTACTTGAGATCTATTAAGTCACTCAGGGTCACTCAAGGTGGCCTTGCGTGACACCATAAATTACATTTTTGAGTTGCGTCACTCTTCCACCACTTTGCGTGGTGCAAGAGCGACACAACGGGGCTTGTAAATATGCCCCAAAGTTTCATATTTTCTTGCCATAGTGCAACTCTTTTTACAAATTTCAAAGCGAGTTTTTCACTGCTAAGTTCATTTTATTGTGAAAAACTCATAGTTCAAGCTATTACTTTTTTGCTGTTAATTTAGGTAAAGCCATGATAATTCGGCATGAGTATACACTGTGGTATGCTGAAGCGCAACAGTTTTACCAACTCCAACCATAAACCTACAGAACGTCCAAGAAGAAGTCGCTCAGGAAATACCAGTGCTATTTTGCACTGACATATCTTGTGCACCTGATCAATTGTGCATTTACATGGAGTGCGCAAACTTTGCTTCACCAAATGCAAAATGTAGTAACTTGTAAAATTTTCCAAAGTTTCTGAAACATCGTGGTAAGTATAGTGGAAAATCATAGGGGTTTGACTCACGTTCTGAGTGGGATGAAAGAAAAATAAGACTTGAGTTCTTAGCCAAAAAGAACCAAGGCTAATCGGGGATTAAGAAGGTCATACAATCACTGCTGACCTTCAATTCACACAGTGGACATGAGTATTATTTGAATCAGCAACATTGCCAGTCGAACCCGGGTAATCCGGAAATAATTGTATGCTTTAAAAAAAAAAAAAAAAAAAATCTTTATGCAAAAAAGAGTTATGGAAATTGGAATATATGGGAAGAATTGATAAGACTAGACGAATCGACTATCGGAGTGTTTATTTACCTTATTGATGGATATATTATCTGAAACATGATACTGGAGTAAAAGACTAAGCAAAGAAATGCAAATGTATGAAGAGAAGGCCTATCAGAAAGGTAAGTGGAAGAAAAGGAGTGACCCCAGCCTACTGATGGTATTGCAGCAAAGTAAATAAATAGTATAAAAGGTGTAGTCTACTAAGAGCTGACGTTTGGAAATGACGTTTGACATTCATTGATGGAATACAATTAAATCGAATTTGCGAAACAGAAGACCCACAAATTAACAGCCCAAATATCTCTAACATTTAACCTCTTCATGCCAAGAATGAATCATTTTTTAGATGCTGAATATCTCAAAAACTACTGAATAGATGTGCATCAAACTAAGAAAAGCCACTTCCTTGAGTACATTTCTATTTACATGCCAGTGAAGAAGTTAAGATTGTATTAATAGGACCTGAAGATATGATAAAATAAGCCATCAAAGTAAATACATGGACAATACACTCAGCACAGTTTTCTTCTCAGTACAGTTTTACAGAACAATGATTATTCGATACTGCTACTACTCAACAAGATCTTTCTAGAAATTGAGAAATCCATCAGAATTTGTAAAAGGCACTTCCTGCCATCCGTTCCTATGACTAACCATAGTCAGTTAAAGATGTATGTCAGAATATCAAGGAAGAGATTAATATGACCTAAATATTGTGAACATAAATATGAAGAAGGAAGGTATCTAAAGGCAAGCATTGATTTACTATTCTTAACTCCACACCACCCTCTATTGAAGATATATATCGTCGATTGCACAATTTAGGCTCAGAAGTGACATCTTATTCCCTTTCTGCCAGCTGAATATTATGATCACCATAGAACACAAACTGAATCGCAAGCTCCAATGATCAGATCTCATGTGCAGCTGGAGCACCGAACAACTATTACTTTGTATGATGCAATGTACCATCTGTATGGTTATCTCTTTACGTTACAGATACTAGCCAAGCTATGCCACATATATACCAATCTCCTGCTTTACTATGATTAACTAAATTTAAATATACTGCCTTGGCTATAGTGATGGATGTTTAACTGTTCTACTACCTTACCTTTCTGTTTGGCAGTCACACTTACTGGCACTTGGAGTTGTCCACCATCTGCAGTTCTTGCAGTCACTTTTTCAGGTTATCTAAGTGCTATCCTTGCAAACTCCTCACATTAGTGATGGAATGTCTAGGACGATGTGCTGTCATCATGTGTCCCTTGCACACCACAACCTGTAAAGGATCAGCGGCAAAAGGAGTATCCATTTTTCACTTTGTTTCTGCTTAACCAGTACCCAGTCTCCTTTGTCAAAGACTATCTCCTGGGCATGGTGACACTGATCCGCATGCATTTTTGTTTTCCTTTTCTGAGTCACGTCAGTGTCCCGAACCTTGTCAGTGTTCACTGATAGATCCGGGGTACATTGAGGTAATTTTGTTCTGATAGCTCTCCCAAATAGCAAGGTGGCTGGACTCTCACCAGTTGTGGGGTGAGGAGCTGTTAGAAATGGGGGTTTTTAATTGGCAAAGGTATGCACTTTGTCCAAGTAGGGACACTTTGCTTCTAGTTAGGATGAGGGAGTTACACACTTTAGATAACCCCTGCTCACCCCCTTGGTAGCTTGGCATGAGCAGATAGGCTTACCCCAAAGGCTATATGTAAAGCATGTGTACTCCACACACACAGTAACACAGTGAACACACCACAAATAGACACCACACCAGTTTAGAAAAATAAAGTATCTTTATCTAAACCAAACAAGACCAAAACAACAAAAATGCAACATACATGCATCAAAATATGACTTTTAGAACAGTTACTTCAAAAATAGCACTTGTAGAAACAAATAGCTCCACCAGGGGCTATTATGATGTTGTGACAGGCAAAAATCCAAAGTACGGCACCGACCGAGAGGTGTGCGGCATCGTGCGTGGAGTTACACGGACCCCCAAACAACAGTACCTTGGACACAAAGTCCGTAATCGATACAAAAAGTCATGGAGGTGAGGCGTAGGCGCTGAGGTGAGGCCGGTTCCCGGTTGCTACGGGGGAGGTGAGGCCTCGAATCCAGGACAGGGGAAGTTAGGCGGCGTCTGGGGTGAGGCATCGGTTCCGGTGAGGCGATGTGACGTTAAAGTGTTCGTGAAGTCACCCTCGTCAGTTATCGGCTCTGCGATAACGGGAGGCTGGCGGTGACGGCGTCGGTGCGAGAGCTGGCATCGGGAAGGCCAATAACTGCAGGCGTCGGCGTACGTCGGAACTGCAGTGCATGTGGGGCGGTGCGTCGTACACTTCGCGAGCAGTGCTACCAGCCTCGGTGCAGGTTTCGGCATCACTGGTGGTGTTGCTGACGGCGTCGGAGTTTTTCTTGCTTTGCAGCACCAACGACACATTCTCAGGGCCCAGGAACTGGAATTGGTGCCCTTTTGAGTCCACAGAGAAATCCAGGTGCTGGTCAGTGGGTTGAAGGTGAAGTCTTTGTGACCCTGAGACTACAGAACAGGAGGCAAGCACACACACGCCCTTGGAGATTCTTCTTCAAGCAGGTTCACAGCAAAGTTCCAGTCTTTGTCCTCTCCTTGGCAGAAGCAGCAACTGCAGGCCAACCCAGCAAAGCACCACAGCAAAGGGGCAGTACTCCTCCTTACAGCTCTCCAACTCTTCTCCTTGGCAGCGGTTCCTCTTAAATCCAAAAGTGATCTAATTCTCTGGGGTTTAAGGTCCAATACTTGTACCCCATTTTCTCTTTGTTCTCTTTGTGGCAAGGGTCTCTGAGCCCAGTCCAAACCAGTTCTGTCCTTTCTAGTGCAGCATGACTGCAGGAGGTGGAGACAGCATTGTACAAAGGAGACACAGCCTATTCAGGTGCAAGTGAAACTCCTCCCACCACTCTAAATGACGTCAGGGTCTACTCAGCCCAGCTATGAGTCACCCAGGAAAGGCAGGACACACCTCAACCCCCCTGGTGGCTGTCTACAGTGAATGCACATCCCCAGCTCCTGTCACTCCAAAACTAGACAGTCAATACACAAAACAGCAGAGGCACACAGAATGGTTAAAAAAGAAAATGCCTACTTTCTAAAGGTAAAAGACACACAGATGATGGACGGAATGCAGAGCAAATAAAACATTCACCCCAGTCAAGAGACCTGGGTTAAATCCATCGTTCTTTTGCTCACCATGTCACCCCAGTTTAGACCCAGCCATATGCAAATCAGTCTTGACCCTGTTTCTAAAAGTGGCATTTTGAAACGCACAATTAAGAACCCATCTCCCTAAAAAGATGTGTAATTAAATTCTGAATTCAGAGAGCATAAACTCCATTTCTATATATTGTCCCAATGTAAAGTTATACTTGTATGCTGTTACAAAGCAACTCCCATGTTAGCCTATGAGACAGATAGCCTTTCAATAGCGAAAAAACGAAATTGGCAGTAATTCACTATCAGGACATGTAAAGCACACCAGTACGCCCTACCTTTTACCTACACTGCACGGAACCTTGGGCCTACCTGAGAGGTGCCTTACATGTAAGAAAAGGGAAGGTTAGGGACTGGCAAGAGGGTGCACTTGACAGGTTGACATGGTAGTTTAAAACTGTGCGCGCAGACACTACAGTGGTAGGTCTGAGCTAGATGTAAAGGGCTACTCATGTGGGTGGCACAAGCAGTGCTGCAGGCCTACTAGAAGCATTTGATTTAGAGGCTGTGGCACGCTCAGTGCACTTTACTAGGGACTTACCCGTAAACCAAATATGCCAATCAGGGACAATCCATCACATTTACAATATACACAGGAAGCACTGCATTGACTCTGATCAGCAGTGGTAAAGAGGCCAAAGCATCTAAGCCAGCAAAAACTAAAAAAATCACACAGCCAAAAAGGCGGGAGGTAGAGGCAAAAAGTCAGGGGAAACCACTCCAAGGATGCCAAGTCTAACAGGAGCTGATCAATAGGGCCGGAGGGCCTGATACATAGCTTGGCTCAGATTGATTCTCTCAATGGACGCTTGTTGAATGACCCTCTTAAGGGTGCCCATGAATCGTTCAACTACACCATTGGCCTGGGGCCAGAGGGATGTACTCCTTTGGTGTTTGACATTGAGTCGGGCAAGAAATTCTTTGAACTCTTTGCTGTTAAAGGGAGGGCCATTGTCAGATTGGAGGATTTTGGGGGTGCCCCATGTTGCAAAGATGTCATCAAGCCATTCTATGACTTTGTCATGGGTTGCCAAAAATAGATCCTCCACCAAAAGAAAACATGAATATTTGTCTATGACCACCATGTGAGCTGTCCATTTCCTAAAGGCAGAAAAAAAAAATCAACTGCAACCCTCTCCCAGGCATGGGCAGGAAGGTCAACCACTGTCACTGGGTGCTGCGTCACCTTGGGGGAGAAGCAGTTGCAAATATGGCACACCTTCAACTCTTTCTTAACTCGCTCATCTTGGTGGTCAAGATACCATGGTGTCCTTCGTGGGCCAGCTCGATGATCCCCTGTCTTAGGCTTTCAGGTATGACGATTCTCGAGCCTCACAGTATTACGCCTTCTTTGGTGACTGCTAACTCATCCAGTACATTTCTGAACTTTTGGAATTCAACATCATAGGCAAGGGGCCGGGTTATTCTCCTCCAAGAGTGCGATGTAATAGGTTCTTTGAATATGGTCATGTCTTTATCGGCATTGTTGTCAGCAATGATTTGTTCCACAGACAGAGCCACTAGTGTGCTGAATTTCACAATAAAGTTGAGATATGCTTCGGCTGTCTTTGAGGTTGAACTATGATGAGATAGAAGCACTCGAGAAAAGTAATCTTCCGGGTTTTGATCCTTCCCCGGTTTGTGCACAATCTCATAGCTGTACTCTTGCAGTATTAACCCCCATGTTGGACTTGGCCCTTTTTGGCTAAAGTTCCTTAAACTTTTTGCCTTCCTCCTAGACCTTTTCCTGACATAATGTTGCCGACTTAGATGCTTTGGGCACTTTGCCACTGCTGATTAGTGTCAAAGTGCAAGTGCTCCCTGTATAAAGTGTTATGGTAATTGGTTGTCCATAATTGGTATGTTTGCCTTACTAGTGAAGTCCCTAGTAAAGTGCACTATGTGTGCCAGGGCTGGTAATGCAAATGCTACTAGTGGGCCTACATCACTAATTGTGCCACCCACACAAGTACCCCTAAGAAGAGATCTCAGGCCTGCCACTGCAGTGCCTGCGCGCAGTTTGTTAACTGCCTTGTTGTCCTGACAAGTGCACCCACTTGCCAGGCCTTACCTTCCCTTTTTATACACATCAGACACCCCTATAGTAGGCCCAAGGTACCCCCCTGGGCAGGGTGCAGTGTATGTGAAAGGTAGGACATGTACTGAGGTGTGTACCATGTCCTGACAGTGAAATACTGCCAAATTAGTTTTTCACAGTTGCAAGGCCATCTTGCCCATAGGACAGAATGGGGAATGCTGTGTCCCATGTTTCCAGCATATCTTCCCATAGGCATAAGATGGAGAGATGGAGTTTAGTGTGCCTGAACTCAGAATTTAATAACACATCTTTTTGTGAAGATGGTTTTTGAATTGTGTGTTTAGAAACCACGCTTTCAGAAGTGGCTGGTTTCTTGTCTTAAACCATCCTATGTGCCTCTGCCTGGTTGTATATTGCCTGCCTGGGTTTAGACGTGACAGGGTCTGGGAAGTGTCCTGACCCCAGGGAGGAGAAGGTGAGACAGCAACAGGCTGGCCTGCATTTGATGTGGGGGGGGAGGAGTAGCCCCCTGGATGTGAAGAGGGCTATGTTGCTGCCACAAAAGGATGGCTCCCCCTCCTGCTGAGCGTCTGGGCCCCAGACCCTGACTATCAAAGGATTAGGGTGTGCACTGGCAGGAAGACACCCAGGTCTGGTTTGGACCGAGGTCAGAGCCCCCTGAACACAAAGACTTCAAAGGCATTTAGGGGTATAAATGTAAGAGCTGAAACCCCTGAACTCAAGACTGAAATCCATATTGAAAAAGGATTGAACCTACTTGGTGATCAAGAGGAACCTCTACCAAAGAAGAACAGCTGAAGAGACTGAAGAGAAGGACTGCCCTTGCTGTGTGTTCTGAGGCTGGCCTGCAGTTTGCTGGTTTGACTAAGGAGAGGACAGGGACTTTGCTGTGTGCTGTGTCCCCCTGCTTGTGAGGACTTTGCTGTGTGCTGTGTACTGAAGTAGTGTGTCTCCAAGGGCCCGAGGAGAGCGGGTCCCCTGTTGTGGAAACTCAGGAACACAAAAGTTTCCAACCGTGTCTCAGCGACGCTGTGTGCGTGGTGCTCTTGCATGCCTGAGACTGCCGTGTGGTCCGTGGTACTGTTTACGAGGTGCCCCGTGATCGCACTGCCCCCGCAGCGTGAAACATTGTCCACACTGCTGCCTTGCTGTTGTGGCCCGAGCCGTCATCGTACCTGAGGCTGTGAGGAAGGATCACCGCCGCCGGCCCGAGCCGCAACGTGCCAAAGGATTGTGTGAAACTAAGAACCGAGTCTCAGCGACGCTGTGTTTGTGGTGCTCTTGCACACCTGAGACTGCCGTGTGATCCGCGGTACTGTTTACGAGGTGCCCCGTGATCGCACTGCCCCCACAGCGTGAAACATCATCCACGCTGCTGCCTTGATGTTGTGGCCCGAGCCGTCATCGTACCGGAGGCTGTGAGGAAGGATCACCGCCGCCGGCCCGAGCCGCAACGTGCCAAAGGATTGTGTGAAACTAAGAACCGAGTCTCAGCGACACTGTGTGCGTGGTGCTCTTGCACACCTGAGACTGCCGTGTGGTCCGTGGTACTGTTTACGAGGTGCCCCGTGATTGCATTGCCCCCGCAGCGTGAAACGTCGTCCACGCTGCTGTATTGCTGTTTGTGGCCCGAGCCGTCATCGTAACTGAGGCTGTGAGTAAAGATCGCTGCCGCCGGCCCGAGCCACAACATGCTAACGGGGCACTTGAAACTGAGGACTGTGTCTCAGCGACACTGTGTGCGTGGTGCTCTTGCACGCCTGAGACTGCCGTGTGGTCCGTGGTACTGTTTAGGAGGTGCCCGTGATCGCATTGCCCCCGCAGCGTGAAACATCGTCCACGCTGCTTTATTGCTGTTTGTGGCCCGAGCCGTCATCGTAACTGAGGCTGTGAGTGAGGATCACCGCTGCCGGCCCGAGCCGCAACGTGCTAAAGTATTTCTTGAAGCTAAGGAAGCTACAAGGTGAAAGGGATCGTGATCGTTTTTCGTCGAAAGGAATCTGCCCAAGATCATCAACGACGGAGAAGGCCGCGCCGTAACCTGTCCGGCTACAGCACCGCCTAGCAACAGAGCCGCAATGTGATCGGGATCGCCCAGCAGGACGTCCGACGAGTGGGGAGAGAGAGAGAGCGAGGCAGCGCACGCCCCCAGATAAGGCTTGGACTCCGGTCAGGAGCCGCAAGCGTGTGCGGCCTGGGGAGGCGTGCAGGAGGAGTACAGGAGTGCTCCGAGCTCTCTCCCGCTGCACCGAGTTAGACGCGCTGAGTCCCCGAGCGGCCCGGACCTGCCCAGCATGATTGGGGCCCCCCTGTAAGCCTATGACCGTTGTCTCTGCTGTTGGGGCCTGGTGGTGCCCGAGTTGACCGTGCAGATTGCATCATGAACCGCATTATTATTGCATTACGAACTGCCTGATTCTTGTATCACGAACCGCATTATTGTTACATTACGAACTGCCTGATTCTTGCATTACGAATCACATTATTCTTGCATTGCGAACCGCATTATTGTTGCATTACGAACTGCCTGATTCTTGCATTACGAATCGCATTATTATTGCATTACGAACTGCCTGATTCTTGCATTAAGGACTGTCCTATTATTACATTACGAGATGCATTAGGAACTGCATAGCATTGCATTAGGACTGCATTAGAGATCGTAAATTGCTCATTAATACCGCAAGAACCTACTAGTGATTGCTGGCCTAATAACCGGCCAAGTGAATTATTACGAATACGCATATGTTGGTTTTCTATCGTTTGGTCTCATCGTATTCCTTTTTATAAAAATACTGCTATTTTTATGAAACCAGTGTGGTGTCCATTTGTGGTGTTATCACTGTGTTACTGGGAGTGTGGTTGCAAATACTTTACACATTGCCTTGGAGATAAGCCTGGCTACTCGTGCCAAGCTACCAGGGGGTGAGCAGGGGTTATCTAAGGGTGTGTCCCTCCTTATCTTGACTAGAAGCAAGGGTCCCTATTTAGATTAAGGTACATACCTCAGCCAACTAGAGACCCCCAGTTCTAACACCCCACCTCTCGATGCAAGGGGGCATCTTAGCCTTTGGATTTCCAAAAATTGTAAGCAACACCTTGTGATCTGTGATGAGGGTGAATCGCTTTCTGTAGAGGAATGCATGAAAATGTTCACAGGCCCACACCACAACCACACTTTCTTTCTCCGGCTGAGTAGGTAGATTCTGTTTCAGACAGTCTTTGACTGGTATAGGCCACAATGTGTCTCTGAACATTCGGATGGCCATTGTGTTGAGCAAGCACCATTATTTCAGTATGTAACTTAGGGTCAAAGTAGGCCATTTCAGTTGCATTCTCAATTGCATGTTTAATGTCTTTGAAACTCTGGTCGCATTCTGGAGACTACTGAAAAGGTACATTTCGCTTTGTCAAGTCTCTCAATGGGGCCCTCACAGTAGCAAAGTTGCAAATGTATTTTGAGCAATACCAGGCCATGCCTAGAAAGGATCACAGCATGGTAACATCTTGGGGTGGGGGGGTATGTGGATGACAGTGCTTGCACCTTATCTGAGACTGGAGTCATTACCCCATCAGAGAATATGTGCCCAAAAAACCTGAGTTTGGTTTTGTGAAACTCACACTTTCCGGCATTCAGAGAGAAACCTGCATCGATGAGTAACTAGCACACCTGTGTGAGGGCTTTGTCGTGTTCTTCTTGTGTTTTCCCAAAAAACAGTATGTCATCACTGTAGTTGAAAGCATGTGTAACAGGCTGGATTACCCAGCGAATTACGTCCTGAAATATCTCAGCAGCCAAAGATACTCCAAAACTCAGGGGCATATTAGCAAGGGCGGTATCGCCGCTTTAGCGGCACTTTTTGCCGCTAAAGCGGCGATATTTCTATCGCCCTATTAGCAAGCTGTCGCTAACAGCTGTTAGCGACAGCTTTATGGCGAAAGCGACCGTTTTGGTGCCGCTTTGCATGTCAGTGATAATTATCGCTAATGACATGCAAAGTAGGCATTCCCAACTAAAAGCAACTGCAAACAGTCGCAAACACAACTTCCCCCTATTATCAATGCCCGCGAAGCGATAAAAAAAGTCACGCTAACAGCGATTATCGCTGGAATTTAACACCTGATAAAAACTTGACTTAACCATCTTGTCAATGGGAGGTGGATTGTAAGGTTAAGTCCTCACCTGCCTAATAGCAAGCTTTCCATTAGCGCAGTGAATTTATCGCTGGATTTCTCGCGCTGTTGCTGGGTTTCGCCGCTATCGCTGGATTTTTTATCGCCTTGGAGATAAGCGTTGATAATAACGCGTTATCTCCGCGATGAAATCCAGCGATAGCCGGCGATAAAAAAAACAGCGCTGAGCGCGCTTTGCGATTATTATCGCAAATCCTTGGTAATATGCCCCTCAGTCTCTTTTATCTGAACAAACCAACATGAGTAGAAAAGGTAGTGTTAGACCTGGCATCCTTGGCGTGGGTCTCCCTTCCATTTTTTCGTAATGCCTCCACGGTTGCCGATATGTTTTTGCTGGACTAGATGCTCATGGGCACTTTGCCGCTGCTAATCAGTGCCAAAGTGCAAGTGCTCCCTATCGTTAATTGATACATGTATTAGTGACTCCATGATTGGATGATTGGTTTACTTGTCAGTCCCTAGTACAGCGCACTCAGTGTGCCCAGGGCTTGTAAATCCAATGCCGCTGGTGGGCTTGCAGCACTGGTTGTGCCACCCACAGAAGCGGCTTGTAAATGTGTCTCAGGCCTGCCATCGCAGAGCCTGTGTGCAGCCTCGGGCTGCCATGTCGACTTGGTGAGTACACCCACTTACCAGTCCCTAAACCTTCCCTTTACTGCATGTTGGTCACCCCTAAAGTAGGCCCTAGGGCAGGGTGCATTGTAAGTATAAGGTAGGACATGCCCTGGTGTGTGTGGCATGTCCTAATAGTGAATTACAGCCATTTTCGTTCTTCACTATTGCAAGGCTACCTGCTCCCCATAGGCCAGAATGGGCAGACTGACTATTACACCTTATAGTCAGAACTGACCCAGGGAACATGGTAGAAAAACGAATTTAGTATGCCTGAACTCAGGATGATAAAATACATCTTTTAGTGAAGTTGGTTTTAACATTCTGTGTTCGAAAATACCACTTTTAGAAAGTGGGTATTTTCTTGCCTAACTATCCAAGCCTGCCTCTGCTAGGTTGTGTATTCCTTGTCTGGAGATTGAGTGACAGGGGCTGGGGGTGGCTACAGGAGACAGGGTGAGTCAGCGCAGGGCTGAATAGAAAGATCTGCATCCAGAGTGGAGGGAGGAGCTGCACCTGGGTCTGAATAGGGCTGTGCCTGCCTTCCACAATGCTGGCTCCACCTCCTGCCGGGCGGCTGAGCACTCTGCCCCACATTCTGAAAGGAAAGAAGGAGTCAGAAAACAAAGTACTCCAGAACTGACCAGAACTGGTTTTGGACTAGGCAGAGGCCTCTCTGCCTCCAGAGAACAAAGAGAATCAGGGTATAAGAGGGGCACCCAGACCCCAGGAAAATCAGATCACTTTTGGGAACAAGAAGAAACCTTTGCTGAGGAGCGGAACCAAGAAGAAACTGAGGAGAGACTATCCCTAAGCCTGAAGTGCTGCTTGGGGGATTGGCCTGCAGTGGTTTGCCTGACTGCCAAAGAGAGGAGAAAGGAACTTTTGCTTTGCTGTGACTTTCATCAACTTGGGAAGGATCTCCAAGGGCTTGGAAGAGAGCTTGCCCCCTGACCGAAGTCCCAGGACCATTGGACTTCACCCCTTTGTGAATTGCTGCTGGAAACTCTGTTTCAGTGGCTACAGAGGTAGGGAGCTGTGACCGACTCCCACGACCGACTCGGTGTCCTGTAAGCACCGCATCGAAGCACCGTCTCGCCCTGCAACGCACGGCCCTGGTCTCACCGACTCCGTCAACGAGCCGCTGCCTGCACCGCATCGAGGGACAACGCGTCCTGCAACGCTCGCTACGCCGAATCGAACTGGTCCGACCGACACGGTCACTGCTGCTGAGTTCGAGTCCTGTGACCGCACCGGAGTTGGGCACCGCCGCACGCTTTGCGACGCACCGCCCGACTCGCACCGCTGTCCGGACTGGATCGACGCCAGCTCCTGAATCCGGCTCCGTCGCCGCACCGCAACCTGCCAGCACCGCATCGAAGCACCGTCTCGCCCTGCAACGCACGGCCCTGGTCTCACCGACTCCGCCTCGACGACGTCAACGAGCCGCTGCCTGCACCGCATCGAGGGACAACGCGTCCTGCAACGCTTCCATTTTTGCATCGCGACCGCGACGAACAGCCATCCGGCTCGCACGCCCGTGCCTGCCGCTTCAAGTAAAAGGTACTGTGACCGAGTCTGTCTATGCTGTGTTGGCCCGCCTCGACGCGGTCAGCTGGATTTGTTAGACTCTGTTTGTTCTCGACATCGCCGTAGCCGGAGGAGGCTACCGACTCGCACAGAACCTTGAATGAAGCCTTTTGATCAGAACTAAGTATTCTTAACAGTATTGTGGATTATTTTTGTCGTTTATGGTCTTGTGATAAATCTATATAAAGTATACCTATTTTTATAAATATATAACCTGTGTGGTGTCCATTTGTAGTGTTGTCACTTGATTACTGTATGTGTTCACAAATGCTTTACACACTGCCTCTGAACTAAGCCTGTCTGCTCGTGCCAAGCTACCAAGAGGGTGAGCAGGGGTTATTTCGGGAGTGTACCTACTTTCCCTGACTAGACTCAAGGGTCCCTATTTGGACAAAGGTACCTACCTCTGCCAACTAGAGACCCCCAAATCTAACATTGGTGGTCAGCGGTGAGGATTCTGGACTTGCATTTGTGACTCATGTACAGTGATTGGTAAACACTACTTAGTGAGTGCAGACCAAAACGCAACCACATACTTTAATAGCATTTTTTCTGGGATTTCCTATTTTTGCAAATGCCAAGTTCAGTCACTATGGAGAAACCAGCATCAGTAGCCTCTGTTGAATGTGATTGGGAAGAAGAGAGGCTAGAATGCTACACCCTTAAGCAGCTCAAGCAATTCTGCAAAAAGTTTAAAGTGTCCATGACCGGGATCTCCAGGAAGGAGGACCTCCAAAAGGCGCTGAGGGCCTGGGTCGAATCAAGGAGTGCCCCTGTGGAGGGGGCTGAGAATGCAGAAGGGCAGCTGGAGGGGCTATTGGGTCTAGGGGCTAGAAGACCACCTTCCCCAGTAGGTAGCAGTGTTTCTGCCCGAGGACTGTCTCCAGAGGAGTTGGAGGACAGGAAAGAGAGTAGGATGCACGAAATGGAGCTGACCAAACTCAAGCTGAATAAGCAGTTAGAATTCGAAATGCAAACAAGGAAATTAGCCCTAGAGGAAAAGAAAATGCAGTTTGAACATGAGAAAGTTTTGAGGGAGTTGGAATTGAAGGCCAAGAGCTTAGAGATTACTCCCTCTGGTGGCAGTGTACCGCCTGTGCCTGTTGAAGCTAGGGTGTATATTCCCAAAGATGTGGTGAAGGAGTTTTTAAAAATGACGACATAGGGCAGTGGTTCAAAGCCTATGAGGTAGCCATGTCTTCCCACCGGGTCCCTGAGAAGGATTGGGGAGCGGGGTTGTGGGGACGGTTCCTTAGTGAAGGGCGGGATACCTTGTTGGATTTGCCCTCTGAAGTCTATAATTCGTACAGCCACATGAAGGATGCCTTAATGACTAGGTATGGTTTGACCCCTGAGCTTTATAGGCAAAGGTTCAGGAACTGTAGTAAGATTGAAAGCAGTACCTGGGTTGAATATGTGACCTTCTTTTGCAGAGCCTTGGATGGTTGGGTAAAGGGTAGCAAAGCGACTGATTTTCAGGCGCTCTTGATTTAATTGCCTGGGAGCACTTGTCCGGTAATTGTTTTCCTGAGCTACGCCAGCACCTGATTGATAGTAAGCTGACTAACCCTAGGCAGCTTGTTGAGGAGGCGGACCGCTGGGTGAGTACCCGGGTCCACAAGGGTCACGTGGGAGACTCCGCCAAGGGTGGGCAGGGTCCCCAGCAGAAGAGTGGGGGACAAGGGTAAACAGAAGGAGTTCCATAAAGGGCCCCAAAGTAGACCCCAAGGGAACCAAGGGAAAGGTTCCCAGCCTCCCCTGAGAAGAAGCCAGTGGCCCTGACAGGCCCCCCTGTTCACCAGGGACCACTGGTATGTTACAAGTGTGGCGCCCTGGCCACAAGGCAAACGATCCTCGTTGCCCTTTGCATGGAAAACCAGCACCCACCAGTGCAGTCCCCCGGCAGTTGGCTAGTGTAGCCCTGGGGGAGGAGTTGGGTGCCCAAGGTGGGGGATCCCACAGTGTTTTCCCTTGTCTCATTAGGAGACTCTGAGATGGTCCCTAGGACCCCGCTGCCTGAGAACACTAAGAAATACAGGCAGTGGGTGACCATCAATGGCCATAGGGTGGAGGCTCTGAGAGACACAGGAGCCAGTGTGACAGCTGTCAAGTGTCACCTGGTGTCTAAAGAGCAGGTTATCCCTGATGCATTCTATCCGGTTGTTGCCGCTGACAACACAGAGAGTCACTGCAAGGTGGCTCAGGTTCCCTTTGAGTGGGGGTCTCGGGTACTCTTCAAGTAGCTGTGAGGCCAGCCATGCCTGTTGACTGTTTGTTAGGGAACGATTTGGAGAGCTCACCTTGGGCTAAGGTGGAGCGGAGTGCGCATTTAGAAATGTTGGGCTTGCCTGATTGGGCATGTGTGACCACCCGGTCAATGGCAGCTAAAGGTGTTCAAGAGGACCTGGAGCCTGAGAGGGAGGCCCAGGTGCCTGCCGGAGAGAGAGGAGGCAGGGGGCGCGGGAAACCGCCCCCGAGGTTCCCACGGTCCAGGAGGAGGCAGACCCTGAGGGGGATGCCCTGGAGCCTACAGGGGAACAGGTAGCTGAACTGGGGGACCTACCTGAGCTGACCCATTGGCAGCAAGAAGGAGGACCCTCCAGGGAAGAGTTCTGCAAGGAGCAGAACAGATGCCCTTCTCTCGTGGGTCTGAGGCAACAGGCCACAGACCAGGCAGCAGGTGATCAGTCTGGATCACATTGGGTTTACTGGGAGAATGGTCTCCTGTATTCAGAGCCTAAGGTTGCTGAGCCTGGGTCAGCCCGTGTGCTGGTGGTACCCCAGCGCTTCAGAGCCTTCCTACTGGGGTTGGCTCATGATGTACCGTTAGCGGGACATCTGGGGCAGGACAAGACCTTTGACAGGCTTGTTACCCATTTCTATTGGCTCCCAGATGCGCAGGAGTGCCGCCACTCACTGCAGAACATGCCAGACTTGCCAGGCAAGTGGAAAGAGTGGGAGGAAGCACAAGGCTCCTCTCCAGCCATTCCCTGTGGTCAGCACCCCTTTGAACGGGTGGGTATTGACATTGTGGGGCCACTGGACCCCAAGACAGCCATGGGCAACAGGTTTATCCTGGTCTTGGTGGACCATGCCACCCGGTACCCTGAAGCCATCCTCTGAGGACAGTGACGGCCCCCGTGGTGGGACGGGCACTGATGGGAATTTTCTCACGTGTGGGATTCCCTCAAGAGGTGGTGTCTGACAGAGGTACCAACTTCGTGTCCAAGTACATGAAGTCCCTGTGGCAGGAGTGCGGTGTAACTTACAAGTTCACCACTCCTTACCACCCTCAAGGAAATGGGCTGGCTGAGAGATTCAACCGGACCCTCAAGGGCATGATTATGGGTCTGGAAGAACCCATGAGGCGTAAATGGGACGTCCTCTTACCATGCCTGTTGTTTGCATACCGGGAGGTGCCACAGAAGTCTCTAGGGTTCAGTCCCTTTGAGCTCCTCTATGGACACCCGGTGCGAGGACCTCTGAGTTTGGTCAAGGAAGGCTGGGAGCAATCTCCCAGGAAACCTCCCCAGGATGTATACAGTTACATGCTGGCCTTCAGGAACCAGACTAGGCGTTTCAGAGAACTTGCTGAGGCAAATCTGGAAGCCAGCCAGGAGGAGATGAAGCGGTGGTACGACCAGAATGCCACTCTGGTAGAGCTTCAGCCTGGTCAGAAAGTGTGGGTCATGGCCCCTGTGGAGCCCTGTGCGCTCCAGGACAGGTGGACCGGCCCTTTTACGGTGGTGGAGCGCAAGAGTCCAGTTACCTATCTGGTGGACTTGCAGTCTCCCAGGAACTCCCTTGCGGGTCCTGCATGTGAACCGCTCTGAAGCCCCACTTGGAGAGGTCCCAAGTGGGCATGCTCTTAGCGACAGATGATGGAATGGAGGAGGAGACCGAGCCTCTTCCTGACCTCCTGTCAGCCCGAGAGCAAGATGGATCAGTGGAGGGAGTAAACCTCTCTACCTCCCTGACACCTGAGCAGCAGGGTGACTGTCGCCACTTGTTGGGACAGTTCCCTGACCTGTTCTCCCTGGTTCCCAGTGTCACTCATTGGTGCGTCCATGATGTGGACACTGGGGACAGTCTTCCTGTGAAGCACAAGGCTTACAGGGTGACTGACAGGGTCAGAGCCTGCATCAAGGAGGAGGTCTCCAAGATGTTTGCGCTAGGGGTGATTGAGTCCTCTAACAGCCCTTGGGCCAGCCCCGTGGTCTTGGTTCCAAAAGCTGCCGCGCCTGGTGCCACACCAGAACTCCGGTTCTGTGTGGACTACAGGGGACTCAATTCCGTCACCAGGACTGACGCCCACCCCATCCCCAGAGCTGATGAGCTCATAGATCGGTTAGGGGCTGCGCGGTACCTCAGCACGCTTGACTTAACGTCTGGATACTGGCAGATCGCCTTGACTGATGGGGCAAAGAGAGGTCAGCATTCTCCACACCAGATGGGCACTACCAGTTCCGGGTGATGCCCTTTGGGATGAAGAATGCCCCTGCCACCTTTCAGAGGTTGGTCAACCAGGTGTTGGTTGGACTGGAGGATTTCAGTGCCGCCTACCTGGATGACATCGCAGTGTTCAGTGCCCGTTGGGAAGAGCATCTGCGCCACCTCTGGGAAGTGTTGATGGCGCTGCGGAGGGCAGGCCTCACAATCAAGGCGAGTAAGTGCCAGATTGGGCAGGGTTCTGTGGTGTACTTGGGACACCAGGTTGGGAGCGGCCAGGTGGCGCCCTCCAACCGAAAATTGATACCATTCTGGCTTGGGAGCCCCCAAGACCCAGACAGAGGTGAGAGCCTTCCTAGGACTCACCGGGTATTACCGGAGATCTCGTCAAGGGGTATGGCAGCATTGTTGCCCCCTTGACCGAGCTGACTTCCAAGAAGCAGCCCAGGAAAGTGATTTGGACTGACGCCTGTCAAAAAGCTTTTGACACCTTGAAGACTGCCATGTGCACGGCACCTGTGCTCCAGGCACCCAACTTCTCCAATGAGTTCATTGTTCAAACCGACGCTTCAGAGCATGGTGTAGGGGCTGTTCTATCACAGATCAATGAGGAGGGCCTAGACCAACCTGTAGCCTTCATCAGTAGGAGGTTACTTCCCCGGGAACAGAGATGGAGTGCTATCGAGCGTGAGGCATTTGCTGTGGTCTGGGCACTGAAGAAGCTGAGACCATACCTGTTTGGGACTCACTTCCGGGTTCAGACAGACCACAGGCCCCTCAGATGGTTGATGCAGATGAGGGGTGAGAATCCAAAGCTGTTGAGGTGGTCCATTTCCCTACAGGGGATGGACTTTACGGTGGAACACCGCCCTGGTACAGAACACGCCAATGCTGATGGACTGTCCAGATTTTTCCTCGCTTTAGCGATGAGAACTCCCTAGGGGTAGGATAGTTCTCCCCACATTTCAGCTGGAGGGGACACGTGTTAGACCTGGCATCCTTGGCGTGGGTCTCCTTCCATTTTTTCGTAATGCCTCCACGGTTGCCGATATGTTTTTGCTGGACTAGATGTTCATGGGCACTTTGCCGCTGCTAATCAGTGCCAAAGTGCAAGTGCTCCCTATCGTTAATTGATACATGTATTAGTGACTCCATGATTGGATGATTGGTTTACTTGTCAGTCCCTAGTACAGCGCACTCAGTGTGCCCAGGGCTTGTAATCCAATGCCGCTGGTGGGCTTGCAGCACTGGTTGTGCCACCCACAGAAGCGGCTTGTAAATGTGTCTCAGGCCTGCCATCGCAGAGCCTGTGTGCAGCCTCGGGCTGCCATGTCGACTTGGTGAGTACACCCACTTACCAGTCCCTAAACCTTCCCTTTACTGCATGTTGGTCACCCCTAAAGTAGGCCCTAGGGCAGGGTGCATTGTAAGTATAAGGTAGGACATGCCCTGGTGTGTGTGGCATGTCCTAATAGTGAATTACAGCCATTTTCGTTCTTCACTATTGCAAGGCTACCTGCTCCCCATAGGCCAGAATGGGCAGACTGACTATTACACCTTATAGTCAGAACTGACCCAGGGAACATGGTAGAAAAACGAATTTAGTATGCCTGAACTCAGGATGATAAAATACATCTTTTAGTGAAGTTGGTTTTAACATTCTGTGTTCGAAAATACCACTTTTAGAAAGTGGGTATTTTCTTGCCTAACTATCCAAGCCTGCCTCTGCTAGGTTGTGTATTCCTTGTCTGGAGATTGAGTGACAGGGGCTGGGGTGGCTACAGGAGACAGGGTGAGTCAGCGCAGGGCTGAATAGAAAGATCTGCATCCAGAGTGGAGGGAGGAGCTGCACCTGGGTCTGAATAGGGCTGTGCCTGCCTTCCACAATGCTGGCTCCACCTCCTGCCGGGCGGCTGAGCACTCTGCCCCACATTCTGAAAGGAAAGAAGGAGTCAGAAAAACAAAGTACTCCAGAACTGACCAGAACTGGTTTTGGACTAGGCAGAGGCCTCTCTGCCTCCAGAGAACAAAGAGAATCAGGGTATAAGAGGGGCACCCAGACCCCAGGAAAATCAGATCACTTTTGGGAACAAGAAGAAACCTTTGCTGAGGAGCGGAACCAAGAAGAAACTGAGGAGAGACTATCCCTAAGCCTGAAGTGCTGCTTGGGGGATTGGCCTGCAGTGGTTTGCCTGACTGCCAAAGAGAGGAGAAAGGAACTTTTGCTTTGCTGTGACTTTCATCAACTTGTGAAGGATCTCCAAGGGCTTGGAAGAGAGCTTGCCCCTGACCGAAGTCCCAGGACCATTGGACTTCACCCCTTTGTGAATTGCTGCTGGAAACTCTGTTTCAGTGGCTACAGAGGTAGGGAGCTGTGACCGACTCTCACGACCGACTCGGTGTCCTGTAAGCACCGCATCGAAGCACCGTCTCGCCCTGCAACGCACGGCCCTGGTCTCACCGACTCCGTCAACGAGCCGCTGCCTGCACCGCATCGAGGGACAACGCGTCCTGCAACGCTCGCTACGCCGAATCGAACTGGTCCGACCGACACGGTCACTGCTGCTGAGTTCGAGTCCTGTGACCGCACCGGAGTTGGGCACCGCCGCACGCTTTGCGACGCACCGCCCGACTCGCACCGCTGTCCGGACTGGATCGACGCCAGCTCCTGAATCCGGCCCGTCGCCGCACCGCAACCTGCCAGCACCGCATCGAAGCACCGTCTCGCCCTGCAACGCACGGCCCTGGTCTCACCGACTCCGTCTCGACGACGCCAACGAGCCGCTGCCTGCACCGCATCGAGGGACAACGCGTCCTGCAACGCTTCCATTTTTGCATCGCGACCGCGACGAACAGCCATCCGGCTCGCACGCCCGTGCCTGCCGCTTCAAGTAAAAGGTACTGTGACCGAGTCTGTCTATGCTGTGTTGGCCCGTCTCGACGCGGTCAGCTGGATTTGTTAGACTCTGTTTGTTCTCGACATCGCCGTAGCCGGAGGAGGCTACCGACTCGCACAGAACCTTGAATGAAGCCTTTTGATCAGAACTAAGTATTCTTAACAGTATTGTGGATTATTTTTGTCGTTTATGGTCTTGTGATAAATCTATATAAAGTATACCTATTTTTATAAATATATAACCTGTGTGGTGTCCATTTGTAGTGTTGTCACTTGATTACTGTATGTGTTCACAAATGCTTTACACACTGCCTCTGAACTAAGCCTGTCTGCTCGTGCCAAGCTACCAAGAGGGTGAGCAGGGGTTATTTCGGGAGTGTACCTACTTTCCCTGACTAGACTCAAGGGTCCCTATTTGGACAAAGGTACCTACCTCTGCCAACTAGAGACCCCCAAATCTAACAGGTAGCAATGCACCTGCAGTTCTCTTCCAGCTCGTGTTGATGGGATCCTTTATTCAGGTCAAGACAGGAAAACACTTTGGCTCTGTTCAACTGCATAATAATGATGCTAAGTGCGGACCAGTGTGTCTCTTCCTCTCAATGGCTTTGTTTCCCTGGTGCATATCAACGCAAATATGCACCGCTGCGCTCCTGTCCTTTTTTGGTACTCCTAATATGGGCGAAACCCTTGGCATGGGGCCTGTTGAGCATTCGATGATGTCATGTTTTAAGATTGCTTCCAACTCCTTCTCTACAGCTTCTTGTAGATGAAAAGCAACTCTACGGTGTCTCCGAGCAACAGGACGAATGTCTTCATTGATATGAACCGTACTTTCATTTTCTCGAGTTTGAGTTTCTTGAGTTTCTTGAACAATGACCTGAATCAGCTGGTGATCTGAGACTGAGCATAGAGGTTGTAGTTGAGGGATATCAACCCCATGTCAGCAGCGGTTGCAAAACTGAGCAAGCAGGCACTCAACGAAGTCCCTTGTAGAACATGAATGGTGGCTATCACCGATGTCTTTTGGTGTCGCATTGTCACTGTGAACAATCCTTGGCTATGCAATGGCTCAGAAGCAGCCCAGGTATACACTTTTGTGCCTGACAGAGTGAGGCGAGGCACACGGGATAGCTGTTAAATCTTTCAGCTTGCACAATGTTAATTGACGCATCGCTGTCTATGATGAAAGTTATTGAGTGATTGTTAATTTTCAATGTGATTTCAGGACAGTGTCCAAATGAATTTTGTCACTTTATTTGGTCAGCTGCCATGAATTGTGACTGTCCTTACAGGTAGCTAACCCCACATGTGCACACCATCCTTCAGCAGACATCATCAGCGCACACCCATCTTCTTTACTGGTACTTGATAGCAACGTTGAAGAGCCTTTGTAGGATGCATTTGATGACAATTGATTTTGCCTACTTTCTGCTTGTCAAAGCTGATGTTGCTTTTTAGTTTTAGGAGCGTGGAAGAATGCTTCTGGAACATTCTCGTGTCCATATTTTCTCACGATCATGATGCACTTGATTTATCTTTAGCTCTGCACACAGTTATGAAATGGGTCTCTTTCCCAAACCCTTTACAGACTTGCCCTATGGCTGGACATTTGCCTTCATGGGGAAAAGACAATCTACATAAGAAGCATAGCATTGTTTTCTTTGAAAACGTCGACTTACGTGCTTCTTGTTTATGCTTGTGCTTGCTTTTTACAATCAGCGCCAATTCATTGTGTGCTGTTCCTGCTTCCATGTCAGCAGCTTGCCTGTCTGCTTGTTCTTCTGCTTTGGCAGCCATCAGCATTTTTCCAGACTGTGTGTTTCTTTTTTTAAGTCATCGAAGGTTTCGATCTAAGCAGCCCATCCAGCACCAATGTTCTTGTTTCTTAGAGGTGTCGAAGGGAGGTGGTGGCTTCAGGAACATAGCTGCGTGTATTTCGCACTCCGTTCTGCCACCATTGAGAGCATGTGCTGTTCAGACAGCTTTCGCCATGCAGAATGGCACTGACATCTTCTGCAAGCACAGGCCTTGTGCTTGAACCTGGGTCACAGAATGCTTTAATTGCCCGTGACGGTGAGTAAATTCTTTGTTTGTCATTCGTTGTTGTTGTGATCATTATTACTGGCCTCTTCCAATTAATTTCTCTGTATTTGGGGACAGCACAGCATTTCCGTCGACCACCTCGTCAGCGGGTTTGGCAGGCATTTCAAATATGCTCCTCTGTAAGGGCTTCAATTTCTTCTGCATCCATTTATGGACTGGAGAAGGGCGTTGACTCCATATGTGCTGGTCGCAGACCACTCTGCATCAATTCTGGGCACATGTGGCATGTATGAGCAGTTTGCCATATTGTCGCAAACTCTCAGGGAGAGCAGTCTTGTCTTTTTGGGCACATATCCCACACGCATTGCCAGTTGTAGCATCTTCCCCAGCCCAGCAGCATGCAAAATAAGTACGCCACATCAGTGCTACTATCAAGCATTGCTTTATTACTCAGCATACACTCACACACTGCACATTACATCATACTTCACATTAACCACACCTTAACACCTCCCAACGCATTACAAACTTCCTCTTTAAAGTCCGTCCAGAACCACGAAGGTCCTAGTGCTCATGACATCAATGTGCTACAACAGTGTGATCCAGCGCGGCTAATATAAATTTTTCCTTTACGACCCTAACCCAGAAAAACACCTACACAACCTTGATCACTTGAAACTTATGTCGGTGGGGCCCATAACACCGCATACATACATTCATTCAATCTCTGGATTAAACGCAAAGGAAAATGAGCTGCTGGACAAGCGGGATACCTTATTAAAAATGACAGAATTATAGCCTATACATTATATACATTAACTTCGGATCCTGTCGGTTTTAAACATCTAGGCACTCCGCTATTCGGTCGATGGACCAACTAGTAGAATTAGTTGATGGCGATTAAGACCAGCTCAATCACAATTAAAACCTTTGACATTTATAAATCACAATTTTATTTAAAGAACCACAGACTCATTTTAGAGTTAGAATATAATTTTATCTAAACTTCTTCAAGCAAATAAGTAAACTTCTTTATTTAGTAAAACATTTAGAAATATCAGTAAACATTTAAGAAAGATTTTTAGTAAAGGATGGAAAAATACTCATTACCCTCAGCCATAGGGCAATGACAAGAATGGTTTACCAAAGGAAGATGAACCGCAGATCACAGGATAGGACTCCCAAACTGACTGACTGTCCCGCTAACCTCCTCGGACGCAATCACATCTCGGTCAAATTCCCGCAACAATCTCGTTCCTTGCCCAGTCAAAGTTCAAAGTCCAAAATGACAGAGTCTCTCGCAGCATCAAGGTGGAAAAATGAAAATCAAGTTTTGTTTCACAACGTAAAAGCAGACTCTCTTATACCCTATTCTCTGGCTCACTACACTCAAAAGTTGCAATCCTTAGGGGCAGAAATCACGCTAATTGGTCCATTGGAGGGGTGGTGATGGTCACCTCATCGCCCTCCTTGTTCTAACCGGTTTGAGGGCAATAACGCATACAATAACTCTCGTGACTTGCAAATGTCTAAAACTAATTCAATTTGTTAATGTTCTTTGTAACAACTCCGATGGTCATGCGTTAGTTCATTCTCTTTCGCTCGGTGTTCCCATCCGGTTCCCATGGATTTATGCTGAACTCTTGGCACCATCCTTGCTACAGGTCAGACTGGCCTTGACATCTCTCACTCCAAGCACAGGCCGCAGACACGTGACTGGAGCATCCATTCCACACTTGCGTGGGGGCCATTTTGTTCAGCGCACGCACCTCATCCTTCTCCAGCGGCCATTTTCGAAGCATGGCCTAGCAGGCCCGAACGAAACCAATATAAGAACAAACACAACGAAAATTAAAACATAGAAAATAAGCCTTTCTGTTTACCACCCACCATTCTAAAGACCCGTGTTAGATGTTACCTAGCAGAAGCGACATTTAAAGCCATTTTACTTACCATCTGCATTCTTTGCCACGATACAATTCTACTATGCAACACAAATCATGCAATTCACTCTACTTACTACGCAAATCACAATACTAACGTTAATTAGCTTCACATTTGTAAATAAATTAGATTTTGCAACAGATTTTGCAGTTTGCCCACGTGTAATGTTTAATTAAAATGTGCATTTTGTTGATTAGTCCATGCATTTCAAACGGTTAGTATCATTAATGGTTATGGGGTCATTAATTTCCAGCGGGTACAAAAAATATTTCGTTTCCCTTGCTCCATCAATTCCCCCCTTTGGTGATTTTTAACATCACCACTAAAACCTATCCCTACAAAATGTTATCAGATAAATGTTTCTAGTCCACTTGCATTTGGTAATTTAGACAATCGTGGTCTTTTCATCTTGTCTTTTAGACCTTTTGTACATGTTCTCTTTAAACTCTTCCAATTCGATCTCTCCCATCTCCCGTTCTCTTTCTTTATTTTTCTCATTTTCTCTTTTTGCTTTATTTTGTCTTTTTCTTCTTTTAACACACACATATGCTAATCTTAAAATTAATATTATCACTATTACTAAGACAATTGGAATTAGTATTTTCACAATTAAAGAACTACCTATTTCAGTGAACCATTTCTTTATTGAGGAAAAACCCTTACCAAGTTTCTCCCAAGCACCTTCAACCTCCAGTGGGGCAATTTCTTTATGCAAATCAGTAATGTTCTTTATATACTTCTGTATATTCTCACTTTTGTCTGGAATGTAAGTGCAACAATGTTGTACCTTCAGCATTCCACAGACTCCTCCCTCTTTTGCCAAAAGAATATCAAGGGCAAGTTGATTTTGCATTACCATAGCTCTCATGGCAACCATTTCGGTATTTACTATCAAGAACCCTCCAGCAGTATTCGTTGATAAACGATCCACCACTGTAGACAATTTCCGAATCTTGTATGCATTCAAAGATATACCCACTGCTGGTATCAATGCTCCAAAAATATCACCTATTATCTCTGAGAAGCTTTCCCTTCTCCTACGGGTTAATGGTTTACCTATCTCGTGAATTCCTTTCGTTCCCCTTTCCACATGAAAAATCTTTGGAAAGACCAGGCCTAAATAGCATGTTCCATACCAATGGTCCGGCAACCTATAATATGCTTGGTTTCCACAAATATAATAGATCCCTGGAAATACTGGATTTTTTCCTCCTTTGAATCCCCATCCCCCTAGAATTTTGTATGTATCTCGGCACTCACTAGAACCCACGAAATAGTTATCATACATAGTGTTATCTCTACTAATACATAATTTTCCCTGTTGGGCCCAATCTAAAACCATAGCTGCATTTGTTTCACCCTTGTCATAACTTCCCTCTTCAAACGCCCATGGTGGGGTTTTTGCCTTTTCTCCTGTTGCTTTTCTTTGAAACTTAACCCTTCGGTCTTCTACCATGTCTAAGAAAACCTTTTCTTCCTTTCTTAACCTACAGGTAAGATTGTGTCTAAATGCATATTCTAATGTTAATTCTTTCGTTTCTAAGAAAAATTCTCCAAAAATCTTTGCAACTTTCACCTTATTTAGCTCAGGGACTTCGGGAACTTTAGCAAAAATAGCATCTGTGTCAGTGTAGTAATATTCTAATTTACCTGTTTTGTAAAACAAACTAGCTAAAACACTACAAGTTATTCCATACGTCAAAGGAAGGTGATGATACGTCACACCTTCTGTTACAGACGCAGGTAACTGCATACAGACATAACAATCTCTCACATCCATTATCTCTACATATTCATATAAACGTTTTGTAAAGACATTCTTAGAGAAATCAGTTATTGACTTACCCTTTGAAATTCAGTACTATCTACCAGTGTTGCAGTGTTCTTTATGTTAGATTTCTTGTCACTATTCGTGTCATTCATGATTGCAGATGTATTTTCTACAACTAATCTAAGTGGAATTATGATTGCTAAAATAAACCAAATAAGCATTAGTAAACCTGTACAATAGAAACACATCCTACACCATCTACGGAAAAACTCACATTTAGCTCTTCTACTCTCAGTGTCTACCATGTTGAAATATTATCTAAATATATGTACAGAAAATGTGTTTCCACACCTCAAATGACTTAGGGGCCGATTCTGATGCGGGTTGGAAAAGCTTCCCGACCGAATCGGTTGGGAAATGGTGTCCGACCCACTCGGATCAGGAAAGTCCGACCGGCGGAGTAGGATGCATCCGGATGCTTCCAGATACGATTTGGTTGAACTCCCATTGACTTCAATGGGAACATTTGTTCCTAACCGCATCAGAATTGGGCCCTCGGTCGGGAAGACACGTTCCCGATCCGATTTGGAAGGAGCAAATGCCGTTAGGAGGCCTTCCTAACCGCATCAGAATCAGGCCCTCGGTTGGGAAGCTTTTCCAACCCGCATCAGAATCGGGCCCTATGTGTTGACTAGGATCAACTGCTTTTGGCGCACCTTTCGGTCTTTCAGAAATTTTCTTTTACTTTATCAGTTTATGTGTCTAGTCCGGTTTTCTTTCTTTGCCTTTCAGGATTTGCACAGTTCACTCTCACCCACTTGTTCACAGTCTTTGTCTGGGTTCTCGTGACTGCTATCCACTTCTTTGATATCAGACAGTGCTATGTATACCCATTCAGGTGACTTGTATTTCAAGTTAGGTCTTTTCACTCTTTTGGGTCTCTGCAATTGTCTTTCACTTGTTTTTCTTTGTCTTTTCTGACTTGTTATTTCATTTACTTGTTCTGCATTGTCTTGGTTCAAATTTATTATCTTGTATCTCAGTCTTTTGATTTCGTTGGGCCAATTGTCTCCTTTTCTTGGCCTTTTCAGTTCACTTTCTCTTTCTCCTCGTTCCGCTCTCCAAGTTCTCTTTCTTGGTCCTATTCTTTGCCTTCTTTCTTCTTTCACTTTCTTCAGATTCTGTCTCAGATCTTACTTCACTTCCTCTAACTTTGAACTTTATGATCTCAGTTTCTTTGTCTGACTCTGAATCTTCTGGTGTTTCTTCTGCTTGAAATTCTGAGTCTAATCCTCCTCGTGTTTCTTCCGCTATTTCCCCAATCTCTCTATCTGAATCTAAATTTCCCTGTGTTTCTTCTGCTTGTAATTCTGAGTCTAATCCTCCTCGTGTTTCTTCCGCAATTTCCCCAATCTCTCTATCTGAATCTAAATTTTCTTGAGTTACCTCTACAATTTCCGGAGGAATTTCCCCAAAGCTTGTACTTGGCTGTTCACTGTCACTGTGTCTTGGTTCAGTTTCTCCTGTTTCAATATCAGTTCTTTCGTTTTCAGATTCTTCCTTTTGTCTTTTACTGGATTCAGGTTGGTCTGCTTCAGATGCCAAACTGGTATCTGATATCTCCAGATGTCGACTTACAGGTCGAGCTTCAAGATCTGGAACTCTGATTGTTTCAGTTTCTTCTTCAGTTGTTGAACTGGTACCTGATTTTTCCAGATGTCGACTTACAGGTCGAGCTTCAAGATCTGGAACTCTGTTTGTTTCAGACTCTGCTTAAGATGCTGAGCTGGTATCTGATATTTCCAGATGCCGACTTACAGGTCGAGCTTCAGGATCTGGAACTCTGATGGTATGACTGGCATGAATCCAATTTTTCACACCTGCACACTTTACTGCAGTTGTTGTCACCAGGATCACTTGACGTGGCTTATCCCAGCATGGAACCAAACAATTTCTTCTTCTGTGGACTTTTATGCGGATCCAGTCTCCTGGACTCAGATCATGAGCTGGTTTTCTTTCAAGAGTGGTCGCATCCGGCCCAACCTGATGAAACACAGAATGCACCACATCAGCCAATCCTTTGCAATAGTCCAATACGAGATCATCAGTTATAGTTAGCAGTTTGTTGACAGGTACGTGTGCTTGTCTCATTGCTCGTCCCATGATTATTTCATGAGGACTCAGACCTGTTTTTCTGTCAGGTATGCTTCTTATGGTCATTAGCACCAGTGGTAAAGCATCGGGCCATTTGAGTCCTGTGGCTTGACACATTTTCCCTAACCTATTCTTTATGGTGCCATTTACTTGCTCTACCACTCCAGAAGCCTCTGGTCTGTAGGCACAATGCAGCTTTTGTTGAATGTCTAGTGCTTCACATATCAGTTAGATGATTTCATTCTGGAAATGCGTTCCTCTATCTGTTTCTATCGTTACTGGAAAGCCATATCTAGGAATGAATTCTCTCAGCAGGAGCTTAGCTACAGTAACTCCATCATTCCTTCTTGTCGGATAGGCCTCCACCCAAAGAGAAAACAAACAGACGACCACCAGGACATACCTCAATCTGTTACTTGGGGGCATTTCTATAAAATCCAATTGCATTCTGGTAAAAGGACCTCTTCACGTCCTATGTTCCCAAACTCACTACTGTCTTCCTTCCAGGATTTATCTGTTGGCATATAAGACATCTTTGACAAAGGCTTTCAGCTATAGCCCTAAACTTTGGGTTGTACCAGGTCTGTCTGAAAAGTCTGATCATGGCATCCCTACCAATGTGTGCCTGTCCATGGTACATCCGTGCCATGTTAGAGATCATGCTATCAGGCATAACTGGTCTTTCATCCCTGTAAACCCACACTTCATCTTCCTCTCTTTGTCTGCAACCTGCTTTTATCCAACCATCTTTTTCCTCATCACCTGCCTCTTCCTGCAATTGTTTTACCTCATCCCATGTTTCAACTGTGTTAGTAAACAGCAAGGGACATGAAACATTTTCTTTTTCCCTTCTCCGATTCATTGAGGTCATATTTCTGGCACAATATTGAGCTAATTCATCAGCAAAATTGTTACCCACTGCAATGTAATCAGTTCCATTTTTGTGAGCTGCGCATTTTACCACCGCAATCTGTTTAGGCAGCTGTATCGCCTCAAGCAACTTCTTCACAAACTCTCCATTCCTAATAGGAGACCCTGAGGAAGTCAGGAATCCCCTCTGGGACCATATCTGTCCAAAATCATGGACCACTCCGAAGCCATACTGGCTATTCGTGATCACAGTGATTCGGAAATTCTTTCCCAGTTTGCACGCTCGAATCAAAACAATCAGCTCAGCAACCTGGGCTGAACGTATTCCTCTCAAACAGGATGCTTCCATTATGGTAGCCACCATACACACAGCATACGCAGCACTTAAAACTCCTTCATTTGTCCTCAGGCATGACCCGTCCACAAACATCACATAATCTGACTCTTTTAGAGGTTCATCCCTGATATCAGGGCAAGGCTTTGTGCAAAATTCAAGCACATCCAAACACTTATGATCAACATCATCTTTGACTTCTGCATTTACTTCATCTGGCAGTGAAGTGGAAGGATTCACACTTGTGCATCTTACAATGGTTACATTGTCTGCACCCAAGATCACTTTTTCATACCTAGTCAGCTGACTATGTGTCATGAATTGGGTTTTTGTTCGGGTCAGAAGGATTTCAACTGAATGTGGGACATATACTCTCAAAGGATATCCCATCACAATGCCTTCACTCTGTTCCAGACTCACACAAGTAGCAGCTACTGCTTTCAGACATCCAGGCAACGCCTTTGCTACCGGGTCTAAAACAGCTGAAAAATAGGCTATTGGTCGTTTCATTTTTCCATGCCTTTGCACTAATACTGAAAGTGCACATCCGTCTCTCTCGCTACAATACAGCTCAAATTCTTTCTCATAATCAGGCATTCCCAATGCTGGTGCCTCACACAAACTTGTTCTCAGTTCCTCGAAAGCCTTCATTTCCTCTTCATCCAATGCAATCGGATCTTTGACATCCTTTTTTGTCAATCGCTGTAAAGGTTTTGCAATCAATGAAAACCCACTTATCCACTGTCGGCAATAACCAACCATTCCAAGGAACATTCTCACCTCTCTTTGTGTCATTGGGGCTCTCATTCCTTTGATAATCCTTATCCTTTCTGTTGTCACTTTTCGCATCCCTTTCTCAATCTTATGACCTAAGTACTGTACTTCCTGTTGACAGAACTGCAGTTTTGATGGGGACACCTTGTGTCCTCCTTCTGCCAAATGATTCAGTAAAGCAATGGTGTCCGTAACACTTGCTTCTCTGGTCTTTGATGCCACTAATAGGTCATCAATATATTGGACCATCACAGGTTTTTCAGGCATTTTTAAATCTTCTAAGGATTTCTTTAGAATCTGATTAAAAATTGAAGGACTTTCAGTATACCCTTGAGGAATTCGGCACCATGCCAAAATACGCTCTCCAAACCGAAATGCAAATATTGGCTGGCTGTCAGGGTGCAATGGAATAGAGAAAATGCATGGCACAAATCAATAACTGTGTACCATTCTGCATCATGAGGAATCTGATACAGTATTACAGCAGGGTTTGGCACAATTGGGCAGCAAGGAATAACAATTTTGTTTACCTTTCTCAAATCTTGTACTATTCTATATGTTCCATTTGGCTTTTTCAATCCCATTATCGGAGAATTACATGGGCTGCTCATTATTTCTCTCAAAATTCCTTGTTCAATCATCTTATTAATTACAGGTGTTATTCCTTCAATAATTTCTGGCGTTAATTTGTACTGCGGGGTATTTGGGTAATTCGTTCCTTCTTTTACAGTAATTTTTACAGGATCAACTTCTCTCATTAGTCCAATATCTTCGCCTGTGAAGTCCCACACATCAGACCTGACTATTCCTTTCAATTCAATAGGGATTTTCTCCACATCAAACACAGGAAACATATCATTCACTCCTGGTTCTAGTTCTGCCATTGTCATTTTATACAGAACATCCTCATCTGGTGTCTGAAAAGCAATACCATCTGGGGTACAGTAGATGGTACAATTCATCTTGCAAAGCAGATCGCGTCCTAATAAATTTACAGGACTACAATCACACACCACAAAGCGATGCATCTCTTTGAATGGACCAATTTCACCTCTATTGGTTTCGTAAGAAGGGTTTTAATCTGCCTGTTTGAAACACCTACAACTTGGATGTATTCTCCTGAGAGAGGAAGTTTTGGAATTTCCACTGATCTAACAGTAGAACGGGTAGCACCAGTGTCCACAAGGAATGTAACATTTACACCATTCACTTTTCCATCCACAAATGGACCTGACTGATCTACCTCTAGAGTTGCGCCAAGCACGCACTCCTCTTCCTCTCCTAGGCACCGTCATAAGCTTTCATCCGATTCATCTCCATCCTGCCGTAACCAATACTGCGAAACTGCAGTTGCGCGCGGAAATTTTGTTACCTGCTCTCCTCCGTAGAATCCTGCCTCTGTACTGTATCTTTGAGGATTTACACTCTTTGGAAGAGGTGGTTGCGGCACCTGACACTGTTGAGTAACTACCTGCGGCTGTTGCGGTTGTTGGTAACTCACCTCATTCTGCACCTGTGGATTCAATGGTTGATTTTCGGCATTAACTTTCGGAGAAAATTTACACTCGTTTCTCCAGTGCCCTAATTTTCCGCAATTATGACATGGCCATTTCTTTTTAGCTTCTTCTATACTCATCTGACCTTTTCCCTTACCAATAAGTCCTGCCCTGCGTCATTAGACTGATTATTCATTTGAGCTTCTTGCTTTTCTGCAACCTTTACTTGTGCCCACATTGCCTTTTCCTTGAGTTTACGCTGTCTACACTCAATATCATCACTTCAATATTTTGCATACCGTAATACCTCATCTACTGTGCTATTCTGCCAACACAACATATGCTGCTTAATCATCTCACTTATCTCAGGTCTCAATCCATAAACAAATCTATACACAAAATGACATGTCCTTTTCACTCAAATTCTCATAACCACTATACTGCTTGAAAACCAAAAGCAACCTCTCATAGTAGGCATGTACAGACTCCTTACTCTCCTGAGTTGTTCTATCAATCTTTACCCAGTCCGTTTCTTTTGGTGGAATCTTATTTTTCAAAAATGTGATTGCCTGTTCATATTTCTCATTACTTCTGAACCTGGGGCTCCTGTTTTTGCATCTCTAGAATATTCTTCCTTCGGCCAGTCAATTGTAATTTTACACTCTGTCCATAAGTCTGCAGGAACAACAATCTCAAACAGTCCATCCAAATCTTCCCACAATACCTTTGAGACTTTTACAAACCTTTCTACCTGTCTATACCATTCTACCGGTTTCTCTCTCAATCTTGGAAAATCATTTGTAAATGACAATATATCTTGTCTGGACCATGGGACATGTACATAACTTCCTCCTGGAGTTTCTCTCATTGGACACTCCATTACCGTCGGTTCTTTCTCTTTTACCGGAAAAGCCAATGATGCTTTATCAGTTGTTCCCTCCTTTCTCCTTATCCACCTACTTCTCCACTTGTCTACATCTCCCCATTTTCTCAGTAACACAATCTGTTCTTTTATCTGTGTTAGTCGTCCTGAAGTGTTCAGATTTTCTATGTCTTTTTCACTAAAATCTACCCTGTACGGTTTCTGCAATCCTCTAATTTTTCCAAATTCTACTCCTAGTTCGTTCGCTGTCTCTTCCAATTTTTCATGCCAGTTCCTAGCTCTCCAAGTGACGCTTTTACACATAAACATTAATTCATCATCTTGATATGACTTCAATCGATCTGTACCAATAGTCCCTAGAATCAATTCCTCCATATCTATCTTTAATCTTACCACATCCAAAGGTTGTGGTTCAGCATCCTTTTTCTGCAAGCTCCTCACCCAATCATTTAATTCCTCTGCAGTCGGACCCACAGGGGTTTTATTTACTTCTGCCCAATTTACACTTCTCTCCGGAGTTTCAATTCCTGACTCAGTTCCCATAGGAATCCTATTTATCGGACTCTCATTAATTGTCAAATTTACAGGTGGACTTGACCTAAATGGACCAACAGGTTCTTCTTTCTCTCTATTTTCTGGAATTATCCCTTCTCTTACTTTTTGCATACTGGAATTTAATGGAATTGTTAAGGAGTGTTCATCTATCGTTTGATTTTCAAATACTGGGTTTACTGGCCCTATAGTTACTGGCACAGTCACAGCTTCCATATTCTTTGTCAGTTCTCTTATCTTTTCAGTCAACTCTCTTGTGGTTCTGGCTAATTCAGCTGTATTACCATTATCATGTTTCACAGTCTGTGGTGCTTCTAGTTTATTTAATGGATTATTTATCTCAGACAATCGTTCAGGGCTTTGATTTCTTACAGTTTCCATTGACGGTGCATTTGGTGTCACCACCACAGAATCCTGTTGATATGGAGGGGATCTTTTATTTAAAATGTCCTCCAGCAACTCATCCTCTGTGTCACTAGCTCCATACCCATATCTCTCTGTTACTGCATGCTTCTTTTTTTCCGTACACTTTTTTCCTGTAAATTCTTCAACTGTTCTGACAGGAAACATGCCATCCGTCATGTTAGCATACCGCCATCGTCTCATCCTGTCTTCATGATTCAAACCCCATACTCTTCCATGAACTAAACTATAATTCTTTGCACCTCTGTGTCTTTCCCTTTCATACATCTCATCTTCCCATTCACCTAAGGCTTCGAACTGTGTCGGTCTAGGTCTCGGTTCAAGTCTCATCATCTTTTCTCTCAAATTTCGAAGTACCGCTGTGCTAAACGAACCATTTTCTGGAAATGCCAATACTCCATCGTCTTTGGTATATTTCGCCCAATTTTCCAACCAAATGCAAGTATGATAGCCATATTTCAACATCATATGAGATGCTGTCGTTTTCGGCGGAGGAAGTACTTCTCCTTCTCTCGTCACAACCTTCTTAAAGAAATTTTTAAGCTTCGCAAACCATGACGGTTTCTCTCTACCATACTCATTATAATAAGCCATATTTCACTGTTCTTTTTCCCTAAACAAATTCACGCAATTCTTCACCAATCGGTTCTTTCTACTGCTCGGCTTATTCGGACCTATCCCAGCGCGTCTCACACCAATGCACCAATCAGAAAGCTTTTACGTCACTCTCACACTAACCTATCCCAGCGCGTCTTCACACTAACGCACCAATCAGGAAGCTCTTCGTTCTTCCACAGCTGGCCAATACCAGCGCGGTTTTTGTTGACGTCAGCTCTACTCCTGTTTCTACTGACCCCTCCTTTACAAAAATTATCTGCAGTTTTCTTAACTTTTCTTTTCAACTGAATCGATTAGTTACAACATAAAACACATTACCATTGTCTGTTTTCTCTAAACAAAAGAGATAGTTTATTCTAA
This sequence comes from Calotriton arnoldi, assembly GCA_963921515.1. Taxonomy (NCBI): domain Eukaryota; kingdom Metazoa; phylum Chordata; class Amphibia; order Caudata; family Salamandridae; genus Calotriton; species Calotriton arnoldi. Next base: position 380,850 of record CAWUFW010005504.1, on the reverse strand, counting down.
CTTACAAGAATACTGTTTCATTCGATAAGTGTAGCACTTCCCTCTACCTTACCCTTCTCTCAAGCAAGAGGTAAACCCGTTTCTCTAGGGATAAAACACATGTGGAGACTATACTGCTCCTGAGAATTAAGGCCAAAGTTTCACAAGAAAACCTGTTGCTATTTCACTCAAATGCGATTCATACGTGAAATTTCCCTAACATAACACAGTCCTGTGTTCTCACCAATTTTGAAATCAGACAATGCACAATTCCATGTGACTTCTCTTGCCACACGTGTCCACTTCCTACTTCCCGGAAGCTTCAAAATTCTTACTTACACATAACGTAATACAATCTCAACATAGAGTGTTAGACATAAAAAATCAATAATCAATAATCACCAAACTAATCTATAGTAACCATAACTCTGCTACCAAGAAATCTGATCCAGCGCGGCTAATATAAATTTTTCCTTTACGACCCTAACCCAGAAAAACACCTACACAACCTTGATCACTTGAAACTTATGTTGGTGGGGCCCATAACACCGCATACATACATTCATTCAATCTCTGGATTAAACGCAAAGGAAAATGAGCTGCTGGACAAGCGGGATACCTTATTAAAAATGACAGAATTATAGCCTACACATTATATACATTAACTTCAGATCCTGTCGGTTTTAAACATCAAGGCACTCCGCTATTCGGTCGATGGATCAACTAGTAGAATTAGTTGATGGCGATTAAGACCAGCTCAATCACAATTAAAACCTTTGACATTTATAAATCACAATTTTATTTAAAGAACCACAGACTCATTTTTGAGTTAGAATATAATTTTATCTAAACTTCTTCAAGCAAATAAGTAAACTTCTTTATTGAGTAAAACATTTAGAAATATCAGTAAACATTTCAGAAAGATTTTTAGTAAAGGATGGAAAAATACGCATTACCCTCAGCCATAGGGCGATAACAAGAATGGTTCACCAAAGGAAGATGAACCGCAGATCACAGGATAGGACTCCCAAACTGACTGACTGTCCCGCTAACCTCCTCGGACGCAATCACCTCCCGGGCAAAATCCCGCAACGATCTCGTTCCTTCCCCAGTCAAAGTTCAAAGTCCAAAATGACAGAGTCTCTCGCAGCATCAAGGTGGAAAAATGAAAATCAAGTTTTTTTTCACAACGTAAACGCAGACTCTCTTATACCCTATTCTCTGGCTCACTACACTCAAAAGTTGCAATCCTTAGGGGCAGAAATCATGCTAATTGGTCCATTGGAGGGGTGGTGATGGTCACCTCATCGCCCTCCTTGTTCTAACCGGTTTGAGGACAATAACGCATACAATAACTCTCGTGACTTGCAAATGTCTAAAACTAATTCAATTTGTTAATGTTCTTTGTAACAACTCCGATGGTCATGCATTAGTTCATTCTCTTTCGCTCGGTGTTCCCATCCGGTCCCCATGGATTTATGCTGAACTCTTGGCACCATCCTTGCTACAGGTCAGACTGGCCTTGACATCTCTCACTCCAAGCACAGGCCGCAGACACGTGACTGGAGCATCCATTCCACACATGCGTGGGGGCCATTTTGTTCAGCGCACGCACCTCATCCTTCTCCAGCGGCCATTTTCGAAGCATGTCCTAGCAGGCCCGAACAAAACGAATATAAGAACTAACACAACGAAAATTAAAACATAGAAAATAAGTCTTTCTGTTTACCACCCACCATTCTAAAGACCCGTGTTAGATGTTACCTAGCAGAAGCGACATTTAAAGCCATTTTACTTACCATCTGCATTCTTTGCCACAATACAATTCTACTATGCAACACAAATCATGCAATTCACTCTACTTACTATGCAAATCACAATACTAACGTTAATTAGCTTCACATTTGTAAATAAATTAGATTTTGCATCATTTAGCAGTTTGCCCACGTGTAATGTTTAATTAAAATGTGCATTTTGTTGATTAGTCCATGCATTTCAAACGGTTAGTGTCATTAATGGTTATGGGGTCATTAATTTCCAGGGGGTACAAAAAATATTTTGTTTCCCTTGCTCCATCAAGTGTAACAACTGGAGACACACAACACTGCCAAAGAGGATAGCATGTTACTTAAATGGTGCAGAGCATGACTGAGACCATGTAGCTATCAATCAGGGAATGGAGAGTAAGTATTCCTCCATGCGGATCCTTTTATAGAGGCATACCCGGACAAGAGCTGTGTTGTACATTATAATGTCGCAATAAAAAGAGTGAGAAATAAGCAGAACAACAAGTTACTTGTTCAATATGCACAACCTATCAAATAAAGGGTCATTAGCATTAATAAATGTGGGGCACACAAACCACTTGGATTCTTACAAGTAAACACGACTCAGGAGGCAAAAAAACACCAACTCCACTAAAAAGTGCCAGCCACTCCACCCATGTTACAGAAGGACAACAAACATTAAAATCACCAGCTCCTCAGACGTCTTCACATGTCTATGCCACTGTTGTTATGATTTCAAAGTTTGAGGGTCCTCTCCTCTGACATTAAAGAGCAGGTCTCTCTTGAACGTTCTTTCCATCGAAAGGCTTCATTCTGAATGGGTAATGTGGAGGATTATGGCAGATAAATAATCATCTTATTTTTATTACAATTATTGTAAAATGATTATCAAACCTTGCATTTTGCACCTTGCTTTCATCAAGAAGTGACCGGTTTCAGCTATTACATCGCACTTTATCACTCTGAAGATTCGTATAAATTGTTGTTCAGACTAATAAAACATGCTCTTATCAGCATTTTACACTCATTCTTGTTCAAAAAGGGCACATCACCCCATCTCCCAACACAACCCATGTCCTTATCTTCCCTGAAGTATAACAATCACAAGAAGTCTGGATACCAAGTGCCCAATCTCTATTTTCGCTTTTCCTGTCTTTCTGTTAGTCACTCGGTTAACATTTGTACTCAGTCAACTCAAGATCAAACTGGCAGCTGTGACTCTCTAATACACTGTTGGATGAACAACAGTTTATTTCATCACTGAAAGATGGCTGCCATTTCAACACACGACAATCCTAGGCAGAATAATTTTCACACTATTTCACAAGCCAGCTGATGATGAGCTTAGAGGTACCTTGGCAAAATATCACAATGGTGATAGCACTTCATTGTGTGAAGCAAAGCAACTGTCCTGGGCATTGAAGAGTGGTCTCTGAAACTAGCACATAGAGAACCCATCGTTCATTTTTATTCCTAAAATCAGGAAATAAAACAACGCATTGACGTTATGAAGCAGACAAAGGCCTCACTATGAAATGGCAGGATTATGACAGGGAGTTCTGGGACACGAACTAGCAATTCTAGCTAGTATCTCCTCATCAAATTCTGACCATCATGAGTTTGTATCCCCAGAATAGTGATTAGCAATGTGGACAGGGAATACCAGGTTGTTCTGTGCAGGTTTTCCCAGATTCTTGGGGTGAAGCAAATCATACTTACCAACTGTACTGAACAGAGGGTAAATCTGGGCAGGGATGGTGTAGGTGGTTAGTAATGTGTTTTCAGGAAGTCATCTGGGGCAGAACAAGTTGTTTACTGCCAGTTAAGGATACCTCACCCTCGGCAGTGGAGGGGGGTTAGTCAGGGGCCAGGCTGTGCATGTGACCATGGCCCCAACAGGAGTTCTCAAGGTTTCACCAGGTGTGGATTTGCACCCAGTAAGATGGGTCCCAGTGCTTTTGCACCCGAGAATTGCAGATATGGGAACACCGGACCATGGGGTACATTTACAAGCCCCTATCGCCACTGGAGTGTCATTTTTTTGACGCTGCAGTGGCGTAACGCCATTTTCAGTATTTTCAAGGTAAATATGCCCCTTTCCGCCGCAGTCCTCTGCTGCAATGGGGCAGGCAATGGGTGTTCCACAGCAACACTCATTGCTTTTTGAAGCTGCCCCAGATTTACAAGGAGGTGTAAATCTATGGCAGTGCCAAAAACTAACGCCATCCAAGAGGAGCTGTTAGATTGGCGCACGAGGAGAAATGCTTTTATTTCTCCTCGTTTTTGCTTTTTCTATGTGTGCAACATTCTGCAGCACACATAGACCAAGCAAAGCCCACTAAATGATTGTTTATGTGCAGGAAGGTGTCCCTTCCTGCACATAAACAATCATTTAATAATGACGATTTGCTACTTCTATGTGTGCTGCAGAATGCGGCACACATAGGAAAAGCGAAAACGAGGAGAAATAAAAGCATGTCTCCTCGTGTGCCATTCTAACGCCTCCTCTTGCATGGCGTTCTTTTTTGGCACTGCCACAGATTTAAACCTCCTTGTAAATCTGGGGCAGCTTCAAAAAGCAATTGTTGCCTTGAAACACCCATCCTCCCCCTCCCCCCCCACCCTTTGCAGCAGAGGACTTCGACACACATAGAAGTACCAAATAGCCATTATGGATTATTTATGTGCAGGAAGGGACACTGTCAAGCACATAAACAATCGTTCCCTGCAACGCAGACACCTTAGCACCAGCGCAGGGGGAAACACAGGGGTGTGCTGTATTGTAGAAAATATGGGTCATCCCTGCATTTTGAAAATGTCGTAGCGCGGTGCTGCCAAATTCGGCATTGCTCTGCGCTCCAACATTTTCTTGTAAATATGCCACCATGTTTGATTTGATGGAGCAATGTTGTTTCCCCCCTCCCTAACCTCCACCAGATTCGTAAAGAGCACTAAAGTGACATGCTAAGAACAAGTTTCAAAACAGTATCTATATATCAATCTCGACCAATACAGGAAATTCATTTAATATGCAAGAAGAAGCAAGAATAAAATTGGAAACCTCTTAGAAACATTTATAAACGTGTTCCTTTCATAAAGTTCTACTATCATAGAACTAAGGGGCCTATTACGATGGCGGGCGGACTGTGTCCGCCCGCCACCGTAACGGTAAACGTTACCGACCGCCAGTGGTGCGGCGGTCCCGCTGTGCCCATTAGGATGCGACCGCCACCATGGCGGTCGCATCCCACATATTTAACATTGTGGCAGGCGGTGCTGTAAGCAGCACCCGCCACAATGTTAAATATGCATGTTGTGCATTGGCATGCACAACGTGACAGGCACTGCGTGGTGCCTGCCACCATGTGCGTGGCAATGAAGGGGGGTACCAAGTGCAGCCACCCACCCCCCCACACCCCCGGGGGCCTGCAACGGGCCCCCTAAGTGTTTACTGCATGCCTTTCCATGGCGGAGTCTCCACTATGGAAGGGCATACCCACCGCAGGCATACTAATATGGACCATATTGTGTGCCTTTTCCGCCCGGCCGGCAATCCGACTGGCGGAAAAGCGGCGGACGGACTTTCCGTCTGCCGCGGTATCCCCCGCGCCACCGCTGGCCGGGCGGTGGCGATCCGCACGACATCCTAATAGACCCCTAAGAAACTGGAGACTACTTTGAATCTCTAGTGCTACACTGGGACAGGAAATGAGCAGACTTCGTGCCCCTAGTAGACCCCACCAACATGAATAGGTATATATCTATGTAATGCATACTACAAAATGTATCTTTTTATTTGCATAAAATACACTTCAAACTAAAAGAAGGAGTACAAAACCCTTCTCTCCTTGGGAAATGACAACATCTACATCATTACCCATGAGTGCTCTTGGACGAACTATTGCTAATTTGTTCATGCACGTCCGTATTTCTAAGGTAAATAAAGATTGTGTATTTTGCACATAGGTGATATTTGCCAACAGGCGAAGTACTGTAAGTAGAACAGTTGTTAAAGTAATTTTAATATGATTGACTGTTTTGCATTTGTAAAAGTGAAAAACAAATAAACTATTTTACTATTCGTAAAGTTAGTACTCTGCTTTTATATGCACTCTAGTGGCAATCGGATTTACAAAAGGCGGTAAGGACAGGATAGGACATTTCTTTCAAATTACAAACACATTTTCCTGTTTGTGATGCTTTTTATATCCCAAACCACCATATTCTTCGTTTTTCCATGTCCAGTCTTTTACCAACACGAAAAAATGTACATGATTAGATGCTAGTGAAATGCTTATTACTGTAGACGGCATCCAATGAAAACAGGCATTGGTACAGACATAGGAGAGACAAAAAGAGACTCTCAATTTTGCGATTTCCGTCTCCGGTTTAGGATAAGGAGGGCACATTAAGGTCAGGATTTTGAAAGGAATTAAGAAGTGGTCAGGCCGAATTTAGGAAAAATACAGATCGGTATGTGGGGTTTCTTTTGGAAAATTAGGTCTAAGTTAGATCCTTTATTGAGGGAAAGGAAGGGGCAACATTGTGGTAGATTGCCGTCCTAAATTAAGGGTTTGAGGAGGGATGTGTGGGTGTGCTTGTCTTTTTCCTAATCAAGGCTAAAATCTCTGAGGAAAATTTAATCACAAGTGGAGCGAGCTGATCAATCATAAACTCGAGGAACTATCTGCTCCCATGTGTGCAGCATAAGGTGATCAGCCTCAGGGGTTTAGTAGTTGTGTTTGTAATCTCCCCAAGGAGACACAAGAAAGAGTAGCAATATATTGAGTAGCTAATCAGTTTGCACTTAATTGACTGTTTAGGAGCAAAGGTAGCCCTCACCACCAGATTTTTCTGCTCCATCAAAGTGGAGGATGTAGCATCCTATTGATAAGGCAGAGGTTTGGAGGATGAGCATAACCTGGTTTCCATAACTACAATAATGTCAAACTTATAGTCTCTGATGAGGGCAAATATAGAAGTTATGCTCTGTTGACATTAGAAACTGAAAATCTACAGTGCAGAGGACAGCTTTGATGGCATCTGTTTAGGATGGATAACTGGGTTGTGAAGCGCTGATTTTTTGAGGTTGTCAGGGCAGAAAGCTCTTTAATTGTGCTTGGACTTCTAGCTTGCTTTTGATCTGTGAACTGTGGTAATAGGGCAGGTTGTCAGATCTGTGATCACAGAGTATTTGTGTGCATGGGGTGCATTAAAGGTAATGTTCATGTAGAAATGCTCAGAAGCACTGGCACTGGTGTACCTGTTGTGCTCTGCAGGAGTAGGTGTGTCAAGGGAGGTGTTATGAGGATCAGGGGTTATGTATCCATCTATGCCTAGGGATTGCCAAGTCCTTCTGTGCAGAGTTAGTGTGCACGCCGGAAGGGCTGCTGAGCTGATCCTCTACAGTATTTCGGTCTGTAGGAGTAGCTTCTTCAATGTTATAGTCCTAACTGCCTTTATATATGTTAGTATTATGCTCTCTAGCTGCATCTCCTAGGAGAATATGGGTAATAATGGGGAGATGAGGAAGTGGAGAAAGGTGAGCTATTGGTGTCATAATTGGTAGGGAAGGTAAGAATGGTATTGATGTTAATGGTCCTTAGCCACATGGATGTCATTTAGGAGTCTCCAGGGGTCGCTTCATGCACTTGTGACCCCTGGCACTGCCTTTGTGACCCCTAGTATCAGCAGTGGCAAAATCAGTGGCAGGAACAGAAGCAGCTCGTCCTTATGGACGTCAGTGGAGGCTTCACTCACCTCGTTTTGTGTCAATTGTTTATTATACTAATAGTGAAAAATATTACATTATTCGCTATTAGTTGAATAAAAAATGAAGTACAAATAGCTGGAATATGACTTTCCCTGGCAGCTGAAGTAAGTAAAAAAATGCTTTTAAATGTATAAATGTTGTGTGCGTGCTTGATGTTTTGAGTATGTTTATGTAAGAGAGAGTATGTATGTTTGGATGAGTGTGCATGTGAAGGCAGAGTGTGTGTGTATTTGTGAGCGTGTGTGTATGTGTGATTGACAGCATATTTAGATGACAACATATTTAGGTGCAAAACAATCTTTGCATCAACATGAATGTTAAACATTTCTAAGTGCACAAAACATGATTATGTGCAAAATCACAATTATATACAAAACCCTTTAAGGAGCACAATTATCTTTGCTGCAAAGTAAGCAGGACCGTGATATAACACTGAGGAGTAAAATCACATTATACGTCTTAAAGTATAAAAGCATCACTTGTGCAACATCAGTAATAGCGTAGAATTGCATTCAAGAGCACAAATCACAATAAGGAGGAAAACATATTTAGGTTCAAAAGCACACAAAGAAGAAAACTCGTATTTCACCCTTAGTGTAACATCAACAGGGGCGTGAAAACTCTTTTAGAAACATAAATGACCTTCAGGAAGAAAAACACATATTAGGGAAACATTTTTAGATAAGTGCAACACCCATATAGGCGTAAAATCACTTTTATGTGCACTTTGCATTTAGGTGCAAACTCACATTTGGTGCAATACCAGAAGAGTGCAAACACATTCGGGTGCACACATCCATTTACAAGTAAATTCAAATTTTGGTGCAAATTCTCCCTGGGTGTAACATCAACAAAAGTGTGAAACCTCTTGCAGGAGTAAATACAATGCTTAAATGCACACAAAAATAAATAAATACATGCATGTGTCACTTTTAGAAGCAAGCACATATTCTGGTGCCAAATCAGACTTGGTGCCACAGCACAAAGTGTATCGAAACGCAACTAGGCATGAAAACACATATTGAAGCAAAAAAACATTTAGGTTCACAAACAGAGTTAAGTGCAAAGCCACATTAAGCACAAAGTGGGTAGTGCTGTGACATTCACTCTGAACTCTGCTTCAGAAAATCCTTGAAAACCTAGGGTCATATTATCAAGAACGGAGATAACATTATCGCCGCTTTATCGGCAGGAAACTGACGCTAAGGCGGCGATAAGGGGCTTGATAATATGCCCTATAGAATTCCAATAGAAGCCCAGGTTCTGGTGTGAAGGACATCAAACCTGGGCTTCTATTGGAATTCTATAGGGCATATTATCAAGCCCCTTATCGCCGCTTTACCGGCAGTTTCCTGGCGATAATGTTATCGCCGTTCTTGATAATATGGTCCCTAGTTTTTGGAGCTGCCGACTCACTCTGCCTTTCACTTATCTAATTTATCCTTACTTGCGGTAGCAGCATCCACTTGAGCATTATGTATGTTTCTGCATAGCGCCAAGATACTCCTACTGAGTGATAGTTGTGCTTTACAAATAATATATACAATACAATACAATATCAGACTAAGGTGCAAAATAATACTGCACTGCAAGAAAATGCAATATCAAAATGCCATACGTCACATTGAGGGGCAAAATTACCATTGGTGCAACATCACCTTGAATGTGGAAAACGTTTATGAGCACAAAGTTGCATCTAGGAGCAAAATCACCCAAAGATGAAAAATAACCATTAGAGCAAAGTAAGCTGCACAGTGATACAACATTTAGACGCAAAATCAAGTTTAGGTCCAAAAATGAACCCTGGAAAAATATCAGCAGGAATGTGGAAATAGCTTTAGGAGCACAATTATCATCTAAGAGAAAAACACACATTGAGATCCAAAATAGTGTTTAGTAGCAAAACCATTTTTGGTGCATCATCAACAGGTGTGTGAAACCACTTGTTGGAGCAAGCCTCACTTTCAGGTGCAATAAAATGCAAGATGCAAAATCATATTTAGGTGCATAATAAGCTGTAGTTATAAAATCGCAGCAGCAATGTGGAAATGCTTTCAGGAGCAAAACACATTTAAGTTAAAAATCACCTTTAGTGAAACAGCAGCATTAGGTTGGAGACACATTTAGGTGCAGAAATATAAGTAGGAGCAAAAATTACAGAACACATTTCAGTACAAAACGGCACGGTGCAAAGTCTGCAGGAGAGTGGCATCACATTAAGGTGCAAAATCACTTAGGGGCAGATTTACGTTTCCTGGTGCATTCCTGCAAATCAGCAGGGATGCGCCAGGAAAGATGCGTGACGCAAGTTTACCCTTGCGCCACCACAGATGCGCCGCATTTACAATGAGGCGCATCATGGCGCAAAGATAAACAGATGAGTGTCGCATCTGCCGGCGTAAGGTTGGCGCAGTGCTGGAGTTGTGTCACGGGCGCGACGCAACTCCAGCACTTCCAACCTGGCCTATCCTCAACATGGTGCGTCATGCCTTACGCCTGCTTCAAGCAGGCGCAAGGTTTTGACGCAGCGGGGTTGGAAAAGTGACTGAGTGAAATCTTGTAGATTTCACTCAGGCACTTTTCCGAGGCGTTCCTGCACCGGAACGCCCACCCTGCGCCGGAACGCCCACATGAAACCTGATGCAGGTTTCATGTGGCGCAGGGCTTTACAACGTGACGCATCTCCCTAGATGCGTCACGTTGTAAATCCCCCGCAGCATGGCGCTAGCTTTACGCCGCCGCTGCGTCACAGAAGTGATGCAACGGCGGCGCAAAAGTGGCGCACAGGGCTTGTAAATCTGCCCCAGAGTATAGAGAAAAAATGTCGCAGCAAGATAACACATTAGGCTTAATAGTTGTGCATCAGTATGACATCAGATTTTATGGACAGCACATTGAATTGGAAAGCCACTCTTGGTGCAACATCAGCAAGAATGAGGACATGTTTTGCAGCACAAGTCACTTTTAATGGTACAAATCACTTTAAATCACTTTTAAGTGCAAAGCCATCCGTGGTGCAAAAACATGCATTATTGTGAAATTGGATTTAGAAAGAAAGTCACATTCACGCAAAATCACAATTGTTTCAACCTTAGCAGGAGCATGGAAACAGTTTTAAGAACACACATCATATTTTTATTTAGGTACAAAGACACATTTAGGTGCATAATCATATTTAGGTGCAAATCAACACTGGTGCAGCCTCAACAAATGTGCCCCCGTTATAGTGAATGGCCACTTCAATTAAATGTCCATGCACTGCAAAGGAGGCATTCTTCAGGCAGGCAGACAAAATTGGCAACGGCTGAAGTAGAGACAGAAATTCTCACTTTGCCCAATCAAAAATGAGAATGCCATTTTTGTCAAGCAATGGCTGAATGTGGCTGATGAGAACATACCAATGGATTGAGAGGGGTGGGGGGAGACACAATTCTCTCTATGGATGCTTTCGGTGTTGATGACATGATCTCCAACAGACAGATTAACTGAGTGCAGCCAGTCCTAACTTTCCCTCCTCCTTCTCCATGCCAGATAAACTTAATTGAGGGAAAGAGTCATTATAAATGCGTGTCAAGCATACCGCAAGAAAATCACTACAGCATGGACGGAAAGCGTCCAAGTCAGCGGGCTCAAGTGAAGGATGACACGCACATTTGGAGCAGAAAACGCCACAATAAATAAGGAGATAAGGAGAGAAAACCTGTTACCTCAGTTGACTTCCATGCTTTCTACAGACGGCTGCCAAGTGGTTAACACCCAGTGTCGGAGGCCTGCAAGAGAAGTAAACTGATAACATCTTGCACGATGTAGAAACTTTAGTATGGCATGCTAGCAACTGAAGGTCTGAGACAATGCTCTGGAATGTCAATCTTTCATGTGTGTTTTGTATACTCCATTATGTGGGCTTCTCAAAACAATAATTATGAATTCAAGGTTGACAGAGCTAATCATGTGGTGTTATTTGTTAGTACGTTACACATGGCTCTGCTTTCTCGTGATTCTCAAGGTGTGATTAGCTGCTGTGTCTTTAAGAAAATTTAGCCCTCTTAAACTGCCTCCTCGTCCATCTTCGCACTGCCAAAATGAGTTGTGTGTGGCTAGTTTTGTGGTATAGTGAGTGGGGACATGGTCTTTTGAAATCCTTAAATGTAGAACTCTATCATTGACATTAAGCCCCAGTCACTCGAACCGCACGGGCTTCCCACCAGCTCCAGGAAGACGGTGACGCAGGCCCTCATTACCAGCCAACTGGACTACAGCAACGCACTCTATGCAGGCTCCACCACCAACTCATGCAAAGACTCCAGACTATCCAGAACGCAGTGGCCAGACTGATCCTCAACCTGCCCAAGAGAACCCACATCACCCAGCACCTGAGCAACCTCCACTGACTCCTAGTCCAGAAGAGATGCCATATCAAGCTCCTGACCCATGCATACAAAGCACTCCATGACCAAGGACCCCCCTACATGAACCACCACCTGCACTTCCACCAACCCCCCCCAGGAACCTCTGCTCCACACACCTTACCCTCGCACAGATACCTCGCATACGCCACTGTCACGCCGGAGGGCGCTCCTTCTCCCATCTCGCCTCCGAAGCCTGGAACACCCTCCACCTTCACACCGCCCTCTCACTAACCCACTTCAGGAAAGGGCTCAAAACTTGGCTCTCTGCCTAAGACCTGCTGCAAGCTCCCGTATACCCTATCGGCTAACAAGCCTCGCTTTATAAGTATGACCTGATTGTTTGATTGACACATGGCAATGGCTGATACAATGCTAGACAGACTGTGAGAGTAAGAACATATGTGATAAAGTACCCCCTGCTTCACATTATAAGGATATTTCAAGTCACTGAGGAGTTCCATGCTCATAAAGAGGAACGAGTCTGAAGGTCTAGTCCCTTTTTAATGTCGTGGAATGCAGAGGTGAGTAGCAATATCCTTTTAGTGTACAACAGAGGGTATTTTATTCCTTCTAATACACCATCACGCTTCCATAAACCGCTTGAATCCTTGGTGTCTTACCCTTTGATGTTCATTCCATACAAAAAAACAAAGGCAGAATTTGTAGTGAGAAATTAAAATGAACCAAAAAACAGTTAGTATTTATTGTAAATAGGTAATAAAATCAGTTTAATGTAAGTCATTTTTTACAATGCAATTGGTCAGATTAGAAGCAAGAACAGATTCTATCTTTCCTGAAATTACCTATAGCACGAAAAAATAAACATATTGCCATAAAAAAAAAACATATTGCCTTAAATATCACCTTTCTGCTGATCCCTTTATTTTTAAAGAAATATATCAGAAGAAGAAAAAGTCAGTTCCTGTTTTTCATATTTAAACTGGGGCTGTAATCACGCTTAGTGATCTTTACCCTAGCTTCTGATCTAACAGCAGGCATTGTGATGCCAGATCCCAACTGTAAAAATGCATTTCAGCTGAGCAGTGTCCAAATTTCGTTATTGCAGGTGACAGGAGATGTTACAACTCGTCTTTAATAAGGAGATTCAAGACAGCTATTATAAAGAGATTTCAGGCTTCTGTGCATTATAAATGGGATAAGTACCCACTGCTGTACATTATAAGTATATTTTAAGTCACTAAGGTGTTCCGTGACCTTATGGAGGAATGAGACTAAGGTCATAAAACTCTGAGGCGCCTTGCGATATACTTATAATGTACGACTGAGGGTACTTTATTCCTTATAATAAACTGTCACACCAACACCCTTCCCACAAATTGCTTAAATCCTCTGTGTATTGCTCTTTCATATTTATTTATTTTATTTATTTTCAAACTTCTAAATTGCAGCTGATACCTAAAAGGCGTCCTGGCTCTGGTAACCACACATAAAGGACGCTGAAGTGATACAAGCCAATTTAACACATTTAGCCAGGTTTTTATGGCTTTCCTGAACGGGAGATGTTCATGATAGATTAGAGAGGCCAAGGAAGACTGTTTCAGAGGTGAGCAGCTTGGATAGAAAATACTCTTAACCTGAGCGTGAACTTCTTAACTTGTGTTGAAAAACTAGGCTGGCATCCACTGAACACAACAAGCATCTGGGAAGATATCTCTGATTTTTCTGCTGAAGGTACAAGGTTCCAATTGATGGCCAGCTTTGTAAACCAAGCAAAAGTTCTTGAACTAGTTCATTTAGGCACAGTAAGTCAACGTATAGAATAAAGTGCCACATGTACTTAGGTTTCATTTTACAAGTTCCTAATAGCGAATCTTTGCGATTCGCTAGTAGGAAATCGCAAACACCTATGTACTTATGTGTCTTAGGCACATTTAGCGATTCCTAATGGGGTCGCAATTAACCTACCTCATAAATATTCATGAGGTAGGTCGCATTTTGCTACTCATTGGGAATCGCTATAAACACAGGGACAGTGGCCTGCTGGGGACCGTAGACCACCATGTCTGTGTTTGCTTTTAAATAAAGTAATGCTGTTTTTTTTTTTAAATGCAAGCCATTTGCATTATCGGAAAATGGGATGCATTTCAAAAAGAAAAATTAAGTGTTTCAGTTTCATTTTTTAAGAGTAGGCAGTGGTCCTTGGGACCACTGCCTGCCCTTAAAAAACTTTTCGCATGCATTCACAAAGGAATTTACAAATGGGTTACTACCAACTTGAAGTTGGCTGTAAAATTCAAATGTTTTGCGACTGCATTCCGGTCACAAAACATTCTTACATACCCTTGCAAGTCGCTATAAGGAAGGGACGGCCTTAACATGCCCCTTCCTAATACCGACTCGCTAACCCATTTTGCGATTCAGCAATAGGTTACCAAATCGCAAAATGGGTTTGGTACATAGAAAAATGCATTTTTCCAGTCACAAATGGCTCAATTCTGTGAATGTGGCCCCTAGAACCTTAGAAGCTGAGGCATGAAGTGAAAGAGAAACTGCAATCCTGGCTGCAGTTTGAATATTGTATAATGAGATAGGATAAAGAAATACATATATATAGATGTATAGTGTATACAATAATATATATAGATATAAAATGCGATGAAAGAGATGGGATGTTTGCAGACAAGAAGAATCAAAGTGGAAAATGTAGTGCAAAATTAGAGACAACAAGAAGCATTTAGATATTTGTAGATAAAATCAGTTTAATGTAAGTCAGATTAAAATAGTGATGAGTAGAATCAGACAGGATTATATCATTAAAGCCTGCAAAAAAAACCCAAAAACACGTTGTCATAAATGTCTGTCTTCTGCTGATCAATGAGCTTGAAAAGGAATTGCAAAGTGCTTTCTGAGCATTGCATTGCCTCTCTGCCCACTCTTGCTTACTTACCAAGCTTCCAGTGCTCTTGCAATGGGCTGCAAGTTGAGAAGAGGCCTTTGCCATACAATGAAGCCACAAAATACATAGCGATGGGAATTAGCTATACAATATATTAAAGAAAATTACAAGTGTGTCTCTTATGGGGCTCCCGCAGCACTGAGGGTATGTTGAACTGCGCCTCTCTTCAGAAGACTCCATGCCTCCCAAGGGGGGTGCGCCCCCCAGTTTGAAGACAAGTGCTTTAGACCAAATGTATTTGGTGATCACAGGCTCCCACATGACGTAGCCAGTATTCTTGGGCCCTAATCAGATAGAGCTTTCAAGTGGACTGGAAGAAAACTATCAAATTTGCTGGTGTCTTGTTAACCTCAACTTAGACTAGACTGTGTGGAACCATGAACGTTATTGTATGTACATATACTTGTGTATCAGCCTCGTATTTTACTTTGTTGCTGTGAGATATTTGGTTCTTGGGTGAGCGGGAGGGGATGGGAGCCCTTCTCAAGTCAAAGCCACAATCTTTCTCAGGGTGAGCCACAAAAAGTCACTAAATTACCCTGTGCTTAAACCTCTGGTAGACTGACACAAAAGCAGTCAGGCTTACCTTAGAGCCAATGCGTAAAGTATTTATGCAGCACGCAAACAGTAATAAAGTGAAAACACAGCACAAGAAAAATCCCATACCAATTTGGAATAATATAGTCAAATGTAATAAATTATTTGATACCAAAAATATAAAAATCCAATTAGCAGAACTGGAGATAAGCAATTTCAAAGATTTGAAGCAAGCATAGCGCCTAAAAGCACAAAACGCTACCCACGGTTATCTGGTCCTGCGCGACAGGCTGAAAGTCACAAGTTCAGGTTGGCAGTGATGGAGTGTGGGACGAATAGAGGGACCAGGTTAGTCCCGCTGAACAAGTTGCCTGCTAAAGTCCAGTGTGAAGAGCTCCATTCGAGGTAGAAGAGGGCGTGAGGAGCAGGGAGAGCATTGTGGATAGTCGTCACTGTATCGTGAAGAGCAGGGAGGGCGTCAAAGATGGTCATTGCTGGTCATTGGCTGCTGATGCTATACTGTGAAGTGCAGATCTTGCGTTGCTAGTAGGCGCCGGTGGTCAGCGAGGGCAGCAAGATCTTAGTGCAAACATGCCCACTCACGGTCGTGAAGAGCCCAAAATTTCAGGATTTCTCCTTTTCTTCTAGGAGAATCTCAACTGCTGTGGCACTAAGAGTCCAGAACTTGAGAGGCACCTCTTGGGGATCAGGAACTAATTCCAGCAGAGAACAGCAGGAAGCAGGCAGATCCAGACAGGGCCAGTGCAGCAGTTCAGCTTGTCAGTTGCAGAGGGGACTCTGGAACCTATTGTTTCCTTGTAGCTTAGAACAGGAGGTCACTCAGCTGACCCTTGTCAGCACGGTAGTCCTTCTGCTGTTACATCCACAGGTTCAGGATTGTACTGAAGGATAGGTCTGAGGGTCCTACTTTTCTAACTGATGACGGCTTTAAAATGGGAGAAGCTTCTAGAGTTTTCCCCCCCACACAGGTGTTTCATTTACTGCCTCCCTCTCCTGGTCCCAGTCTGTC
Organism: Calotriton arnoldi; assembly: GCA_963921515.1. Classification (NCBI taxonomy): domain Eukaryota; kingdom Metazoa; phylum Chordata; class Amphibia; order Caudata; family Salamandridae; genus Calotriton; species Calotriton arnoldi. The sequence continues at coordinate 364,418 of CAWUFW010005504.1, read as the reverse complement.
TGCAACCACAGTAGGCTAGTGTGAAGTTCTTTCTATGTGAGCTGAGGCAGTGTCTTTGAAGTGCAAGTGTGGTAGGTGACACCCTCATTAAGCCAGGATGGCCCATCTTGCCAACATCCAGGCTCTCTATTGTGATACAGTCTGGGAGGAATGCACAAAGGTCAACTGCCAACTACACCAAGTCATGTGATCCGGGAAACAGGCTGCAGGCACTAAATGGTTACAACAAGAAAATGTCAACTTTCTAAAAGTGGCATTTTCAGAATTATAGCTTAAAATCTGACTTCATTATTAAAGAGGGCTTTAAATTACAGTTCCTCAGACACCAAACTTTACTAACATTCCTACCTGCTCCCACACAAAAGGTATCACTTATTAAATGTAATAAGGTAACCCAATATTACCCTAAGGGAGAGGTAAGTCTTGCAATAGAGAAAACAAAAAAATTCACTACCAGGACATGTAATACTCAAAAGTACATGTTCAACTTTTTAAATACAATGCACTCTGCCCTATGGGCTGTTTAGGGCCTACACTAGGGGTGACATATGTTTAAAAAGGAAAGTTTAGGCCTGGAAAAATGTTTATTTAGCCAGGTCGAAATGGCAGTTTAAAACTGCACACACAGGCTGCAATGATAGGACTGAGAAATGGTTTTAAAGGGCTACTTAAGTGTGTGGCACAATATGTGCTGCAGGCTCATTAGTGGCATTTAATTAATGGGTTCAGAAAACAGGAGGAGTAAAGGTAAAAATGTTTGGGGGTGACCCTGCAGAGAGGGTCAGGTTCAAAAGTTGCTTTTTGAAATTGGAGTTGTTTTTAAACCAGGCTTTTTGCTAGAGTTACCTAGTATTCTGGAATTCAAATCGCATATAACCTCCAAGGTGGTCTCAATGGACATGTTTTACCTCCATAATTCTTTTTCTTTTAAAGTGTGATGGTAAAATCCATCAACAAGACAAACCCACACTTGAATGATTCTACATGCCCTCCTGGATCAGACAGAGGTGCTGAGGTCCCAGACTACTCACTGGAGGATACTCAGGAGTTTCTTTATTTTTTCTTATGTTTCAGTTTTTTTTCTCTATATGGTCTGTGTTATTAAGGGCCTACAGACCTTGATGCCCCACTGAAAGGAATGCCCCTGAGCCACACATACCACAGGTGTCTCACTGTCATGAATACGTTTGCAGCCATGGGAAGATCACTAACCACAGATATCACCAATACTTGAATATTCCTTCCCTTGATGCCCTTCTGTCCAAGATGCCCTACAACACCAGATGCTCGAATCCCCTGTAGTCCATAAATCTGTGGATGCCTGATAGCACAGGATGTTTTGCAGTGTCCTAATTTTGGGTGCACTGCTGCCTCCTAACAATGTGTACTAATAATCATGTGTGTCCCACTGCCCTTGCTGCCCCATTTACCCATAATGCTTGAGGCATTCTTAGTCTTAAATGGCCTGATGCCCTTGATGGCTTCCTCGAATTCATGCTCGTGAAGCAGGTACACAAACTGGAGAGGAATTGGTTAATGGTTGGTGCATCAATCTTCTACCTCCACCCCCTTCTGGTGAGCATCATTCCTCGGTTTCACTGAGCCCAAAGGAAAGTACATCCCACACAAGTACATGTTGGAATTACTGAAGTAGGGCCACAATTCCTTCTTGAGTTAAAAACGTCCTGAGTTCAAAGGATTGAACTTGCGGTCAGTGTGGCCCTGCTGTGGCTTCACAGAAAAGTAACTGTGCTCTTGATCAAGCCCTCTTCCTCTCCACAGGTTTGAAACAGAATAGGTTTCTGCTTTGTGGGCATGAAGGTCACTGTAGGCCTCTAATTAGGGACTCCCAAGGCAACATTAAGGAAACTCCAAGTGGCTCAGAATTGTGCAGCCCGGATGCTACTTGGGATCCCAAAAACCCAGTCAGCTAAGCCAGCCTTAAAAACCCTACACTGGTTGCCAATCCCCGAAAGAGTAACATTTAAGGCCCTCTGCATTGCCCATAAGACTATGTGGGGAACGGGCCCGGCCATTAACAAATCCCTTATCACCCCCCACCGCCCAAAGAAGGACCTGCGATCAGCTAATCTTAATCTTGAAGTTGTTCCCAAAATCAGGAGGACAAGAAGGGGAGGAAGATCCTTTGCCTATAATGTGGCGAAGCTTTGGAACACATTACCCCCTCACCTCTGCTTTGAACCTCAGCTCCTTCCGTTTCGTACATTTTTGAAAACCTGGCTATTCCAACAACCAGCTCTGTAACCTTACTCGCTTTCTGTTCAAGCCGCTAGCGCTGGGATGCCCGAGGGTAGCTATGCGCTCTATAAATGTTTATTAATAATAATAATAACAATCTGTTGTCTGCTGAAGCGCAGTGCAAGTCCCAGAAAGTGAAACAGAGCATATAAATAGTCCTTCCGCAGTTAGCTCTTGGAAGTCCTAGTACCTGACTGTCCTTATTATGTTTTTCTTTCTTTGAACATGGATCCATCTGCATCTCTTTCACCTGGCTTCTAGATGGTCATGTTGATTGTTTTTCCTTCCTTTGAATGTTGAGCAGTCTGATTTACTGGTATGTTTCCTTGACGCTCTTCCACATAGTTATTTTTAGATCCTCTGTCTATGGACGTAACTGTTGACACGTTTCTGTTTTGCTAGACTTTTGGCGCCAACCACATTACATCTTATTTGTTTATACTTTGTGAGTGTACCGTTTGTGTTTGCTTGATGATCTTGATTGCTATCAGCAGCTGCCTCATCACAGCATGTGGCATTTTATAACACAAGACGTTAAAATATGAAAATAAATCCATCGTAATTTATAAACTGACAATCACAGAGCTACATTTATTATGCTAGAGAGGTGATACCTAAGTGAAGATCAAGAGATAGGTGGGTGATTATTTTCAAGAACTGAGCAAATCAGCAAAGTACATATGCATTTTAAGTTGGAGGATTTTAAAGAACTAATTGATAGAGAAAAGCTATGAGAAGAATTTCAAACATCCACATTAGCCATAGAATCTGGGATGGATCTGGACAGTGTCCCTCAGTGAGTGGGCTGGCGTAGGGTTCAGGCTGTGGTCTTCAAACTTTTTTATGCACAAGCCCTCGTGAGTAAAAAACACTGATTAACTGATTGAACATGCCAAACGTAAATGCTCAATACTCCCAGGACTGAGTTTTAGTAGTTAATGCGTAACTAAGAGAAAAATATGACATTCAGTGGTGCATACTCCACGACCCCTTTCCAAACATTCAACATAAAATGTGTCTAAAAGTATGTACATTATGGGCAGGTGCAGTGGAATCTTGCTCTCAAACAGAGAACAGCTACAACAGGTAGCAGCAGTGCAAGCTTCCTTCACCCAGAGAAGAAATACAGTACGAACAGCAAGAACTAAGCTTTCCTCACTCAAAGAACATGTTTGGCATGGACAGCAGCAAATTAAGTGTGAGATCAGGGCCCTTCTTCTGTAGATATTGTGACTGCAACAATGTATGCAGGCAGGTATGAGCGAGACAAGGCTTACTACAGGCCCTTCTCTCCCTCACAACATGTGGCGGACTGGGGGATGCTGGGACAGAGGCCCCCTGCTGTGCCTCTCTTATTCCCGAGACCTTCTTTATTCCCAGAGCTCTCTTCTGAACTCATGCCATCAGCCTTCACACATTCACCCTCAGCTTACTTGCATTGATCACCTGCTTGGCCATTATATAACCTCAACCAGACCTCACTGACCCTCATCTGCTCTGCATTAATCCTCAGCCTGAATTAAATACTCTTCACCAACCTAAGATATTCCAAACTGGACCTCAACCAACCTTAAACTACTTCTCAGCCACCCACAGAGTTCCTCTGCCAGTCCTAAAATACCCTCAGCTGGCTCTCAGGACAGGCATTCAGGCCCAGTCCACCTGTGCTTATACCAACTGTGCCTGTTCTTACTGGGCCTCTGCCCTTGAACATGGCCTACCATTATTTAAAATCTGCTAGCCCCAAGAGGACATATTCAACCCTAAAAACACATACGAAAGACCCTTACTGAGAACTCTTTAGCTTGCCCTCAAATTGCTTCAACACACCTTCATAGACCCTCATGCCAGCTGGTTAGTAGAAAATCTGGGTGATTTTAACGTTGAATCTGGGGATATTTGTTGTATGTCTATTAAGTTCAGGGTGTTTGGGTAAAAATCAACAGTAAGCTATCAGCTAAATCAGTAAGGCCCTTTTGAATGATGGCAGACTTGCAAGTGACTGCCATTGAGACCAATGGAGAAATGGGCAAGACAAGTGTCACAGAATACCAATTTCTTTTGACTCGGCTGTATGAATGACTGCTAGCATTCGTTGGCATCCTTATCACTCATCGCTGCTGGCTTCTAACTCAGCAGAATACGCAAGGAGTCATTTCCTTTCCTTTGCAAGCGCATGGACCAAACACACATTAATTAATGTTAATTTAGTGTCCATCCACTGCCTGTGCTGTGATTGAGGTACTATTTCTTCTTTTGGCATTTTCTTTCATAGGGCAAACTCGACCCGAATGTATCAGCGATTGAAATGAGCACCAATTACATCCCACAGCTTTACATTCTGCATGTTTTTTTAGGGAAAGCGAAATTAAGTGACTGGCCCAGAATCACAGGATGTTGAGCCAACGAGACTCGAACCTGGTCCTCTGAGGAGGGCAGCTCTGCACGGTAAGCCAATAAATCTCACATAAGCGAGACCTATTGGCTTTGACAATTCTTGGTCGGAGTCTCTGACTGAAATTTTAATCACGCATAGAGGGCCTCATTTAGAGCGCTTGGAAAATGTGATGTATAAATGCGTTGGTTAGGTTACTTATGTACCACATTCCATTTTTTAAAGCAATCTAGTATTACCACATTACTGAAATATGCTTACACCACATACTACATTGAGCTCATGAATACCGCTCAGCTAGTGACGGCTAAAAACTGGTGTAAAAGCTCTTCACATAAAAGCAGAAAAGTTGTGTTATTTCGTGATTCCCACAAATTATTCCTATTTCGAGTGCAGAAAATGGCGTTTCGATGTAAAAAGGCGCTTCCTGGCTGTGGAAATGGTATTCCCTGATCGGGAAGAATAACAGAAATCTCTAAACAAGTTCAACATTATTTGTTACCCCTACATTCACAGAGTATTATGATGCAAGCAACACGCGCCTCCCCAAACGGCGCATCAGGAGTTAAGGATGCAAGATGAAAACACAGTTGGAGATAGTCATGTAAACTGTGAACATTTTCTTCTTTTACCGGAGTGCTGACAGCTTGCATCATCAGAGTTCCAACTTTATTATGACTTTAATCTCAGCGTTAAGCCCCGGGACATTGAGCTTGTCTCCAGCGGCTTTTGAAGAGCAGAAGCGCTGTATACTACCAAAATAAAACATGACATTGTAGACAGTCTTACTTAACTCCATTTTGGATGTGGGCCATCTCGGCCTCACAGCAGAGCTGTGCAGTGCTTCAAGGGAGACCTCTTTCGATGCAGAGCCTGCATTAACACAGAGTTAAACTGGACAACAACCGGAAGTGAAACGTGGACTGTTTGCCTCCAGTGCGTGGATACCTCCTTGAACGTTCCATTTTCAGGCCTGGACGTAGACAGCTTTAGATGTTTATAGCATCTGTCCTATGAATAAAAAGAGGAACAACAGGTCAGCCCTCCTCAGCCAGTTTTGTCGCCAGTGCCACCTACAGAGCACCTATTTCCGCCACTGAATGCTGCAAATCTCAGGCCACACCTGTGTATTTTCAGTGTGCACTGCTTACAATGATACAGTTAACACAGTGAATGTATATCACAATATGACAGGGGTTCTAGCTTTTTTTCTTTTCACAATGCAGTAGGGGTAAAACATATGTAGAATTTCCCTCAGACTGTAATCCACTGTCCATTATTACTGCATTGCTGCATTGTTATGATTCTTCACTACATTTTTTGACTAAAGGCTTAGGGGCCGATTCCGATCTCGGCCGGTAGGGCTCCGAATCGGATTCGGCTTAACCGGATCCGATTCGGAGCCCTATTTCCCGACCGATTCGTACGCGCGTCCGGGCGAGCGAGTACGATGCGAAATCGCCAACCGACTCGTCCGGGCGTCCCGACCGCTCCGACCGACTCGTTCCCGGGTCTAACTGCACCGACCGACTCGCTCGGACTCGACTCGCACCGCGCAATGGAGACGTTCCCCGGCCGGTTAAGTACGATGCGCGCCACGAGCAGTCCGACCGAGCCGCGCACTCCGGCTCGAAAGAGCAGTCGGAGCCGGACTTTGGGGGTCCGTGTCGGACCCCCCTGTACGTGTAGCCGCGCGAGTCACACACAGGGGGGACACATGGGTCCCCCCTACACGTGCATGTACGGCGCGACCCGCATCGACGCGCACACGCTGTAGGGGGCGTCCTTGTTCGCGTCGTGCCCATTGAGTCAATGGGAGCCCGTGTACGCGTCGTACGACTGGCTCCCATTGACTTCAATGGGAGTCCGACCGAATCGAGTCCGATAGCATACGTGCGCATCGTACTCGTTCGGTCGGACTGCTAGAGTCCGATTCGGTCGGAAATCTCTCCGGGTCCGGCTCGGTCGGAGAGATTTCCGGCCCGAATCGGAATAGGCCCCTCAGTTTGACAGTACCAGAGTCTGTCATTCCGAAGCTTCAATTGTGCCTGCAGTGTTGTGTTAGCATGTCATGACGGAACCTTTTGTGGATCCTGATGCACTCGGTAGAACTGTGACGTAAGCATTAGAACATAGTGAATTGAATGCAGGTTTAGAATGTTGAGTTTGCAGTTACAAAGCGATACAAAAGGGGATGATGGACGGAACGTTTGAGCCAATCAAACACTCACCCCCAGTCAACTGATCTGGGTTTAATCCATCATCATTCTTTAGCTCACTCCACCACCCCAGTTCAGACATGGCCATATGCAAATCAGTCTGACCCTGACCCTGTGTCCAGGGAAGACATGGCTTGGCAGTTCGGGCTGGACTGTTCCCATGAGGCACAGGGTCAGACTGATTTGCATATGGCCATGTCTGAACTGGGGTGGTGGAGTGAGCTAAAGAATGATGATGGATTAAACCCAGATCAGTTGACTGGGGGTGAGTGTTTGATTGGCTCAAACGTTCCGTCCATCATCCCCTTTTGTATCGCTTTGTTCGCCCTAAGTTGGCGGGGGTATGCCCAGACGTGGGTCCCTTGCTCACTTTGCCACTGGATTCAAGCAAGCCTGGCTGATGATGGCTGGAATGCCAGAAACCGGTCCTAGGATGCTTGTTTCCGGTCTAGGGAAGACATGGCTTGGCAGTTCGGGCTGGACTGTTCCCATGAGGCACAGGGTCAGACTGATTTGCATATGGCCATGTCTGAACTGGGGTGGTGGAGTGAGCTAAAGAATGATGATGGATTAAACCCAGATCAGTTGACTGGGGGTGAGTGTTTGATTGGCTCAAACGTTCCGTCCATCATCCCCTTTTGTATCGCTTTGTTCGCCCCTAAGTTGGCGGGGTATGCCCAGACGTGGGTCCCTTGCTCACTTTGCCACTGGATTCAAGCAAGCCTGGCTGATGATGGCTGGAATGCCAGAAACCGGTCCTAGGATGCTTGTTTCCGGTCCAGGGAAGACATGGCTTGGCAGTTCGGGCTGGACTGTTCCCATGAGGCACAGGGTCAGACTGATTTGCATATGGCCATGTCTGAACTGGGGTGGTGGAGTGAGCTAAAGAATGATGATGGATTAAACCCAGATCAGTTGACTGGGGGTGAGTGTTTGATTGGCTCAAACGTTCCGTCCATCATCCCCTTTTGTATCGCTTTGTTCGCCCTAAGTTGGCGGGGGTATGCCCAGACGTGGGTCCCTTGCTCACTTTGCCACTGAATTCAAGCAAGCCTGGCTGATGATGGCTGGAATGCCAGAAACCGGTCCTAGGATGCTTGTTTCCGGTCCAGGGAAGACATGGCTTGGCAGTTCGGGCTGGACTGTTCCCATGAGGCACAGGGTCAGACTGATTTGCATATGGCCATGTCTGAACTGGGGTGGTGGAGTGAGCTAAAGAATGATGATGGATTAAACCCAGATCAGTTGACTGGGGGTGAGTGTTTGATTGGCTCAAACGTTCCGTCCATCATCCCCTTTTGTATCGCTTTGTTCGCCCTAAGTTGGCGGGGGTATGCCCAGACGTGGGTCCCTTGCTCACTTTGCCACTGGATTCAAGCAAGCCTGGCTGATGATGGCTGGAATGCCAGAAACCGGTCCTAGGATGCTTGTTTCCGGTCCAGGGAAGACATGGCTTGGCAGTTCGGGCTGGACTGTTCCCATGAGGCACAGGGTCAGACTGATTTGCATATGGCCATGTCTGAACTGGGGTGGTGGAGTGAGCTAAAGAATGATGATGGATTAAACCCAGATCAGTTGACTGGGGGTGAGTGTTTGATTGGCTCAAACGTTCCGTCCATCATCCCCTTTTGTATCGAGTTTGCAGTTACATGCAGAAGAATAAAGACTTGTTATACTAAGTTCCACGTGTGGCATACTCTTTGGCAAGTACCTGGGATGGGGAGGGCGCTACAACTGGCGATGAGGATGGGATAAGTAACACTAAGATTGACAGTCCTCGTCCAGAGAGTTTGCCGTGGTCTGGCAAACTGCTCCTGTGTGCCTCAGTTGAGGTACAGAATTGACATTTGACGTATGTGGAGTCAAAGTGCAGCCCCTGTTCTGTGAAAATCACTTAACGCTAATGAAAGCATATCTGAAAAGTCTACATATCAGTGGCAGAGAACCTGCTGAGAAGGCCAAGCAAAGAACTACTGCGACATTACGCAGTTCAAAGTTATACATTGATACAGAGTGACAACACTAGAGGCGAATGCAGTTAGGTTGTGAAAAAGCAGCAAAGTGCAAGATAACACTGTGAACAGAAGCGCTGCATGGTAGAGATCCACCAGGTGTCAGGCAGCACAAAGAGATGCTTAAAGGCAAAGTGATAGAAGAAACGGTCATCTGCTTACCCATCCTGAGTGAAGGGAATCCTTGTGGTGCTGCGGCACACCATTAAAGCTGCTGGGTGGCGGCTCAACACAACTCCAGAGGTCTCCTGAAAGCAAAGGGCTCCCATGGAGACCCAGGGGGTGGTCAAGGTTCCACCGGGCCGTAGATATGGTCTGGATGATGCAGGACCTAGCAGACAGCAGATAGTATCAGAGGGAACTCCACTTTCAGTGTCAACCAATCTCGTAAATAGTTACAATGCCACTGCCTTCTTGAAACCACCACTGCTATTCAATACCACCAAAAAGTTGAATATTGGTGACAGATGGACTGCCTGGATTGAGACATTTGATGATTTCATTAATGAGACTGAAGAAGCAGATAACAAGAAAACTATCAAGTACCTTAAGAATCTTGCTGGTGAAGGCCTGAAAGAACATACAGTCAAATCAGAGCAGCCTTTAATCTCAAATTCAATCCAATGCCAAATGTAGATTACAAAAGATACATCTTTAGTCAAGAAAGACAGAAAGCTGGTAAGACCATCGACAAATTTGTTGAGAGACTGGATACGCTCACCAAGCACTGTATGTGCAATGATTTTGTGATGAGGAAGCTATATGCCTCAGAGAGATTGACGGATGCTTGTCAGATTTCTTCAGACAATAAATGTTGAGAGAAAATCTTAGTCTGGAGTGAGTTCTCATGACTGCTATAACTGAAGAGCATTCTGATCGACAAGCTGCTGACACGGAGGCCGGAGGTGACCAGAATGAGTCAGTCATGAATGTGAGAAATAAGCCAAAGCACAAGGCAAAGGGACACGGCATAACTTCTCCACAGCACAAGAATTTGTGTTTCAGGTGTGGATTTTCTTTTCCACACAAAGGTAAATGTCCCGCCATTGGGCAGATTGCAAAGACTGTGAAAGAAGAACCATTTTGTAACGGTGTGCAAGGCAAAAGAAAAAGTAGGTGTGTCATGGTGCAAAGACAAAATGACTGCTCGAACGTTCCAGAAGCGATGTTCGACGCACGCCAATAAGGCAAAGCGACCACATCATCTGAGGCAAATTGACAAGAAACGAAGTCGATTGACATCTAAATCTTCATCAAATAGTTCTTTTGTGTCAATATCAAGTAACATTAAAGAAGATGGGTGTGCCATGTCGATGTTTACCTCAGAGAAGCATGTGCATGTTGGACTGGCTGCTTGTGAGTAAAAGCATCAGTCCAAGAGAAACCAACATGACAAAGCACCTAAGTCATTCAAACATTGTCCAAAGATCAAACTAAAGGTCAATGGTTGTTCAATACCTTTCAATATCCATAGTGGTGCATCAATAAATTTTGCCTGAGGAGATATATAAAGAGCTGTTGCAGCGCCCCGACTTGTAGCCCATCGAATACGTGGGCTGCAGCGACACCACTGAAAAGTCAAGGGTCATTTGTGGCTACGATGAAGCATAAGAAAACAAAAGTACAAGTGCCCATTCATGTACTTCATGATAGGATGTCAAGCGTCTGTTTACTCAGCTTCAGCACAGACACTGATAACCGTGAACCATATCATGAATGCTCATCACGAAACAATAAGTCAATTCCGTTTGTTGTTTCATGGGTTGGGAAAACTGAAGGCTATGAAAGTCCAATTGCACATTAATTAGGATGTTCGTCTTGTTGCTGATAAACACAGTCAAATTGCCTTTCTTACAGGAAGCTGTTAAAAATGAACCTAAATCTTTATTCAAGCACAATATCATTGAGCGTTTTACTGGTCCACCTCCCTGAGTTTCTCCCAGAGTGATAATACCCAGAAAAGACAGTTAAGGAGTTGTACGCATCTGCGTGGATATTCATCAAGCGAACCAGGCCATTGAACGAGAACGCAATCCATATCCGCACATTTTCGACATGATAACACAATTGAATGGGGCAAAGGTCTTCTCTCGCCTAGATCTAAATAAAGGATATCATCAGTTGTAACTCGAGAAGTGCATGTACATTACAACCTTTTTTACATATGTTGGTCTGTTCCATTACAAGAGACTACGTTTTGGTGTGTCATCAGCTGCAGAGCTATTTCAAGATGTCATTTTATGTATCACGCAGCCTGTCATCAATGCTTTCAATTACAGTGATCGCATATTGGTTTTCGCAACTACACAGAAGGCGCATGACAAAGCTCTCACTCAAGTCAGTTGCTTACTGTTGCTGGTTTAACTTTGAATGCCAAGAAATCTGAGTTCCATAAGACAAAGTTAAAATTCTTTGGCCATATCTTTTTTGATGGGGGCATAACACCTGATCCTGCTAAAGTGCAGACACTGTCAACTGTCAGTCCTCCACACATTGTTTTCATTTTACGTTCATTCCTTGGCATGTCCAGCTATTGCTCTAGATAAATGCGAGACTTTGCCACTGTCAGTGAGCCATTAAGAGACTTGACAAAAAAGAATGTTTCTGTCCTTTGGTCACATGAATGGAAGCAAAGCTTCCGGAAGATCAAGCAAGCTATTGAAAACGCTACTGAAATGGCGTATTTTGATCCAAAGCTTCATACTGAGGTTGTTGTTGATGCTAGCCCTGTCGGGTTGGGCGCCATCCTGGCACAGCACTTTGGACACCCAAATCCTCAAAGACGTATTGTGGCATACGCAAGTCGAAGTTTGTCCCAAAATGAACCTGCTTATTACCAACCTGAGAAAGAGAGCTTGGCAGCGGTGCAGGCTTGCAAACATTTCCACATATTCTTGTATGGGAAGCCCTTTACACTTGTGACCAATCATCAAGTATTATTGACTATCTTTGGAAATCCAAAAGCAAAAATGCCTCCTCGCATTGAACTTTGGGGTCTGTGATTGCAAGAGTACAACAACACCATTGTACATCCTCCAGGTAAAGATCAGAACCCTGACGACTACTTTTCACGAGTGCCTCTACAATGCCCTGGCACCCATTCTGAGATAGCTGAAGCCTACATACATTTCATAGTGAAATCAAGCACTACAGCTGCCATTTCGATAGAACAAATTGTCAATGGCACATGTCAAGATAGTGACACGCTGAAATTGAAATACATTATTACACATCTGTTTTTGTAACAGCACCCTTGACTTCTTAGCAGCAACAGTGAATCTCAAATGTTTAAGAATGTCAAAGATGAACTGTCCATTACTCAGGAAGGTATTAGTCTACGATGGTCAAGAATTGTCACTCCGATAGAGTCTGCGACAACAGATTATTGATGTGGTCCATGAAGGATATCATGGAATTGTTGGCACCAAACGAGCTCTCCAAGACCGAGTGTGGTTTCCACATCTTAATGAAAGGGTTGAAAAGGAATTAAAGGTCTGTCATGTATGCAACTGCCTGGCATCGAAAACCAGGCAACACCCATTAAGCATTTCAGAGTTGTCAAGGCATGTATGGGAAAGAATTGCAGTGGATTTCTTCGGTCCTCTTCACAACTGCCATCACCTGATGGTGATCATTGATAAACATTCACGTTTTCCGTTGGTCGAAAATCTCTCATGTATCCCTCACGAACGTGTCATTGAGAGATTATACGGCATCTTGTGACATGGGGTGTTCCTGCGATTTTAAAGTCAGAGAATGGCCCCCATTTCAACAGTCTGGAATTCAAAGACTTTTTCAGTCATCTTAAGGTGAAGCATAAGAAGAGCACTACTCTGTGACCAGAGGTAAATGGCCTTGTCAAATATTTCACTAGTACTCTCAAGAAAGCTGTCCAGTGTTCTGTACGAGTGTTATATTCCATATAGGTACCCTATATAGGTGCAGGTAACATCGCAACCTTTCACCTACATCCGTCCCTACATTACATACATAACAGTTCTTAGGCACTGACCTTTTCCCTAGATATGACACTGCATTCAGAACACAGGTTTTTCCCTGGTTCGATTCTCATACATTATGCATGAGGCTTCTTGGAAGCACAGCAGGACTAACAGTAGGATTACCATCTCCTGTATAATATCTCTGTATAAAGTTCAGGCCCAACGTCATCCTTTAGACTGTCACAGTAACACAGCAAGGTAGGACCCCTGGGGAGACTTATGGGTATATATACAACACATCTTGCTTAGGAAGAGAGAGGAGACGGTGACTTCCCGGCTGACACACTGACCAGAGACGCTGAGGTTCCTGCATGCAGACGCTCCAGCTAGCAGTGGTCTAACATCCCTCACGGGTGTCCAACTCGAGACCAGGACGGGGTCCCACATTCTCTAAACTCTCAGGTAATGGGGTGGACTAGATCCTAGAGGGATTCTTGGCATAACACCTACACAGATGCTAGGTACATTTAGGTACATCTAGTTAGGGAGACATCGTAGGAGTACGCACTTTTTATCATGTGTTTTATGTACTTGTATATCTTCATGATTTCTGCAAGATGGTAGAACTTTACCATCCTTTTACTTTCATAGTACTGCTAATCATATATCTCTGCTACTGTCTAACGGTTGTTGCAGCTCATCTATTCTACACTAGGATAACAACTGTTCAATAAACACTTATTGAAACGCCCCGACTGTTTATTCTGTGTATCTCTCTGAGACAAACTAAGTGAGCACGAGTGACTGAGCGAAAGGTAGTTTCCACGATCCTGGGGGATCAGGGTTGTCATGTTCTGAGGTTGCCAATAACTATTCTCTCCCCGATAAGAGGAGACTCTAGTGGCACTGTGAACTAGCTAATACAGACAGGCTAACGTATCCGGTGGGGGTGCATGGAATCCATCCGCCACCAATCCCACAGTTTGTTATACGAACGCGCAGATCCTGTATAGGTAATATAGGAACTATATAACACTAGAACAGCTAGCCCTGGGAGCTGTTCTAAATTCCACTCTTCGAGCTTACCACTCACCCCCTCACTCGACCACAGGCGAAAGCCCTGCAACCTTGATTTTCGGGAGAGCCATGATGACCAATTTACCTCAATGGACCCAAAGACGAGCAAATACTGAGGAAGAAAGATGCGTTAAAGGCTTAGGTCATAAGAGGAAAATGAAAGCCTATGCAGACACAGTCAACATGCATGAGATGTCACCTTCATGAAAGGACTTCAATTTCTTGTTCTACAGCTTAGAACACGAAAGTCTGATGCTCCCTTCGATGCTGGACTATTTAATGTTGTGAACAGGAAAGGACACATAGTGACTGCCCAGCATCCTGGGAAGTCCATTATATGAGATTTCTTGCCTTTCAGACGTGTGGCTCATCGCTCGTCAGGCACTCATGTGATTGCAGAGACTGGGTCTGAAAAGACAAGTGAAGAGCCCCTGACTGCTGCTGTCGCTCCATCACCAAAGCCAGTCATGGGCCTTTCAACTGCCAGTTCCCAGTTTCCGCAGACATGGTCAGGATGTGTGATCCATGTGCAACGAAGACTCATTGAAAACCATTAATTGTGTATATTTGTAAAAAATTTCAATTTTTTATCTAACAAAGGGGGAGATGTAGTGCTGTGTGAGCATGTAATGATGGAATCTTTGTGACTCCTGATGTACTCCGTAGAACTGTGACGAAAGCGTTAGACGGTAGTGAATTGAATGCAGGTTTGCAATGTTGAGTTCGCAATTGCACACAGAAGAATAAAGGGGTGTAATACTAAGCTCCATGTGTGGCATAGTCATTGGCGAGTACCCGGGCTGGGGAGGATGCTACAATGCCCTTCCAGGCTGAGTGACACCTAGCCTCTATGCATGAGTACTCCAGGTAGGCTAGAGACTTATGCGAATTAATCTGAGGTAATAGCCACAACCGGTGTTTGCGCTTGCTGTCAGTACTTTTCTTGGAGCTCTGGGGAAATCAGTAATACATGTGCACTATCCTTTAATTGTACTTTTTGGGCATTGGACGGCCTCAGGATTATCAAGGAGAGCAGAACAGTCTGACTTTCTGGAGATTGGAGTGCGTTGACAAACTCAAATATACCATTACACATCAAATACCCTTCAGTATCATCAATGTCCGGTCAAGAGTAGTTCTTTGAAAAAGAAAATAATTTTTTAACAGGCAGATAGAGAACAGTTAAACTAAGATACAAAGCAAACAACTCAGCAGGCGAAGGCACTGTCACGGGTGACACACGACCCTAAAAGTTGCATACAGACCTAATTCAGTCAGTCGGGAGAGTCCCGATTTTGTAAGCCAAAATGGCTTTATTTTAGTTGTCTCCTGCCTGAAATTACCTCTTCTTCAATATAAGTCAAAGGGGTAAATAAATACTTTCACCCAGTTCATTTTTCAGAATTCTTCATTTTCCTGTTCTAAAATGTTGGCATGTATGATGTTGATGTGCTAATATCACAGATGGGAGGGAGGGGGTGCAGGGGCTGATGCAGAAGCAGTTCCGCATCTCCCCCATCCTTTCTTTTAAAAAACAGGAAGATCTTTTTTTGCCCTCCCCAGTGTGTCTGTCGGCCATTGGCTGACACTGGTGTGCGGATGTTGGCTGACACCCGCACGTAAGGGGTTAACATGTATATAGGTCACTGCATAGTTTTCTTATAAGTTATTTGATTAGGTGCTTATGGGTCTCCGTTTTATTTATATACCGCAATATGTAAATATTATCAAATCTATTTTAGCAACAAGAGCTTCACTATTAAAATATTGAGAAAAATATCAAATTAAAATAAAATAAAATAATTAAATCAGTTATAAAAATGCACAAATAAATTAACTTCAAATACAGCCACACTTGAAAGTCTGAGTTTATACAATACAACTTTAAATCTCGATATATAATCTTCCTTATACATGTATACCCAGTCTATGTAGTTATGCATCTATATATTTATTACTTTACTCCAAATGTAGGGGGGGAAAAGTTGACTCTCTCTGATGCACTACTCTGTCTCACCCTATACCTCTCTCAATTTATCCTCTACCTCCACTCTCTGACTCATCCCAAACCTCACTCTACTACTATGATCTCCCTAATCCCTTTCTAGAGACTCTTCCCTCCTTCATCTCTCCTTTTACTCATTGCAAACATCATCCTACGGGGCGTGGCCAAGATGGGGACCTGCTAGGGCGCATCTCTGCGACTCTCCGCTCCCAACCGGTGAAGCCCCGCTGAATCAGTGACGGAGGAGGCCCCTCTGTAGTCGGGGACCCCGCCCGGGGGGCGCGGCAGACGAGGGACCTATCGGTGAGAGTTGAACTGGCGTGGTGGGCAACTGCCCGGGGCTGTCTTGACGTGCTACGCAGTCGGCAGGCAGCCATGGCAGAGACACAGGTGATGCAGAGACCCCGTTAGAGGCCGCGCGATGGACGAGAAGGCTGCCGGTGGGCGCGTGCATGGTGGATGAGGTGCGGCTCAGAGACGCTTTTGAGCTCCCGCAGCAGGCAAGTAACGAGTGCCTGCGATGATCGGCAGAGGAACCCTGCAGCGAGATCCCGCAGACGTAGGACCCGGGAGGAGCTGAGCCCGCGCTGCTGAACAACGCAAGGCCCCGGCTGCTCCAGCTAGTGCAGGCCCAGCGCGGCAGAGGCCTTCAAGGTTGGTGGCGGCATACTGAGAGAATCTGGACCATCCAGGCTAAAGACACGTTGCATCCCCCTCAGCAGGAGGTGAGAGGCAATACACGCAACCCATCCTGTAGCAAGGAGGCAGGGGGCGGCGGCTCATAACCTCATTGCGAAGGGAAGAACCCCCCCAGTGCCTACAGCGGCGGCTACTGCGTTGGGCCCCTGGAGGTCCAGTGTACAGAGGCCCAGCGCTGCAGCGGCCCTCGTCAGTTTGTGGCAGCGCTCTGAGGTGTGGCCCTGTGGCACCCGAGGCCAGCTGCACAGTGAAGGAGGGTGAGTACCCTAAGCGTGAGGCGAGCGGCGGCGACCGTGCCACGGTTGAAGCAGGGAGACCGGCGGCGAGGAGTGAGTTAACTCTGCTGACTTTGCTTAGCCAACTAAGTGGGATTGCCCCCCGGTTAATCAACGCGCTTGGGGTGTGAGCTGGCTGGAAGATAGTGCAGGGACGGAAGGACTGCGGACCCCCCTGCTTGCGGCCTTGTAGCACTTGTATTCCACGCTCTGCAGGTGCGGGGGAGCCGGTGAGAGACTTTGGTAGGCCCGGACACGTGCCTGAGGCGCCCCGGTTAGAGCTCTGTCCCGCTTGGGAAGGGGACCCAACAACAGCAATTGCACTTCGGGGAGGTGTCCCCTGGTGGGGCTTGTGGAACCTAAACCCTTCTTCCTAGCGGCACAGGCCTGAATCTGCAGGCTGGAAGATCCGTACCATTTGCCGGAGTCCAGGCCCATTAGTAGGAGGTCGTAGTGCTCCCCACGGAGGGAGTGAGCATCCAGGCCGGAGGGGCCCAGGTATTGCGGCTGAGGGGGCAGGGGTCAGTGGCATCTATCCCAGTCAGGGAGCAATGCTGGTCGAGATGGCTGCCCCTAAAGGCCGGAAAGACCGCTCAGTGAAGGATCTGCTGCTCAAGTCATTAGCACACAGCCCGAGGGCCAGGCAGCCTCAAAGGCCAGAGAGGAGTCAGAGGGCGCAGATGGTGCGGAGGCACCAATCAGCCGCTCATTTCTTGAGTCCCTCTTCTCCTCCCTCCGTGAAGATTTGACTGCCATGAAGCGCGACCTCTCGGCCGACCTGCGCAAGGTGCGTCGGGATGTGGACTCCCTGGGAGAGAGGGTTAACACGCTGGAAGAACAGGACACAGGTCATGAGGAAGAGCTGGAGAGACTTCAGCAGGAAATCCTAAAGCGGCAGGAAAAAAACATCGACCTTCAGGCCCACACGGAGGACTTGGAGAAAAGATCCCGACGCAATAACATCCGCATCCGAGGCATGGCATATGACACAGATGACCCTGATGTTGAAACTTTGGTGGCTGGTCTCTTCTGCTCGCTCCTGGGCGAGGCTCAGGACTTCCCGGTCAGGCTCCACCGCACCCATAGAGTGGGCCCCCGGAGGGCTGCCCTGGCTCCCCCAGCGGACATCCTGACATGTGTGCATGATTATCAATTAAAAGAACGCATACTCTGTGCGGCCAAGGCCAACCCTGCTTTCCAATATAAGGGCCAGAAGCCGGCACTCTATCAGGACTTGGCTGCGTCTACTCTTTTGAAGCGCAAAGCTTTCCGTCCCATTACCTCACATCTCCGGGCGAATGGCATCTCTTATTCCTGGGGGTATCCTTTTCGTTTGGTCTTCACCTTTCAGGGGGTGCTCTGGCAGATACGCTCTCTCACCGTGGCCTACAAATTGCTGGGTATTGACGAACCCTCAACTGATAAGCAACAACAAAACAGCTCAAGCAGACGACGATGCAGCGGTCACGGCTGGACCACCATCAAACCCCCGAGCCCTGCCTCGTGGCCTGACTTGGACACCATGTCCAAGGAAAGACAGGCGGTCCTAGCGTCTTTGGCCGGGGCCTCGGGGGAGTAGCCCTCAGTGGCTGCAGAATTGTACTTGCGACTATTGGTATGCTCCTCATGTCCGTCTCCAGGGACTCACTGCTGTAAGCTAGGGGCTGCGTTTTGGGGAGCGGGGAGGTCGCAGGCTGCTGGTACTCCGCATCTTTTTCTCCAGGAGTTGATAGATCCGGACATTGGTTTACTACATGACTTTCTTCTTGTTTTGCATTTTTGCTTCTGTTTGGGGTTTCTTTTTTTTATCTCCTCCCCTTCTTACTGGTGCATTGGGCCCTACCAAAGGCAGCACTCCTCTGGGTCAGTCCTGCTCCTAAACCCACCGAGATTGCTCATGTGGCGAGACTCCTAATGTCCACAACTGCCCTCTATAACGCCCCGTTCCGACTTGGGCCCATATGGTAGGGACTATTAACATTTTAACTCTAAATGTGAAAGGGCTCAACAGTCCTAACAAGAGAAGGGATGTTTTATCCTACCTGGAGAACTCGGGTGCTCACCTTTGTCTACTCCAAGAGACACACCTTTTGGCTAGAGACACTCACAGACTCCGATCTAAAGCCTTCCCATTGTAATACTTCTCCTCTCTTCGCTACAAAAGGACTGGAGTCGCTATCCCTGTCTCTTGCACCTTTACGGGGAAAATAGGGGCACGGGTCTCTGAGATCAGGGGACGGCTTTTGACCTTTTCTATTTCTGTCGGAGCGCACACCTTCACAATAGCCACTATTTATGTACCTAATGAAGGCCAGGAGGGGTTCCTTCATAGGGCGGTCACAGACCTCACGACTTCCCCAGACCGGCAATTACTGATAGGGGGAGACATTAACACTGTGTTTAATAATCAGCTTGACCGTTCCGCTTAGAGACAAGGCCAAACTGGGGCACTGTCTGAGAGCGGGAGGGAATGCCTACAAGATCTAGGTCTGGTTGACATTTGGCACGCTCTTCACCCAGGCGAAACAGACTTTACATTTTACTCCCATGCCCACAAGACCTACGCCAGAATAGATTACTTCATAGGTTCCCAATCTCTGCTCCCGTTGGCGCAGTCCTCAGACATAGAGCCACGCGCGTTGTCAGACCATGCAGCCTTGACACTAACGGTAGCGCTCCATCCCATAGATAGACCACCATACTCTTGGCGGCTGCGCGATACTCTCCTCCATTGCACAGAGGTTGAGCAGTGCCTTACCAAGACCCTGGAGGAATTCTTAGTAATCAACGATACGCCGGACACCTCGATAGAGACCTTATGGTAAACACTCAAACTCGTGGTAAGGGGGGAGTTCATCGCTGTGTCCTCAGCGGACAATAGGATTCACCGGGAAAAGAGGGAGGAACTCTCCAGACAGACGTCGGAATTGGAAGGCATTCATAAGCGGACCGGTGCGCCACGAGTGTGGCGGCAGTTGGAGGCAGTGAGGTCGTAGTTGGCTAGCCTTGATCTTGACAGAGCGGAATACGCTGCCCTCTGTTTAAAGCACTCATACTACACAGGGGGGGATAGATGCGGTCGCCTGTTGGCCCATAAACTACGCTCCCAGCACCAGGCAGCTATGATACAGACGATTTGCGATGCGAGGGGCACTGAACTCACTCAAGACGCGGATATCTCCTGGGCGTTTCAGGACTTTTACGCTAACCTGTACACTGCACAGCAACTGCCTGAACAAGACTCTCTCGACTGCCTCTGGGGGCTAACCCACGCCCGGCTGTCACAGGATCAGGCCTCCTCTTTGGATAGCCCGATCCGCACAGAGGAGGTGATTTCAGCCATAGCCAGACATAAACACCTAAAATCCCCGGGGCCTGACGGGTTTACCGCTATTTTTTATAAGACCTTTTGCACTCTTTTAGCTCCGATATTAACACGACTTTTTAACGCAATCGGGGATACCTCTGATATCCCGCCTACAATGCTCCTCGCCTCGGTGGTGGTCCTTCCTAAGCCCGGTAAGGATGGCTGATTATGTGTCTCCTACCGACCAATCTCCTTGCTGAATACCGACTTAAAACTCTTCACAGGGATTCTAGCGGCCAGGCTAGGTCCACTGATACCAGGTCTGATAGACCCGGACCAAGTTGGGTTTGTCGCAACCAGACAATGCTGTGACAATACACGGAGATTACTCCATCTCCTGGACAAATCCCACCACCAGTCCATCGAGCGAGTGATGTTGTCTATCGACGCTGAGAAAGCGTTTGACAGGGTGCACTGGCCACTCCTGGAGTCTACCCTGCGGGGTTTTGGGGTGGGAGACCGATTCCGCAAATGGGTGTTCAGTGGCTACAGCCGCCCGTCTGCCACGGTCCGGGTGAATGAACACACCTCTGAGTCATTTCCGATATCGCGAGGAACGAGGCAGGGCTGCCCGCTCTCGCCACTGCTCTTTGCCCTATACATGGAGCCTTTGGCTCAAAGGGTGCGGGAGAATCCCCAGATTACTGGGATTCAATTTTGGGGAGAACGCCACACAATAAGTCTGTATGCGGACGACGTTATTGCCACACTGGAAGCCCCCAGGACATCAGTGCGAGCCTTTCTCACGGAGTTGGAGGCGTTTGCAGCAGCCTCTGGCTTTCGGGTCAATGTATCCAAGTCACAGGCCTTGGGGTTCTCCTTGCAGCCTTCCACCAGGGATGCCCTCCACCAGATATGCCCCATCCGTTGGGACACGGAGGCTATACCATACCTGGGACTAAAACTGGCAACTTCGGTTCGGGATACAGTCTTCTTGAATTACAATCATCTCCTGTCACAAACCCGCCGAGACCTCCAACGCTGGCGACCATTTGGCCTTTTGTGGCTGGGACGGGTGGCAGCGCTTAAAATGAATGTGCTCCCGAAAATCCTATATCTCTTCCAAACGCTCCCGGCAGAGCCTCCCCCTGGTATGCTAGGGTCTCCCCAGCGTGAGTTTCTCTCATTCGTCTGGGCGGACAAAAAGCCCAGGATGAACAGGGGCCTAAGTTATAGACCCCCAGGGGAAGGCGGTCTTGGGATTCCCAATATCGAGCGATATTATCGGGCAGCCCAGCTGCAGGTTTTATTGGAATGGTCCCAGAAAGAGTCTGAAAAACATTGGCTCTTTATGGAACGAGCCCTGGCAGGCCAGTCCCTATGGAGAATTCCTTTTGTGCACAAAACCCAACGTCCCACTGGGTTCTATGGGTCACCGGTCACCAGGGCGACCCCGAAGGCTTGGGATGCAACAGCCGTTAGTTGTGGCCTCACCACATTTCCGTCTCCACTCACACCTATAACTAGTCACCTCAGACTGGCCATCAATCCTAAAATTCAGAAATCCCAGAAGGCCGAGCATTCTTTTTTCTCAGACCCAGGCTCTGGAATGCGCTGCCTTTAACATTAAGAGAATGTTATTCACTCTCCGTGTTCTGTAAAACTTGCTTCTTTCAACCATCAGAGCTTTCCTAATTCGGCACTCCTTTAGGCAATTTTCTGGTTAAGACTTCCTTCCGTACTGAGCCAAGCGCTGGGAAACCTCTTTTAGGTAGCCATGAGCTCTATAAAATATGCAAAATAATAATAATACTAATAATAATATTAATAATAATAATAAAGTGTAAGCATCTATCTTAAAAAGGTGCAAATGCGTAGAATTAAAAACAGAACTACCCGGAAGCCGTGCAATCAAGACCAAAAGGTCTGTTAAAAGAGAAAAGAAAAAAAAAAAGATCACAGTTGGCATTACACTAAAACATTATTACTGTTGGCCTAGCTGACCAAACAATTTCCTTATTTTGAGCACCAGTCTCAAGAAAGTAAAAGCTATCTCTTCGGAACTCACAGATTGTAAAATAATGCATGGCTTCGATGCAACGGCACAGTGAATGCTTAATTAGAAACGGTTTAAGAATAGTAACTCTATGAGCAGGATAAAAAGTACCAAAAAACACAACATGTAAAGTGCTTTGAGCTTACTCCTGATTGCACAGACAGGGCATAAATTGTATGATCAGTCATTACACTTAGGAAAGGTGACCAGTCTATGGAATATGTTGAGGCAATACCTAAGAAGAATAAAGTGCATATAGTGCTGTGAATCAAATGTTAAAAAAGGTTGCCCTCACCTCAAAGGATCGAGGAACAGATATTGGGTAACAGAGGGGAGTACAGACTCTCTAACCAGTCTTTTCTCCTCCCAAAGTGTGTAGCATATGCCCCTCAGTGTCTCATTAGGAATGGTGGGCTGGACTCGAAGGGGCTCGTCAAATAAATCCCGCCTGCCCTGGGCCAATATCAGATCCCTGATACTTCTCAACCAGGGAATCTCTAGAAATTGTGAAAGAGACAGGCAATCCTTAATTAACAGTCTATTTAGGGAGAGAGCCTAGTTAACCTAGATCCAACACCACAATAACAGTGGACGAGTTCTTAAGAAATCCTTGAGGTATGTGAGCCCTAACTCCCTGTGTGAGATAAAAGAAGAGATAGACGGTGGAAGACCCAGAAGGTGTCATGAAATTGGTTTTCAGTGGTCTGAAGTGGTTTTAGCGCCTGAGATCCCCATATCCCAGTGCCGTAAGTGGCCAGACCTACATATTTAGCTCGATAAACAGCCAGCATGTGGGTGAGTGATCTTTTGCCTAATTTACGCTCAAAGGAAAATACTTCATTAATACTCCCTGCAAGCTGGATATTTCTGTTAACTATCTGCGGAGACCAAGAGCCCCCTGTAGTTAAAGGTTTCCCCCAGATAGTTAAAATTAGTCACCTCAAAGTCAGGGGTTGTTTGAAGCTTAAAAATTGGCCTCGGCTCTAACCTATGTCCGCAGGACATTGCAAAAGACTTGCTGGTAATAATCTTCATGTCTAATCCCTCCATGAAGGTGGCAAAGGCATTCAGAATGTGCTGTAGAGCTAGCAGAGTTCGACCCATAATGACAGCGCCGTCTGCGTACAGTAACATTGGTATGGTACAACTGCCAATCGGGGGCATGTCCCTGCACCTGAGGACTAAGACCATCTCTAGATGATTTCTATATAAGAAGAATAAGAATGGTGCAAGGACACATCCTTGCTGGACGCCCCTGCTCACCCTATACGATTCAGAGCACTCCCGACCCAGCCCATACCTAACAATAGCAGTGGAGGCACAATAAATTTCCCTGATGGTATTGATGATTGCTCGATCTATATCCAGGCCTTCCATAATGCCCCACATTTTTGATTGGGACACGCAATCAAATGCACTGAACAAATCAATAAAACCCAGATAAAAAAGCGCCACGCTCTGCAATTTTGTATTTCCCCAGGAACAGACAAAGGTTGATACACTGGTCTTCCATCCCCATCCCTCTTCTGAACCCATACTGAATGTCCGATAGAATGCTGCTCTCTTCCGCCCAGCTTTCGAGGGGGGGGGATAAGAGGATGACACCTAATACCTTCACAGTAGAGTCCAGGAGGGAAATGTAGCAGTAGCAGCCAGGGTGCTCCTGGTTACCCTTAGACTCACTGCTCTAAGAACATTGGCAACGAGAGGGGCCCATAATTCTAGGTTGCTCCTTAAAAGGTCCAGTGGGACCCCATCCAGACAAGGAGCTTTGCCGCTCAGGCTGGCTTTGATGGCCATGGCTACCTCTTGCAGTGATGGACAGGACTTGGGGTAGAAGCTCTTCTCTGGGGCAGTAGATGAGGCACCAGCATTGCCTGGTTCGCTAGAGTAAACTTTCCCAAAGAAGAATGGCTGAGCCGATCAAGGGAGCATCATTATCTTTAAGAAAAGGCTGATTGATGATAGACCAAAAGACCTTCTGATCGTTCCTAAGCAATACTTCCTGGAGTGCCTCCGAAGCTTGTAATCTAAGGATTTCTTTCTGAATAGTGATCACTTCCTTAGATAGCTTCCTGCAGCGTACAACCTCCGCAGCAGATCTGGGCTGCGCGTGGAGTGCGGCCATCAGCTCTTTGTGATACTTTGAATAGAAAGCGTCAAACCAACCCTTCTCTCTCCCAGAACCCACATTGGGAGCCTTAGATAGTGCATGTAAGACTGCTTCCAAAAGGTTGGTAAATACATCTCTAATACTGTCAGCTTTGGCCTCTGCATCCAAACAGGTCGCCAATTATTACCTTTAACTAACTGGGATGTGAAAATTTCAGGATGGACAAACTCCTATTTAATACAAGAACCCTTTCTCTTTTTGGCGGTGATGCCGGTGATACTCCTGGAAATACCCACCTGTGACTGCTAGTCACTGATATTAATAGCAAGGCTTTGAGGGAGATAATCACTTATAACAAGATTATGTATAGACTGATCCCCAACCCTGGCAGCTAAAGTAGAAGACAGAAAAATAAAATCAACTCCTGAGCCCAACCCTTTACTCAAGTAGGTCAGGGGAAACAAGCCTTGCACTGAACTAAGTTCATTCACAAATCACAGATTAAATTTCATCATCAAATAATTAAAATTGTTGCCAACTACATCATGAGAGAAATGGGGGAGGGATTCCCTTCTCAGTCAACTATACCACGGGCATCTTTGAGATCAGGGGCCAAAGATGAACATTGAAGTCGCCTCCCCATATCACACCCAACTCTTTGCCAATTCTGGAATTAAAATAGTCCAGGTCACTGTCCAATTTCATCAGGATACTGCCTCAGTCTGCAGATGGCATGTTATCATAGAAATCCAAGGTGCCCAGACGTGAGCCTGTGGCAAATTCCAGTCCCAGGATATGGTAAAATGGAGTATCTGCAGCATAAATGAAGGGTTTTGCTGTGACCATGGCTGATATATAGATGGCCAGGCCCCTTTAGGGCTCCAGAGGGTGATGAAGTGGCTGGTAGATGGAATGTGCTGTGCCCGTTGACATGGACAGGCAAAACAGACCATGTTTCGTAAAAGCATAAAATTGAGTGGAAACACACAGAATTTGGTCCACAACTGGTCCTCAGTTTTGCCTTTGATTCCGGTCACATTCTATACAAACAAGGTAAGTTTAGGGGAGGAGCCCTTCCAGTGCTCCTACCAGGCTGTTGCACATCTCCCTCCCGTACTGTCTCTGAAACTGGGCAATCCGAAAGTCGTGTTGTCTCTGAAACCCAGGAAATCCGAACCTAGGGTGGGCATGATAAAGATTTCCGAGCCTCGGTTCCAATCTGTGGGCCTAATGTCCTAAAACAAAGAAGGAGGTGTTGGAGAAAAACTCTGAGACCCAAAGACTATATTTGAAACAGGGGCTAGCGTTACACCTAACCCAGTAGTCACCAAAAGGGGCATAGCTCGGGCTACAGCATTAGTTCATTGGCCACTACGCCCCGAAGGCAACATTTCCTATGCAATTTTCTCTAAAACTCTGGGGCTGTGAGGTAACATCCCGGGAATAACTCTTTGCTTGAACACGTAAAGCTGCTAATGGCCCCGGCAGGGAATTACAGAAATCGGAGCCAATTGCATCTCATAAAATTCTGCCCATCAATGCACGAGATCCACTTAAGTTAGGAAGCAATGGGCTGGGGTAGCGAGGTGGGAGGACAGGTGTAAATTCAATTCCTCATGAGGAGAGGGTATCCTTGAGCTGCCAAACAGAGTCCGGGGTACTCCACGTGGTGATGGTATTGTCTCTCCCCGCTTTGAGCGGGGTTTTCTCTAAATTTAAGAGACTTCAATTGTGAAGAGTTATACTGGCCCAACCCAGCAAACACCCCAAGCAGCTTCATGGCAGTACTCCTATTGAGTACATCATAATTGCCCCTGGATACATATAATGGAGTAAACTCAAGCTTGTTTGTGGTAAGATTGCAAATGCAGGCTGCATTCTGCATCGCTGCTTCTGGGGGCGCGATAACACTAGTTAGCGAAATTGATGAAGTTGTTACAGTCCTCAAAAGGGAAGGAGAATAGTTGATAGCGGTAACCCCTTGAAGATCTGAACAAAAATGTTCTAAGAGAGATTGACAAAGACCAGGAACAGAAATAGGTACAAGATTAGGGGGCTGGCTCTCGGGATCAGGCACTGCCAGTGAGATAGTGCGGGCTCTGCTAATACTCCGGGACGAGCAGAAGTCGTACTTTCCCTCTTTATGGAGTATGTAATAGGGCCAGTAATGGGAGGGCGGAAATTAGTAGTGCCTGTGGATGAATCAGGTGTGCCTAGGAGAGGCCCTAGCACTGCGGCCACGTAAGTCCGCTGGTGAAGTTGAGACTCCCTCACCTCAGCACTACCCTCTCTATGACTTGGCTTTGAAGCTGAATTGCGAATTAACAGGGGGTAAACTTTAGTGTCGCTAGGAAGCTGCATATCTGGAGTTGGAAGCGTAGCTGCCTAACTAGCAGGGGGATCATTACCAGTGTTAGCCTGGGTGACAGGGATTGGATGAGGGCAAGGAAAGGGCGGGGTGCGACAATTGTTGTGCTTGTTTCTTGCCTTTCTGAGCCTTTTACGTTCCCTCTTCGTTTTTGGGCTTGCAGTGGATATTGGCTCAGAAAAAGGTCAACCAGTAGCGGTGCATGGATTGGGAGGGACAATACCAGAGGCACCTTCTCTGGTGTTTGTAGCACCCAATAGCTCAGGCTCCACTGATGCCTCATCATGATCAGAATCAAGACTAATAATACTGGATGATCCACCTTTGGTCAGTAAGTTGGGAAGCCTAGTATAAGCAAGTTTTGTCCTGGAATTTATAGTGTCCTGTGGATTTGCAGTTGACCCAGTTTGTGGGAGAGGCACTTGGAAAATCTGTGCGAGAAGAGCGTCCAGCTTTTCAGGTACCCTAGCAATAGCGTCAATGGTGGTAGTGCAGGGGCAGTTATGATACACCGCGGCTGGATCCGACTGGACCCTAGTAATTAAATTATTCAGAGCAAAAAGTTTTGCATCAATACCCACAATATGACCTGCTAAAGAACTCAGAAAATCTACTTGCATGTCAAGCTTGTCAGAGTGGTAAGACAAGGATGCTGAGACTGCATCCAGGTTGTTAACCAAAGCATTCCAGAGGTTGGTACTCGAATTAAGCAAGTGAGACCCATCTATCTGCCTGCTAGAGTGCTCCTGCTATAGGTTGGGTTCTTCCCAAAGCAACAGTAGATCCGAATGACCCACAGTAGCAGAGTCAGTCAGTCAGTCATAAATCTTTATTCGGTTCAAAGGAACCATAAAAGTGAACAGGATAAATAATAAAATCACGATAATATACAGATCACAGTGTAAAGGCATAAAATAAAATCGAGTACGTTTTACAATATTTCATTGCAATAAAATGCCATTTGATTAAAACAAACCTGGAATAAACTAAAACCTCTAGATAGTCCATAAAAGTCCACATGAGGGGTCGGCCAAGTTGCTCAGGATGTCAGTCCAGAAAAGAGTCAGACAAGGTTATCAATCGGTATTACTTGGGGCTACGTAAGACCGAAATGGCAAAAACATACCACTTAGGCAAAACGTATTATATAATAGGAACACAGAAAACCTGTAAACGCCATCAATTAAAATAATACATAATGAGATTTAAAAAGGGTTGATATTTAAAATGCTGTAACTAATGTTAAAAGTGCTGCAGTTGTGTTGAGCCAATTCTATTTCTGAGAATTTCTGATTTTCAAGGACCCACAGATAAAACTAGTGATAGCAAAACAACAAAATTTTGATTCTAATTGTGAAAGACGGGATAAACTCACATTATAACGTCTAACCCCGAATGACAGCAGGATGAGTAGAAGAAAGGACCTTCTGGGTTGATAATAAAACCAGCAGGAAACATAAAATGGACAAAAGATTGTTTTGTGATGCCGTCACTGGGACAAAGGGGTAAGCTGTGAAATCATGAACCCTGCTGGGGGTAGGCTACCAAAAAGTGAACCGTGCCTAATCTAAAACGGGTAAGGTAGAACCTGTGTTCTATGTTAGTGGCCCAAAGGAGATAGCTTTCAACCCCCGCCTCTTATAGCCTAAATAGCATGAAATTCAGGCTGAAGATTGTTGATTTCGAAATCTCAGCTGGGTTCTATAAAATAGAAGCAGAGTCATAAAGTCCATGCCCCTCTTCAGTGGGGGTGTAACTAGCTTCGCCCATGGTTGAGCTGGAAGGTGGAGCCTTGGAGGTTAAGAGCTTTAACTTGATGGACTCAACAGGGTGGCAGAAATCAGATGGCATGCAAAGTTACTGGTTGTGTAATTCCAGTCAGTGGATTGAACACTTGGACTGAGTAACGGTTGACTCACTGACTGAAATGCCATACTAGTCACAACAGCTGGACAGTTACTCCTAGCGACTTCTCCCTTTGTTGTGGTGTGAACAGCATTTGAGACCGTTACAGGGGAAATGGAGTGTTTGAAGATTATCTCCAAAAGTGACAGGCTATCCTCCAGGACATGGGGGGGAGGAGGGCACAAGCACTCAAAGGTTCAACACCCTTGTTGTCACTGAGCCCTTCTTCCTCGCAGAGCATGAGAACGCTAGCTCCTTCCAAAAGAAGCACTAGAGCCAATCCAACAGATAACTGGGCTTCACAAGGTGTTGATTTATATACAAAATAAGAAATATATAGTGCAGGTATAGGAAGAAGTCTTATTTGAACTCAAGCGAAATTGTACTTAATACTTGGTGCAGCGAGTGTGTCCAGCAGGTGACAAGTGACGAGAGGCAGTCGAAACAGGTAGAATGAGTGAATAGAACAAAAGGGCAAAAGGTGGGGGAGCAAACAGCAGGCGACAGACCACATCGGGACCTAGCTCGACTGTCTCCATCACGCACCGGCTCAACCCTGGATTGCAGTGATAACGCTGCCACCACACCTCTTCCTACTCACCTCACCTTGCCGTTTGCACAATAACAGTCCAGGTTCTGGGCGGGGGGGGGATATGCTCATTGTCCCCAAGATCTCCAGGTGTAGCTGCTGTCGAGCCTCGCTGCCTCACTGCCGCTAGACCCAGCAGCCATCCACCGACTTCCCAGATGGTAGTGTGCTCCCCCCCTGGGCCCCCTACTTCTGACGCCGCCACTTGCTGTTATGGGGGCCAAGTAGGGTCATGGAGGGGATCTGCAGGGGCACCAGACACCAACAAACGGGGGGGAAGCGGGAGCTGTACATCTGCTAAAAGGCTACCTCACTGGGCTCACAGGAGAAGATCATCAGGCGGCAGCAAGCAAGGGGACAAGAACGGGAGCTGTAGACGGCCTCGCAGGGCCTCAAGGGACTCACAGGGCCCATAGCATGCTGAGTCTGATCCTGAGCCACACCTGGCCCAGGTCAGCCTAGGGTAGCAAATTGTACCGGTGCGAGGGCATTAACTCACATTTCTCAATATTAATCCCCCACCAATTGTTTTTGGGTTCCGGAGTAGCGTGCTACTTGCCAAAACGCACTTCAACGCCTCATCAAGGGTAGTAAGCACTATATAAACCCAATTACAATGTTATTATTGCTACTTAGTGCTAGGCAGATTATCTCTGACAATGTTAGACCAAGCAGTGGCATAACGCAAAATGGAGGTGCCTCCCAACAGAATGTGAGGAGGGGCCCCCGAGTCTCCCATATCTCACATATATTCAATGGTCTTGGGCCCTCCCCTGCACTTTAGGGTTTGCAGGGGCCTGCGTTACACCCCTCATCCCAGGATGGGAGGACCCAGGGTGATTCTGAAGGTCTCCAGTGGATTCACTCAGGTCTCCACTCTTTAGCATGAACTCATCACCCATTAAGGAGTCACTGAAGCAGATAAGGGATGCAGATGTGGCGACTGTTATGGTATGTTATGGCATTTGGCTTTTATTGAATATTTTACACTCAGCCAAGTTTCAAAGCAGTAAGAAGAGGGAGAAGGGCTGTTTGATTACACTCTCTCAAGCCAGAAGTTTTTCATAAACTTAAGATACATTACTGTGGCATGCAGGTGAAGTGGAAAAGAATTTCAGAGAGAAGGGCCAAAGCAGAAAAGCTCTGCTGACTGTAATGTTGCCTCCTTGAAGGGGTTGAAAGGGTGGGGATAGTAATTAAGTTGAAGCCATGGGACAATGAAGATATTAAGATTTTGAAAAAGATCTTGGTCTGGATCAGAACCTCACTCTGGTCCTGGACTAGCCTTAAGTACTACACTGGTATGGTTGTACTAAATAATGTCGACACCAAGAATATTGACCCACAAGAATATCATGGGCAGAATATCAAGAGACAAAATATTGAAAGGTAAGTGCACATAGGGAATTATAGATGTACTATTCCTCACTCCACATCTATGTACCTTGAAGAGGTGTACATCGTCAAGGTAAACATGGAGTTATGAATAGAAAATCTATAATTACTTACCTGTCTATACTTCAGTTTTGATATTTTGTCCTTGAATTCTGTGCCTTTAATATTCTGCTTTTGATATTTAGGATACCAACACCAGTACAAAAGGTGCCAAGCCATAAAATAAATAAGCTACTAAAACATACCACCCAATACATCATTGCTCTGGTGGAAAAGTCACTGGTTAACCTGGTGCCTTATCACTGATGTCCAGTGAGGGTCATGGTCTACAATATCACAAGAGTCCAATTTCTAGTTTAAAAGTAAACTGGTTGTCTAGTTTTTTGTAAGAATATGAGATATAGTAGCCTGCTAGCACATACTGTAGAATTCTTGGTTCCCTTATCTTTAGAAGCCTTTGTCGTGGAATCCACCCATCATTGAAATGTATTTCAACAGCACCAGGGGCATTGACGAAATTCATTGGCCCAACCAGCCTCAACCATAATCTGGTCTTTTAAGGTTAGGTCCTCGCCCCAACTATAAATGTCTATATCGCCAGAACCATAAAGGTTAGGATGATAATTGCAACAGTTCAAGAATAAGGGTTGTCTCTCCTAGTCATTTGAACTGGACCACACACTAATGATGTGAAGGACAACTGTGTATTGGTGCTTCTGGGCAGACAAGAGGTGGATGTCTGCAACCTATAAGAATGGTGCAGGCCACTACTGTCAATATCAATAGCAATAGTAAATGTAGTTGTTAAAGATATTTAGTTGCTGCATATCTCGCCATAAGAATAATGGCGCACCTCATAAGACGCATGTGGTGAGGATGTGGAGTTATGGCTAGAGCATCTGACTTTGGAACTGGAGAACCAGGTCAGTCCTGGCATTGGCTCAATATCCTGTGATTCTGGGCACATCACTTAGGGCCTAATTATGAGTTTGGCGGTCCATAGGACTGCCAAACTCGTGATGGAGGTGCAGTGGCATTTGTGAACCGCCTCACCAGTGGTCCGACCACCGTATTACAAGTGTGGCGGTCGGACTGTGAGGGGACCACCGCAGTCACCAGGGATCCCTGGCACTGTGGTCTTGAGGCCACAATATGCTTGGTGGTGCCGCTGCGGCACCGCCAAGCATATTACAAGTTTCCTCACTGTAACCCTAACCACAACGGTGAGACCATATTGGAAACTGTGGCGATGAGAAAAAAAGGTTTCCTCCGGCCAATGGGATGCATGCAGTGGGGCATATGGTGTGCACCCGTCTGCATACATCCCCTTTCTTGCACAGCATGGACTTCATAGTCCATGCTGCGCAGTAACGGTGTTTGGCGTTCCCATTGCGGTGCCTCTTTGAAATGCACCGCTGTGGGAACGCCAAAGAACCGCCTGCCAGACTACGAGGAAACTCGTAATCTGGCAGGCGGCCGGCGACCCTGTTTGGTGGTGTGGAAGCAGGGCGGTGGCGTGGCAGTGTGGCGACCTGCTCCCACACTGACAAACTCCTAATTAGGCCCCTAATCTCTCTGTGCCAAAGATTATGAATCTGACCTTGTGTAATGTAACTGGTCCTCATGTAAAGGTCTCCATGCCCTTGGGCTGAGTACATGCTATATGAAACTGCAAAAAAAAAAAAAAAAGCATAGCTATAGTAATACTGGTCCACCAGTGAACAGTAACAATAATTGCAGCTGTGACAGTGTCTAGTTTGCTGGGTGTGATTTGAAAAGGTAGGTTTTTAGGAAAGCAGATTAGGGATCAGCCCTGAGTGATTTGGGAGTTGGTTCCGGATACTTTGAACTTCTGTCTGTTTAAATGTTTTTGTCTTTTTGTTTTTTGGGGGGGACATCCAGAAGGAAGCTTGGTTTGCATCTAATATTTCTCTCTTTTCCATTTATATCCTTTCGTTAAGTTTTGTTACAAAAAAATAATTGTACATAATAATGCAAGAATATATATTGTAGTTACAGGAACATGTTAACATCAAAGAACTACATGTTGCTTCACGATATTTCTCTAGTCTGGTCCATTCATCCATCCAAGGTGAATCATATACTCATAAGCACATTTTTCAGCATGCAGAGTCACACAATCGTTGCTTTACACAAAACCATATATATCTGTAGAGATCACGCCAGACAAAGGTAGGTTTAAATTGATTTATTGCAGAAGGCTACACAGTAGACAGGACTTCACAGCCAGCTTCCCATCCAGCTCCAACCGCCCACCTCTTGAACAATGCATTCCCAACAGTTATGCTACCTGGCAACACTAGAACTTCTGGGAGAGAATGGACTGAGAGAGCTAAGAACTCTCTGCTCCCAGCACTAAGTAATAAAAACATATAAGCACAGTATATGTAAGAGTCACAAAATCGTTACTTTACACAAAAGCACATATATCTAACCTCTAAACAGTTTTTTTCCGAATTCAAAGTTTGACTATTAACGTTTTTAGTCTTTCTTTGTGTTTTTTCTGTGTTAATAACGTCAGGTATGTTTAAGCCCCATATCTCCATCAAATATTTTTAGTTGATCATTTGACTTAAAAATCAACTGTTAATGTGTTGCCAACATCATCATGGTTTCTGTCCAGTCTTGGAGCACCGCTTCCAGCGTCTGAGTATGAACAGCTTGGCAACTGCAAGTGCTGAATCTAGCCATCTTTTTGCGTGTTTAGCAATTCCCACAATGTCTTGCGTACCGTGAAAGATTGCAAGTTCTAAAGACGGAAATATATGCAGCTCACTTGAGTTCTGCAATTGCTGCTAGATAGGGTCACAACATTTTTGTAATGTCAGGCAAAACATTAGGATGTGTATCATGTCCCCAACCTGATTGGTCGCATCTCCAACATTTCGAGGTAGGAGAAATGATTGCTCTATGGAGTTTATGGGGTAACCAATGGTCTTGAAATCACAAAATTTTAAGTGGGATTCTCATAACTGCCTGTTGTGATCATGGAAGAGCTTAGGGGCCATTCTGCCCCAGTATAAGTTGCCTGTTTCTTCAGTTGCCATTTAGTCCAAAGAAATCTCCTGACGTACTATTTTTTCAATTAAGTTTTCAAGACATTTTAAAATAATGTTTCCATCATTCCAGGTAGGTATGCCAAGCAGATTCTGTCAGGATTTATGGTTGTTTAGATATGACAGTTTTTAAGCTGAAGGAAATTCCAGTTCTAGTCGAGGTCGAGTTAAAGGTATCTGCATAGTTTGGGAAATTTTTGAATGAGCTATCTGAAAGCAAATGCTTTATACTCGTGATTGCCTTTTGTATTTATGTAGACCAGTTGTAACGTTGAGTTCCCAATGCCATACACGTCTCAGCATTATTCTAGATAGGGTCTTGTAGATATAAAAAAAACTGTTTTGCTCGAGGGCTATGTAGCTATCAGATCACTTCTGAAAGCTGGTTTTAAGTGGATTGTGTTTGTCTCCATTCATTAATTGGCCTTTATAAATTATCTGTGGGCTTTTCACACCATCCTGCAGGCTGTTCTCCCATGTGACCCAATATGGGGCCTCCAACTCTGTGCAGAAATGATATGCCAACTGTGATACATGTTGTGCTGCATCCTGGAATTCTATGTTTTGCAGGCGTAGTGCTCCTGAGGTTCTTGCTGCATATAGTTTAGACATGGCTAATCTCGGTGTATCTCCATAGCTGATATGGGCCCGATTTAGAATTTGGCAGATGGGTTACTCCACCGCAAACGCGGCAGATTACAAGAGTATTATACTCTGTGACACTTGTAATAAGACAGAAGGGATATCTGTCACGTTTGTGACGTAGTAACCCGTCTGGCCAACTAAAATCAGATGCATAGCTATTAATATGACGATCTGTATTTAGTAGTAGATAGTTGGTTAATCTAATTGGTAACATGTGACCACATAACTAAAGTGGTGGTTTGCCACCATTTTGATAATTTGCATTCTACCCCATATAGATAACTGCAATTTACCCCACTTCACAAAGTCTCTCCATACTTTTCCATCAGGATTTTCAGATTGTCTGTCACCATTGCATGAATACTGCCCCTTACCAATATTCCTAGGTGTAAGAAATTGGTTTATTAGTTGAGAGAGGTGAAAGCCCCACTGAAAAAATAAACACAATCGTTGTAAGGGTGAACCACAAAAGTCACTAAATAAACCTGTGATTAATACTCTGGTAGCTTGACACAAAAGCATTCAACTTAACTTAGAAGCAATGTTAAAGTACTTATGCAGCACTCGAACAGTAAAGAAAACACAACTCAAGAAACATCCCATACAATTTAGAAAAATAGAGTAACATTTGGGGCGTGGCTACGGCGCGTTGCGAAATGGCTGCCTGTTGAGGGAGCTCCGCAGGCCAGGCTGCAATATCCGGCAAATACCATATGCTCAACTCGGCCTGAGACCGAGAACAACGTATGCCCTGATTACTGGACCTTTTCTGTACCAGCGGCTGCAATCTGCGAGCCTGGTCGCGACCTGGAACCCCCGAACTGCCAAGCGGCGCGGACCGGCGGACCTGCCGAGAACATGGCCGCCGTCATCTAAATCCCAGACGTGGCTGTGGAGGGTGTCTGGCGAGTGGCGAGGCCGGCTGTGAGCGGGGTGCCCTGTGTGACAGCGGAGACATCCTGAGGTGACCCGGGGACGGCTGCTGACCTACACATGAAGCGCAGCAGAGGCGGAGACTGCCATCGCCGGAGAGAGGGGGACCTGTGCGAGGCGGAGGAAAGAGACTGTGGTGACCCGATCGAGCCGTGGAACTCCCGCCTAAGAAGTCCAGCACTCATAAGGTAGGAGCGACTGGGCTCTGCTCGGCCGGCGCTGTGCTAGGCATTGCGGGGCGGCCGGGACCTGCACCGCGGCTATTGCGTTGGGGGTCCTGCGGTCAGCGCCGTGTGTGCTAAGGCTTGTGCGGGTCTTTGGGGCCTAGTCTGCCTCCTGCAGTTGAGGTGCTCCCCCCCTGATCGCTGTTGTGGATCTGGGGCGGTACGCGGAGGGCTGCGGGCGCCGTCAGACACCCCCCTCGCTGGGCTTGCGGGGGGTTTGTCTTTAGTACGGTGCGCGGGCCGTCCGATCCTGCTCTACCTCCGCGTGGTGGCTGGGCGGTGGGCCCTCCTGTGTTGTGCTCCTGGTTGGACGGCGGCGGTGATCGCGGGCGGCCCTACGATGTCACTCCACTGTAGCCTGACCGTCTCTGCATAGGTGGGCTGCGGCTGCCACCGGCCTTGGCACCTGTGTCGGCCTTCCCTGACTGATCCGCTGGGAATAGACCGGATCCGGCCGCAAATACGGCTCACTGGGGACAGTAGACTGCCTTTAACAAACGTGGGGGCGCTACTGTACCGGCCCTCGTTGGCTGTGGACTGCCATACTGCCCGCTGCCTACAGTGCGACCCGCTGTGATACCGGCAATTGGCGAATATGGGCAAAACGGACCCCAAGCAGCCCAAACTCCCCTTTGAGAGTGCGAGGCGCACCCGCACGGCGGAAACCCCGCTGGGCACAGGCACACCGGACAATGCTGATGACCCAGAGGAAGACCTGAGAACAATACTGCTCGAGGTGCGCACCGGTCTGAAAACAATAGACAGTAAGATCGATGCTCTTGCGACCAGCCTGGATGCCGTCAAACAAAAGGTAGATGTGCACGAGACCAGACTGGATGTCCTGGAAAACAGGCTATCAGACACACATGATGCCACTGCTGAGACGAGAACGCAGGTCCTGAACATGGAGCGAGTACTGGAGGTCATCAAGCTGAAAAATGAAGATTTAGAAGCGCGTTCGCGCCGAAACAATGTCCGTATTCTTGGCCTTCCGGAATCGACAGCCATCTCAAAGATGGAGACTTACATCGATAACCTACTCCGCGAGCTGTTTGGTCCAGTGTTGTCTCCGGTTATGATTGTGGAGAGGGCACATAGATCCCTTGGCCCTCGGCCGGCTCCGGGACTCCGCCGCGGCCAATAATAGCACGCCTGCTGAATTATGCGGATAGAGATGCAATACTCCGTGAAGCAAGAGCTAAAAGTCCGGTCGTACATCAAGGCAACACCCTGTCCTTCTATCCGGACTACACACCGACTGTGCAGGCAGCTCGCAGGGAGTTTCAGCCGGTGAAACGAATCCTGCAGTCCGCCTCTGTTCCTTATGCTATGCTTTACCCGGCCAAACTGAAAATCACCCATGAAGATAAGGCACACTTTTTACAGAGTCTAAATCGGCCTTGAAATTTGCGAAACACATCTGCCCTCGCAAACCTCACAAGTCTGTTTCTCAGAATGCTGCTTCGTCGCCATCCCACAGCGATGCGGATTGATGGTCAAGCTACACTAATGCCCAATAGGGGAACCAAAGTGCAGGCCCACCTGGACTCGCGTCTTACCAATTGACTCCCCATGGCTGTTCTTTCGGATTGTAAACTGTGATATTGAACTAGATTTGCGACCTGCCTCTGTAGGGTCTCCCTCATAATGGATGTGTCCCTAACCTACATGGAAGGGCTGACTAGTTGTTTAGTAATCCTTTTGGGGTCTCAGTGAGAGTCAATTACACTGCATACACAGTCTGGCCACCCTGCCTATCGGTGGGTGTTCGCCGCTGTTCCTCCCCCCCCCAGGGTGATCCCCTATTTGGTTGTAACTTTTGATATATTTGGGGTAATTTTAGGGATGGGGAGGGGTTCTTTTCTCGACCTAATTGGGAGGTTGGAGTGGGAGGAGGGTGGGTGGGGGACACCGTGCGTTTGCATGTAGCCAATGTAACTATACAGCCATGTTGAAGGATGTTTTTCTTGAATGGATCAATACCAAGGTTATCTACTGTACTGCTCACTTAATACATTATGACACTCAGATGATTACTGTGCCTTCATGTTATGATGCCACAGGGCTCCATGGGTGAGAAATATACACTGATAACATGGAACATTAGAGAGCTCAACTCCCCGAAGAAATCCCGACAAGTGCTTGCATACTTAAATCGTCATGGCGCCCAGGTCGTACTCCTACAGGAGACGCACTTGACCAAGGCATCGGAGGTGAACTTTGCGTGTAGTTGGGCGGGCTTCAGGCTGGCCTCCTCCTATTCATCCTATGCCAGGGGAGTAATTATACTGATTAAAAAAGGGGTCCCGTTTGTGCCTCATCGTACCCACACAGATGGAGAAGGTAGATGCGCGATGGTTCAGGGCAAGCTAGGAGATACACTACTCACTATCATATCTATGTATGGCCCCATAGCAGATGAGCCGGAGGTGTTCTATTGCATGTATAGCGAGCTCAGACAGTGGCCAGAGACAGCTATAGTGTGGGGTGGGGACCTCAACACATATTTAGATCCCACACTTGATAAGTCCAACCCCCAGAGCAACCGCACCCCTAGAGTAGCTCGGAGCGTTAACCAAGCCATGCTGGAATTTGGACTGGTGGATGTGTGGCGGCTGCACAACGCCTCCACTAGGGAGGGCACACATGCTACGCCTGCACACAACAGTTGGTCTAGGCTAGACTATTGGCTGCTTGACGAGAGTACAGCGGAATGGGTGACAGAGGTCACTCACCACCCGCGAACGCTTTCTGATCATAATCCTGTACAGCTTTCCCTCTGTGTCCCTACTCCAAACCGCCGCCCGTTCACATGGCGCTTCCGATCGGAGGCACTCCTTGAACCACTATATAACGATACTGTTCGTAAGGCCATAGAGAATTACTTTCGTGAAAATACAGGCACCGTGGAGACCGTCTCCTCACTATGGGAAGCGTTCAAGGTAACGATTCGGGGAGTCTGTATGAGCACAACCGCCGGAATATTGAAGGATTTACGTACACAACTCCACAAGATAGAGACCTCCCTAAAAAACTTGAGAGTGCCTATACAGTTAGCTCCCTCCTAGACAAGCTATCGCGCATCCAAACTCTGATTCAAGATTATGACGCGGCCGCGGACACAGAACTAAGATACATCAACCGCAGACACATGGCCAGGCGCTATGGCGAGGGCGGGAGACCGGGCCGCACATTGGCTAGGAAAATCAAAGCGGTCGAGGACCACTACCATGTTGACAAGATAGTTGATTCTCAAGGCCAGGAACATTACACCCCATTGAACATTTTAGAGCAGTTTAGGGAATATTATGCTAGCATGTACGAATCACGCGGACGGGACCAGACTCCGCAACTGAGGACTACCTGGATAACATAGCGTGCGCTTGGCTAGCTGACGGTCACAGAGAGTATTTGAACCAACCGCTGGATGTGGCGGACATCAAGGCCACGATATGTGCCCTGCCGAATGCCAAGGCTCCAGGCCCGGATGGCCTGACCGTGGAATTCTATAAGGCTTACGCGGACCTCCTGGCCCCTTTCTTACTAGCGATGTACGACGAGGCGCATGATACTGGTGTGCTGCCTCCATCTCTCCGGCAGGCTCTTATCATAACCCTTCTTAAAAAAGATAAGCCCCCGGACGCCTGTGAATCTTATCGGCCTCTATCTTTGATCAATACGGACGCAAAAATCTTGGCCAAGATCCTGGCCACCCGACTCCAGCCATTAATGCAACGACTGGTCTTGCCGGACCAGTCGGGGTTTATACCGGAGCGCTTCACTTCCCACAACGTACGAACCATTTTTGCTATGCTGCATGTCCTAGATCCCAACCTGCGTGCTGCTGCTGTTATGCTCGACGCTGCTAAAGCGTTCGACTCCATTGAATGGGACTATATGTTCCGTATTTTACAGCGCATGGGTTTCCCGCCATTGTTTTTGGGCTGGATTAGGATTCTGTATGCGGCTCCGTTGGCCAGAGTCCGAGTTGGGGGACTGACATCAGAGGCATTTGCTATTGAGAGAGGCACGCGTCAGGGGTGCCCCTGTCGCCACTACTCTTTGCCATTGCTATCGAGCCATTGGCGTGTGCAATACGGCAGAGGCACAGAGAGACCGCCCTAAATTTTAATCATAGACCGGTCGGCATCTCACTCTACGCCGATGATATGGTTCTATTTCTGAGGGAGCCAGAGCGCTATCTAGCACAGGTGTTGCGGGAATACACCAGATTCGGACTAATCTCGGGCCTTACCATCAACTGGGACAAATCGCTTATCATCCCCCTGACGGCAGTTACCTCCGCACCCCCACTGGAATACCCTATATTGTGGACTGTAGACCCGGTCAAGTACCTGGGAATCTGGGTCCACCGGGACCCTGAGACGGTGGTAAGGGAGAACTATGGGCGGGCCTGCGCCAAGCTGGATCGACATATTGATACCTGGACGACACTGCCGTTGTCCCTCGCGGATCGTGTTGCTATTCTTAAAATGGTGGTGTTACCCCGCTTCCTGTACCTTTTCTCTAACATACCAATTAAGTTGACGCAGGGGTTCTTCAGCACATTGCGGACCTCTATTCTCCGGTTGATATGGGGAGGCAAACAGGCTCGTGTGGCCTGGGACACTCTCACTCTAGGGGGTTTTAGTGTGCCAGACCTCTATCTGTACTACTTAAGCACGCAGGCGCAATATGCATATTACTGGATAAACACGCATGACTTCATACCCCATGTGGCGGTTGAGGACGGGGACGCATCGCCGGTGCCTCTCCGCAGTCTCCTCACTCACACACGACGCGAAAATCCAAAAACGGAAATAAATACGATCGACACTACAATAGCAGCCTGGCGTTCTATTGGGCAACTTGCGAGCAGGCTTCCACTCTATGCCCCAGCGATGACAATAGAATATCATGCGGCGCTTACCGTGACACAGGAGATTGGCCCCATGCGCTTGCTCAGAGAGGCGGGACTCACCACCATGCGGGACCTGTTCCCGGGCGGCACCTTCCTGTCCACGGAAGACATACAGTACGTTACTAATCCCACACCACTCTTTCATTTTGCTATACACCGCCTGAGGCATGCTATCAGATCGCATTACCCCATGTATCCAGTTGAACCGCAGCCACTTCAGTCTCTACAAATGTTACTGACCACCCCCACGCGCAAGAAATTAATTACCAGGCTGTACCGAGCAATCAGGAATGAGAAAGTTGGTAGACCAGACAAAAGTTTAGCAAGGTGGAATGCGATACTGCCCATACCTTTGACGCTGAAAGACTGGGAGCATGTGTGTGACCTTACCCGCAGACTCTCTCCCAACGGGAACCTACGCATTATCCACTTTAAATACTTACATCAGACGTATCACACGCCCCTTCGTCTATGCAAAGCTGGTTTGCGGGACAATAGCAGATGTAAACGTTGTGGGCGGGTGGAGGCTGATTTTATGCATCTTGCTTGGGAATGTGGGGGGGTGGGTCACTACTGGGAACAGGTGGTGCAGCATATAAAAGAAATGTCAGGACTGGATGTTCAGTGTACACCTTCAGTTTGCCTTTTGAGCTACGTCCCTCATGCAAAGGGAGTATTGGGGAAGTTTGTGCGCATTGCTCTACTTCTGGCTAAGCGAGTGGTGGCTGTCACATGGGACTGCAGACGGATGCCCAGGGTTGCGACCTGGATCAGAGATATGGTTTATTGTAAGGAAACATTGGAACTATATGCGGAGGGGCTACCGATTTCCTCTAAACCTGGAGACATTTGGGAGCCACTACGTATGTACCTGCAAAGACAAACCGGCGCAGTCACGTGAACAGTGGCGTGTTGACCCCTCCACAGGCGGGAGTCTCATCTGCCATATGGACTGCTGGATTTTGGAATCTGAACTGTCCTCTCCCTTGTGGCACTATGGTATTGATTGTTCTTACTGTTGCATTTGGCTGTTCTAACACAAACGATGCTTTGTAACGCAGAAATGGTGTTTGTTATTTTTGAAACACAAAATAAAAAGATTTAAAAAAAATAAAAAAAATAGAGTAACATTTAATATATAAAATTACACCAAAAGGACCAAAATCCAATCAGTAGAACTGGAGTTATACTATTTTAAGTTTTGTGTGAAAAATAACACCAAAAAGAACATAGCACCACTCGCGGTTATCTGGCCGCACTGGACCGGCATAAAGTTACACGTTGAGGCTGACTGCAATGGAGCGGATACAGACAGCAGGTTCGTCCCACTGAAAAGGTACCTTCTCAAGTCTGCGAATGGAGCTGCTGTTCGCATTGGTGGGGTGCAAGGAGGTTACTTTCTGATCAACGAGCAGGTCGGGTGTCACAGACAGTTGCTATCATACCACGAAGAGTCAGTTGTCGCTGGAGTTTTGCCTTGGCAGTTGACATGGGCTGTTGCTGTTCTAGCAGGAGCTTCGAGTTGGTGATTGATGCGGGCAGTCGCTGTTGGTTCAAATAGTAGGTCTCGCCGGAGCTTCATGTTGCCAGTCAATAGGGGCAGTGGATTTTCTGCGTGAAGAGGTCACTTCACAGTCATGAGGAGCCCAAAACCTCTATATCATCACTTTGACATCAGGAGGAGTCAAAGTCTCCAGAACCTGGAGGACATCTCTTGGGGATCAGGACTCACTTCAGCAGAGGCCAGAAGCAGTAGGACTCAGGCAGGACCAAACAGGTCCATTTGGACTGGTCAGCTGGGCAGTTACAGAGAGGCCTCTGAAACCTTCTTGTGCCCCTGTAGCTCAAGCCGAAGATAAGCCAACTGACCCTTGGTGTCACTTCGAGGGAATCTGGGTTCAAGGCAAGCAGGTCGAATTTTCCTTCTTTAGAAAGCAGGGCAGTCTTTCTTCTGAATCTTCCACAGGTCCAGGAGTGTTTTGATGAGAATTTCTGAAGGTGCCACTTATATCTGCATGTAAGAGGTGCAAGCCTCCTTTGTCTAACCTTCCCCATTTTCTGGGTTTGGCTCCAAACTGTCCACGGTAATGTTAGATCTGGCATCTTTTGCGTGGTTTCTCCTGACGTTTTGCCGTCCGAACTCCTGTTTTTGCTGACTTTGTTTTTGCTGGCCTTAGGATTCTGCACACTTTACCACTGCAAACCAGTGCTATAGTGCTTGTGCTCTTTTCCTAAAACATGGTAACTTTGGATTATACACAATTGGCATAGTTATTGTACTTATAAGTTCCTGGTAATATGCACTACCTGTGCCTATGGCCTGTAAATTAAATGCTACTAGTCGGCCTGCAGCACTGATTGTGCCACCCACTTAAGCAGCCCTTTAAATATGTCTCAGGCCTGCCTTTGCAGAGCCTGTGTCTGCAGTTTAAAACTGGCATGTCGACCTGGCAAGTTGAAACTCTTGTCAGGCCCAAACCATCCTTTTTAGGTCTCGCGTAGGCAGTGCGCAGGCGCTGTCTCTCCGAGACATCTAGTAATCCGTATACCGAGGGTAATCCCGCCTGCTGCTTGCCTGCTGCTTGCAATTGGCTTATTTACGCATCACTGTGATTTCCGGCCTCCCTATTGGTTGCTGAGCCGATGCATCACTTCCGTTTTTATCGGAAGCAGCACCGACCAACTACAGTTTTATTGCGCTGTAGGGCTTTGTCAGTTTCGTTTAGGGACTACTCGGGCTTTTTTTTTTATTCGCCACGTCGCCCGCTTCATGGGCTGTGGCGATTTCAAAAAACAGATGCTTCCCATATTTTGCGGCATACCAACACATCGCCACGGCGCCCGCTTCATGGGCTCTAGCGATTTATGGCGCCCGCTTCATGGGCTGTGGCGATTTCAAAAAACAGATGCTTCGTGTTTTGTTGTTTCAGTCAGCGCAGCGCTCGTTTCATTTTAATTAGAGTGTGAAATGTTTTTTTTTTAAACCTGCGCTTTCACTTTCATGGCGAGCGCGCAGCTTTCTTTATATGCGGCTCCCCGTATTTATCTTTTTTGCTCCCAATCTCAGTTGCACGCCTGAACACGTCTGCAACACCTATTGCACTCCTCGAGTATCACTGTGATACAGTGACCGCAGCCCACTGCTCCCCTGTCTAATGCCTATAGAACTACTAATGGCCAGTGTTCCCATTTAGCAAACGTGAGACCGATCGCATTGCAAGCTCACCGGTGCAGCATGGACCCGGGCGTCAACCAAAGGCAAGTGTCAATGGGGCCAGTCCGGGCCGAGTCGCTGTGAGCCCTCAGTGCAGCAATAGAGCAGCTGCTTGCCACTTGCATTTTACCGCAGCGATATTCATCCTGCAACTGCCGGGACCGTGTAGTAAGTATACTGGTGTGGCGTGCGCTTCTATGCTTCTCGCATACTTGTTGGTTCTACCAGTGAAACTCGATCACCCCTGCGGCGAGCCGACGTATTTAATGTCTGTAATGCAACTCGTGCTCATGTAAAGCGCTCTGATACCTTTGGGTCCAGTTCACGCTATATAAAATTTGTAAGATGATGTTCCATAAGCATTCAATAGGTGTAACGTAACTCACTATGTAAATAGATTTATTTGAGGTATTCCCTGGAAAAATTACGTCTCCATCTGTTAGGGCGCTATGCTATGGTATACATTCTTGCTACATTGATGGGCGTGGTACCAAGTCATGACTGACACATCCAGACAGTTTTGCCATTTTAGCCAGGAGGACTGCACCGGTAGTTTCAATCCCTTACTTCTAATGAGAAGAGTGAAACTAC
Organism: Calotriton arnoldi; assembly: GCA_963921515.1. Taxonomy (NCBI): domain Eukaryota; kingdom Metazoa; phylum Chordata; class Amphibia; order Caudata; family Salamandridae; genus Calotriton; species Calotriton arnoldi. The sequence continues at coordinate 320,198 of CAWUFW010005504.1, read as the reverse complement.
AAGTCCCACCATGCACAGAGTTAGATGTTCCTTGAAATCTATGACTGCTTGAGGATGGCTACGCACGACATATGCAAAATGGCAACACTTAGGGCACTTCGAACTTCTATGATGTAAGCATTTCGATTCAACGTGCAGCAGAGCGCAGGCATGGTGTTCGTCCAGTTGTGAGTTTCTAAGGTCAGGCTAAAGTAGGTCGAGGATAACCCAGTTCTTCCGTTTTTAAACGACGACAAGCAAAGAACAAGTCCACCCAGTGGTCCAGGGACGTGTTCTGCAATGCTGATGAGAGCCGAGGCAAGCTCAGGCATTCTGGCTGAACTCCTTTGATCCTTGGCACTAACTGACTGGAAGCACTCTTACCTGCTTTGAAACCCGATCCCTCTGATGCTTCAGTTTTGTAAGAAAGAAAAGGGTATGGTCCATCACAGCGCATCTCCAAGGAGTTAAAAGGAGTGACCAGGCTTTCACCAGGCAGTGCACAAGTGTGTTCTGGGAGTGCTGCGCTCTTGAGGACACAGGTGGGCCAGGCAGGTGGGGAAGACTGATGCTTTTCAGGTATATATTTACGTTTTGTCTATCAGGGGACGCACGCGCAATATATAAAGTGAATGTATGTATGCGTTGTCCTGTCACTAGCGCTCTGAAGCGGCTGTGAGCTACTAATAGCACTGTAAGGAGTTCAAACAATGAAAACTGAATTCTTATATGATGCGCTATGCTCAGAACGGACGCTGTATGTACCTTAGAGTCAGGAACCGTTGTTCTTTTGTCAGAAAGTATGTGAACAGTTCAGATAAAATTTCAAAAAACTTGGAAACATCGTTCCCAATAGATTTCACCCACTCCAACCTGTGCTTAATAACATCAGGCATCATTATCAACAGTCTATTCAGACTTTAAAGTCCCACCATTTTCCTATATACACCTACCATCTTCGGCACCCTAAAGTAATATAATAGCCACTTAAAGCGCTTTACAAAACTCCTCAACAAATAAGTAACATTCCATTGCCCAAGGACATTGCCTACAGCAAGGAGACAATCTGCTACATTTCTTCATCCTAAGGTGTATCCAAATAAGTTTCACCAGGTATCATTTGCGTGATGGAGGCAAATCCCATTTTCCTTCTTGGGCCTATTTAAGGTTTAAATTCTGTCTTCCTATATTAATTTTTGTGAGGGCGATTTAACTGTGGAATCACATGTAGGCATTAGTCCGTGCTTGAGCTGCACAGAAAAGGACATGGTACAATTCCTAGGAAAGCTTCTGTTCTATGCACGCAGACAGTGCCGAGAATAGGGAGGTGTTTTTCATAAGGGTGCACTGACATCACTGCCTCTGTGAGCCCTGTCCTCAGGGGTGGCAAAGGCAATGCCAAGGACAAAAGGTGAACAGTGCCCTCAGCCATGAGCACTATTTACTCCCTGCAGTTCCCACTGCGACAGGGGGCATTAAACGTTTAGTTTTATAAAAACAAATAATTTCAGCAGTGAAAGACTCTCGTCCAAATACATAAATGAATAATCATTTGCATTGCAATAGGTCTCGCATTTACGCAAGTTTGAGCTATTGACATTGTAAATGACAATGCCTTTTATTTTTGTTTTCGTTTTCAAAAAACATAAATAAAAGGTATTGTCATTTACAATGCCAATAGCTTAACACCTTGCCTGCGGCAGGAATTCCAGCCCGGTGCTGGACATTCCAATCGCGGGCGTGGTCGTGACGGAACCCAGCCGTCATGCGCACAGGCCACCCGTGGCTCATGACGGCTGGGTTCCGTCACGAGCATCGAAGGGGTTAAACTTGTGTAAATGCGAGACCTATTGCATTGCAAATGCTTGTTAATACATGTACGTCATCCCTATGGTAGGGCCAGGACAGCCCAGAGGTCAGTTTGGAGTGTATTTAAAAATCAGGACATGTACTTTTGAGTTTTACATGTCCTAGTAGTGAAAAACTCTTTTGACTACTGCAAAACCTATATCTCCCATAGGATAACATTGGGATTACCTTATTACATTTAATTAGCGCAATTGCCAAATGGAAAAATATAATTGGTTCATGTTTGGTGTCTCTGGAATCCTAATTTAAAATCCTAACTTATGGTGAAGTTGGATTTTAAATTACAATTCTGAAAATGGCACTTTTAGAAAGTTGGCTTTTTCTTGCCTTAGCCATTTGGTACCTGCAGCCTGTCTCTGACCACATGACTGGGTGTAGTTGGTAATTGGGCTTTGTGTATTCCACCAAGACAGCCACACACAATGGGAGCTTGGGTGTAACTGAGTGGGCTATTCTATCAGGATTGGAGAGAAGAGCTGGACCCAGCTTCACTTACATTTGAAAAGGCTGTGTCCTGTCCCTACACAAAGGACAGCCTACCACCTGTAGTTAGTCTGGAGCCAGGGCTGACACGGCAGGGCATCTGTGCACTTCAAAGGCTTGTCTTTGAAGTCTCCCCACTTCAAAGGCACTACTGTGTATAAGTAGTGGACCTCCAACATGGCCATTTAAGTACACTTCTGAACCTGTGGATACTCTACCAGGAAGAAGGACTCCTGTGCTGTTGAAAGGATTGCCAATCTGGCGGGCTGCTACTGTGCTGGACTCCTGCTTTGCTATGTCAACCTGCTGCCTGCTGCCCTCTTGCCTGGGTGAGAAGCACTGGGCCTACATCTCTTGAACCCAGAACCCAGAGTGACTCCAAGGGCTACTTGGATGGCCTCCTGATCGGAGACCTCAGGAACATAACAGGCTTTCAATAACCTTGCATCTCACCTGGACTTTGCCATCTGTAAGTCTACCCTGCCAAGTGGTGCCACTCCAGTCCTGGACTCTTGGAATGGGCCTAAGGTGCTTACCAGTAGAACCGATGCACCTTCGCTGAGCGGCACATCCTCTAGCCAAACCGACACATCTCCTCAACTGAGCAGCACATTCTCGAGCAGAACCGACGCATCGCTGCTGCTGCATGGATTGGTCCCCGGGGCCAAAGGTCCGCATCACCCTCGCATCTTTGGAACTGATGCATCACCATTAGCTCAGCGCATCTCTGACCCAGGTTCTTGCATCTCTTGCCAATGGCAGCTCGACGTTGACGCCGGATTCCGCATCGCAGTCCTGCAGCTCCTCGGAACCAACACATCAACAGCTGCGTGCCCCATCCCCGACCCCCAAATTTTGCATTGGGATGTTCGATGACGACGCACCAATACCTCGCACTGCAGTCTCGCCGCATCTGGGACCCGACGCAATGCTTCAACTGCATATGACTTCTTTACCTCAGATCCATGCATAATCTGGAACCAGGAATTAAGGTACTTTGTTCAGTGGGCCTAACCTGGTTGTTAAAGCCGGCAAGCACTCCATCGCGGTCAGCCTGAACTTGCGACTTTGTCCTGGTCCGGCGTGACCAGATATCCATTGTTGGCGCTTTGTACTTTTTGGCGCTATTTTAACCTTACACTTTGAAATGTAATATCTCTGGTTTCCCTGATTGGATTTTTTTGGTTTTGGTCTTGCTTTATTTATCAATTTTTCAAAGCCTGGTGTGGGATCTTTTTGTGTGGCGTTTTCACTGTTTTTACTGTTTGGAGAGTTGCACAAATACTTTACACATTGCCTCCCAGTTAAGCCTGACTGCTCTGTGCCAAGCTACCAGAGGGTCAGCACATGTTAATTTGGGGTTTGCTTGTGCCTTACCCTGACTAGGATTGTGATTGCTGCGTAACCAGGGCCAGTCAACCAACAACCGAAGTTCTAACAGGTAGCAAAGGGTAGGCAGGCCTAGGTGTGAGCTGCATTTGTGAGTAGCCGGGCAGGTAGCCCTTAGAAGTCAGGAAGGGTTGGGCAAAGTCCTGGGCTACCCTTTGAAGCTTAGGAAATCTGAGTACAGCCCCTCGGGAGAAAAATGACCTGCCCCATACCCAATTTCACCATGTCTGGAAGGAATACGCAAAACACCACAGTAGAGCCATTCACAGTCATGTGACCCTAGATACTGGCAGAAAAGCGCATTTGGTTTAGGCAGAAGAATGCCAACTTTCTAAAAGTAGAAGATTTTAAACTACAATTCATTTCAGTGTAAACAGCATTTCTCTATCTGTTCCCAATCCGAAGATAACACTTATTAAGTGTAATGCCGTAGCCCAGTGTTGGTCTATGGAAGAGATAGCCTTACAACAGTAAAAAATGATTTTCAGAGTGTTTCACAGCCAGGACATGCAAAACGTAAACACACATGTCCCACTTTTTAAATACCAGGCAGACAAACCCTATGAGCATTTACGGTCTACCTTAGGGGTGACATAATTGTATAAATATAGAAAGAACGGTTTAGACCTTGCAGAAAGATTATTATGCCAGGTCAAAATGGTAGTTTTGAAACTGCCTTACTGGCTGCAGTGGCAGGCCTGAGACATGTTTTACAGGGCTATTTTAGTTGGTGGCACAATAAGTGCTGCAGCACCACTTTTAGTATTTATTTTACAGGCCCTAGGTCACATGCAGTACCATATACTAGGCACTTACTTACAAGTAAATTAAATGTACCAATCAGGTGTAGGCCAATTATTACAATGTTTGCAGGGAGCAAACATGCACTAAACTACTTGTTAGCAGGGAAAAAGTGCACACAGTCTTAAAAGCCAACAAAAATGGGTTCAGTAAAGAAAGGCAAGGGAAACAAAAAATCTCGGGTGACCCTGCAGAGAGGGCCAGGTTCAAATTAGGTATTTCATTTTGGCTTGTTCCCATTTTAAGGTTGTTTTTGGAGGGAATATACAGTCATGTGAGTCTTCATTGCATTGCCTTTCTCTTGGTCCAATTTATTTTGTAGCTGGAAGACTGGAAAAAAAGCAAAAATAGTTTCTCTCAAGGCTGGTATGGAAAAGTTTGGCAAGGCTAGAGTCATCAGGATGTCATCAATATACAGCATCACATTGAGGCTACCAGCTAGTGTGGAAATACCTTTAGGCCCTCAACTGCTGGGCTTCTAATCCTTCTCCCTCCCTCCTGTGCTAAGCCCTTTTTTGGGTTTGTTGGTAGTTATGTTATGTTATGTTGTTATGTTAATTAGTTTATAAAGTGCACAGCTGCCCCAACAAAGGGGCGTCCCGGCGCTAATACAGAGTCTGAGAAGGCAAGAGCTAAGCTGTAGGGAACAGGTGAGTTTTAATGGCCTTTCGGAAAAATAGCAAGCAGTCTATACGACGAGTCTGTACTGGAAGGGAGTTCCATAGTTTGGCAGCCAGACAACGAAAGACCTGCCCCCAGCCCTGATACGTTTCACTCGTGGGACAGTGGCCAAGAATTGTTCCGCAGAGCGTAGCTGGCGAGCAGGGACATAGGGGACCAACAAATTGGATAATATCTCCGGGAAGAGAACTTGAGAATTTTAAAAGCCAGACATAATGTTTTGAATTCGATCCTCTTGGCGATAGGGAGCCAGTGGAGGCGGCGTAGAGCGCCTCACACAGAGCATTTTCTAGGGAGTCTGAGCAGAGCACGAGCAGCTGCGTTCTGGACACGTTGGAGACGGTTTACTTCGGCCTTGTTGGCACCTAACAGTAAAACGTTGGCGTAATCAAGTCTTGATAGAATAGTCGCCTGGACTATCAATTGACATGTAGCCGGATCAAAAAACCCCAGAATAGGCCTCAGCCCCCGTAGGAGACCGAAGCAGGTACCGGCGACCTTCTTAGTGTGATCCTGGAATCCAAGAGTGGAATCGAGCCAGATCCCTAGATTCTTAACCAACAGCTTAGGTGTTGGAGCGAGGCCCAAGGATGCCGGCCACCACTGTGTGCTCCAAAGCCCCTTATCATTCCCCACCAATAGCACCTCAGATTTGTTGGCATTGAGCTGAAGGCAGTTTGTGGTCATCCAGCGTGCAACCGCCTCTAGACCATTCCGGAACTGTATAGCGTCCCGAGGCTGGTCACCAGAGAGGGCTACCACCAGCTGAGTGTCATCAGCATAAGAGACCATGGTCAAGCCATGGTCCCGCGTTACTCCTGCCAGGGGTTGAACATAGAGATTAAACAAAGTAGGGCTCAGCGCCGAGCCCTGGGGAACCCCTGTTTGATGGAGTGGGCATGAGAGAGGAAGGGGGGCGGAGACCTGAAAAGATCTGTCGGACAAAAAGACCTAAACCATTCCAGTGCCGAGCCGACTACCCCTGCTTCCTCTAAACGGTGCAGGAGGATCTGATGGGAGACCGTGTCAAACGCGGCACTGAGGTCCAGCAGTATCAGAGCCGCCGTTTGACCCTCATCCAGAATGGTCCGCAGGTGTTCACTCACTGCTAATAGTGCTGTCTCGGTACTATGACCGGAGCGGAAACCATTCTGGGAGCGGTCTAAGATACCGCTATTGTTCAAGAAGTCCGAAAGAACCTTATTAGTATGAGCCTCCGCGATCTTAGCGACCCAAGGCAGAAGAGAAATAGGTCGAAAATTCTCCGGCTTAGTAGGGTCCAATGAGGGTTTTTTCAGCAGGGGGATCACCCTAGCCTGCTTCCATGCCAGAGGGACCATTGCTGTAACATAAGAGGAATTAATCAACTGGCATAGGGGTGAGAGAAGTATAGATAGACAATCTCTAAATTGGGCAGGCCTCATTGGGTCCAAAGGGGAACCAGATTTAACCTTAGTGCTTAATATAAGGCTTAGGCTTCCGCTTTTTGCCTACTGAGGTATCATGCTGAATTTGAATCTTTGCGTCCTTTTTTCCAACAATCTGGGGTTTTTAAACATACCCAGGGTTTGTGGATTCCCCTGTACGGAACTGAGAAAATAGCCAAAATATAGCTTTTTGTGGAAAAATAGGAAAAAAAAGTGCTCTGGGTAAAAGTGTCTGTTTTTTTCTTGTAAAAATGGCATCAATATATGGTTTGCTGTGCTAAAGACACCACCTTCCCTCCTTTCAGAAACATGCAGAGCTAAATCACAAAAACCTAACTTTTTACCACAGTTTTGGCATTTTTCAAAGAGATAGGTAATTTTTCCGATTTTTTATGCTTCCAACCTACTTGCAGTTTGTGGTGAAAACCAGTGTGAAACCCATGGGTTATCCAGAAAACCGATATATTTCTGAAAAGTGGACAAAATTCCAAATTCAGCAAGGGATCATATGTGTAGATCCCTCATGTTTTTCCGAAAGAGACTAAGGAGGTCATTACGATGACGGGCGGACTTTGTCCGCCCGCCATCGCAATGGAAAAGGGACCGCCCGCAAGAGGTGCGGCGGTCCCGCTGTGCCTATTAGGATGCGACTGCCACCATGGCGGTCGCATCCTGTATGTTTAACATTGTGGCGGGCGGTGCTGTATCAAAATGTCGGGGGTACCATGGGTACCCCCCAAGTGCAGCCACCCACCCCCCCACCACCTGGGGGCCCACAACGGGCCCCCAAAGGCATTTTCCACATGCCTTTCCATGGCAGAGTCTCCGCCATGGAAAGGCATGAGACCGCCATCATCGTAATATGGATGGCGGTGCCTGCAAGGCACCTCCACCATATTGCAGGCCTTTTCCGCACGGTAGGCAATCGGGCGGATTGCCTACCGGTGGAAAACTGGCGGACGGTCTTTCCGTCCGCCTGGGTCCCCACCGCCATCGTAATATGGCAGGGGGGAAATGTTAGGCGGGTGGACGAAAATGGCGGGCAGATCGCCACCGCCATACGGGCGGCGCCATCGTAATGACCCCCTAAGTGTTGAATTAAAGAAATATAGAAAACGAGTAGCAAAAAACAGCAATTTGTGACAATGTTTTCATCTGTAACTTTTTGTCATGATGGTCGATTTGCAAAAGCAATGTACCATTACATTTGCTTGACACTTTTGGTTGGGATGTATGGGGTCTGTAGGATCTGCAAGAACCTGAGGTACCCAGAGCCAACAAGTGAGCCGCACCGTACAATGGTTTTTCATTTTATAGAGTATAGAACAATTCATATGGTGAAATATGTAGAATTATCAAAGTAACCTATGATTTTCTGAATTGGGCACAAGATATGGAGTTTAGGAGCAGTGGTTATTTGTACATCTCTGAATCTGTGGGTACCCGAACGAGCATTTGATTTAGAGGGTATTTTCTCAAAGTGTCTTATTCTTATAACCTGGCTTACATTTGGAAGGCACAAATGTAGTGAAGTCCATTTGGCAATAACAAATTTCCTACTATTCTACGCTCACACATGTCTCCTGACAAAAATGGTACCTCACTTGTGCAGGTAGGCCTAGTGCCAGCAACAGAAAATGGCCAAAAACGCAACATGGATACATCACATTTTTCCACTTAAAACGGGTCTGTTTTTTGCAAAGTGAGTAGCTGTGGATTTCGGGCCTTTGCTCAGTTAGCACCTAGGGAAACCTCGCAAACCTGTACATTTTTTAAAACTAGACACCTAGAGGTATCCAGGATGGGGTGGCTTGCATGGGCCTCACTGGGTTATTTTACCCAGAATCCCTTGAAAACCTCAAACCTTCACTAAAAAAACAAATTTTCCTCACATTTCTGTGTTGGAAAGTTCTAGAATCTGTGATCAGCCACAAACTTCCTTCCACCCAGTGGGTAGGCCTAGTGCCCGTGACAGGAAACGGCCCAGAACGCATAATGGATACATCACATTCTTCCACTCAAAACGGACTCATTTTTTGCAAAGTGGGCCCTAACTCAGGGGGCACCTAGGGAAACCCAGCAAATCCTGCACATGTAAAAAAAAACTAGACACCAGGGGAAATCCAGGGTGGAGTGACTTGTGTGGCTCTTACCAGGTTGTTTCACCCAGAATGTTTTGCAAACCTCAAACTTTGACTAAACAAACACATTTTTCTCATATTTCTGTGATGCACATTGATGGAATCTGCAGGGAGTCACAAACATCCTTCACCCAGCATCCCCCTAAGTCTTCTGATAAAAATGGTACCTCACTCGTGTGGGTAAGCCTAGTTCCTGCAAAAGGAAACGGCCCAAAATGCAACATGGATACATCACATTTTCCACTCAAAACTGACCTATTTTTTGCAAAGTGGGTAGCTGTAGATGTTGGGCCATAGCTCAGCCAGCACCTAGGAAACCCTAGCAAACCTGCACATTTTTGAAAACTAGATGTCTGGGGAAATCCAGGATGGGGTGACTTGCATCGCTTTCACCAGGATGTTTTACCCAGAACACCTTGCAATCCTCAAACTTTGACTAAAAATACATTTTCCTCCCATTTCTGTGATGGAAAGTTCTGGAATCTGTGGGGAGCCACAAACTTCCTTCCACTCAGCATTCCCCTAAGTCTTCCAATAAAAAGGTACCTCTATTGTGGATAGACCTAGTGCCCGCAACAGGAAGCAGCCCAGAACGCAACATGGATACATCACATTTTTCCACTCAAAACTGACTCATTTTTTGAGCCATAACTCAGGGGACACCCAGGGAAACCTAGCAAACCGGCAAATTTTTAAAAATTAGACACCTGGCAAAATCCAGGGAGGGGTCACTTGTGTGGCTCTCACCAGGTTGTGTTACTCAGAATTGGCAGGAATCCACGAAATGTCTACACCCAGCATTACCCCACTTGTGCTGATAAAAACGCTGCCCCAATTGTGTGGCTGGGGCTAGTGCCTGTGACAGGAGCAGAACAAACCAACGTCAATAGGATTCCTTACTTATGGCCTTCTATTGCTATTGACCTCAGTTTGATCCATTCCTGTTGCGAGCACTAGGCCCACCACAAAGATGGCTCAGCGTTTTCATCAGCGCAAGTGGGGCAATGCTGGGTGTTAGGAATTTTGTGGATTCTTGTTGCTTACGGAAGTTTCCATCACAGAAATATAACGAAAATGCATGATTTCAGGCAAAGTTTGAAGCCTGCCAGGTATTGTGGGTAAGAAAATGCTGTGGGATTCACACAAGGCACACCACCTTGGAATCTCCTGGTCTTCAACTTATAAAAAATGTCTGTGGATGGTAGGTTTCCATGGGTGGCGGCAGAGCATGTCCTCAATTCCCACAGCTACGCCTAATGCTGATCTCTCCAAGTAGCACATTAGGGCCTATTGTGTCAAGGTCTCTTGGCCCACCCTCACAAGTGAGGTACCATTTTTATCGGGAAACTTGGGGGGAATGCTGTGTGGTAGGAAACATGTGGCTTCCTGCAGATTACAGAAGTCTTACTCACAGAACTTTGAGGAAAATGTGTGCTTTTAGTCACCATTTGAGATTTGCAGGGCATTTTGGGTAAGAAAATGGTGTGAGATGAATGTAAAGAACACCACCCTGGATTCCCCCAGATGTCTAGTTTTCAGAACTGTCTGCGTCTGGTAGGTTTTTCCAGGTGGCAATCTAGCCAAGCTCAAAAAGTGCATCTGTTCACCCTTGCAAGTGGGACGATATTGGGAGTTAGCCACACTCTCCAGGCCCATATGTGAAAACAACACCCAAAAGAATCAAATGTTCACCTGCTTGCCATTGGGATGGGATACTTTAGTCTGCAGCGGGGAGCAGAAAAATTGTTGAGGTTTTAGGGGCGAGGTGGGAAATACCCACTCAGAAAGACTGTTTCGCCATTTATGTGGAATGGGGTCCTGACCATTCCAATGCTGGGCAGCCCCCACCCCTATAGTCCTAAAAAAAACAAAAAAACCCTTGTGTATAGTGGCCTTTCTGCTCTCCCGGGGGCAGATTGGGGGTAATTACCCATATTTGCCACCAAGGGGGGCAGAAATACTATTGCCCCATTTATTTGTGGTTGGGGCTTGGCCATATCCATGCTGTGCAGCCCCCACCCTTATAGTCCTAAAACATTAAAACACCCTGGTGTCTCGTGGGCTTTCTGCGGTGTTACACCACTCTTTCTGTATGGTAGATGTTGGGAACTTAAGGCATCAACTCAGCTCTCTGATCCAGATGCATCAATCAACTCTTCTACCCATTCCCGTTCAAGCTTTTCAGCTTCCTTTTGTGAGATGTGGGTCTCTTGCAGTAAGTTGAATCAGGTCTTTCAATGGCTTGATAACTCAGTAGTTTTTGCTTTACATAATTTGTAAGTCCATTTACATTCAGGGACCACAGCGACAGGGCTCTAATTGTGTACATAATGATGGTAGTTGTGTCATAATGTCAGTCACTAACAGAGGTTCTAAGTTCTGTCGATGAGTAAATATAAACTTTGAAAGCAGACCAACTGTGGTTCATTGCAAATAACCAAGAAAATAAAACAAAAAAATAGTGTATATCACAATTAAACTAAACTACAGTCTCTAATTGGAGTGTTTAAGGTCATGATTTTGTAGACTATAAAGTAGCACGCTCTTTATGCGGGATAGCCTTCCTTGGTACATTCTTATGGTCTCTCGGTGTTATTATGTGCTAAATGCTCATTATTACCTACTGTGCTATAAGCTTCGTGTTGTATAGAATTGGATCAGGTTCTGGAAACATCTTGTAATTAAGTTGTCATGTGGATCTTTTAGGTGGGTGATCAGCTCATAATTTGTAAAACAAATTGCGCCAGGCCCCTCGTCAGGAGGCCATTGCAGCTTGCACCACCCAGTGCCCCTGACAGCGCCGCCAAAGACAGAACCAGCACAACTGCTAACCATCACACCCTACAAATGTGACAATTCAGACTATTCCAGGCCCCCAAAGCTATAAGAATGGCTTGAGCTGCAGGTATTAGTCATTTTTAATGTATATTGAATTAATAAACTGTTGTTGTGGTCATCTCTAATTTAGACAAACAGCGCCACCATGTGACAGACTCTTCATACATGCCTGTGTTGACAATTAAGTACCAGTGCCGAGTACCGGAAACCACCTGCTCAAATTAAGCACTGGGAGTGATCATACTTTAAAAGGGATACAGAATTGTCCCTATCTCTAGAAAAGGCATCTTCCAAATCATGTTCTCTTGTAGCCTGTCTGTTTCTAGGGTGAGATGTAGGATGCCCTTCTTTTTTGGAATTGGTTATAGTGGGTGAGGTGTCAGGCGGTGGGGCTTCATTGTTTGGCGCATTTTGTGCTTATTTGCAACAGTGGTTGCTGGGGGGGGGCATCGACCGTAATTGTTGGTGGCCTGCACTTATTTTTTCTCATTAGACGTTTCCTGAGAGCAAGAGAGGGAAAAACAAACATAGGGAAAAGAAGGAGGAAGAGAAAGGCACACAAAAACGTCACAAAGGCAGAACACAAGAACCTGCTAGAGTGAGAAAAAGAGCAGTGAGTGCATGGTAGTGAATTAAAGAGGCATAAGATGGATTTAGGACTCGGCAGCCTTGGTATTTGGTGTGCTGACAAGTAACAGAACTGACCGCGGACTTCTGAGCAGAGCTTCGGACACCAGCACTCACTCTTTTACAAATGAAGCACTTGGTGCATTTGTGGCTATATACATTGGGATTCCTAGGGTATCTAGGAAGCTCGTTATATCCTCTGGATCATAAATTCCCATTATTGCCTGGTAATTTCATCAGCATAGTCACCAGAGAGCAGATTTACTATTTTTCACACAAGGCAGTGCAGCAAGACAACATGGTGGACTGCGTTGCGTGATAGGGAGAGAGCAGAAATGTACCATATCTACTAAGATATGACATGTTTTCTCTCTCTCCCTTCCATACCACACTGTGTTCTGCCTAGGGCCAACGTAGGCACCCTTGCACCAGGCTGCAAGGGTGCCTGCTTTACGAGCAAGATTGTTTTTGTGTAGGAAGGTATGCCTTCCTTCACAAAAACAATCTTTAAAGGCACATTCCTCTTTATATGTGTGTTGCAGATTGATGCATTTTATGTGTGTTGCAGAAAGGCATTTCTCCTCCTTACAACTGAGTCGGGAAGGCGCACCATTTTGACCCAATCCCAGGTATACTGACCTTAGTAAATCTGGGATTGTGTATAAAACTATGGGTGGACATGTGGGAATGCCCTTACTCCACCCATGAAATACCTCCCTGCAGAGGTAAGTACCCGAGTCATGTGCTTCAATTGCTTTCGTCTTTCTGTCTTCTAGACATATTTTCGAATTATTATAGTGAGTCTTTAATGTTGACATTTCAGTGTGCATTGATTTTATTTCTCTTATTGTCTCTGTCGTTGATATCTATATCATGATGATCGAAGTCTTCATTTCTTTCAACTCTCTCATAAGTGAATCCAGTGTAATCATAGTCATATTGGGGTTTTTGGTTGGCTTTGTCCCCCTCTTTTCTCTCACCGCCTGAGATGCGTAGCTTACACTTTTGAAAGCTGAGATGACCAAGATGTCATCCTTTGTGTGTGACACAGGTAAGTTTAAAGTTAATTCTGGCTTTATGGGGAAACAATTTCAGTTCTTTTGGGATTGGGGTAAAATGATCTGATCTTTTTGTCCCTTTGGCAAGGTGAACCTTCGAATGGAGGCGATCTCTGACAGAAGTCAGAGTAGTTTTCATAAGGCCTAAGAGAGGATTAGGTTTTGCATTGCTGTTCTGAAATGGCATTAGGGATGTATGTTTTTAGTTTCTTTTTTAGGACTAGTTGCAATGAGGCAGTTTTCACATGTCTCTGAGTGACGTTTCTCAAGACAGTGAAGCAGCTCCATTGCTTGCAAGATACTCCTGGTGATTAGTGATCCTTGTGGGTTTTGGGGAACCTTGTGGCTCATTGCAAATCTGTCCGGTGAGACACCCCATAAGCTCTTCCAAACAGCTGGGCATTGTGCTGGACTTCCTGTGGATTACGGCAGCTCCTCTTGGCAGACAGATAAGCTGTCCTACTCTCACATCACTGCAGCAAGGCAACTACACAGTTTCCCAGACTTTGACCCTCTTCCAAGGGGGAGTGGCAACCACACAAAGATTCCATTCCTGATCCGAGGTCTTCTGGTGGTACATTTTATCCAGGTCTTTTCTGTGTTCAATGGATAAAAGAACAAACCCTACTCATGGAGTTCAGTATTCATACCCCACTGGAGGCTAGAGTGAAATGCCACAGCCCTTCGGAGGGACTGCAAAAATTAAAATGTATCAGGTCTGTCAACCCTAGTAAATGGTCCAGTTTTTTTGTCTGGGCTGATTGTGCAGCCTTCTAAGCCTAGAATCCAGTTGTGACTGGAACATGATGTGAATTTGCCCCTGTTTCAATTGGAGATGACCATAGCACAAGAAATTGGGATGGGTGAGTTTCACACGGGGCATGAGAAATCTATTGTGGACAGAGGAAATAGGTTGGTGATGTTGCTTTCTGACCAGATCCACAGGTTTCGAGGAGTGAGACATGAAAGTCTTACATTTAGGCTGACTTGTGTGAGATGGACATCGTCAACTTACTCAAACTAAATCATCGTCTTGTACAGCATACACAGGGGAATCAAATGGGCCCTGCCATTCATTAGTCTACCTGACAGACACACTTTCTATCCATACATACATGCACACTTCATACCTGTACCAGACATGATGAAGGTAAAGAACCCCAGTTATGGGAACTAACAAACATTTTACAGGGCCAAGCAAAAGGCTTGACCCTCTGATACAATCATTCTGCCACCCTCACCAATCACAAAATAGTCTGTATTATAGGAGAGCTTGACACTCTCAATCAGATGGGGTAAGACCAAAACATGAGAGCATTGTTGCTTGGGCTAGGACCAGCTCTTTTTGCAGCGGTGCATGTTACAGGCAGCACCTGACAGTTTTGCTTCTGAGTCCAGCCTGCCATGCATGGTAGACTGGATTTTTATTTCTTGCTTGGCCATTGGTTCCCATTACTATATGAGATTAATGATGCTTGTTACAGTATAGAATATTTAGACAACAAGGGAACCCCAGTAGTATGAACAGGGGTGAATACATATGTGGTAAAAACAGAGGTCAAGGGGAGGCCGCTTGGGTCCTCGTGTAGCCTAGGCTACTGAATTATTTTTAGGCAGCGTTAATCAGATAGCACAAGGTACTATAGTCCAGGTGGGACTAATTAAGCAATAGATGCTGGGACACAAAGTTGGTATGACATCACATTTATTAATGGCATAAATGGAGTATCATAACATAATTGCATGTTAATAGTTCTGGTGCTCACACATAAAAGTGAAAGTGCGTGAAGTGAGGGGTGTTTGTGACATTAAAAATTTACATCGCATTGAAAACAACAATGTATAAAACTCCAAAGTAATTAGTTGCAGTAATGGAGTTTTAAGTGGTAAAGGTCGACGGCGTTTCGATCTTATGAATGTAAGATCATCATCAGGACGGAACAAGTGTGAGCAAGTAGAATTTAGGCTGTTCAGTATGCGTGGAGCATCTTGAGTTCTGAAGTGCAGCTTGGCAATTTAATTATGCGAGCGGGAAAAAGCTTCAAGGCCAAGGGGCCGCAACCGGAGGAGAGACCCTGGATTACTAGGGCGTCAATTCAGGAGGTAACAAGCAGGAGAGGCAATCTCTACTTCACGGTCACAGCCGGTGGAGAGACCCTGGAAGGCTAGGACGTTCGAGCAGCACACGGATCCGTCGCTCCTCGCCAGCAGAGATTGACTCTCCTGCTTGTTACATCCTGAAATAACGTCCTAGCCTTCCAGGGTCTCTCCACCGGCTGTGACCGTGAAGTAGAGATTGACTCTCCTGCTTGTTACCTCCTGAATTGACGCCCTAGTAATCCAGGGTCTCTCCTCCGGTTGCGGCCCCCTTGGCCTTGAAGCTTTTTTCCCGCTCGCATTATTAAATTGCCAAGCTGCACTTCAGAACTCAAGATGCTCCACGCATACTAAACAGCCTAAATTCTACTTGCTCACACTTGTTCCGTCCTGATGATGATCTTACATTCATAAGATCGAAACGCCGTCGACCTTTACAACTTAAAACTCCATTACTGCAACTAATTACTTTGGAGTTTTATACATTGTTGTTTTCAATGCGACGTAAATTTTAATGTCACAAACACCCCTCACTTCACGCACTTTCACTTTTATGTGTGAGCACCAGAACTATTAACATGCAATTATGTTATGATACTCCATTTAGGCCATTAATAAATGTGATGTCATACCAACTTTGTGTCCCAGCATCTATTGCTTAATTAGTCCCACCTGGACTATAGTACCTTGTGCTATCTGATTAACGCTGCCTAAAAATAATTCAGTAGCCTAGGCTACACGAGGACCCAAGTGGCCTCCCCTTGACCTCTGTTTTTACCACATATGTTACAGTATAGAGCCATGAATGCTTGTTGCATCTGGGGCTTCTTATGCTTCCTATAGCATATGACCTTTAAAGCACAGTTCTGCCTGAGCATATTGATTCATATTACAATATGGAGCCACTGATGCTTACTTTTTCTTTGTTCATTACAGTACATCATTGCCTGGGTTCAGCTGTACATGTTAACGCCTGGGGTCATTGATACGTAAGTTGTCTGGGGTCATTGATGCATATTACTGCCTTTGGGCATTGATACTTGTTACTCTTTGGTTCCACTAATGCTTTTGTTGTCTAGGGCCACCAATACTTGTAAATCTCGGGATATTAATGTTCATTACTCTCTGAGATAAATAATGCCCATAACTGTTTTGGGGTATAGATGCATGTATATTCTTGGGTGAATAATGCATGTAACATCCTGCAGCTATTAATAGTTCTAACAGCTTGCCATCAGTGATGCATGTTGATGAGGACATTGAAGATTTTTACTGTCTGCCTGTGGTCATTGATACTTTTACTTTCTGTGGCCTCCAGTGCGCATTACAGCCTAGGGCCCTTGAAGCTTGCTACAGCTAGGGGACCTTGATGCAAAGAGTGTCTAGGGCCATTGATGATTATTTTGTCAGGGCCAATGAAGCATTACAGTGAAATCATCCATGCATGTTCTCTCTGAGATCATTGATGCTTATTACGCCTGGAGCTTTCATTGAATAGGCTCCTTATAGCCGTTGAAGCTTGTTACAGATTAGGGTTTTGATGCTTACACTCTTTGGGACCACTGATACTTGTAACCTCCTTGAGTTATCAATTCTACTTTTGACTGTTGCACAGTGCATAATTTTACCTGGGGCCACAAATGCACTTCACTGTCTGAGGTAATGCATATCCCAATGAAGACCACAGATGCGTACACTGTCGGAGGCCACTGAACCATATTATTTCCTTGGCCCTACATGCATATTGCTGTCAATAGGTAGTGATCAGGCTACAGTCATCAGTTATTTATTGATTGCTACAGTGACTCATAATTTATGGATCTTTGTAACACGCTGGCATGTGAATGTTTAATTATTTCAGCAGTGAGTTAATGCCACAAGGAAGGATATAATCCATGAAGTCTTCAATCATTCTGTGCACATCGCTCATTTATCTATGCAGTCGACCAACATATAATAATGCATCCATTCATTAACTCATCTATTCATTCTTTGAACCATTGATTCATTATCACATTCACCCACACACCCATCCAGACAATCACATGTAAACTCGCCAGTCAATGAAAAAGCACCTTCACCTAAGAAAAATCCAGGTCTGTTGGTCTTGGCAATGCTTGTTAATGGATGAGTTTGACCAGATTCCAAAATTGAGCACTGTGGCACATTGTGCTATGCAGAGTCGAATTTTGAAGAATCTCAGGGGCATATTCACAAGGACTTATCGCTGAGTTAGCGGCACTTTATCGCAGCCAAAGTGGTGATAAATTCATCGCACCATTCACAAGCTGGTGCTAACAGCCGATATCACCAGTTTCCCGGCGATAGCAGCCGCAAAAAACATCGCCACGGATGACACCGGCAACTAACGCTAATGAGATGCAGAGTAGGCGTTCCCGTGCAAAAACCAGCGAAAACACCACTCCGCAACATTCTCAACAACCAGCCAGATCGGCGATAAGATACAAAAACATGCGATAAGGCGCGTTAGCAGCAGGGATTTAACACCTGCTCCTACCTGGTGCTAAGTCGGACAACCTGCACCATAAAAGGGAGCCCAGCCCACAGCCACACCAGAAGAACAACAGATGCCATGGAGCTACTGATCATGCAGCTCGGAGCCCCAAGAGGGCCACAACACCCACCGCCACCACCACCAGGCCCCCCACGCCCCCTCCCCAGGCCCCCCCCACCTCGGACTACCACAGAGGCAGCGCAGACAAAGACACCGGACCTTCCGAAAACGCACCAGCCTCGGAGACTTAACGCCAGAGGAAGTCATTGCCCACTACAGGCTCAAAAGGACAACTATCCTCCGCATCCTGACCCTCATTGCCCACAGGCTGACGACACCAACACAGCGGAGAACCAACATCCCTCCGCAGACAAAGCTGCTGGCTGTGCTGCACCTGTTGGCCTCTGGGACCTTCCAACCAACAACTGCCATAGTCGGAGCAGTCTCACAGCCAGCCCTGTCAAAGTTCCTCACACCTGTCTTGGATGCCATCATCAGCTTGGTACCCCAGCAACTTTACTTCCCACACACTGCGCAGGAACAGCTGGAGATCAAGCAAGGCTTCTACGCCATAGCTGGCTTCCCGCACGTGTTGGGGGCAATTGACTGCACACATGTACTCCTCGTGCCCCCTGCCGCCACTGCACACAATTACTGCAACAGGAAACACACGCATTCCATCAATGTGCAGGCAATAGTGGGCCACCGGGGACTCTTCACCAATGTCGTCGCCAACTACCCAGGCAGTGTGCATGATTCCTTCATCTTCCGACAGTCCATCATCAACCAGCGCTTCCAGGATGGCACCTATGGAAATGCACTGCTCGTCGGTAAGTACCAACGGAACACACCACACACCTCAACACCACAATCAGACAACTTACAACTCTGGGAATGCACACGTCACAAAATCACATACAACATGACAACCAACATCCCCACATTCCAAACACGACAACACAACTTACTGTGGCAACCTGGGCTAGCCATCTACACAAGCCATCAATGGCATGGCACCTCAGACACACAATAACAGAATGTGGGGAGAGGTGGGAACCCGGCATGTGCGAAGGAGGCAAGTGACCCATGAATGTGTATGTACACAATGTCAAGTGTGGCGTGGATGTGCTGGACATACTGCAGTATGCAGACCACAGACACTTCCATGTCGACATACACTGCTGGTGTCTGCAGTGTACTGGACAGTGGACGCAACCATGTAACCGCAGCCAGTGGGGAAGAATCCGGAAATGCAGCTTGTTACGTCCCCCCCTGTAAGCGTGAGCGGAGTGGGCTGGCCCGGTGTACGCCAGGCCAGCATAGGGGTGTGAATAAAAAGTCTGTTACTCTGGGCGTGGTTCTCTTCCAGAATGGCCAACGTGTCTGCCAGGGCTGCGCCTCTCACCCCTCCACGAGGCCGACGCCGTGAGCGGCAGTGCCTGCGATCCTGCTGCACCCCAGGCCGCTGGTCCCAGTACCCGTCTTGCCCGCCCCAGCGCACCCAGGCCTCACTGCTCACCTGTCGACACCGGCGTGTGTCAAAGAGGGCCCACCACGTGCCGGTGCAAGCTCCAAGCCCGAGGCCCGCGACCATGGCAGCCTCCTCAGACCATCACAGCGTCCGCGACACAGGCCCCCATTACACCTTTCTCATTGACGTACTCCACCGCTGCCTCCAGCCTACACTGCGGTCCAGTAGGTCACACATTTGGAACTGAGTCTTGATTATACAATGGCAGAGTCCGTTTCATTGCACGCTAGGAGAGGAGTAAGAGGAAGACGCGATTCAGTCCGGATGAAAAACAGGATCCTCGTTACGGAGGTGACCGAACACTACCAACAACTGCCCTGGTGCCACTAACTCTGTGCATCGCAAGCCAAGGACACGTGGCTGGGGGCCCCTGCTGACCGCTGCCTCCGGCCCACACTACGGTCAAGTAGGTTACACATTTGGAACTGAGCCTTGATTTATTTATGGCAGAGTTTATACCATTGTACAGGCTTCATCGCAGACTGCATCCCCTTTCAGCTCTGGTGCCACTAACTCTGTGCCCCGAAATTCATGGACACCCTCTGGTTGAACTGTGGTGGCGTCTGAGTCTATGGCCTGGGGGTTGTCTTCATCATCATTTAGTTGATACTGATTTGGTGACAAAAATGAGTCTGTCGCATTCATCTCCTCCATATTGCCTGTGTCTGCTTGGTACTGCCCTCTGTATAATGCCCTGGAAGAACACCTTCCACTGTCCCCCAAAACCCCCCGGCGACATTCACCTTGGACATCGACGGGGACCCGCTCAGCTCTCGTTCCCCTACCTCAGTGCACCGGTAGTCACCGTCCCGTGGCGGTGTTCCATGTGCCGGCCGCTGTGCATCCGGGGCCACTAACTCCATGCAGCTCAAGTCATGGACCCTTGCTGTTTGAACTGTGAACTTCTGATTGTCTGATCACTGTTGTAGTTGTTGCCAGCACCAACCACCCGTTGAGGGCTGGCTCACACTCACCCCACACCCATCCAGCACAGGCGTCACTGGACATGTGACCCTGGCAATAAAAGGGGCCGGGCGCACGTGCCCGTAGCCAGTTCCACAAACTATCTAAGTGTGTCCGTGTGGTCATTGTGTATGCATGAGGGACCCGGGCCCTACCACATTGCATTGTGCTGTGTACAGCAGACGCAACCATGTCACCTCAGGCAGTGGGGGAGACCTGGGACATGTAGCTGTGTTGCACCCCCCTGTAGGCGTTGCCGGAGTGGGCTGGCGTACGACAGTCCAGCGTAGGGGTGTGGATAATCACCCCGGGGCTCTGGGCGTGGTTAAGTGTTGGGCTTGCCAATGAAGTACCTAAGGCGTGTGTCTCTGTTGTAGTGTCGGCGCCACCCGTCCCGCAATGGACAATGTTGCGATGTAGCATGCCCCCGGAGTGCGGGCTCGGCCGAAGGGATAAATGAATGAGCGCAAGCCCGCTCGAGGTCCGGGATCATACATGCCAACTGTTGTGTGTGTGTCGCTATTACCGCAGCATAGGCCAAAGGTATTGCATCGACCGCATCGTGAGTTCAGCCAGCCATGAACTCTACATCTGTGTCCGCCCTATCCTTACCATAGGCCTACACACACGTGGCCGCCCACCTTCAACGAAAAACATCACAGTGTCGTTGTCAGGCTTGTGGACATGCGCAGGCAGGCATGACGATGGTGTGCCGTAGGAGTGCAAGTGATGCAACCGCGCAGCGCACACAAGTAAATGGGCTCGGGGGAGGGAGGAGCAGCAGTGAGGCTACGTTGTACACATTGATGGCGCTCATTTGCTACAAGCAGTACATGTCAAACAGCAGGGCCAGACTGGGAACCATAACCGGCCCTGGCAAAGTGCTCGGCCGGCCCCCCAAGGGGTTGGGGGTGCGGCCGAGCTGTTTGCCACGGCCGGTTTCGGCCGATTTCGTTACAGCGGCCGATATTGCAGCTATGCTGCAAAAACTGCCCTGTAACAAAATCGGCCCCCAGGGGCCCAAAACTGGCCCCCAACCCTGGCGGCCCACCGGGGGAATGCCCGGTACCCGCCACGGCCAGTCCGGCCCTGTCAAACAGTAATCACTATGACACACATATCACACGCCAATGAACTAGTGAGCCTGCCTACACATCATGCAGAACCAACTGTTGACTCATGTCTCTCTGCACTGTCACAGGTGATCAAGGATATGCACTCTGCCCTTCGATGATGACACCCCTCCGAGCCACGAACACACAGGCCCAGAGGCAGTACAATGCGGCCCACAAATGCACCAGGGCATCGTGGAACGCACATTTGGCGTGTTGAAGTCACGTTTCAGGTGCCTGGACATCACAGGTGGGAGGCTCCTGTACAGCCCAGACATTGTGTGCAAGATGATCGTTGCATGTTGTGTGTTGCACAACATATGTGACCGCATCAATGCCCCATGGTTACAAGTGCCAGATGCACCGGACGATGATGAGGAAGATGAGGCAGGTGGACCACACCCACTGCAGCTGCAGCAGGAATAGCCCGTAGGAACACCATCATTGACAATTTCTTCACATGAGGACGTCACATTGTGGCAGTCCTTAGCAATCATGAGACAGTACAAAATGACCAGAGGCACAGCATGTGCAAATAAATTCTTTTCAACACACATTCCCTGAGTTTCTGTATGTGTGCTGCAGTGTGGCACGGGGATCAGGGACATGATCCAGAGTCATTGAGGGTGTGCAGTGTGCTCTACTTAATTGTGCATGTCTGCCATTGTGCCCATCTCCCCCCGTCCCCCCAGTCCCTGGTCAGTACTCACCCTGTTGATGTTGTGTCAGGTCATGTTGAGCAGTGTCCCTATCCCCGACTCCTGGCACCGTATCCCGACTGATGACTGTGGCCACCATTTTCTCAATGTCATCCTACTCCTGGTGTGCCGCTGGTCCCCCACCTCCAATCTGCGTTGCTGCTTTCATGTTGGCATCGGGTTTCTTCTTGGTTTTGCCCTTCACATCATTCCAGCGCCTCTTGACCTTTTCCATTGTCCTCCTCGACACTCCGACTGCATTCACGTTGTTCACGATGTGCTGCCATATTTCCGTTTGTGTGGCTGATGACACAGTGGAGGTGACGGACAGTTGTTGGTAGTGTCCTGTCACCTCCGTGACGATGATCCGGTTTTCCTGCGGACTGCCCCGTCTTCCTCTTCCTCTTCACCTTGCCCTTCCCCGGCCCCGGGGGTCCTGGCTGGTCGTCTGTGGGGCTTGTGGGATTCGCGTTGTCCTCTGCCCTCGGTCCGGGTGCGTCCATGGTGCTACGCAGTTGCATTTTTTAATCTTTTTTTTTTCTCTGCTTTTATAGTGCATTTTCCCGCATGTCGCATGGGAATCGCAGGCCTGACGCTGGTTATCGCTGCTTTTTGTTTCGCAATTTGGGACTTCGCAACTTTTTTGGCATTCGTGTTTTGCATTTTTTCGGCGTCGCGTTAATTTTAAAGCGGGCATTTGTCGCGTTAACGTGTGACTATCACATGGTGCCACCGGTTTGAGAATACTGCGTTAACACAGTGTTATTTTCCCGCGATAGACTGCGATGTGAGAAGTTGCGTTAAGCGAATTTGGCGATAGTCAACACACGTTCTTGAGAATATCCCCCTCAGATTTTTCGTATGCCTAGATTTCATTCCAGAGAATCTGCTCTATGGAATTCTCAACACACGGTGACATTTATCATGACACCCCTTGCTATGGGGGTGGGGATTTTCAATTTCTGCTTTACCAGCATGTGAAAAGCCTCACCCCATCCCTGCTCATATTATGGAGTGACATTCAAAATGTCCTGTTGAATGGATGAGGTAGTGATTAGTTACCTTGACAGAAACAGACAGCTTGAAACACTGGGGCTCAAGGGTGCCCAAAAACATAGGGGCTAATTTACAAGCCCCTTGCGCCACTTTTGCGTCATTTTTAACATGGGAAAAGTGACGTACGGGTGGCGCAAGGGGCTTGTAAATAAGCCCCATAGACTATAAGTTTAGAAGTCAGCAGTTTTCATGGTGCGTCTTCTTTAACTCCTACATGGAGCTCATCTTGATAGAGCATGTGTATAATGTGGTTGAAATCAGCACAAGTATCTACATCACCTAATTTAATATTATTGTGTCTAATTTCGGATTGTATTGATGTATTCCTGTCTCATTACGTTTGCTAAAACATCTGGACCTCAGAATACTAGGACTTCCAGCATTTTCTCTGTATGTGTGTGTCCGTTTTTAATTCATTCAAGGCAAGTATTATATGTGTTTCCTAAAATGTGTGACTAAAACAAAATACAATATGTGAAAATCATTTATGCGGGGAACATATTTGTTTAATAATTTTGTAGCATAAGATTGAAGGGACTTCATGCCAGATGTCTAAATAAGTGTGTGCAAAATACTGGTTACAAATTAAGAACAGAATTTTTGCACCAGTAAGGAAATCCAAATCGTAGTGGGCTGCAATCTGAGCTACCGCATGCATGTTAATGCAGTAGGTTTCAAGTTGCAATTCACAAAGATTGGACGCTACCAGAGGGACAATGGCCTGCTGGCATCAGCATGCTACCATATCTGTGATCGCGTTTACAATAAGGCAGCCCATTTTCCTTGAGAGAAATTGAGTTGTGTTAAAAAATAAAAGTTTTGTTGTTGTTTACAGTTGGTTGCGGTCCAGAGGATCACTGATTATTCACAAACTTTTTTTTTTAACTCACAAAGGTTTCTTTTACTGAATGGGTTTCTACCCAAGTATCCTAAACTGTTCCAATGTTTTGCGAGTTGAATTCAGTTGCAAAACAATGCACAGCATACCGATTCGGTATTTGAAAGGGATGCCTGCCACATGCCCCTTCCAGATACCGATTCGGTATCCATTTGCAATCTCATTTTAGGCATAAGAAAACCTTTCCGATGGCTATCATGGGATTAGCACATCTGAAAAAAACAAGCATTTTTACGTTTGGAAACCCCAGATTTTGCTGGCAAAACATTAATGCATCACTTAACGAATTGGAAGGGACACTCTAAACAAGCTTCTTCCAAATAGAGATTCATTATAGGTTTCTAAACCCTTTTTGCGAATCAGTAACCTGTTACCGAATCACAAAATGGGTTTAGTACATAATAAAAAGCCATCTTATTGTCGCAAACCTATGAATTTTTTAATCAAAGGCTTTGCTACCACAAAATAGTTTTGTACATCAGGCCCAATGAAAAGTTTATGCTACACCCAGACACAAGAGAAGCAAAACTACTGAACAAAAATAGAAACCCCCCACCCAACTTTGGGGCGTATTCTCAAGGACTTATCGCCGATTTATCGGCACTTTATCGCCGCAAAAGTGGCGATAGATTGATAGCCCTATTCTCAAGCTGGTGCAAACTGCCGATATCGCCAGTTTTCCAGCGATGGTGATTCAGCGCAAACAATAAAAATTCTTCTCCTATATGACTCGGTCATCCAGGTACAACTATCTCTCCAATACACAGACTATATCCATATGACGGTGGGGCCCATTAACACTGCATATGACATTCACTTACTCATTTATTCCCTGGATAACCTCCGTCCTTAACCTAGGAGAAAAAACAGTAAAACGATTTGCTGGAAGGAGACGGGATACCTCTTTTTAACACGACATATTGTTTCTCATTGCTTTTAAGGTATTCCGCTCATTGGTCGATGGACCAACTAGTAGGAATCAGTTGATGGTGATTAAGACCAGCTCAATCACAATAAACT
The DNA here is from genome assembly GCA_963921515.1 of Calotriton arnoldi. Lineage (NCBI taxonomy): Eukaryota > Metazoa > Chordata > Amphibia > Caudata > Salamandridae > Calotriton > Calotriton arnoldi. The sequence goes on along the minus strand of CAWUFW010005504.1, from coordinate 295,015 downwards.
CTTTAACATTTTACCTTAATTATTGAGCTAAAGAATCACTGAGTCATTTGTTTAAAGATAATAAAGTTTATATAAAGTTTTAGAAACAATGCATAAATTTTAAGTTTATCACTCAGATTATTACATTTATCATCATTATAAGAATAAATTGAAATTACAATGCATACCTATTAGATGGAAGATAAAGTTTGTCACAGCAAGAACTCCAAAAAGATCAATCTATCTGTCTTGGAAAAATCTAATAGCTCTAAATGAAAAATCTATCAGGAGTAAAAAGGTTCTCCAAAAGCAGCATCTTATACCTAATGAAAATAGCAGCAGCAGCTTCGATCATCCGCAACAGCAGCTCAGCACCCGCAACTCATCTATCAGCAATTCAGCTCTCTCTTCTCCTAACAGTTCGCTCGCTCATCATCATCAATAATAATAAAAACTACTCATCCCTCCCACCCAGAGTAGGTCTTCTTATACCCTAATTCTCGCTTAAATGTTGCCTCTTTATGGCGTGATTCTCTCTCATTGGTCCATTCGAGTCCATATACATTTTTATCAAACTTCCTTGTCTTAACCAGTTCTTTGTGGAATGTCCATGCTTGCATCGTTTCCCACAGTTCATGACATTACTCATCAGTTTCGATCAGTCCAACTTGTATCATTTTCTGATACTTTTAGGTTCAACAGTTCCGTTTGTCCATTTATTCATTTTGACTTCTCACGCTTTTTGCTGATCATCTTGGCACACATTTGCTCAGTAAGGTCACAATAGCCTTGGACATACTTCCATCCTAGGCTCTCAGCACGAACACGTGGTCATTCTTGTTCACAGCCTTTCTCCTTTTCCACACGGCTTCTTGCACATGCGTACTCTAGCTTATAGCGGCCATTTTATATCGCTGCTCAACAGGCCTAAGCGCACTATTTTCAAAGATAAACAAAATATTGTTAAAATAAAGAATATAAACCCTTTCGTTTCCCTCCCGTCAGTCTACGTACCCCAATTAGGTATTACCTAGCAAAAAGCAACATATAAAGCCGTCCCTTACTTACCATCGCTTTATTTTGCCACCACACGTTTTATTTTCAAAGCACAAATCATGCATTTCATTATTCTATTAGTACGCAAAATATTACGTTTATGTTAGACACGTCAACAATTATAAGTAGATTAATTTGCACACAAAATAGCGTGTTACCTTTACCCTTCACATGTAACATACATTGTTGGTTATTTACTTAAACGAACATGTTTATTAATTATTTTACGAAAATTATTAGGAGGTTAAAATTTTTCATTTATCCTGCTCCATCAACTCCCCCCTTTGGTGATTTTTAATATCACCACAAAACCCAAGTTATACAATTCTCTCAGACAGCATATTTCTGTTATCCGTTTGCTTTTGTTAGTTTACACAGCTGTATCCCTTTCAACTTGTCTCTTGGTCTTCTTGTACATGTTCTCTTTTATCTCTTCTAGCTCTATTTCACCCATTTCTCTCTCTCTCTCCTTGTTTATCATGTTTTCTTTTTCTATTTTATTCTGTCTTCTTCTTTTCTTTATACATGTAATTACTAGCTTCAGCACTAAAATTATTATGATTATCATGGTTGCTATTATTATAACTTTCCCTATTATTAATCCACTCATTCTTGTTAACCAATTTATTACTGAAGAAAACCCTTTACCAAGTTTTCCAAAAGCACTTTCAACCTCCAGTGGAACAAGTTCTTTGTGCAAACTTGTAATATTCTTTATATACTTTTGTATATTTTCACTTTTATCTGGAATGTAAGTGCAACAATGTTGGACTTTCAGCATTCCACAGACTCCACCCTCTTTTGCCAAAAGAATGTCAAGAGCAAGTCGATTTTGCATTACCATAGCTCTCATGGCAACCATCTCGGTATTTACCATCAAGAACCCTCCAGCAGTATCTGTAGATAAACGATCTACCACTGTGGATAATTTCCGAATTTTAAATGCATTCAAAGATATTCCCACTGCTGGTATCAATGCTCCAAAAATATCACCTACTATTTCTGAAAAACTTTCCCTTTTTCTACGTGTAAAGGTATTTATCATTTTGTGTGTTCCTTTTTCTTTTCTATCCATATGAAAAATCTTTGGAAAGACCAGGCCTAAATAACATGACCCATACCAATGGTCCGGCAACCTGTAATAAGCCCTATTACCGCAAACATAATAGATCCCTGGAAATATTGGATCTTTTCCCCCTTTGAATCCCCATCCGCCTAAAATTTGATCATTGTCATGGCAAATACTGGAACCCACAAAATAATTGTCATATCTTGTTCTATTTCTTCTAATGCACAACCTTCCCTGTTGGGGCCAATCCAGAGTCATAGCTGCATTTGTCTTTTTCTTGTCATGATTGTCTTCCTCAAACGCCCAAAGAGGTGTTTTTGTCTCTTCTATCACTTTTCTTTGAAATTTCACTCTTCTTTCTTCAACCATCTCTAAAAATACTTTTTCTTCCTTCTTTAACTCACAGGTAAGGTTGTTTTTAACTATATTATCTAATGTTAAAATCTTTTCTTCTATGAAAAATTCACCAAACGTTTTTCCCTCTTTTATTTTGTTTAGTTCGGGAACTACAGAAATTTTTGCAAAAATCTTATCTATGTCAGTGTAATAATATTCTAATCTACCTGTTTTATAAAATAAACTTGCTAAAACACTACATGTTATTCCATACGTCAAAGGAAGGTGATGATAAGTCACACCCTCTGCTACAGACGCAGGCAATTGCATACAAACATAGCAATCTCTTACATCCATTGTTTCTACATACTCATATAATAATTTAGAAAAAACATTCTTTGAAAAATCTGTTATTGATTTGTCTTTATGTAATTCTGCACTACTTTTTAATATAACTGTTTCTTGAGTGTTAGCTCCTTTTTCTTTCTCTGTGTGATTAGACGTTTCTACTACAGCTAAACTATTTGGAATAGTGATTGCTAAAACCACCCAAACTGTCATTAATAATCCTGTACAAAAGAAGCACATCTTACACCATCTACTTAAAAACTCACATCTACATTTTCTATCTCTAGTATCCTCCATTTTGTTTTATAACTTATTTATTTATTTTCAAGAAAATTGTGTCACTACACCTCAGAAATGACTTCTTAGCCACTCTGCACTCCAATGTTTCTGTCATCGTTAGGTACTTTCTTTTAATTCTTTTCAGAATTCTTTCTTTGTCAAATCCAGTATTTTGTCAAATCCGGTAGAAATTCGTCAGATCCAGTATTTTGTCAAGTCCGGTAGAAATTTGTTTACATTTCTTCAAGTTTGTTGCACTTCACCTTCACCCATTAGGTTTCTTTGTTCTGGGTTCTCGTGAGTGTTCTTTTCTTCTTTGATATCAGTTAAAGCAAGGTACAACCATTCAGGCGATCTATACTTCGGATTTACCTTCTTTACCCTTTTTGTTTTCTGCAAGTGTTTTCCACCTTGTTTTTCTTGCTCTTTCTGACTTGTTATTTCATTCACTTGTTCAGCACTTTTTCCATCTAACCTTATGATCCTGTATCTTAATTTTCTTACTTCGTTGGGCCAATTGTCTCCTTTTCTTGGCCTTTTTGCCTCACTTCCTTTTTCCTCTCTTTCTGTTTTCCAATCCCTTTTTCTTGACTCTAGTTTTTGGTTTCTTTCTTCTCCACTTTCTTCAGATTCTGTTTCAATTTTTTCTTTATTGTCTTTTATTTTGAATCTTATAATTTCATTTTCTTCCTCTACTTGTGGTTCTTTTCTTATCTTCCTTCGTTCACCTACTTCTGTCCCTCCTCGAGGTTCTTCCGAATTTGTGTCAATTTCTCTATCTGCTTCTAAATTTCCCTGTTCTTTTGTTTGGCTATCTGTCCCTATTGCTCCTCGGGGATCTTCCGATTTTTCTAACTTTCTGTTTGAAACACTCCCTTCTTCATCTATTAATATTATCTCCGAAGGATTTTTACCACAACTTGTACTTGGTTGCTCACTGTTACTATCTTCGTGCTCAGTTTCTTCTCTTATGCTTTCAAATTTCCAATTTCTTTTCAGAATTTCCTCACAATCCGAATGATCTGTATCAGATTCTGAACTGGTATCTGATATTTCCAGATGTCGACTCACATGTCGATCTTCAAGTTCTGGAACTTCAGCTATTTCCTCTACTTCTTCTGTCGTTGCACTTGTAGTTGGGTCTTCCAGATGTCGACTTACAGGTCGATCTTCAGATTCTGGCACCCTGATTGTTTCTTCTTCCGCTTCTGATGCTGAACTGTTATCCAACACTTCCAGATGTCGACTCACATGTCGATCTTCAGGTTCTGGAACTCTGATGGTGTGACTGGCATACACCCAGTGTTTTACTCCTGCACATTTGACTGCAGTGGTTGTCACCAGGATCACCTGTCGTGGTTCGTCCCAGCGAGGAACCAAACAGTTTCTTCTCCTGTGGACTTTTATGCGGACCCAATCTCCTGGATTCAAGTCGTGAGCTGGTTTTCTTTCAAGAGTGGTCGCATCCGGTCCAACCTGATGAAACACAGAACGCACCACATCAGCCAATCCTTTGCAATAATCCAGCACCAGATCATCAGTTATAGTCAGTAGTTTGTTGACAGGTACATGTGCTTGTCTTATTGCTCGTCCCATAATTATGTCATGGGGACTGAGTCCAGTTTTCCTTTCCGGAATACTTCTGATTGTCATTATAACTAATGGCAAGGCATCTGGCCATTTGAGTCCTGTGGCTTGACACATTTTTCCTAACCTGTTCTTAATTGTTCCATTCACTTGCTCTACTATTCCAGAAGCCTCTGGTCTGTATGCACAATGCAGTTTCTGTTTAATACTAAGTGCTTCACAAATCAGTTTAATTAATTCGTTTTGGAAATGTGTTCCTCTATCTGTTTCAATCGTGACTGGAAAACCATACCTCGGAATGGATTCTCGCAGCATAAGTTTTGCTACCGTGATTCCATCATTCCTTCAGGTCGGGTATGCTTCCACCCAACGGGAAAACAAACAGACGACTACGAGGACATACCTTAGTCTGTTGCTCGGGGCATTTCTATAAAATCCATTTGCATTCTAGTGAACGGACCTCCTTCTCGTCCTATCGTTCCTAGACTCACGACTGTCTTCCTTCCTGGATTTAACTGTTGACAAATAAGACATCTTTGACAAAGACTCTCAGCTATGGCTCTGAATTTTGGATGATACCATGTTTGTCTAAAAAGTCTGATCATTGAATCTCTCCCAATATGGGCTTGTCCATGGTACATCCATGCCATGTCAGAAATCATGCTATCAGGCATAACTGGTCTTTCATCTCTGTAAACCCAAACATCATTTTCCTCATGTTTTCTACATCCTGCTTTTATCCATGTATCTTTTTCCTCATCATCTGCTGCTTCCTGTAACTGTCTCACCTCATCCCATGTCTCAACAGGGTTAGTAAAAAGCAAAGGACAAGAAATATGCTCTCTTTCTCGGTTCCTGTTCAAAGAAACCACATTCTTTGCACAGTACTGTGCAATCTCATCAGCATACTTATTGCCGACAGTTATGTAGTCTTCCCCATTTTTATGTGCATTGCACTTCACAACAGCAATCTGTTTAGGCAGCTGTATCGCCCAAGCAACTTTTTCACAAAATCTCCATTTCTAATTGGCGTTCCTGCAGACGTCAAGAAACCTCTTTGTGACCAAACCTACCAAAGTCGTGCACAACTCCAAAACCGTATTGGCTATCTGTCACAATCGTAACCCGTACATTTCTTCCCAACTTGCAAGCTTGAATCAGAGCTACTAGTTCTGCGACTTGGGCAGACCGTATCCCTTTCAGACAAGATGCTTCCATTACAGTTGCTACTGTGCAAACTGCATACGCTGCACTTAGAACTCCATCATTTGTTCTCAAACATGAGCCATCCACAAACAGAATATAATCTGATTCCTTTAAGGGCTCATCTCGTATATCCGGTCTTGGTTTTGTACAATATTCAAGCACATTCAGACAATCGTGATCTACTTCATCCATTTCAATCACACTCTCTTCATCTGGCAATGATGTCGAAGGATTCACATTCATACATCTGTCAATGGTCACATTATCTGCACTCAAAATTACTTTTTCATACCTAGTCAGCTGACTATGTGTCATGTATTGGGTTTTCGTTCTTGTCAAGAGAATTTCCACAGAATGGGGATCATATACTCTCAGTGGATATCCCATCACTATGCCTTCACTCTGTTCCAGACTCACACAAGTAGCAGCAACTGCTTTCAAACATCCAGGCAACGCTTTTGCTACAGGGTCTAAAACAGCTGAAAAATATGCAATGGGTCTTTTCATGGTTCCATGTCTCTGTACCAAGACTGAAAATGCACATCCATCTCTTTCACTGCAATACAACTCAAAGTCTTTCTCATAGTCAGGCATTCCCAATGCTGGAGCTTCACACAATTTCTTTTTCAGCTCTCTGAATGCTTTCATTTCCTCATCATTCAATTCAAAAGGATCTTTAACATCCTTCATTGTCAGTTTTTGCAACGGTTTGGCGATCAACGAAAAACCGCTCATCCATTGTCGACAATATCCAACCATTCCCAGAAACATTCTTACCTCTCTTTGCGTCATTGGAGCTCTCATTCCTTGAATCATCTTTATTCTTTCAGTCGTTACCTTTCGCACTCCTTTCTCAATTTTATGCCCTAAATATTGGACTTCTTGTTGACAAAACTGCAATTTTGATGGGGACACTTTATGTCCTCTTTTGGCTAAATGATTCAGCAAAGCAATTGTATCATTGACACATGCTTCCTTCGTTTTTGATGCCACCAGTAGGTCATCAATATACTGAACCATCACTGACTTCTCTGGCATTTTTAAATCTTCCAAGGATTTCTTTAGAATCTGATTAAAGATCGAGGGGCTTTCTGTGTACCCTTGAGGAATTCGGCACCATGCCAAAATACGCTCTCCAAACCTGAATGCAAATAATGGCTGGCTATCTGGATGCAATGGAATAGAGAAAAATGCATGACATAAATCAATTACTGTGTACCATTCTGCTTCACGTGGAATCTGGTATAGAATCACAGAAGGGTTCGGTACTATTGGGCAACAAGGCACTACAATTTTGTTTACCTTCCTCAAATCCTGTACAATTCTATATGTTCCGTTTGGCTTTTTCAGTCCCATTATTGGCGAATTACATGGACTGCTCATGATTTCTTTTAGAATCCCTTGTTCAACCATTTTATTTATTACTGGCGTTATTCCTTCAATTATTTCTGGTGTCAATTTATACTGGGGCGTATTTGGGTAACTCGTTCCCTCTTTTACGGAGATTTTAACGGGATCTACTTCTTTCATTAATCCTATATCTTCTCCTGTAAAGTCCCACACTTCCTCTTTCACTGTCTCTTTCAGTTCAATTGGGATTTTCTCTGCATCAAATACAGGAAACAAATCATTTACTTCTGGTTCTAAATTTGCCAGTGTCATTTTATACAATACATCTTCATCTGGGGTCTGAAATGCAATTCCATCTGGAGTACAATAGATAGTGCAATTCATTTTGCACAATAGATCGCGTCCTAATAGGTTCACAGGACTACAATCACACACTACAAATCGGTGCATTTCACTAAATGGACCAATCTTTACCTCCTCTAATTTAGTAAGAGGCGTCTTAATTTGCTGATTTGATACTCCAACTACTTGGATATGTTCACCTGAGAGAGGAAGGTTTGGAATTTCCACTGACCTAACAGTAGAACGGGTAGCTCCAGTGTCCACAAGGAATGTTACATTTGCACCATTCACTTCTCCATCCACAAATGGACCAGACTGATCTACCTCTAGAGTTGCGCCAAGCACGCACTCTTCCCCTCTCCTAGGCACCGTCAGAAGCTTTCATCCGTTTCATCCTCATCCTGTCGTAACCAATATTGAGAAATGGCAGCTGCACGCGGCAACTGTGTTACCTGCTCTCCTCCGTAGAATCCTGTTTCTGCACTGAATTTCTGTTGGTTAACACTCTTGGGAAGTGGTGGTTGTGGCACCTGACTCTGTTGAGTAACTACCTCACTCTGCACCTGTGAATTTAATGATTGATTTTCCACATTAAGTTTTGGAGGAAATTTACACTCGTTTCTCCAATGCCCTAGCTTTCCGCAGTTGTGGCATGGCCACTTTTTCTTTGCCTCATCTATGCTCATTTGTCCTTTTCCTTTACCTATATTTGGTCGAAATCTAGCCTGTCCTGCTTCATTACCTGTATTACTCAATTGAGCTTCTTGTTTCTCTGCAACTTTCACCTGTGCCCACATGGCTTTCTCTTTCAATTTAAGCTGTCTACTCTCAATATCATCACTGCAATACTTAGCATATCTCAAAACTTCATCGACTGTGCTATTCTGCCAACAAATCATATGCTGTTTAATCATCTCACTTATCTCTGGTTTCAACCCATATACAAATCTATATACAAAATGACTCATATCCTTCTCATTTAGTGTCTCATAACCACTATATTGTTTGAAAACTAACAACAGTCTCTCATAGTAAGCATGCACTGATTCTTTACTTTCCTGCGTGGTTCTGTCTATTTTTACCCAATCCGTTTCTTTAGGTGGAATCTTATTCTTCAAAAAGGTAATTACTTGATCATACTTTCTCATCACTTCTGGTCCTGGCGCTCCTGTTTTAGCATCCCTTGGATATTCTACAGTTGGCCAATCAATAGTAATCTTACATTCTGTCCACAAATCAGCTGGCACTACTATATCAAACAATCCATCCAAGTCTATCCACAACACCTTTGAAACTTTAACAAATCTCTCCACTTGTCTGTACCATTCTACTGGCTTCTCTCTCAACTTTGGGAAATCATTTGTAAATGATAGTATATCCTGTCTAGACCATGGAACATGCACATAACTACCTCCTGGAGTTTCTCTCATCGGGAACTCCCTTACAACTGGTTCCTTATCTGTCACTGCAAAAGCCAAAGATGCTTTATCAGTTACTTTCTCATTCTTTTTCATCCATCTACTTCTCCATCTATCCACATCACCCCATTTTCTCAGTAAAACAATTAATTCTTTTATTTGGGTCAATCTTCCTGACGTGTTTAGATTCTCTATATCTTTCTCACAAAAATCTACTCTATATGGTTTATGCAACGTTCTCACCTTTACAAATTCTACTCCTAGTTCAATCGCTGTCTCTTCTAATTTGTCATGTAAATTTCTAGCTCTCCATGTTAGACTTTTGCACAAAAACATAATCTCATCATCCTGATAATTTTTTAATTTTTCTGTACCAATCGTTCCTAAAATCAATTCTTCCATGTCTATGTTTAACCTAATTACATCTAATGGTTTTACTTCTGTCTCTTTCGTTTTTAGCGTTTTCACCAATTTATTTAACTCATCTGGAGTCGGACCTACAGGCGTACTATTTAATTCTATCCAATTGTTACTTCTTTCTGGTGTCCCTGATGCAGACTCCGTTACCATAGGTATTCTCCTGAACTCATTCTCATTTATCGTCAAATTAGTAGGTGGGCTTGGTCTATAGGTACTAACCAAATGGTGTGCACCTTCATTGTCCAGTTCCATCCCTTCTCTTTTTCTTTGCAAATGTGAATTCATAGGAATCACTTAAGAACGTTCATCAATTTTCTGATTCTCAAAAATTGGCATTACTGGACCTATCGTTACTGGTACAGTTACAGCTTCCATATTCTTTGTCAATTCTCTTATTTTCTCAGTCAATTCTCTTGTGGTTTTTGCTAATTCATTTGCATTGTCACTTTCTATCTCTTCATTTTGTGAAGTTTTTAATTGATCTTGTGACCTATTTATCTCATCTCTTCGTTCAGGAATTTTATTCCTCCCAGTTTCCATTGGCGGTGCATTAGGTGTCACCACCGCAGAAGTCTGTTGGTATGGAGGTGGGTTTCTGTTTAAAATATCTTCCAGCAATTCATCTTCCGTTTCACTACCACCATACTAATACTTTTCCATACCCACATGTTTCTTTTTCTCTGTACACTTTTTCTTTGCTTCTTCCTCAACTGTAAAAGCTGGAAACAAACCTCCTGTCATATTAGCACATCTCCAACGCTTTATTCTGTCCTCATGATTTACTCCCCATAACCTTCCAGGCACAAACTCATGATTCTTTAATCCTCTGAATCTCTCTCGTTCATACATCTCATCTTCCCATTCACTTAAAGCTTCAAATTGTGTCGGTCTAGGTCTAGGTTCTAACATTGCCATCTTCTCTCTCAAATTCCGTAGTACAGCTACACTAAATGAACCATTCTCAGGGAAAGCCAATGCTCCATCATTCTTGGTATATTTTGTCCAATTTTCTAACCATATGCATGTATGATATCCATATTTCAGCATCATGTGCGAAGCTGGTGATTTCGGCGGAGGAATTACTTGTCCCTCTCTAGTCACTACCTTTTTGTCTTTCTTAAAAAAGTTCTTAACTTTCGACATCCATGACGTTTTCTCTCTACCATACTCATAATAAGACATGATTCACAATCGCTTTCTCTCCTCAAACGATCCGCAATTCAACACTGTTCTCTATGCGTTATTCCAACCAATACTAGCGCGACTCACACCAACACTCCAATCATAAACTTCCACGTCACTATTCTATCCGTCCAATCTTAGCGCGACTCACACCAACACTCCAATCAGAGCGGTTTCTGTCTACAGCGCACTGTCCAATCCCAGCGCGGCTTTTGTCTACGTCAGTTCTGCTCTTGACTCTGTATGACTAGCGCACTGTCCAATCCCAGCGCAGCTTTTGTCTACGTCAGTTCTGCTCTTGACCCCTCCTTTACAAAATTTATCGGCAATTTCTTTTTCAACAATTCTTCGTTAGATACAACATTTAAAACACATTTCCATTGTCTGATTCGCTAAACCAAAGAGATAGCTTTGTCCATTTACACAAGAATTCTGTATTTTCCAGTAGGCAGTGCTTACCTCTACCCTAACACAGAATTTTTCGGTTTCGCCGATAAAGTAGCACCTCCCTCTACTTTACCCTTCTTTCAAGCAAGCGGTAAACCCGTTTCTCTGGGGATAAGACACATGTGGAGACTATACTGCTCCTGAGAATTAAGGCCAGAGTTTCACAAGAAAACCGGTCACTATTTCACTTACACACCTTTTATGCGGAAAATGTCCCTATCATAACACAACCTGTGTTATCACCAATATGAACTCAGACAATGCACTATTCCATGTGACTTCTCTTGCCACACGTGTTCCACTTCCTACTTCCCGGAAGCGTGAAAACTTACATATAACATAACGCGACTCAACATAAAGTGTTAGACATGAATTTATCAATAATCAATAATCACCAAACTAATCTATAGTAACCATAACTCTGCTACCAAGAAATCTGATCCAGCGCTAACAATAAAAATTCTTCTCCTATATGACTCGGTCATCCAGGTACAACTATCTCTCCAATACACAGACTATATCCATATGACGGTGGGGCCCATTAACACCGCATATGACATTCACTTACTCATTTATTCCCTGGATTACCTCCGTCCTTAGTTTTGTACATCAGGCCCAATGAAAAGTTTATGCTACACCCAGACACAAGAGAAGCAAAACTACTGAACAAAAATAGAAACCCCCCACCCAACTTTGGGGCGTATTCTCAAGGACTTATCGCCGATTTATCGGCACTTTATCGCCGCAAAGTGGCGATAGATTGATAGCCCTATTCTCAAGCTGGTGCAAACTGCCGATATCGCCAGTTTTCCAGCGATGGTGATTCAGCGCAAACAATAAAAATTCTTCTCCTATATGACTCGGTCATCCAGGTACAACTATCTCTCCAATACACAGACTATATCCATATGACGGTGGGGCCCATTAACACTGCATATGACATTCACTTACTCATTTATTCCCTGGATAACCTCCGTCCTTAACCTAGGAGAAAAAACAGTAAAACGATTCGCTGGAAGGAGACGGGATACCTCTTTTTAACACGACATAATGTTTCTCATTGCTTTTAAGGTATTCCGCTCATTGGTCGATGGACCAACTAGTAGGAATCAGTTGATGGTGATTAAGACCAGCTCAATCACAATAAACTCTTTAACATTTTACCTTAATTATTGAGCTAAAGAATCACTGAGTCATTTGTTTAAAGATAATAAAGTTTATATAAAGTTTTAGAAACAATGCATAAATTTTAAGTTTATCACTCAGATTATTACATTTATCATCATTATAAGAATAAATTGAAATTACAATGCATACCTATTAGATGGAAGATAAAGTTTGTCACAGCAAGAACTCCAAAAAGATCAATCTATCTGTCTTGGAAAAATCTAATAGCTCTAAATGAAAAAATCTATCAGGAGTAAAAAGGTTCTCCAAAAGCAGCATCTTATACCTAATGAAAATAGCAGCAGCAGCTTCGATCATCCGCAACAGCAGCTCAGCACCCGCAACTCATCTATCAGCAATTCAGCTCTCTCTTCTCCTAACAGTTCGCTCGCTCATCATCATCAATAATAATAAAAACTACTCATCCCTCCCACCCGGAGAAGGTCTTCTTATACCCTAATTCTCGCTTACTAAATAAAATGTTGCCTCTTTATGGCGTGATTCTCTCTCATTGGTCCATTCGAGTCATATACATTTTTATCAAACTTCCTTGTCTTAACCAGTTCTTTGTGGAATGTCCATGCTTGCATCGTTTCCCACAGTTCATGACATTACTCATCAGTTTCGATCAGTCCAACTTGTATCATTTTCTGATACTTTTAGGTTCAACAGTTCCGTTTGTCCATTTATTCATTTTGACTTCTCACGCTTCTTGCTGATCATCTTGGCACACATTTGCTCAGTAAGGTCACAATAGCCTTGACCATACTTCCATCCTAGGCTCTCAGCACGAACACGTGGTCATTCTTGTTCACAGCCTTTCTCCTTTTCCACACAGCTTCTTGCACATGCGTACTCTAGCTTATGGCGGCCATTTTATATCGCTGCTCAACAGGCCTAAGCGCACTATTTTCAAAGATAAACAAAATATTGTTAAAATAAAGAATATAAACCCTTTTGTTTCCCTCCCATCATTCTACGTACCCCAATTAGGTATTACCTAGCAAAAAGCAACATATAAAGCCGTCCCTTACTTACCATCGCTTTATTTTGCCACCACACGTTTTATTTTCAAAGCACAAATCATGCATTTCATTATTCTATTAGTACGCAAATATTACGTTTATGTTAGACACGTCAACAATTATAAGTAGATTAATTTGCACACAAAATAGCGTGTTACCTTTACCCTTCACATGTAACATACATTGTTGGTTATTTACTTAAACGAACATGTTTATTAATTATTTTCCGAAAATTATTAGGAGGTTAACATTTTTCATTTATCCTGCTCCATCAATAGCTTCCGCAAAAAACATCGCCACGGATGAGAGCGACAACTAACGCTAATGATATGCAGAGTAGGCGTTCCCGTGCAAAAACACACGAAAACACCACTTCGCGATATTCTCAACGACCAGCCAGATCTGCGATGTGATCCAAAAACAGGCGATAAGGCGCGTTAGCAGCAGGGAGTTAACACCTGCCTTTTACTGGTGTTAAGCAGGACGACAACCTGCAGTATGAAAGGGAGCCCAGCCCAGAGCCACATCTGAAGACCAACACATGTCATGGAGCTACTAATCATGCAGCTTGGAGACCCAAGAGGTCCACAACATCCACCACCACTACCCCCAGGCCCCCCCGGTCCACCCCCGGACTACCACCGAGGCAGCGCAGAACAAGACAGCTGACCTTCCGAAAACAGCATGGCCCCTCCGCCACACAATTGCAGAATGTGGGGAGAGGTGGGAACCAAGTATGTGTGAAGGAGGCAAGTCACCCATGAATAAGAATGTACACAATGCCAATTGTGGCGGTGATGTGCTGGACAGACTTCAGTATGCAGAGCACAGACATGTCCATGTGGACATATACTGCTGGTGTTTGTAGTGTTGTGGACAGTGGACGCAACCATGTTACCTCAGGCAGTGGGGAAGACCTCGGTCATGTAGCTGTGTCGTCCCTCCCTGTAAGCGTAAGCGGAGTGGGCTTGTCCGGCGTACGCCAGTCCAGCATAGGAGTGTGAATAAATAGGCCGGGGCTCTGGGCGTGGTTCACTTCTGGGGTGGCCAACGCGTCTGCCAGGGCTGCGCCCCTCACCCTGCCACGAGTCCGCCGCCGTGACTGCCAGCCTCCTCAGCCGATCGCTGGCTTCCGCGACACAGGCCCCCAGCGCACCCAGCGGCACAGCACCACGGAGTTATGTGTGTGCTGACTACTGCCTTCGGCCTACACTGCGGTCAGCAGGTCCCCCAATTCAAATTGAGTCTTGATTTATTTATGGCGCAGTCCAGTAGGCAACAGACATTGCTTCCAGTGCGGCCCGCCCGGACGATTCATCATCGCAGGCTGCGCACCCGCTGAGCGCTTCAGGTGCCACTAACTCTGTGCAGCTCAAGTCAACGCCACGTGGCTGTGGGCCCTTGCTGACCGCTGCCTCCGGCCTACACTGCGGTCAGCAGGGCTCACCCATATCAAATCCAATCCTGACCTGCAAGGACGCGCAATCATCGCTGGCTGCACTCCCGCTGAGCGCTTCAGTTGCCATTAACTCTGTGCAGCTCAAGTCAACTCCACGTGGCTGTGGGCCCTTACTGACCGCTGCCTCCGGCCTACACTGCAGTCAGCAGGGCTCACACATATCAAATCCAATCCTGACCTGCAAGGACACGCCATCATCGCAGGCTGCACACCCGCCACCACCGCCAGGACCACCTCCAACCAACAACTGCCAGAGTTGGAGGAGTCTTACAGCCAGCCTATCAAAGTTGCTCACACCTGTCTTGGATGCCATCATCAGCTTGATACCCTGCTCAGCTCTTCAGGTGCCACTAACTCAGTGCACCACAAGTCATGGACCCTTTATGATTGAGTCTTGTGTGTGTGATCCAATGATCACTGTTCTAGTTGTTGCCAGCACCAACCACTCCCTGAGGGCTGGCTTACACTCACCCCACACCCATCCAGCACAGGCGTCACTGGACATGTGACCCTCGTAGTAAAAAGGGGCCGGGCGCACATGCCCATAGCCAGTTCCACTATCTATCTGTGTGTGTCCGTGTGGTCATTATGTATGCATGATGGCCCCGGGCCCTACCACATTACATTGTGCTGTGGACAGCGGACGCAACCATGTCACCTCAGGCAGTGGGTAAGACCTTGGACACGTAGCTTTGTCCCCCCCCCTGTAAGCGTAAGCGGAGTGGGCTGGACCGGCGTATGCCAGTCTAGCGTAGGGGTGTGAAGAATTTGCCCAGGGCTCTGGGCGTGGTTCAGTGCTGGCCTGGACAAGGAAGTAACTAATGCGTGTGTCTCTGTCGTAGTGTCGGCGCCACCCGGCCCGCAATCGACAATGTTGCAATGTAGCATGCACCCGGAGGGTGGGCTCGCACGAACGGAAAAATGAAGGAGCGCAAGACCGCTCGGGGTCTTGCCTCATACATGCCAAGTGTTGTGTGTATCTGTATGGCCGCAGCATGAGCCAAATGCCTAGCCTTAATCGCAGCGCGAGTTCAGCCGGGCATGAACTCTACATCTGTGTCCGCCCTATCCTTACCATAGGCCTACACTCACGTGGCCGCCCACCTTCAATGGCCCACATCACAGTGTCGTTGTCAGGCTTGTGGACATGCGCAGACAGGCATGACAATGGTGTGCCGTAGGAGTGCAAGTGATGCAACCACGCAGCGCACACAAGTAAATAGGCTCGGGGGCAGGGAGGAGCAGCTGTGAGGCAACGTAATACACAGTGATGCCACTCATTTGCCACATGCAAGACATGTCAAACATGAATCCCAAAGTCGCACACATCCCACCCCCAACAAGCCACATCACATTTCCTGAATGCAAGCAGATGACAAACTAACATTAGGGATGAAAGCTCCTTTGTCTGAACTATCAGGCGGAAGCACATCTGCACCTCCGACCTCGGAATTGCATGTGCCTGGCATCCCTTGACAGATACTATAGCAGCTGATGACGACTCCCACACTAGGCACAGCCCGAAGAAAGACCAACGTATACACACCCCACACACAGAAGTCCTTGCTCGAAGTTATCTTGCATGGAATGGCCTTCACACTTACACCCACACCATCCCAGGCGTACAACCCTTGCACACTAAAACAACTCATTGATCCGAGCTGTGGCATTTCATCCACAGAACTGGCGCAGGTCAGAACAGTGCCGCTTCAACCAGAGCCACTAACGCAATGGCAGAACATCCTGGACACATGCACATCCCCTGTCACGTGGAACTGTACCGTGCACGTATGCTGCATTTACTGGGGGCACTGCCATTGGCAGTGCTGCGGATCAGTTACCGGCTAAGCTTCCACCTTGCCAACGTCACCTGCGTTCAGCCTGTGTTGCATTGTCGATCGTGCATATTCGAGTGGTCTATGGATGTCTGCCTATCCAACAGGACGGTAGCTGAACTGGATTTTGACATGTGTGTGCACCCCCTGTTGGCCCACGACCAGGAGTGTCACCGTGATACCCGTTTATGGGATGCCTTGATACTTGGCATACATGCTGGCAGCTGGACCTGGGAGATTGCACAACTCCTCGTGTGCAGTGACCACATTGAACCGCTCCCCTATTGGGCTGTAGTGCTAATTGGTGAAAGGGTTGGATGCAGCACATCTGTCCGGACCTGCTAATGGATTGCCTCGCCGTCCTGTTTGATGAAGTCGACAACGACCTCATGTTGGAAATGATAGCCTACGAAGCTGCAATCGCTTTCATGGACGAGTAACTACGTACCTGCAGCCACAACAGATTGGAACCCATTGCACATGTCCCAACACCTTGTTGCATCTTGGAGATCTGGTCACATATCCCACGGCAACAGTGGACATGGCTGCATTCGCCTGGACTCCGAATACATGAGCAGACAACAACACGGGTTAACACACACCTGTGAAAGGTGAGGCACTCCCCCGGAGTGGACAGCGGCGCTTGGCAACATTCCTCATTCTGACATACTGCTGCATTGGTCTGCATGTTGTGGCACTCATCTTGCCCGTACTGACACGCATATGCTAATAAAGTCTACGCACCTTCACTTGTATTCAACTGTGATGAATGTTGATTTGAATGACAATGTGTGTCTCACTGCCTATCTGGGTCACGGCCATACATGCGCATTGATAGCATTACCCAGGGAGTACCTTTTTGTGGAATCACTGTCCCTACATTCATCCATACTTTCATACTTGATTGATCATAGCCATGACACATCTGTGTGAATTAGAATGTTTTATTCGCATTCAGTGGAGTGTTGAAGCTGGACCAGTACAGGGCCATGCAAACCCCACTTTACATTGTTGCCCCGTGGAGGCCCAGCCAGAGTCCTTTAGGGATTGACAAGTTCATCGGAAGAGGAAGACTTCAGTCCGCAGTGTGATTGCTGTGTCATTGGTAACCAAACAAAACATGGCAGTCCATGTCGAGGTCCAAGGTGAGTGTCGCTGAGTGTATCGGGGGACAGTGGAAGGTGTTATTCCAGGGCATGATGCAGAGGGCAGAACGAAGCTGAAACAGGCCATATGGCGGATATGAATGCTACCACTTCATTCTTACCACAAAGCCAGATTCATCATCATCTTCGTCCTCTGATGTGTCAGGTGCCTCACATGTGGGTGGTGGTGTTTAGTCTGCATCACTGTGTGGCACTGACACATCAGGGGGCGGAGATGTGGATGGAGTAGTAGCAGCAGCATTCATCCGCGCCAGGCCTTGTGGCCGCAATGCCATGACGAGGATCTGCAGGGCATGGAAGATCACAGCTACATCTCGCTGGTGTGCAGCCGTGGCAAACATTCTTTCTGCCGCATCCGCTCCAAGCTCTCCATCATTCTCCTTATGTGTCCCAACTCCCGGCTGACATTGCTGGAGCCACTCTGACTAGATAGTTGTTCTTGGCTCAGAGTCATGACTCCAACAATGTCAGCCATGGATTGTTGGAGAGCATGGAGCGGACAGTGGGTGTCCATTAGGGACTGTAAGTCGTCCCTGATGGGACTTAGACACCCACGCATGGCATCTAGTTTGTCTGCCATGAGGTCGAACCCCACCTGCAGCTGATCAGCAATCTTCTCCTGGCACCCTAACACACGGCGTTGGAATGCCATGTGTTGGTCGTGGGGGTCCTGGGAGACAGCCGTGGTGGTGGGTGCTTCCTGCTGTATGGTCTATGCAGGGGGTGGGGTCTTCTCGGTGCAGCTGGGCTGCCCTGCTCCTGGAGGTGGGGTGCCGAAGGTGTCCATGAGCTGTTGGAGGGCGTCGATGTCGATGTTGGGGAGGTCCTCTTCATCATCAGTGCTGAGTTGTTGGGTCTGCTCTACAGGAGGTGTTGATTCTCCCTCTGCAATGTGAAGGGGAGATGCAGATTGACATTGTGTTCACATGTATGTTCACGAATTGTACATGTTTACTAACAGACTGCATGACAATGTACATTGTGACTGTTTGTGAGGAGATGCCTATTTGATGCGGGACAGTTGACATTTCTACACCATCAGGGATGTGAGGTTGTACTTGTACATTATCATCTCACAGTTTCCTGCTATGCCAAATGCGAATGGCCATTTTCTACACACAAGCGGCAGCAGTTGTGTCCTCTGTTCTGTTGTGAAAGTGTTGCAGTTTGTACCACATTGTTGTCAATGTTGAGGTGCTCTGATTCTTATGTGTGTGTGCTGAATTGTGGATGTGTTGCCCCTTCAGATCTGATTTGGCTGGCCCTTATCCCTTTCAGGCTGTGTGCCTTTCACTTCTGTGCTTATACAGTGCTGAGATGTGGCAGACTTGGGTAAATTGGGCTCTTGGTCGGAGTTGTGACTCTTGGGCATGGTTTGTCCGCAGATGTGCTATACTTAATTGTGCATGTGTGCCATTGTGCCTATCTCCCCCCGTCCCCCCAGTCCCTGGTTCTTACTCACCCTGTTGCTGTTGGCTCAGGTCATGTTGTGCAGTGTCCGGTCCCCCAACTCCTGCCACCATCTCCCCAATGATGACTCAGGTCACCATTTCCTCCATCTCATCCAGCTCCTGGTGTGTCGCTGGACTCCCACCTCCAGTCTGCATTGCTGCTTTCAGGTTGGCTGCGAGTTTCAGCTTGGTTTTGCGCTTCACATCAGTCCAGCGCTTCTTGCAGTCATCCACTTCCCTTCTCTTCACTCCGACTGCATTCAACTTGGCCAAGATGAACTGCCATATTGTATTTTTAATTGCCAATGACACAGTGGAGGTGATGAACAGTTGGTGGTGGTGTTCTCTCACCTCCGTAATGAGGATCTGGTTTTCCTGCGTACTGAAACGCGGGTTCCTCTTCTTCTTCTCCTTGCCCTTCCCTGACCCCGAGGTCCCAGGCTGGTCCTCCGTGGGGCTTGTGGGGTTCTGGTTGTCCTCTGTACTTGCTCCGGCTACCTCCATGGTGCTCCGCAGTTGTTTGTGTTTTGTTTGCATTTTTTGTTGCCGCTTTTATAGTGGTTTTTCCCACCTGACTTGTGGGACTTGCAGGCCTGGCGCTGCTTATCGCTGAATTTGTTATCGCAGTTGTGCCCATCACCACTTTTTTCACGTTAGGGTTTAGATTTTTATCGCCGTCCCGGTAATTTTATCGCGGACATTTGATGCGTAATCGGGAAACTATCGCATGTTACCGCCGTGTTGAGAATGCGACGTTAACACGGAGTTATTTTCCTGCGATAGACAGCGATATGAAAAATTGTGTTAACCTATTTTGGCAATGATTATCGCACGTTCTTGAGAATATCCCCCTTAGTTTGTTGAGAATAGTCAAAAGTGTACTTAAATTGTTCAGAAATGCACTTTATTGATTCAGAATTATGTGTAACGTGTTTGTCAGGCAGTGTCTTGCTGTATCATAGAATGAGTATTCTTAATGTTTAACTGATAAAGAATTGCAATTTTATTGAAGACAAAGAGGCTAGCATTATGCATAAACGTTTTTCACTCCTTCTCAGCAGCAATTCTTAAAAGCTACCAAAACAGAACTTTAACACTTCACGATGAACCTAGAATCTTTAGTCCCATTAAAAACGCCATGTCCTCCATATACTTCCTCTTTTTTTATTCTTCTCTGTAATTTCCTTTATTCTTCTGTACCATATTCTTTATCCACCATGAGCTATCTGTAAAACTAAAGCAATATCATATCTCTGTGTCTTCATTGAGTTATTACCTAACTAAAGTATAACTTACTCTAAACAATTAAAATTTCCCAATTTGTTTACTGTACCCAAACATATTTTAGTTAAAATCTCTTTTCCATTTCCCTACCCCTGCAACCTCCTTGTCATATGGGGTGGTTGGGTGTGATAATGCTAGCCTCCTTGTCTTTAATAAAATTGTGATTCTTTATTCAGTTAACCGTTAAGAATCGTCATTTTTTGGCTAGACAGGAGCCTGGCATTTTGCATGTTCAAAGTTTTTCAAAGCACAGTTTGAAACATGGTCTACAACTCTGAAATAGAATCTCCTAAACGTATCAGCACTAGACCAACATGCTGCCTTCATAATGTTCTCCAATTGTCCTCCCATCATACAAACTTTACTCGCCATGGTACCCCTGACAGAATGTGCTGTGAATTTTGATAAATCTACACCTGCTTCCTTCATTACAGCCTTCATCCATCTTGCAATAGTTGCATTGGTAACTGCCTTAAATGGTTTTGCATACAAAACCAGTAGTTGATCCACTCCAGCACATCTTTTATCTAATATTCCACTTTTGCACTCTTTCAAACATCTAAGCACACACAGATTTGGTGAATCGTCAAGTCTAGGGTAAAAAATGGTACCAGACTTAGGTCCTCATTATGATGGCGGTTGGTTGGATCGCCGACCCCCATCGTATTGGACGGCTGACTGTCTGACAATGAGTCGGCGGCCCCACCTGCCCTATTAGGATAAGACCGCCATGCAGACGGTTGTAAAGTGCTTTTTTCTACTGCGGCTAGTGCTGCAGCCCAGGAAAAGGGCAGCACACAAGCAGCAGTAGAAAAAGGAACTTTGTGCACACCCATGCACCGTGTGCCAGGCACCATGTGGTGATGTAGGAGGCACTGCGTGTGCCCCCTGGGCCACTGAACAGTGGCCTATGGGGGCCCTGCTTGCGGCCCCCAAAGTCCCTTTCCATCTGCCTTTTCATGGCGGTGGGACGGCCATGAAGAGGCAGTCAGAAAAGGACACTCTAATCCCTATGGCAGTACCTGCGCAGGCACCGTCTTCATTGTAAGGATAGGAGTCCGACCGCTGTCCTGATGAGATCTTGGATACTGTCGGAGGCGGTGGCCTTATCCCATGACCTCTGCTCTCCGACCACCAGTATTGTAATTTGGCGGTCGGACAGATAACCAGGATGTCGGGTGGCCTGCCATCATAATGACCCCCGTTGTCTTAGTTCATCTATAAAATCAAAACTTACTCCATCCGGTTGGAAAAATCTATTTGACACCTTTAGCGCACTTATATCTGAAATCCTTCTGAAAGAAATTAAACATAATAACATTGCTAATTTCCAAGTTAATTCTCTCACTTTCAAGTATTTATTGCTTGTCCATTTCACAAATAACTGTAGTACCAAATCCACAATGTTTGGTGTTTTGTTTTAGGCCGTCTCTTTAACCGGAAACCCTTTCAACACCCTGCATATCAATGGACTTCTACCCGCTGACAATCCTTGTTGTAATGAATGTCCTGTTGCCACTGCTGATCTATAACAATTCACTGTTCTATAAGGAAATCCTTTTGCAAATATCTCTGCTAAGAAATTTGCCACCTCTACTTCATCAGCCTCCACAGGATACAAATCCCTCTCCACGCACCAACATAACCAAACTTTCCATGGACCTCTATATCTTTTCCTGGTGCCTGTGACTCATTGGGTAAATTTGTAACTGTTCCCAAAAGTCCTGAGAATTTACCTGAATGCTTGATATCCTCCATACTAGAAGGCTGAGTAAACCCGACAACACTAAATGATGCTCCTTCTTCTCTACCCCAAGTAAAAGACCCTTGCATGACTCTATCAAATACAGTATTTCTATCGCCATTTCCATAACTGTTAGAAACCATGCTTTTATCTTCCAAAAAGGTGTGATTAGCACCAATTGACATCTCTGTTTCCTCACCTGTACTAGTACTCTCTAATTCATAGAGAATGGGGGAAATCATACCCTTTCATTTCTTTCCAGTCCTGTGTAAACACATCCACTGCTATTGCTCCTGGATCTGGTCTCCAACTGATGTAACTTGGTAACTGAAAAGTCAATCAGGAAGCAAACAGATCCAACAGTAAAGGTCCCATCAGTTGCAGAAACTTCTGAAAAATATCCTCCCTTAACTTCCAATCGCTTTAATCTGTCAAATTTCACGAATTCCAGTCCACTATCACATTGTGAATCCCAGGTAAATAAATATTCTGCTTTCAATTCTATTTTGTGTTCCAAACAAAATTCCCACATTTCTTTTGCTAAATCGGATAGTCTCTTCTATCTGCTTCCTCGCAACTTTTTTATATACGTTACTGCAGTTATATGACCATCCTCAATAAAACTAAATTTCCTTTAAATTCTTTCGTGAAACTGACCAAACGCACCTGCCTGCATCTCTAGATAATTTATATGCTCTTCTTTCTCTACCATGTTCCAAACTCCACCTATCTCCTGACCTGAGAATGTGGCTTCCCATCCTGTCTCCAGAATAAAATCTGATTTTGTCCCAAAAATAGCCCGTCCTTTCCAGGCTTCCGAAATTTCCTTCAACCATAGCAACTTCTCTTTCGCATCTCTGCTCATATCTCTGTACCACAAGTCTTTTGCCAGACCTAAAGTCTTAAGACGCTAAAGGGCCCTGTAATGTAGAGGTCCCGGAAATACATCCTCCGTATCCTCCACAAGACCTTCAATGGATCTCCCCGAATCCAGAAAGACCGTCACCCACGCACTCATAACGAGCAGACTGGACTACGGGAATGCCCTCTATGTCGGAATCAACAAATCTCTACTCCTCAAACTCCAGACCATCCAGAACGCCGCAGCCAGACTTGTCCTCGCATCCCACGACAAGATCACATCACCCATCACCTACGAGACCTCCACTGCCTCCCCATCGAAAAGAGAGTGACCTTCAAGCTGCTCACTCACGGCTACAAATCCCTCCACAACACCAGACCCCAATACCTAAACGAAAGAATCTCATTCTACGCACCCAAGAGAAACCTCCGCTCCGCCGACCTTGCCCTGGCAGAAATCCTAAGCATCCACTGAGCCAGAACGGGAGGTAGAGCCTTCTCCTACATCGCGGCCAAGACCTGGAACAAACTCCCCCTCAGCATCAGACGACCCCCCCCCCCACTGAAAGCATTCAGGAAGAGCCCCAAGACCTGGCTCTTCCGATGAGCCGGAGCTGATCAAATCCCCCTCCCCCCCAGCGCCTTGAGACCCTCACGGGTGAATAGTGCACTTCACAAATCCCTGATTGATTAATTGATAAATGTATCACCTCTATTTTGGAGTCTTGATATGTTACAAATTGATTTAGATTTCTCAAATTTATCACAGGTCTCCAACCTTTGTCCTTTTCTCCACCAGAAACAATGTACTTACAAATTGCTTCTCTTCCTATCTTATCTTTACTATTGCATCTTTCTCTATCATTTGTAAAATTTCGTCTTGTACCGTCTGTTCTAAATCTTTATGAAAGACTAATTTGTTTGGTTCTTTCAACTGGCATGGTTCTGTATCGAACTCTATTTGATAAACTTCTATTGCCTGTAACACTTATGTATCCTTTGTTATTTCTTTCCATTGCTCTTTGAAAAATCTTAACCTTTGACCCACCTTTAATGGGATGCAACCAGAAACAGTCCTCATACTCGCCTTGACCCTGATTGTTACTCTGTCCTCTTCTTCTACCAAACAACCTCTTCCTCCTCTCCCCCTCTGCGGATAAAAATTGGGAACTCATCGGTTCTCTCTGTAGTTTCCATAACCCTGTTATCCAGCATAGGATACCATGGAAAAGCCAAAAGATTTAATAAAACTGGCCTGGGGAATAACGTATACATTAAAGAGTGTGGGACTTAGTGAAGAGCCTTGGGGTCACCGCATGGTAACAAGAAGGAAGGTAAAGTACATTTGTTAAGCGTGACAAATTACTCTTGTTCAAGCAAAAAAGATTTCAGAAGTGAGAACGCCAGAGCTCTAATACCTAAAGAATGGAGACGGTTGATCAGAAGACTATGATTGACTGTGTCAAATGCTGTGGAGAGATCTAACAATTAACCCTGGGTGTAGTGGGTGTAGCGATGCTACGCGGAGGTCCACGGAGTTGCAAACAAACTCCGTGGAACTCCGCTACGCTACGCTACACTACACCGCCCGCCTCCACCCCCCTAGTAAGTTAACATTAATTAAAAATAAACTTAAAACCACTTACCACTGTACTGTGGCGTCCCCAGGCTGCCCTCCTCCTCTTCCTCGCCGTACCGGTAATATTTGAGAAAACTGCACATGCGCGCGCGCATTTCTTGAAAATGCACATGCGCAGGCGCGCGCGCATGTGCAGTTTTCTCAAGCATTACCGGTACGGCGAGGAAGAGGAGGAGGGCAGCCCGGGGACGCCGCAGTACAGAGGTAAGTGGTTTTAAGTTTATTTTTAATTAATGTTAACTTACCTCTTAATAGGGGGATGGAGGCGGGGACTGGCCAACTCTCCGCCCGGGGTTACTAATAATATTAGTGCAGCATTTCCTCCTTTGTCAACCGAATACCTGATTTCTTCAGAGGCTGCGATCAAAGCCAACTCAGTACTGTGTTCGCTTCTGAAGCCATACTGAGCTGGGTCCAAAAGATGGTTCTTTTTAATAAAGAAGGTGAGTTCTTGATTCATGGTCTTTTCTATTATTTTCGCTGGAAAGAGGAGGCAGGAGATGGGATGATAATTGTTCGGATTAGAGATGTCTAAGTTAGGCTTCTTCAGAAGGGGGAGGATTGAGGCCTTTTTCCATTGATTAGGAAATTCCCCAATCCTGAAAATAAGATTTAAAATATCAGTAAGGTGGAGGGCTATGTTCTCTGGGGTCAAATGGATTATTCTAGGTGGACATAGATCTGAAGGAGATGTAGTGTAAAGAAGTCTCAGTACCTGTTCCGGTGAATGTTGAGAGAAGGATGACAATATCACTAGACTGCATTGCGACATGTTTTTGTGAGGGCACTGAGTGAGGTCAGTTGGATCAAAGATGTTAGAAGGCCCAACTAAGGTCGGAGACAGAAACAGCCTATTATTGTTAGCCAAGAATGCGTTGTATACATCACAAACCTTATTCTAAAAAGGAAATGGAAGGTGCACTCGTTGTGAAGTCAATACACGCACGTCGAAATCTGTTCCAGAATTGCTTCTTTTTATTCAATCAATCTTTTTAAAACTGGAACACAGCCAACGCGTTTCGTTCCCGATTTTTGCCAGAGGGAACTTCGTCAGGGCTCACGCCTCAGAATATTGGGCTTAAAAATTATCCTATGTGGTGAAATCGAAGTGAAGAAAATGTCCAAACAACACTTATTCGTCAAGAGACTTTATAAATAAAAAGTCATGCTGTATCAATTAGTAAAGCAGCGTCTTCTCCTCAAGCGGCATGCTAACCGGCATCACAAACCTTGTTTTGAAAGGAAGAGGCTAATACATTGCAAAACGGTTGATCAGCCATGTGATTCTTTTTGTCTGGGAATTTAGCTAATATGTTGACTATTTTGACTGTGGCAAATAGCTCTTTGGGGGTATTTTCTGCTGACTCTATCTTATCTGTGTAGTAGCAATTGTTTTCTTTTAAAATCATAGCTTTATAGGTACTTAATGTTTCTTTGTATATCTCTTTCTCTGAGATATCGTAGTTCCATCTCCACTTATGTTCTTGCCTGTGGCAGAGCTATTTTTTGGAGTCTTAGTTTTTCAGAGAACCAGGGCTCAGAGGGAGTGGCTCTTCTATTGTTATAGGCTTTTTCAGGCGCTAATATGTTTATTGTGGAATAAATCCAAGCATGGTAATTGGAGGTGGCAGTCATTTGAAACTACGGGCCTGCTGAGCATTAGAAATTAATCAAATTCAAGGGCGTCGATGGCATGAAAGGACGTTGCGTACTGCTCCCAGAGGGCAAGTTATGCATTGAAGATTTAGTTGCCAATATTAAATTAAACATAACTGCCAAATGATCTGACCAAGTGAGCGGAAGTAAACTAATGGGTTGCAGTGCGGGACTGTCAGTGCAAAGGCCGTCGAGCAGGTGTTCTGCCACGTGGGTAGGACCCTTGCTCACCTGTTCGAGGCCTAAACTAGTCATCAGATCTATGAGGTCTATCAAGTCCTTGTCAGATTCATTATCTAAGTGAAAATTGAAATCTCCAAGTACAGAGTAGTCAGGGAATTTAACCTTTGTCTCCATAAGCTGGCTAAAGGCACGGATAAAGCTCGCTCTAGGGCCTTGGGGAAGGTAGATAAGGAAGCCCTTGAAGGAGTAATTTTAGCTTAGTTCGATTTTGAAGGCGAATGCCTCACATTTGAACGTGGAGGGAATTGCAGAAAAGATAGCTCTGAGGTGGTCTTGCTAAATCACAGCTAGTTCCCCGCCCCTCTTTTCCTCGTGGTCCAGCCTAGAGATGGAGTAGCCATCCAGAACTGTGTAAATAAAGACTGGGCCTGAGGAGGCAGCGGCCCATGTTTCTGTTATAAAGGCTAAATCAAGGATGTTAGATTCCAGAAAGTCAGCAAACTCAAATTTATTTTGTATTAGTTATCTAACATTAATTAGCGCACCATGCCAAGTATGTGATCTGTCGGCCAGTTCAGAGGTGGAAGGTATGGGAGGTAGTGATATCCTTGCTTTAAAGTTTGCTAGGGAAAGAATACTATTGGGACATTCAAGGGGTTCCTCATCACTGGTAGGATTCAGAATTGGGCCATGACAGTCCTTACCTGTGAGGTTAAAAACGAGGAGTTTATCCCTCTAGTAACTGATCATTTTACCAAGATGGGCGGCAGATCCATTAGGGGGGCTGGAGCTGAGTGCAGTCTGAGCGAGCCTTCAGCGTGCCAGAAGACATGCTGGAGAGCAGTTTTTTTAGCCCGGCAACAGGGAGCGTGCCAGGGGCGTGGCAGTTAGCGCTATATGGTGCTTGTGCAGAGAAAATAGTGAATGGCAAAATAAACAACTAACAAGGGTCCAGCAACCCCTGTTACACTCCCCAAGCTCTCTTGGGAAGTGGAACTACTGGTAACAGAAAACCAGCTAAATGAAATGTGTGAAACACTAAAAACACATAAATGCACATTAGTATTACAAGGAAATGAAAGCAGTAGAATGAAGTTGAGCAAGTCTGCCCCAATCAGGCTGCGCGGATGCGCTGGAGAGCAGTTTTTGTAGCCCAGCATCAGGGGGTGTACCAGGGGCATTGCAGTCAGCGATATACGGTGCTCGTTCAGGGAAAACATTGGGGCAAAATAAACAACTAACAAGGGACCAGCAACCCATGTTACAATACCCAAGCTTCCTTGTAACTACAGGTGACAGAAAACTTGCTAAATAAGATGTGCAAAACATTAAAAACACATAAAAGCAAACTGATATTTTGAAAAGGGAAAACATTCTTTCCTTGGTACTACAGGTTTCCTCAGTGGTCAAATCCTCACTCCATATCCTCAGATTCTGTAGTGAAGACAGGATACGTATGATGAGGTAAGCAGTCTTCATTCAGTTAACATGCTGAAATCCCACAGACAGCCCTCAGCCATGCGTGCAAGCACAGCGCGAACACTCCAACTGTCCCCAACCAACTGTCACCTCACAGAGCTAGGCGCGAGTAATCACAGAATGGAATGTCCACGCGCTGACAGCACGCGAGGACAGCATACTACATATCTCTTTTCCTTAATAAAAGAAGCAAAGGAAGGAGAACCAGGAGAAAAGGGAAGAGAGGAGAAGGGGGGGAGGGAAGGAGGCAAAGGAGGAAGCGAGGGCGAGGAGGGGGGGGGGGAATTACCTGAACCTGGCAGGCAGTCTGATATCTCTGCCACTCCTCCTGGGGAGAACAAGAGGATTATCTTCAACATCAAAATTACTGCATCTTGCACTAGTGGAATGCATGGTAACATCATCAGCACTCTGAGAAGGTTTATAATGTATCTTGTCATTGACCTTAACAACTTTGTTCATGTTCCACCAGTTACGTTGATTGACACGAACAGCACTGCCACACATTTTGTCAATGTGAACAGGTTCGCTGAACTTGGAGTCACCTTTTCTTTCAAAACTTTGTTTCTTTATTTTCACTAAGTCACCTACTGCGAAATTCATATTAGAGACATTTTTCCTAGAGTCAAAATATGTTTTTTGTTTGGATTGAGTGTCTTCGACTTTGTTTCTGACCATATCGTCAAGCTCGTGAGCAGTGATCCTGTGTTTGAACCACTTAGACATCCATGCTGGTCTGAATTCAGAGCAGGCCTTCCTGCCTTTGAGCAATTCGAAAGGAGAAACACCAGTAGATGAGTGTGGCGTGGTTCTGTAGAACCACAGCATGGTTCTTAAAGCAACAGGTATTACTTTGTTATGGGAAATAGCCCACCGTATGCAATCCCCAATAACTCTGTTGAGCCTTTCCACTAAACCATTGGTTTGTGGATGATAGAGAGAGCTTTTGAGGTGGTTGATGGAAGATTCTTTGAGGAATACTTCAACATCAGCAGATATAAATTGTACACCATTGTCAGAGATTAACGTCTTGGGAAAACCCTCCCGCATGAAAACCTCTTTCATGAAGTCTAGGATTTCTTTAGAGTCAGCTTTAGCTACAAATTTGACTTCAGGCCACTTCGAGTAGTAGTCAACTAAGACTATAGCGAAGCGGGTCTGATGAAGTAAGGTATGGAAGAGACCCAGTACATCAATACCCAGTTTTTCCCAGGTATTGTCGGGAAGATGAATGGGTGTAAGAGGAGCATTGGAGATGCGTAGAGTCTTGTCACTACTAGCACAAATGGGACAATCATGGATCATGGTGTCAATGTCTCGGTCCATTTAGGGCCACCAGAAATATTCACATACTCTACGTTTTGTGAGAGTAGCACCAAGATGTCCTTCATGGCCTTTAGTCAAGAGGGTATTCCTGAGGTCATAAGGGGGAACAATTTTTCTAGCCTGAAGACAAGGTCATCTTCTACAGCTAATTCTTCACATATTTTCACATATGGTTGGACATCAACATTTACATTTTTCTCTTTTGGCCAAACTTCAGCAATGTATTTCTTGACACATTTCAACGTTTCATCATTATGCATAGCAAATTTCCAATCGTTTTCACGTATAGAACAGGTGTGTTGTAATTCTATTGCAGCAACTAGACAATCTTCGAGTTCTTTATCGCTGTTGGGTCTGTCAATACACTCTGACATGTTAGAAACTGGAGGCAAACGTGAAAGAGCATCAGCACGCACATTTTTCCCACCAGGAATGTGTACAATATTAAATTGAATTGGAGGAGTTTGGACACAAGTCTAGCTATGCGTGGTGTACCCTTTGCGGTAATTAGTGTTACCTAGGATGGCTACCAAGGGTTTGTGGTCGGTCTTTAGAGTGAATTTCCTACCCCATAGGTATTTTTCAATGGCCCACCAACATGCCAGTAATTCTTTTTCAATGACAGAGTAGTGTGTTTCTGTGTCTCTTAGCACTCTCGATGCGATTCCTATGGTGTGTTCTTGAGTGCCTATATGCTGGGTTAAGACTGCGCCAAGAACATAACAACTGGCATCGACAGTTAGTATGCAAGGTACTGCTGGGTCAAACAGTTTCAAAGCCTTAACCTTACTAAGTTGTGTTTTTAACCATTCAAATGCATTTTTACACTCATCATCCCATGCAAAAACAGTCTCATGCTTTAACAAGTTGGAGATGGGACGTACTTTCTTGGCGTATTCAGGGATAAAACGTGAATAGAATGCACTTAAGCCTAAGAAAGATTTGACGCCAGTTTTGTCAATATTTGGAGATGCATCTAAGATGGCTTGAACCAACCCTGGTCTGGGTGTGACACCTGCACTCGAAATTGTGTGACCTAGGTATTCTACCGAATTCTTACAGAACTCACATTTTTCACGTTTGAGAACAATCCCATGCTCTAGGAAAATGGACAGTACTTGGTGTAAGGTTTCATCATGTGTAGTTTTGTCGATGGCATGTATAAGAACGTCATCTTGAAAGATGGCAACATTTTTAATGCCTTTGAGTAGATTAACCATGAGGCGCTGAAAAAACAATGATGGCGATGCCAGTCCAAACGGCATGCGACAGAACTGGAACATGCCGGATGGAGAATTAAACGCAGTGAGATGGTGTGAATCTCTGTCAAGCTCAACTTGATGGTATGCTGAAGCGAGGTCAAGTTTGCTGAAGAACTTTGCCCCTGCAACCATGGCCAACATTTCGGTGATGTTGGGTAGTGGGTGTGAGTCTACCCATATCTCTTTATTTAGGCTGTGCAAGTCTATGCAAATTCTGAGTTCATTGTTCTTTTTGCACGCTACGACAAGTGGGGACAACCAGTCTGACGATTCAACAGGTTCGATTACTCCTCTGTTGCACAATGTTGTAAGTTCTTTCTCAAGGTCTTCTCTGACGCTGAAAGTCACGCTCCTTAACTTGTGTTTTACAGGTATGGCACCTTCTTTCACTTTAATCTTGTGCTTGAAGCCTATAATTTTTCCAAGATCACCAGAGAAGACTTTGGGAAAGTTATTCCAAAGCTCCTCAACCTGGGAGGAATCATGTATGGCTAAAACCTGTTCTTTGACACCTGGACACAACATCATGTCGAACAAACCTTGGTGAAACCACCCTAGTATATTCAAACATTGAATAGCTACTTACATTTTCCCTTGAATTCCATGATATCTCTGAAATATCCTAGGAGATCGAATTTACACCCTTTGTAGGACACGGGTGCACGATCAGGAGGCAACAACTGTCTTTCGCCCCAATTGGCGGTGAATAGTGATTTAGAAATCATGGTGATACGTGCAACAGAGTCCACGAGAAGTCGCAATTTCTTTTCCCCTACAGGTATGTTAGCATAAGGGTCTACACAATCAGAGGGATCGCCAGTTCTAATTTCACTCTCCGTGACAACTAGTATCATGTCTTTCATCTCAGACAAGGGGTCTTCATTGTCACTGCCACTAGTGTATTTGACATACCCTACTCTGACGTTTTCTCTTTTGTGCCCCTGACATACCTTAGCAAAATGGCCTACTTTGCCACAGGACCGGCAGACTATGTTTTTTGCAGGACATGGTCTGCTGTTTTTGTTGTGCGTAGAGTTACCGCACCGAAAGCAAATGTCAGATCTTTTTAAAAAACTGTTTTGAGAAGTTTATCTCTTTTTTTTGTAGTTGTTAATGCGTACTGGAGTGAAAACTTCCACTGTTTTGTTTTCTAATTCCTTCACTGAGACTTGAGCAGTTTCAATGCTCTTGGCAATACGGATAGACTCATCAAGGGTAGGATTCCCTAAAGACAATAGTTTTTGTCTAATGGTTCTATCCGTGCAATGGCTTATAAATTGGTCACGTACCAATTGCTCACTAAAATTTTCAAATTCGCAATCAGCTGTCAATTTTCTGAGAGCACTGATATATGTGTCAACATCCTCATCATTTGTTTGTACTCTTTTGAAAAATTTGTGTCTTACTACCACAATACTTGGCTGAACATCATATCTACATGCTAATTTCTTAATTGTGCTTTGATATTTGTCAAGATCTTCCTCAACAGCACCTATGGGATTAGGTAGGTGTTTTAGTGTTGCTCTCCACTCAAACCCAAGTGAATGTATCAATAACAACTTTTTTCTTTCAGGTCTAAACCTATGTGCTCCTATAACGCCTAAGTAAGTTTCAAAAGCGTCGAGCCAGTGACGCCAGCTAATTGGTGGTTCACCTGGAGAGTCAAGGAACGGTAGTGGTGGGTTAACGGCTTATATAATGTATATGTATATAATCCTTAACTACCTACAAAGTAAGCTATTCGCTTAAAATGCAGTAATACAATAATACCCACAAGAGATGAATGGCAAGCGCAATATAGACACCACATGCAATGAGGAAGAGGAGAAAAACAGTCAATTTTGTGTGCGCATCACCGCACTGTCACAGGAGCTTAGCAAAGTCTAGGTATTACAGTAATAGAAATAGATTTTTTTTTTTTAAACTGCTTCGCTGGTAATGGTCTTTTATAAGAAGGAGAAGTAAAATATAGGATATTGTACTCTTACTGTAAGCATGGATGTAGAGCGTAGAACAGGATCCTATAGATCTTCATCAAACGTAAGGACTGTGGAATATGTTGTCCCAGCGTAATACATGAAATTGTATGAAGAGAGAAAAAAAAATACAAAAATACAATGAAGTGAAAATCGAGTACACACTGATCAGGAGCTTAGCTGGAGCGAGATGTTCCTTCGAGACGAGAAGCAAACAGAAGTCAGCTGGGCTGCTCTGCGTCATCCAAACTCTCCTGAGAGGACGCGATGAAGGAAAGATGTTCGCCTCACGGGGCGGAGATGTCGTCTTAAACTCCTCCTCAGGGCTGTGACTTCTGAGTGAACCTGGAGAGAATCTGCCTCGCGGGGAGGAGTTAGCGCTGTGGGCCCTGCCTCAGGTGAAGAAGATCCGAGAAAAGAATAGCACAACAAGGAATGGTGTCCCGCCTCCGCATGGGCTTCTGTGCCGCCCCTTTATGAAAAACAACAGTCTTGTCCGCCTCCTGTTCCGCCCCTACCAGGCAGAGCCAAGTCAGGATAACAGGAAGGAGCGGTTGTAGCTGGGCACTTACGCACTGCGGGACTCCACTTCTTCCTCCACACCGCAGAACCTATCAGCATTCCCGGTTTTCGTACTGGTGTCGTCGTGTGTGTCGGGTGTGGGTGGTGAAGGCATGCTCCAACCTCTCGTCAGGGTTCCTTTTTAGCGGATCACGTCGTGCAGCGTTGTAGGTACTGCTAGTACCTTATAAATCAAGTACATCCACCTTGTACTTCAGAAAGAGGGCGAGGTAATCTGCGTGGATTCTGTATGGGATCAGCTCGACGTTCAGCTCGTCGCCACGAACCATGTAGTGAAGAAAGGATACGTATGATGAGGTAAGCAGTCTTTATTCAGTTAACATGCTGAAATCCCACAGACAGCCCTCAGGCATGAGTGAAAGCACAGCGCGAACACTCCAACTGTCCCCAACCAACTGTCACCTCACAGAGCTAGGCACGAGCCAATGGGAAGCGCGAGTAATCACACAATGGAATGTCCACGCGCTGACAGCGCGTCGAGGACAGCATACTACAGATTCCTTATAAGGATTCTCCCTTACCTTTGATATATACGTGGAAGCAATGGCAAGTTCTATAAACATGGTGATATATGTTTAACTATTCCTCCGTTAGATTGTCTGAGAAGTACTGCGCCAGCTGCATTGGACACCCTTCCCCCACATTACAGGCTCATGCAGGCTGCAACTTCTGCTGATTATCAGCATCACTAACAATTGACCATCCGTTTTACATTGTAGTCTCTGCATATTGTAAATGTATTGATATTTACAATTTACCACCATACTGTTGTGTCCTGCTGGACACAGTGTAGTGTTTTACCAGCCTCTCCCACGAGGACTGGTCCTTACACCCACCCCAAAACCCATCCAACACAGGGGTCACCGGTAAGGTGACCCTGCTAATAAAAATAGCCCGAGTGCACATGCTTGGGCCAGTTCCAGTACCTATATACTCCATTATCAGTGTGCATTATTCTAAGTATGAGAGCCCACTACTTTAAAATGGCAACAAGCGGGTCTGACCCCGCATGTATGCTGGCTGCTGCTCTGCTGTGTCTTGTTGGGGAAGTCTAGCCCGAGGCAACCCTGCATATAATGCCTGCATGGCAGCGTCAGTGGCAGAACAGGGCAAGACCGCGTTCACTCAGAGTGGGTCCGATGGTGTCCACAGGCGATGCCTCTCCTGCCTACCATAGTCAGCGGCCCCGAGGTTAGAGAGAAGGGACTGTTCAGCTCCAGCGGGCCGATGTCCCACTGCCATCCGCCTGTTGAGTGGTTGAATGGATTGGCAGGCAGTGCGAAAAGTTAATGAGGGGTTAGCACCGTCAGGAAAATATGCCCTAGACCTCCTCTTAAGGTACAGCAGGGCCCGCAAGTGTATATGCCACCCCTACCTGCTGAGATGCCCGCAGGTTGCCTCCACCTGCTGCTGTTTGTTCCAGTGAGGAGAGGATCACCATCGCATTCAAAGACACCAGCAGCATCTGTAAAGCTGCCACGGTGCCCATACACGTCGCTGCAGTGCCACCGACCGAGAATATGGTGCACCGTGACTGATGAAGCAACCTCAACTGTGCACACACACTGGTACAACATTGCCCCTACAGTCAGCACACCCCTGCACCTGAAGCCCAGTTACGCCTGTGTGAGTGACACTTCTGCAGCAGCCTACAAAGTAATTGCAGAGCCCGCTAGCGGCCTCTCGCCGAACAGCACCAGTCCACAACGACGGTGAGGTGGTCCCAATGCTGCTCAGAAGTGCAAAGACTCGGTGCTCGGGGTGAAAGAGAGCCAGCAGTGCCCCACGACTTTACCCCTGGCAGCGAACATGACATGGTGAGCGGTTGTGTCTGGGCCAGTGAGGCATGGTGTGCCTCTGCCAGCCATAATGAGCCTACACAGTGTGAGACACACATCTTATAGTCCCTAAAGTACACCTACCTGCGTGGCACCGGAGATGCATGGATGAGCGGTGCAGTGGCTCAGTGAGGGGCGCACCAGTTGTCTGACGGCACAACACCCATAGGTTGAGAGGGGCACTAGGGTGACCAACCGTCCGTAAATTTCACGGACCGTCCGTAATTTGGACCTCACGTCCGTTGTCCGTGAGGATCCTTTTTACTGACGCCTTTTGACCGTAATTTTGGGCATTGCAGGGAACAGCAGTGTTCCCTGCATGAAGCCTCAACTCCCTGATGGGGCCGCCTTTTACTCCTCCTCGGAGCACAAGAGCAGCCCCACCCACCCATTGTCATTCTGTATGCTGGCTGATTGCCACATACAGAATGACAATGGGCCAGTCTGGGCTGGTAAAGCATGTGGTGGGCCTCCTCCAGCCTCTGTCTAGGACAGGGTATTCTGTCAGACAGAAGAAATGTGCAAAAGTGCCAATGCTCCTACATGAGAATCCAGTTCAAGAAAAGAAGCTGGTGAAAGAAGTTAAAAAGAAGGGGCTAGAGTTCTTTCACAGTCTCACCATTTTAGAACTGATGCATTTTCAATTTTATATTCAAGGAAGCCATGATTGCTACTTTTTTATTTTATGCAACTAACAACCATTGTCAAAGCCAATAGTTCTGGCTTGTTGCAGGTGTAACGTTACTTGTTGTTATATATCTGGATACGACAGAAGAGGCAAAATACCAGTCAGGCGGTACACTATACTAAGCACAGATTTTTAGCTTAGGTGTTTTAAGCCACGCTCCTAATTACATCGAACACCCCCTTTGGAGAGACCCCCCCCAGTTTTTTCATCCCACTTAAAGCCCTAGAAACAACACCATGTCACAGTCACCTCATGGCCTGGCACTGTACATCATGCATGACTCATGACTCAGATTGCCTATGTACAGGGGCATAGTGAGCCCTCCCCTGCCCCACCCCTTGCTTTAGGAACTACAGCAAGGGTGAAATTCTTGATTGGCCTCTTCTGTCTGCAACTCTGCAGACAAAAGCTCAACTCATAATTAATATGAAAAGGTGGGTGAGTGAATAAGTGAAGGAATGGGTGGATGGCTGCATAGATTAGTGAAAGGGTGAATGGATGAATGAAAGGGTGAATGGATGGATAATGAGAGAAAGGATGGATGGATGAGTGAGTGGAAGGATGGATGAGAGAAAAGGTAAAAAGATGGATGTATGGGTGGACAGGTAGATGGATGGGTAAAAGGGTGGATGGATGAGTGAAAGGATGGATGGATGAGTGAAGGGTGGATGATGGGCAAGTGAATGGGTGGATGGATGAGTGAAATGATGGATGGATTGATGAATTGATAAATTAAAGGGTGAATGGATGGACGGATGAGTGAAAGGGTGGATGTAAGGATGGATGAGTGAGTGAAAGGGAGGGTAGATGGGCAAAAGGGTGGATAGATGAGTGAAGGAGTGTAAGGGAGGATGGATGAGTGATAGGGTCAATGGATGGATTCATGAGTGGATGAGTAGATGGATGGGTGGAAGGAAGGATGGCTAAGTGAAAGGGTCGATGGAGATAGAAAGGGAGGATGGATGGATGACTGAAAGGGTGAATGGGTGGAAGGATGAGTGACTAGGTGGATGGATGAGTAAGTGAAAGGATGGCTGGATGGGTGAAAGGCTAAAAGGCTGGATGGATGAGTGAATGGATGGATGGGTGGAAGAGTGGATGGATGAGTGTACCGATGGATAGGGTGAAATGGAGGATGGATGGATGGATGGATGGATAATGGATGGATGAGTGAAAGGGTGGATGGAGGGATGGATGAGTGAAATGATGGATGGAAGGATACATGATGGATAGGTTTGCAAATGATTGAATGTGTTTGGATATGGATGGGCTTAATTATATTCTATTGCGCGACCTCCTCTGATGTGTCTGTAAAACTTACCTTTTGTCCCAAAGTTTTGTCCTGAATTTTGGCCTCCTGTCCTGAATTTTTGTCCTGAATTTTGACCCTTTGTCCTGAATTTTTACACTCACCGTCCTGAATTTGCACCCACACCAGTTGGTCACCCTAAGGGGCACGAGTCAGCCCGAGGCCTTTCCCCTGCAGGTGAATGGTGTCCCCTGCGTTTACGGCACCTAAGAAAGCGACGAGCCCTGCAGCATCAGGGAAGCTGCTGGGGCCTACAAAGAGTGCCCACAGTGCCACCTGGCGGTCACCGGTATACACCACACCCTGCAAGAGCAGCAGCATCTCTAAGGCGGAAGCCCCACAGGGCCAAACACTTTTAAAAAGACAAGATGCCCAGCAATAGCAAAGAGCCGGCAGAAGCCCATACCAGAATCTCCAACCCCTGTGCGGCTCGCAGTTATTGAGGGACTGCCATGACGGGGAATGAGTACATGCAGTGCCACACTAAATGCCTCCCTGCCCCAACATCAAGCACCTGGCCAGAGGGAGAAGCTTGAGGCAGCAGGCTATCAGAGAGACAACACGTGGCATCAAGGAAGCCCTCAATTCTGAAGTTAGTGGCTGTGGCGCCACCAAGTGGGCATGTACTGCCAGTGCAATTAAGGACGAGAAGATTAATTTGTGTCCCGGCAAAGCACCTCAGCAAGAGATTGTTAAACCCCACAGGGAGCCTCAAGTAGCCTAAAGCTGCCCCAGGCAGGAAAAGGACAGCCAGGTTCAGCGAAGCCAATGGCCCCTGCTCCTCAGTAGGAGAGAGGAGACAGGCGGGCTGTATACACACAGTGTGGCACCTAGGAAAGAAAGCGCTAAGGAAATGAAGAGACTGCTAGGAGTACATCACACGCCCCTGGTAATGGGACAGAAGGCAGCCAATCCCCAAGCCAGTCCTACAAAAAGCACAACATAATGTGCGCTGAACGCGCAACCCCCAGTGGCTGTCTGATGCCATTGCAGGCGAGAGATTTGTGACACATTGCCCCAGTGATGAACGGATGTCACCGCAAACCAGGAAAAGGGGCACGCCAAACGTCAGAAGTGGACGCCCGTGAAGAAGAACCAAGAGCGCGATGTCAGAGGTGCGCTGAAGGTTTCACCCGGAAACTTGATAGCCTGGGCAAGAGCCCGGGAGAGAGAGACCTCCCCGAAAAAAAAGCAATGCTGAACAGAAGAGGGTGCACCAGTTGTCCGCCCTCAGCACAGAATGGCCACCGTTGCCCAGCATTGTGACCGATCCTGCCAAGCATGCCTGGCGCAGGCTCGAGGTGCAAGCACTATGCCCTCAAACGAAGACAATGGAAGAAAGGTTACCCTCCATCCAGGGAGTAGAGCGCCAAGAAGATCCCTGAGGAAGGGATAGGGCCTGCTAGAGGTCCACGAGGAGGAGAAGCATGTCCTACTGACAGGACAAGAGCCAAGTCCTAAGTAAGTAAAAGCTTTATTGTATGATTACTTAAAATCTTTACAACCATTAAAAGTTACATCACAGTTTAAAAATGATAGAACCCCTAACGTTCCCTTGAGCAATTTCACAAAGCAAGCACATGCAACTTTAGTGAGCCTACTATTAAAGGTAATAAAAAAAATTAAACGCAATAGGTAGAGGGCATTCCTAACATATGCTGGGTACTAGAGGGTAAATTATCAGGGTATTCTATAGAAAGCCACGTGGCGAGGTTCCCTTTTTTAAAGAACCTATCTGACAGTGCTTTGGCAGTAATGTATAGTGCCCCATGCTAGTGTGA
Source organism: Calotriton arnoldi (assembly GCA_963921515.1). Classification (NCBI taxonomy): domain Eukaryota; kingdom Metazoa; phylum Chordata; class Amphibia; order Caudata; family Salamandridae; genus Calotriton; species Calotriton arnoldi. The sequence goes on along the minus strand of CAWUFW010005504.1, from coordinate 256,285 downwards.
ATAAAGTGACCTGTTATCTGATATTGACCCAGGGACACTAGCCGTTGTGTTACGCAATCACAGCTTTGCTGGACCTAGAAGTAGGGAGTGGACAGTGTTAGGCAAGTAGTAAGGAGCCTTACAGAATTACTTGGGCATAGTGGAAAGCACTTACAGTATTACTGGACATAGAAATAAAAGAATTTAGGATACAAAAGGTCAGATTCAAAAGCTGTTCTATAAAATGCGGCAATGCTAGTGCCAATTAGTGTGCGAAGTGCCCTGTTAGCTAAATCCGGGCCCCCCATGTCAGAACAGTGCAATAAGTGCCACGTGCTAGTGCAATCAAGAGAGAACATGCTAGCTAATCAGCTGGCGAAGTGGCCTGTTGTCTAGTCTTAGGTAAAATAGTCTGGTTAATGAGGTTCCCAGGGGCAGATTTACAAGAACTGGCGCATCCCTGCATATTAGCAGGGATGTGCCAGTTTAATTGCGACACGGAAAAATACCCTTGCGCCACCATGGATGCGCCGCATTGTAAATGCGGCGCACCGTGGCGCAACGATAGACAGATGTGTGACGCATCTTGTCGGCGTAAGGGCAGCGCATTTCTGGAGTCATGTTGCAAGTACGACGCAACTCCAGCAATGGTTAGGAATGCCTATTCCTAACATGCTGCGTCACTCCTTACACCTGCTTCAAGCAGGCGCAAGGCTTTGACGCAGTGGCGTCGTAAAAGTGGCTCAGTGAAATCTTGTAGATTTCACTGCGTCACTTTTACGAGGCTTTCCTGCGTGGGAACGCCCACCCTGCATACATTATACCTGACGCAGGTATAATGTAGCGCAGGGCTTTACAACGTGACGCATCTCCCTAGATGCGTCACGTTGTAAAAATGTTGCAACGTGGCGCATTGTTTACGGCGCTGCTGCGTCACAGAAGTGACGCAACGGCGGCGTAAAGTTGTCGCAAGGGGCTTGTAAATCTGCCCCCCAGTTTTTATTAGGACCTGTGCCCTGGATACAATCCATCAATCCACATGTTGCAAGAGCTAATGGCCCTAGTCACACAGGAGCACGCAGAAGTCCTCCCAAGAGTCAAGTGCAGCAGTGCGCTCACCTAGACCCAACCCTCCTGATGCAAAACTGCTGGGTAAGACACTATTTCATATAAATTAAATCTAAGAGGTCTAATTTTGCTCTGCGGGGCTTTTTCCTGTATCTAGATGCTGACAGTTCTGAGCAGCATTAAATGCTTTTCAGGTGAAACCATAAAATATATTTTATTTAAAAATAGCAGCATGGCTTTCTGGATTAAAGACAGTCAAAATTTGACAATTTTTCAACCACAACCTCTCCTTGGAAGGTAGGGGATTTACAGAATTCTCCGAAACAGACAATGGAAATTGTATTACACCCTTGAGGTTAGTAGGCCTCGCATTAACTTTTCCGACGTGGCATCGGTGCCTCATTCACCACAAAAGTAAATCCACCTTTTCTCCACCAATAAACGTATCCGAAGATATAGCTAAGAGTTTAAGAAGCACAATGATATGGAGGAAGAGTGCTCGTCACCGTGGCAACATTGACATAACAAATTGATTTAGCAATATTTTACTGAAGAAGGTGGTTAAGGTGTCAATTAAGAGTTCTTCTTACGTTGTTTACAGCAGCCAATACACAACATTACACGGGGTTGATTATTCATAAGATTTGGTAAATGTGATAAATATCTGCAATTACAAGTTTTATCCTCAAAAGGGGGCATAACATGGCGATTTTGGTGCTTATCACATGAAAACCTATGTCTTGTTCAGCTGGGAAATGTCAGCATGTTTGACCTAGAATCTCGGATTCTACTGACATACTCATAATTCCATTAGCCAGGAAAATAGTGGTTCGCACCTGTATCTGCATCGTTCTGTTATTTGGATTTGTAAAGCGTGTCTCATAACCAAGAGGGTATCCAGGTGCTAGAGCAGGTGTGTATGTTATCAGCTGGGTGTTAGTTGAAGAGTCAGGTCTTCAGCTTCTTGCAGAATGCTGGTAGCGAGGAGGAGGCTCTTATGTGTAGAGGGAGGTAGTTTCAAGTTTTGGGTGCGCTGTAGGAGAAGACTAGGCCTCCTGCTCTGCTTTTGCAGGTTGCAAGGGGTGTGTGTGAGAGACAGTGAGGCAGAGCGTACATGCCTGGTGGGATGGTGGAAGTGGAGGCGGCAGTTGAGCTATGTTGTGCAGGGCCTTATATGCAGGTATGAGCAATTTGAATTGCCAGCATTTGTATATCAGCAGCCAGTGGAATTCTCTGAGGCGAGGCGTGATGTGGGTGTGCCGTGGGAGGTGGAAGTGGAGTCTGACTGCGGCGTTCTGGATGGTCTGGGGTCGGTGGAGGAGGTGGTTTGGGATTCTGACATAGAGTTCATTGACATAGTCTAGTCTACTGGTGAATAGGGCTTTAGTGTCTTGGGATATGGATATACATCTCAGTAGGACATGAGAGACCATGCCTTCTTGGTATGCAGTGGAACTAGAAGCATCTGCTGACTGCAAACATAGTAAATGGGTTAAACTACTTACTACAGTTAGATTAGTCACTTCTCTTTGTCCATGAGGAGTATCATTTTATTACAATCCTAAAAACCAACCTTGAATCTGCAACCCTTCTCTAAATGCATTAGGTATCAATATCATATACATACAATATTTTCAGATATTTTCTTTTCTTGTATAGGGCCTCATCAAAATGGCCAGTATTTAGAGGAAGAAATACGAAAGTTATATTTAATGGTTCCAGCTGCTGTTGCTGGTATTCCTCCTAGTTAGCAGGCATGACAAGTTTTTGCTCCCGGACTAGGGAGTAACATGCTTGGCAGAGAATTACTGGGTCCTGCAGTGAATATTTCTCCAGATTCTGGGGCCTTTTCTGTAGACATTTCCCACCTTATTTGAGGAAGTGTAAAACGTGCGCACTAACATTAGTTTTAATCAGGCAAGGACCTTCACTTAGTAAAATTTATACTTGGGAGGTACCTCATCTCACCTTGCCCCATTCACAAAGGTCTTTCAAGCATATTGAGGATTGCATAATAATGCTCCCTGTTTAAAAACAGTTATAAAAATAAATTTTATGCAAAGTCACTATTTTTGTTGCACATCTTACTGCCCCAGGACAATAATGCTATCTTTGGCATAATGTTATGCCTCACCTGGGGAGGCGTATCTTTTTGGCGCATTCCCAGGTTTCCCAGGGAATTTACCAAAAAAAATGGGAGTTGTATGGGAACACCCACACATCGCTCATGGAATGCCTCCCTTGAGCAGAGTAATGCAAAACAGTGATTTGCACTGCATTGCATTACAAATATTTTTTGAAGCCATTCAAAGCCCCACAAAGGGCTTTGAGTGGCTTCAAAAATATGACTTTAGGTTTGTGTCGCTCTTGCATCACTTTGTGTGGTGCAGGAGCAACAGAAACCTGGTCATAAATATGGCTCTATATACATAGATTGTTAACAGTTATGTTTTAGCAGATTAAAATCTGTTCTCGTGCAATCGCGGGCACCACTCCTCATGTTTCAATGACACTCGCTTTAGTGGCCTTCTACAGTGTAACTGTGGTTCTATCTATATAACTGCCCTCTGATCTAGTTTCCTCTGCTTGTGGTGAGTTCAAGCTGGATAGCCCAGGAGGCCTACTTCAGATGTGCACCGATTATGCTGAAAAGCCAGCAGTCCACCACCAAAAAATGAACTATGAACCCATACCTCAGAGGGGTCCCTACTGGCTGAAGAAGAGCAAACTTTGTAGTTCTCGGTTACCCTGTGTGACAATGTTGTGGGCTATGATGCTTATGACAGGGATTACCAGACACACATCCAGGGCCCAGTGGAGTCACAAATTGGTTCCAGTAAAAATGTATAGAGCCATATAGTACTTAGAGATGGAACAGCTCCTTCAATTGGTGCCCGAAAAAATTCACAAGAATAATTGGTCAATATCTCAATAATGGCTGTTTGTGGCTGACATTTTCAGGACAGTTAGTACCCATAGTTCAGGGAGTAGACAGTTGATTGGTTGGTACCCAACTTGCAACAGGCAGTCACTCATATTTGGGCTACAGTGATACTCTACATGCAAGAGAGAATATCATCGGAACCAGGACACTTCTTCTGACAGTTCTGGACTTCTATCAGCCATTTCTACCCAACAATCCATGTCCCAATCAGCTCGGAAGAAAGGGGAAAAATCATTTATACCTCACTTTTGGTCAGGAATGAGGGACACTGGCACCCGCATAGTTAAGTAAGTCAAATGGTAGTGCAGGCTCAATAATAGAGGGATCCTAGGACAACCTTGAAACATTGTCATATTTTCCATGAAGCAGACAGAGGTCTCATTTCAAGGATTGTCTCCCAACCGGCTAGGCCACAGATCCTTACGAATCCTGGGCAGAGTTCTGGGATATCGGTCACACATGTTTCTGTGAACTGGGACTTGCACCTTTCCTCCACATCAGGGCAACTCCTCTGCTCACAGGGCAGCACAATAGTTTGTCTTCTAGGCAGGAGACAGAAGAAGACCCACACAGAGTCCTGTTCTTGCCTGGAAATGCAGCTTGACGTTCTGGCTATATAAGGCTTCTCACCAAATTCTGCAGATTTTCCTTCGAAGTAAAAGAAATGCAATGGATTTTCTCTGGAGGGTCAGTTATTATCCAATTATGGGAACTCTGGAGGGAAGCTTGGGATTAATAAAAAGGCCTGTTTTGTAGAAATAAAATAATCTCAGCCAAAGCAGAGCAGGGACGTCTTCAGGTTTTCCTCAGACATCCTGCACTAGGTGTACAAGAAGGGAAGCAGACCATAGTGGCAGTGGTTTGTTTTTGGATCTTTGTGCGCACGTGTCCCAAGTGGGGTTGAGTAGTTGTTTGAAAGGTCTAAATATGTGTCTGCCCACAAATGAAAACCAAGATCCAAACAGAGGGGCTACTGGTAGGGCTAGTGAAATTATGTGCAAAATAACCAAATTATGTGGCATGAAAACACACATTTTGAAGTTTATTATGCAGGTAATGGCTAATTATGCAGCAAATATGGCATGATCAAAAGACATCTTAATGATAAAACAATACACTTGGGGGCTTATTTACAAGCCCCTTGCGCCGCCTGCGCGTCACTTTTTGTGACACACCCGGGGGCGCATTTTGCTGCCCCATATTTGCAAGGACAGGAAAAGCCACCCTGCGTGGCTTTTCCTGTCCTTGTAAATACGGCCCCTTTACAAGCAGCACTTTGCGCGAAAGGGGCGTTCCATAGGTGTTGCTGGGGGTGTTCCCACGCAACACCTATGGAACCTGACACATTTCCAGATTTATGAGAAATTGTAAACTTGTAAATGCGTCTGAATGCTACGCCTCTGCAGGGGAGGCGTAGGGACGCGCAACAAGGGGAAATTTATTCATTTCTCCTTGTTTTTTTCCTCTTTCTATGCGTGCTGCATTCTGCAGCACACATAGAATGAGGAAATCACCTCTGGTGATTGTTATGTGCAGGAAGGTGTCCCTTCCTGCACATAAACAATCATTTAAAAAATTACATTTTGCAAGTTCTATGTGTGCTAATGCAGCACACATAGAAGTTGAAAAATGCCTTTTCAGATTGTTTATGTGCAGGAAGGGACACCTTCATAACCTACATAAACAATCATCCCCCTGAACGCAGGCATCCCTGCACCATGGTGCAAGGGTGCCTGCGTCGGCGCATGGCAGCAAATTGTGCGCCAGTGCAGTGGAGAGCAAAGGGATCCATCATATCTTTGTAGATATGACGTATACCTTAACGCAGCACTGCACAGCCAAATGGCTTGCGCCATTCCTATTCAAAATATGGTACACCAACAAGTAATTATTTGTCGTATATGAATGTACAGAAAAGTCATGTTATTAGTAATAGTCTTTATACTTATCAAAGTGAGATAGGTTGAGTAAAGCATGCCATGCAGTACTCAGCAGAAAACAAATCTACATGTGCACACATCAAGTAATACATTTTGTGCCTCAATTTTTGGGCATTTCCATTCTGTTCTGGAGCTTTTCTAAAGCTTCGGCTTTACCTTGAATGCACACTATAGGTCTTGTGGATGTGCCTTATTAAGAGTTGGGTGGGTGCGGGAGAGCCCCCAAAGGAAGCCGATATCCGGTTTGCTGTATTAAGAGTGCAGTGAAATCAAAGGGACTCACAATATGGCGGCCAGTACATGCATCATCTCAACAGCATGCTGGTCGAAGCACCTAGAGAAACTCTCTGTCGATAAGGACACAAGTAACTTTCTGACTTCATATTAATTCTTAGCCCTATCTATAAGCCCCAGAACAGATTAACATTGCTGAATAAAAAATAGAGTTATAAAAGCGATTCAGACAATAAAACGTAATGGAGCTTCTGGACCTAATGGTCTACTGGCAAGCATTTTAAAATCCACCCCTGATGAGTGGGCAGCTATTTTAACAACTTTAAATAGCAACTGTCTATCTGGAAACAACATCCCTAACAATGGGAGAGGGTCATTATTATTCTCTATTCACAATAAGGGAGATCAAAATATACCTGACATATTCAGATTTATTGCACTTCTTGATGTAGAGGGGAAATGCTTTGTCAGGATTCTTAATGAAGAGATGGAAAAATGGGCTCAAGATAATTGATTGATTCCATACTATCAGACCGGTTTCCAAAAAGTCTGTAGCATTGTTGATAACTTTTTTTGCCTTATAACATTGACTGAGGAGTCCATGACAAAAAAGTGGAATTTATTATATGCAGCCTTCATTGTCTTTATGACTGCCTTTGACAGGGTGGTAAGAGGTGTTTTGTGGGCGAAGTTGCAGAAATGGGGCATTCCTTCAGCTCTTCTGAAAGCGATAATCGCCTTTCAAACTGACACCTGGGTGAAAGTTAGAGTCTCGTCAAGGTCAGCAACCACTGAAAAGATCTATACCAGCAAAGGTCTGAAGAAAGGCTACATCCTCACCTCATTACTGTTTAATCTGTTCCTAGATGATCTCCTCTCAACTCTGGCCGCAGCAAGAGCGTTTCTGCCCAACGTTTCTGCCCAGCAAATTCAGGTTCTACAAAATGTGGACGATACAGTCCTCCTAGATCAAATGCGGGTGGGATTGCAAAGATCGCTGGAAGGTTAGTCCGGTTCTACAAAAGCAAATAGCATTCAAATAAATATATCAAACACCTAACTGGAAATCTTTGGCTGAAAACTAATTAAAGAGGGCTCCATCTTCCTTAATAAAGCAAAGCTGGAGAGGGTTTTGACTTATAAATACCTGGGAATCTGTGTGGAAGAAGGAGGATGAGAATCTACTCATCCAAAAGCTCTAAAAATTCTGTCTGATCATTAACAAGAATCTTCCAAAAACGTACAAGAATTTGGCATGCCTGGACATAATTGAGCTAAGAAGAGTAATTAACAGTAAATTAATACATACATTGTCATACGGTGCCATTGACTCGCCATACAAACTTCCTGCATGGTTGGACAAGGAATAGAGTAACAGCTACCAACAGATTTTCCATCTCCCCCCATGCACTGGCCTACCTCAAATTTGCTTAGAATTTAATCTCACAAGACAATAACTTATGATTCTGGCCAGATTCTTGTCCTATTGTGGTAATGTGCGAAGGGCTCCCGATGGTGCCCTCAAGGACCACATATGGTAGGTAATAATGCAGGAAGGCACAACCAGAAACAATTGCTTTAAGCAGGCATTACACAGCCTGAAGCCAGAGGATCTATGGGGATCTACCCTGCCTCCCGTGCAACTCGTAAGTACTCTTTCCAAACAGGCAAAAAATATTTCTGCACATGCAGATGCTGGAGATCTGGCAAAATATCACGTGGCAGCTGGGCAGTTATCCTCTATGACCCTGTACAATTGCCCATGTAGTTAACCCTATGACTATCAAAGCATCAGAAACATCAACTGATGCGATTAAGATTTGGTTTGATTCTCCTAAAAGTCTATCGCTATGGAAGGCTGAAGGGAATAACAGAGCCTGTATGCTGCCTATGTGACTACCCAAATGAGCTGTTAAATTATGTAGTATGCAAATGTGAAAAGCTCTCTTTTTATAGGAAACTCTGTCTGAAGCCGATGTTCAGAACCCTTAACAACATGACTTGCAGTGAGGCCGTGGAAGACTACTTAAAGGGAGAGTCTATCCTGTGCAAAAACAAAAAGGTGATGGATGAAATGCATGAATTAATGTCAGCCACCGGCAATCGCTTGGGACCACATCCCAAACCTTTGTTTTTTTGCCCATCATGTAACCTCAGTTTGGACCCAGCCATATGCAAAGCAGTCTTTACCATGTTCCTCATGGGAACAGTCCAGCATGACCTGTCAGGCCAGGTCCTCCTTGAACCAGAACCCAAGCAACCTAGGACAAGTTTTGCCCTGGCTAGGGCTCTTCAGCCAGGCATAGCTTGGTTCCAGTGGCACAGTGAGCCTGGGACCAAGATCTGGCTGTACCAAGCGCACTTAGGGCAGCAAATGCAAAACCAACAAGGAGATGGATGGAATGCTTGAATTAATCTCAGCCACTTCACAATCGCTTGGGGGCGAGTCCAAATACATTGGTTTTTTGCCAACCACACCACTGCAGTTTGGACCCAGCCATATGCAAATCAGTCTTGACCCTGTTGCTCATGGAAACAGCCCAGCCCGAACTGCCAGGCCAGGTCCTCCCTGAACCAGAACACAAGCAACCTAAGATCGGTTTTGCCCTAGTTAGGGCTTTTTAGCCAGGTATAACTTAGTTCCAGTGGCATGGTGAGCCCATGACCCAGGTCTGGGCATACACGGCACACTTAGAATGGCAAGTGCAAAAACAACAAGGTGATGGATGGAATGCCTGCATTAATATCAGCTACTGGCAATCGCTTTGGCCACATCCCAATCCATTGTTTTTTTGCCCACCATGCCATCTCAGTTTGGACTCAGGCATATGCAAATAACTCGACCCTGGTCCTCATCAGAACAGTCTTGCCCGAACTGGCAGGCTAGGTCCTTCTTGAACCGGAACACAAGCCAACTAGGACTAGCATTTCCCTAGTTAGGGCTCTTCAGCCAGGTGTAGCTTGGTTCCAGTGGCACAGTGAGCCCGGGACACAGGTGTGGGCATATCCAACGTACTAAGGGCAGCAAATTCAAAAACACCTAGGTGATGGATGGAATGCTTGAATTAATCTCAGGCACTGGCGATTACCCGGGCCGCATCCCAATCCATTGTTTTTTTGCCCACCATGCCTCCTCAGTTTGAACCCAGCCATATGCAAATATTTCTGGACCCTACGGCTTGCGGGAACAGTCCAGACCAAATTGCCAGGTCAGGGTCCTCCCTGAACCAGAACACCAACAACCTTGGACTGGTTTTGCCCTAGTTAGGGCTCTTCAGCCCGGTGTAGCTTGGTTCCAGGGGCACAATGAACCCGTGACACACATAGCATATCCAACGCACTTAGGGCGGCAAATGCAAAAATAACAAGGTGAAGGATGGAATGCTTGAATTAATCTTAGCCACTGGCAATCACTCCAGCTGCATCCCAATACATAATTTTTTTGCCCACCATGCCACCTCAGTTTGGACCCAGCTATATGCAAATGAATCTTGACCCTGCTCCTCATGGAAACAGTCCAGTCCGAACTGCCAGGCCAGGTCCTCCCCGAATGAGAACACAGGCAACCTAGGGCCAGTTTCGCCCTAGTTAGGACTCTTCAGCACCAGGTATAGTTTGGTTTCAGTGGTACAGTGAGCCGGGACCCAGGTCTGGGATTCCCGGTGCATTTAGGGCGGAAAAGGCAAAAATAACAAGGTGATGGATAGAAAGCTTGAATTAGTCACTGGCAATCGCTCCGGCCGCATCCTAATCCATTGTTTTTTAGCCTACCATGCCACCTCAGTTTGGGCCCATCTGTATGCAAATCAATCTCTATCAATCAATTAATCAATCAGGGTTTTGTAAAGCAAGGCTACTCACCCGTGAGGGTTCCAAGGTGCTGGGGGCTTCTGGTCGGACTGTGTGGAGGATCATTCGAAGAGCCAGGTCTTGAGGACCTTCCTGAATTGGGTTAGCGACGTGGATTGCCTGAGGTTGAGGGGCAGGGTAATCCAGGTCTTGGCGGCGTGGTAGGAGAATGGCCTTTCTCCGGTTCTGGTCTGGTGGATCCTGGGGATGGAGGCATGGGCGAGTTGGGAGGATCGGAGTTGTCTGGCGGGTATGTGGAATGTGAGGCAGTGGCTCAGGTATGCTGGTCCTTCATTGTGTAGAGCTTTGTAGGCGTGAGTGAGGAGCTTGAAAGTGATTCTCTTGTTGACTGGGAGCCAGTGGAGTTGTCGGAGGTGTTGCATGATGTGGCTGCGGCGGGGGATGTCGAGTACCAGTCTGGCTGCATCGTTTTGGACGTTCTGTAGTTTCTTGAGCTGTTTCTGGTTGACGCCGGTGTAGAGTGCTTTGCTGTAGTCAAGTCTGCTGGTGATGAGTGTGTGGGTGACCATCTTTCTGGATTCTGTCGGGATCCATCTGAATGTCTTTCAAAGCAGGCGGAGCGTGTAGAAGCAGGCTGAGGAAACTGCGTTGATTTGACGGTTCATGGTGAGTGAGGAGTCCAGTATGATGCCGAGTTTGCGTGCATGGTCCGTTGGAGTGGGGGGAGGTCCCAGAGAAGCTGTCCTCCAGGAGTTGTGCCAAGCTGAAGGGATGGGTCCCAGGATGAGTACTTCAGTCTTGTCAGAGTTGAGCTTTAGGGAATCTTGAGCCTGCTCCTCATGGGAATACTTTAGCCCGAACTGCCAGGTCAGCTCTTTCCTAAAACGGAACACAAGAAACCTAGGACTGGTTTCGCCGTAGTTAGGGCTGTTCAGCCAGATATAGCTTGGTTCCAGTGACACAATGATCCCGGGACCCAAAAGGGAGAGTCTACACAGCTGGCCTCAAGAATTCTGAAGTTCTTGAAGGAGGCCTGTAGTGAACCAGACCTCACTGAAAAATCATAATAGTTAAGTTCCTTTATATGGTCTAGACTGGCATTTCAATAGAACAGCGCAGCACCGCAACACTATGGGGGATATGTACAATGAAGTGGCAGAGCGTGTCGTTAGCTTCCTGGGCTTAACGACACACTCCGCTACTTCAGAAATGCAAGGCTGCACCATATTTACAAGAATGTGGTGCAGCCTTGCATTTCCCCCTGCGATGGCGCTAAGTTTAACAACTTAACGCCAACGCAGACACCCTTGCACCAGAGTGCAAGGGTGTCTGTGTGCAGGGGAGGATTAGTTATGTGTAGGAAGGTGTCCCTTCCTGCACATAAACAATCCTAAAATGCCATTTTGTAACATTCATGTGTGCTGCTTCATGCAGCACACATGAAAGTTACAAAATGGCATTTTTTAAAAAGGTTTGTTTATGTACAGGAAGAGACACCTTCCTGTACGTAAACAAACCATGGCATTTTGCTTTTTCCATGTGTGCTGCACAAGGCAGCACACATGTAAAAGCAAAACGAGGAAAAATAATGTATTTCTCCTCGTTTCGCCAACTTAAGACCAGGATTTTCCTGGTCTTAATTTTGGCACTGCCTCCTATGTACGCCACCCTTGTACATAGGGGGCAGCGTCAAATACAATGGGTGTTGCAGTGGAACGCCCACCACAACACCCACTACACGCCCTTTTTCCGCTAACCATAGCGTGAAAGGGTGCCTTAAGTGGCTTAATGCTGCCTTGTACATAAGGCAAGGCCCCTATTGCCACGGGAACGTCACAAAAAGTGATACTCCTGTGGCGATAGGGGATTGTACATATGCCCCTATGTCTCATGCATGTACAGGTGAGACCAGTCCATCAAAACCCAGACTGGGATTTCGGCTTCTACCACTCTCATGTCGACACAAAAATGCCAGAGCTTATCTAATATCACCTGTGGAAAGAATTTTTATGTTTTTGTACAGGCCTTTCTTTCACTTACATTTGCACATTGACTGTCATATAGTTGTCAGTACTCAAATAATTCCACCCGAGGATGTCTTGCTTAAATTTGTACTTTGATTTGGTGTAATTAATTAATGGCGTGCTCCTTTTCAGCGTCCAGTTTTGAGTTAGAGGTTTTGATTACTCCTCTTTTAATAGAGAATTTTATTGTATCCTTTAATACTGGGTTAATGAATTTTTGCTATTATGCTCTTGGAATGTCATTCTTATTATAGGTTTACTGCACTTTGACTGAATCATGCCTTGTTCTTTTAGTATTAACTCTGTATTTGAGGATCATATTGTGCCCTGTCTTTAGTCTGCTCCTGCGAATCGCTGAAACCTTGTGCCTGGGCTAGTGCATTTAATAATTGTGTGTTTCTGCCCTTTTAGAAGTTAGCATGTAACCGGGAGTTTTTCCTCATAACAGACCCACTTTAATTAATTCTGGAACATGGAATTGGGTTTGCCACAGTAATTGTTTTTAATCGATTAGTGAATTCTGGCTTTTCTTGCATGGTTTTATTGATGGACGTGCGCTGGTGGCAACGATTTTAACTAATTGTGCTAAATAAAGATTTACATACTTTACGTTACTTTGGAAGATGCACCGCTCTGGCAAACTCTAAATTAGGTACTGATTAAGGTACCTTTAAGAAGCAGCTCTGCTGAGTAGTATGGCACTTTTCATATCGATTATGCGCACGTTACACTGGAAGGCACTTCATGATTCAAACATTGAACCTTAAAATGAGATGTGTCATAGGTCATGGTCAAATCGTCCAATAACCGCTGATTTGACAATAGTGTTTGTTGCACAATGATGAATTTGTGTGAATAGTGAAACCAGAAGTTGTTGTGACGAAGAAGGAACTATTTTTGTCCTCTATTTGAATTGTTTTCAAATAGGATAACGCATAAAACATTCATTGTCTCATATTGCAACCAAAAACACTTCCTTCAGCCCATCTATTGGGGTACCTTGCATAGACTGATCAAAATTAGCACCCCTTTAAATGCCTGAATACGGCAGCTAGCAGCAGAAACGTGGCCAATTAACGTTTTTGCAAAGTTTCAGGTGCTGCGCTGCATCCTGAGTGCTACAATCCCACTAACATTTGGTCTGCTAAAAATATTCTTGCAATATTTTGTAAAAATCTGTACATTGTACAGCAGTTGATGGACAGATTAGCAAAATTCATGTTTAGCCCAGGAGCACAATCACATTTGTGAAGTGGCCAGGGGAACTGTGGTTGAGAAACATGCAGCAAGGTCCATTAGGACAAAACACCCTAAATGGGAAATCTCCATCTTGTGCTTCAATCACCTTGTCCTCGAAGAGTTCATCATTCACGCACAAATGGTCTCCCAGTCATGTACCCACAACCATAAAAACACCCCACACAGTCGGGGGAAGTGATAAACCCCAATTAATGGTTTGCAACCTTGGCTATAACTAAACAGGAGATGCCTTGTATTTGTAGTCAGCCGCCATCGTCCATTTGTCATCCAGTGCCTTCAAAAGGACCTTTAGTTTCCCTCGACTTTGTTCGGGGGGGGGGGGCACCACTGGTCCAGTGTAGGCATGTGCTTTGCTGGTCAAGCAACAAACACATATCTCTTTGTTACGAAAAACTGGCAACTCCCAAAGAGGCATCAACTCCTTTAATGGTCCAACGGAGAACTGTGAGAGCCGTGGTGTTACTGTTGTAGCAGGTCAGCGGTCCTGCTCTAACAAACACAGGATGTAGACACGACATCCTCTGGCCAGGCATGGCAAGAGGGGAGCTAATAAAAGGGAGTGGACCACTTGGGGTCCATCTCCGATACAGGATACCACTCTGTGCGTGTCAGTGATTACCGCGGGCAGTGGGGCACATATGCACGCGCAGGCATGGCAGCTGAACGTACCTGGGTCTGCAGCCCCATAACTGTCAATCTCTTGCTTTGCTAATGAAGGTTTGGCTCCTGAAAGCAGCAGATTTCACCAGGGTAAACTGGAGGAGGGTATGAGGAATAGGATTTAGGATTACCAATTCCATGGTAATTCCCTAGTAGTCATGGTTCAACCTAACATCCCCGATATAGTTAACTTCAGGGATACGGACCTGGTAATGAGGCTTCCAGGTTGCCATCAGTGACCTTCCAGTTTGCTAGTAGAAGATATACACAGTAGGCCAGAATATCAAGAATGCATAGAGGGGCACGACGTCCCCAGTAGGTCAAGGGTTTATACTCCTACACCTCCTGTTTGTGATCTTAGCTTAAGAGAAAGGCACATAGTTGCATTGAAAACTTCCATGTGGAAGAGACATAAATGTAATTTAAATTCCAAAAAAGAAGTGCAGTGAAAATAAGTGAAGAGACTGATGCCTGATGGACTGCTAACAAATCATATTTATACTGCTTGGAGAAAACTGGGGGGACTTACATTCACATTTAAAAAATATAAGAAACAATTTCCCTCGTGAGGAGAACCCCTTTTGAGGTATTGCTGTATAGCTATAAGTGAGATATTTGACCTGGAAGAAGCCCAGAGAATTAGGCGCATGATTAATGGATTGGATATTGTGAACATATTGCACATATTAATTTGTTGATTGGTTCCACCACCATCGGCCTCTGTTATTTTCTTTGTATCTGCTATTGTCAAGACAATGACATTTTCTTGGTGCAGTATGCCAACATCCCAGCTTATTCTAGCATAAACACATAACTGTGTCTAAAACAAACAAAAAACTTTGTTCGTGGCCAACATACACTTTCAGGAAATATGGCACTCATTTCCCACTGCGAATCACTTTTGTCATTTTATGTTAGAAGAACATTAAAATAAATACATGCAGAAATGGTTCACCAATTACTCTAGATTTTTGAAACTGTCTTTCCAGTATCTGCCATAGTTGAAACATCTTTCCTTACTCCCGCTATACAAATGTGAAACAGTCCTCAATGAAATATTAGCTTGGCCTGGAGCACAAATGTAAGTGATTGAAGGCAGAAACTAACATCAAGCGGCAAAACAGAGGCTATTCACTGCTAACATGCACCTCTGACAACCACACAGGGAGGACATGTATAACAGGATCTAGACAGCTGTTCTCAGGACGAACATCACACACAACACATCAATGTAAAACAATTGACTACTCAGTGGCCAACTAGCTAAAAATAGACCAAGTTGACCCTCTGGTTTTGAAATACGCTGGAAACTGTACAGTCTGTGACCCAAATGCCATTGATTTGTGGGATTTTATCAACTAGTAAGACTTCCCAGAGACCATTGGGGATTTCTAGCTGCACAAGAAAAAATCCCAAAAGTCATTCCTAGGAAATGGAAGACAACACTCATAGATTTGCAAATAAAAGAGCAAACAGTGCTGATGAATGGCATATGGAAAGGAGATAGAGGGAGTGGCAAGGGTGGGTGAAGAAATCTGATACTGGAGAAGGGGCTAGTAAGTGGATAAAAGAGAGCTTATGAATGTGTCAATGTTATGTAAGACAGCAAAGTACATTCCGCATGATAGGTTAAATCACCTGGGGGCAACCAGCCAGCCACAGCTTAAATCCGGACAGTAGTAAATCACCCTTTCAGCCTTCTGTCACCAGGTTGGTCATTAAGGAACCCATTATTGAAAGAGACCATTTCATTCATGGGGGAAGCTGTATAAATGGTCAACATTCCCCACTTTTCTTTACTGGTCTTACTGTTCTTATTTTTCTGTGTTTGTTTGGTAATAATAATAATAATAATAATAATTAATATTAATACCGATTATGAAAAGAACTAAAAGGCAAGTTAGTTAGTGGTACTTCTACACTAAGTAAATGGGCACTATGCCCTATGTCTTCTGTTACGGCTTGTTTGTCATCATTACTTAGTAAGAAATATAGTAAGAAGTCTCAGTAACATACTATACCAGCCGCAGACCATCCTAAGTGGTGTAGGAGCCACGCCCCCTCACCTTTAGCCCAAAAAGATGAATGTCTGTCATGCTGAGCAAAGGCCAGCCTGACAGACACTTCTCATTTTCAATCAGGCAGCCAGGAGCTGGACATATGCTAAATGTGCAGGTTCCTGGCTGCTTGAGCTGTACTTTGCTGGGCTGAGCATGTCACAGCTCCTGTGGGCATGACATCTTCAGCCTGGAAAGGCATCTTGAGGCCCTCCCCCTTGTGACGAGAGGGAGCATCACTGATTGCCTTGGACCTGGGCGCTTCACTTCTAAGCCCTGAAGTGCCCAGGGCCGAGTGTCAATCACTGACACATCATCACAGAGTGGGGTGGAGGATCAGCAACTCTCAGTGACCTCATCTCACTCTGTGACGAGTAGGGACTGCTGCCTCCCCTCATTGGCTGACCTAAGGGCTGCCAATGAGGGAAGTCAATAGTCTAAATCTGGGATTTCTGAGGCAGTAAGTGTGATATTTTTTGTTTTACGTTTGGTGCGTGCATGAGAGCGTGCGTGAATGAATATATGGGAGTGAGTGTTGTGAATGGATATGTGTGTGCGCGTGCGTGAATGCATATGTGTGTGTCAGTGTTTATGTGTGCGTTTGTGTCCCGTCCTCCCCCCAGTCTGCTAAAAGTACCGCCTGCCACTGCAATATACCTGTTATTGAGACAAATGTGAAACTATTTGGATTCACATGGACTGACCCAGGCAAATCCTCCAGAATTAGGAGATATCTGTGCATTAATATGCAAGGACAAACATCAGCATGGTGGACAAACTACCTCTAGGGCCTTGCAGGACTGTGCAGTTAAATCTAGGTTGGCAGCAGCCATCCGCTTTATGAGTACATCACTACCTCGGGGAAAACTATGCCTCTAATCTCCCCACCCTGTACTCCCTCCCTCTTCTACCTCAGAATGTTGCATTCACATATTCTACTGTATATTATTTGTTTACATCCTTTATATTTTGTTACTTTGTATTTTTATTTATGATTATGTAACCTAATTGCTGCTATTATGCAGTTATATCCCACTATATACCGTTTCCTCTTTTTTACCGTTACTTTGTATTTCTATTTATTCTTTATTTTCCTCATGTTATTTGGTTGTGCTTACTCTGTAAAGTGCTCGGACGCCTTCGGGTCATGTTTGCGCTATATAAAACTCCTCACATAAAATAAATGAGCATCAGTTGTCCTGGGAATCCATGATTTTCTAATACCCTGCACTACAGAGAATGTACATAGTCCTTGTGAATGACTTACAATTTTAACCTCAAATTACGAAGGCAATTTTAGGGATCACCAATGGACCTGGGGGTATGAGCACCACTGATGACCTCTAGATCACCAGACACACTCTGCAGGGTGCCCTGCATTCATTCTTGGTGAAGAGGGACATCCCTGAGGTCAAGGGAGTGGGACATGTGAAGGTACTGCCAGATCTAAGGGGCATATTATCAAGGGGCCGCGATAAGATTATCGCCGCTTTAGCGTCCGTTTTCGGGCGAAAAGCGTCGATAATATTATCGCTTTATTGACAAGGACACACTAGCGCGTGTTTCCTTGCCTTAGCGCCCGTTGTCAGCACACCTCGCATCGCATCGCTAATGAGATGCAAGGGGGGCGTGCATGACAAAACCCCATGTGAAAATATTGCTAACCCAGCTTCGCGATATTATCAACGAGGGGTAGCGATATTTGAAATCGCGTTAACTATGCCTTAACGCTGGAATTTAACGTCTGTTAAATTCCAGACTAAGGCATACCTAACATGGGGGGTGGATTGTGTGGCTAAGACCACAGGCACTATCATCAAGGATAGCGCTGTTTTCCATGGAACATCGCTGGAAAACCAGCGATGTTCCATGGAAAACACCGCTATCGCTGGAATAATTATCGCCATTGCGCTAAGCGTTGTTAATACAGCGCTAGCATGGCGATAATTTCCAGCGATAGCCGGCGATAACAATTCTCACGTTAAGCGCGACCAGTGATAATTTTCGCTGCCGCTTGATAATATGCCCCTTGGTTGGTGGAATATACATTCACCACTTTGTCTGCCAGCCATCCACGCCACCTGGCTATAAATAGGACTGACCTGTTTTAGCATGCTGACACACAGGCTTGGGTGGGGATTTCACCACCATATTTGTGGGATCTCCACTCCACCCCACCTCTTAATTGAGCATTTGGGAAAAAAATATTCTGAAGGATGGTTGCTGGTACAATAAAGATGGACAGAGTGTACGTGTCTTCGAGCTTTATAGTATTAAGTCACAGGCAAATCACGAGGAGGGCCTGCAGAAGAGCAAGCAGTCACAGGCTTCCCAGGGAGTTAATGTGTGTGTGTGGGGGGAGGGCAAGAACTCATAATTCAACAATCAACCAACATACACAATTACTCAAAGTTTAACCAAATGCTTGGTTTTTTTTGGTATAAGAAAGTACTTTTAATCGCACAGCAGAACGAAATACTACACAATCCAATTTGTAGTTTGCAGATGAAGGGTGTTCCTTCAGTTTGCCATTCAACCCCCTGTTGGCGCTACCCCTTCCCTCTACCTAATTTCTCTGTATGTTCTCCTTCTGACAGGATGACCATAACTGTTATAGTTCCCCAGCAGTCTCTATTATAGGCTTGAATTAGGCTCAGGTGCAGATACATTTCCTTACAGGTTTACATGTAAAATCAGTCTCTTTGATCTTATCCCATAGTGGTTGTGGGCAAAATCAGTCTCAAATCCTTTGCGCTCGAGTCAGTGCATAGCAATTCTTTGCAGGTGGAGACCTGTGCTACTCATTGTCTTCTTCACGGAGGAGGGAAGTTGAGTGCCACCTGCATCTTCAGCATGCACAGACGTCTTGCGGGACAGACAAAATGCAGCTTAGCTGCTGTTGGTGCAGTGATCCCAGTACCTTTGGCAGTTGCATCCGCTGTCCAAGTCAATTCAGATGGATCCTACAGCAAGGCAGTTGTAACCCTCTTCTTTGTCAATGCATATGAATCCCATGGCAAGGTAGTTGCAACCTCCTTCTGGGTTGATGAGTGCTGTAAGCAGCAGCAGCCCATTTAGGCCGGTCAACTCTCCCTCAGTATCATAGAGGCATTTCACACTGCTGGTGGTCAGGTCAATCTCAGCCCACAGCAGTTGTCAGGGGACACACAGGTGTTTAATCTTGTGCAGTCTTAATGGTGCTGTTCTTATCAGGAACAGTAGAAGGAGCCCGGGAAAACACTTGCAGCACAGATCGACCCTGGGCACTGTCAGGCAGTCCACTTTCACTGGGTGGGCCCAGTGATAGGAAAATACTGGGCTTCTCCTGCTGGACAGTCTCTTCCCCTGCAGGGCCAGGCAGACTCCTTCCCTCTCTGACCTGGCAGGCATGTTTTTAGGCAGTAGGCAAACCCTGAGACCCTCCAGTAGAAAGCGCACACTTTAGGTGATGCCCCTTCACCTCTAGGAGACTGGTTGTAAAGCAGACACCAGTCCTGGCCAAAAAGCATTTCCTTAACTACTCAGTGGAATACTCGCTTTCTTGGTAATGCTGTAGCATTTACTGGGCCCTTATCAATTTAATCAACGAAGAAGCTGATGATGATCTGTAAATTTTAATCATTTTCACTCTCTTGGTCCTCCGATGGACCTTGCTGTGTGCTGAGAGGGGTTGGATATAAAGGGTTTCAACAGTCATCCAATGAGGACCTGGAATTGGACGACTGAACTACAAACTAATGATCAAACTCATGTAAATTGCTCTCAACACAATGTTATAAAGATATAAGATTAATACTGCAGGCACAAATCGTAGGCGAGCCTAAATTATACACACTAAGAGTTCAGCTAAAGCAATACAAAATAACAACATTAGTATTTGATGTCCTGAAATCTCTCTAATCCGATCACTTTTAGTCATTAGTAAAATTTAAATTGAGAATGTTCATTCACCTTTAGTGGATAAATCATGATAACTGAGTCAAATTTTGTTAATATATTTTAGTTTATCAAAACCTTTAGCAGAATAAATGCATCAAATAGGAAATAAGACATTTAGTAAAACAGATCAATACCCATAGTTCATAAGTTCAGGAAAGGACGTGAAATGCCAGTTCTAGTGATCCCAAAAGAAAGGAACCACTGAGCGCATTTAGCCTATGTGCTAATTTGGAAAGGAAGCCAGTTGAGTCCAAATCAAAAGTTCTGCAAATCTCATCAGTCAGTTCATAATCTGCCGACATGCAGAACAGCAGCTATCCATCACCACCATCCGTCTCTCTCCAAAAATGAATCCCTCCAAACTTTGTCATCAGGCTCCTGGTGTCACATCATTGATCAGACCACTCAGTCCATTGGTCAGTTCATGTTGAATGTAGATCGGGAAACTTAAAGAAGACACAAAATGCAGAGGAAATAGGTGGAACCATTACGCAGTCCTTAAGTCATCTGGTTATATGAAATGCTAGACCCTTTAGTAACAGTTCGAAGGGGCAGTTTCCCAGACAAGTGTCCTGCAAATTGTAACATAATGTAACAAAATCTTTATACACTACATGAGAATCTCAAGAAAGGAAAGAACTTGATACAGACAGCGGTTACACTGAGTGATTTTATGGCATGACACGGAGGCTAACAATATGCAAATCTCCTTTAGTGCCAGCTCACAGCAGGAACATTTGAAGAATATAGAACTTCAAGGAAACATTCTAAGCCACTAAAAAGTCCCCTCACGCGCAGCCATCTTCATTCTTTGTTGCTGCTGCGCACAAGATATACCTCTTATTTTCTTTGAGTGATATGTACCCTGCTAATATATATTGGATCTTATGTACCTTGTTTATTTTCTATATATTAGGTCTTATGAACCCTACCATACTGTATTCCATGCTGTGTTATTATGCGGGGCTCGGTTGGCTCACACCTTTCACCTTGTGACTTCTCTCGGGCTCTACACTGACAAGATGGGCCAGTAAAACTGACTGGCTGTATTCCCGAATTCTTAATTTTCCCCCATCCCAGTCCAACCCCGCCCCCCCCCCCCAGCCCACCAACTTCACTTTTAAACTAAAGGGGATGGACTTTATTTCGAAGCCGCACCGCGTTACCTTCAAGACGCATCTTCAGAGTGCGAGCTCCAGCGGTCTCATCCCGACGGGTCCACTCAGACCACACTCGCAACGTGTCTCCCAACGCCTCTAGTGGTCTGAGACAGACGAGCCCGCTCCGCCCACAGGCCTACGGAGCTCCGCAACCTCCTCTCCCCCTGCCACGGCGGTGTGGCGTGCAACAACTGCACCATCGACCAAATGAAAAATAAAAACTAACGGCGGGCAAGGGCCAGAGCCCTTAGAGGAAAGGCATTAAACAGAGAGTCACGTACTGTGAATACGTGCGTGACCTCCATCTTAATAAATCGAGCTAATACAACTAAAAATAGTGCAGCAGCCATTTTGAATGATTGGTCACCGTTCCTAACCAACGGTGACAGTTAGGAATTGAAGCTCTCCTCACACGACGCTTGACTGCCGATCAACTGATACCACCCTCATTAATAAGAAACTCTTACCAAAATAAGCAAATACTCTTACCAAAATAACTAAATAAAAAAGGGGAATAGATTAGGTATAATTACTTAGTACCACCCCTACAACTTTGTATAACCATGTCTGTGACAAACCCAGAACTAAACCTAGAAGAGAAATTGGAACATTTGGGAAATAAGGCCCTAGATAAAGTAATAGGGACCCTTGACGATACTGATGGAGCAAGGTTTCAAAAATGAAACTTGCTTGTACGCAATCTTCCTCATAGTATTAATTTATTAAACTTGTATTGTAAATACTAACCTTTGCATTCACAAACACAAGAGGGACAGAAGCTTGCTTATGTGTTTTACTAATGAATAACGCTTGTCTATAATCCAAAATGTCCGCTAAAGCGCGGGAACTTCATTGCGCATGTCGCAACCTGATCACATGGTGTGACGTCTTTCTTTGCTTGGTGGGAAACTTCTGCTTCTGCGCAGTGTGCACTAAAATGGCCGCTAAATGTTTTCACATGCTTCAGCTTGCTCTCATGTCATTATTAAATTGTCGTTTTTCTTAATGCTACTAATGCAGGATAGTATTATAATTAATTGGGAATAGAGTAGGGAAAGTGGGTATACAGTGAAACTTTTTATTTGTGATTTTAATATTATCTTCTTACACTTTTAGTAAGTCGTAAACTTGAGCCTGGGTCGGTGACTTGAAACTCGAGACACAGATGGTTCTGCGCATGTGTCCTGTGTGCCTGCCAAGTGAAGTCAACTTGGACGTCTTCCAAGGCCATGACCCATTGGCCGAAGATGCTGTACTTCATGTTTCCGGAGGACAAAAATGATACTTTTCCCCTGTAAAATGTATAACATTTGTCGTGAGACGGGTGGGAAATAAAGTGAATGTATTAATTTGAAGGGGCGGGAACGAAAAGACAATAGGCTTTACAATTTAGGCCAAATCGATATGGTGCGAGAATCCACCCCCTGTCCCTGTCCAATCAGAAGTAGTGGTCCCATATTTTAGCAACATTAAGGGGAGGTACATGGGCGTAGAAGGGTATAATAGAATATAGCATTAGTTAATTAGTCAGAGCATGCGTTCACGAAGAACAGGCGTCCATACTGCCAGAGCGCTCTTAACTCCAGACTGCCCAGCTGATCGGTTGCTGACTGAATTCCTGTCCGGAAGAGGTCCTGAGGAGGGGGCGGCGGAGTCCATTAGACGGGAGAATCGAGAGAAGTCGAGTATCAGAGAGGGGAACGGCGCAGGCGTCGTTGTAGAGAGGTCACCGGTCCTGTCCTGATCCTGGAAGAAGTCTTTGCTCTTCATCCTTCCTGGGTCCTATCTTTTCCAACTCCTTGGCCAAGGGGCTTGGTTCTCGCATTTAGGTAACTATACTGCAACC
The DNA here is from genome assembly GCA_963921515.1 of Calotriton arnoldi. Lineage (NCBI taxonomy): Eukaryota > Metazoa > Chordata > Amphibia > Caudata > Salamandridae > Calotriton > Calotriton arnoldi. The sequence continues at coordinate 233,364 of CAWUFW010005504.1, read as the reverse complement.
TTTAGTTGCGCTGCTGTCTCTATCTTCTCCTCTTCCTTAAACACCGTCATTTATTAGCAAAATAATTTCTATGCTTTTTCTTGGGTATTACAATCGAGTACCGTGTTTTCTGTATTTTACTCTGCTAAAACTTTAGATAAACATTTTAAAACTTCCTGACTCAGTGGTTATTTCAGGATTATGTACTATAATGAATGTCACTCATTTTAAACTTCCCAATTAGCAAAGGATCCATTGGTAAGTTATTACTCTTCAATCAGAAGGTAATTGGTAACAGGGACTTTGATAAAAGAGTACATCTGACACCCAGCGTAAGTATTAGTGTAGTGTGAATGTATGGGCCCAAATGAGTATACGGTGTATGAATGTTGTTGGCTAATATTGCGCTGGATCAGTTTTCTGGTAAGCAGAGGACGGTTGTTGTTACTCTTTGTTAATTGGGTAATGAGAATTTTATTTGTATTTTTTATGAACTAACATCCGCTTATTTTTGAGTTTTGTTATATGTTGTCCAGAATACCCCGGGGTAGGTAAAAGAATAGTGGGTGGCAAGTGGAAGCCATACTGCAGTGAGGTTATCTGTCAGGCAGAGATAGTACTGAGAAGTTAAGCAGGACTTCAAGTACTCGTTAGGGACTCTATGCGTGTGAGTAATAGCAAAAAGGGTACGCTGATAAAAATGTGATGTTATATCACCTAGTAAGGGTAACATTGGAGAAGTAACAGGTACTTCTGGAGCTTGTGTGAAGAGTAGACAGAAGTGTTTTACTCGTAGTATATGTTTTAGTAAAAGGAAGGGTTTTACTAAAGTGTGGAAGAAACTATCCTTTTCAAAATTAGTGGAAACTGGCACGATAGCGAATGTTTTATGTTGTTACTGAAATTTAATTAAGATTTATAGAGAAAATAAGTTTGCGTAAATTTTTGTAAAGGGAGGGTCAGTTGCCGGAGAGGGAGCTGACGTCACAAAACGCCGCGCTGTGGTAGGTTGAAACAGCGGGTGTGGAGAGACACTTGTAAAGGAGGGGTCAGTAGTCAGGAGTAGTACTGACGTCACAGGAGCCGCGCTGGGATTGGTTAAACCAGCGAGGACAGAAAGGAGCAGATTGTAAAGGAGGGGTTGACAGAGAAACGTCACAAAAAAAAACGCGCAAGGATTGGCTCGAAAATAAAAGATAGCAGACATTTGATTGGTCGAAATTATAGAAGCAAAATTCTTAGTGGATAAGGATTGCATGTTAAAACGTGATCCGACTTTAACAGGAACTCGTCCGGATAGGAGATTCCTAGGTTTTGCAGAATATAATTTTGTACACAGAAGATTAGATAGAATGTACGGAGAAAGGAGAAAAATGTCATTTTTGCAAAAGATTAAGAATTATTTTAAAAAGGACAAACCAATCAAAACTAGAGAAGGAATTATTATTCCACCAGCTAAAACGCCAGCATCATTTATGATGATGGAGAGAGGTTATCATACCTGTATATGGATGGAGAATTGGATAGAATACACCAAAAATGATGGAATATTAGCATTTCCCCAGAATGGTACCTTCAATGGAAGAATTCTTCAAAACTTGAGATTGAGGATGAATGATTTAGAACCCAGACCTAGATTAACTCAGTACGAAGCTCTAGAGGAATGGGAAACCGAGGCATTTGAGCGGGATAGATCTAGAAGTAATAGGAGTTACCCAGGATTTTTCCCCAGATATTTACGTGAGTCGAGAGAAGGTCAGATGAAACAATGGAGAAGGGCAATGATTACAGAGGGACTGTATCCGTTATTCACAGAAGGAGAGAAATCAGGAGGCAAATGTACAGAAAAGACAAAACATTTAATGAGAAATGAGGATTCAGAAGACGAATTTATGGAAGAAATGTTAAGAAATCCCCCACCATATCAGGAAGGGACAAGTGGATGCACCCCAAGTGCACCACCGAAAACTCCAATGGTACCACAAGTAATGCATGAATTTACCCCAACTAGAATACTTCATGACAAAGAAAAAGAAGCTCTAGAAAAGACCAGAGCCGAATTAGTACGGAAAATAACTCAGATAAAAGTACACCCTGATTCATTGACTATTCCTGTAACAATTGGTCCAGTAGTTCCATTATATGGTACTCAGGGAAATTGTCCTCAACCCATACTTGCACCTACTCCTGTGGGTAATCCCAAATCTGAAGCTCCAGTTATAATTGAGGATCAATTTAGTGACTGTGAATCCACAATATCACTTATGGACTTGCCTATTCGAGGTTCTGTAAATAGTACTCCAAGAAAAGATGTACCTGGAGGTTCAAAAGATGTAAGTTTAGTAACTTCATCAGGAGCAAAAAGTGCTACCATAGTAACACCTGAAGATCTAGAAAGATGGGTGCAAGGGTCAGTTAAACAGTGCACACCTCCAAAAATAATGGATATCCATAAATTAAAAGTTGAATTAGAAGAAATAATAGCAGGAAATGTAGGATTAGAACGCTTAAATACCTATGATGAAGAAGAATTATTGTTCCTGTGCAGGAGTATCACTAGAAATGTTAGGGTATTTCATGAAAAATTATCCAATTTAGCACTACAGATGGGAATAGAAATAGGGAGATCAAAGGTACTACAGAAACCCTATAGAGCAGAATTTTCAGACAAAGACTTAGAAAATATGAATGTCTCTGGAAGAAGATTACAAATAAGAGAATTAATGTTAGTTTTGCAAAAATGGGGAGACCTAGATAAATGGAAAACTAGGTGGGCCAAGAAAAAGGAAGAAGCACGAACAAGTAGAACAGCATCAGAATATGTGATGAAGGAAACAGGGAAACCAGATCAAATGTATCCAATGCGAGAAGTTGCGGGAGGAGGATATGTACATGTCCCATGGAGCAGACAGGATATTTAATCATTTACGAATGATTTTCCAAAGCTGAGGGAAAAGCCAATTGAATGGTACAAGCAGGTTGAAAGGTTTGTGAAGGTGTCAAAGGTATTGTTGAAGGATTTAGATGGTCTGTTTGACATAGTGGTACCTGCCGATTTATGGACAGATTGTAAGATCACAGTCGATTGGCCTAGTGATGAATATCGTAGAGACCCGAAGACAGGTGCCCCGTCAAATGATGTAATGAAAAAGTATCAGCAGGTAATAACATACCTGAAAGGGAAAATACCCCCGAAAGAAACAGATTGGGTGAAAATAGATCGAACAACCCAAGAAGCCAGTGAAACAGTACATTCCTATTATGAGCGTTTATTGCAGGTGTTTAAACAGTATAGTGGATTTGAGGACATTGGAGGCAAGAACATGAGTCAATTTGTGTATCGGTTTGTTTACGGTCTGAAACCAGAGATTTGCCAGATGATTAAACAACACATGCTGTGTTGGCAGGGAAAGCCCATAGATGAGATTCTGAAGTATGCAAAATATTGTGGAGACGATATTGAGGATAGACACAAGAAATTACAAGAAAAGGTGATGTGGGCACAGGTGAAAATGGCAGAAAAGCAGGGAATTAATTTGGAAAATCCGAGTGAAAATCAAGGAAAAGATTCTGGAACGAGTGGTGATACGGGAAATGGTGGAAAATTTAGAGGACGAATGAGTAGAGAAGAAGCTAAAAAGAAATTTCCTTGTCATGGATGCGGAAAATTGGGGCATTGGAAGGACGAATGTAAAAGATTCGGAATAATAATGGCCCAAATCAAAACTTAAATCCACAGACGCAGAATGACACACAGCAGGGTGTAAATCCCCAGAGTCAATTACCACCTCCACCTGTTCAGGGTAATGTAAGCAGAGCAAAGCACGGTACAGACATTGGATACCCAGGAGGGAGTGGTAAGAATGATTATATGACATCACAATTTCTTTTGCAGGACAATTACTGTGAATTCAACTCAAAATGGGTGCTGAAAATGTGACCATGGTAAGGTGTACAATAATAAATCCAGCAACTTTATTGCCGGACCCATATCATGAAACAAATAAAGATGACGAAGAAGATGAACATGATTGTGTACAAATTACAAAATTATGTACAAAACCACGCACAGACATAGAGGAACAGCATCTTAAAAAGCCAGACAGGGAGCTATTTGTCGATGGTTCATGTCAAAGACATGAAGATGGTAAACTAACTGCTGCCTATGCGGTATGTGAATTAACTGGAATAGTCGAAGCATCCTATTTACCAGGAGTAAAATATGCACAAGTAGCTGAATTGATTGCTTTGATAAAAGCTTGCAAAATTGGGAGGAATCAGAGAGTGACCATATTTACAGATAGTCAATATGGTTACGGGGTTGTGCATGATTTTGGCCAACTGTGGATGCAGAGGGATTTCATGACTTCTTCAGGATCGCCCATTAAAAATGGACAATTTGTAAGGGAATTGCTAGAAGCAATACAATCACCAAAAGAATTGGCTGTGGTGAAATGTGCCGCACACCAGTCAGGAGATGACTGGGTGGTAGTCGGCAACAGATATGCAGACTTGGTGGCTCAACATTGTGCCAAAACCAGAACATCAGTCAATAAGAGGGTGGAAAGAATGGGAATCAGCTGCCAACTTATGCTGTATATGCCACCTGAAACTTGGAATGAGGTGAAGAAATTGCAAGATGAGGTTGATGAAAGTGAGAAAAATTTGTGGATCAAAGTGGGTTGCTCCCAAAGAGGAGAAGATGAAGTGTGGATCAGTGCAGATGGCAGACCAGTCATTCCAGATTGTTTACTCTCACAAATGGCCAGAATGCATCATGGAGACACACACATAGGGAGAGATGCAATGATTAGGCTGTTCAGACAAAATTGGTACAATCCCAAATTCAGGGCTGTTGCAGAGAGTCTTTGCCAGAGATGTCTAACTTGCCAAATGCACAATCCAGGCAGGAAAACGATAATTGGGTTTGGAAAGATTGGAAAGGCAGAAGGCCCATTTATAAGACTCCAGTTTGACTTCATACAGTTACCACCATGTAGAGGGCTGAAATACGTACTAGTCATAGTGTGCCTGTTTTCAAAGTGGGTGGAGGCTTACCCTACTGGAAGAAATGACAGCATTACAGTCGCAAAACTATTGCTACGAGAGCTCATACCAAGATTTGGTTTTCCAGTATCTTTGGAATCAGATAGAGGAAAACACTTTAATAGTGAAGTGATCCAGATAATCTGTGAAGCATTTCAAATCAAACAGAAATTGCACTGTGCATATCGCCCAGAGGCTTCTGGAGTGGTAGAACAATTGAATGGCACTATAAAGTCAAGATTGGGAAAAATGTGTGCATCAACATCATTAGAGTGGCCAGACGCATTGCCACTTGTCCTGATGGGAATAAGAAGCATACCGGACAAAACGACAGGATTGAGCCCACATGAAATAATGATGGGGAGAGCAATGAGACAAACACATGTTCCCACAAACAAATTAGTAAATATATCTGATGATATGGTTCTGGATTATTGCAAAGGATTGGCTGACCTCGTGCGTTCTGTCTCTCATCAGGTTGGAAAAGACGCAGTTTCCAGACAGCCTGAATTAGAACATGATCTGAATCCTGGTGATTGGGTGGTAGTGAAGAATCACACCAGAGAAACGTGTCTATCACCCAGGTGGAGCAGACCTTGTCAAGTCATATTGACCACCAATACAGCCGTGAAGTGTGCAAGATTTCCTAATTGGATTCATGTAAGCCACACAAAGAGAGTACCAGAACCTGAAGAAGAGAATCCACAGACAACGCCAATCACTGAAGAAGCTGAAGGTTGCCCAGCTGAGGAATCTCAGGCTAGAGGTTCGAGAGAAGCTGACGGAGAACAACCGAGCACAAGTCAGGATTGGATACCAGTGGTAGAAGTTCCTGAAGTATATTACAGAACGAGAAATCAAACAAAATTGGAAGAAATTGAAGAAGATCAGATAGGTGAAGAAGAAGCCGTTCAGGATCAAGAAGAAAAGATAGTAAAAGATCCTGAACAAAATAAGATAGGGAAAGAAAATTGGACACAAAACAGTGAAGATTTAATTGACTTTACACAGGGAAAAACAGGTTTAGAAGAATCTGGTCAGGCTGCAGAAGTTCACAGTGCAATAAGCCCTGATCAGAAGCAGTTAGATCAAGAAGAATTCACTAAAGAAAAAGGGGTTGATACAAATGAACATAAAGAAATAAAAAAGGAACAAAGTCAACATCTTGAAAGTCATTGTGGAGCTACTGAAGAGAAACCAATCAGACCTGAAAAAGAACAAACAAAAGAGGCAGTAATCAAAGAAAACAAAACAGTATTGAGCAGTGAAAATAACGAGATCTTTGAAGACGTAAACAGAGAAACAGTGCCAACAAAGAAAACAAGAAAAGGAGATCATTGGCCAAGTGTCATTAAAAGAGTAAAATACCACATAACAACCAGAAGTGAAGATCCAGAACAAGTACCTGAAGTGACAAGTCAAACTGAACAAGAGAAAAAGTCAGGAAAAAGAAAAAGTAAAAGACTGAGACTTGTGAATAACAAATTCAAGGGTCCTGACTGGACTTATATCATTCTTGAAGATTTTGAAAGCTCAGAGTCAAGTGACAGTGGTGGCGAAGGAACAAGTGCAGAACTAACATATGAAGAAGAAACAAGACCACCCTGACTAAACAAAAGAATCCTCTAAAGAAAAGAAGAAGAGATAAGAAGAGCAATCTTCCTTGTCGAAAAATGCCTGATGATAGAGTTATTGGGAGACCAAAACGAAATTGTTGTAGGAGATGCTGTGCAATCTGCATATGTAGTCTAGTATTGGTGCTTATAGTATGGTTAGTCCTGATTGTAGCAGTTCCTTACCTTATGATAATAGATAAGAAGATAAATAATGAAACTAAAGGGAGGACAGCAAACATGAAGGGCAATAGAGTAGAATTAATGGCAGAAGATGAGGCAGAAATTCATCATGAAATAGCTGATAACGACACTAGTTTAAATGTTTTCACAAAGTTATTGTTTCAGTATGTAGACACAATGGAAGTTAGTAATTGTTATGTCTGTATGAAGTTACCTGAATCAGTAGCGGAAGGATTAACATACCATCATTTACCACTGACATATGGCATCTCATGTAGTGTATTAACAAGTTTATTTTATAGAACAGGTAGGCTACAGTATTATTATTCAAACTTAGATGTGATATTTTCTGAGGTTCCGATTCGCAAGAGTATGAACCCAGTGCTTAGTAGTCAAGACGCACAGTTTATGGGAGAGTTTTTCTTAACAATGAAATCGATAGACATAACACATGCACATAGACACAATCTAACATGTTCTTTACTAGAAGAAGAAAAGATATTTTTGAATTTAGTAGAAGATAGAAGACATGATTTTCAAAAGAAAGCTTCAGAGCATAAGGATCAGTTGCCACCTTGGGCGGAGAAGGAAGGGAGTTATACACCTGGTAAAGCTCAAGCTGCAATGGCTCTGGATTTCGTAAAGAAAGGGAACATTTGTCTACATAGGTTAAAGACTGATTATAACAATGTTTTCATCGGTACCAGTGAATGTGAACACAATTTTTTAATTCTTGGAGGTTGGGGACTCAAAGGAGGAACAGATTCAGTTTTTCCTGGAATCTATTATGTATGTGGGAATAAGGCTTACTTTAGGCTTCCTGCACGGTGGTATGGAAGTTGTTATTTTGGAATAGTTTTTCCAAAGATATACCACGTAAAAAGAAACACTGGAAGCAATGAAAACAATAATGAATTAATACGTAGTAAAAGAGCTACTTTTTCAGAAATTGTAGGTGATATATTTGGTGCATTGATACCTTCAGTGGGAATAATTCTGAACTCAAGGAAAATATGTAAATTGTCTACAGTGGTTGATCGTTTATCAACGGATACTGCTGGAGGTTTTCTAATGATTAATACGGAGATGGTTGCGATTAGATCTATGGTAATGCAAAATCGACTTGCTCTTGACATTCTATTGGCAAAAGAGGGAGGAGTCTGTAAATTATTGAAGACGAAACATTGTTGCACTTATATTCCTGATAAGAGTGGAGAAATTGGAACGTATATTCAGAACATAACTAAACTTGAGAAAGAACTTAAACCACTGGAAGTTGATAGTGTATGGGAAAGATTGACAAATAGTATTGCGTCAATTGGAACCTGGTTTGCTAATATAGGGAAAGGACTTATAGGTCAAATATTAGTACCCCTAGCAGGGATAGCAATAATAATATTGGCAATAACAATATGGTGCAAATGCTGTAGAAAGAATGGAACATATAAAATGACAGGAAAAGGAAAGAAGAGAAAACTAGATGAAATAGAACTTGAAGAATGGAGAAGTGATTTATACAAAAAGTTGAAAGGGGATGTGAAAAACAGAAAATGTAAAAATGAGAATGAAACGAATTGCTAGAAGTTGGCATCTGATTGAGGGTAGTATTTTTGATGGCTCAGAAACGCCATCAGAGTGGGGATTGATGGAGCAAGGTTTCAAAAATGAAACTTGCTTGTACGCAATCTTCCTCATAGTATTAATTTATTAAACTTGTATTGTAAATACTAACCTTTGCATTCACAAACACAAGAGGGACAGAAGCTTGCTTATGTGTTTTACTAATGAATAACGCTTGTCTATAATCCAAAATGTCCGCTAAAGCGCGGAACTTCTTTGCGCATGTCGCAACCTGATCACATGGTGTGACGTCTTTCTTTGCTTGGTGGGAAACTTCTGCTTCTGCGCAGTGTGCACTAAAATGGCCGCTAAATGTTTTCACATGCTTCAGCTTGCTCTCATGTCATTATTAAATTGTCGTTTTTCTTAATGCTACTAATGCAGGATAGTATTATAATTAATTGGGAATAGAGTAGGGAAAGTGGGTATACAGTGAAACTTTTTATTTGTGATTTTAATATTTTCTTCTTACACTTTTAGTAATTCGTAAACTTGGGCCTGGGTTGGTGACTTGAAACTCGAGACACAGATGGTTCTGCGCATGTGTCCTGTGTGCCTGCCAAGTGAAGTCAACTTGGACGTCTTCCAAGGCCATGACCCATTGGCCGAAGATGCTGTACTTCATGTTTCCGGAGGACAAAAATGATACTTTCCCCCTGTAAAATGTATAACATTTGTCGTGAGACGGGTGGGAAATAAAGTGAATGTATTAATTTGAAGGGGCGGGAACGAAAAGACAATAGGCTTTACAATTTAGGCCAAATCGATATGGTGCGAGAATCCACCCCCTGTCCCTGTCCAATCAGAAGTAGTGGTCCCATATTTTAGCAACATTAAGGGGAGGTACATGGGCGTAGAAGGGTATGATAGAATATAGCATTAGTTAATTAGTCAGAGCATGCGTTCACGAAGAACAGGCGTCCATACTGCCAGAGCGCTCTTAACTCCAGACTGCCCAGCTGATCAGTTGCTGACTGAATTCCTGTCCGGAAGAGGTCCTGAGGAGGGGGCGGCGGAGTCCATTAGACGGGAGAATCGAGAGAAGTCGAGTATCCGAGAGGGGAACGGCGCAGGCGTCGTTGTAGAGAGGTCACCGGTCCTGTCCTGATCCTGGAAGAAGTCTTTGCTCTTCATCCTTCCTGGGTCCTATCTTTTCCAACTCCTTGGCCAAGGGGCTTGGTTCTCGCATTTAGGTAACTATACTGCAACCTTTAGTTGCGCTGCTGTCTCTATCTTCTCCTCTTCCTTAAACACCGTCATTTATTAGCAAAATAATTTCTATGCTTTTTCTTGGGTATTACAATCAAGTACCGTGTTTTCTGTATTTTACTTTGCTAAAACTTTAGATAAACATTTTAAAACTTCCTGACTCAGTGGTTATTTCAGGATTATGTACTATAATGAATGTCACTCATTTTAAACTTCCCAATTAGCAAAGGATCCATTGGTAAGTTATTACTCTTCAATCAGAAGGTAATTGGTAACAGGGACTTTGATAAAAGAGTACATCTGACACCCAGCGTAAGTATTAGTGTAGTGTGAATGTATGGGCCCAAATGAGTATATGGTGTATGAATGTTGTTGGCTAATATTGCGCTGAATCAATACCATTAATAAAAAATTAGAAACCCTCTCTAAGGGATGGCCGACTACAAGCACACATCACCCCGAAGGGTCAGATGGGGCACGCAAGGCCCCAAGGAAGAGGGCCGCAGAAGGACCCTACAAAAGGGGCAAAAAAGAAAACGCAAGCGGCCCCCTCACACTTTCCAGGCGGTGACAAGAACAGTGCCACGGGCACCACAGATGGGCAAGAAATAGACCCTGAGCTCCCTATCCCCATCAATAGTGATGAGGCAATTGAACCAGAAATCGACCTTTCATGCTCCTCTGAATTCGATACAGATACTGAGGAGGTGGAAGTTAAAAGAATGGGAAGCTCTGACGAGGCAGGTAAGGCCTCAGGATCTAAGATGGGCATCGTGGACCCATTCGGGGATGATATTTATGACCCTCTGCTAATCAAACACCCCTTATCACAGGAGTGGACACCCTCACTACGTTTTGCAGATTACCTTTCTTTCTGGCTGAGGAAGGAAATCTCGAAGGAAGTCAGATCCAGGTTACGATCTGAATGCCCACACCCCTCCCTCCCTGACAAGGTGGCCATGACCCCTGAGTTGGACCCCAAAGTGGTAGCATTCATAGCCAAGGGTGCAAAGGACCCTAGGAAGGGAATTGATAAAGGTCTGAAATCCTGCCAAGACCTCCTTCTAGACATTATATGGCTGCTAACTGAAATATTCGAAATGGCAGAAATTGCCTACCTTGGCGAGACCCCAATCGATCCCAAGGAGCTACGCCAATGCGTCCAAAGTACCATCTGCCTCTTAGGGAACGCAAACACTGCGATCTCCACAGAGAGAAGAAAAGGCGTCCTACTAAAAATAGACCCCAAACTAGTAGAACTGGCCAATGAGGACAGGGGCCTAACTGCCAAGGACTCCTCTTTGGAGAACATTTCATAAGAGAAATGGCCAAATATGTCAGAGCATTTAGCTCCATCCAGAAATCCCAAAGGGAGATCAAAAAAGAGTACCAATATAGGGTTTTTGGTACGGCCAGGAGAACGCAGGGTTGGTTCTCCAGCCATGGCCAAACCCTAAGAAGACCCTTCCTGGGCCTTGGCACCAGGTTTTCTCAATCAACTTTCGCTACCCATCAACCCTTCTACCTGCAAAGACAGCGAAGATGTGGAAGATCTTTTAGGGGTGAACAAAGACAGAGAGGATTCTCCACAGGTAAGACTCTCGAAAGACCTTTGAGGTACCCCTGTAAAGGTGGGAGGCAGCTTGGCCCAATTCTCTGGGAACTGGAACCTAGTGGCACAGGATCCCTGGGTCCTGAGTACAGTCAGGGGATACAAGATAGAATTCCTGAATACCCCTACCCAAGTGAAGAGACCACATGAAATGTCTTTTTCACAGGAGGACAGGAAGCTAGTGTCCCAGGAGGTAAAGGATTTAATAGCAAAAGGGGCAATAAGAGAGTGCTCAGAACTGGGTTTTGTCAGCAATATCTTCCTCGTGGAGAAGAAGGACAAAGGGTTGAGACCAGTAATAGACCTAAAAGACCTAAACGAATGGGTAACATACCACCACTTCAAAATGGAAGGGATCCACCTTCTAAGGGCCGTTCTGAGAAAAGGGGACTGGTTAACAAAACTAGACCTAAAGGATGCCTAACTCACTGTCCCAATTTGGGGCCCACACCAAAAATTTCTCAAATCCACTTGGGAGGGAAAACTTTGGGAATTTTGCACTCTCCCCTTCAGACTGTCGTCGGCCCCCTGGTGCTTCCCCAAAATCCTGTGACCCGTAGCGGCCTGGCTCAGAGAAAAAAAAGGAGTAAGACTGATAAGATACATGGACGATATCTAACTAATGACTCAATCCGAATTGGTAGTCTCCCGCCACACAGACCTCACCATATGCTTACTAGAACACCTGGATTTTATAATAAACACAAAAAAATAATATCTAGTACTGAACCAAGAGACACAATTCCTGGACTTTGTGGTAGACACGGTAAGAGCAGAATTAAAACTCCCAGGAGAGAAGGTAAGGAAACTTCGCAAAGAACTCAGGAAAATATTAGCAAAAATGGAATTCCCTTTGAGATTTCTAGCAAGGATCCTGGGTCTCCTATCATCAACGATTCAAGCCATTTTCCAAGGTCCCCTTTTACTACCGAGCTCTACAGAGTATCAAAGCAAGGACGTTGAGAGCTACACAATCATACTCCCAAATGATATCTTTAGACCAAGACTCGAAAAAGGAACTCCTATGGTGGCTCAAAAATGCGGAAGCATGGAATGACAGAGCCATTTTTGGGGAGGAACCAGAGTTAATAATAGAATCGCACGTGAGTTTAGAAGGAAGGGGTGCAAGATGTGGCAACTCATCAACAGAAGGCCGCTGGACAGATCAAGAGAAGGAACTGCAGATCAACTGCTTAGAATTACTAGCAGGTTCATTTGCAGTTCGTTGCTTCTCCCAGAATTCGATGAAATGCTATGTGATGCTATGCATGGACAATGTCTCAGCAGTGAGGTACGCCAACAAGATAGGAGGACCTCACTCCAAGGCACTTACAGACCTAGCGAAAGGTTTGTGAGGGTATTGCTTGAGCAAAGGACTTTCAATTATAGCAGAACACATCCCTGGGTTAAGCAATGGTGTGGCGGACTGGTTCTCCAGGAATTTCAGGGACTCCAGCAACTGGAGACTAGACAGGGAAATATTCCTGACTATCCAAGCCAAATGGGGCCCCTTCGGGACAGACCTCTTTCTTCAGCTGAAGACCGGACCCTCAAGCTCGCTGGGTAGAGGCATTCCAACAAAACTGGAAGGGCTTAACACCTTATGCTTCCCCTCCATTTGTAATGTTACCACGACTACTCCTGCATGCACAACGATGCGGAGAGAGTCTGGCAGTAATAACACCCCTTTGGAGATCACAGGCCTGGTTCCCAATCATTCTGGAAATGAGCATAGACTTCCCTATCCTAATACAATCATCCAGAGAAATACTCTTAGGCCCAGAAGGAGAATTACACCCCCTCGTAGAACAGGGACTACTAGTACTGACGGCCTGGAAGATTTCAGGAGACAGTGGCAAATCCCAGGGCTTTCGCCAGAGGCTTTCCAACTCATATCTGAATTGTGGGCTTCTGGAACAAGAAAGACATATCGATTGGCTTGGAACAAATGGGTTTGTTGGTGTTTTCAACGACACTACGATCCTGTTTCAACTGATTTAATACATGTAGTAAACTGCTTGTCAGAACTATTCACATCAGGCCTAAGTTACAGAACAGTTAATGTTTACAGATCAGCTATAGTTGCAGGACACTCCTTAGTGAACGGCATCTCCGTGTGTCAAAACTTATTGACTAAGAAAATAATGAGAAGTATGCGTGTTCTAAACCCACCAACTGCAAAATATACTGCCCTATGGGATGTTAAAGACATCTTACGGGTTATAACCTCCTGGGGCGACAACTCAAACCTGTCTCTCAAACATATCTCCTATAAACTTACAGTACTACTCTGCCTGGTATCTTTCAGGTGGACTTCAGACGTGAAGGCCTTAGACATCACTAGCAGGGCCTATCAGCCTGGGGGAGTCTGCTTCTACCTCAAAAAAATAACCAAGACTATGTCATCTTCTATTTTCTATCACTCCTTTCCACAGAATGAAATACTCTGCATTGTTAAATGCCTGAAAGAGTATGAAACTTGAAAAGAAAGATTGAGAAGTAATGCAACACAATTAATAATTTCCCATAAATGGCCTAACAAGGCAGTTTCCTCTCCTACACTAGTAAGATGGGTAAAAACAGTTATGGGCGAGAGTGGTGTGGATGTCTCCATTTTCGGGGCACACTCTCTTAGGGGTGAATCAGCTTCCAAGGCCTATGTCTTGGGTGGAGGTCTGCAGGATATTCTTAGAGTTGCGGACTGGTTGAATGAAAATATGTTTTAAAACTGCTATTTCAGACCAATCACAAACGTGATTGATAATGTGTTAAATACACTTTAAAATTGTATAATGTTAGCCTCCATGTCATGCCATAAAATTTAGATTTTTCACTACCTGTTGGGCAGAAAATCTGGATTTTATTAAAGACACGGAGGCTAAGATTACCCCTCCACATAACATTTTTGCCCAACCCCAAGGGTGCTTAAGGGATTAACTAATTGCTTCTGTTTGTTCTTCTTGCAGAATATGAAGTCTCCTCTGTTTGGATTTATTAATGATGAACAGTTTTCCACTGAAGTTTACGTATTTTTTCTCTTGAGTTATCTTGCTCGCAGGTCCAAAGAAGGAAGATGACTCCGCGTGAGGGGACTTTATAGTGGCTTAGAATGTTTCCTTGAAGTTCTACATTCTTCAATTGTTGCTGCTGTGAGCTGGCACTAAAGGAGATTTGCATAATCTTAGCCTCCATGTCTTTAATAAAATTCAGATTTTCTGCCCCACAGGTTGTGAAAAATCTAAATTATCTCACACTCAGCATGCATAGCGAAGCAGAAAACTTCATGAGTACAGTTTGGCCTATGTTAACTTAGGCTAATATAATGTAGAATATATAAAATTATAAGTTTACATTTATATGAATTCATGAAGTAGTTGACGTTTCTAGTATAACTTCTGATGGATTTGGAAACATTTAGCATGGTTAAAATTAATTCAAATAGAAATAGGGTACTCCTACATTTTAAAAGTACCAACATGTAAATACATCTTATACTATAGATAAACATTTCCGTTTCAAGCAATTATTATTAGCACACATATAGAGTACATTCTCTGAAAGTTTCACTGATGCATCTTTTAGTATAAAGTGTAACAACTATTTTTCTTTTTGTCATTTTGGTGCACACGTTATTACACATAAAAGTATTTTGTATAAAATGTACTATCAAAATCAGGATTAATCATACTATTTCATAAATCACATTTGCTATTCTATTACGTAAATGCACTTTGAAACTGATTAGAGGTAAAATCAATAATGTGAGGATTCACCATGTACATGTTTTCTAACACACGTTAATAAGACAACATTTTTTTCTTTAATAAATCACAACTTATGTTACTTATACATGTAACATATTCTAGACTACCCTTTTCCTGCATGCTTTTATGATGCAGTAACTAAAATTCTTTGTTTTTAAATTTTTTCAGTAATGTACATTTCTCGCATGTTTCTTTATTTTTCTCTCAAAAAGTTTTTTGCTCGTCTTTAAAAGTGTAAATGAAATTTCCACTCTATCAGTCATAAAGAACTTGGAACTGGAAAAATGTAGGTGGTTTGGATTCCAATTTTAGACAAATGTTTAGACAGATATGTTGATCCACTTCAGAACTCATTTTGAATTTTTATCTTTTAAGTGTCCTTCTGAAGGTGCTCGCCAGACAGTCTGTCTGTAAAATGATGCCTTGCACAGAAGGCGGCACTGGAGCTGTTTCCAGCTGGAGCACCAACAACATGGGCACAATGAAGTGTGATGTTTCTGCACCTGGCTGTCATCAGGCTTCTTAAGCAGCAATTAAGGACAGGCTTGAAACCTAGAACCTCGGCTTGAAAAACAGAAACTGCTGTCCCATCCCTCAACCTACCATTAACCAAATGGCAGTTCTCAGGAAGAACTAATCATTAGTGCCTTTCAACGAAAGTGTTCAGGAAATGTCTGTAGGTAAACGTCATGCAGACTATATACATACACACACTCGATATACCCTGGATGTTTTTGGAAGGTTCTGGGTTTCATATAATAGCATCCATTTTACCCAAGAGGGGTCAGTAGGTCTCACTCTCACTAACACAGATAAAAAGGACTGGTCACAAAACATGGTGCACTGCCACCACCGCTTTATGTGCTTAACCTAGAACATGAATAGTAATCCTCTGTCCACTAGGAGGGCATGCTTAGTGTGCCCCACCAAAATCTGGGATTGATCCTGGACTACGCATTGTCCAGGCCAGGCCTAGGTTTCTACACCCCCATTTGACCTGCACTTCGTAAAAAGATTCTCTCTCCTACATTATTTTGCCTGTTTGTGTTTTGTATTATAGACTCATGGACTATACTTTTTCTACATAATATTTAGTCTGCCTTCACATTTATGCAGACTCCAATGTTTTTAAAAAAGCTTGTTTTTTAGAGATTCATACTTTTTAAAATGATTTTTAGATACTCATCCGTATTTACAAAATGGCACCCTTTTTTGACATTGCTATAACTCTAGACAAGGTTTGGATTAATTTCCTCTATTTGAAATGAATGTATTTTTGTACCGCGCTTAATATGCAGTTGTGTGCAAGGTTACTCTTATGTCCGCACTTAATCTTCTGCTTTTTAAGACAATTATTCGACAATTCTTTTGATGTAAGGAACACACAGTGATGAGATGAAGTTACTGTCTTTATTGAGAAAACGGACAGCACACGGCCACTCCTGCCTCCCGTTAACTCCCTCTAATCACTGAGTGTTCATTACAAAATGATTTGGCAACGAGGATGGGATGGAGTTGATGTCTTTATTGAAAAAACGGACAGCACACGCCCACTCCTGCCTCCCGTCCCGGCTCTTCCAAGCATCTCCACGGTGCCCATTCAACCAGCGGTGGATCCTCCGTGAGGGCATAGGGGTTCTGTCCCCCCTTATTTTCTCCCCCCCGGGACAGCCATTGCAAAAGTGAAAATACACTCTTAATTATCTGTTTAACCCCTTGCATGCTCACAACGGCCCCCAGCCGTCACGCGTTACAGTGGGCGTGTGCTCACGACGGCTGGGGGCCGTCGAAAACCCGCCCACGCGTTAATTCTCCCGCACAGCGGGAGAATTTACCACGCACGGAAGGGGTTAAAACTATATGTAAACATACCTCTTGCTTGGGGCAATGCTGTTGTGATCATGACTGATGACGAGTGTCATGTGACACTGGCAGAGAAGCCGATGCATTCTATTTTTTATGGGCGGGCCCTCCGTCTAAAGTATTTGCCGGGCTGATGAGCTCACAGCCCTGAGGCCTGTGAGGTCATCAGCTTGTCAAACACAAAGCCTTGAGGGCCAGTCTCCACCCCTTAATGACGTGGGTGTAAAGTTAGCCCCTGGGCGCTTCAGGCTGAAGCCCTGTAGGTTCAGGGGCTTCACGTCAGTCAGGGAGTGGAGAGGATGGTCACCCCACCCATTCCCAACTCATCACAGGGAGGTGGATCGCGCCCTTTGACGAGTTGGGAAATGGTAGGGTAGAGGCTGCAGGCCGGCAGGAAGCTGACAAATTGAGTCTGCTCAGGACTTTTGAAAACACACTGCACAGACTCAAGGTGTCTGCTGCCCGATACTGCTGGTAATTGCAGAATCATGTGGACCTCAGACGCCATCTTCCATTTTCAGCTCCAGCGTCGCACCGGTGTCGCCGGTGCATGTCGACATCACCTACATGCTTCCCTGCCCTGATCTGATCTGATCTGAAGTTGACTCCTGCACAAAGTAATCAGTCATCTGCATCGGGTCTCCAGAAACATGGTCAGTGGCATCAGCATCAGGCCTGTGCAAGTTGATTCTTCTCTTCCTTTAGAGGTGCAGCGCTGCTGTTACTTCGATCTATCTTAATCTTCTCTTTGAAGCTTTGGAGAATGTACAATTAAGAGGGGCCCGCACCCGTTTCTGGAAAAGCAGTGAAATGTTCCATGCCGACAGGTACACATTCGTATACAAATGTATTTACACATTCTTATACAAATGTATGGACACATTCTTATACAAATGTATGCACACATTCCTATACAAATGTATGTAGGAAGCTATCATGATTATATTATATTACCAGACAGATTTTAAATGATTAATCGAATGCACTATATTTACGTGAATATGTTGTGTATACCCTTGATAGGGGCTGGGTACAGTTGGCATATGTATGTAATGTTTTCTGGCTGTGCATTATTTTTATTTTTATTAGAAACAGAATGAAACAACAATAGCCGAGGTGCGGTTGAACATGCATGATAATAATCTATGTAGTGACCTATTAGTCATGACTTCTGAGTGGGTGAAACGTTCACAACTAAAGTGGCAGGCTGAATGAAAGCGCGCCAGAGAGTACTACTTAAAGACGGAGCAGTAGTGTCTAGATTGTTCCTTAATTGACACCTGCTGGGAAAATGCATATTTACCGCACACAGTTCTTTAAATTAAATAAATACACCTCCACAACGTGTAAGGGGCTACCAAGGTGTGCATATTATTACGGCAATACACCGAGGCTTTGTTTGTATATAATGTAGTTCTGACAGAATAATATCACACTAGTTGAGTGCTGTAGAGCTCATAATATAAGCACTCGATTTATTGTTTGAATGTGTCAACGGCGCTCTCAATGCTGCATTGTGTGCAGAATTTTTCAAGCTTGTGTCTCCCCTTGCTGGTTGTAGGGCATTATCACCAATTTCACCATTGAATAGCTGATGTCACTGGTTGGATGGAAACAGGGAGACACGAGTGCTTGAAGCGCGTAGTGTATGTGCCTTCTGTTGTTTTATTTATGATGAATGCATGTTTTAGTTTGCACATGTTTCATTCTTAACTTTTTTCTTTAGTAATCGCTGTGTGGGTGTTTATTTCTGATTGGAAAGGTCACGAAATTACCTTTTAGGACAATTTTGGATCCTTTCATTTTTGTAGCCTATTTGCGGGAATGTGATTTAAGTGGCAATACACTGGTGTGAGGCTGGTGATGATTGTTCTTGCTTGATTCGCCTGGAGTAGTTAGTAGTAGTATTTTTTAGGTAGCCTACATGTGTGTGCGGATTTATGAGGATAGTCTTTGTGTATGAGAGCTGTGGCATAGTAGCAGGCTCTAAAGTGAAAATAAACAAGCGCCCTTAAACATTGTGCGTTTCCCTCTATATGAACGTGCGAGTCAAATATTTGCAGGCCGCAGAGGCTGCGGAAATAAATACTACTTAACAAATAAAAGATTTTGAAGACAGAGCAGCTGAAACATTTCCTTTTAGTACCCTTCTCGGGGTTTGAGCTCCACGTATGGGCACATGGAAGTGAATAAAGGCCCATCGTTGTCAGGTCAAACGGCCACAACGGGATGTCCCCAGAGTGTGCTGCAGGCAGAGTTGGACATTCGACTCATGGCAAAGGCCCATGATGGAGCACATAACAAAAGGTGATCTGCAGGATGGGAGGGATTTTGGAGACTGACGATTTGATGTTCGCACTATAGATCCAGATGGACATTACGCAGACCTTTTCTTTATCCCTGTTTTACTGTCAGTCACCTCACTCCTGCGTCCTGCCACCCGCACACCTATAGGTTTCCAGTAGGGTTCTTCATTGGCAGTTCCCTACGCTCCCTGCCACAAGAACTGCTTGGGCACATCATTCTAGCGACCAATGGCGTCTATTACAATTGTCTATGTGTTTGCCTTTCTCCATAACCCTCAAACGCTCTCAGGTGGTTTACAGTGCCATGTAGGCACTACAACAGACCGTAGATAAATACGAATGAACAGACTGGTCATTTCATTAAACTCTGAACAAAGCTAGTGATCCAGCGGGTTACTAGCATCAAGCATTCATACACAAAATACTCACCTGGGCCCATTCATTCACGCTAACTAATAAACACCGCTGGTGGGAATCAGTTGTACTCTTTATCAAACTCCCTGCTACCAATTACCTTTCCTGATTGAAGAGTAATGACTTACCAATGGACCTTTGATAATTGGGGATAAAAAATGAGATCATACAAATGCAATTTCATAAAACACCTGAAATAACCACTGACTCAGGAAGTTTTTAAAATGTTTATCTAAATTATTTAGCAGAGTAATTTACAAGCCACATGGCACTTAATCGCATATCAAGGAGGAAATACACTATAATATCACCATGACGGTCCCTCAGAAAAGAGAAGATAGAGACAGCAGTACAACTAAAGATTACGCATTTATAGTTACCTAAAGGTGTGAAAACCAAACCCCTTAGCCAAGGAGTTGGAAAGAAAGGTCCCAAGAAGGATGAAGACCAAAGACCTCCGGACCAGGTTCAAGACAGGACAGGTGACCTCTCTATCAACGACGCCTGCGTCGTTCCCCTCTCTGACACTTCATTCCTCCTCGATTCTCCCGTGACTTCTTTCTAATGGAATCCGCTGCCCCCACCTCAGAACCTCTTTGGACAGCGGTTCGGTCTGCAATCGATCTGCTCGTTCTGTGTCAGCATCTGAGTCTAAGTGCTTAGTCTCCGTGCTGTGCTCCTGTGCTTACTAATTAGCTAATTCTATATCTATTATACCCTTCTACACACAGGTACCTCCCATTAATGTTTCAAAATTATGGGCCCACTACTTCTGATTGGACAGGGACAGGGGTTGATCCTCACACCATGACAATTTAGTTCAATTTCTTTAAGCCCATTGTTTTAAAATACCGCCCCTCACAATTAATACATTTGCTTTATTTCCCATCCGTCTCACGACAAATTTTAATATAATTTGTATACAATTTGTTTCAAATGGTAGGACATCTCAGATGTACAGTGTAGGTGACCAACGGGTCATGTCCTTGGATATCTTCCAAGTTGACTTCATCGCTTTATCTTGTTAGTTTTCAGAGCGCATGCGCGGTCCATGGCTCTTGAGCTGCTGTTCAGTTAACCCAGGCCCAATTTACGAACTAATAGAAATCAAAGAAGAAACATATTAAAATCAAAAATAAATGTTATCACTGTATACCCCCTACTTCTACTCTATTCCCTTTTAATTATAAAATCTATCCCGCATTAGTAGCGTTAGAATACCACATTATTAATTGCAGCAACGCAAATGCTTTAGCATGTGAGAACATCAAGCAACCATTTTAGCATACACTGCGCAGAAGCAAAGTTTCCTCCAAGCAAATAAGGACGTCATACCACATGATATGGTTGACACATGCGCAATGGAGTTCCAGTGCTTTAGCGGCCATTTTGGATTAGACAAGGATTACTTATTAGCGAAAAACACATAGGCAAGCGTCTCTCGGATAAATGTGTAGTGTATGCACTTATTAATAAAGACATTACAAAGTTTTAATTAATTAATACTGTGAGAGGATTGCCTACAAGCAAGTCTCTTTGTGAGTCCTTGCTCCATCAATCCCCTCTCTGATGGTGTTTCTGAGCCATCAAAACTACCCACAACCAGATGCCAACTTCTAGCATATTTTTGTCACAGTCTCATTTTTACATTTTCTATTCTTATCTTCTCCTTTCAGTTTCTTGTATATTTCACTTTTCAGATCTTCTAATTCAATTTCATCAAATTTTCGTTTCTTGCCTTTTCTTGTCACTCTATATGTTTCGTTCTTTCTACAACATTTGCACCATATCATTATTGACACTACTATTATTGCTATCCCTACTAAGGGTACTAATATTTGACCTATAAGTCCTTTTCCTACATTAGTAAACCAGGTACCAATTGACTCTATGCTATTTGTCAATCTTTCCCATACACTATCAACTTCCAGTGGTTTTAATTCATTCTCAAGTTTTGTTATGTTCTTTATATATGTTCCGATTTCTGCACTTTTGTCAGGAATATACGTGCAACAATGGTTCGTTTTCAACAATTTACAGACTCCGCCCTCTTTTGCTAATATTATATCAAGCGCAAGTCGATTTTGCATAACCATTGATCTAATCGCAACCATCTCCGCATTAATCATTAGAAACCCTCCAGCAGTATCCGTTGATAAACGATCAACCACTGTAGATAATTTACATATTTTCCTTGAGTACAGAATTATTCCCACTGAAGGTATCAATGCACCAAATATATCACCTACTATTTCAGAAAAACGAGCTCTTTTACTACGTGTTAATTCACTATTATTTTCATTGCTTCCAGTGTTTCTTTTTACGTGGTATACTTTTGGAAAAACTATTCCAAAATAACAACTTCCATACCACCGTGCAGGAAGCCTAAAGTAAGCCTTATTCCCACACACATAATAAATACCAGGAAAAACTGAATCTGTTCCTCCTTTCAGTCCCCAACCTCCAAGAATTAAGAAATTATGTTCACATTCACTGGTACCAATGAAAATATTGTTATAATCAGTCTTTAATCTATGTAGACAAATTTTCCCTGTCTTTACAAAATCCAGAGCCATAGCAGCTTGAGCTTTGCCAGGTGTAAAAATACCCTCTTTCTCAGCCCAAGGCGGAAGATGAGCTTTATGCTCAGACGCTTTCCTTTGGAAATGTTGTCTTCTATTCTCAACTAAGTTCAAAAATATCTTTTCTTCCTCATGTAATGAACATGTTAGATTGCTTCTATGTGCATATGTTATGTCTATCGACTTCATTGTTAAGAAAAATTCTCCCATAAATTGTGCATCTTGACTACTAAGCACTGGGTTCATATTCTTTCGAATCGGAACCTCTGAAAATATCACATCTATATTTGAATAATAATACTGAAGTTTCCCTGTTCTATAAAGTAAACTTGTTAGTACACTACATGATATGCCATAGGTTAAAGGCAAATGATGGTATGTTAACCCTTCTGCTACTGATTCAGGTAACTTCATACAAACATAACAGTCACTAACTTCCATTGTATCTACATACTGAAACAATAATTTAGTAAAAACATTTAAATAGTATCGTTATCTATTACCACATGATGAAACTCCGGTTCATCTTCTGCTTCTATTTTTACTCTATCTCCTTTCAAGTTATCTATCCTTCCTTTTGTTTCATTGTTAATCTTTTTATCCATTATCATAAGGTAAGGAATTGCTACAATCACAACTAACCATACTATAAGCACCACTACCAGACTACATATGCATATTACACAGCATCTTTTACAACATCTCCGTTTCGGTCTCCCAGAAACTCTCATCAGGCATTTTGAAAAAGAAGATTTTCTCTTCTTTTCTTTTTCTTTCAAGATTTTACTGATATCAAGGGGGTTTCACTTCTTTTTCATATGTCAGTTCTGCACTTGTTCCTTCGTCGCCACTTTCATTTGACTCTGAACTCTCGTAGTCTTCAAGGATTATATAAGTCCAATCAGGACCTTTAAACTTATTGTTCACAAGTTTCAATCTTTTGCTTTTTCGTTTTACAGTTCCACTTGTCTGTCCAGATAAGCTTGTTACTTCATTTACTTGTTCTGGATCTTCACTTCGTGTTTCTATATGGTATTTTACTCTTTTAATTACACTAGGCCAATTATCACCCTTTCTAACTTTCTTTGTTTGCACTGAATTTTCACCTTCTGAGTCTTTTCCAAAAATTCTTTTATTGTCAAAGTGTGGCAAAAATTGATTTTCCTCGATTTCAGCTTCTTCTTCTATCTGTTCTTGATCAGGTTTATTGTTGTTTCTTCAGTTGCCTAAGTGTGAGTTTCTACTAACTGACCCTGTTCAGGATTGACGTTGTCGTGCTTGATGCTTTCTTGCTCGATGTTTTCTTGGTTTTCTTCTCCCTGAATGTGTTTTTCTTGTTCTAACTGGTTCTGATCAGGGCTTATTGCACTTTGTACTTCTGCAGCCTGACCGCGTTCTTCTAAACCTGTCTGTCCCTGCTCAAAATTTGCTGTTTCTTTGTCAATTTGAGCCCAATTTCCTTTCCCTATCTGGGCCTGCTCAGGTTCTCTTATTGTTTCATTCTTCTTTGCCTGAGCTGCTTCTTCTTCACCTATCTGATCCTCACTAATTTCCTTTAATGTAGCTCGACTTCTTGTTTTGTTGTAAACTTCTGATATCTCAACCACTGGTATCCAGTCCTGACTTGTGCTCGGTTGTTCTTCTTCAGCTTCTTCTGAATCTCTCACCTGGGATTCTTCAGCTGGCCATCCTTCAGCTTCCTCAGTTATTGATGCTGACTGAGGATCTTTTCCTTCAGGAGCTGGCACCCTTTTGGTGCGGCTTACATGAATCCAATTAGGCAATCCTGCACATTTCACTGCTGTGTTTGTAACTAATATAACCTGACAAGGTTCGCCCCACCTGGGTGATAAACACGTTTCTCTGGTGTGATGCTTCACAACCACCCTCCGGGGTTCAGATCATGCTCTTGTTCAGGCTGCCTGGAAACTGCGTCTTCTCCAACCTGGTGAGAGACAGAACGCACTAGGTCAGCCAATGCTTTGCAATAATCTAGAACCATATCATCAGTTATGTTCAGCAGTTTATTTGCAGGTACATGTGCTTGTCTCATTGCTCTTCCCATGATGATTTCATGTGGACTCAATCCTGTATTTCTATCAGGAATGCTTCTGAGTCCCATTAAGACAAGAGGCAATGCATCTGGCCAATCTAACGATGTGGATGCACACATTTTTGACAATCTTGACTTTATTGTGCCATTCATTTGTTCAACCACTCAAGAAGCTTCTGGGCGGTAAGCACAGTGCAATTTTTGTTCAATTTTAAATGCTTCACAGATTATTCGAATTACATCGTTATTGAAGTGACTTCCTCTATCCGATTCCAAAGTTACTGGGAAACCGAACCTAGGAATGAGTTCTCGTAATAACAGTTTTGCGACTGTAATGCTGTCATTCCTTCTGGTAGGGTAAGCCTCCACCCATCTTGAAAACAGACACACTATGACAAGTACATACTTCAGTCCTTTACATGGTGGTAACTGTATGAAATCTAACTGCAATCTTACAAAGGGACCCTCAGCCTTTCCAATTTTTCCCAAACCAATTACTGTTCTCCTTCCTGGATTATTCATTTGGCAAGTTAAACACCTCTGGCAAAGACTCTCTGCTGCAGCCCTAAACTTTGGATTGTACCAATTTTGTCTGAAAAGTCTAATCATGGCATCTCTCCCTACATGTGTGTCTCCATGATACATTCTGGCCATTTGTGAAATCAAGCAGTCGGGCATGACTGGTCTGCCATCTGAATATACCCATACATCATCATCTGTTCTTCGGGTACACCCTATTTTATCCAAACATCTCTTTCACTCTCCTCAGCATCATCTTGTAATCTTTTCACATCATTCCATGTTTCAGGTGTTGGACATAGCATAAGTTGGCAGCTGATTCCCATCCTTTCAACCCTTTTGTTTACTGCCAACCTGTTTCTGGCACAGTGTTGAGCAACTAGGTCTGCGTATCTGTTACCGGCTACCACCCAATCATCTCCTGACTGGTGTGCGGCACATTTCACCACTGCCAATTCTTTTGGTGATTGTATTGCCTCCAATAATTCTTTTACAAACTGCTCATTTTTGATTGGGGATCCTGAAGAAGTCATGAAATCCCTCTGCATCCACAGTTGGCCAAAATCATGCACAACCCCGTACCCATGTTGACTGTCCGTAAATATTGTTACTTTCAAATTTTTCCCAATTTTGAGGCTTTGATCAAAGCAATTAATTCAGCTACTTGTGCAGATTTGACTCCTGGTAAATAGGATGCTTCGACTATTCCAGATAGTTCACATACAGCATAGGCTGCACTCAATTTACCATCCTCATGCCTTAGGCATGAGCCGTCCACAAACAGCTCCCTGTCTGGGTCTTTTAGGGGCATTTCCTGTATGTCAGGACACGGTTTTGTACACAATTCTGTGACCTGTAAACAGTCATGTTCTGGATCATTCTTAACTTCTTCACAATTTTGATCCGGCAATAATGTAGCAGGATTTATAACAGTGCACCTAGCTATGGTCACATTTTCAGCTCCTAGAATTATTCGTTCATACCTTGTCATCCGACTAGGTGTGAGATGCTGAGTTCTAGTTCTTGTCAACAGGATCACAACTGCATGTGGGACAAACACTGTAACAGGATATCCCATTACTATTGACTCACTTTGTTCAATGCTCATACAGGTAGCAGCAACTGCTTTTAAACAACCTGGCAATGCTGCAGCCACTGGGTCCAATGTAGCAGAAAAATATGGTATAGGACGCCTGTCTAGTCCATGTCTTTGAGTTAGCACTGAAAGTGCACAATTTTCTCTTTCATAGCAAAACAGTGTGAATTCTCTTGTATAGTCAGGCATGCCCACGGCAAGTGCCTCACACAAGGCATTTCTTAATTTTACAAATGCACCGGCACTTTCATCATCCCATTCAACTGGATCTTTTGCTTTCTTTTTGGTTAGCTGAATTAAAGGCTTTGCTAGAAGTGAAAACCCTATAATCCATTGTCGGCAGATTCCTACTATTCCAAGAAACATTCTCACTTCTCTTTGTTTTACTGGCATTTTCATTTGCTTGATTATTTTTATTCTATCAGATGTTATTCATCTTATTCCCCTTTCAATTTGGTGTCCCAAATATTTAACTGCCGTTGTACAAAACTGCAGCTTCTCAGGTGACACTTTGTGTCCTTCTTCAGCCAAATGGTTGAGTAATGCAATTGAATCTGCAACACAATCATCATGAGTTTTGGATGCTACCAATAAGTCGTCAATGTACTGCACCAGGACTAAACTCCTGGGCAGTACTCATTTTTCTAGACACCCTTTCAGTATTTGATTAAAAATGGAGGGACTTTGTGTATACCCTTGAGGAACACGATTCCACACATAGACATGGTTTTCGAATTTAAACGAAAAGAGATATTGGCTACCTGGGTGCAATGGTATTGAGAAAAATGCTTGGCATAGATCAATCACGGTAAACCATTCTGCACTCCATGGTATCTGGTATAGGATCACTGCAGGATTTGGTACTATAGGACAACAAGGTACCACAATTTTATTAATTTTCCGCAAATCCTGAACGATCCTATATTTTCCACTAGGCTTTTTCAAACCCATGATTGGCGAACTACAAGGGCTACTCAGAACTTCTTTTAATATGCCTTGTTTCACCATTCTGCCAATTTCCTCAATAACTCCTGCTTTTACTTCTGCACTCATTTTGTACTGTCTGATATTTGGGAAAATTGCGCCTTCTTTTACAGTGATCTTTACTGGATCTATTTTTGCCATAAGACCTACTTCTTTCCCAGTAAAATCCCATACCTTAGAGTTCACTGTAGTTCTTAACTCTTCTGGTAACTCATCTTTGGTTATTAAGGAGAACATCTCATCTACTTCTGTACCTTGCTTGGCTATCATGAATTTGTACACATGATCTTCATCCGGGGTCTGTATTGCAACACCATCCGGTGTGCAAAATATAGTGCAATTCATTTTGCACAGTAAATCTCTACCCAAAAAAGTTACTGGACTGGAATCACACACCACAAATTGGTGCATTTCTCAGAAGTTTCCTATTTTTACTTCCATAGGCTCAGTAAGGGGTGTTCTGATCTTTTGATTTGCTACAGCTACAACTTGGATAGCTTCTCCAGAGAGAGGGAGGTCTGGGATGTCTGCTGTTCTTACAGTAGAACGGGTAGCACCAGTGTCCAAAAGAAAAGTGATATCATTACCTCTTACTTTCCCTTCAACATATGGACCTGACTGATCTACCGGTAAGGATGCGCCAAGTACGCACTCCTTCTCCCCCTTTCTCAGGCACCGTCATTGATAACTATATGGATCAAATTCATCCTGTAAAAGAAACTGTGAAGTTACATATTCATTCTTACCACTTCCTCCTTGATATCTGACGTCTGTACCGTGCTTTGCTCTGCTTACATTACCCTGTATAGGGGCAGATGGCAACTGACTCTGAGGGTTTACACCCTGCTGTGAGTCATTCTGCGTCTGTGGACTTAAATTATGATTTGGGCCATTATTATTTTGAATCTTTTTACATTCGTTCTTCCAATGTCCCAACTTTCCGCATCCATGACAAGGAAATTTCTTTTTATCCTCTTCTCTACTCATTCGTCCTCTCACTTTTCCACCATTTCCTGTGTCACCATTCATTCCAGAATCTTTTCCCTGACTATCTGTTGGATTATCCAAATTAATTCCCTGTCGCTCAGCCATTCTCACTTGAGCCCACATCACCTTTTCTTGTAGTTTCTTGTGCCTATCTTCAATGTCGTCTCCACAATATTTAGCATATTTCAAAATTTCGTCAATAGGCTTCCCTTGCCAGCATAACATATGTTGCTTAATCATCTGACAAATCTCTGGTTTTAGACCATAAACAAATCGATAGACAAACTGACTCATATTTTTGTCTCCAATATCCTCAAAACCACTATACTGCTTGAACACCTGTAATAGACGTTCATAATAGGCATGTACCGATTCACTTGCTTCTTGGGTAGTCCTGTCTATTTTCACCCAATCTGTTTCTTTTGGTGGTATTTTCCCTTTCAAATAAGTTATTACCTTGTGATACTACTTCATCACATCATTTGATGGGGCACCTGTCTTTGCATCTCTAGGATACTCTTCACTTGGCCAGTCGATTGTAATTTTACAATCTGTCCATAAATCGGCAGGTACCACTATGTCAAACAAACCTTCCAAGTCCTTTAACAATATCTTTGACACTTTCACAAACCTCTCAACCTGCATGTACCATTCAATTGGCTTTTCTCTCAACTTTGGAAAATCATTTGTAAACGACAAAATATCTTGTCTGCTCCATGGGACATGGACGTAACCTCCTCCTGGTACCTCCCGCACCGGGTACATCTGATCTACTTTCCCTGTTTCCTTCAATAAATATTCAGAAGTCGTTCTACTGTAACGTGCCTCTTCCTTTTTCTTTGTCCATCTAGTTTTCCATTTATCTAGTTCTCCCCATTTCTGTAATATTGACATTAATTCTTTTACTTGTAATTTTCTACCAGATGCATTCATATTTTCTAAATCTTTGTCAGTAAAATCTGCTCTATATGGTTTCTGTAGTACTTTTGACTTTCTTATTTCAATTCTCATTTCTAAGGCCAAATCCGCCAATTTTTCATGGAATATCTTTACATTTCTTGTTATGCTCCTACATACGAACAATAGTTCTTCTTCACTGTAGGTATTTAAACGATCTACTCCTACGTTGGCTGCTATCATTTCTTCTAACTCGACTTTTAATTTATAAATGTCCAAAATCTTTGGGGGTGAACTTTGTCTATCTATTCCTTGTGTCCATCTTTCTAAATCTTCTGGGGTGCTACTGTTGCACTCTTAGTTCCTGAAGATGTTATAATATTCACATCCCTTGAGCAACCAGGTGGGACTCTTCTGGGGGTGCTATTTACAGAGTCTCGAATAGGTAAATCCATTAGTGAAATCATAGATTCACAATCACTGATATGGTCATCAATTATTACTTCTTCAGGTTTTGGAATCTCCACAGGTATAGGCATAGTTAAAGGCTTTGGACAATTTACTTTGTCACCATATAAAGGAACCACGGGAACAATGGTTACAGGTATTGTCAGGGAATCAGGATGTACATTTAACTGTGTTATTTTTCTGTATCAATTCTGCTCTGTTTCTGTCTATTGCCTCTCTTTCCTTATCCTGAAGGACCCTATTAACTGGTGGATTATGCAGTACTTGCGGTACCAATGGTGTTCTGAAAATTGGTGCACTTGGAGAACATCCACTTGACCCTTCCTGATATGGTGGAGGGTTCTTTAATATTTCTTCCATAAATTCATCTTCGGATTCACCAAACCCTGTCAGATGTTTTCTCTTTTCTTTGCATTTGCTCCCTAACGGTTCCTCTGCCATGAATATTGGATACAAACCCTCGGTAAGCATCGCTCGTCTCCACTGTTTCATCTGACTTTCTCGTGTCTCATTTTGGTGTCTAGGGAAAAATCCCCTATGACCCCTATTGCTTCTGGGTCTATCACGTTCAAATGCCTCGGTTTCCCATTCTTCTAGGGCTTCGTATTGCGTTAATCTTGGTCTGGGTTCTATTTCGTTCATTCTTATTCGTAAATTTTGAAGAATTCTCCCATTGCAAGTACCATTCTCTGGGAAAGCTAATATTCCGTCATCTTTTGTATATTCTATCCAATTTTCTAACCATACGCAAGTATGATAACCCCTCTCCATCATCATGAATGAGGCGGGCGTTTTTGCTAGTGGAATGATAATTCCTTCCCTAGTTTTGATTGGCTTATCCCTCTTAAAATAATTCTTGATCTTTTGTAAAAATGACATTTTTCTCTTTTCTCCGTACATTTTAGGTAAATATCTATGTATTGAATTATATTCGGCAAAACCTAGGAATCTCCTGTCTGGACGTGTTCCTATTAAAGTCGGATCGCATTTCCACATATACTCTACACTGTCCACTATAATTCAAAATTCAGCTAACATTTGTCTCAGGGCCAATCCTAGCGCGGCTTTTCTGTGACGTTTGTCTGATGACCCCTCCTTTACAATCTGCGCTTCTCTGTCCCTCGCTGTTTCAACCAATTCCAGCGCGGCACCTATGACGTCAGTATTACTCCTGACTACCGACTCCTCTTTACAAGCTCGCTCCACACCCGCTGTGTCGACCAATCCCAGCGCGGCGTTTCTGACGTCAGCCTTTACTCCGACAGCTGACCCTCCCTTTACAAAAATCGTACGCAAAACTTTCAACGCTTCTTATTAAAATTCAGTAACAACATAAAACATTCGCTATCGTGCCAGTTTCTCTAAATTGGAAAAGATAGATTTCTCTCACTTCTTAGTAAAACCCTTCAGTTTACTAACATACACTACGAGTAAAAACCCTTCCGTTTACTCTTCATATAAGCTTCGGAAAAACCTGCTACTCCTTCAATGTAACCCTTTCTAGGTGATATAACATCAAATTTTCACCAGCGTATTCCTTTGCTGTCACTCACACGCACAGAGTCCCTAACAAGTACTGATAGCCCTGCTTAACTTTTCATTACTATTTATGCCTGACAGATAACCTCACTGCAGTATGGCTTCCACTTACCATCCGCTATTCAAATTCCCCGGGGATTCTAGACAACATAAAACAAAACTTTAAACAAACGGATGTTAGTTCATAAAAAAATTCTCATTACCCAATTAACAAAGTAAAACCATCCTCTGCTAGCCAGAAAACTGATCCAGCGGGTTACTAGCATCAAGCATTCATACACAAATTACTCACCTGGGCCCATTCATTCACGCTAACTAATAAACACCGCTGGTGGGAATCAGTTGTACTCTTTATCAAACTCCCTGCTACCAATTACCTTTCCTGATTGAAGAGTAATGACTTACCAATGGACCTTTGATAATTGGGGATAAAAAATGAGATCATACAAATGCAATTTCATAAAACACCTGAAATAACCACTGACTCAGGAAGTTTTTAAAATGTTTATCTAAATTATTTAGCAGAGTAATTTACAAGCCACATGGCACTTAATCGCATATCAAGGAGGAAATACACTATAATATCACCATGACGGTCCCTCAGAAAAGAGAAGATAGAGACAGCAGTACAACTAAAGATTACGCATTTATAGTTACCTAAAGGTGTGAAAACCAAACCCCTTAGCCAAGGAGTTGGAAAGAAAGGTCCCAAGAAGGATGAAGACCAAAGACCTCCGGACCAGGTTCAAGACAGGACAGGTGACCTCTCTATCAACGACGCCTGCGTCGTTCCCCTCTCTGAAACTTCGTTCCTCCTCGATTCTTCCGTGTCTTCTTTCTAATAGAATCCGCCGCCCCCACCTCAGGACCTCTTTGGACAGCGGTTCGGTCTGCAATCGATCAGCTTGTTCTGTGTCAGCATCTGAGTCTAAGTGCCTAGTCTCCGTGCTGTGCTCCTGTGCTTACTAATTAGCTAATTCTATATCTATTATACCCTTCTACACCCAGGTACCTCCCATTAATGTTTCAAAATTATGGGCCCACTACTTCTGATTGGACAGGGACAGGGGGTTGATCCTCACACCATGACAATTTAGTTCAATTTCTTTAAGCCCATTGTTTTAAAATACCGCCCCTCACAATTAATACATTTGCTTTATTTCCCACCCGTCTCACGACAAATTTTTATATAATTTGTATACAATTTGTTTCAAATGGTAGGACATCTCAGATGTACAGTGTAGGTGACCAACGGGTCATGTCCTTGGATATCTTCCAAGTTGACTTCATCGCTTTATCTTGTTAGTTTTCAGAGCGCATGTGCGGTCCATGGCTCTTGAGCTGCTGTTCAGTTAACCGAGGCCCAATTTACGAACTAATAGAAATCAAAGAAGAAACATATTAAAATCAAAAATAAATGTTATCACTGTATACCCCCTACTTCTACTCTATTCCCTTTTAATTATAAAATCTATCCCGCATTAGTAGCGTT
This sequence comes from Calotriton arnoldi, assembly GCA_963921515.1. Classification (NCBI taxonomy): domain Eukaryota; kingdom Metazoa; phylum Chordata; class Amphibia; order Caudata; family Salamandridae; genus Calotriton; species Calotriton arnoldi. Next base: position 201,138 of record CAWUFW010005504.1, on the reverse strand, counting down.
AGAATACCACATTATTAATTGCAGCAACGCAAATGCTTTAGCATGTGAGAACATCAAGCAACCATTTTAGCATACACTGCGCAGAAGCAAAGTTTCCTCCAAGCAAATAAGGACGTCATACCACATGATATGGTTGACACATGCGCAATGGAGTTCCAGTGCTTTAGCGGCCATTTTGGATTAGACAAGGATTACTTATTAGCGAAAAACACATAGGCAAGCGTCTCTCGGATAAATGTGTAGTGTATGCACTTATTAATAAAGACATTACAAAGTTTTAATTAATTAATACTGTGAGAGGATTGCCTACAAGCAAGTCTCTTTGTGAGTCCTTGCTCCATCAATTCCCTCTCTGATGGTGTTTCTGAGCCATCAAAACAACCCACAACCAGATGCCAACTTCTAGCATATTTTTGTCACAGTCTCATTTTTACATTTTCTATTCTTATCTTCTCCTTTCAGTTTCTTGTATATTTCACTTTTCAGATCTTCTAATTCAATTTCATCAAATTTTCGTTTCTTGCCTTTTCTTGTCACTCTATATGTTTCGTTCTTTCTACAACATTTGCACCATATCATTATTGACACTACTATTATTGCTATCCCTACTAAGGGTACTAATATTTGACCTATAAGTCCTTTTCCTACATTAGTAAACCAGGTACCAATTGACGCTATGCTATTTGTCAATCTTTCCCATACACTATCAACTTCCAGTGGTTTTAATTCATTCTCAAGTTTTGTTATGTTCTTTATATATGTTCCGATTTCTGCACTTTTGTCAGGAATATACGTGCAACAATGGTTCGTTTTCAACAATTTACAGACTCCGCCCTCTTTTGCTAATATTATATCAAGCGCAAGTCGATTTTGCATAACCATTGATCTAATCGCAACCATCTCCGCATTAATCATTAGAAACCCTCCAGCAGTATCCGTTGATAAACGATCAACCACTGTAGATAATTTACATATTTTCCTTGAGTTCAGAATTATTCCCACTGAAGGTATCAATGCACCAAATATATCACCTACTATTTCAGAAAAACTAGCTCTTTTACTACGTGTTAATTCACTATTATTTTCATTGCTTCCAGTGTTTCTTTTTACGTGGTATACTTTTGGAAAAACTATTCCAAAATAACAACTTCCATACCACCGTGCAGGAAGCCTAAAGTAAGCCTTAATCCCACACACTTAATAAATATCAGGAAAAACTGAATCTGTTCCTCCTTTCAGTCCCCAACCTCCAAGAATTAAGAAATTATGTTCACATTCACTGGTACCAATGAAAATATTGTTATAATCAGTCTTTAATCTATGTAGACAAATTTTCCCTGTCTTTACAAAATCCAGAGCCATAGCAGCTTGAGCTTTGCCAGGTGTAAAAATACCCTCTTTCTCAGCCCAAGGCGGAAGATGAGCTTTATGCTCAGACGCTTTCCTTTGGAAATTTTGTCTTCTATTCTCAACTAAGTTCAAAAATATCTTTTCTTCCTCATGTAATGAACATGTTAGATTGCTTCTATGTGCATATGTTATGTCTATCGACTTCATTGTTAAGAAAAATTCTCCCATAAATTGTGCATCTTGACTACTAAGCACTGGGTTCATATTCTTTCGAATCGGAACCTCTGAAAATATCACATCTATATTTGAATAATAATACTGAAGTTTCCCTGTTCTATAAAGTAAACTTGTTAGTACACTACATGATATGCCATAGGTTAAAGGCAAATGATGGTATGTTAACCCTTCTGCTACTGATTCAGGTAACTTCATACAAACATAACAGTCACTAACTTCCATTGTATCTACATACTGAAACAATAATTTAGTAAAAACATTTAAACTAGTATCGTTATCTATTACCACATGATGAAACTCCGGTTCATCTTCTGCTTCTATTTTTACTCTATCTCCTTTCAAGTTATCTATCCTTCCTTTTGTTTCATTGTTAATCTTTTTATCCATTATCATAAGGTAAGGAATTGCTACAATCACAACTAACCATACTATAAGCACCACTACCAGACTACATATGCATATAGCACAGCATCTTTTACAACATCTCCGTTTCGGTCTCCCAGAAACTCTCGTCAGGCATTTTGAAAAAGAAGATTTTCTCTTCTTTTCTTTTTCTTTCAAGATTTTACTGATATCAAGGGGGTTTCACTTCTTTTTCATATGTCAGTTCTGCACTTGTTCCTTCGTCACCACTTTCATTTGACTCTGAACTCTCGTAGTCTTCAAGGATTATATAAGTCCACCTCAGGACCTCTTTGGACAGCGGTTCGGTCTGCAATTTGTATACAATTTGTTTCAAATGGTAGGACATCTCAGATGTACAGTGTAGGTGACCAACGGGTCATGTCCTTGGATATCTTCCAAGTTGACTTCATCTCTTTATCTTGTTAGTTTTCAGAGCGCATGCGCGGTCCATGGCTCTTGAGCTGCTGTTCAGTTAACCCAGGCCCAATTTACGAACTAATAGAAATCAAAGAAGAAACATATTAAAATCAAAAATAAATGTTATCACTGTATACCACCTACGTCTACTCTATTCCCTTTTAATTATAAAATCTATCCCGCATTAGTAGCGTTAGAATACCACATTATTAATTGCAGCAACGCAAATGCTTTAGCATGTGAGAACATCAAGCAACCATTTTAGCATACACTGCGCAGAAGGAAAGTTTCCCTCCAAGCAAAGAAAGACGTCATACCACATGAAATGGTTGACACATGTGCAATGGAGTTCCCGCGCTTTAGCTGCCATTTTGGATTAGACAAGGATTACTTATTAGCGAAAAACACATAGGCAAGCGTCTCTCAGATAAATGTGTAGTGTATGCACTTATTAATAAAGACATTACAAAGTTTTAATTAATTAATACTGTGAGAGGATTGCCTACAAGCAAGTCTCTTTGTGAGTCCTTGCTCCATCCCTAGTTTTTCTGATATGACAGCGATATACAACGCGGAGACACGAACTTACACAATTTTCTTTATATACTGAATAAACAGCTACCTACGTCATTATCATATCAAATCTCTTTATTGCTGTCATAACTGCAATTTCACAATTGCTTTATTAACCTTTTTGCTTTCTCAAATTTGCTTGAAAATTCACAATTTTTCCAAAATTTTCCCCGGGGGGAGAACCTCCCCAAACCCCACTTATGACAGTTGTGCTCGCTCACTATGCTCGCTCGCCACAGCCACTCATCCCAAACTTTTACGCTGACCACTTTCAAATGCCACCAGCCGCCACTGCATTCAAACACATTCCACAAGCAGGATTCCATACGGAAACCCTAGTTAAAGGAAAAGGATATAACACCTTTACATTCTGCTTTACACTATTGGCCACAATTATAGGGTGTCACTTAATCTGTTTATACGTTACTGGATGGCAGCTTCGATCCTTTCGCCTTCTTGTATCTTTATTGGTCCTCTTTCTTTGACCGTGGATTTTCATTATAAACACAGGAGCAGCCGGAGTACGCTTTTCCAACGTGAATTACATGTGAGCCCTTGACTTACGAGCAGAACTGGCACAGTAATTTATCTTTCTTTCTCCCATTTTCACCCTTGATTTTTATCACTTTGGCTAGCGTAACAAATGTTTATTTTCCTTTGGCTACTTCATGTTACAGTGCTTTTGGGGGCCTTTAGCTAGATATTGTTTGCTATACACCAGTGTTACTGCGTTTATATAACGCTAGTTTTTTTTACCGCTCTGTTGTTTCCTAACCCGGTGCGGTTTGCAGCATAGCATTTTCGCTAGCGACATACCGATATGTTTAGTATCCAGCGCGACCAGTGGAAATGTTCCACTTTACAGCCAGAACTTAATTAGGTCGAGCATTCGAGACCTCTTGCATATACTTTAGTATATACTTATATGTGTATGTACTTTGTGGGCTCTGGAGATCAGCCCTAGGACTTGTCTGCTTCCGCTTAGGGACTTTTTTTTCTGTTCAACTGCCTCTATTTTACTGTCTTGATAGAAAACGACCAGTAGAGGTCAGTAAAATACCAGATTTGCTTTCTGCTTGTTCAACTGCCTCTATTTAACTGTCTTGATAGAAAACGACCAGCAGAGGTCAGAAAAATTCCAGAATCACTTTAGCATTCTCTAGATTCCAGTCCATAGAAATTGTCTTCCTGAGCACCCGTAGACAATAATATCTTTTTTAAATCTTGTATTTTCAGTGATATGACCACCGAAGGCCCTGATTTTATAATAAAAACAGAGCTCTGGACTATACCATTTCCTGCTGAAAGGCAATATTTCTCTCCATACCTGGCGTGTCACGCAGTTTGGTACTTACTTTCCCTCCATGTTCAAGAACAGTAGATATTTTTCACCCCGGCTAATGTGCTGCATAGCTAAATACATATAAGGTCCCAAAGGCAAGACCGATTGCATTGCAAATGCTTGTTTTTAATGTTGACATAAACTTTGCGCAAGTATTCACTGATGATCTAGTCCATTGGATCACTGACACCTTTTTAATTGTGATTATGAGATTTACTTTTATCCCATACAGGGCGATGGTGTTCTGTCCTGTTTCTGATATATATACTTTTATCTGCTCGGGCCTCTGACATTTGCTTTTTAATACTGCCATTTTTACCATAAATATGTAGTTTTATAATGCCTTACTGAATCTTTAGGGATTTCAGATAATCTTCCTTGGCCCTTATTTCATACTTGAGCTTGGTTTTAACTTTCATATTTTTTACCTACAGAAGACACCCCTTATCAAGGGGGTTGCCTGTGAATTTTCCGTGAATTGTTTATTTTGGTGACATCTTTTCATCTTGGATTAGTGGTTCATTACACCACATCAGCAACTCTATTTTCTTGTGACTTACTCGTGCATTGTAATTGTACATCCTAAAAATACTGTGGCCCACATATCTACCCAGTCGTTGTCACCCAGCTGAGGACAGATGAAACTATTTTTAACTCTTTCTCGTGTTTATCAATTTTTCATTTATTTTTAGATCTACGTGCATCTTTATCAATTCATACATAATTCCGAGTGGTAGCAACTTTTCCTCACCTCACCTGCTATCTTTTGCTTTTTCTGTTCTATGGTGGTATTATTTCTTGTTTGGCTTGGTACTTTCATCCTTTTCTCTTTTTAGTGGCATTTACTTCAGAATATCACTTTCTTTCTGAATAGCAGCGCATGTTCGGTGTTCTTTTCACATTTCCAAACTTCAATTTATAAATATGAGGGGCTAGTATGGTACACAATATGATGCACCACTTTGTGTATTATTCAAATACGTCATGTCTTTGTTTTTTAAGGACACGATTTTAGTGGAGTGATTGACTAATTATTGATATTTTGTAAACATGAGCTTATATCCTGATGTTTTTTGTATCCACAGTGAGGAAATCGACAATTATTTCCTCCTAGTCAATTTGATCGTGTGTATAAACAGATAAATTGAAGGATTGTGATCAATATTTTGTGTTAAATGTCAAAGCTCCAAAACAATTATGATATTGTTAGAAAACGATGCATTTTACCAATTGTAAGCATAAATACGTTTTCCTTCTTTCCTTAAATTATAAATGACTGAATTTTCATTTCAAATGTTTGTGTGCTCCAGGCATTAGTGGCACTAGGTTTCTACTGGTGCTAATTTAGTGTTATACTAGGGCTAAAAAACATTTTTTAAATAAAAGCCTGGCTGCTAGCTTCACTAGCAGTTGGGCATTCCTTGTTCAAGAGAGGTCAATTGGCTTATGAGTGTTACTACCAGAGAAATTAAACCATCCTGAAGGTGTTAGGAAAGATTGCTCCCCTCTACTCTCAGACTTTCAAAATGTCTGTACATTTTTTTATTTTTCCTCCTACAAGTTTCAGCATAATCACCTTTATTGGAGTGGAAGACCCTTATGTCGTGGATTAAAATGGGAGTTAAACAAGGTCCTACCTGTGTGACGCCTAGTTTGGAGAGCAGGAACACCAACTGACTACATGTCAAGAAGCTGCATTCATTTTGAGGGCAAAGTGGACAATGAGATGGCAAAGAAAAGGAGATGGTGAAACTGCATGAAACAAGAGGCAGAAACTTGGGCTCAGTGGAAGATGATGGTCTAGCGGTTATCAGGTTGAGTGACATATAAGTAGAAGGATGATTAGACATTCCATGAATTTAAGGAGACATGTGGACAGAACTCATAAACAATTGTAGTCTAGATTGTTTCATGTTTTAGCTACTGACTCAACAGCACATCATAAAACCACACAAACAGATCTCGAGAGGCTGTTATTTACGGTGCTTTTGTTAAAAGTGACGTCACACTACAAATTGATGTGAGGACGCATTTTGTGCTCAAATTTAGTGAATTGTGCAAGTTACGCACACCCCTAGAGATAACACACCCGTAGGTGATTGTTCTTTGCAGCAGTCATCACCTGATGCTATCTTCTGAAGCAGTGTCTTGAGGCAATGACTTTGATTCTTCATGAGGCACCCCAATGGCACTTCTCAGGTCACTTGGTCTTCAGGACCAGTCCCATCCCAACAACGCACTTTGGAAGTGCTGCAGTCATGCAGTCCTCTTGTGGGACACACAGGCTGCCACCAGGCGGCTCATGACCTGCCTTCAGTCAGGCCTATCATTAAGACACACAGCTCTAGCTGCCATGGTAGCTATGTTGGGATAAATGGCAAAATGTTCACTGCTCAGTCCAGCAGTAATGCAATTCCTTCAGTGCTGCTGTTAGTGTGTCTCTCTTGGGCAGACCCTATGCCAGGGTCAATGATGGCAGCCCCTTCAACTATCAGCTCCTCCTGTAGAGTTGGTCTTTCCTTTCCTTGCTCACAGGCAGGATATTTTGGCACCCAGGACAGTCCAGTAATCCTCCTTCAGATCAGACTCAGGGAGATGTTCCCATGCCTCTGGGATGTTAACTGTCACTGCGACACCAACTTTTGGCTGCTTAATAGTCCCTGAGTATTCCATACTCAGTAAAAGACACCACCACAACCAATACCAATAGGTCTTGGTCTCCCTTCTTTAAACTGATTTCTCACACAGAGGATATGAATTCCAAGTCTGCTTCCTTGAAACTGGTATGGGTTGGTTCCCCTTTCATGAGTCCTGGCCAGGCCACCTTCCAGACCTAGCCTATGTCTGCAATGATGTTCTGACAACAGGACAGGCTCCAGGTTGAGTTCTGAGCTCAGAAGTACAAAGAGCAGGCTGCACCCAGCTACCTGCGACCCCCCTTCACAGAGGTCAGGAAGAGAGACGAGAATCTGGGCCCCTTCAAAGGTCTCCTTTCCCTAACAACAGATAATGCAGGCCTGACCCTGCACCCTCTTCCATCTACTCAACGTTAGCATCTGTCAGAGTAATGTACAGTCCAATGTATCAGGAAGGGCCCTGGCCCTTCTAAAGAAAGCCTGTCTCCTCTTTCCTCACTATAGCGTCTGTTTCCCCCCCACCCCATCTGGGAGATAAAGCAATAAACATTTCCTGTCAAACGAAGGTAACCTCTCCTCCTTCTTGTAATCTAGTGCATGGTGAGGCTTCCAAAATGGAACTGGCAGGCCTGTATCTCTCATGCATGGTGCACAATTAATCCTAGCACACACATGCATGTACAATGTATGGGATGTCAGCATTCAGGATTCCAGGTTCATTGTGAGCAGCAGAACTTTAGATGCAAGGCGCCTGTAAGCATGCATTCATGTCTCACAGGTACAAAAGGCCTGTCATTGTTATTCCCCAAACATGGTATCCTGCCACCACTACACTCCACGCATGAAACCCGCAGCAGGAATGGTAGTCCTCGGTCACTGAGGATGTTCGTGGTGCACCGCTCCTGCTTCAGGACAAGGTTAGGTCTAGGTCAAGGTCAACATACCCATATGGGTTTAGTGTGACCAAAAATGAAAAAAACAGGATCATAGGTGATGCAGTTTGGGCAGACAGGGCAGGGGACACAACCATACATCATGCAGGGGAGATTTCCATCCCAAAAGTCATCATCATATGACTTAAACTTGCTATGAGCCACTGTTTCATTTAGAAAGTTTTTCTGTCCTTTAGATGCTCAGATATGGCTTATTTGCTGTTGCGTTTTGTTAAATATTTTTTTATGGATTAGGCCAGGTCATATATCTTACTGATGGATAGTATTTGTCTGCTTGGGTAGTATCCTCATTCCTCTTTCTGCTCTGATTTGTTGAGGTTCTAGCTAGATACTGGTAAAACAAGGAGAACTTGGAGCACATTCTGGGAGCTCAGACTTCGTCAGAACGGTATTTCACAGACAAGGAGAGGCTTGTACACTCTGGCTGGTTGTTCAAACCTGTTCTGTGAACGCTGTGTATCCTTCATCACACTATGGGGTATATTCACAAGGACTCATCTCCGAGTTATCGCCAACTTAACGCAACAAACGTGGAGACAGATTCAACACCCCATTCACAAGCGGTTGCAAACTGCAGACAACGCAAGTATTCCTGCGATAACTGCCTCAACATTTACCTCCACGGGTGACCCCACCAACTAACCCTAATGAGCAGAGTAGGCGTTCCCGTGCAAAAACACACCAAAACACCACAACACCACTTTCACAACAAACTGCCAGATCTGCGATGCGAACCAAAAACAGGCGATAAGCCGCAGTAGCAGCAGGGATCTAACACCTGCCTTTTGCTGGTGTTGAGCAGGACAACTACCTGCAGCATAAAAGGGAGCACAGGCCAGAGCCACATCTGAAGACCCACAGATGCCGTGGAGACAATGATCATGCAATTCGGGGACCTATGAGGGCCACAACACCCACCGCCACCCCCCCAGGCCCGCCACCACCCCCAGGACCCGTTCCGCCCCCCCCCGGACAAACACATACCGTGCACGACACAAGAGCCACAAAAAGCGCATGACGTCGCACAATGACAAACAGAAACACACATGTGTGGCCAGAAGAACGAGAAACAGTCACTCATCATTGAAGTAACAACCAAAAACTTTATTGAATACAACACAAAACACCAATGCGGAAGACTCCTGACGGGTCCGTCCGGGACAATCCTGATGTCACAGCCTGGAAAATAAAGCCCAAAATCAGAACGTGTGTCATGCGCACATCAAAGGAGCGAGGCACAGAGAAACAGAGAACGAAAGAAAGGCAGAGAGAGAGAGAAAGAAAGAAAGGGAGAGAGAGAGAGAGAAGGAAGGACACTGCCGCCCCGCGCACCCAGGCACCACTGCTCACCTGCTGCCACCGGTGTGTCTCCAACCACGTGCCGGTATACACTGCAAGTCACCAGGTCTGCAACCTGAAATCGAGGCAAGAGTCAATCATGGCAGAGTCCATCCCACTGCACACGGCAACAACGCCTGTCCGCCCCTGCACACACATGCAGCCGCACACTAACCCCTCCCGCCAGCCAGCGCTGGCTGTCCGCCCTTGCGCACCCAGGCCCCATTGCTCACCTTCTGCCAACGGTGTGTCCACCAGTGGGCACACCACGTGCCCGTGCAAGCTCCAGGCTCCGGTCCCGCCACCATGGCATGCTCCACATCATGCGGACCCGCACCGCGACCCAGCAGGTCCCACACATGGCGCTGAGTTCTGAGGCATCAATGGCAGAGACCACATCACTGCACACGTCATCATCGCAGGCTGCACAACCTCTCAGCAATTTCGGTGCCACTAACCCTGTGCAACCCCAGTCAGCGCCACGTGGTGGTAGGCCCGTGACGGCCGCAAGGCTTTGGGTGCCACTAACCCTGTGCAACCCCAGTCAGCGCCACGTGGTGGTAGGCCCGTGACAGCCGCAAGGCAGCAGGTGTCACTAACCCTGTGCGCAACAACTCATGGGCCCTTTATGATTGAGCCCCGTGGTACGTCCGTCATCCAGTCACCTCCGGCAGTGGGGAATGTGACTTTGCCGGCCCCTTATAAACTTGGGGTCACATGGCCTGTGACGCCTGCGCCGGATGGGTGTGGTGTGTGTGCAAACCTGCCCTCAGGGAGTGGCCGCGACATGCTAACAACTAGACCAGCGACCTGCGGACCACTAGCGTATAAACCTGTGACAAGTGGTCATGTGGTCCCCCCCTCGGAGCGTAAGCGGAGTGGACTGTCCTGGCGTATGCCGGACCAGCGCAGGGCTTGCAACAATGACTCGGGGGCTCTGGGCATGGTGCAGTCCATGTCCGGACAAGAAAGTGACTAATGCGTGTGTCCCTGTTGTGGTGTCTACGGTACCCGCAACGCAATCGGCAACGTAGCACACTGTGACTGGAATCCCACTAGATGAGCATCATCAACGTTAGGGGGAATCACTGACCCTACATTCATCCACATATTCATACTTGAATGATGAAAGACATGACACAGCAGTGCGTTACTGAATGTTTATTGCACATCCAGTGGAGTTTAGCAGCTGGAGCAGTACAGGGCCATGCCAACCCCTCTTCACAATATGGGCCCGTGGAGGGCTAGCCAGAGTCCATCGGGGAATGACAAGTACAGAGGATGTGGAAGAGTACAGTCTGCAGTCTGGTCGCCGTGTCATTGGTCACCAAACAGGATATGGAGGTCCATGTCACGGGCCAAGGTGAGTGCCGCAGAGTGCATCGGGGGTCAGTGGGAGGTCATGGGGCCATGTGCGGCACCAAGGAACAACAGGCCAGGTGGCGGAAATGAATGCTAGTGCCTCCTTCTGATCCCAAAGCCAGCCACGTCCTCATCCTCGGATGTGTGCCCTGCCCCACCTGTGGGTGGTGCTGTTCCTGCTGCAGCACTGTGTGCCACTGACACATCAGGGGCTGGAGGTGGATTGTCAGCCGCACTGTGTGGCAGTGACACATCAGGTGCCGGAGTGGAAACGTATGCCGCACTGTGAGGCACGGACACACCAGGGGGCGGAGATGTGGATGGTGTAGGGGCAGCAGCATTCATCCGCGCCACGCCTTGTGGCAGCAATGCCATGATGAGGACATGCAGGGCATGGTAGATCCCAGCTACATTTCACTGATGTGCAGCGGTGGCTGCCATCCTTTCCGCCTCCATCCGCACCATGTCCTCCATGAGCCTCCGCATGTGTGCCATCTCACGCTGAGATCGCTGGAGCCACTCTGAGCGGACAGGTGTTCTTGTCTCCGAGTCATTACTCCAGCGATGTCAGCCAGGGCTCATTGGAGACCATGGAGCAGCGTGTGGGTGTAAGTTAGGGCCTGGAGGTGGTCCCTGATGGGACTCAGACACCCATGGATGGCGTCCAGTTTGGTAGCCATGAGGTCGAACCCCACCCGCACCTGCTCAGCCATCTCCCTCTGGACCTCCAACACACAGCGTTGGAAGGCCATGTGTTGTTCGGGGGGGTCTTGGGAGATAGCAGGTGTTGTGGGTGCCTCCTGCTGGGTGGTTGTGGAGTGGGTGGGGTCTCCTCGATGCAGCTGGGATGTCCTGGTCCTGGAGGTGATTTGCGGATAAGTTCCATGATGTCTTGGAGGGCTTGGGTGTCGATGCTTGTGGTGTCCTCCTCGTCATCAGTGAAGAGTGGATGGGACTGTTCTGCAGGTGGCGTTGACGGTGCCCCTGCAATGTGAAGGGGAGATGCTCTGTTACAATGTGTCCTCATGTATGTGGCCGCATGGTACATGTTGACATTCAGACAGCATGGCAATGTACATTGTGACAGTGTGTAGATCAGGGCCATGATCCAGAGTCATTGTGGGTGTGCACTGTGCTCTGCTTGATTGTGCATGTGTGCCATTGTGGCCATCTCCCCCCGTCCCCCCAGTACCTGGTGGTTACTCACCCTGTTGCTGTGGTGTTGTGTCCTGTCAAGCAGTGTTCGGTCCCCCGACTCCTGCCACGGTCTCCACACATGACTGTCGACACCAGCTCCTCCATGTCATCCAGCTCCAGCTGTGGCACTGGGCTCCCACCTCCAGTCTGCATTGCTGCGTTCTGGTTGGCTGCGAGTTTCTCCTTGGTCTTGCGCTTGATGTCAATCCATCGCCTCTTGACCTCGTCCATTGACCTCTTGTGCTCTCCGACGGCATTCACCTTGTCCACGATGTCCCGCCATATTCCATTTTTGGTGCCCAATGACACGTTGGAGGTGATGAACAGTTGTTGATGGTGTTCCATCACCTCCGTGACCAGGATCCTGTTTTCCTGCGGACTAAACTTCGTCTTCCTCTTCTTCTTGTCCTTGCCCTTCCCTGTCACCGAGGTCCTGGGCTGGTCATCCAGGGTGCTTGTGGGGTTGCGCTCGTCCTCTGCGCCTGCTCCGGCTGCCTCCATGGTGCTTGGGTGTTGGTAATTTTGTGTTTGTGGGTTTTTTCTCCTTTTGTAGTGATTTTCCCGCCTGCCGTGTGTGTATGGCAGGCCTGGCGCTGCTTATCGCTGATTTCCTCATCGCGAATGGGCTCATCGCACGTTTTTTGGTGTTGGGGTTTGTGTTTCTATCTCCGTTGCGGTGGTTGTATTGCGGACATTGTCCACGTTTTCGGGAGACTATCGCATGGTACCGCCGTGTTGTGAATTCCAGGTTAACACAGGGTTATTTTCCCGCGATAGACTGCGATGTGTAAAGTTGCGTTAACATTTTTTGGAGATGTTTATGTAATGTAATGTAATGTAATGTAATGAATACTTGTAAAGCGCACTGCGACCCGCCGGGTATCCTGGCGCTGAGAGACGGGAAAAAGCCTGTGGCAAGGGCAGAATTGGCATTATACTCTGGGATATAGCCAAGTTTTTATTTTTTTCCTTAACGGCAGAAGATCTTTCATCCGCCGCAACTCTGTGGGTAGGCTATTCCAGAGCCTTGCGGCGACAACACTAAAAGCTTCCCCCCCAGTTTAACTCTTCTGACCATAGGTACTTTCACCCAGTTAGCTGAGGAGGACCGAAGACAGAGAGTGGGAGCATACCAGCTGAATTTATTCTGTAACAGTATTGGCCCTAAACCGTGCAGTGCCTTGAACACGACACAGAGGGATTTGAAGTGAACCCTTTGCAGAATTGGGAGCCAATGAAGCTCCACCAGGGCCTGGGAGGAGGAGGACTGACGAGGTCTCATCAAGGCCAGCTTGGCCGCTGCATTCTGAATTCTCTGCAGTCTCCCAATTAAGTATTTTGGGGACTCCAGCAGCAAGGCATTGCAGTAGTCCAACTTGCTCATGATGACACTCCTCACTACCAGTGCACAAGTATGTATGGGGAGCATAGGGAGAATTTTCCTGAGGGCCCTGATAAGGGAAAAACAGCTCCCAACGGTTTCATTGACTTGATTTTCCAGAGTTAACTTCTCGTTAAAGCAGATTCCCAGATTGCGAACCGACTTAGAAGGTGCCAGCGGGGGATCGGCATGAATATGCCAAAAGTCGGCTGGGAGAGGATGTGACATTCTCCCACCTGCAATATAAAGAAGCTCTGTTTTATCTGCATTAAATTGCAGGGAGTTGTTTCTCAGCCAGAGTACCACGCTCTGCATACAGGCATGGAAATTCTCCACAGAGGATGACTGTTCTCCCTCCAAGGAGAGAATAAGCTGGGTATCATCCGCATAATTTACTAGGCCTATGCCGTGAGATTTAATGACCTCCACCAAGGGGCGCATATAGGCATTAAATAGAATAGGGCTGATCGCAGAGCCCTGCGGTACACCATGATGTATCTTGGTGAACTTAGACTGAAAAGGGGGGAGGGCCACAGCCTGACATCTGTCCGACAGATAGGAATGAAGCCACTTCTGAGCCAGGCCCACTACCCCCACTCCTTCCAAACGTTCCAGGAGAACCTTGTGATTGACTGTGTCGAACGCTGCGGACAGGTCCAACAAGATCAGTATAGCAGAATGACCCTTGTCCGCACGCAAACGAAGATCGTCCAACACAGTCAGCAAGGCATGGGTGGAAGCCGAATTGCACGTCATCAAGTAAATTATTTACCTCCAGAAACTGGGAGAGGGCCCTACTTACAAGGCACTCAATGATCTTCACCGGGTATGGAAGGAGTGAGATAGGCCTGTAATTTTTAAGACAGGCTGGATCAAGCGACAGTTTTTTTAATAAAGGAATTACAACTGCTTGCTTCCAGCAGGAGGGGACTATCCCACTACCCAGGGATTGATCACATAACTGTCTTAGCAGAGGGAACAGCTCGGCGCCTAACGCTTTCCAGATCCTATAGGGAAGAGGGTCCAGTGATGAACCAGAGGAGATCCCAAGAGCTATCCAATTAAAATCCTCCACCGAGGGAATATCAAAGTGATCTAGGGAGAGGCCTCTGGTCCGAAGCTTTACTTAGCCCCTTCCAGTCCTCCTTCCTATCCTGTGGGGGACCACTAGCCCCATCAACTGTGCTATCCCTTTCCAACCCTTCAATGATTTTGCAGATCATATCTTCAAAAAAGGCAGCCAGGCTGTCACAAAGTTCCTGCGTAGGGAGAGTCTTATTTTTAGTACAAGCGGGGCTGGCGATATCATTCATTATTTTAAAAATGCTTTTAGAGCTATTGGGTGCTTTCAGAATTACATCTGCAAAAATTCAGCTTTAGCAGAAGCAATATTTTTCTTATAGCAGAGGATTTTCTCCTTCCAATCGGCTTTGTCTATTTCAGAATACCCCTTCCTCCACCGCCGTTCTGCTTGTCTACAACCAAGTTTTAACTTTTGCAGTTCAGCAGTGTACCAAGGAGCAGAGGGTTTGCCTACTTTTTTAACCTGTTTTCGTGGGGCAAGCTGGTCAAGTTGATCATTAATATGTAGACAGAAGGTGGCGTAATTATCCTCCACCTGTTTCCCAGGGTCAAAGGATTCTTCAAGATGAAATAATGGGGCAACACTAGCTTTCCTCAGGAGACCTTTCCAGTCCCTGCTAAGAAGACATCTAGTTTCCTTCATAGCATGGCTGTTCTGCCTAATGTTAAACACATCAAATTGAATTAGATAGTGATCGGTCCAACCGACCTGCAAAACATTCACCACTTCCATTGAGTCTTTTCCAGCGAAAATAAGGTCCAGAATATGTCCCCCTGTATGTGTAGGTTCTACCAGCCATTGTGGAAGATACAAATCCATACAGGATTGTAGGAGATTATTATACCCGGGGTCCATGCTCCCGTTGGCCCACAGGTTAAAATCCCCTAATATAAGTAGTCTGGCGTGTGAAAGAGCCATATTACTGAAGACATCAATCAAGTTTTTCTGTTGAAGAAGGCTGGCCATCCCTGGGGGCCTATAACAAATAATACCTGTCAGCACCTGGTTCCCATGATCTTTTAGAGCAAAGCCCAATAGCTCGACCCCTTCAACCTCATCAATATCTATAGGAGAAAGATTCCATGCCTCCTTAAATATAATCCCAACCCCTCCACCTCTACCACTAGGGCGTGGCTTATGAAAGGCTTTATAGCCCTGAGGACACGCCAGACCCAGCTCCAAATCAGAACCGGGGTGAGTCCAGGTCTCAGTCATCACCAAGGCATCTAAATCATGAGACTCTAACAGCAGTTGCATCTCCATATAGTGTTTGCAGAGGGACCTAACATTAAGCAAACCGCATCTAAGAGAGTCCCTTTTAATGAAGTCAGCTACTGCCCCTGCCGTATCTCTCAATTTAAACTCCCCATGGACACCACCCTGCACACCTATAGCCCGTAATAAAGCACTCGAATACCTATAAGTAGAATCAGCAGGTAGATTTCTCCCAAAGTCGTCAGGGTGGCTGGCGCTGTGCGTGGCCGGTGCGCGGACGGGAGCAGACGGGCTTGCCTTTGGCGCGCCGGCGGTGCGCCCGCTGCGCGCGTCTGCTGCACGGTCGCTCCAGCGTGATGATTAATAGGTAGTGGCACGTGACCTAGCAACTAGAATGCTAACCTCGTAGCGCACGTTCTTGTGAATATCCCCCTATGCTTCCTGTACCGGACTAAATTAGCAATGTTAAATGTGTAACACTGTCGCAACAGTTTACTATCCTAGGTTGCACATTGTTGTCTACTCTTTCTCTCATGCAATTCTAGAGCCATATGTTTACTATTTTCTGGAATGTTATCACTTTTTCTTGATTATGTCTTATAATTTCTTCGCCATCTCTTGTTCCAACTGTTTTATAGTATGTGCATCCTGTAAGCTGTTATCTTATGTTTGTCATATTACCTATATCAGGATGATTTGTTTCTGTGACATCATTTGTGAATGCTGTAATGAGAAGCACCTGTCTTCATCAGTTTTCACCTCAGAACCTGCACAATTAATTTATTGGTTTGCACTGGTTCTGCAATGTTCTTGGCTTTGGTAGATTGTTTGAATCCCCTAGGGCACTTGAGTGGCTTGATGATCTGATTTGTCCCTGCTTGACCTGGGTCACCCTAGGACAATATTCTCATTGATAAGGCACAATTGGAATACCCATTGAATGCAAGAGGTAAATGTTTAGGAGAATCAAGTGAAGCCCAGTTCTTCTGCAATTGTTGTTAAGGGTCAGAAAAAACACATGCATTCAGGAGAGCTTTAACAATTATTAGAACATTGGAATGTTGGGAGCTCCATTGAAGACAATGGAGTAGCTCTGGGCTTATAATGGCTGGTATAAGCCCAGCACTCCAACATTCCAATGTTTGTCTTTTTGTTTCTCCATTTTTAATTTAGAACATTCTACCCTTAGGGGTGGAATGTTCTAATAGCCTTATAGTTCTTCTGCCTCAGGCTATACCAGTTGTTAGAGGCTCTCTCCCTCGCTATAGGCCCCGCCTGCGGCTCGGGCCTATAACTCGGTATCAGGGCCTTTAACAACTGGTATAGCCCTCAGCAGCGGGCTTTAAGGCTATAATATTATGCGCAGAGTAGCACGGCACCGCATTACGTATGGGGGTGTTCGTTGATTAGAGCTTTGCTGGAACAATTGGCCTAGCAATAAGAATCGCGAAGGGAGAAATTCACCTGGGCCACCCCATAGAATGCATTCCAAGAGTCAAGCGAGATGTCCACTTAAAGGATTTAACTACACCTTTCCCAGGTCGGGGTGAGGTCTGACTACTTTAATTGTTTGGGATACTAGTGGTTAGCTATATTGTGATTAATCCTGTCTCTGGCCCTGTTCATGTAGGGCAGGTGTTAGTGTTTACCATTGTAAGTAGTTCAATGAAATTGTTTCCACCTTTAAGAATATTCAGATATGAGAATTAAGGCAACCACAGGTTGATGTGCTAGTTTCCGACTGCTTCCATGATTCACAACTGCAAATAAAAGCGGCATTGTCGATGCATGATGGTTCAGAGCCCATTCAGCTTCCAGTACCCGGGATATAAATATTGCAGTATGATTCAAATTGTCAGTTGCTCGCCATTTGTTTGTAAATTGATATAAGTGTGCATGCATATTTTCTTGTGTACCCCTGCCACATCATTATTATTATTAGTTTTTATTTAATGGAGTTTTATATAGCGCGAACTTGACCCGAAGGTATCGGGTATCAGAGCGTTTTACACGAGCACCAGTTGCTTACATGAGGACACATTAATTTTTGTTAGGCACGGGGAGATTAAGGGATTTGCCCAGAATCACAGGATGTTGCGCGTTTTTGCCGAGACTCGAACCCTGTTCCCCAGATTAGAGGTCGACCGCCCTTGTCCTTAGGCCAACTCCTCTCCCCTATGTTGTTTCTACCCTCCATGTCATGGGGGTGGGGTGCAACCTCACCTGCAGAGCACCTTGTCAACACCCTGAACTATTTTATATCATGAAATACACACGCATTCAGAAAACATAAAACCCAGAAACAAAAAAAACTGCCACTGTTCAGAATCCTTGTGAAATCACTAATTATTGTGCAATGGGAAATGGCAAACTCTCCTTTCACCAGTCGAGTGGTTATACTGGTCTCTGTTGAATATTTGGCAACTATCATCCAGGGTAGCTATTTTTTGAGATCCAAAGATGATCTATGCCCTGGCAAAAGGTCTAAATTGATTCTAGCTAGTAAAGCACCTTCTTTGACATAAACTGTGAGTGTGTATGTTCTGGCAGATTTAGTTTCTATAGATTTAAAAAGAAAGTGGTCACTCTGCTTCAATAATAGTACGTAGGACCCTAATGAACTGAGCACTTAAAGCCTTAAACCTCTGTGCTCATGGACATGGCCGTCTGATCCCTGGTTGAGGCTTGACTGGAAACTAATTCCCTTCTCTAGTCCCTCCAGGAAAAACATACGCTGGGTTGGTGTAACAACCCTGTTCCATTGTCCTTCAAGCTTAGTAGCTTCAGGACACGACGGGTGGCCTTGGTTTCAGAGCTGTGATCCTACTAGATCTATAGGCATCATTTAACACCTTTAGTGATGTAATTTTTCTCTCGACACCAGAATGGAGATTGGATACACAGTCCTTCATTGCGTTATATCATTTCAATCATTCTATGCTCAACAAGCTACTGGTGGATTACCCTTTCCCCCTGATTTCATCTTCCTTGACCTGTGATGTGCTCTCAAGCTTTTCCATGCCTTGCTTAAAGCATATATTCATCTTTTGGCTACTCTTCTTTTTTCGTTCTGAATTATGAGTGTATTTTTACTTGAGTTAATACCACTCAGGTATTTCTAACCCTCAACAAACTCCCTTAGCTGTAATTACCCCTGTGCTTTTGTGCTTGCTGCCCTTTGTTGGGTGCACACGCACAGCTGGATGCACTTTATCTTGATATTGGTGTGCAATTGTGTTGTGACTTGTGATTGTTGCTTAGCATCCTCTCCATAGTTCCAAGCCCCTGCTGCTCAGCCAGTGTGTGTGTGTGTGAGGTCATGGAATGTTGATGAGTGCATGGTTGCTGTGCATGTCAGTCGGAGAGAGTGGGCTGAGCAGCAAGGATGCTGCTCATTACCTTAAACCTGTAACTAAGTCTTTGCGGGGGAATCCATCTCCAGCCCTCTCCCTCTGAACTATGGAGTGCCCCAGGGATCCTCCCTAAGTCCTACGTTATTTAACGTATATATGAGGCCACTGGCGGAGGTCATCCAGCCGTATGGGATCAAAGTGGTCACCTACGAGGATGACACTCAGCTGGTGATATCTCTAAATCATCCACGGACTGACCCTGCAGACCTGGAGCTCTGCCTAGGAAAAGTAGCCACCTGGATGCAACACTCCTGTCTCAAATTGAATGGAGAAAAAACAGAAATCATGTATGTGGGCAACACTGCCAAGCTAACCCCCACACTATCATGGCCTCAGTGCTTGGGCGCCCCTCCAGCTCCGAAGTCCAAGATCAAGAGCCTTGGTGTGTGGCTGGATGACTCACTTAAATTTGACCAGCAGGCAGTGGCAGTGACGGGGGCCTGTCAATGGCATCCTTAGAATGTTACGGAAGGTCCTTCCCCTATTGCCCACTGAAGCTAAGAAAATAGTAGTCCAGGCCCTGATTCTTTCGCGGCTGGACTACTGTAACTCACTGTATCTGGGAGCCCCAAAGTCCACCCTAAGGAAACTCCAGGTGGCCCAGAACTGCGCAGCACGACTTCTGACAGGCTGCAGTAGCACGCAGTCAGCTAGCCCCAGTCTGAAAGCCCTTCAGTGGCTATCAATAAAGGAAAGAATCTCCTTTAAAGCCTTATGCACTGCTCATAAGACCCTTAGGTGCACAGGTCCCCGAATTAATCAGTCTCTGATCACCGCCTACCTCCCCAGGAAATCTCTTCGCTCGGAGAATTTAAATTTAGCCTGCACTCCTAAAATTAATAGGCAGCGGAGCGGAGGCCGCTCCTTTTCATATAATATAGCTGGACTGTGGAACTCCCTCCCTCTCAATCTCCGACATGAAACTGCCCACCTCTCTTTCCGGAAGGGTCTTAAAACTTGGCTATTCCAGAAGAGTAATTGCTAGCTTTCCCTTATCAGCCTTAATTGCCGCTAGCGCTTGGATGCCTCAGGGTAGCCATGCGCTTTATAAATGCTAATTAATAATAATAATAAGTATTATCCCCTTAAATGAACCTACATCATATATCCTACAAGGATTCATCTTTTTTTGCAACACTTGCAATGACAGGAGAAAAAACCTATGCGTGGAAGGAGAATTAAAGAGCATGTGAATTTACTGAGAAATACTAAGGAAAGAAATTGAAGACTTGAGAAGAAAATACGTTTAAGGAGGATAAGTGGGCACCCTGAGCCCAACCAGTGTCTCTAACCATCAGACAGCGTGCAGACTGTGAGGTTGGTCTACTTAACGGTTCACAGTCTATGAAGCATTCATGGGGATGAACGAACCAGCAGTGAGTAACAGCAGTCATTTGAAGCGCTGAAAATGCAACGTTTTGATACATTGTGAGTAAAGTTTGGTGTATGCCTGCCGCTGCTGGGATTAATTAAAAATGCCTGAATTTAGCCCCCACCTCATGTGAAATGGAGAGAGGACGCGAGAATCTGATTAACTGTCGGAGGCGCGAGCAGTGCCATGGGAGGCGTGCATTATATGAATGTGTTTTTACGTAAAACTTTGCTTAGGACGCGAGTGCTGGGCAAAGCAGTTAAGCAGTGACCGCCATTGTAAGAAGGTGTGAATTGTACCAGGTTAGAACTGAGAGGCGTTCGCAGGAGCTGCGAGGCTGACGTGCATTCTTGTGAATATTCCCAGAGTGTTGATTAATGTAAATGAATATTTATGGGACTCGTTGATTGTTTATTTTTATTTTCAATTGTTTCATTAAGGGGGAAATGTGTTGTGACTTGTGATTGTTGCTATTCATCTGCTCCATAGTTCCAAGACCCTGTTGCTCAACCAGTGTCTGTGTGAGGTCACGGAATGTTGATGAGTGCCTGGTTGGTGTCAATGTCAGCTGGAGAGAGAGGATGAGCAGCAAGGATATTGCTCCTGCTGGGGCGTTACCTTAAACCTGTAACCGTAACTAAGTGCTATCTCCTTAAATAAACCTACATCATATAACCTACAAGGATCCATCTCTATTTACACCAGATTCTTTTATAAATGGATGTTGTGTCTCTCCTCCATGGGGAAGATCTACATGACCTGCAACGCACCTTGTCAACACCCTGATCCATTTCCCACCATGATGCACATACTGAGTGATCTGTGATAGGGATATATGGAAGCAGATTTACTAACACTTTGCACCTGGTTTGCATCACAAAAGTGTGATACCAGCGTAAAATGTGGATTTTGGGATTTACTTTCCAGCGTTAGACTTGTTTTGCGCTAGAACGTTTCGCTAAAGTAAACAAAGTATGACTTGGTGCTAATTTGTGCTACTTCCAACCATGCTCTGTAGCTAGATGTGTGCTGTATAAATAAACGTACATGCCTACATACAGTCTGTCCTGTGGCCAGTCTGTACTTCGAGCATCAGACTGGCCACAGGAATCGAGCACAGGCCGCACATCAACGTCATTATTGACGCATCTGCATTGGTGGACACTAAGCACGAAAATTATCTTTAAATCACAGTATGAAGTCCAAACGTTCTTCTAAATAACTGGCTACGTTTTTTCAGTAGCTACTGTGAACATTAGAAACAGATTTAAAACTTAGATCTGAGTTAGCCTGCCTGTGGAGCTGGCCTCAAACACGTCACATTTAATGACAAGACAGAATATCTAATGACTAAAGAAAATGCTATAAAACAGCTTCAGTTCATAAAATAAGAAAAACACTAAATTCTTCATTGCTACGTACAAACAGATATATAACATGCATACATATGACATGACAGAATATGGGTAAAGAAAGTGCAATGAAGTACAAAAAATATGCAAAAAATAAAATTCTTCATAGCTACAAACAAAGAGATATATATTATGCATACATATAATTAACATGAAACATTTAAAGCTGAAAAATTGCGAAGCAGCACCACAATACTTACAGTGCAATCGGTAGATTAAGTTGTCTCTTCAGGTGGACACTTTAATCCATTTCTCGACAGTCATCTTTTGGCCTAGCCGGCAGTGGCTGGCTCATGGTTCATAATGGGTTCTTAATACCCAGTGCTTCTTTGTCTCGTGAGAGATCTGATCGAGTTACTGTGATCCTTGTCATCTTCAGATCACAGTCATCATTCAGTAGTGTGGGTCTGAAGCAGAAGAGTATCAGGGTGGAAATTCTAAAAATGCCTACGGCTGCAACTGCATAAAACACAAAGCCTCCTCCGTCGCAGTTGATTTTCTGACTCTGCTTGCTCTCTCCTAATCTGCTTGGCAGACAATCGGAGGTTGCTTTTCTCATTTAATTCACTGCTCAAGAGCTAACTTTAGGGTTCTATGAATTGTGATGTGTGGTTATATCCTACAGTGACAACTCTAAAATAACAAAAAATCCTTTGTGTGTGCTTGGTCAACTGTATGCACGTTTTTCCTCTATCCCTGTGCCTGCTTTATAGTAGCTCAGCAAGGATGCCATGGGCCCTGGTGCAAGCAAAGAAAAGTGCCTGCTGTTGGGGTTGTAAAAAACAGCAATTGCCAGGGTTCAACGGGGCCCGGTGCCACTGCACCTGCTGCATCAATTGAAGCTACGTCCCTGATGCTTTGTCATGTACAGTTGTGCGTGGGAGTAGGTGAGTTGCTCATTTAAACATCCATTTTTAATTGTAGCCTGAGAGGTTCATTGTCGAGGCTGGGAACTTGGCTGACGTCCCAGTTTTAATGCATCGCTTGCACATATCGACTTTCTTCATTTTCTCCTTAATCCTGTTCATTTTCAACATCTGTGGCAGATCGAGGCCTTTAGGGAAATTGGTAATAAAAAGTTGCTACAATATCCTATTTTGGCTGGGTTGATAATTTTGTTCTTACCTTCGTTTTAACGGTATGTTCCTTCCCAATCCGCCATTTTATTGTATAAAATCATTTAAGAAATATCTGGAGTCCAAATGTTCTTCACTTGAAAACACTACACGGGAATCACTTAAACCAAGGATATTATTCTATTACTTGATTCCATGTGAACTCGCCAGTAGGAAGTTCCTTTTAGAGGCATATGCTTTCATTGAGCAATTAATTTCGGGAGAAATATAAGGGCACAGATCATTCTGTGTTTTTTCAAAGACTTGCAAGAAAAGAAAACAAAATAGTGGTCTGTCTTTCACTAACTGTTCTATAGGTGCACTGCCACAACGGTGGTTCGATGCACAAAAGAAATAAAAACAATGTATTCTCAGGTATACTTCCTCGCATAGGTGAGCATTTCTGAATTTTAGAAATTTTCAAAGGGTTCCAAGAGTATACCTTGAAACCTGTCACAGTCACAGGTATACTAAATATCCCAGTAAAACATTTGAAAAAATTCTGCTTGCATCTAAAAGGGCTTTCCACACACACACCTTTTTCATTTTGTATGTATAATATATTTTTTTGTGTTTCATGTTTTTCTCCACAGGGAAAATATTTTTCCTGGTTGAGTAAATTGCTTCCTTTGCATTCCTGCCATTTTCAGGGGTGTTTTCAGCACATTTTCACCCTGGAAAGGGATTTACTCCTGCCCTTTCAGGGTAAGTGTGTAAGTATAATCACAAATTGCACCAAAATCAGTACATAGTAGAAGAGTAGGTTTATTGACCACAGTCTCAACAACCTCCAGTCTCCAACTGACTCAGATAGAATTCTCCCTTGCTTATCCTTCGCCCTAAATTCCACGGGGCATATCAGCAAGGGCCTGCGATAATTATCGCTCAGCGCTTTTAGCGCGAGGATAATTATCGCAGGCTAACGCTGGATTCTATCGTGGAGATAGCGTGCTATCAGCAACGCTTATCTCCCAAGCAATAGGAATCCATGCGTTAGCTGGAAAACAGTGTGATTATCGCTGGAAATCCAGCGATAATCGCACTGCGACCAGCGATACCTTGCTGATAGGGCAGGGTGGTTTTAGCCATGTAATCCACCTCCCATTGGATTACATGGCTAAGTCAGATTACAAGCAGGCGTAAGGAAAGTAGCGATAACTATGGTTATCGCTACTTTTCTTATCGCTCTGCTTGTTTGCGTGCAGCTTGATAATTGGAGAAATGTCGGTTAGCGACATTTCTCCAGTTATTTTGGCACGGAACGCCCACTTTGCATCTCATTAGAGATGTAAAGCTGGGCGTTGTTGTAAGGGGCGCTAAATCAGCAAAACACGCGATAGCGTGTCTTTGCTGATACGGCGATGAAATTATCGCTGCTTTTCACCCGAAAACGGACGCAAAGCGGCGATAATTTCATAGCGCCACCTTGCTGATATGCCCCCACATTCTTAAGCAGTGGAACCCAGAACGTGGAATGCAGTATAAAGAACTCATCACCACAACATATCCCTGCTTATGCATAAATACAACTTGAACATTAAATGAAACATAAATACATTCATAAATACATTCATTAACACATAAATACATTCATAAATAGATTCATTAATGCATAGAAGCAAAGAAATTCCCTTGTGAAATATACACATGACAGGAAATAAGGACACATATTAAACATCACAATATTGCTGGTAGTGAGACCACTCGTTTTCTTTTGCATCCTGGACAAGAGACCTTGCCCTCATTTGGGTTTGGCTTGGGTTTTGAATGGTCAACCTGAATAATAGAACCATCAATTGATCTACCAGAAGACGAAACCTTTACTACTCTGCTTTTGTTCCACCATTCATGTTCTTTAATACGAACAGCATTCCTGGATAATGCACCCACCCTCACAAGAGATCGGAATTTGGACGTTCCTTTGGAAACATAGGTGGGATCTTTCACACATACCCAATCCCCCACCTTAAACTCGCACCTGACTTCCTTGATACTGTGTCTAATGCAAAAACAACAGTTGATGGACAGACTCGCTGGTATCGCTTTGATACTGTGTCTAGCATCATATCCTTCTTTCAATTTCTCTTGAAACACTTCAACTCTGCGGCGCATGATCATGTCTACAAAAAATGAGTGGTCAGATTTTTGCTGAAACCTCCTAACCATGCAGGAAATAATTTTGACATTGGTACACGCCCCTCATGATTTCAAAAGGACATAACCCAGTGATCCCATTAGGACATGTATTATTGGTCCACAACATACTCTCTACTGCATCAACTAGCTCAGTTTTGTTTTGGACAGCCCACTGAATGCATTCCATCAACGTGCGATTCATTTTCTCCACAAGTCCATTTGCCTGGGTATGATACAGTGAAATGCATTTCTGTTTTTGTCACATTGCTTTCCAGAAATTCCCTCATCTCTTTTCAAGACAAACTGCACCCAGTAGTCGGATACAATTTCTTTTGGAACCCCTCTCCCTTAAAAACATTTTCAGCAGGACTTTTATGACCATGGCAGTATTGGGCTCCTCCATAATGTCTACCTCCCACCACTTGCTGTAGTAGTCTACCACCACAATTTCAAATTTACATCTCAATGGTAGAATGTTGAACGGACCAATAAAATCTATCGCCAATGTCAACAATGGGCCCCTCAGGTAGAGCACAGGGCTGCAAAGGTCCACACTTAGGTCTCATTCCTTTGTCACTGGTGGCATGATATAACACAGGCTTTAACGCTTGCAATGATCTCTGTGTCCATACCCAGCCACCAATATATGTCCCTAATTTTTCATTTAGTGATGGCTTGTCCCAAGTGTCTTTCATGACCATACAATATTATCTTATCCCTTAAACCACTAGGAGGAATTAATTTGTCACCACAAATTAACATCCTATTTCTCTCAACCGACAACTCATCTGCTACTTTGAAATAAGCCTGAATGGTTACCGGTAACACTTTCTCCTTAGGCCATCCCTCTTTGATATACTTCTTGACACTCTCTAGATCTTCATCACCTGCCACTTCAGTCATTCACTCATCTTCAGTAAACGCATTGCCCTGACACACATCAACCGTAGCTATCAAGCATTCTTCATCCTCCTCCTCTCAATTCACGGATTGCTCCTGATTTGGACCCGGGGAACGTGACAAATAATCAGCTCTGGTGATTTCTTCACTTAAAATGTATTCAAAATTGAAGTTATTTGGCAAAATCTTGAAACTCAGTATAGCCAACCTAGGGGTGGGATCTTTGATCACTTACCCTCCAAGTATGTTCACCAGTGATTTGGGATCAGTTTCAAGTGTAAATTTCCTACCCCCAAATAAAACATTTAAACCACCTAACTGCCCAACAACAGGCCAACAGCTCTTTCTCTATAACAGAGAAAATTTTCTCATTCTCCTTTAAGGACCTGGATGAAAAACCCACGGTTGATTCATCCCCACCTTCTTTCTTCTGAACAAGAGTGGCACCCAATCCGTCATTACTTGCGTTCACAGTGATGGTTCACTACCTGTTAGGATCATATGGTGCTCATACTTCAGCAGATACTATGTCATCTTTCAGAGATGCAAATTCATCCTGGCACTTATCACTCAAAAAAACCATTGCTTTTTCGTTCTCTCAAGTGTACAGTTTTGGCCAAAATGTTTTTAATGAACTTGGCATAAAACTCGCAAACTCCTAAGAAGGATGCTACTTGCTCTTTGCTTTTTGAACTGGGAGCTTTCATACTAGCTTCCACCAGACCTGTGTCTGGATCCCACCACTTTCTCCGATATAAAATGGCCTAAATATTCAATGCTGCTTTTTGCAAACTTACACTTTTTAACATTTGCTACAATTCTAAATTTGTTCAACCTCTTCAAAACCATATGGATAAGTCTGTCATGGCTCTGAAGATCTTCCCCTGCTACAAGGATGTCATCCTGTAATGTCACGACTCCCTTGATATCCTTTGATACATCCTCCAACAGACGTTGGAACAATGATGCAGCAGATGCCAATGCAGACACAAATCTGTCAAATGTTTGGAGGATTCATCCAATTCTACTTGATGATAAGCAGACGCCAAGTAGATCTTACAAAACACTTTGGTGCCTGAAAACATAGTAATGATGTCCTCAATGAGAGGAAGGGGATGAGAGTCTACCATATCGCCTTATTCAGGTTCCTCAGATCAACACAAACTCTCAGTTGAACATTCTTTTTCATCGAAATCACTAAAGGAGATAACCATTGCGATGAGTCAATAGGTTCGATAACCCCATCTTCTCACATTTTCCTGAGAATCTCAGCTAAGTCCTCCCAAACACTAAAAAGCACATTTCTTAGCTTGTGCTTAGCAGGGGAAACACCACACTGTACCTTAATTTTGTGTTTAAACCCTCTGATCCTACCCGGCTTAACACTGAAATCTACCTTATACGTTTCAGTTCAATTGTTGATAGGATCTTGAACCTGCTTTCTGGGTCCACTATCAGTAATCAAAGACACTTTAACTTTCCTTCCTGGCCTCAACATCGTGCCAAACAAACCCTGATGACACCAAAAAAATATGTTCAATCGTTTTTTGGATACATTAACCTTGCCAAATATCTCTCTTTCCTTAAATTTCATATGGCATTCAAAATAGCTTGTAAGTTCAATCTTTCTTCCATCATACGTCACAGGGTTTCTGTCCAGGGGCAAAAGTTTCTTATCATCACCCCACATTTGATGCCGCAGCTCATCGGTGATCATTGTCATCCTTGCTCCCGAATCAATCAACAGATTCAACACCTTCCCGTCAACTATGATGTTTTCATATGGGTCTAAACAATTTGCCTTTCCCCCACATAACTCATCCACGGAACTGTCACTAATTACTCTATTGGGCACCTAGTTCACCTTATCCTTTTGAGATTGGCACATCTTGGCAAAGTGTCCTACCTTACCACATGCTCTACATTTCACATTTCTTGCAGGAAAGGGATGAACTTTAGACGAATAACTTGGATATCCGCATCTAAAACACATGTTCTTCTGATTGTAAAATCCCTCCTTCACCTCTTTCATTTTAATAAACATGTTGATATGCCCTTTTTGTTTTGAATTACCAAGTTCTTTAACCACAGCACCCCGTTTAGTTCTTTGCATGTCAGTTCTTTACACGACTTTCTGGACAACTCTATACTCTTTACTATATCTATAGTTTCCATAAGTGTGGAATCCTTCAAAGTCAATAACTATTCCTGGACCTTTTTGTAGCAACAACATACAACAATCTGATCACGGATGAGCTGCGGATGGAAGTTCTTGAATTCACATTCTGAGACAAGCATGCGCAGAGCTACTACATAGAAATCTTTTGATTTCAAAAGGACATAACCCAGTGATCCCATTAGGACATGTATTATTGGTCCACAACATACTCTCTACTGCATCAACTAGCTCAGTTTTGTTTTGGACAGCCCACTGAATGCATTCCATCAACGTGCGATTCATTTTCTCCATCTTGATGTTGCTCCCTAGTAAAGAACTTGTGCCCGCTCACTATTAAACTAGGCTACACATCGAATTGCTTCTCAGGTTTTCGCACAGCCAATTGATATTCCTCAATATGCTCCTCTTCTTCAACTAACTCGTATGGTGGCAAATGTTCATATATGGATTGTCCTTTGAAACCCAAATTATGTTCTAACAAAAATCTTTTCCTCTCGGGACAATACCTGTTGACCCCGATTGCACCAAGATGTTTAGTAAATGCCCTGTACCAATTCCTCCATGGAATAGGTGGTTCACCCGGTGTCTGGAGAAAAAGAGGTGGGGCATTAACACTCAGCATGTTGATATACAATTAAAGCAAAACTAAGCTGAAACAAACTAGACACCTAAAATGTTTGTGAAGCATCCTTGCTCAAATATGTGTAATATTGAATGTGAACTCTGGCAACCATAAATGACCACGTAGTATACAGATGCATGAAGAAAACAAAATAAACTGTCTGCGTATAGGCATAATGTCACTGTGTGTGTGTGTGTCTCAGTATAACACACAATTACTTTGCTGTGACAATGCCACTGCTGGCCCTCACCACGTAGACCATGTGTCACAGTCACACAGTTTACACATGAAGAATGCAGTACTATCATTCACTGTCATTTAGATTTGGACTTAACTGGAGAGAAAAAAACACAAGTCTTATAAATGCAATGTCACTGTTAATGGCTGCCTTTTCGAAACCCAGCCCTTTTGGGAAATGCACCGCTCCTGCTAACAGTACAGTGTGATTCAAGAAAACACTAAAAGAAAGTCACAATATGTGTGTATCACACACACATTTATAATATGGGCGTATCACAGCTAATCCCGACGATCGTTGTAAAATATGATCCGGACAGGCGAGAGCAAGATGGCTTCTGGCTAGTAGGTCGCTACCTTTCGAACTCCCACCCCCAACTCTTACCTCTTGGCTGGCCGCGGCGGTTCCCGGGCGGTAGTGCGGTGAGCAGGAGCCGCGGGGGGCGGACGAGCGATGCTGGAGTGTTTGCTGCTTCTTGGGACTGTCTGGAGCCCTGCAGTCCGTTGCAGCTGTTTGCCCCTGAGGTGGAGTCCCGGAGGGAGATATCGCGCGGCTGTTTCTGCTGTAGTATTCCGCGCTTCCTCTGGAGAAGGACTGAGGCAGGCTTACCATGCAATTCTCTCCGGACAGGCCGACCGTGTCTCATCAATGGCCGGCAGGGGAGCTAAAATCTCTAAAGCAAGACCCTGAATGCTTTGACCACCACTACTGTCCCGCCCCTGGCTGGGACTACGAAGCCCAGCATGCATCACGAGAACCTGAAGGAGGCTGGCACAGAATCAAGAAACAAAAAAAAAAGGTGATGAGTCCATCACTAACACAGGTAAGAGGTCGAACCGAGGGAATAATTTGTCGGAAGGCCAACCTGCGATTTTGGACCTTTTTCCCTTAAAACTTCATAGATCCCTAAAAAACCAGGACACTATCGTCGCAGCCCCCCTACCAGATGTGGCATCTGCCCCTATCCAGGCGACGAAGCTGGTGCCTGAGAGCGTGGCAGACACCTCTAGAACACTAAAAACAGGTGAGGTGGAGAATTGTACACCTACTTCTATAGTGGATACAGGGGGTAGAATGCAGCCTGAGCAGAATTTGTCCTGTGCTGGAATAATCAAGACTGAGACCGTCGAATGGGGGGGCCTCAATCCCTCCCCCCTCCCAGCTAACCAGAGCGGGCTCTATCTTATTAGGCTGTGGCTCTTTGGGGGATCTTAAATCGCTGGCTTCACCTGATCGGATAGGGGTGGAGAGAAATTATTTTCTCTAACTGATGACTCGGACTCCTCGATGCCCGAACTCGGCTCTTCGACTTCTACATCATTTATTACTTCTAGCAGCACCTCACCAGATGGTTCAGTTGTCCCTGCCAACCTAAAGAAAAGATCAGGAGTATCAAGGAAAAAAAGAAGCCTGCAAGCATAAAAAAGAAACAGCTTTCAAGCGATAAGAAGGCTAATAAAAGTCGGGATGAATCATCTAGGAAAGGGACCCTCAAGCTCAGATGGGACTATTCCGCTGTTCAACTCCTTGACAATTCAGAACAGAGTATGGGGGACCAGTCTGGAATTACAAAAGGACTAGAGCCCCCACCCTCTCTGATTTTGGCCACGATTAAACAGATGCAGGCGGAGATCCGGACGGATAATCATCAAGCACGACCAGCCTCCAAGAAACTACAGGGGGCCGTGAGGAAGATAAGTAAAACCTGTACAGAGATCTCCGACAGGATGACCAGCGTAGAGGCACGGTTAGACACCCTTGAGCAGGAGGTTGCAGAACTAAAAACTATGAGTACCTCCCAAGACCCTAAGCTTACAGAGATGATGTGGAAGCTGGAGGAGCATGAGAAAAGATAGAGAAGAAACAATTTGAGACTACTGGATATTCCAGACGGGAGGGAGGGAACCCCTGGGAATTTGTACTCAAACTCCTAAAAGGCGCATTCCCAGAACTCTCTGTCTGGGATTGGGATAGGGAAATACAAAGGGCAAATCGATTTCCCTTAACCCTCAAAAAACAACAGGCAGACAGTAACTCATACCCAAGGGCTGTTCTTGTCTTCTTTGGAAATTTTCTTTTAAGACAAAGTATTTTTGATTTAGCACGTCCCACTTCTAAAAGGGAATTTGAGGGAGTTTCCTTCCTTGCCCGGCCAGACTTCGCCCACGCTACTGTGGAGCGAAGATGGCAATTAAGACAGATGTTTGCCCCCTTCCAGAAGCTAGGTGCCGAAGTGTATCTACAAAACCCCGCAAAATTGAAAGTGATATTGAAGGGTCATACCCGCCCCTTCTTTTCTGAGATTCAGGCCCAAGAATACTTAGTGGAGCTGCAGGGTGGGGTCTGATCCCTCGAGAGAGTGTAAGGCAAGAATGGTTAAGCGGGTCTAAAAACACGGCCGAAAATTGCTGGAAACACTTTAATGATGGAGGGGGGATAGCAAAAATGGAGGAGCCTTAGGGGACACAAAGCAGAAGGGAGAGCGAGAGCTGAATGAAATAGAGGCACGGTCTAAGGGAGAGAAAGGGTGGGGAACAAAATAAAAGAAAAAAAGGGGGGGAAATGGAGGGAAAAACACGAATAGTTTATTTTTTGGAACAGGCTGTTCTATAAAGGGGTTGGTGGTGGGGGCTCGGGGAGCAGGTTTATCTCGTCAGACAACATCATACAGGCTAGGCCTTGTTGCTCAGTGGAGTGGTATGGGTGAAGGGGTGGAAGGGGGGGTGGATCAAGGGGTGGAAGGGGGGTTGGGTAGCCTTACACGATCAGGGTGAAAAGGGAGAGAAGCTGAGAGACTGGGTGGGAGATAGCAGAGGGGTGTTACACTGCTATTATGATATCGAAGGGGTAGTGCTAAGGATGCAGGGCGTAATATGACAATGATTAATAACCAGACGATCCGAATAGCATCTATTAGTATATGTGGTCTAAATGATCCTAAAAAAAGGGCTAGAACTTCCCTAGGGCTAAAAATCCTGAGGGCAGACATTGTCTGCCTATTGGAGACACACATTGAAGCATCGCAGAGGGATATTTTAAATTCCCTGGGCTATAGATTAGTAGCCGGTACTTCACAAGGTGCTCGCTCTGGGGGTGTTGCACTTCTGGCCCGAAATAGGCTGCTGACATTTTCTCAAATAGGGTCTGATACCAAAGGGAGATGGGTAGTAGTAGTCTGACACTCTCCATGTGGTGGTAAAATTACGCTGTGTTCAGTTTATGGCAGTATACTTGACGACCCCTCCATTCTACGTGAGATTTCTAAAGAGTTAACGCACTGCTCTTTACCTATAGTTTTATGTGGGGATTTTAATATCAATCTTGCAGGAAATTTTAATATAGGACGGCAGTCATTGTACACCGGGAGGAAACCTAAGGTGTTTAACAAACATTCAAAGGGATATATAAAGATCATGGTTTGATAGATGTGTGGTACAAAAAGAATCCGATGGGGGATGGGTATACCTACTTTTCTGCTCCGCATAGTAAACATGCTCGCCTGGATTATTTTTTCGTGTCCAATCAGTTTATCATGACCTGTCAAATTGATAGATACCCTCGGTTCCTCTCAGATCATAACCCCCTTGTAGTAGAGCTGCAAGGAATAGGGGGGAAACCACTAAGTTCATGGAGCTTCGAACGCGCACTCCTCATCAATGAGGACTACCGCAAACATATTAGCAGGTGGATCCCAATATTCTTTGAGGAGAATAATGGCAGTGCCTCCTTGTGTACAGTCTGGGGAGAGACCTTAAAGTTTTCATTGAATAAAGGGAAACAAGACAGACAGCTGATTCAAGCCAAACAAGATAATCTAGTAGCTGCTGAAAAAAACCTAGTAAAAGCAATACAACAAGCTGAGGAAATAAGCGAAGCATCAATGAAGGTAGCACTCGCAAGGGCAGAACTAGAGGGGATATTCGCAAACAGGGCAGCTGAAAAATATGTTACGTGGAAAGAAAGAACTTATGAATGTAGTGAGAAGGTTGGACACCATCTGGCAGTGAGAGCAAGACAGAGGTTTACAAATAGCGAGATCAGAGAAATTCGGGATCCTGTTCAAGGGGTGGTTACTGAGGCAAAAAAATCAGAGAGGTATTTCAAGTGTTTTATCAAACCTTGTATACGGAAGAAAATAGGGATTGCCTTAGGCAAACAGATGGGTTTCTCGAAGCAGTACTTGTATGCAAATTATCCACAGATGAACGAAAAGCCTTAGAAGAGGAGTTATCCTGGGAAGAGATATTTTTTGCTATTTCTAGTCTTCCCCCGGGTAAAGCCGCCGGGGTGGATGCAATTCCCTCAGAATTTTATAAAATCTTTGCCCCCAGCTGAAAGATAAGATACTTTCACTTTTTAATCATTTATTTAATGGAACTACATCACCAGATTCCTGGTCGATGGATAAAATAGCTGTCTTTCTGAAGATAAGCCAACGGCTGAACTTGGCTCATATCAGCCAATTACGCTGATAAATGGAGATTCAAAGATGTACTCCAAAGTGTTAGCAGTACGATTAGCCCAGGTTATCAAAACATTGGTTATACACCAACAGCAAGGCTTTATTGCAGGAAGGGACACTACTGACCACATTCGGCGTGTGATCTCACTTTTTGATGCTGCGGAAGTGTCAGGAGACCCTATGGCTTTGATTTTGTTAGATGCCGAAAAAGCATGTGAAAGGGTCTCCTGGCAGTTCCTATGGCGTGCAATGCACTTGAGGGACTTTGGCCCCATAGTCATTGAAGGAGTTAAGGCCTTGTATTGGAACCCTATGGCTAAGATCGGTATTTCCGGAAGCATGACAGGGCCAGTGAGGATTACTTGTGGAACACGACAGGGGTGCCCTTGCTCCCCACTCCTGTTTGCGCTGTATAATGACCTATTTCTTAGGAAAATAGCGCAAAGCCTTGCCATCCTTCCGATAGTAATGCAAGGGTATGAAAGCAAAATACTGGCATACGCCGATGATGTTGCAGTTTTGACATCTAACCAGAAGCTGCTATCAAGGCTATCCTCCACCCGCAGGTTTCCCTGCGCCTCATCCCTGGTGGTCCAGTGGACCTCTGTCTCCTTCCTCTCACTCTGCTCTTTCACTCGTTTTTCTACCCTTTTTTATCTTTCACCTTTCTGCACTTTTCTGCATCTCTGCTCTTTTGTGCCTTATTTCTGCTCATTTTCCCTTCCTCTCGCTCTGCTCTTTCACTTGTTTTCACTCGTTTTTCTACCCTCTTTTATCTTTCACCTTTCTGCACTTTTCTGCATCTCTGCTCTTTTGTGCCTTATTTCTGCTTATTTTCCCTTTTTTCTTTATCCCTTATTTCCTCCCTTTACCTTTCCCCGCCGCTGCTGCCCCGCGGCCCCTCCCCCAGCCCGACCGGCCCAATCCAGCTCCCCTCCCTGCTCCCACCTCCCAGCTGTCCAGCCCTCCCCGACCCCTACTTAATGGCGGCCGCTGCAGGGACAGGCGAGCAAGACCACTGACTCATTGTCAGTGAAATTGCTCTCCCACCCTCGCAGCTCCACCATTAAGTGAGGCCTGCCCCTGCCCCTGCACTCTCGAGTGTTGGTGATCGAGGCCCTCCTCCAACCGCAGGTTTCCCTGCGCCTCATCCCTGGTGGTCCAGTGGACCTCTGTCTCCTTCCTCTCACTCTGCTCTTTCACTCGTTTTCACTCATTTTTCTACCCTTTTTTATCTTTCACCTTTCTGCGCTTTTCTGCATCTCTGCTCTTTTGTGCCTTATTTCTGCTCATTTCCCCTTCCTCTCGCTCTGCTCTTTCACTCATGTTCTCTCGTTTTTCTACCCTCTTTTATCTTTTACCTTTCTGCACTTTTCTGCATCTCTGCTCTTTTGTGCTTTATTTCTGCTTAGTTTCCCTTTTTTCTTTATCCCTTATTTCCTCCCTTTACCTTTCCCCGCCGCTGCTGCCCCGTGGCCCCTCCCCCCCAGCGCAACCGGCCCAATCCAGCTCTTCTCCCCGCTCCCGCCTCCCAGCTGTCCAGCCCTCCCCGACCCCTACTTAATGGCGGCCGCTGCGGGGACAGGCGAGCAAGACCACTGACTCATTGTCAGTGAAATTGCTCTCCCACCCTCGCAGCTCCACCATTAAGTGAGGCCTGCCCCTGCCCCTGCACTCTCGAGTGTTGGTGATCGAGGCCCTCCTCCACCCGCAGGTTTCCCTGCGCCTCATCCCTGGTGGTCCAGTGGACCTCTGTCTCCTTCCTCTCACTCTGCTCTTTCACTCGTTTTCACTCGTTTTTCTACCCTTTTTTATCTTTCACCTTTCTGCACTTTTCTGCATCTCTGCTCTTTGTGCCTTATTTCTGCTCATTTTCCCTTCCTCTCGCTCTGCTCTTTCACTCGTTTTCACTCGTTTTCTACCCTCTTTTATCTTTCACCTTTCTGCACATTTCTGCATCTCTGCTCTTTTGTGCCTTATTTCTGCTTATTTTCCCTTTTTCTTTATCCCTTATTTCCTCCCTTTAACTTTCCCCGCCGCTGCTGCCCCTGCGGCCCCTCCCCCAGCGCGACCAGCCCAATCCAGCTCCCTCCCCGCTCCCGCCTCCCAGCTGTCCAGCCCTCCCCGACCCCTACTTAATGGCGGCCGCTGCGGGGACAGGCGAGCAAGACCACTGACTCATTGTCAGTGAAATTGCTCTCCCACCCTCGCAGCTCCACCATTAAGTGAGGCCTGCCCCTGCACTCTCAAGTATTGGTGATTGAGGCCCTCCTCCACCCGCAGGTTTCCCTGCGCTTCATCCCTGGTGGTCCAGTGGACCTCTGTCTCCTTCCTCTCACTCTGCACTTTCACTCGTTTTCACTCGTTTTTCTACCCTTTTTTATCTTTCACCTTTCCGCACTTTTCTGCATCTCTGCTCTTTTGTGCCTTATTTCTGCTCATTTTCCCTTCCTCTCGCTCTGCTCTTTCACTCGTTTTCACTCGTTTTTCTACCCTTTTTTATCTTTCACCTTTTTGCACTTTTCTGCATCTCTGCTCTTTTGTGCCTTATTTCTGCTCATTTTCCCTTCCTCTCGCTCTGCTCTTTCACTCGTTTTCACTCGTTTTTCTACCCTCTTTTATCTTTCACCTTTCTGCACTTTTCTGCATGTCTGCTCTTTTGTGCCTTATTTCTGCTTATTTTCCATTTTTTCTTTATCCCTTATTTCCTCCCTTTACCTTTCCCCGCCGCTGCTGCCCCCGCGGCCCCTCCCCCCCCAGCGCGACCGGCCCAATCCAGCTTCCCTCCCCACTCCCACCTCCCAGCTGTCCAGCCCTCCCCGACCCCTACTTAATGGCGGCCGCTGCGGGGACAGGCGAGCAAGACCACTGACTCATTGTCAGTGAAATTGCTCTCCCACCCTCGCAGCTCCACCATTAAGTGAGGCCTCCCCTGCCCCTGCACTCTCGAGTGTTGGTGATCGAGGCCCTCCTCCACCCGCAGGTTTCCTGCGTCTCATCCCTGGTGGTCCAGTGGACCTCTGTCTCCTTCCTCTCACTCTGCTCTTTCACTCGTTTTCACTCGTTTTTCTACCCTTTTTATCTTTCACCTTTCTGCACTTTTCTGCATCTCTGCTCTTTTGTGCCTTATTTCTGCTCATTTTCCCTTCCTCTCGCTCTGCTCTTTCACTCGTTTTCACTCGTTTTTCTACCCTCTTTTATCTTTCACCTTTCTGCACTTTTCTGCATCTCTGCTCTTTTGTGCCTTATTTCTGCTTATTTTCCCTTTTTCTTTATCCCTTATTTCCTCCCTTTACCTTTCCCCGCCGCTGCTGCCCCCGCGGCCCCTCCCCCAGCGCGACCGGCCCAATCCAGCTCCCCTCCCCGCTCCCACCTCCCAGCTGTCCAGCCCTCCCTGACCCCTACTTAATGGCGGCCGCTGCGGGGACATGCGAGCAAGACCACTGACTCATTGTCAGTGAAATTGCTCTCCCACCCTCGCAGCTCCACCATTAAGTGAGGCCTGCCCCTGCACTCTCGAGTGTTGGTGATCGAGGCCCTCCTCCACCCGCAGGTTTCCCTGCGCCTCATCCCTGGTGGTCCAGTGGACCTCTGTCTCCTTCCTCTCACTCTGCTCTTTCACTCGTTTTCACTCATTTATCTACCGTTTTTTATCTTTCACCTTTCTGCACTTTTCTGTATCTCTGCTCTTTTGTGCCTTATTTCTGCTCATTTTCCCTTCTTCTCGTTCTGCTCTTTCACTCGTTTTCACTCGTTTTTCTACCCTCTTTTATCTTTCACCTTTCTGCACTTTTCTGCATCTCTGCTCTTTTGTGCCTTATTTCTGCTTATTTTTCCTTTTTCTTTATCCCTTATTTCCTCCCTTTACCTTTCCCGCCGCTGCTGCCCTGCAGCCCCTCCCCCAGCGCGACCGGCCCAATCCAGCTCCCCTCCCCGCTCCCGCCTCCCAGCTGTCCAGCCCTCCCCGACCCCTACTTAATGGCGGCCGCTGCGGGGACAGGCGAGCAAGACCACTGACTCATTGTCAGTGAAATTGCTCTCCCACCCTCGCAGCTCCACCATTAAGTGAGGCCTGCCCCTGCCCCTGCACTCTCGAGTGTTGGTGATCGAGGCCCTCCTCCACCCGCAGGTTTCCCTCCGCCTCATCCCTGGTGGTCCAGTGGACCTCTGTCTCCTTCCTCTCACTCTGCTCTTTCACTCGTTTTCACTCGTTTTTCTACCCTTTTTTATCTTTCACCTTTCTGCACTTTTCTGCATCTCTGCTCTTTTGTGCCTTATTTCTGCTCATTTTCCCTTCCTCTCGCTCTGCTCTTTCACTCGTTTTCACTCGTTTTTCTACCCTCTTTTATCTTTCACCTTTCTGCACTTTTCTGCATCTCTGCTCTTTTGTGCCTTATTTCTGCCTTTTTTCCCTTTTTTCTTTATCCCTTATTTCCTCCCTTTACCTTTCCCTGCCGCTGCTGCCCCCGTGGCCCCTCCCCCCCAGCGCGACCGGCCCAATCCACTTCCCCTCTCCGCTCCTGCCTCCCAGCTGTCCAGCCCTCCCCGACCCCTTCTTAATGGCGGCCACGGGCAGCGGGTGCGCCGCTGGCGCGCCGAAGGGGCATCAAAGGCAAGACCGTCCGCGCCCGTCCGCGACCCGACCGCGACCAGCGCCAGGAACCCTGGACCTCCGCCCCACCAACACTACGACCCAGCAGCACTCCACGCACTCAACCCAGGCCGCAACAACAACTGCAAGCTAGCATCACCAGCCGACACCCACGGACCCTTCAGCTGTCACTGCTGCCGGCACACCTGCAGCACCGCCAAGAACACGGATCCAGCACAACCCGCCCACAAGAACACAACCGAACCGAAGACCCTGCAATGCATCCTCCTCAAAGTCCGATCCCTCCACAAACACGCCACCGAAATCTGGGACCTCCTCGACAGCACCACCCCAGACGTAGCGTTCTTCACCGAAACCTGGACCAACACCACCTCGGGACCGGACATCGCCATCGCCATCCCCCAAGGATACAAGATCTCCAGGAAGGACCGCCCCACCCGCCCAGGAGGAGGAATCGCCATCGTCCACAAATCCAGCCTCTGCCTGAGCACACTCCCCGACGAGCCCACAGAACTGATGGAACACCTTCACTTCAAGATACTGGCCAGCCCCACCGCCACCCTCCGAGGAACCCTCATCTACTGACCCCCTGGACCCCGCGGACCCTTCGCCAACTCCATCACGGACATTATCTCCCCGCAGGCCATCGAATCCACCAACTACACCCTGCTGGGAGACCTCATCTTCCACCTCGACAACCAACTGGATCCCAACACCACATCCCTCCTGGACAACCTCCACAACATTGGACTCCACCAGATCGTGACCGAGCCCACGCACTCAGCAGGACACACCCTCGACCCCCTCTTCACTACAGAAACTCCATCACCTTCAGCCACACCACCGAACTCCCATGGACCGACCATCGTTGCGTCCACTTCACCTTCCGAACACCCACCATCCACAGACACCAGCACCTGCTTCCACGAAGAAACTGGACCAGAATCACCGACGACCAGCTCACCTCCTCACTCAACAACTCCACCCCAACCATTGCGGAAAACGATGACCCCAACACCGCAGCCCGAACCCTGCATAGATGGATCTCGGACAGCACCAACTCCATAGCCCCCCTCAAGAAAAACAACAATACCCGCGCCAAGAAAGCCAGATGGTTTACCACCGAACTTCGAGAGTCCAGAAGCACATGCCGCCGCCTCGAAAAGGCCTGGAGGAACACCAAATCCACAAAAGCCCACAACAACTTCAGAGCCGCCACCAACGCACACTATCAACTCTTCAGAGAACTGAGGAAAAAAGCGATTGAAGACAGAATCTCCACCCACGCGCACAACAGCAAGGAACTCTTCAGCATCATCAAGGAGTTCGCCCAACCCACTAGCGAGTCTACCGACATCCCTCCCTCACAAGACCTCTGCGACAAACTCAGCACCTTTTTCCACCACAAAATCAAGAGCATCTACGACAACCAACACACTGAACCCTCACCAACCACCCCCGACACCCGGAAACCAGCGATTGACGACTGGACAGCCCTCACCACCGAAGACACACTTAAGACAATGAAGTCAATCCAATCAGGGGCCCCCACGGACCCCTGCCCCCACCACATCTTCAACAGAGCCGCTGACACCATCGCACCCATGCTCCGCCACACCATAAAGCGCTCCCTGGCGACTGCCTCATTCCCCGACGACTGGAAACATGCCGAGGTCAACCCCCTCCTAAAGAAACCGTCAGCGGACCCCACCGACCTCAAAAACTACAGACCCATCTCCCTGCTCCCGTTCCCAGCGAAAGTCATCGAGAAAGCCATCAACAGCCAACTCGCCACATTCATTGAAGAACACAACATCCTCGACTCCTCCCAATCCGGCTTCAGAAAAAACCACAGTACGGAAACCGCCCACCTCGCCGCAACAGACGACATCCGCACCCTACTGGACAAAGGAGAAACAGTAGCCCTCATCCTCCTCGACCTATCAGCGGCGTTCAACACAGTCTCCCACCGCACCCTAATACGCAGACTCTACGACGCAGGAATCCAGGACAAGGCCCTCGACTGGATCCGCTCCTTCCTCTCCAGCAGGACGCAGCGGGTCAGACTCCCCCCTTTCCTCTCGGACCCCACACCTACCACCTGCGGAGTCCCCCAGGGCTCCTCCCTCAGCCTGACGCTCTTCAACGTCTACATGGCTCCACTCGCCCCCATCGTCAGAACCTACGGACTCAACATCGTGTCATACGCAGACGACACCCAGCTCATCCTCTCCCTATCCAACGAGCCCAACTCCGCCAGATGCAACTTTCGAGAAGGCATGGAAGCCGTCGCCAAAACAGCTGCCTACAACTAAACACCAACAAAACAGAAGTACTCATCATGGGCCCAAACCCCGATGCCTGGAGCGACACCTGGTGGCCCCCCGCCCTCGGAAACCCGCCAACCCCCATGGACAACGCACGCAACCTGGGAATCATCCTGGACTCTGGGCTCAAAATGGACCGCCAGATCAACTCTGTCTCGTCTTCCTGCTTCCACACCCTCCGCCTCCTTCGTAAGACCTTCAAATGGATCCCCCTCGAACACCGAAAGACCGTCACTCACGCCCTGGTCACCAGCAGACTCAACTACGGCAACGCACTCTACGCCGGAATAAACAAAAACCTCACCGCAAGCTACAGAACATCCAGAACGCCGCCGCAAGACTGGTCCTCAACCTGCCAAAACACTGCCACATCTCCTAGCACCTGCGCACACTCCACTGGCTCCCCATCGAGGCGAGAATCACTTTCA
The DNA here is from genome assembly GCA_963921515.1 of Calotriton arnoldi. Classification (NCBI taxonomy): domain Eukaryota; kingdom Metazoa; phylum Chordata; class Amphibia; order Caudata; family Salamandridae; genus Calotriton; species Calotriton arnoldi. The sequence continues at coordinate 160,432 of CAWUFW010005504.1, read as the reverse complement.
AGATGCTCACCCACACACACAAGGCCCTCCACGGCACCGGACCAGCATACCTGAACAGCCGACTCAAATTCCACGCACCCCAAAGGACCCTACGATCAGCCCAGCTCTCCTACGCCGTGGTCCCCCGCACCAGAAAGACCAGATCGGGAGGCCACTCCTTCTCCTTCCTCGCGGCCAAAGCATGGAACGCCCTTCCGCTCCATCTCAGACAGACAACATCGCTCCCCATCTTCGCAAGAAACCTCAAAACTTGGCTCTTCGACAGACCCCCTCCTTGATGGAATGGAACTGCACCCCCCCCACCACTAGCGCCTTGAGACCGTTACAGGTGAGTAGTCGCGCTTTAACAAACCCCTGATTGAAGGCAATAGAGGCAGAAGCATCCGTATTCGGAGACATCTCCGGCTTTTCGCTTAGTAAGGAAAAGACACAAATTATCATCAATGATAAGATCGCCTCGGTTGATAAAAGAGTAGTCGAAAAGGCAGCATACTTAAGTCTTTTTATCTCTTCAAACGTGGACTCTATTGTTAAGTTAAACCTAGAACCATTGGTAGATAAAACTAAGAAAGGGTTAGCAAAGTTAAATAATCTGCATCTCACAATGATAGGTCGCCGTAATGTCATAAAAATGATTTATTTCCCAAAAATGTTATACTTTTTTAGAGCAATCCCTTTTGAATTTCCCAAGGAGTGTTTTAAGACCTTTGAGGCAGTATTTTTCCAGATTTTTATGGGCCTATTCTAAGTCAAGAAGAGCGCTGAGGTGGGTGGGTGCTCCCAAATCTCGATCTCTATTATTGGGCTTCTTTGCTGCAATATAACCGTATTTTACTAACAGAATCCTCGCAAATGGTCACCCCAAATTCAACACCTTCTACATACGAATTATTGCTACGGAAAGAGGCATGGGGGTGTCTGCAGAGGCAAGTCGAGTATAGCTACTACATCAAAGTACGGTTTAAGTGTCTCGCGGGTGCATGGAAGGCTTGGGTTGCTGTACGAAAATTACTGGGCTTGGGGAGATTGAATTTTTATACCCCTATTTTGAACAGTCCAAACCTACCCGGAATCTTCAGTGACCACTATATACAAGTATGGTACTCGGCAGGCATAGAGAAATTGGGTACTTTCTTTTCCTCATCCGGCCTTGTTTCATTTTATGAGCTAAAGTTAAAGTTTGGTGTTAGCAATAAGGAATTTTTAAAGTATCTATAAGTTAGAGATTATCTACAGCGGAAAGTCGGAGGCCCTAGCTGCTTTGACAAGAATGCTTTGGTCGATAGCTTAATAGTGCATAATTCTATCCGCATTGGGACGATTTATCAGACGCTGAACAACGAAATGAAAGATGATCTTGATAAACAGTTTGTTAAGTGGAAGAATAAGTTGACGATTACTGAGTTTGCAAAGGCTCTTAGCCTATCCCAAACAGTCTTAATGTCGGCCAATTTACAAGTACAGTTCTTTAAAACCTGTTTTATGCTTTATTATACACCTGCAAGAATTGCAAAGTGGAGCTCGGGGCAGGGAACTAAGTGTCCGCGCTGTTCCACCTCTTGTGCGGACATCGTTCATATGTTTGCAACTTGTCCACCTCTAAATTCTGTCAAGAATGAAATACAAAACTTTTTTCTGAGTAAATTAGATATAGAAGTCTCATTGAGTCCAAAATTAATCCTACTAGGGGTTCTTGACAAGAAATCGGCCCCTGATTTGGATCACTTCCTCGCTGTTGCAATGACGTTTTTTAGACTTTTAATTGCTACAGCGTGGCTTGACCCGCAGCCCTCTATATTCCAACATTGGCTTGCCCGCCTACAAGCCATCTCCAATTTGGAGAAGGCGATTTATTGCAGAAAAGGTGTTAAAGCAAGGAAAAAAGGGCATTTAATATGGGCACTTCTATCTAGATTGGTTAATTGATGAGGTCCGCAAAGACAGGATGTTTTGCTTAGATTTATTTATTTCAAATGTCGTCTCTTCTTATATCTGCACTTTGCACTTTAAATAATGGTTCAATGTTCAATGTTTACAGCTGGGTCCTATCTTGATTTATCTAAGGATAAAAAATCTTTTTTATTGTACATTACGCTGATTGCCGATGGTTTTTAGCCCTGTACCTTAAAATTTGTATTATTATCTTGATGATTATTGTGCACTGCCCGAAAAGACTCCAAAGGAATAGAGGGGGGGAAAGACACGAATACAGACTGATGAAAACTGATAGTATATGCAAGATAGGAAGATCTGCTAATTTCTATGTACTCTTTAGCTCCGTCTCTATTCTCTCTCTGCACTTTGCACTTTGCACTTTAAATAACGGTCTGATGTTTACATCTGTGTTTTTTTTATCACTGATGGCTTTTTTATCCCAGTATCTCGTTTGTATCTTGATGATAATTATGTATGGTTTCTCTTATGTATTTTTGATTCCCTGATCGTGAGGGTGGGGTGGATCGTGATTGGTGGTCTGTGGTTAACGGTGGAAAAATGCTTAATAAAGATTATTTTAAAAACAAAAGTAAAATATGATCCGCACTCTTGTGGTGTGTGCACATCACCGTTGATAGTGCCCCAATAGAAAATGGTGCTGACATGCTTTAGATGCACATGCAACATTTCATGTGACGTCAGGCGTTAACTCTTCAGGGCATGATTAGAAGAATGTTCACTGCTCGACAGTGCGCGCAGACACAGGAGTAGCCACGCGCAGCACCGATGAGAAAATGGCTCGTGCTGGACTCAAACAATGCGCACGCTGCCCTGGATGTGAGCTTTCACCACTGTTGAGATAAGGCCTCGCGCTGGACGCCAAAAGCAGCCTGCTCGCACTGTACTCCAAAGGTAGGCTTCTCACGACCCCCTGACAGTTCCTGCGCACTCGGGGGTCTGCCCTAGGCTTAAGTTTAAGGGCAGTAAACACACACAAAAGTCAGCCAATATTAAAAAAGTGCTTTTACCGGCGCGTGAGATCTCTCTGGTCCTGTTTAGTTCCAAAGCAATCCCTTTGAAGATTAGTAGGAATTTTCAAACTGGTCGTTTCTGGACAGCGTTCAGCATACGTGTGGATCCCTGACTGTGGCCAACTCGTTGCCAAATTTGTGGAAGTATAATCACAAGTTGCACCAAACCCAGTGCATAGTAGAAGAGCAGATTTATGCGCCACAGGCTGAACAACCTCCAGTCTTCCAGAATTTTGGGTCTTTCCTGTCCTTCCTTGAAAATCCATTTTCCACATCAGGATTTGGGTTTACTCATGCAAAATAGTACATCAGAGTGAAATAATATTCCACATGAGTAAATCGATTTATGAGTGCTGATTCAGGATTTGTGAATAACAAACATATTTGCATTCTTAAATTAAAGCCTTTTATTCATGCAAGTTGAACTTCTAAGCACAAATTACTTTGTGAATCAGGTCTGATATTTCTATGTGTGAGCCTCCTCCTCCACTTTGCAGTAGTTCTGATGGTCTGAAAACACTACAGCAGTGTCTATGAACTAGAACCTTTTTAAATGTTCCACAGCATTTGATGCTGTTGCCCATGAGACATTCCTGAACCAACCATTTTTACTGGAGAACTAATTGAACTTTAGATTTTTTGGCAGCTCTGCACCACCCAAATCCTTGGTCAGTCCCTAATTTTTCTATTTGCCTGCCTTGTGTAGTAATATCATCTGCTTCTTTAGCTCCCCCTCTCATCTCTTTGCCACTGATTCACTCCTGCAGAATGGACTGAAATATGCTGGGATATGGCATAGGTGTATAACAGCACCAATGCACAATAATTTGGAGGAAACAAGCAGGAACAAGGAGTAACAGCTACTTCACAACACATTCAGAGCATAGCATATGACACCAAAAAGATGAATAGACATCTTTGTTTAGCAGCCTACAAATATGTGTACACAGTAGTAGCTTATACCTCACAGCAAATCTCCCCAGTCCGGCAGACGAGAAAGAAACATAAAACAAGATTTACTACAGCTGTGTCTCAAGAGATCTTGCTAGAGAGACTACATCAATCAACTTCCTGGTATGTGCCACCAGGCAACAATCTTATTCCCTTGTGATCTATAATCACCACAGTAACTGTTGCTATCTACTGTGACAATACATTATTGTAGGGAGCCCTACCCTTCAATGCTATAAATTGTGCTATATTTGTAAGTAATGTAGTTATTTTCGGGGATACGCTTCTCTGAGGGCCTTCCACCACTGCAGCCCACTTACTACTGCCAGTGGTAAACATTCTGTAACCACTCACTTGCCCTTGTCAGATAATCCCTTAGTTTGAGGGTGTGGTGCACTCATAAATGACTTCCACAGTTTTGAGGAACCACACATCTCTTCAGATGAAAACTGTTCTTCAATGTCCATAATGATAATTTTTTAGTCCCCATAGAAACTGTCCTAGTATTCCTCCCACATCCCACCCATCACCAGTGGTAGCCTACATACACTAATATGGTCAAGTGTCATTATTCAGTTGATCTTGAGACCTCTTCATGCTATCATTGCCATTACATCTTCCTTTGATAGTGTGCAACACAAGTGTGATACAGAGGACACCATGATCTGAAACTTCTATTGGGGATTCTCTTCCACTGTGCTGCTGAAACTCAACAAACAATCATAATACTCATGAACTGTTTCTTTTGCTTCCTGTGTGGTCCAATTCATTTTCAACCAATCTAAGTCTTTAGGAGGTACCCTGCCTTTCAGGAAAGTAATCACTGTTTCCTATTTCTCCATAACTATGGGAGATGGTGGGAGATGGTGCATTTGTGCGTTCATCTCTAGGTGGTTCATCACGATGCCATTGTACAGCAGTCTTACACTCAGCCCAAAAATCACTTGGCACCACAATCTCAAATAATGTATCCAAATCAATCCATAACACCTTCGAAATTTTCACAAATCGTTCAATTGTGTGTACCACTGCAAAGGTTTGTCTTCCAATTTTGGGAAAGTGGTTGTAAATGCTATAAGATCACCTTTGCTCCAAGGCACATGAACAAATACTCCTCCCGCTACTTGCCTAAGTGGATAAGAGAAGCTCCTTTCTCTGGCTCCTTATTTCCCATCCATATTTCTGGCTACTTCTTTTTCTTTTCATGTTTCTTTGCCCATGTGGTTCCTAATTTTAAAAAATCACTCTATTTATTAATGCATTTTATTAATTCGGTAATGTGCAATCGCATTCCTGTAGAACGCATGTTTTCAATTGCAGCATCATCCAATTATGCCCTATAACTCTTCTGATAAGGAGAGCTTTTTGGAATCTCCACATCATAGTTCTGGGCCAATTCAGTCAATTTCTCATGTGTAATTGCTGCTCATCTTGTAATTTCTTTACGTTGGTAAATCAATTATTTTTTTGATACGTACTCAGAAATTCTAAATCCACACATCCTCATATAATTTGCTCAAATTCAATTTTTAATCTTGGGATATTTAATGCCCTCTTCTTCTCAGGTTCTGAGCTGGTCATCCGCATTGGGCCTTCTGTCCTTTTAATGCCTACAACTTCCTCAAACCATGGGGGAAATTTTCCATCTTCGAATAGGTTAGTTTCTTTGTGGGTTATTGGTGTTGTAAAGACAATTCTTCCCCCATCTCTTAGTGCTTGAACTGTCTGAGGTTGTCTCCACACAACAATCTGTGATTTTGTTAATTTGGGACAAATCATGCCGCAAGTAAACCTCCTGCAGCTTGTTGTGTCTCTGGAGTCAAATTAATAACCACTGGAGCATGTACAACTGGTCTAGGCACTGTCTGTACAGTCGCTATTTGTGGGACTTGGATTGGTACATGTATAACAGGTGGATTTATGAAAGGTGGAGGATCAATCTGTCTCTGAGCAACTTGTGGTGAGGCAATCTGAAATCTTGAAGTGGTCTCTCAATTTGTACCACTCTGGTTTGTATGGGAGCAGTTGCTATTGTACTGCTTGCCATGGCAATACTTCCAGGACTATCAGTTGTAGTTGCATAGGGCTGGGGTTGAGCAGCTAACATTGCTTCTAAAATATCATCTCCTGAATCTCTATCTGTTTTATTTTTGTCCTCTTTTCCCTCCTTATCTTTTTCTTTAGTATTTTTCTTCTTCCCCTTCTTCGGCGTTTCAGTAGAGATTTCTGGATATAATCTAGTGCCTTCAACTATGGCTATCCTCCATCAACGTTGCTTCTCATCCCTTCGAGCATCTGAATAATTACGCATTGCTCTCTTTGTCCTTTTCTGGTATCTCTGTCTCTCTTTGTCTCTTGCTGCTTTTTCCAACACACTTAAAGCTTCAAATTAAATAGGTCTAGTTGGTGGCTTCATCTCACATAATTTTCCCTTAATTTGTTAGTAATTCTTATATCAAAACTCCCATATTTTGGAAACCTCAATGGACCCTATTTCTCAGTAATCTTGCACCATTGACAACGCCATAAACAGGTATCTAATTCCACTTCAGTTATCACAAAATGTGCAGGCGTACACTCAGGAGGTGCCTCTTCACCTTTTCCATATTCGGAACTGTAGCATCTCCCCTCACAAAACTCGTAAATCCTTTAAAGAATGTCATGTTTTCACAAGATTTGTAAATTAAACAATTCACAGCTAAATGTTGTGATTCCGTTCTGTAAACATCAAAGTTTCCTTCCAATCCTGCCTCAGTTACTATTTATCAAAATCCTGTTAACAAATCCCAATATGGCATTCACAAAGTCAATGACTTATCACAGCGCTGCACCTTGACGTCATCAATAAATCGCGAAAGCACACCAACCATCCAATCCCAGTGCTAACAACTATGATGTAAGATCTCACTCCCTGCAGCAGTTCACCCTCCTTTACAATTTCTCTCATACAAACACAAACTACAAAAACCTTTTTTAACAAAACATATATCAATTCTTGCTTGCTTTTCTAAAGGAAAACAATAGCAATTGAACAATTGGAATCTGAAGGGTTTTACACCTTCCGATTTTTATCATTGAAGCAGAAATGGTCATTCGCAGCGATAACTTGACCAGCGTGAAATTACCCTGATCAATGCAGTTTCTCCTGTTTGCACAATTAGGTTATGCCAAAATCTATCAATATTGCACACACACAACAGATTATAAGTATTTATATCTCAATTGTGTAGGTGATGGTACCTCACACTCTACACCACAAAATCTCTGAAAACCATAAATTATTCAAGTGTCCTCTACACTTGTCTCAATCTTTTATTATCCTAGGATCTTAGACTACACAGAGTCTGAATTCTTCAGTCTCTTCACATAAAACAATAATCATCTGTTTTCATCAAACCATTTTACTCTCAACTCAAAAACAAACCGAAAAATACAATTACAATGGACGTTGCATCACCCTTTTAAAACTTACACCTCCAAAACAGCAACCGTCTTCGAAAACCACACCTCGTCAGCTCCTCAACCTCTCGGCATTGTATTTCCAGGAGTCGGGAATTATTTCTAACTTTGGGAATTATTTATAGCTCCTTGCTCCAAACATTAAACTGTCCCTCTTCTACCAAAAAACTGATAGTGTGGACTGGGGCCTAAAATGTTTAATATTTACCCTAATTTACTATCTGTCAGGGTTAAGTCCTGCTTTCCACACTAAGGGGTGTATTTACAAGGGATATGTGGTGGAGTGAGGCGTTAGCTTTCCTGGCTTAACGCCTCACTCCACCACTTCAGAAACGCAGGGCTGCACCATATTTACAAGAATATGGTGCAGCCCTGCGTTTCCCCCTGCACTGGTGCTACACTTAGCAGCCTAGCACCAACACAGGCGGTGCCGGACTGGGAACCAAAACCGGCCCTGGCAAAGTGCTCGGCTGGCCCCCCGCGGGGCACTTTGCCAGGGCCAGTTTCGGCCGATTTTGTTACAGGGGCCGATATTGCAGCTATGCTGCAAAAACGGCCCTGTAACTAAAACGGCCCCCCAGGGGCCCAAAACCGGCCACCACCCTGGCGACCCACAGGGGAAACGCCCGGTGCCCGCTACGGCCAGTCCGGCCCTGAACACAGGCACCCTTGCACCATAGTGCAAGGGTGTCTGCGTGCAGGAGAAGATTGTTTATGTGCAGGAAGGTCCCCTGTCCTGCACATAAACAATCTTTAAATGCCATTTTGTAACTTCTATGTATCCTGCTTAATGCAGCACACATAGAAGTTCCAAAACGGCATTTAAAAAAAATTATTGTTCATGTGCAGGAAGGGGGACCTTCCTGTACATAAACATTCATTGGCCTTTTGCTGTTTTCATGTGTGCTGCACAACGCAACACACATGAAAACAGCAAAAACGAGGAGAAATGAAACATTTCTCCTTGTTGCGCCATGGTAAGACCAGGTTTTCCCTGGTTCTAATTCTGGCGCTGCCTCCTATTTACGCCTCCCTTGTAAATAGGGGGCAGCGTCAGAATCAATGGGTGTTGCGGTGGAACGCCCACAGTAACACCCATTGCCCTGCCCTTTCACGCTAAGCATAGCGTGAAAGGGGTCCTTATTTACAAGGCAGTGTCAAGCCCCGTTAAGTGCCTTAACGTTGCCTTGTAAATAAGGCAAAGCCCCTATCGCCACAGGAACATCATAAAAAGTGACATTCCCATGGCGATAGGGGCTTGTAAATATGCCCCTAAATCTTCTTCTCGGTGATGGACCTTGGAATGTTATATTAGGAGTCAAGGAGCAAAAACAGACAACTCAAATCAAATATCATTAACAGTTTAAGTTCAGTCAATGATGAGAGTTGTGTTGTAGTTGTAAAAGCTTTTCTTTCTCATTAAGAGATTAGTAAAGTTATATCTTTGATTTTGTCTTTATTTCAGTTAGTCCATCAGTCAAATAAGTTTACAGAAACCTCATCAAAGAAAATGGTTAGACTAAAGCATCAAATGATAAAATGCATTCAGCATGTTCCATAAAGGAAATACAGGGCCAGAATGTACGACGCATTTTACCAGTCACAAACAGTCCATCAGTAAAGTGCATTTTCAAATGTACCAATGCTATTTTACGAGTCGGTAACCTATTACCCACTCGCAAAATAGGGTTTGCGAGTTGCTATTAGGAAGGGTCATGCCAAGGGCTCCCCTTTCTATTAGCGAGTTGCACTGGTATGTAGGAATGTTTTGCAACTGGTCGCAAAACATTCGAGGTTTACCACCAATTTCAAATTGTGGTAAGCCATTCGCAAATGAGAAGGGGTCCCATGCACCACTACCCACTTAAGGAAAATGGGCTGCATTAAAAAAAAAGCAGCTTTATTTAAAAAGCAGTCACAGACATGGTGGTCTGCTGACCCCAGCAGGCCACCATCCCTGTAAGTGCCGGCCATTCCCAGTGGGTCGCAAATTGCGACCTGCCTCATGAATAATAATGAGGCTGGTCCCTTGTGACCCATTTGAGAATTGCAAACAGTGTCTCAGACACTGTTATACATCAGGTTTTGCGACTCGCAAATTGTGAGTCGCAAAAAAATCGCAATTTGAGACTCGCAAACCCTGGTGGTCGTACAGTTGGCCCTAATGACCTATTCTACAGATCAAGATTAGAGTTTTGATTTGAAGAACCCATGAAGAGTTTAATTTCAAAGAAAAGAGTGAAAATCAAGGGAGAGTAAAGCTTCAAAGCCAAATTGAAGCAGCCGAACTTCCCATAAAGAAAGAATAGTTCCTAAGACTCACCTGATCAGCATACAGTTGCAGTAGCAATCTGTCAACTCAAATAGCAAAGTGAGCATAAGGGGGACAGCAGCAACAATAGCCACTACCGTCAAGGGTCTGGGTCTGGAAAAAAAAGTCCAAAGAATAAGCGTAAAAACTTTGTGTCTACCTTGGAACACTTACTAATATAAAATTCAAGAAAACATGTTGAAAACGTTGTAACCGGTAGGGGTGGGCGGTAAATTCTGTTCCGCTCACGGAATTTTGGTAATTCCGCGTTCCGCCGTGAACGTGGAATTACCGAAAATTCCGCGATACGCAGCGTAGCGGAATTTTTTCCTTGTTCGCGCTTTAAAAATGCGTGTTTGCGCGCGTGGTAGCGACTTACTGGGATCCCTGCGTTCGCTGACGAGTTTTCCTATCCGTTCGCGTGCGCCGCGAGAGTGTGCGATCGCGAACACGTCATTCGGACGTGCCACCGGACATCCGCGTTCGCGAACAGGAAACACGCATCGCAAGCGGGCGGGACAAGTGAAACAAGATGGCCGCGCCATTTGGCGACCGGATGGGTAGGTTCGCGAGATATTTCCCCCCGAGCATGCAAATAGCGTCCCCGAACACGAAAAACCCATCGCGAACGGGCAGACCAAGCAATTCCGCATGCTCGCGGAACATTGCGAAGCTCGCGGAGATTTTTTACCATTTCGCGGAACTTTGCGGAACGCGACTCCGCAAATTCCACCCACCCCTAGTAACCGGCTCCTTTCTCCACGACCAATCAGGTGGCAGAGTTCTTTGGTAAGCAGGTTCAGCTCCTCTGTTTCCACAGAAATACATGCAGCTTATACTTTTTATCATGCGGTTAGCTACAGACAGTCTTGCGTAGTTCGATTCTGAAAGCATCAGGCATGGTTCCAATAGCAAACACAAGAAGATGATGGACGGAGCGCTGAAACTTTTCAGACACTCACCCCCAGTCACAGATCTGGGTTGAATCCATCATCGTTCTTTAGCTCACTTCGCCACCCCAGTTCAGACACAGCTATATGCAAATCAGTCTTGACCCTGTGCCTCATGGGAAGAGTCCAGCCCGAACTGTCAAGCCATGTCTTACCTGGACCGGAAACAAGCATCCTGAGACCGGTTTCGGGCTAACAGCCCTCATCAGCCAGGCTAGCTTGAATCCAGTGGCAAAGTGAGCAAGGGACCCACGTCTGGGCATACCCTGCCATCTTAGGGCGAACAAAGCAAACACAAAGAGATGATGGATGGAGCACTGAAACTTTTCAGACACTCGCCCCCAGTCACAGATCTGGGTTAAATCCATCACCGTTCTTTAGCTCACTTCGCCACCCCAATTCAGACACAGCTATATGCAAATCAGTCTTGACCCTGTGCCTCATGGGAAGAGTCCAGCTCGAACTGTCAAGCCATGTCTTCCCTGGACCGGAAACAAGCATCCTGAGACCAGTTTCGGGCTAACAGCCCTCATCAGCCAGGCTAGCTTGAATCCAGTGGCAAAATGAGCAAGGGACCCACGTCTGGGCATACCCTGCCAACTAAGGGCGAACAAAGCAAACACAAGGAGATGATGGACGGAGCGCTGAAACCTTTCAGACACTCACCCCCAGTCACAGATCTGGGTTAAATCCAGCATCGTTCTTTAGCTCACTTCGCCACCCCAGTTCAGACACAGCTATATGCAAATCAGTCTTGACCTGTGCCTCATGGGAAGAGTCCAACCCGAACTGCCAAGCCATGTCTTTCCTGGACCGGAAACAAGCATCCTGATACCGGTTTTGGGCTAAGAGCCCTCATCAGCCATTGGGTACAGGGTCAAGACTGATTTGCATATGGCTGGGTTCAAACTGGAATGGCATGGTGAGCAAAAAAAGGATGGATTTAGGCCCAGATCTCTGTACTGGGGTGAATGTATGACATTGTTCTGCATTCCGTCCATCAATTGTTTTTTTTTTCCATTTGTCACCCCGAGTGGGACGGGTATGCCCAGACGTGGGTCCCGTGTTCTTCATGCCCCTGGAGTCAAGCTATCCTGGCTGATGAGGGGTGTAACCCCGAAACCAGTCCTAGGATGCTTGTTTCCAGTCCAGGGAGAACCTTGCCTCGCAGTTCGGGCAGGACTGTTCCCATTGGGTACAGGGTCAAGACTGATTTGCATATGGCTAGGTTCAAACTGGAATGGCATGGTGAGCAAAAAAAACAATGGATTTAGGCCCAGATCTCTGCACTGGGGTGAATGTATGACATTGTTCTGCATTCTGTCCATCAATTGTTTTTTTTGCATTTGTCACCCCGAATGGGACGGGTATGCCCAGACGTGGGTCACGTGCTCTCCATGCCACTGGAGTCAAGCTATCCTGGCTGATGAGGGGTGAAACCCCGAAACCGGTCCTAGGATGCTTGTTTCCAGTCCAGGGAGGATCTGGCCTCGCAGTTCGGGCTGGACTGTTCCAATTGGGTACAGGGTTAAGACTGATTTGCATATGGCTGGGTTCAAACTGGAATGGCATGGTGAGCAAAAAAACGATGGATTTAGGCCCAGATCTCTATACTAGGGTGAATGTATGACATTGTTCTGCATTCTGTCCATCAATCATTTTTTTTTTGCATTTGTCACCCCGAGTGGGACGGGTATGCCCAGACGTGGGTCCCGTGCTCTCCATGCCACTGGAGTCAAGCTATCCTGGCTGATGAGGGGTGAAACCGGTCCTAGGATGCTAGTTTTCAGTCCAGGGAGGACCTGGCCTCGCAGTTCGGGCTGGACAGTTCCCATTGGGTACAGGGTCAAGACTGATTTGCATATGGCTGGGTTCAACCTGGAATGGCATGGTGAGCAAAAAAACGATGGATTTAGGCCCAGATCTCTGTACTGGGGTGATTGTATGACATTGTTCTGCATTCTGTCCATCAATTGTTTTTTTTGCATTTGTCACCCCGAGTGGGACGGGTATGCCCAGACGTGGGTCCCATGCTCTCCATGCCACTGGAGTCAAGCTATCCTGGCTGATGAGGGGCGAAACCCCGAAACCAGACCTAGGATGCTTGTTTCCAGTCCAGGGAGGACCTGGCCTCGCAGTTCGGGCTGGACTGTTCCCATTGGGTACAGGGTCAAGACTAATTTGCATATTGCTGCGTTCAAACTGGAATGGCATGGGGAGCAAAAAAACGATGGATTTAGACCCAGATCTCTGTACTGGGGTGAATGTATGACATTGTTCTGCATTCTGTCCATTAATTGTTTTTTTGCATGGTTCCAATAGGCCTTTAAACACAGATCCACATTCCACATATAAGTTTGTTTCACTGCGAGAACAATGAACTATTAACTAAAAGGCAAAATCACTGTTAAGTAATGCATTATTTCTGCTATGAATCAATCGTTATTGTTCAAAATGCACAAATTATTCTATTCAAAAGTTATATGAAACATAAGAGAAAAAGGAAGTTCAGGACATTCAGAAATAAAATGTTGCTTGTTAAAGTATTACATTTTGTTAAACCAAATATTCTGCGGTAATGAGAACATCTCTAAGCATGTTGTTCTAAGGTCAAGCTTCTAAATCACATTGTGCACATTTCAGCCACATTAAGTTCATTTCTGGTTAAAGAAAGCTTGCTTCATCACCTTTCTGTGGCTTACATGGAAAGCAATGACTGCATACCGTGAATTAGCACTTTTCAAATGTTTGTAAGTTTAACATTAGGTTTTACACTCTTCATTGCACATTTAGCTTACATGTTAACTAATTTTTCATTCTGATTAATAGACTCTATTAATGTCCTGCCCTAGATCTTAACACCAGAGCAAATGACTGAGAGTCTCCAAATTGGCATTGGTGAAGAACATCAATCCAGTCCCTGGCTCAGTGGATGATGTTATTTTGTGTCAACTAGCTATGATGGGTATGCAGATGCATATGTACAAATCATATCTTGTGACCATTGTGTCCTAATGTAAAAAGCACAGGAAGATGTTCCTTATGGCCAATGAAAAGACAACATTTGATTTAGCAACAGTGGTGGTACACAAGTCTTTAGGGGTGAAGGTGTCAAAATGGTTAACCCTTGTACTTCAGAACCTATAGAATACACATTACATGACAGTATTACCAAGAGGCCTCAGAAGTCAGAGAAAACCCTTTTTCTACACCTCATCAACAATCTTTCTCTGGGGCAGCCAGGTCAGTCTTGGATCTCACTATCTTCCAAACTCAGAACATTGTCCCGACTCTCAACCTTCTGGAAGCAACTCAAGGATCACCTTTTCAAATAATTCCTAAACTATCTCCCATACTGATCATATAGACTTGGTACTGTAAGTTTATTTGAGTTCATGAAATCAGGGGTGTTTCAAATTTTTGAATAATCTCTCCCCCTCTCAAATTCCTAGTTTAGTTTCACACACTGTTTCTATAGACTTGTACTGTAAGTTTTTACTCTGATTATATCTCCATTGTCTTGAAATTTCTGATTACTCATGCCCCCATTTCAGTGTAAATCAGTTGATGTTAACCTGTTATAATGTAAAGTGCCCTCGTACTGACCAGTCCAGATGCACAATTTAAATTGACAAATAAATAAATACAAACCATGTATTTGCTTTCATGATTATCATGCATTTTTGATAGTGGAATCTTCCCAGCACCACAATAGTTCCTCATGCAATGCATATCAAATGGGTACACTTCCCATTTCTATTTCCGCTGACTCCAACCCTCCTTATCTCTATGTGAATTCTTAGGGTCCATTTCAAAAGCAAAATGATTGTCAGCAATAATCACCTCAATTGCTGCCTTGGCTTTCCTGCACCAAATCAACATGTATCCCATTTCACCATTCACTTGGGTAAGACCATGATTAAAATATCAGTGCTGGAAGATGTATTGTATTTCTTCATCAGCCTCATATTGTCCTTGGACTCCCTCACTTCCCTGCACCCCTGGAAAAAGTAACACCATCCATACTCTGTTACAACTTACCAAATCCACTTTAACTTCCACTTACAGACATAAAGCTTTTACTGCACACAACAGGTCTCTATACAGATTCATCATATTGCTGCCCAAGAGATACACAGCAACTATTCACCCTTCGTGTTTGCCCTTCATTGCCAAAAATGTAGAAAAGTCAGTAAACCTCAGTTATCTGTCTTTATAAATTCCAATACTATGTGTTATAAAGTACCATAATTTTGCGTGGTATTCACCCAAATTTTTGCCTTTTTTTGCTGAACCTGTTTTTGCTGACAATAGAGATCTTCAAACTTTATTCCTGCTTACCAGTGGTAAAGTGAACATGGTCTCCTCTCTAAACATGTAAGAATTAGCATAGTCCTAAATGGCATCTTTCATTTACTTGTAAGTCCCTAGTAAATGGTACTACATATACCCAGGGCCTGTAAATGAAATGCAACTAGTTGTCAGCAGCATTCAGTGTGCCACACACTAAAATAGCATTGTAAAACATGTCTCCAGGCCTGCCACTGTAGGCTCAGTGTGCAGTTTTAGACTGCCATTTCAACCTGGCAAAACAAACCTTTTGCGAGGCCTAAACCTTCTTTTGTAAGGTCACCCCTAAGGTAGGCTCTAAGTGCCCACAGAACAGGGTGCCTGGTAATTAAAAAAAAGGACATCTATATTCAATGTTTTACATGCCAAAGCAGTAAAAAACCTCCCAAGTCATTATTTATTGTGGCAAGGCTGTTTCTCTTATAGGAAAACACTGGATTAGACTATAACGTGTTAAAATGCTTAATTTCCATTTGGGAGCAGCTAGATACATGGTTCAAAAACTCATTTTAATAGTATTTTAAAATTCACCTTAATGGTCAAGTTGGATTTGTGTTACTATTTTGAAATGACAGAATTACCAAGTTCTCATTTTCCTTCTTAAAGCCAATCAGTGTCTGGTATTTCATGTCTGCTGATGGCTCCCCTGTGTTGAGATATGGATTGATTCCAGACAGTGGACAAAGGGCATGGGTGTGGGAAAGTGTTTTCTTCCTTGAGTATGATGTCTTAGGGGCTGTGCCCAGACCCTCCCTGCACTTCACATGATGCCTATACTGTCACTGAAAGATGTAGCTCACACCTAGGCCTGCCTCCATTTTGTATTACTAGACAACTTGGCCCCAAACCCAGTAGGAGGGGAAGCTGCCCCGCACCTGGTTTTGAGTGACGACGAGGGAGGGTTTACCCATTATCATAATCACACCTCTGGATGGGCATAGGGATCTAAAACCAGAAGAAGAAAGGTTCTGCAGTACAACACAGGAAGTGCTGCAAAAGTAGGAACGTTTACTGCATTGGTTAGGGAGTGGCTAGGAGTTTCCACCACCCACATGCTGGCACTTGGTATAAATACGGCATCCCAGGTACCCTCCTCAGAACACTCCTGAACCTGTGAGGACTACAAAAAGGACTGCACTGCTGTCTGAAACCTGAATGAAGCCTGGACTTGCTTGTCTTGCACCCAGGACCCCAGAAGTGACTTTGAGGGTCAGTTGACTGGCCTCCTGTTTGAGCTAAAGGGACACAACAAGCTTCCAGAGGCCTTTCCTACAACTGCCCAGCCAACCAGTTCTAACTGTACCTGCCTTAGACCCTGCTGCTGGCCTCTGCTGGAGTGAGTCTTGACCCCTAAGTGCTGTCCCCAAGGTCGTGTGTACTCCTACTGTCCCCAAAACTGCAAGAAGTGTAACATAGAAACATTCTGCCAATTTTCTACCTGGAGAACTGAAGGAGACTTGGGTTGCCATTAAAGCTGCAGCGGTTAACGTCAAATCCCCTGTCAGCCTCAACCTGCTGGTTTGCCCCACTGAAGGAGATCTGACTTCCAGAAAATTTCTAAGTCCGAATGTAGAGGGCTTTATCAGGATCAACACCAAGGAGCATCCAATCGACTTCGAGGCCTTCCTAGACACAGACTTTGAACTTCGCCTGCTCAGAGGTTTCCCACCTTTGTCTACAACCACACCAGGACCCTGCTGTTCAGGAGCCCTCCTTCGTCAAGCACAGCTTTATTTAGTCACTTTTGTATTTAACCCTGACATGGACTGTCATTAGTATTTGAGGTGGGCTCTCACCAAACTCAACTAATTCTCCAATTTCTTACACCAACCTAGATGGCTGATCATTAACCTTTTTTGTTGCAATGCATTGGAATTCTCTTCTTTGACACCTTGCAGCTAGTACAAAACATTACGCCTTTCAGAAACTCCATAAGATTTGTCTCTTTGCTCAATAATTCACAGTCCTACCGTGCTTTAAGCACATCTCATAGGGCTTGAATGCCTTAACAGATAGTTATATGTTTTACAAATAACATAAATGACTACTTTGACCCTTCACTGACACTCCTGCAAATACCGTCTCTGCTCCATTTCTCAATTCAAAGATATCCTGCACTGTTTTAATATTCAAACAATCCTCTTACTGACACTACTCCAGGGAAATGTAATTATAGTTACTATCTATTTCAAAGTTACTGCTAAAACACCACTAACCTGGGCTGCTGCACAGACTTTAAAAGTATTCTGAATTTTTGGTGGATTCATCTGATAAGGATTATGGTAAGGGTCACAAGAATACTGTATGGCATCATAGAAAGCATGGTACAACCCTGACAATTAATTTAGAACTCATTATATTTTAGGTGTTGTAGTCTAGGTACACCTTAATTGAAATCAAGAAATTATGAAACCATATTTATAATAACTGTTACTATCTTTAACTTTCTTACCTCCTTCCCTTGCCTTAAAGCTTCTGACAATTTCCTTTAGTTTGCCACCTTGCAAGTGAGCACTTAAGTACTGAAAGGGACATTTGTACATTTCCAGAACAGAAACTTGCCTCATCCTAGTATCAGAGGTTTCTAGGTCTTATGGCGTCCTGCAGTGAAAATAGTGGAGCGGTGCACTACCAAAGAGTTTTCTTCAATAAATCCAAATGTTCATTTTGTATAGTGGTTTATCAATCCTTTATTTTCAATATCAAAATGTCCAAATTCCAGCCAACGCGTTTCGTTCATACATAAAATGAACTTCTTCAGGGCAAATGGTGATGTGAAGAAGACGCAGGAACACAGAGGCAATGAAGAGCCCTTGATCTGAGATATTTCAAATTCCTGCTGTCGACGCACAAGTATTTAAATTTTAAAGGCTACCATGATAAGACACTGACTGCCAACCGGACGATAACAACAGGACTGTGTCCCCAGAGATACAACCATCAGGCACTTATTATGGTAGCCTTTAAAATTTAAATACTTGTGCGTCGACAGCAGGAATTTGAAATATCTCAGATCAAGGGCTCTTCATTGCCTCTGTGTTCCTGCATCTTCTTCACATCACCATTTGCCCTGAAGAAGTTCATTTTATGTATGAACGAAACGCGTTGGCTGGAATTTGGACATTTTGATATTGAAAATAAAGGATTGATAAACCACTATACAAAATGAACATTTGGATTTATTGAAGAAAACTCTTTGGTAGTGCACCGCTCCACTATTTTCACAGTTTTCTCTCTGCTTGGCAGCTGGCATCCAACAACGGCAGGTGCAGGAGCTGTATGTGCACACCCAATCATACTATCCATTACAATTTCTTAAACAAGAAAAGGAATAAAGCAGGGAGGTGCGGTTACTCAGATCTGCCGTTGCTCATTCATTCTTTATGGCGTCCTGCACTCTGGTGATTCTGATAAAAGAAAGTGGATTATAATCTGCGCTGGGCAGTCGCCTACTTCAAGGAATAATAATACTAACTCTTCAAGGTGAACCCTACAGTCGCTAAATTAACCTGAGCTGAACCTCCTGGCTTAACATAGGACAATTTGTAAAGTATTTATGCAGTATCAAAATAGTAATAAATTGAAAACATCACACAATATATATACGACACTAAATTTGAAAAAGTGTGAAAAACTTCCCAAGTCATTTTTCACTATAGCAAGGCTGGCTTTCCTATAGGAAAACACTGGGTTATACTATAACATTATATAATGCTTAATTTCAGTTTGGAAGCAGCTAAAAAAAATGACTCAACTCCTCATTTTAATAGTAATTTAAAATTCACATTAATTGTCAAGTCAGATTTTGTACTACTATTTTGAAATTACACTTTTAGAAAGTTGTAATTTTTACATCAAAACAACAAAATTCCAAAAAGGGGAATTTGAGGTATGAATTTTTAAAATTTTAAATAAATATAGGGGCTCATTAGGATGTTGGTGGGACCGTCACCGACGGTACATCGGTGTCAGTCGCACTGACATCTGAAGCAGCGGTCAGACCACCACATGGGTGAAGGACTGACTGACTGTTCCGGCCCATGCAGTCATAATGTAATACCTACAATGAGGGCGGTGCCTGATGAGGCACCAACGTAGGGATTACAATGGCTCTTTCCGACGGCCTTTCAATGGCAGTCCAACCACCATTGAAAGACTGTTGGAAACTGATTTTTGGGGCCCTTAGCTGGCCCCGTCCCTCCGCAGCTTCCGCTATGAGGCCAGGAGGGCATCAAAGGGACCTCCACAAACATCCATGCCCCATGTGGCAGGCACCATGAGGTGCCTGCCACAGGGTGCAGGGATGTTCAAAAACATGCCTTTTGGCATTGGGGCTTGTGCTGTGGCCCTTTTCCGGTGGGACATATAATTTTAAGTTTTACATGTCCTGGTATTTGTTTTTCACTACCGCAAAGCCTACCTCTTCCATAGACTAACACTGGAGTTACCCTATTACATTTAATAAGCTGCAATTTGCAAATGGCATCTGGTAATCCAGTTCATGATCGTGTCTTTAGAATTGTAATGAAAAGTCCTAACTTATGGTAAAGTCGGATTTTAAATTATAATTTTGAAAAGCCACTTTTAGAAAGTGCCATTTTCCTGCCTTAGCCATTTAGTGCCTGTACCTATTCCTAGGTCACATGACTGGTTGTAGCTGACAGTTGGGCTTTGTGTATTCCTCCTAGGCAGCCACACACAATAGAGGGCTTAGGTGTGCCTGGATGGGCCATCTCTGGCAGGATGGGAGCACAGAGCTGAGCCCAGCCCTACTTACACTTGAATAGGCTATGTCCTGCTTCCACACCAAGGGATAGGTACCCCCTGTAGTTAGCCTGGACAGGGAACGCAGGATGCCTGGGTACCTCAAAGGGAAACCTCTAGAAGCTTCTCCCCCACTTCAAAGGCACCACTGGGTATACATACTGGACCTCTGACACCAGCTCTTAGTACACTTCTGAACTTGTGGATACTCTGCCAGGAAGAAGGACTGCTTAAAGGACTACCACTCTGATGGACTGCTGCTCTGAAGGACTGCTGCCCTGCTGTGCTGACCTACTCCCTGCTACCCTCTTACCTGGGTGAGAAAGGACTGGACCTGCATACCTGGCCTCCTGATCTGAAGCCTGAGGGACACAACAGTCTTCCACCAACCTTCCACCTGCACATGGACTCTGCCCTCTGTAATTCTACTTTGTCAAGTGGTGCCACCCCAGCCCTGGACCCTTGGAAGTGGGCTTAAGGTGCTCTTCCAGCCTCTGTGGATCCAGTGAAACTGACATATCTCCACTGCTGTGTGGTGCAAACCCATGCAGGACCGACGCATCACCACAGCTGCGTGGATCGGAACTGTCAAAAAGACCTGCATCGCCTTGCAGGCCTTTGCCTCATCGGATCAGCTGCTGCGCGGCAAATCCTCGGCACAGACCCTCCCATCTCAGGCAACAGACCTCAAATAACATCACTTCTTTTGTTGAAGACGTTTTGCTTGATGGTCATAATATAGGTCAAGTGCATAAGAGAGCTGGAAAGGAAAGCCCAAAATCTTTTATGATTTTATTTATTGTGACAGTGCCAGGGACCTGTAGTCTTCTGACCAATTGTTCATGACTTTTGGAAGCAATGATGCTGGCAGAGCCCCCACTGAAAGACGGATAATACCATTGTTACTCTTTGCATGCAGCCCAACCTCTATTCCATGTACAGACATGCTTCAGCAGGCCTACAGCTTTTTATGTTGTGAAAACCTTTTCATTGAGTGATTTCAGATTTGCCAGGAAGGTCTCCACAACCTGTTGCTAGGCCTAATCTGACCAATGCTCTTTTCTCCACCTCCCTTTTATGCTCTCTTTTGCTACAGAATCTAATTTTGTCAGCGCTGCTAAATTTCAGGATTGCTAAATACCAAGACGGTTGTCTTGATTAAATCTTATGCTTCTTCCATCCATCATACCCTATTTGCCCTTTATCTCACACTTTCAGGCTCGTTTTAATCCCAGCTTTATCCCTTTGTCACTGTTTTTCTGTCTTTCTCTTCCTCATAGCCGTGGTCCGTACAGGTAACAGCGGTGGGGCGGTGGGGCCGGGTTAGGGGAGATTTCGAGGGACGATGCAGAGGGAAAATTAATTATTTATTTGATTTTCCCTCTGCATCATCCCTCGAAACCCTCCCTTACCGGGCCCCACCCCCCTACCGCTGTTACCTGCATGGACCGCAGCTGCTTCCTCCTTCTTCTCCACATTTCTGCCTCCCTTTCTTTAGTCCTAGGTCAAAGTCTGATGATAAAAATAAATCGTGGTACCCAAAAATGAGTGCCGGATGGCTCCACTTGCAACCACTTGCTTAAATTAGGCACTACATGTGCTGTTTCCAACTATCATTGTCTTCACACCAACTCCTCAACCATCAGTCAAAAACACAATTTTAATGGCTTTTATCGAAAAGGCAACTGGTAGAAGTAAGTGTGCAACGTATGTTGCATCTAAGCGTGCATGGAATATATAGATTAGGGTTTAATATCAACCACTAAAGAAGTAGTTACTGATCTGGCCACTGTGGACCTACAAACTGAAACTCGCCTACGAACAGAGAGCAATGGACGTCTTTTTCTCATCAGCTCAAAGGAAATGTGCTGTAGGAGTCTGAAACCAAAAGGAGAGTGTGCTAATATGACATAAACACACATGCAAAGAGTGTGCCACATAATCTGCCAAGGAAATAGAAAAAGTCATATTTAGAAGAGACTTTGTCTACCTTACGAATGAATACTTCACTCACATCTTCATAACACCACACTACCTTCTTTTATGAAAGGCTATGTTTTATTTAAAGCAATGTAATAACTGAAAGGGTTATTGATAACTATATTCCTATTAATGATAGCGTGATACAAATACATTTCTTTTTCAATATTTTTTGCCAAAGTGGTGTTTTCTATTATATTTAACACACCACCACTCTCACCTTCACCGATCTGTGTTCTCTTGTCCCCACCAACTCTCTTTCTCTAAACCTATCATTGGCCCGCAGCTTTAGTTCAAGGATTTTCGGAAACTCAGGCAAAACAGTTCCTTCTAACACCACGACATGGCATTATACATTTCGAAAAGGAATCTAATATTTTCCACGTTTTATTAACGGAACGTTGACACACTAAGCAGCTCTATCTACATTCAATCCCAGCATCCACCCTGCCTTTCTTTATCTTGAAGTTATCTTATCGCACGCGACTGACAGTTTTCAAAGTGAGGGGTCAAGAGGAAGTAGTAGCATAGCACACATTGATGGAAAGAGGAATGCCTTCTACTCTATCTGCAAGGTGCATACGGTTACTACTGTGGCATGGGACGGTCTCACAGAAGGGACTAAGGGGCAGATTTACAAGCCCCTTGCGTCATTTTTGTGCCGCCGTTGCGTCACTTTTTGTGACGCAGGGGTGGCGTAAAAATGCGGCCCATTTACAACGTGACGCATCTAGGGAGATGAGTCACGTTGTAAAGCCCTGCGTCACATTATACCTGCGTCAAGTATAATGTATGCAGGGTGGGCATTCCCACGCAAAAAAGCCTCGTAGAAGTGACGCAGTGAAATCTACAAGATTTCACTGCGTCACTTTTAGGACGCCACTGCGTCAAAACCTTACGCCTGCTTCAAGCAGGCGTAAAAAGTGACGCAGTGTTGTGGGAATAGGCCTCAAAATGCATTGCTGGAGTTGCGTCATGCTTGCGACATGACTCCAGCAATGCGTGACTTTTGCCCCAACAGATCTGTCAATCCTTGCCCCATGGTGCGCCGTATTGTAAATACGGCGCATCCATGGTGGCGCAAGGGTTTCTCAGAGTGGCGCAGGGAAAGTGACGCATCTCTACAGATGCGCCACTTTCTTGTAAATCTGCCCCTAAGTACTTGATAAGTCAATTTAGTGTAAAAAAAAATAGTAAGGCACAGATTTACAAGCCCCTTGCGGCACTTTTGCGCCGCCGTTGCGTCACTTTTGTGACGCAGCGGCGGCATAAAAAATGCGGCCAATTTACAGCGTGACGCATCCAGTTAGATGCATCATGTTGTAAAGCCCTGCGTCACATTATACCTGTGTCAAGTATAATGTATGCAGGGTGGGCGTTCCCACGCAGGAAAGCCTTTTGTGACGCACTGAAATCTACAAGATTTCACTGCGTCACTTCTAGGACATCACCGCGTCAAAACCGTATGCCTGCTTGAAGCAGCCGTAAGGAGTGACGCAGTGTAGTGGGAATAGGCCTCAAAATGCATTGCTGGAGTTCCGTCATGCTTGCGGCACGACTTCAGCAATGCGTGTCTTTTGCCCCAACAGATGCGTCAGAATTTCTGATGCATCTGTCAATCCTTGCAACTTGGTGCGCCGTATTGTAAATACGGTGCATCCATGGTGGTGCAAGGGTTTCTCAGAGTGGCGCAGGGAAAGTGACGCATCTCTACAGATGCGTCACTTTCTTGTAAATCTGCCCCTAAGTATGCATGCATATCGCTTTTTTTAATTACAAGTGCGACAATGACGGTTTTCTGAAATGTGACATTCATTTTGACCCCCACAAATAATATTTAGTAAAAAACAATATTAACTGTTCATAAATACACCCAACTGTGGGCAACTGGCCGAAGCCGAATACAGAAGTGCCAGGTGAAATGTTTCTTGATAATTCAGCCCGATTTTTCAGTAAGGGGTCCAAGTCGTCTGCATGTTGATCATGCAGAGTGACAGGCTCTAGGGAAAGACTATTGTTATCGTTGCACATAGCTGGATTAAGAGAACCACATGTTGACTAATCCGGAGATATTCTCCTTATCTAAAAAGCAACAACTGGAAAAAGAGTGCACGACAGAGGAAAATCATTAGAGAGTTATTAACTTGAACTTATGATTTATCGATCCTGACCCAGAACGAGGTCAGCACAAGTGAGTAAAACATGAATTTAGTGCATTTCAAATGAACGTGTTGTCCAATAGAAATACAACTTTGTTTTGCCATAGCATTACAAAATTGCAATTTGTTAAAAAGATTTCTTATTCGTCTAATGCAAGGGCAGCCAACGTTCTATTACAAAAAATGCTCTTTATGAGTGGCTCGCTAAATTTCCTGTCAATTCTAA
The DNA here is from genome assembly GCA_963921515.1 of Calotriton arnoldi. Classification (NCBI taxonomy): domain Eukaryota; kingdom Metazoa; phylum Chordata; class Amphibia; order Caudata; family Salamandridae; genus Calotriton; species Calotriton arnoldi. Next base: position 136,316 of record CAWUFW010005504.1, on the reverse strand, counting down.
ACCTTTTAGTGTTGCCAGATGTCCTGGTAATTTTTAGGGTGAGGAAATATTGGGGATTACATGTTTTTGGGAAATAACATGCGAGAACCAACTACAGTTACTGGACTCACAAAAAGGCTACAGAATATCATTCTTTGTTTAATTACTTATGTGCAAACACTTAGAAATAGGCTCAATACAGGTGATTAGAGCTAATTAAAAAACCTTGACAGGACCCCTGAAAAGTGGGCAATTCAGTGGTGCAGTGGCGTAGCTGGGGAGGTTTGGGGGGAAAGCAGTAGCGGCTCCTCGAGGGAGTGCTGCGGGGCGGTGGGGCGGGGCAGGGGAGGGGCAGGGTGGGGGTAGTAAACTCCGGAATACGGGCGAACGGAGTTGAGTAACTAAATAAATAAATAAAACGAATTACATTGCGCGCGCTGCAACGCCAAATCGGCGATGCAGCGCGCAATGTAATTCGTTTTATTTATTTATTTAGCTACTCAACTCCGTTCACCCGTATTCTGGAGTTTACTACCCCCTCCCACTCTGCCCCTCCCCCACCCCGCAGCACTCCCTCGAGGAGCCGCTACTGGGGGAAAGGTCCACCCTGGGCGGCACTTTTTGAGGGCGGCGGCGAGCCAAAGATAAGTTTTCTTTTATTTTTTTCGCCGTCTGTCGCCACCCCCTGCTCATCGTCGTCTGCCGCCGCCACCCCCCTTACTTGCAACAGCCGTCATTGGATCGCCCCGGGCAGCAAAAGCTCTAGCTACGCCGCCGCAGTGATGTGGGAAATAATTATATGATACAGCGAGTATGTTTTAACCAGGAAATATGACACTGCACTTTTAACACTGCATTAGAAATTCCCGAAGACCTCGCAAAACAGTGGTGTTTCCCAGGGAGGGCAAACACTCTGCCATGCCATGACAACCTCTCCACTTCAGTTTTGGTGCAGTGCGCAAGTTGGAAACGGTGGAACAAAGAGACGTGATTTTTAAACCTGGCCTCCCCGTGTGGCCAAAATGGCTGCTGTTGGGGGATCACATTCTGAATATATTCACCTTCTTCCATATATTGCAAAGAATGGACGCACTTCGAATCAGACTATATGCTGGCGGTAAGCATAGCCTTTTTTGTCCTCTAATAGCCTTCAGATACCTCTTTCATGGGAACTTTAAAGACCCTCTAATAATACGTTTGAAATAGAAATGAAAAATAAAAATAAAATATGGCAAGGAATCAATTAGATGTTTGCAGTGCTCTCAAGGTTACCAAATTATACACTGTCCAAAATAGATTTGATGATATAGAAGTTCATCCAGGGATCTGCAAGGCCCAGGCTCAAGTCTCTTAAACTATACTCTTCAACAATATTTGGAGCCCAGCAATGACTAAATATGAGGTCCTACTGCCTGGCCCACCAGTTTGCATACATCAGCCACTTATTACCTTCCTGCCAGAGGAAATCCCTCTGGGGAGGGAAGGAGAGATGACTGTTATTCTTCAAGGGGTATCTAGACTTGTTTTACTGTGTGGTGGCCAACACCACAATGTTTTCAACGCTATCATGCACTGGTGTATTTATGCAACTCTCTGGGGTATTGCAAGACTTAGGACAGATGGTCAAGAACTATAATGGACAAGTAGTCAGAGGTTGGCATACGTACTATTGATGAACTGATCAACTGATCGGAATAAATGGAAATCCTTTCATGATCTTCGTGTGGAATGTAGGTTGCATTTGTCATAAGTGTGGAGCTACTACCAACTGTCTCACTGCATTGATCCAGGCTGGGTAACCCTCCTTTTATCATACTCACTCTCTGTTAGACCTGAGGTAGTGTTTCCCTAAACTTTTTGCTTTATCTCATGGGTTTGGCTGATTCTCTTTTAGTGGCCTTAGGGCTCTGGGCACTTTCCCACTGCAAATGCAGTGGGAAAGTGCGCACGCCCTTCCTACATGTTAGAAAGGGGTGCTTACCTGATGTTTTTAAACATGTCACAAGCCTGCCATTGCAGGCCTGTGTGTGCTCACTTGCACCTATGGTGTTTTTAAACATGTGTCAAGCCTGCCATTTAGGCCTCTGGGTGCGCAATTGCACTTATGCTGAGGTTGGCCTGTCTAAATCATTGGCCAAAGCTGAGGGTGCATTTCACTAACACTAGCGCACCTCTAGGGTAAGTCTTAAAGGGTGAAGCAAGTGGTAGGTGAATAGCAGGGCAGCTACACATGTGTGTTCCCTGTCCAGATAGTAAAGAATGCCCATGGGTGTTTTCACTACCTATGAGGTTTGCTCTTCCCATAGGTTAACAAGGGGAATGGTTGAAATTACTTCAACTAACAATTGTGACTAGCAGTGGAGCAGCCTCATAATGTTTCCTATCATAGGATTCACAATGGCAAACCCTCTCCTGTAGTAAAGAGGGATTGTCATTAATAGCTTAGAAATGCCACTTCTACAAAGTGTCAAACACAACAAAATGATGGACGGAGTGCTGAAACTTTTCAACCACTCACCCCCACTCAAGAGATCTGGGTTTAATCCATCGTTCTTTTGCTCACTATGCCACCCCAGTTTGGACCCAGCCATATGCAAATCAGTCTTGACCCTCCTCCTCATTAAAACTGATTTGCATATGGCTCGGTTTAAACTGGAATGGCAGGGGAGCAAAAAAACGATTTAGGCCCAGATGTAATGTAATGTAATGTAAGGCACACTTATATAGCGCAGCTGCCACCCCAAGGGTATCCTGGCGCTTAAGTTACCAATCATCCACTGCATGTAACTGAGAATAGGCAATAAACTGAGATGGGCAAGGATCAATCTCTAGGAAACAATCCGGTTTTCAGTTCCTTCCTGAAGCGTGACAAGATGTTCAGTTGTCTAAGCTCCGGGGGCAGAGCGTTCCAAAGTCTAGGTGCTGTAAAGCTAAAGGATCTGCCACCCATTCGCGCTTTATTGACATGGGGAACGCAGACCAGATTAGCAGAGGAAGAGCGCAAATGTCTAACAGGAGAATACCATACAAATTTCCTTTGCAACAGTTTAGGTCCAGTTTTATGTGTTGCCCTGTAAACAATACAGAGTGCCTTAAATTGGACTCTTTGCGCAATGGGCAGCCAATGTAGGTCCTTTAAGGCCAATGAGGCTGAGGCTCTGCGTGGTCAGTTTAGCGCCAACTTAGCCGCCATGATCTGTACTCTTTGCAATTTTATTATCAGGGATGCTGGGGCACCTAGAAGGAGTGCATTGCAATAATCCAATCTGCTTAGAACAATACTCCGCACCACTTGAGGTCTAGCAAGAGTAGGTAAAAACGGGAGAATCTTCCGAAGAGCTCGGAGCAGAGATAGGCAGGTGTTCACCGTTTTATTCACCTGGGAATCCAGTTGTAGATTGCTATCCAGCATCACTCCTAAATTGCGCACTGTACTAGCGGGCAATAAGGAGTTGTTAGCCGGGCCTGGCCAAAAGTCTACTGGGAGTGGTCGCTGAATTTTACCTGCGGTACAGCACAGGATTTCAGTTTTTTCCCCATTAAATTGCAATGAGTTCTCTTTCAGCCATTCTGCTGTTCTGTGCATACAGTTGTGGAATTTTTCTAAAGGTACTGCTTTATTGCCCTCAACAGAGAAGACAAGCTGAGTGTCGTCCGCATAGTTTATGACATCAATGCCAAATGATTTAATTAAGATAATAAGTGGTCGAAGATAAAGGTTAAACAGAATTGGGCTGATAGCCGAGCCTTGTGGAACCCCATGTTTAACATCTCTAATCTGAGAGGTAAACGGCGACAGGGTCACTGCCTGCTGCCTATTAGAGAGATAAGAGTGCAGCCAGTCCCGAGCCCTACCCGTAACACCCATCTCCTCTACTCTCTTAATCAGGATCCGGTGGTTAACCGTATCGAACGCGGCCGACATGTCAAGTAGCACTAAAAAGGCTGTCTGACCGCTGTCAGCCCGCATTCGCAGGTCATCCAGGACTGCCACCAAGGCAGTCTCGGTTCCGTGTGCAGGGCGAAATCCAAATTGGACTTCATCCAGCAGCTCATTATCCTCAACAAATTTTGAGAGAGATTTACTCACTACCCTCTCCAAGATCTTAATCGGATACGGTAGCAGGGAGATGGGTCTGTAATTGGAGGGACATTGGGGATCCAGTGTAGCCTTTTTTAGCAGTGGAGATCTCTGTGCTGGGGTGAATGTTTGACATTGTTCAGCATTCTGTCCATCAATTGTTCTTTTTGTAGTTATCTGTATGTACATATTTCTGATGCCGTTGTGAACTGGGGTGCACCCTATAACAGTGTGGAATTGAATTAGAATAATGGCCAAGGTGGGCCTCATTCTGACAACGTTTTACACCTCATAAGCGTGCTGGGGGTAAAGTAGGATTTTTCTCAAGTGTGCATATTACTGATGCTATTTTTAACACGGCTGGACCTGGTACTGCTAGTGATATTTTCGAAAGTGATTTATGCCCAGAAATCCATGATGTTCATGCTGCATTAGTAAATGTGTGTGTTGAATACAAATTTTATTTACATACACCATTTGTGAAGTCTCTTTTGTGACACAGTTTATTTATTGTGTGACAGTGCTGTGCCAATACTTTACAAATTGCCTCTGTAATAAGCCTGGCTTCTCAGTGCCAAGCTACCGAAGGGTGAGCACAGGTTATACAGTGAGTGTAATCACCTGCCCCTGACAGGAGTGAGAGGTTCTACCTGGCTAGGTCCTTGCCTCAGACAACCATAATGTACCAGTTCCAACGCTCTCCTACAGACTTATCCCGGGATCTGGGGCCAGTTTAGGGGAGTGATCTCTGGGTTGTACGGCTCTATCACTGACTGACTGTTCTCAACAATTTTTAACTCTTCTAATCCTGCCCTGCTCTCCCACACTATTGTTGTCGATATGGTCCTCTATGAGGTCGTTTCGAGATTACCATTTTCTGCTCTCTGCCTCCCTTACCATGTTGCATATTTGGTCAGACATTACAGGGGGTCACAACCCACTGTAGGGGGTGCTGCACAAGTGCACTAGCTTTTGCTAAACTCTGCAAAATCATTTTTTAAAGATCACTGGCAGGCAGGCACTTTCTAGGAAATGGTCAGTATGGTCAAACATGAATGTATAATATATAAACTTACTGACCAAACCTTCATCTTTGACAAGATCCGGGGACACTGTGCAAAAACACTACCACGTTGAACTAGGAAAGGGGTTTCTGTCTCCAACAAGCCCCTCATCTAGATATCTAACTACCTATTTCTTACTTTATGTAACCTGCTTCACTCCCCCTCTCCTTGTTGGTTGGGAACCTCAACCTCTTTCATGCCCGCACCCTCATTGTTTATCTAGTGGTATTGCATCTATAACTCGACCCTTCTCTTTATGATTCATTATGCACTCCAACTCCAATGATTTGCCAACTTGTCTTGCTGATATTCCGACCCCATTTAGAGTCTCACTGGAACCCCCTTTTGATAAGAAGCTGACAACTGCCATTGTACTGATACCAAACTATTCCTTTTACCAAGAGCAGATATCACATCAGTCTTTTGTGAACTGACCTATTGGTATGTAGGTCGGTTTGTAAAATAGCACAAAGGTCACATAAATGCTGATCGCAAATTGCGGTCAGTGCTTTGTACATCGGTCCCATATTTCCTTATTTTCTTTATTTAAAATTCAAACAAACATGTAACATCAGCTGGGTTACTCAATAAATACTAAGCCAAACTTTTCATTAGATCCAGAATTCCAGATTGTGATGGCAGATATAACTTCATGCAGATTCATTGTAAAATGTTCTGAACAACGAAAACATTAAGGGCTTGAGTATGAGTTTGGCAGTCCGTGGAGGTGCAGTGGCGGTTGTGGACTGCCGCAACAGTGGTCCAACCGCAGGTACTTTCAAGGGGAATATATGCAGACAGCACAATTTGTCTTTATCTCAAGACACCTCTACTTGATATATCACTAGTTTTCTATGAATTCATTTGCACATAGCTTAAAACAAACAGTGCATTGTAAATAGTGGCTTAACAATGTAGTCAACGCATTTTGGTGATACATAAGAATCACTACTACCTTCTTCAAAGACAAAATTTATATCACTTCCCCAAGGGAAAATTATTATGGTATCCCTGCATGAACATACAGAAAGACATCCATTCTTCTTTAGATATCATCAAGTTTATAACCTGAGGGTATATATCCCATTCCTTATATCAGTGAAACTCGAGGAAGGATATCCTTACACCCTCTCCCCAATCACTACTGTCTCATTACCATCACTTCACCCAACAATGTCCCATTGGTTCAGGCCCTTTAGTGGGATCTCACTTCATATAGAGCAGTAAACAAATCTCCCACCTTATTGGACCTCCAAATGGAATCCCTTTGGACAAAAAGGACTATTCACGCCTTGCTTTACTGGGCTTAAACCGTCATCACCAATTTTTTTCTTGTCGGATTCACAATGGGTCGACTGCTCCATAGCTCACCGCCAAGGGTGAAGAGGAAACGACGTAAGGAGCACCAAATATCGTGCGGCCTTGCCAACACTGGAACAAGGAAATAATAAGCATCATCCATATCATTGCAGCTGAAGGAGTACCTTTTAACAATGACATGACAACATTTCTCTTGTCTAACCATGGCCACAAGGCTTTTTTCACTGTTGAGGCCTTCTATAAATATCTGAGCGAGGCCACCAGTGAACTACACCAAATGTTTTTATTCACATCACTGAAACTGCAACAGAAGTCTCCCCTCAAAATTTATGTTTAGGAAGTAAAACCAAGCTAGATGGGTAAAAGAAATGCTCTTGTCTGTGCATACTATTCATAGAAATTATTCTAGTTTCCTGGCAATAAATAATCCATTCAACCATCAAAAGTTCACACTTCCAGTCCTCTCTGACTTAGGGGCCGATTCCGATTCGGGCCGGAAATCTCTCCGACCGAGCCGGACCCGGAGAGATTTCCGACCGAATCGGACCCGTGCAGCCCGACCGAACGAGTACGATGCGTCCGTATGCTATCGTACTCGAGTCGGTCGGACTCCCATTGAAGTCAATGGGAGCCGGTCGTACAACGCGTACGCGGGCTCCCATTGACTCAATGGGTGCGAGGCAAACAGGGGTGCCCCCTACAGCGGGTACGCGGCGAAGCGACTCGTGCCGTACATGCACAGGTAGGGGGGACCCGTGGGTCCCCCCTGTGTGCGACTCGCGTGGCTACGCATACAGGCGGGTCCGACACGGACCCCCGAAGTACGGCTCCGACTGCTCTTTCGTGCCGGAGTGCGCGGCTCGGTCGGACTGCTCGCGGCGCGCATCGTACTTACCCGGCCGGGGAACGTCTCCATTGCGCGGTGCGAGTCGTGTCCGAGTGAGTCGGTTGGTGCGGTTCGACCCGGGAACGAGTCGGTCGGAGCGGTCGGGACGCCCAAACGAGTCGGTCGGCGATTTCGCATCGTACTCGCTCGTCCGGACGCGCGTACGAATCGGTCGGGAAATAGGGCTCCGAATCGGATCCGGTTAAGCCGAATCCGATTCAGAGCCCTACCGGCCGAGATCGGAATCGGCCCCTTAGTATTTAGTCGATGGAGCCCTGTTGATTTTGTCAATGGAATACTTCCTGCGACAGCCTGATGGAGTAGGAGTCATCGGAGGAAGGATCTTACACCATCGGTTCTATTTAAGGTGAACGATGTAAAGTATTTCTTTTCCTGTCTATCACCTGTTGGCAAAAGACAGGATAAAACACAATAATATAATAACCCTCAAACCCTGGGAGAAAACTCCTAGAGTGGGTGTGGGGGAGGGGGGGCATTCGTTTTAAAAAAAAAATGTTTGCTTAGGGAGTCTGTTTTTGAAATACAAAAAGTCAGCTGTCATGGCTGTTGGTACCATCCTTCAAAAATGTGTGTGGTGCAAATAATTAGCAAAGCAAAAGACACATATTATGCCTTTACCATCAAATGATATATAATCAGATCTGCAAATTCCCTTTAATTTGCCCAATTATAAGCAACATCGCAAAAGTGACTCAGTCAGTCTAGAACTATCCTAAATTTCACCAAAAGATAAATAAATAGTACTACACACATGGTGTGTTGACCAGCAGCCCTCACTGAGTCTTGGGTGGTGAACTCTGCTTGCTGCTGAATATCAAATTTCTTACACTAAGGTAATGCCAGCACCACGTAACAATCGCACACACTCTCAGGGCCTAAGCAAACTGCTATCTTGAGTGCTCTGAGACACCTAGTGGCATATTTACTTGATTATGGTGCAGCGCAGCACATCAAGTCATCTTGCTGCACCGCCCTGCACCATAGGGAAAGGGCAGGAATGCTCCGTATTTAAGCAATACTGTACATTCCTGGCCGTTCTCCCTGTGCTGGCGCAGTTTCTGCAGCCTAGCGCCAACGCAGGCACCCTTGCACCATCGTGCAAGGGTGCCTGTGTTGTAGGCAGCATTGTTTTTGTGCAGGAAAGGAAACCTTACTGCACAAAAACAATCAATAGAGGCGTTTTCTTCTTTCTGTGTGTGCTGCAGAATTCAATACGCATTGAAAGAGGAAACAAAGAGGAGAATTAAAGATATTTCTCCTCATTACACCTCACCTGGGAAGGCACATCTTTTTGGAGCATTCCCAGGTTTATCACTTTTGGTAAATCTGGGGATTTGCATGGGAACAACCACCCCAACACCCATGGAATGCCTCCCTTGTGCAGAGTAAGGCAGATGTATGAGGGCACTCAAAGCCAGCAATGTGGCTTTGGGTGGTTTCATAAATCTGACTCAGAGCCTTGTGTCATGCGTGTAGTACTTTGCATGCTGCACACGTGACACAAGGCTCTCATAAATATGCCCCCTATATAATAAACATGTAATATCCCTGGTGAACATTAGTTAGTCTGTAGTTGTAGCATCTACTCCATTAAACTGAAATGTTAAAATCCCTCCACTGAAAAGTATTAAACAACAGAAAACGTTATTAGAACGTTATTAGAAAGTTGAATATACTCAAAATTATCTAATAAATTTAAGCTGCCAGTTGGATTATAACATTTAACCTTCACCTAAAATGCTCTAAGAACACCCCTTAAGGATAGTACTGGAAGTAACAATTATATGATGAATGCGTAAGCTCACAAGAGAAATGTAAAACAGTTCAAATTACAGGATAGCCAATGAATGGATATAGCATAGGCTTTATGCAGAGTTTGAGAACAGTATGACAGAGATGAACCCCCTGCACTCCAATAGGGAGCCATAGATCAATCAATGTGGCCGTATCTCAGATATAGTAGATAATAGAATACTACTGATTGTCACTCAGTACTGAGCTCCTAACTTGTATTTGCTTCCACCACTTTGAGATATTTTCTCTCTCCAAGCTCCCCATTCAACTTTACCCATAAAACAAGTATCTACTTTAAAAAAAATATATATATATATTTTGGAATTTTTTGATACTGAAAAAGACATTGTTCCATCATGACAAACACAATTGAAGAATATACGACTCATCAGTGCAATCATCATATGCATACACCGACACAACTGAGTTCGACTCCAAAGGGGAGGAGGGATTAACCATGATCTGTAAACAGGGAACACCAACCATAATAGCTTAAACATTGGAGTCTGTGTTAAAAAAAAGAAATAGAAAACTCTGTTGAACGTTTGAACGTGTGAAAGCACCATTATAAGAAGGAGTAGGGCAGGCCCGTGCATTGGTAGGGAAGTAGCATGCGGTTGTCCATGCTTTGTTGTGTGTGGGGGGACCAATAGCGTGTACGTTGAAGTGAGAGGGAGATCACAGTGGGTCTCTGTTAATGTAAAAGCAAGTATCTACTTATTAAATGTTGGCTCTGAGCTTTGTGAGAAGAGGTGCATTTCTTTGTATTACATTTTCAATTAAGCTATGAAGCGCACAGCATAGGGCAATCCTAGTTTAATCAATCACTTCTTGTCTGCACGAAAGGCACTTTTGGCATTTTGCATGCCATAATGAAGTCTGGAAAGACTGAAAGCAGAAACTCTTTGTAGACTAACACCCTTATGTCTCTTGAAAGTTTCATCACCGTATCCCTATTTCTGTAATTGAGAAGGGGTTCAAAGGGCTATCAGGGAGTCCGACCATGAGATGGTCTAGGTACTGGAGATTTGTGTGCTGTTTTGACCACACACATATTTGAGAAACAGTGTATTCTAGATGTATCCATCAGAAAGTCAACAAACTCCACCATTTCCCAGTATTGTTTGATTCCAGTATTCTGATCAGCCTGATGCTGTTCGCAAATAAATTCCCTTCCAAATCTCATCCTTAGCCTTAATGTGTCAAAACGTTCTCCCTAAGCAACTATTACTCAATAAATGTTTTGTTATCATCTTCAACATTAAATCTGTACTTTTCAGCCACATTCATCCTGGTCACTTGCTTAGCTAATTGTTCTTTCATGTGAGTCAACCTTATGATGGCACTGCCAATCTTGCCATCTATAGTGGCTCAAATGAATCTCTTGTCCAGAAAAATAATCATCATTTTTTTGTCCGAGGTCTCCAAAGCCACTGTTGTGCCACTTTTAGCACCACATTCCTGTGTCACTGTTTTACTTACATCATGCTTCCTGCAATGAAAAGCAAGATTTGACTTATGATTACCTGCACTCATGTTGGCACAAATATGTAATGTTATTAAAATACATTGATTTCTCCTTCTCAAGAGGACACATGGGCCTTTCTCCTAGTCCATCTTTTCCTTTCTAACTTTCCCTAATTTTGGGAGAGTGATACTACCAAGCCTTCTTCCTTCCGCCATTATGATGAATTTATCCCACCTTACCACAGGGAGACTACCAGTCGGGCAGAGATCTCCACATGGTTAAGTATAGGGAAAGTTAAAAAAGTTAATTTAACTCACAAAAAAGTAAACATATTTTATGCTAAATATAAATCTAAATTAATTATGTACATTTATTTTAAGTGTGGAACTAACGATAAAAATGCTACTGGACTATTAACTCAATTTTGAATAAAATCTTTATTACATGTAAATATATTAAATTAAATGTCATTTATTTTTCTGGATTTTAAATGAAAAATGAATTTCCACCTAAAGTAAAAACAAAATGTAATTACATTTTAATTAAATGTATTTTTACATTAATTTTCAAATTCAAAAAAGTTTGTTAAAATGTTGAATAATAAATGTTTTATTTTTACATCTCTTAACTGTAGTAATAAGTATTCATATTTTAACTATTTTAAATAATTTAATTTAACATTATTTCCTTTGGGGATTAAATGCAAATTCTTTCTTCCATTATTTCCTTTGGAGGGTGTTGTAGTACCAAGGGGGTATACATGGGTGGTGCTGGATCTACCACTTTTTTTTTCAGTAGTAAATTACACTGGTAAGTTTCACTCCACCCCTATTTTTGGAGAGCAGAGGAGCATAATTCCACGCTTTTGAGTAAATTTACACTTGGATTTTGAGAATAGCCAAACGTAGTAAAGTTACTCAAAAGTATATGAGTAAAGTACATGTGTAAATCACTCAAAAGTGGAATTTATCTTTCTCAGCCCCGTTGGTGTATAATAACTTTTTAAACTAGAGAGAGATTTATGTGACTATACAATCTGTCATTATTTCAGAAAATGGCGCACTCTCCCTTTAAGCTGTTTGTATCCTCCATCGATCCATGAATGCAAGGTGATTTACCAAATTTGTCAGCAATTTGTGTGCTCTTCAAGGATAAAGTTTGGGATAATTGTGTCTTTCTTTGAATTCAACAGTACCGAGATTGAGGTCATTGCTTTGTATTAACGCAATGCCATAGGGTAGCTTTAGTAAGGTTTTCTGTAAAACTCGCAGGAGGACTGCTTGTCAAATGTGGGTTTCAATCGGTGTGGACTGTTTACTTGTTGTACACATAACCAACCATATATAGCATCTGGATATTAGGAATTTATTGTTAGCTTTGCTGTTATAGCTACCATGACGATTACCTCCAAATTGATTGTTTGGACAGAGGCTTTCAACTGTCAAACCACATCTTTAATTTGCCTAACATCTTACAGACCCAGGTCCACATTTGACTCTGAAATTATGACATGACATTAAAGGCCTCGTAAGTACTCAATAATCATATTTTTTATCTGAATAATTGAAACCCTTGAGGTTGATTCAGCATATTTTGATTTCAGTCACAATAAATGGGGTGGGCATAACACGCGTAATGTGTTGTAGCGTTTTGTGCAAAATTACCTCAAAATCATGCTAGATTACATGGAAATATACAAGTAGGGTAACCCTGACTAAAGCACTATATTCTTAACACACAATGCACCCTCACAACCAAAATGGCCCAAGGGTGCCTTTTGCACAAGGAAAATAGTGCTAAATTCAACAGAATACGATCAGGAGGAGCCAGCAGCCACTCATACTCAGTTACTGTGCTCTTGCAGTAAGCATTTTTGCCCCAAATTACTCTAAATTACACAAGAGGGTGTAATTGCTTAAATGTTTCGTAATTTTGCATCGCAAGTGAAACATGAAATTACCAAAATTACTCTGATTACTCTGTCATAATAAAGAAATTCACCTAGGCCTAACAAAGAATCAGAAATCATTGCTAATGAGGAATGAGCATCAATTGACCCTTATCTCAATTGTTACTTTCAACACATATGTTACAAATATTAGTAGAACTTACCTGGATGGCAATACGCTGAAATTTATAGCTGAACATTTTGATCACATAAATTGTATAATTAAAAGAATTTAGGATAGGTGGATTTTGTTCCGGCTGTTTGGGAATGTTTATGTGGGAGGTGAGCACACCAAGCAGTGGACAGGGTGAACTGCTACCAAGCGGCACCAGTGCCCCCGTTGGGCAATCCTGTGTTTCCCACTGTTGCAAAAGATCTTTGATGCTGTCCCTTACTTCATTATTCATTTATTATTTAACTAGTGCTAGCTTATCATTTTGGGTAACTACCCTTAGTGTAAATATTAATTGCAGAGAGTTCAGTGCAATCAGGCTTCACAACTTATTTTAAGTGTCCTAAAAGTTTTTTTTTTAAAGGGTGCCAGCTACACCTGCTCTGTGTGAGCAGGTCAGAGAGAAGGTGTTTGTACAAGCATTTGTAACTAACAGTACCAGAGTCTCTGAAGCTGACCATAAATGAGGTATCTCAGAAGGAGAATATCTATCCCCAAGTCACCCTGCCTAGGATCCTTTGCTCAATAGATGGTCTTTAGAATCATCCGATAAACTGAATCATAACCAAGGCTTGAGTAATGGACAGATGAAGAGGAAATCAGAATAATGAACACTCTCAAAAGAAGGTAGGTGGGAAAATTAGATTGGTCCCACCTTCTAGGTGAATTGGAAGTAGGAAGGTGTTCTTAAAGTGGGTATTAACAATACTCTGCGTGTACGCAGGAATGGTGTAGGTGGATCTCTTTAGTTCAATTACTCTGTATCGCCAATAAAAGAAGCTTGAAGTGAAATTATCTATAACCACATGATAAACTGACAGATTTAGTCTTCACAGTGTAATCTACTAATGAACATGTAGAATCGTACTCACACATGTCATACATGAGTTATTTTGTAATACACCTTGCATAGCTAGAGGCCAAAGAGGGGTTTTGATGTTATCAGTCAACAGGTGAACAACAAGATTGATGAATAGGGCTATGACTGAGCTCATGTGTGGGGTCAAATCCAAAAGCAGGACAGAAGGCATTTCAATTTTATTACATTGATTTTGGATTGCAATTATCTACCTCTTACTCCCCTTGACGAGGCACTGAAATGCTTAATGGCAAGTAAAGCACTACTACGGAACCTAAGATTAATAGTAATATTGTCTTTTTTGATTAGTGATTTTAGTCTTGAGTTCTCAGAAGAAACCCTTCAATGCATTTCCCCAGGTTTTTTGTGGTGGAATCAGAGGGAGTTAGATGTGATTGTTAGCAGGGGAGGAGTAGTATGTTGGGTTGTGCAAAAGGCTCATGGGGTAAAGAGAGAGGGTAGATGAAGATCAGAATATTGCTAAATTGTAGGCAAGTAATTACCAGTTTTTGGACTATTGGTCGAGATGTGGGCAATTAACACAGGTTCTAGTAAAAAAGTAAGCCAGAGGGCATGCAGTTTTGTGTAGGAGCTGAATAAGGACATACAGTTTTCAATATAAGTTGAAAAGAGGCAGAAAGTCATGCAGAGCAAAGTATGCATTCAGCAGTCGTAAATCAATGCCATTTTTGTGAAGAAATTATGCAAGCTGCACCGTGTTGGATTTGATGCATTCTTGAGCAGGTGATCAAACAACAGAATATTTGGGTATTTGATAGCACTTTTATTTGTAAATTTATTTACACAGGGTCTAGGAGAGAACAGGATCTGTCAGCAGGTAAGATTGATTGAGGTCTTGAATAATATCATGACAGGTTCACCAGAGCTTCTGTTTATGAACAGAACAGGCTTTATTCTTGTTGTGTGTTTCTTAGAAAATATGTGTCAGACTGTCCATTAAGGTCTCTTTGGATATATCCATTCATCTAAATTCCAGATGGTAGATGGTTGCTCTTATTTTTGTTGGGAGGAAATTTTATAATTTGGCTGCCTGACAGAGAAAGTATTGCTATCAACTATTTTCTTTATTCTTTGGTAGAATGATTAATCACACTGCTAGTCTGGAATGTAAATTCCTCGGTTGGAAGCATTTGTTGATTTTCATGTGGATAAATCCAGGAACTTTTTCGTTTATTTGCTTGTGAATGATACATAAAAGTTTGGATGAAGATTATCTTGTGACTAGTAACTAGAGGAGAGCCTTCATGGCAGGAGGTGTTTGTGTCTGTGTGTGCATGCATGTGTGCATGCATGCATGTGTGTGTGTGTGTGTGCGTGTGTGTCTTAATATGTAAACGTATACTTGTAATTGAGTTCTGAATTATTTGGAGTCATGGTTGAGAGAGGATTCCAGTGGCACAGTCCATTTGTGTAATCAGTTTTTGAGAGGATGAATGATGTTGCTTACTTTGTGGAAATCCAAGGTGGAGAAACTTGATGGAGCGTCTTCATAGTGTATTAGGCTGACTTGGCTAGTTTGTCCACTTGGGCGTTTATTGAGAGTTTAGAGTCTGTGATAATACCAAGGGTTTGTACTTCTTAAGATCTTTTTGGCATCGGTATTTTGATGCAAAATGGACAGGAAAGGCAAAAAGAAAAAAAAGTTTAAATAATATGCCGTCTAAACTCAGCAGTAAACTGAGAGAATCAATTCCCCATCTCCTAAACCCAGGATAGCAAAATATTAAACATGAATAAAATCCACCGTACCCTCTGTTAGGCAGTGGGTAAAGGAATGCAAAGAAAAATGTTGGGTTACTCACAAACTTTTATTCCTTGAGTAAATATCTAACTCTTTGACATACATCAGTGAGTCATGGCGGTCTGGGGTTGCTAGTGTTCCCCTACAGAGGGTACATGGCTGCCTGTCAGTTCAAACTGGACTGTTCCTGTTGGACCAGAGCTAAGCATTATTTGTCTACTGCTTATCTCTGCCTGAAATGGGTGAGACTTTTGCAGGCATTCCACCCATCACTTTTGTCTTTTCCACTGTGTGATGCCCTAACCGTGATGTGTGTTTCCATATGTGGATTCCGTGCTTGTTGTGCCACAGGACTCAAACTGTACCTCACTGGCAAAGCCTAAAGTGCCCAAAACTTCTCTGGATTTGTTTGTGTTCTCTTTCGGTGGGGGCTGTGCCTGGCAGTTCGGGCTAGACTGTTCATATTGGAGTAGGCCAAATACTAAGGGGCTTATTTACAAGCCCCTTGCGCCACTTTTGCGTCACTTTTCCCATGTTAAAAATGATGCAAAAGTGGCGCAAGGTGCTTGTAAATCTGCCCCTAAGTTGTATATGATTGGTCTTTGTCTGAAGTGGCTTACGTTTGAGTGAAACACAACGGACTGGAACGTGACTCTGACTCACTGCCAGTTGCTGAGACCTTTGCAAGTATTGCACACCTTTGTGTTTTTCTAAGTCACATCTAAACTTGGAGTGTGACACAACTACTTGCAGAAAAAGGTATGCCAGACAAGCCTTAAAGTTCATATGGTATTCACACCTAAGACAGGCATGAGGCACAGTTACTCATGGAAAAACTTTGTTTATCCTCAGTACAGTTTGTTTATTGGTATCTGCCCCTTAACAACCCAACTTTATTATCTGCTGTGGGTTTACCCTGCACTCAACAAACACATTATGAAATGGGACTGTAAGAATAAAAACTGTGCCATGTTCGTAATTTCTTGTAATTTTGCCTCACCACTACAGAACCTCACAGCTGAGCAATAATATCCAGATTCCTTTCTGTTTGCACCGGTCTCCACTAGTCAGAACAACCCGGCAGAGAGGAACCTGACAAATAACAACGGCATACTCACACCTTTTCTTAATAAAAACAAGCTTCGGGCCTTCTTCTGTGCAATCTATATTTTTTCAGTATAGAACGCTAGGCATGACATACCTATCACGACTTACCTAGTTTTCAGAGGGGATGGAAAAGACACAGCACGCCCGCCTTTTCCCCTGAAAAAGTTCACACAGGTGACGCTGGCAGGCATTCAAGCAGCAGGGAAACTCCATAGTTCGACGGCAAGCTCCCTCTGCCAATACATGACACATGCAGTAACAATTTACAACACACGGCAAACAAAGAGGTTTTCCTCTTTTGCCATCCAGAACCTTGTTTTGACAGTTAAATTTGTCTATACATTTATGACCTTTAGAAATAAATGTTTGCTCAGCACTGTGCCTACTGTGTTCACTGTTGACAAAGGAACAATGAGAGCATTGATGCAAAGACATTCAATCATGTGATTTGCCCATCAACGATTCTGTGAGAAGATGCCCAGGTGCACTCTGCTTGTGGTATTGTTTTTCTAGATGTTAAACTTGTCCCCTATAATTAACATCTAATAAATAATGAGTTTAATGTGCAATAAAGACAGGTGAATGCGATGAACGCATATTTCTTGCTACTGGATCTCCTGATGCATATTGTGATGTGCACTGTGTCTCGGATCTCAGTCATTTATTTTGGTAGTTTAAGTGATGACTAGCAAAATGGTTCCAGTGTACCCCAAATAACGTCCCTCCCATACATCGGTGTCTAAATTGAGCTTCACATGGTAAACACTGAAAAAGGAGATATAAATCACCACATGACTAAACCAAATCAACCCAAAAAGAATTTGGCATCACTCCCTCCATTTCTTAGCTGTGAATTCAGGATGGACTCCATGACCTAGTGCAACTCTCAAATCGATGCAAATTAGGTGCTTGTCTAGAATTCTGTCAGGACACAGACACAGATGCGAGAATTTGCCTTTCGTCTCTTTCAATTTCGGGCAATCAAACATGGCAGTACCGTTCTTCTTTTGGTCAAAGCTCCCAGTGCCCACCCGTAGAGTGGCTATAGTAATGGGCAACACCTCTTTACGGTCACTTCAAACCAGTTCTGGGGCAGCTCAACTTCCTACTGGTTTTGGAGCCACATTCGATACAAAGACTGCACCCGCCTGCAAGGGAATCTCTAATCCCATTTAAAAGTGCAGGCGGGTGTCGCCTGTACTGTGAAAACACGGAGTGATTTTAAAGCAGCCACTCCATTATTCACAGGGGGGCAGTGCATTCACCATAATGCATCACATTTTCCTGGATTGCGCTGGCGCACCTTTTAAAAGGTGTGCCCAGCGAAATCTAGGAAAATGCGCTGCATCTGTAATATGGCCCCTGGTGTCACGTTCATCTGCTAGAGACTTGGTAGGGCCCTTTGAAGTGCAACTAGTCCTTGGGCACAGACCTCCAGGTCGTCCTGTCAAGGGAAGGCCTGAACTTTCCTACACCATTGCCTGGAGTAATCCACATCTCACCACCGGGGAGGCATCCAGCTGCTAGATGACAGTTCAATACTTACAAGCTTTAGGGTGGAAAATTGTACCATTTTAAAAATACCTCTTGCTTAATAGTTAGAAAAAAATTGGATTTCACCACTAAATTGTATTTTGAATAATTATTTTAAAAAGTCCTTGAATTATTTCTCTAGTTGCTACCAATCCGAATTTAGCATTTATTAAATGTAACACTGTAGCCCAGTTTTTTCCCATAGAAGCAGCCAGCCTTGCTACAGTGAAAATAGATTTTGGGGATATTTTACTGTAAGGGCATGTTCAACATTACCGATTACATGTCCTACTTTTAAATACTATGCACCGTGCCTTCACAGGCTTTAAGGCCTGCTTAGGGGTCAGCTATTAATATTTAAAAGGAAGGTTTAGGTCTGTCAAAAAGTGTTATTTTGTATGGTTGATTGTGCAGCTACCAGGCTCACATGCAAGGCACACACGTGTGCACATAAGTTCACTTGTAACCAACCCAGTGCCTCTTACCCTAGCTGCAGTGCAGTGGCCTTACCTTAAAAAGCAGACACTGGGGGTAAACATGCTGAGTGAAATTACTGTGAGTGAGATGCAGGTATTGAAAATCACCCACAGTAAAGGTCAAATAAATCGGTGATCAAAGGCAAAGCAATCCTTATGGCTAAATGCACAGAATCCATTTGCAACACTGTGCTAATGTAATGCTCACTTTCTTTATTCTACACATTTTCTTGTGATAGTTCCTAAAATTGTACTGCATATGCTTTGTAACAGGTTGGAGTATTACAAAAGCATTTAGTATGCAGACCCATATGCTTCCACGTGTGAGCTAACCTGAGGGAAGCTCACCAAAAGCAAATTAGAAATTAGAGAGAACAGCACAAAGATCTTTCAAAGGGGAGAACATAGAAAAGGTATATCAGTAGCCTGAAGTATGATTATGCAGAGGCCTTTAATTATAAGCATTCAGAAAAGAAACATACAAGAAATATTCTAGGAGTGACCTTACAGACAGGGGAATATGTGCAATATAATTTACCCTATAAATTGTTCACCCAACTTGAGAAGATGGCATACAACTGTGCATTTAATACTGTGGCATGTTCTCAAGGAGATTATGTATTCAGTAATAAAGCCTTGGCACATCTAAACAAAAAACATTCCTACTCTTCACGTTTACTGTCAATTTGTCATAGAAATTCTGATTAGTGCTCTAAAAAGCTAAAATAAGGGCACATGTTCTATAAGTTCTCAAATGTATTCCTCATCCACATCAGAACTATGGCATGGTGAGTGAAACATCTACTTCCAACACCAGAAGCTGCCTGTCAGTTGACTTCCCAGCAATATAACATGACCTCACTGCAGAGTTCTAATGACCAAGTAGAGTGCCAACATTATTTTCAAAAACAAAAATAAGGCTCCTCTGAGTGTCATTTTGCTAGAATATGAGCTGATGAATTTAAAGCCTTTCCTGAAGAGCAGGCTAATGTAAATGAGCACTGATGTTTTAATGAAGATATGACAGCAGCTAGTTACAAAAATGTGAAAGTATGTTTTTTAGGATGTGGAGGTGTATTATGTTAAAAGGGGCTAAAACTAATTAAAGAGACAGACCCCTACTTAGGTACAGCACCTCCTTTACATATCTGTTTATTCATCTTCTCTGTAACTTAATACCTCAAACATTTTAAAACAAAATTTTGGTAGACATGAAAGCTTTTTCTAATCTACCACTTAAATGTATGTGAGACATGTTTTTAGAAGTGCAGGAAGCTATTAACAGACAGATCCCATATAGTATATACACAGATTAGTCCTCCAATGGGTAGTGAGACCCTTCACAAGAGTTGTTGTTGGACATTTATTTGTTTTCTGTTATACTTTTTCCTACTTCCTCTTTTCAGTACTTGCATGCCCCTGTAGGAATGTGCACAGGCTTCAACATCAGTTTTATTGTACATTAAATATAAGGAAATATTATACATGAAATATAAGGAAATTATAAAACACATTAAAAAATTAATATGTATTTTCAATAAAAATGCTAGTCTCTATACCTTAGAAACAACTATTTTGAAAGTTAATTAATTGAAACATATTTTAAAATAAGTAATGTAAATCAGACAGAACAATAAAACTGGCATTTTGAAATACACTGAAAACAGTCATAAATGACACAATTTTCATACTCAAAACAATTTAAATGTCTAATACAAACAAATACAAAGGAATGCTTTCTGTACTCATTCTTTTCAGGAAGTAGTACCAGGAGAGGTAAGAAACATTCTAGTGTGCAAAAACAGCCTTCTCCACAGCAGTGTGAATCATTGTAAGTCTGCCTTCAGCTACAACATGTCTCCCAGTGCAGGTACATTCTGTCAGCTATGTGAGGATTTTAATTCTTTATAAGAACTCTGTGAAGTTCACAGTCAGCTGTTATTGGGAAAAAAAGCTCAGTGATATGTGGGATGATGCTCTAATGAAGATTGTCTCAGGTATGAGTTTTGAATCTCCTGGGATGATATTGACAAGTTGAGAGCCAATAAAAAGCAGCAGCATTGTTTGGCAATTTAGCACTGTCTGGTTTAAAATTAATAGAATTTCCCAAATATCACCCATCAAAATCCTCTAGACATTGAGTAGTCAGGTCAGGTCACTTTTATGAGCTCTTTGGAATCAAGCTGTATAAAAAACGTCAGAGAACAAAAACCATCACCTGAATCCACTCTGAAAAGCATTTCAAACAAGTTACTTCAAAAGCACCAGTAATGTCCCTCAAATAATCCCCATAATAAAACTGTCAACTCACATAAATAGAACAGTGCAACAGTACAAAAAATATATCTTAGAAGTTACTAATAAACTAGCTGCCGTTAAACTAAAGAAAAATGCCTCAAAGATCTCCATGGCTCTCAGATGAATCTAACCACAAAAAGAATATTCTCAGAGAACTTGAACAAAGATGGGGAACCAACATGCAGTGCTAAACAATAATGTGGTAAAACAAGAAATCTAGTAAAAAATAGAAACATAAGGAAGTTACTTAAAAAGAGCCAAATACCTTGAATAAACCTAAAGAACTTTTCCAGATTGTAAAGATTAACCCCATAACTAACATTAAAAAAGTACCACCAAACTCTAAATAGAAATATAAGGAATTTAAAGAGAAGCTCTTTCCACCAAATTTATCATAATATATGATCATATAAATATGTAACACTGCCAGGATCAGAAGTCAATCTTCAGGTAATTAAAAATATTGCATGGACTAATTTTTCCCCAATTTCCAAAGAACATCTGACCCATTGCCAGCTATTTAATTAAAAATCACCAGCAGTTCTTCTCTAAAACCTGGTGGCACATATTTAATCCCTCCATACAGGAATGTATTTTCCCAGACTCTTTAAAAACTGGCAACATTTTCTGTTATTGAACAAAACATAATTTGACCCAAACCAACTCACAAATTACGGACTAGTAATAAATCTTCCATAGCTTTGGAAATACACTGTTCTTATGTGGGCCATTCCTTTACTCAGCAAAAACAAACAGGTGTTGAAAATGGGAAATAGTAACTCTTATCCTAACACAATCATATATGGACTTCAGAATGGCTCTATATTGACTCCAACGTTGTTCACTTTGTACATGGAGCCACTGGGATTCAAGATCTAGGAATCAGGCGAGTCCATCTGCCAATATGCTGATGACACTCAACTATACTTGAAAATTCGCCGGCATCCTCACTCACAAGTACTGCCTAATAAACAGTAAACATGGATGTCCATGATCCAGCGCTAACAATAAAAATAATTCTCCTATTATGCTTTGGTCATCCAGGTGCAATTATTTCTCTAACACACACACTATATCTATATGACGGTGGGGCCCATAACACCGCATATACATTCACTTACTCATTTGTTCCCTGGATTTTCCTCCGTCATTAACCTAGGAGAAAAACGATTCGCTGGAAGGAGACGGGATACCTCTTTTATAATGACATAATATTTCTCATTTGCTTTTAAGGTATTCCGCTCATTGGTCGATGGACCAACTAGTAGGAATCAGTTGATGGTGATTAAGACCAGCTCAATCACAATAAACTCCTTTATCATTTCATTATTAATCATTGAGCTAAAGAAATCACTGAGTCATTTGTTTAAAGAAATAATAAAGTTTATATAAAGTTTTGAATGCAGGAAAATGAGGTTAAGCTTATTATTCAGATCATTGCATTTTATCATCAATATAAGAATAGTTTGAAATTGCAAGGCACTTTTATTAGACGGAAAAATGAGGTTATCATAATAAGAACTCTATAGATCAATCTATCTATCTATCAGGGAAAGCCTAATAATTCTAATAAAAATCTATCAATTAAAATGTTCTCCTAAAGCAGCATCTTTATACTCAACTGGAAAAGGAAAATAACAGCAGCAGCATCAGCTCGTCAGCATCAGCAACCGCAACTTCTCCCATCTACAGCATCTAACTCACGCAGCATCTAACTTCTGCAGCATCTCCCGCAGCATTCGAACAGCATTCTAACCCCTCCCACCAAGAGTAGGTCTTCTTATACCCTAATTCTAGCTTACAGCATAAAATGTTTCTTCTTACATGGCGCGATTCATTCTCATTGGTCAAAAACTCAGGTCCATATACATTTTAATCAAACTTCCTGGTCTTAACCAGTTCCGTGTGGAATGTCCATGCAAGCATCGTTTCCCACAGTTCATGCACTTGCTCATCCGTTTCGATCAGTCCAAATAGTATCTTTTTCTGTTACATTTTGTGTAATACAGTTCCGTCTATTGATTCAGTCAGGCTTCTCACGCTTCTTGCTGATCATCTTGGCACACATCTGCTCAGAAGGGTCACAACAGCCTTGACCATACTTTCATCTTAGCCTCTCGGCATCAGCACGTGATCATCCCTTTTCCACAGCCTCTCTCCTCTATCACATGGTCTCCCGCTCATGCGCACTCTAGTAACTCGCGGCCATTTTATATTGCTGCTCGGCAGGCCTAAGCGCACTATTTTCAAAGATAAACAAAATGTTATTAAAACAAAGAAATATAAACCCTTTCGTTTCCCTCCCGTCTTTCTACGTACCCCAATTAGGTATTACCTAGCAGAAGCAACATATAAAGCTGTCCCTTACTTACCATCGCTTTATTTTGCAACCACACGTTTTATTTAAAAGCACAAATCATGCATTTATTATTTAATTAATACGCAAATATTATGTTATGTTAGATACGTAAACAATTATAAGTCAATTAATTTGCACACAGAATTGCGTGTTACCTTTAACCCTTAACATACATTGTTGGTTATTTACTTAAACGAACATGTTTATTAATATTGTACGAAAATATTAGGAGGTTACAATTTTTACATTTACCCTGCTCCATCAACTCCCCCCTTTGGTGATTTTTAATATCACCACAAAAACCCAAGTTATACAATTTTCTCAGACAGCATATATCTTTTATCCGTTTGCTTTTGTTAGTTTACACAACTGTATCCCTTTCAACTTGTTTCTTCGTTTTCTTGTACATGTTCTCTTTTATTTCTTCTAACTCTATTTCACCCATTTCTCTCTCTCTTTCCTTGTTTATCATGTTTTCTTTTTCTATCTTATTCTGCCTTCTTCTTCTCTTTATAGATGTTATTGCAAGCTTCAGTACTAATATTATTATTATTATCACGGTTGCTATTATTATAACTTTCCCTATTATTAATCCACTCATTCTTGTTAACCAATTTATTACAGAAGAAAACCCTTTACCAAGTTTTCCCCAAGCACTTTCAACCTCCAGTGGAACAAGTTCTTTGTGCAAATTTGTAATATTTGTTATATACTTCTGTATATTTTCGCTCTTATCTGGAATGTAAGTGCAACAATGTTGGACTTTCAGCATTCCACAGACTCCGCCCTCTTTTGCCAAAAGAATGTCAAGGGCAAGACGATTTTGCATCACCATAGCTCTCATGGCAACCATCTCGGTATTTACCATCAAGAACCCTCCGGCAGTATCTGTAGATAAACGATCTACCACTGTGGATAATTTCCGAATTCTAAATGCATTCAAAGATATTCCCACTGCTGGTATCAATGCACCAAAAATGTCACCTACTATTTCTGAAAAACTTTCCCTTTTTCTACGTGTAAAGGTATTTATCATTTTGTGTGTTCCTTTTTCTTTTCTATCCATATGAAAAATCTTTGGAAAGACCAAGCCTAAGTAACATGACCCATACCAATGGTCCGGCAACCTATAATAAGCCCTATTTCCGCAAACATAATAAATCCCTGGAAATATTGGACCCATACCAATGGTCCGGCAACCTATAATAAGCCCTATTTCCGCAAACATAATAAATCCCTGGAAATATTGGATCTTTTCCCCCTTTGAATCCCCATCCACCTAAAATTTGGTAATTGTCATGGCAATTACTGGAACCCACAAAATAATTGTCATATCTTGTCTTATTTCTTCTAATGCACAACCTTCCCTGTTGAGGCCAATCCAGAGTCATAGCTGCATTTGTCTTTTTCTTGTCATGATTGTCTTCTTCAAACGCCCAAAGAGGTGTTTTTGTCTCTTCTATCACTTTTCTTTGAAATTTCACTCTTCTCTCTTCAACCATCTCTAAAAATACCTTTTCTTCCTTCTTTAACTCACAGGTAAGGTTGTACCTAATTATACTATCTAATGTTAAAATGTTATCTTCTAAAAAATATTCACCAAACGTTTTTCCCTCTCTTATTTTGTTAAGCTCGGGAACTACGGAAACTTTTGCAAAAATCTTATTTATGTCAGTGTAATAATATTCTAATCTACCTGTTTTATAAAATAAACTTGCTAAAACACTACATGTTATTCCATATGTCAAAGGGAGGTGATGATAAGTCACACCCTCTGCTACAGATGCAGGCAACTGCATACAAACATAGCAATCTCTTACATCCATTGTTTCTACATACTCATATAATAATTTAGTAAAAACATTTTTTGAAAAATCTGTTATTGATTTGTCCTTGTGTAATTCTGCACTACTCTTTAAAATAACTGGTTCTTGATTGTTAGTTCCTTTTTCTTGCTCAGTGTTATTAGACATTTCTACTACAGCTAAACTAATTGGAATAGTGATTGCTAAAACCACCCATACTGTTATTAATAATCCTGTACAAAAACAGCACATCTTGCACCATCTACTTAAAAACTCACATTTACATTTTCTATCTCTAGTATTCTCCATTTTGTTTTATAACCTTATTTATTTGTTTTCTAGAAAATTGTGTCACTACACCTCAGAAATGACTTGCTTGCCACTCTGTACTTCCAATGTTTTGTCTTTGCTTGGTACTTTCTTTTAATTCTTTCTCAGAATTCTTTCTTTGTCACATCCGGTAAATTCGTCAGTTCAGTGTTTTGTCAAATCCGGTAAAACTATCTAAACTTCTTCAGGTTTGTTGCTTCAGGTTTGTTGCACTTCACTTTCTCCCATCAGGTTTCTTTGTTCTGGGTTTTCGTGAGTGTTCAATTCTTCTTTGTGACTAGTCAAAGCACGATACAACCATTCAGGCGATCTATACTTTTGATTTACTTTCTTTATTCTTTTCGTTTTCTGCAAGTGTTTTCCACCTTGTTTTTCTTGCTCTTTTTGGCTTGTTATTTCATTCACTTGTTCAGCACTTTTCCTATCCAACCTTATGATTCTGTATCTTAATTTTCTTACTTCGTTGGGCCAATTGTCTCCTTTTCTTGGCCTTTTTGCTTCACTTCCTTTTTCCTCTCTTTCTGTTTTCCAATTTCTTTTTCTTGTCTCTAGTTTTTCATTTCTTTCTTCTCCACTTTCTTCAGACTCTGTTTCAATTCTTTCGTTATTTCCTCTTATTTTGAAACTTATAATTTCATTTTCTTCTACTTGTGGTTCTTTTCTTATCTTCCTTCGTTCACCTATTTCTGTCCCTCCTCGAGGTTCTTCCGAATTTGTGTCAGTCTCTCTATCTGCTTCTAAATTTCCCTGTTCTTGTGTTTGACTATCTGTCCCTACTGCTCCTCGGGGTTTTCCGATTTTTCTAGCTTTTTGTTTGAAACTCTCCCTTCTTCATCTATTAATATTATCTCCGAAGGAATTTTATCACAACTTGTACTTGGTTGCTCACTGTCACTATCTTCTGGCTCAGTTTCTTCTCTTATGCTTTCAAAATTCCAATTTCTTTTTAGGATTTCGTCACACTCCGAATGTTCTGTATCAGATTCTGAACTGGTGTCAGATATTTCCAGATGTCGACTTACAGGTCGATCTTCAAATTCTGGAACTTCAGCTATTTCTTCTATTTCCTCTTCTTCTTCTATCGTTGCACTTGTAGTTGGGATTTCCAGATGTCGACTTACAGGTCGATCTTCAGGTTCTGGCACCCTGTTTGTTTCTTCTTCTCTTTCTGATGCTGAACTGTTATCTGATATTTCCAGATGCCGACTCACATGTCGATCTTTAGGTTCTGGAACTCTGATGGTGTGACTGGCATGTACCCAGTGTTTCACTCCTGCACACTTGACTGCAGTGGTCGTCACCAGGATCACTTGTCGTGGTTCGTCCCAGCGAGGAACCAAACAGTTTCTTCTCCGGAGGACTTTTATTCGAACCCAATCTCCTGGATTCAAGTCGTGAGCTGGTTTTCTTTCAAGAGTGGTCGCATCCGGTCCAACCTGATGAAACACAGAACGCACCACATCAGCCAATCCTTTGCAATAATCCAGCACTAGATCATCAGTTATAGTCAGTAGCTTGTTGACAGGTACTTGTGCTTGTCTCATTGCTCGTCCCATTATTATTTCATGGGGACTGAGTCCAGTTTTCCTTTCCGGAATACTTCTGATTGTCATCAGAACTAATGGCAAAGCATCTGGCCATTTGAGTCCTGTAGCTTGACACATTTTTCCTAATCTGTTCTTGATTGTTCCATTCACTTGCTCTACTATTACAGAAGCCTCTGGTCTGTATGCACAATGCAGTTTCTGTTTAATACTAAGTGCTTCACAAATCAGTTTAACTAATTCATTTTGGAAATGTGTTCCTCTATCTGTTTCAATCGTGATTGGAAAACCATACCTCGGAATGAATTCTCGCAGCATAAGTTTTGCTACCGTAATACTATCATTCCTTCTTATTGGGTATGCCTCCACCCAACGGGAAAACAAACAGACGACCACTAGGACATACCTCAATCTGTTGCAAGGTGGCATTTCAATAAAATCCATTTGCATTCTAGTGAAAGGACCCCCTTCTCGTCCTATTCTTCCTAGACTCACTACTGTTTTCCTTCCTGGATTTAACTGTTGACAAATAAGACATCTCTGACAAAGACTCTCAGCTATGGCTCTAAATTTTGGATTATACCATGTTTGTCTAAAAAGTCTGATCATTGAATCTCTCCCAATATGGGCTTGTCCATGGTACATCCGTGCCATGTCAGAAATCATGCTATCAGGCATAACTGGTCTCTCATCCCTGTAAACCCAAACATCAGTTTCTTCATGTTTTCTACATCCTGCTTTTATCCAGGTATCTTTTTCTTCATCCTCTGCAGCTTCTTGTAACTGTCTCACCTCATCCCATGTTTCAATAGAGTTAGTAAAAAGCAAAGGACAAGAAATATGCTCTCTTTCACGACATTTATTCAAAGAAACAACATTCTTTGCACAGTACTGTGCCATTTCGTCAGCATATTTATTACCAACAGTAATGTAGTCTTCCCCATTTTTATGTGCATTGCACTTCACTACAGCGATCTGTTTAGGCAGCTGTATCGCCTCAAGCAGCTTTTTCACAAAATCTCCATTTCTGATGGGCGTTCCTGCAGACGTCAAGAAACCCCTTTGTGACCAAATCTGACCAAAATCATGCACAACCCCAAAGCCGTACTGGCTATCTGTCACAATCGTAACCCGTACATTTCTTCCCAACTTACATGCTTGAATCAGAGCTACTAATTCTGCGACTTGGGCAGACCGTACACCTTTCAGACAAGATGCTTCCAATACAGTTGCTACTCTGCAAACTGCATATGCTGCACTTAGAACTCCATCACTCGTTCTCAAACATGAGCCATCCACAAACAAAATATAATCTGATTCTTTCAAAGGCTCATCTCGTATGTCAGACCTTGGTTTTGTACAGTATTCGAGCACATTCAGACAATCGTGATCTACTTCATCCATTTCAATCACACTCTCTTCATCTGGCAATGATGTTGAAGGATTCACATTCATACATCTGTCAATAGTCACATTATCTGCACTCAAAATTACCTTTTCATACCTAGTCAGCCGACTATGTGTCATGTATTGGGTTTTCGTTCTTGTCAAAAGAATTTCCACAGAATGGGGAACATACACTCTCAATGGATACCCCATCACTATGCCTTCACTCTGTTCTAGACTCACACAAGTAGCAGCAACTGCTTTCAAACATCCAGGCAACGCTTTCGCTACAGGGTCTAAAACAGCTGAAAAATATGCAATTGGTCTTTTCATAGTTCCATGTCTCTGCACCAAAACTGAAAATGCACATCCATCTCTTTCACTGCAATACAGCTCAAAATCTTTCTCATAGTCAGGCATTCCCAATGCTGGAGCCTCACACAATTTCTTATTCAACTCTCTGAATGCTTTCATTTCTTCATCATTCATTTCAAAAGGATCTTTAACATCCTTCTTTGTCAGTTTCTGCAATGGTTTAGCAATCAGTGAAAAACCGCTTATCCATTGTCGACAATATCCAACCATTCCCAAAAACATTCTTACCTCTCTTTGTGTCATTGGAGCTCTCATTCCTTGAATCATTTTTATTCTTTCAGTCGTTACCTTTTGCACTCCTTTCTCGATTTTATGCCCTAAATACTGGACTTCTTGTTGACAAAACTGCAATTTTGAAGGGGACACTCTGGGGCCGATTCCGATCTCGGCCGGTAGGGCTCCGAATAGGATTCGGCTTTACCGGATCCGATTCGGAGCCCTGTTTCCCGACCGAACCGTACGCGGGTCCGGCCGAGCGAGTACGATGCGAATGCGCCGACCGACTCGTCCGGGCGACCCGACCGCTCCGACCGACTCGTACCCGGATCGTACCGCTCCGACCGACTCGGTCGGACACGATTCGCACCGCGCAATGGAGACGTTTTCTGGCCGGGTAAGTACGATGCGCACCTCGACCGCTCCGACCGACTCGCGCCGTCCGACTCGAACTCGCTGTCGGAGCCGTACTTTGGGGTCCGTGTCGGACCCCCTGTCACGCGTACCCGTGCGAGGCGCACACAGGGGGACCCATGGGTCCCCCTACCTGTGCGTGTACGCCGCGACGCGCCCGCGGCGTACTCGCTGTAGGGGCGCCCTTGTCCGCCTCGCACCCATTGAGGCAATGGGAGCCCGCGTACGCGTTGTACGACCGGCTCCCATTGAGTTCAATGGGAGTCCGACCGACTCGTGTCCGGTGGCATACGAATGCATCGGACTCGTTCGGTCGGACTGCACGGGTCCGATTCGGTCGGAAATCTCTCCGGGTCCGGCTCGGTCGGAGAGATTTCCGGCCCGAATCGGAATCGACCCCTCTATGTCCTCTTTTTGCTAAATGATTCAGCAAAGCAATTGTATCATTGACACATGCTTCTTTTGTTTTTGATGCCACCAGTAGGTCATCAATATACTGAACCATTACTGATTTGTCTGGCATTCTTAGATCCTCCAATGATTTCTTTAGGATCTGATTAAAGATTGAGGGACTTTCTGTGTACCCTTGAGGAATTCGGCACCATGCCAAAATACGCTCTCCAAACCTAAACGCAAATAATGGCTGGCTATCTGGATGCAATGGAATAGAGAAAAATGCATGACACAAATCAATTACTGTGTACCATTCTGCTTCACGTAGAATCTGGTATAGAATCACAGCAGGGTTCGGTACTATTGGGCAACAAGGCACAACAATTTTGTTTACCTTCCTTAAATCCTGTACGATTCTATATGTTCCGTTTGGCTTTTTCAGTCCCATTATTGGCGAATTACATGGACTGCTCATGATTTCTTTTAGAATCCCTTGTTCAATCATTTTATTTATTACTGGCGTTATTCCTTCAATTATTTCTGGAGTCAATTTATACTGGGGCGTATTTGGGTAACTCGTTCCTTCTTTCACTGTTATTTTAACGGGATCTACTCCTTTCATTAATCCTACATCTTCTCCTGTAAAGTCCCACACTTCTTCTTTCACTGTCCTTTTCAATTCAATTGGGATTTTCTCTGCATCAAATACAGGAAACAAACCATTTACTTCTGGTTCTAAATTCACCATTGTCATTTTATATAGCACATCCTCATCTGGAGTCTGAAATGCAATTCCGTCTGGGGTACAATAAATTGTGCAGTTCATTTTGCACAATAAATCGCGTCCTAAAAGGTTCACGGGACTACAATCACATACCACAAATCGGTGCATTTCACTAAATGGACCAATTCTTACCTTTACTAATTTAGTAAGAGGCGTTTTAATTTGCTGATTGGAAACTCCAACCACTTGGATATGTTCACCTGAGAGAGGAAGGTTTGGAATTTCCACTGACCTAACAGTAGAATGGGTAGCTCCAGTGTCAACAAGGAATGTTACATTTGCACCATTCACTTCTCCATCCACAAATGGACCAGACTGATCTACCTCTAGAGTTGCGCCAAGCACGCACTCTTCCCTCTCTCTTAGGCACCGTCAGGAACTTTCATCCGTGTCATCCTCATCCTGTCGTAACAAATATTGAGAAATTGCAGTTGCACGCGGCAACTGTGTTACCTGTTCTCCTCCGTAGAATCCTGTTTCTGCACTGTATTTCTGTTGGTTAACACTCTTGGGAAGTGGTGGTTGTGGCACCTGACCTTGTTGAGTAACTACCTCACTCTGCACCTGTGAATTTAATGATTGATTTTCCACATTAGGTTTTGGAGGAAATTTACACTTGTTTCTCCAATGTCCTAGCTTTCCGCAGTTGTGGCATGGCCACTTTTTCTTTGCCTCATCTATGCTCATTTGTCCTTTTCCTTTACCTATATTAGGTCGGGATTTAAACTGTCCTGTTTCACTACTAGTATTACTCAATTGAGCTTCTTGCTTCTCTGCAACTTTCACCTGTGCCCACATGGCCTTTTCTTTCAATTTACGCTGTTTACTCTCAATTTCATCACTGCAATACTTAGCATATCTCAAAACTTCGTCCACTGTGCTATTCTGCCAACCAATCAAGTGCTGCTTAATCATTTCACTTATCTCTGGTTTTAATCCATACACAAACCTATATACAAAATGACTCATGTCCTTCTCACTTAGTGTCTCATAACCACTATACTGTTTGAAAACCAACAACAATCTCTCATAGTAGGCGTGCACTGACTCTTTGCTTTCCTGCGTTGTTCTGTCTATTTTTACCCAATCTGTTTCTTTTGGTGGAATTTTATTCTTCAAAAAGGTAACTACTTGGTCGTACTTCCTCATCACTTCTGGACCTGGCGCTCCTGTTTTAGCATCCCTTGGATATTCTACAGTTGGCCAATCAATGGTAATCTTACATTCTGTCCACAAATCAGCTGCCACTACTATATCAAACAATCCATCTAGATCTATCAACAGCACTTTTGACACCTTAACAAATCTTTCCACTTGTCTGTACCATTCTACTGGTTTCTCTCTTAATTTGGGGAAGTCGTTTGTAAATGACAGTATATCCTGTCTGGTCCACGTAACATGCACATAACTACCACCTGGTGTTTCTCTCATCGGGTATTCCCTAGCAACTGGTTCCCTATCTGTCACTGCAAAAGCCAAAGATGCTTTATCTGTTGTTTTCTCATTCCTCTTTGACCATCTATTTCTCCATCTATCCACATCACCCCATTTTCTCAATAAAACAATCAGCTCTTTTATTTGGGTAAGTCTTCCTGATGTGTTCAAATTCTCTATGTCTTTCTCACAAAAATCTACTCTGTACAGTTTCTGCAACGTCCTCACTTTCACAAATTCTACTCCTAGTTCACTTGCGATCTCTTCCAATTTGTCATGTAAATTTCTAGCTCTCCAAGTAAGACTCTTGCACAAAAACATAATCTCATCATCCTGATAATTTTTTAGTTTTTCTGTTCCAATTGTTCCCAAAATCAACTCTTCCATGTCTATTTTCAACCTAATTACATCTAATGGTTTTTCTTCTGGTTCTTTTGCTTTTAGCGCTTTCATCCATTCGTTTAACTCTTCTGGAGTCGGACCTACAGGCGTACTATTTAATTCTATCCAATCACTGCTTCTTTCTGGTGTTCCTGATGCGGACTCTGTCACCATAGGCATTCTCCTAATCTCATTCTCATTTATCGTCAAATTTGTTGGTGGACTTGGTCTACACGTACTAGCCAAATTGTGTGCCCCTTCATTATTCAGTTCCATCCCTTCTCTTTTTCTTTGCAAATGTGAATTCATGGGAATCACTAAGGAATGTTCATTAATTTTCTGATTCTCAAAAATTGGCATTACTGGACCTATTGTTACTGGTACAGGTACAGCTTCCATATTCTTTGTCAATTCTCTTATTTTCTCAGTCAATTCTTTTGTCGTTTTTGCTAATTCAGTTGCATTGTCACTTTCTATCTCTTCATTTTGTGAAGTTTTAAATGTTTCTTGTGACCTATTTATTTCATTTCTTCATTCAGGTTTTTTATTCCTCCCAGTTTCCATTGGCGGTGCATTAGGTGTCACCACCGCAGAAGTCTGTTGGTATGGAGGTGGGTTTCTGTTTAAAATATCTTCCAGCAATTCGTCATCTGTTTCACTACCACTATACACATACTTTTCTACCACTACATGTTTCTTTTTCTCTGTACACTTTCTCTTTGTTTCTTCCTCAACTGCAAAAGCTGGAAACAAACCTCCTGTCATGTTAGCATATCTCCAACGTTTTACTCTGTCCTCATGATTTATTCCCCACAACCTTCCAGGCAAAAACTCATGATTCTTTAATCCTCTGGATCTCTCTCGCTCATACATCTCATCTTCCCATTCCGTTAAAGCTTCAAACTGTGTCGGTCTAGGTCTAGGTTCTAACATTACCATCTTTTCTCTCAAGTTCCGTAGTACAGCTACATTAAATGAACCATTCTCAGGGAAAGCCAATGCTCTATCATTCTTGGTGTATTTTGTCCAATTTTCTAACCATATGCATGTATGATATCCATATTTCAGCATCATATGTGAAGCTGGTGATTTCGGCGGAGGAATTATTTGTCCCTCTCTAGTCACTACCTTTTTGTCCTTCTTAAAGAAGTTCTTAACTTTCGACATCCAAGACGTTTTCTCTTTTCCATACTCATAGTACGACATGATTCACAACCTTTTTCTCCTTAAACAATCCGCAATTCAACACTGTTCCCTATGCGTTATTTCAACCAATACTAGCGCGACTCACACCAACACTCCAATCACAGCGATTTCTGTCTACGGCGCACTGTCCAATCCCAGCGCGGCTTTTGTCTACGTCAGTCCTGCTCCTGTTCTCATGTGACTATCGCACTGTCCAATCCCAGCGCGACTCTTGTCTACGTCACTTTTGCTCTTGACCCCTCCTTTACAAAATTTATCGGCAATTTCTTTTTCAACAATTTTTGTTAGTTACAACATTTTAACCACATTTCCATTGTCTGATTCGCTAAACCGAAAAGATAGCTTTGACCATTTACACAAGAATTCTGTATTTTCCAGTAGGCAGCGCTTACCTCTACCCTACCACAGAATTTTCAGTTTCGCCGATAAAGTAGCACTTCCCTCTACCTTACCCTTCTTTCAAGCAATCGGTAAACCCGTTTGTCTGGGGATAAAACACATGTGGAGACTATACTGCTCCTGAGAATTAAGGCCAGAGTTTCACAAGAAAACCGATCACTATTTCACTTACACACCTTTTATACGCAAAATGTCCCTATCATAACACAACCTGTGTTATTACCAAAAATGAACTCAGACAGTGTAAAATTCCATGTGACTTCTCTTGCCACACGTGTTCCACTTCCTACTTCCCGGAAGCGTGAAAACTTACATATAACATAACGCGACTCAACAAAAAGTGTTAGACATGAACTTATCAATAATCTATAATCAATAATCACCAAACTAATCTATAGAAACCATAACTCTGCTACCAAGAAATCTGATCCTGCGCTAACAATAAAAATAATTCTCCTATTATGCTTTGGTCATCCAGGTGCAATTATTTCTCTAACACACACACTATATCCATATGACGGTGGGGCCCATAACACCGCATATACATTCACTTACTCATTTGTTCCCTGGATTTTCCTCCGTCATGAACCTAGGAGAAAAACGATTCGCTGGAAGGAGACGGGATACCTCTTTTATAATGACATAATATTTCTCATTTGCTTTTAAGGTATTCCGCTCATTGGTCGATGGACCAACTAGTAGGAATCAGTTGATGGTGATTAAGACCAGCTCAATCACAATAAACTCCTTTATCATTTCATTATTAATCATTGAGCTAAAGAAATCACTGAGTCATTTGTTTAAAGAAATAATAAAGTTTATATAAAGTTTTGAATGCAGGAAATGAGGTTAAGCTTATTATTCAGATCATTGCATTTATCATCAATATAAGAATAGTTTGAAATTGCAAGGCACTTTTATTAGACGGAAAAATGAGGTTATCATAATAAGAACTCTATAGATCAATCTATCTATCTATCTGGGGAAAGCCTAATAATTCTAATAAAAATCTATCAATTAAAAAGTTCTCCTAAAGCAGCATCTTTATACTCAACTGGAAAAGGAAAATAACAGCAGCAGCATCAGCTCGTCAGCATCAGCAACCGCAACTTCTCCCATCTACAGCATCTAACTCACGCAGCATCTAACTTCTGCAGCATCTCCCGCAGCATTCGAACAGCATTCTAACCCCTCCCACCAAGAGTAGGTCTTCTTATACCCTAATTCTAGCTTACAGCATAAAATGTTTCTTCTTACATGGCGCGATTCATTCTCATTGGTCAAAAACTCAGGTCCATATACATTTTAATCAAACTTCCTGGTCTTAACCAGTTCCGTGTGGAATGTCCATGCAAGCATCGTTTCCCACAGTTCATGCACTTGCTCATCCGTTTCGATCAGTCCAAATAGTATCTTTTTCTGTTACATTTTGTGTAATACAGTTCCGTCTATTGATTCAGTCAGGCTTCTCACGCTTCTTGCTGATCATCTTGGCACACATCTGCTCAGAAGGGTCACAACAGCCTTGACCATACTTTCATCTTAGCCTCTCGGCATCAGCACGTGATCATCCCTTTTCCACAGCCTCTCTCCTCTATCACATGGTCTCCCGCTCATGCGCACTCTAGTAACTCGCGGCCATTTTATATTGCTGCTCGGTAGGCCTAAGCGCACTATTTGCAAAGATAAACAAAATGTTATTAAAACAAAGAAATATAAACCCTTTCGTTTCCCTCCCGTCTTTCTACGTACCCCAATTAGGTATTACCTAGCAGAAGCAACATATAAAGCTGTCCCTTACTTACCATCGCTTTATTTTGCAACCACACGTTTTATTTAAAAGCACAAATCATGCATTTATTATTTAATTAATATGCAAATATTAGGTTATGTTAGATACGTAAACAATTATAAGTCAATTAATTTGCACACAGAATTGCGTGTTACCTTTAACCCTTAACATACATTGTTGATTATTTACTTAAACGAACATGTTTATTAATATTGTACGAAAATATTAGGAGGTTAAAAATTTTACATTTGCCCTGCTCCATCATCCACAAACATCTTCAAGCTAACTCCAGAAAAAATTGAAATCCTCTTCATGGCCTGAGAACACTAATAATATTTAAAGGAATATTGGAGATGATTTTTCTCCCAATCTTACACGAGAAGTAGTCTATTGGTTTTGGATCGAATTAAACTGATTTTGAAAGCTGGCAATGCACACTGTGGAATCGGGGAGAGTAGCCCTTGTTCTCCATAAAGAACTGAGCTCTGTTAAAACAAAGTTTTTGGTACTGTGATTCAAGCCAATATGATGACCAAAATTGGCAATGGGAATGCACTACTCATTAGAGAACCTAAAATGTCTGTGCAACACAGAATGGTATAGTACATTCAATGGTCAGACATGTCTCTGGCCCAAAAAAAAATGATCACTCCACTATTAGAAGAACTTCATTGGCTACCCCTGGAGGAAAAGCTTCCTTGTCTCACATTCTCAGCCTTAAAATCTCACCAGCTGCATATCTCCGCTTTGCTCCTACTAATGTCAGGGATGCCAGAAGCCTCAAAGAAAATAATTTCTTCTCATAGAGCAAAAAAGATTCAAATCCTTCATGCTGAGACAAAATCCTTTTCTGGTACTTCTCCTACTCGGTCAATCTCTCTCTCCCTGACGATTTGAGAGAACAAGAAAATGCCATCTCATTTTGTAAAAAACAGAAGTATCTATTATTCAGTTCCCACCTCCTCTTTAAATCCTCCTGTCCTCTCTACTTTCCCACCTCTGGTACTAAATAATGTAAAAATTACTTTTTTCCTTAGTTCCTTCTTTAGTATACGTATTTCTCGCACTCTGGTCGAATGTTTTGTTGAATGTAAAGTGCACTGACATCCTGTGTGAGCAGCGCTATACAAAAAAAGAATATATAAGTACATAAACCAACAAGCAAACAAATAAATAAACAAATGAAATAGGCTTGCACTGAATCTCTGTGCTTGATGCAAACCTTTCTAATGCCTTTGAGTTAATGACGCTTCATCTCTTGGGAGTGTGTTGTGGAATTAATCAGTGCAAAAGAGCATGACATGGTCTGGTTGTGCATTGATCTAACTAAATTCAGTCATGGTGTTCCCTCTTTATATGTACCTACTGCAGGCCTGTTAACATAATTGTTTTTACAAAACATGATCCGTTGTCATAGAGTTTCAAATATTGCTATCAGAATCTTTTTTCATCCCATGGAATTAAATAGCATTTTTAAAGCACTGAGAAAGGACATTTCTTTGTCTTCCATGTACTGCCATAATCGAGAAGAAGAGGTGGTGGGTGGTAATACTCAATCTGATATGGAACATCTTCTATATTATTACACTGTCACACCAATCACAGCTGGGTCTATTACCTCATGCTGGTTTGTGAGTAAAACACAAAACATTCTTCTCTGGCAAAAACAATGCTATTCCGGCTGAATCAGCTGGACATTAAAGTTTGTACTTTTATTTATTTTATTTCTATTTCACAATAAAAGCCAGAAATAAACCTAGTTTCTCAAATACCACCAAGCCAAACACATCATTGATAGTGCATTGAAAATAGACAATTCGAAAATACATTATGGGTGCAGTAGAATATCATCAGCGCAGAGATAAACCACATTTTACAGACACAATTTAGAATGTGTATACAATTACACCAGAAACAAAGAGAAATCAATGATAAATGTGGCATTTGGATGATGAGCACATTTCATAAAGGCTCTGCTAGCTGGGTCTTCAAAGGGCTCAGCACAGGAGCTGGATTGCTGATTCCATAGAGCTACTCCTGCCACTTCCAGGGCTTTTCTAGGGTCTATGGAGTAGCGCAGGTGTCTCTGTGTTTTAAGAAGCAGGAAGCACTTTGTAAGGTAGTGTGGTGCCTGCCCATGGATGCACTTTTGGGTAATCATGAGCACATGTCTTTTGATTTGTGTTTCAACAGTGACCAAATGTAAAGCAGACAATAACAGACTACAGGAGGTAGCCCATCTACCCTATAGAGACCAGGGCAAACATTTATAACATACAACAATGTCTCTGAGGATATCAGTTAGTAGACAATTTTTAACGATAGCACAATCAATTGCTGGGAGCAAAGGGAGAGACCAAGGAGACAAAACACAATTCAGCAAAAAGCAGTTTTTTGATAGTCGTATATATTTATTATAATTAATTTCATATATTTAGACATGTGTAAGAACAGCACTGCGTTACATTAATTGGCATGTAACCTGTGGGATACTGTGCACAAGTGCTCGTGAAATGGTGACAGCGCAAGTGACACGTGAGGAAGTATGTACAGCGACACGAGGGGGCGCGACAAGAAAGACAATTGGTGATGAAATTTACATAGTAGGAATACCCAAACAATGAATGTTAATATATACAAGTGGAATCAAGGTGGGTATCCTCGGAGAGCTAGCGCCGAAATTTCACTGTAAAAGTCGACGGCGTTTCGGCCTGTAGGAGTGGTTAGGCCATCATCAGGACCGGGCCTGACAAACGCCGGCTCTGCACACCCGTGACTAATTCTAGAGTAGCTCCCTGCTTCAAACAACACTGTTATTAAAATAAGAGTAACCTGGTCCTGATGATGGCCTAACCACTCCTTCAGGCCGAAACACTGTCGACTCATACAGCGAAATTTCGACGCCAGCTCTCCGAGGATGCCCACCTTGATTCCACTTGTATATATTAACATTCATTGTTTGGGTATTCCTACTATGTTAATTTCACTATCACCATTTCACGAGCACTTGTGCACAGTATCCCACAGGTTACATGCCAATTAATGTAACGCAGTGCTGTTCTTACACATGTCTAAATATATGAAGTTAATTATAATAAATATATACAACTATCAAAAAACTGCTTTTTGTTGAATTGTGTTTTGTCTCCTTGGTCTCTCCCTTTGCTCCCAGCAATTAATTGTGCTATCGTTAAAAATTGTCTACTAACTGATACCCTCAGAGACACTGTTGTATGTTACAAATGTAAAGCAGAGCATGCACTGGAGAGTTGGTCGCCTTTTGTCATGTGAAATATTGTTCTAATTGATCTGTTTTGCGCAGCTTGTAATTTAGACTTTAGATGTTGGGACAGGTTCAAGAATACAGATGAGCAACAGAAATTCCTAGCCAACACATTTACATGGATCAGTGTGATTTGATGGATAGTCTTTAGTAAATGGCAAAAGAGTTATAGGTTCTACAGATGTAGGTGGACCACTTTCATTGCTGCAAAGATTTGCAGTCCGAAAGAAAGTTTGGAACCTAACATGATCTTAAGGTTCCGTCTGATCCTTATATGTATTCCTTTGCTAGCCATGGGGGACTGGCATAGACTTCACTATGGTGCTTTGGAAAATGTCCCCGGCCGTCTATTGTCAGTGAACGCTGCACAGAAGGCATTCACAGTCAGCAGACCACATTCTATTTCAACCATGAGATTAGAGTTAACTTTCTTCCTAATATCGTCTCAACATTTGCAGTGGCCCCACAAAAATCACAGCCACGTTGCAGTCAGTCTTTTGAGGTGCTGAAAAAGATTTTCCCTGTGCCTTCAAACGGGGTCTTCACCTCATGGGTGTTGCAGTTCAGTATTTTATGCCCGACTCTGTACAGCGGATGGCTCAGCAGACTATGATGTCCAATGGGTCCTAGATTAAAGATACCAATGTGGACATATGGTCAGTTTGGTTGACTAGTTGCCAGACCAGCCAACTCACATTGTGCCTATGTGTCCCACCCAGTATCATCACTCTTCATTTAGCAAGTTATTGCAGACATTGTCATACTGTGAGTATTTAGGTGAGCTGAAAAGTCTTTTCAGCTCTAGTGCAGAGTCTCTACACTGGTATAATCCACAAAGAGTTTGCTGCTTCCAAGGAACATGTGACATGATAGCAGATACATTTGTTTCTACAGGCATTTCCACTGTCGATAGCCTGCTCCTCCAATACCCCATCCCCTTATTTCACAAATGCTCACAAAGTAGAAATTATTATTAATCATTTGACTTATACCATTCATTATTATCACAGAACAAACTAAGCACCAGCGGTCTAGCCATTGCAGAAGGGTGTTGTTGAGATTGGCAAGGACTGTCAGTGCTGTACGTCGCTTTTTAGTCTCATCAACGAAGCTTGAAGGTTTTTGGAGCGGAATAGGTCAGGGTCGGTTGTGATTTAGATTCCAAGATATATGAACCCGTCTGTTGATATTTGGGCCTCACACTCTGCTGGGAGATCGGGTTTCTGACAATGTAGGAGATATATGATGGATTTGGACCAGTTGTGTAACCTGAATATCTGCCAAAGTCCATGAAAATGTTTAGCAATCTTGGAATGGAAAATTTTGGGTCTGCGATGTACAACAGAACATCATCAGCGTAAAGAGATATTCTATCTTCCCACTGCGCCGTCCAGTGCAAGCCACGGATCAGGGGGTCCGTCCAAACCCAAGCCTCCAGAGGCTCAAGCATCAAGGTGAAAGGAAGTGGCAAGAGTGGACAGCCCTGCCTTGTTCCACGCCTGAGGGGGAATATGTGGGATGTTCTCCCATTGACCACCACCTGGGCTAGAGGCTCATTGTAGAGAAGCCGTAGCCAGGACAAAAACTTGGGGCCAAAGCCCATCGTTCCAGTGCTGCAAAAAGACATGGCCATTTGACTGTGTTGAAGGCCATGCGGGCGTCTAGGGAGGGGACCACAGCATCCTCCTGGACGCTACCAACTCGGCCCAGCACTCCATGGAGTTGCCTCAAGTTGAGGACCATGTTGTGGCCCAGCATAAAGCCGGATTAATTGGGATGTACCAAGATAGAGATAATTTGAAGCTAAAAGCTTAGCTAGGATCTTGGCCTTGCCGTTCAGGAGCGGTATAGGCCTGTATGAGGCACAATTGTCTGGCAGCTTGCCCTCCTTATGAATGACCACTATCGAGGCCAGATGTTGGTCACTGGGAAGCGTGACCCTTTGCCTACTCTCCCTGTACATCTGCAACAGATACAGCACAATTGTGGTGGCCGCTGTGAGCTTGTAGAGCTCTATCGGAAGGCCGTTAGGGCCCATTGTTTTGCCTGAGCGCAGGCTCCATTTCACTTGGGCCACCTCAACCTCTGTTGGGTCGCTCTCCATAAGAGCCATGTCCTCACATGAGAGGGTTGGCACCCCTATGTCGACCAGCAGCTCACAAGAGTCTTCTGCAGTAGCCGTGCCGTCAGGGGAAAAGAGACTGGCGTAATGGGTAGCGAAAGCATCAGCTATGTCTTGTGTGTCTCTTAAGTGTCCACTGGACCTTGAACTTATGCTAGATACTAAGTGGTTCGCCCTCTCACATCTGTCAAGCCATGCAATTAATTTTCCCGCTTTGTCACCGACTTCATAAATGCAATGTTGAATCGATTGTTGTCTGGCCTTAGCCGACTCTGCCTCTAAGTCCCTATACTCTTGTTGTGGAATTTCTCCAGATTCGTCATCTCTCAATTTAGCCTCCGGGTCTATGAACTCACTCTTGAGCGCTTCTATAGCATCCCACGTGTCCCTTTTGAGCCCTACTATAAGGGGGAGCGCCTGTCCCTTAATAACAGCCTTATACGCCTCCTACAGAGTCTGTGAAAAGTCCACTAAGGCCGCATTTTCTAAAAAATAGCGTTCTGTGGCCTTCACCAGTACATCTCTCGCACTCGGCCCTTAAGATACCAAGGGTTAAGTGTAATGGACCTCCGATCTCGTAACTCGCCCATACTGTCATATCGGGGAATAATCAAATATACCCCTCACCAGATGGCAAACATCTCGGAAATTAGGAACATGGTATGCCACTGTGAAGATGTAATCTATATGAGAGAGACTACCTTGTGCCCCAGAGTGGTAGGTGAAATGTTGCGCCGATAGATTAGTGGCCTGCCACACATCAACCAATCCCATAGCTGGGAGGAAGTTTGCCAGCGTGGTATGAGTGTGTGTCAAGTGTCTCAGAGGCAGACGATCCCTACTATCGCAGAGTGCCATCTTAAAGTTCCCCCCCATAAGAAGCTCCCCGTCAGGCAGCCCCAACAGGAGAGCATCCAAGTCAGGGAAGGTGGTGTCATGCATAGCTGGAGGGACATAGACCAATAGGATGTTAATCGT
This sequence comes from Calotriton arnoldi, assembly GCA_963921515.1. NCBI lineage: Eukaryota > Metazoa > Chordata > Amphibia > Caudata > Salamandridae > Calotriton > Calotriton arnoldi. Next base: position 94,347 of record CAWUFW010005504.1, on the reverse strand, counting down.
CTCCCCCTCTCACATCCCCAAAAGGTTCTGCATATCTGCCAAGTGTATCAGCCCAAGTTTGATTGACGATGAGTGGCAGTTTTTTTCTAAGAAGTATCACCGTCCCTCTGGAGCCAGAAGCGAACCTGGCACAGGCTCTCATTTTGAACCCCCATCGATCTAGGGCCTTGCAGGTCTTTCCCAATAGGTGTGTCTCCTGTAGGAGGATCACACCCGGCGAATGTCATTTTATATATTGAAGCACCACCCCATGCTTGATCTTGTCCCCCAGGCCATTCACATTCCAGGACAATAGTTGAATGTCAGAAGTATTTATCTTAGCCACCATTGTCTCTGTTATGTTATACTTACTTTTATTACTTCTGTGCTATTTCGAATACTTTGCTGACTTCGCGTTCCATAGAACATGGAACGTGAAGCCTGCGGAGGTTGGACAGTCTGTTAGAGAGGAGACAGCTTGCTGACCAGTTGTGCTCTTGTACCTGCCTGTTTATAAATGGAATAAAGCCTTCTTGAAGATATTTCCTCCAGAGTCATACTTAACAAATGGCGACGAGCGGGATTTTCAAGGACCAATGAAGGAGGACATCATTTTCTGAAAGACACAGGCAGAGTCGACGCGACAGCAGAGTGATACATACTCTGCAGGGGCTCATTTGTATTGAGCTGAAGAATCGACACGGAAACAACAACGCGGCTTTACCGGTGAGCAGTGCATCAGATATTTAAGCTTTCTCTGACTTTGATTTAAGCTTACTTCATTCTAGGCCTTACCGTGCAACGTTGGAACTCCCCGAGTTCAAACGGAAGCTGCCTAGCAACGCGCATTGTAGTCACTGCTCGCGATCGGCTTACGTCTGGCCTCTCACGCCGCTCGTGATTCTTAGAGTATTCTGCCTACGCGTCACACGTTTCCAGAAACGGAACGTAGTGCGTCACGACGTCACGCACAGTGGCCATTTTAGATTGGGAAGGCCAAAATTGATAGTTTTTTGTGTCTCGTCAAAAGAGAAACGTATTCTGACGTAAATCAGCTGGTACTTTAAAGAAAAAGGAAGTTATTCATCAACACTTGGATTTCTACTGGATCTCTACTACACTATTGATTTCTCCAGGTGATTTTCATTCTTTTTGTTTGAAATATTCATTATTTCCTGATTTTGTTTGAAGTGGTGAAGAATGGACAGTGTCAACCTGTGATTTACACTGAACAATTCCACTTTACTCTTGCACTTTAATACTACTGGGAAATCTTTGGAGCAACAATGAGTCAGCAAACTTTTTCATTAAGTCCTCCTCAAGCATTTTGGTCTGGTGGGTCTGAACCAGTTCTTAAATGGACAGAATGGAAAGAATATTTTTTAAATTATATTGAAACAGTAGACTCTGATGGCAAGATGTCAGCTCAACACAAGAAACGTATTTGATTACATTCTTTAGGCCCCCAAGGACTTAAGACATATAACCAAATGAACAAACCTGTTATTGGAAGTGGTGATAGTAATGTTTTTACTGTAGCTCTTGCCAATCTAGATAAGTATTTTGCCCCCAAAGTGTGCATTGGTATTACTCGCTACAAAATTTTTCAAAGGAAACAACTCAAAACAGAATCTATTGATGATTATGTGAGTGAGTTAAAGAAATTGGCTACTGATTGTGCGTTTGGTGGGTTATTGGAAGATTTTGTTCATGACCAGGTGGTTATGCGTGCTTATAATCCTGCTATTCAGGAACGTCTGTGGGTAAATGGGGATGCCTGTCTGGACGATAGTCTTGCTATTGTCTGCAAAGCTGAAACATCTAGTAGATGTGCTAATGCCTTGAAAACTGAAGTTGTCGTTAACAACACTGTAGCTAAAATAAGAACAAGTACTAAAAACAAATTTTAGTGGCAAGCCAAAATCAGAAGGATGGAGTAAGTATAGATCGAACGGTGAACCACATAAATGTTATAGATCTGGAAGCCTTGAGCATTTGGCTTTCGCTAAATCTTGTCCCGCAAGAAAGGTTAAATGCAGTGCGTGTGATATCTATGGGCATTACACTAAAGTATACAGGAGAAGAACTAAATCTGTTAAATGTGTTCAAGAAGACATTGACTCTGACAGTGAGTTGAGCAGTAATGATGAGCAAGTCTCAGAATGTTCTGTAGCTGTAAAAAGAAATTACTTCTGAATATCAGAGATGGATGTTTACTTATTGAAAACAAACCTGAATGTTGGATTCACATAGGTGGTGTCCGTGTTAAAATGTATGCAGTTTCTGGCTCACCTTATTCCATCGTAAATGAGGATGTTTGGTAAAAGCACTTCATATGCAAGGTACCAAACTATGTAGGTACCAAACTATTTTCCTCTGATATTGAACCAGAAGGTTATGGTGGAGAAAAATTGATATAATTGGGTATCGCTGGTTCAAATTTGAGTTTAAGAATCGTCATTCCTATGGCAAAAAGTACATTTCCAGAAAAGGTCCATCTGTTCTGGGATGGAAAGATCAGAAAAATGTACATATTATTCTGGACCCGAACTCTGTGGAACAAGTTTTGGTAATGGATGAGGGCACGAAAGTTGGTGAAAAACTTTTTTTAAAATTCCTTCTGTTTTTCAAAAGAATATTGGCAAGTTAAAGGGTTTTGAACACAAAATAATACTCAAGGATAATGCCATACCCAAAATTCATAAAGTCAGGAGTGTTCCTATTGCTTTAAGGAATGATGTTGCTGTGGAACATGATAGGCTAGTTTCCTCTGATATTATTGAGCCTGTTGAAGCTTCAGCATGGGTTTCTCCATTAGTAGTAGTCAAACGCAGTAATGGAAAATTGAGGCTGTGTGAGGATTTACGCCACTTAAACAAGAACATTGCAGTTGATCAATTTCCGTTGCCAAAAATTAATGAAATGTTGGCTTTATTAGAGGGTGCTAAGTGGTTTTCCAAAATTGATTTATCTGCTGCTTATCACCAGATTCCTCTTTCTAAAAGCAGCAAGAAATGTACTACATTTATTACACCGCAGGGTTGTTTCCAATTCAAAAGGATGCCTTTCGGCCTAGCATCCGATAGAACATGGAACGTGAAGCCTGCGGAGGTTGGACAGTCTGTTAGAGAGGAGACTGCTTGCTGACCAGTTGTGCTCTTGTTCCTGCCTGTTTATAAATGGAATAAATCCTTCTTGAAGATATTTCCTCCAGTGTCATACTTAACAGTCTCCTAGGAAATGACAAAGCATCCCCTCTCTCCCCAACGGCAGCGACACCAGACAGCTGGGCCAAGAGTGAACCATACGCATAAAGCAACCAAGTGGCGCTTAATGTGGTGTAACATACCTGCTGTCTCTCATTCAACTAAACAAAGCAAACGGAATAAACAAACGTGCCCCCACTCCCCCCTCTTCATTTTCCCACTATGTTTCCAGTCAAAACTATTGATATTAGAACCCCCCCACCTCCCTGCATTGCGGACCTGAAACTGCCCACCTCCCCAACTCTGCAGAAAGCCTGTCGCTCCAACCCAACATATTAAACTAAGGAGACTGTGGCTGGTCCTGCAGGCGAACCACCCCCCCCCCCGCCAGTGGAAAGAAACATAGTGTTACCAATGATCTCTCGAGGGTGACTTTTTTTGCTGGATCAATGGTGCTGGAGCCAAGCCACAGTAGGTACATTTTGGTGTGATCAAAATATTGGGGTTCAGTGAAATATTGGGGTTCATGTCCCACAATGGCAGGCAAGTCACAGTTTTAATTAGAAGTGATCAGCTTTAAATACTCCAATGTCCATATGCATACAGGGCCTGATTCACAGAACTAACTTACGTCAAAAACGTAAACGTAAAGTTAGTACTTTTAGGTATTCACAGAATACACTTACTCATTTTGGTATTCACAGAATGAACTTAATCATTTCGGTATTCACAGAAGTTAGTAGTCCTAGGACTCCTAACTTCTGTGAATACCGAAATGAGTAAGTTCATTCTGTGAATACCAAAATGAGTAAGTGTATTCTGTGAATACCTAAAAAGTACTAACTTTACGTTTACGTTTACGTTTTTGACGTAAGTTAGTTCTGTGAATCAGGCCCAATGTGCAAAACATGCCTTGCTCTTAGAGTCAGTGAGCTTTGTATTCCTACAGTGGAACAATAGTAGACTATTGCCCCTTGTACAAGTACATCAAGAGACCCCACCACCAACCTTTCTTCCGGTGGTAGTAGGTGATGGGAATTGCCACTGATTTTAGGGACTAGAACTTATTTTTTTTATTATCAGACTTTTACCTAGAGCAAGTGAGAGGAAGGCTGAAAAGGAGACAAAAAGAGAATAAAAGGAAAACAGTGACCAAAGGGGAAAGCAGGCATGCAAAAGAACCTACAAGAGTGGGCTAAGGAGACAGGAAATTTAGGGTAGTGGAAAGAGGCATGAGGTGGAATCAAGACTAGGTATCTTGGTATTCTGAAGCCCTGCCATTTAGCAGCTCAGGCGATAGGCTATTCATAAAAAACTTGATGTCCTTCCACTTACAATATTTTTGTTTAAATAATCTTTGTTTGTGGATGCATCAAGAAGGTTGCAGCCAGGGTTTGGTCAAAGTGCGTCTTTGCTGGCTTCAAATGACACCATTTATATCTTTATTTTATATGAGGCACTACAAGCACCCAAACTCACTAAAGAAAGCCAGGAGCCAATCTGTGCTTTAAGTGGAACTTATCCAACTTCAGATCTTCAGGTCCATCTTAGTAAACTCTGTCCCAGAACATTCAGACCTTTTTAACCTCTCATTCTCTCCAGACATGTACAGATGTAATCATTTGGTACTCGTATAAGAGTCATGTTTTCAGTCAGATTAATCAAAGCCTGAAAACCATATTAAAGCAAAAGTCTAAAATCAGATGGTTCTAAATCATATAAAGATTAAAGATAAAATGGCAACTATAGAAAACAAAATATTTTTTAATGTTTATTAATAAATATTAAAAGTGATGTGTAGAATTAATTATAATTAAGTTAATTTTTTTTAATAACATTTAAAGTTACAACATTTTTTTTACATTCAAAACAGGTTACTAAATAGTATATTTAAATAATAAATATGTGCTATTTTATATATTTTTTTTCACACTAAATTACATTTATTTGTATTTTTCACTATTATTTTCTGTGGGAGAGTGTTGCAGAACCAGTGGTTGGCCATGTGTAGTGCTGGATTCACTACTTTTTTTAGTAGAGTTACCTCCGACCGACTTCGCTGCGGATGCGGAACCGACCGACCGTAGGTCGGCAGTCCCGACTCCGCAAGCTCCCATTTCTCTATGAGAGCTTGTGTGGCCACAGCATAAGCTCCCATAGAGAAATGGGAGTTTTTGTTAATCCCTGCACCGCGTGGCAGGCACCTCAGGGTGCCTGCCACACGGTGCAGGGACTAACAGGGTCCCCCAACCAGAGGCCACTGAGGCAAGGGGGCCCTGCTAGTCGCTTTTCGACAGGCTTTTCATGTCGGAAAGCCCGACATGAAAAGCCTATAGGAAACCGACATCGTAATCCCGATGGTGGAATTGCCGTCCCTAAGGGATTATGTGCCAGTTCCGACTGGCCAACAGGCTCCTTGAGCCTGTCGGAAGCCAGCTGGAATGACCTGCTGGTTTCAATTTCGACCACCATATTCGTAATACGGTTGTAGGAAGTGAAACCGAAGATATTGGTCGAAAAGCCTCTGACCTGTGGTCAGAGGCTTTCCGACTGACATCAAAATCTGGGCCTTGGTGTCTGAGAATACCGAAAATTAGTAAGCTTACTCAAAAGTGTAAACTTACTCAAAAGTGTAAGCTTCCTTTGTGAATCAGGCCCTAAGTATCTATTTCTGCCCTGGCCAATAGCATTGCCAACCACAGTTAGGTCATCGCCACCCGTGTCTGACGGAAAATCCACAGATAACTTTGTTTAGTTAATAAACACAAGGACAGGATATGTTCTGTGTTAAATTTTACTGGTTTATTTCCCTTGATTAAATATGTCTCCTGTGGTGCAATGTATGTGTACACAAGAGTCTTTACAATAACAAATGTATGCCAGTAGGTAATAAATCTGTTTGCCTGTCACAGATCGAACAGATAAACAGAAACAAAAGTCTATGTAATGCAGTAGCTTGTAGTTAAGATGGATGTGCTGCACAGCCACTCAAACTTTAAAACACTCCGAGTTTGATCAGTCCATTAGTGCGGGAATAAACAAAAAGTGTCAAACAATAAACACACACTCATACTGACTTAACCGATGATGCATATTGGGCTTACCAGAGCAAACAGTAAAAGTCTGATAATTGACACTGCTTTGGAGACAATTAGATATGCACTCTCTTAAACAGTCAACATAAAGAAGCAGCTGCTTTATTTGCTTCTGGTGACCACACTTTCAGTTCTCAGTTTTTGCTTCAATATGGATTGTGTCTTTGAGAAACATATTTTGCAAATGTGCAAATGTATCCTTGTTAGCTCTGGTTAAAGACAGATATAGCAGTGGCAATAGTCAGTAAGGAGGCATTGGGACAGCTTCCCCTCAGTCACTTACTTGTTATTTATTTGCTTACAAATTGTTTAAAGAGTTGCGTGTCATCTTACAATTTCTGCAGAGCACTATCATCTGTAATGACGAGAGGGGATGTTGGTGCCAACCAGATTGTTGAGTGATCATCTCTGATATTCTTTAACACCAACCCCTAATCTGAGAAAAGTTCAGTTATAAAGTAAGTCTGAATGTCTTAGAGAAGCGTTGAGGGTGTTCCACAATTTACTTCACCAGCTTCCATCTTTGTGTTCCATTGTCTTGACTGATCACTGATGTAAAGGAGTTTTCTAGTTGAGGTGTGGTGTGGCGCCAGTTTATCCCTTTTATCTCTTGGAGCACTTGGTCTGGGCAGGAAGGAATGCGGTATATTTATTTATTTTATTTTGAAAGTTTTATATAGCGCGAAAATGACCACCGAGGGTATTTGAGCGCTGTACAGATTGTGCATCGCAAGGGAATAATACAGATTATGCATCACAGCATACAAAGAAGAAAACAACAAACGACAAGATCAGAGTGTAAAATTGTCCAACAATCTCGTGAGGGAAAAGCAAACACAAGGTCAAGCAAAAACCAAAGTCTAGAAATGCCCGACCTACTCGTGGACCAGGTGGCTGGGCTAGAGACAACGGGTATGAACCCAGAGTCAGATGACGGTGGCAAGCTAAGGCAGAAATTTCTTCATCAGGAGCCCTTTGACTGCTTTTTTTAAGAAGACAGTTGAAGGGTTCACCCTGACTTCGGGGGGAAGGGAGTTCCAGATCCTCGGGCCGTCCCTGAAAAGGCTCGGTTATCAATCAATCAATCAGGAGTTTGTTAAAGCGCGACTACTCACCCGTAAGGGTCTCAAGGCGCTAGGGGTGGGGGGGTGCAGGTTCCATTCCATCAAGGAGGGGGTCTGTCGAAGAGCCAGGTTTTGAGGTTTCTTGCGAAGATGGGGAGCGATGTTGTCTGTCTGAGGTGGAGCGGAAGGGCGTTCCATGCCTTGGCCGCGAGGAAGGAGAAGGAGCGGCCTCCCGATCTGGTCTTTCTGGTGCGGGGGACCACGGCGTAGGAGAGCTGGGCTGATCGCAGGGTCCTTTGGGGTGCGTGGAAATTGAGTCGGCTGTTCAGGTATGCTGGTCCGGTGCCGTGGAGGGCCTTGTGTGCGTGGGTGAGCATCTTAAAGGTGATTCTCGCCTCGACGGGGAGCCAGTGGAGTGTGCGCAGGTGCTGGGAGATGTGGCAGTGTTTTGGCAGGTTGAGGACCAGTCTTGCGGCGGGGTTCTGGATGTTCTGTAGCTTGCGGATGAGGTTTTTGTTTATTCCGGCGTACAGTGCGTTGCCGTAGTCGAGTCTGCTGGTGACCAGGGTGTGAGTGACTGTCTTTCGGTGTTCGAGGGGGATCCATTTGAAGGTCTTACGAAGGAGGCGGAGGGTGTGGAAGCAGGAGGACGAGACAGAGTTGATCAGGCGGTCCATTTTGAGCTCGGAGTCCAGGATGATTCCCAGGTTGCGTGCATGGTCTGTGGGGTTGGCGGGTTTCCGAGGGCGGGGGCCACCAGGTGTCGCTCCAGGCGTCGGGGTTTGGGCCCATGATGAGTACTTCTGTTTTGTTGGTGTTTAGTTGTAGACAGCTGTTTTTCATCCATTTGGCGACGGCTTCCATGCCTTCTCGAAAGTTGCGTCTGGCGGTGTTGGGCTCGTTGGATAGGGAGAGGATGAGCTGGGTGTCGTCTGCGTATGACACGATGTTGAGTCCGTAGGTTCTGACGATGGGGGCAAGTGGAGCCATGTAGACGTTGAAGAGCGTCGGGCTGAGGGAGGAGCCCTGGGGGACTCCGCAGGTGGTAGGTGTGGGGTCCGAGAGGAAAGGGGGAGTCTGACCCACTGCGTCCTGCCGGAGAGGAAGGAGCAGATCCAGTCGAGGGCCTTGTCCTGGATTCCTGCGTCGTAGAGTCTGCGTATTAGGGTGCGGTGGGAGACTGTGTCGAACGCCGCTGATAGGTCGAGGAGGATGAGGGCTACTGTTTCTCCTTTGTCCAGTAGGGTGCGGATGTCGTCTGTTGCGGCGAGGAGGGCGGTTTCCGTACTGTGGTTTTTTCTGAAGCCGGATTGGGAGGGGTCGAGGATGTTGTGTTCTTCAATGAATGTGGCGAGTTGGCAGTTGATGGCTTTCTCGATGACTTTCGCTGGGAAAGGGAGCAGGGAGATGGGTCTGTAGTTTTTGAGGTCGGTGGGGTCCGCTGAGGGTTTCTTTAGGAGGGGGTTGACCTCGGCATGTTTCCAGTCGTCGAGGAACGAGGCGGTCGCCAGGGAGCGGTTGATGGTGTGGTGGAGCATGGGTGCGATGGTGTCGGCGGCTCTGTTGAAGATGTGGTGGGGGCAAGGGTCCATGGGGGCCCCTGAGTGGATTGACTTCATTGTCTTCAGTGTGTCTTCGGTGGTGAGGGCTGTCCAGTCATCAATCGCTGGTTTCCGGGTGTCGGGGTGGTTGGTGAGGGTTCAGTGTGTTGGTTGTCTTCGTCGAAGTTGTCGTAGATGCTCTTGATTTTGTGGTGGAAAAAGGTGCTGAGTTTGTCGCAGAGGTCTTGTGAGGGAGGGATGTCGGTAGACTCGCTGGTGGGTTGGGCAAACTCCTTGATGATGCTGAAGAGTTCCTTGCTGTTGTGCGCGTGGGTGGAGATTCTGTCTTCAATCGCTTTTTTCCTCGTTTCTCTGATGAGTTGATGGTGGGCGTTGGTGGCGGCTCTGAAGTTGCTGTGGGCTTCTGTGGATTTGGTGTTCCTCCAGGCCTTGTCGAGGCGGCGGCATGTGCGTCTGGACTCGAAGTTCGGTGGTAAACCATCTGGCTTTCTTGGCGCGGGTATTGTTGTTTTTCTTGAGGGGGGCTATGGTGTTGGTGCTGTCCGAGATCCATCTATGCAGGGTTCGGGCTGCGGTGGTGGGGTCGTCGTTTTCCGCGATGGTTGGGGTGGAGTTGTTGAGTGAGGAGGTGAGCTGGTCGTCGGTGATTCTGGTCCAGTTTCTTCGTGGAAGCAGGTGCTGGTGTCTGTGGATGGTGGGTGTTTTGAAGGTGAAGTGGACGCAACGATGGTCGGTCCATGGGAGTTCGGTGGTGTGGCTGAAGGTGATGGAGTTTCCTGTAGTGAAGAGGGGGTCGAGGGTGTGTCCTGCTGAGTGCGTGGGCTCGGTCACGATCTGGCGGAGTCCAATGTTGTGGAGGTTGTCCAGGAGGGATGTGGTGTTGGGGTCCAGTTGGTTGTCGAGGTGGAAGTTGAGGTCTCCCAGCAGGGTGTAGTTGGTGGATGCGATGGCCTGCGGGGAGATAATGTCCGTGATGGAGTTGGCGAAGGGTCCCCGGGGTCCAGGCGGTCGGTAGATGAGGGTTCCTCGGAGGGTGGCGGTGGGGCTGGCCAGTATCTTGAAGTGAAGGTGTTCCATCAGTTCTGTGGGCTCGTCAGGGAGTGTGCTCAGGCGGAGGCTGGATTTGTGAACGATGGTGATTCCTCCTCCTGGGCGGGTGGGGCAGTCCTTCCTGGAGATCTTGTATCCTTGGGGGATGGCGATGTCCGGTCCCGAGGTGGTGTTGGTCCAGGTTTCGGTGAAGAACGCTACGTCCGGGGTGGTGCTGTCGAGGAGGTCCCAGATTTCTGTGGCGCGTTTGTGGAGGGATCGGACGTTGAGGAGGATGCATTGCAGGGTCTTCAGTTCGGTTGTGTTCTTGTGGGCGGGTTGTGCTGGATCCATGTTCTTGGCGGTGCTGCAGGTGTGCCGGCACCGGTGACAGCTGAAGGGTCCGTGGGTGTCGGCTGGTGATGCTAGCTTGCAGTTGTTGTTGCAGCCTGGGTTGAGTGCATGGAGTGCTGCTGGGTCGTAGCGTTGGCGGGGCGGAGGTCCAGGGTTCCTGGCGCTGGTCGCGGACGGGTCACAGACGGGCGCCTGACGGGCTTGCCTTTGACGCCACTGGCCGCCATTAAGTAGGGGTCGGGGAGGGCTGGACAGCTGGGAGGCGGGAGCGGGGAGGGGTGCTGGATTGGGCTGGTCGCATTGGGGGGGAGGGGCCGTGGGGGCAGCAGTGGCGGGGAAAGGTAAAGGGAGGAAATAAGGGATAAAGAAAAAAGGGAAAATAAGCAGAAATAAGGCACAAAAGAGCAGAGATGCAGAAAAGTGCAGAAAGGTGAAAGATAAAAGAGGGTAGAAAAACGAGTGAAAACGAGTGAAAGAGCAGAGCGAGAGAAAGGGAAAATGAGCAGAAATAAGGCACAAAAGAGCAGAGATGCAGAAAAGTGCAGAAAGGTGAAAGATAAAAAGGGTAGAAAAACGAGTGAAACCGAGTGAAGGAGCAGAGTGAGAGGAAGGAGACAGAGGTCCACTGGACCACCCGGGATGAGGCGCAGGGAAACCTGCGGGTGGAGGAAGGCCTCGATCACCAACACTCAAGAGTGCAGGGGCAGGGGCACCTCACTTAATGGTGGAGCTGTGAGGGTGGGAGAGCAGTTTCACTAACAATGAGTCAGTTATAGGTCTTTTTTTTCTTGAATTTATGAGGTTTAAGCAAAAGGGTGCTGGCGCTTCTGGAGGCTCAAGAACCACACGAGAGTTCCAGTTTCTGCGCGAGGTACAGCGGGGTCTTGAAGTGGATGGCTTTGTGAGCCATGCATGCAATTTTTAGCTGTATCCGAGCCTCATAAGGAAGCCAATTCACTTCCCGCAAGTCCGGAGAGATGTGGTGGTATTTTTTTGTTAACCACAACAAGAGCTGCTCCTAGTGTAGTGACCACTGTAAGGTTATGGTTATATTGTGAGTGAAGGCATCTCACAAAATGTGACAGACTGGTCTCACACACCACCTGGTGTCATGATTCATCATCGACCAGTCCTCGCCCTCTAAAACCTTGGTTTGATAGAGGGCGGGCATACACCTGACGACAGGGATGCACTTCTAAACTAAGTGGGGGCCTGTGAAAAAGTGAGTGAGAGTAAAAATCATTATAGTTATCAAATTATGTTTTTAATGTGACTGGTAACTATATGATATTAAAATCAATGGACGGTGTATGGGGAAATGATTGTCCCCTAACCGTAGTGTAAGCGGTCGACATGTTTCTGCCGTGTTGGCCCAAGTGGGTCCAGAGCATTCATCAGGACCTTAGTACAAAAAAAGGGGGGGCTCCGTTCTTACCAACTGGTGGTAAGAAGATACCACTGTGCGGGTGTGACCTGTGTCCCTCTCCACTTCTGAAATGGCTACCAAATTCAAGCCTGGAATAGAAAGTGCAAAATAGAATATGTAACAACATAACTGGGTCACAACAGAATACTGGAAACAATGCATGCACTGATTCAGTTAAGAGTGAGTGACTACTCGTGTGACATGTGACACTCTATGTGTGTACACAGTTCAAAAAAATGATGAAGTGAGATGAGTTCTCACTGTTCTTACCCTAAATACCAAAACTACTTGCCACATGGGAGGAGGGGAGAGGAAAACCCCTGTTGTCAACCCTGTAAAGAAAAACACACACAGAACGCACTCGGCGTGAATGGTAGTTTCAGGTCAGAGAAAAAATATATTTAATAAAAGTAAATCACAATCATACATGGAAGGTTTTGCAAGCGGCATACCAGACATTCTGCATTCAAACACACTCTTACTGCCTCAGGAAAAGTTTTCCGCGTTGCTCCTAGGTGACTGCTCCCGATTCTCCAGGATGTTGGAGTGAGGAAAAATTGCTGTATTATTTATAGTGCGACTCAATAGGATAATTGTTTATTAAGTGGGTCGGCACTTGAGAAGAGTATCGCCCGGTGTGTCGTTTCCGGTGTCCCCGTATGTCTAACGCTCTCAAGTGAGCAAGTGCCTGATTTAGAAATGGCCGTGGTTCGCGCATGCTCAGTATATCAAAATGAAGCTGAATCAGCCACTACATTGGTACGCCCGAGTGGCAGGAGAGAGGGGAAGTGATGTTTTCGCCCTCCACGATGTAAAAAAGGCTGCGCATGTCTATTGTATCCCGGTGAAGCCGGGTACTGCCCTAATGTGGGCGCAGCTGCAAAGCAAACCATAACGTAGCGGTTGCGCTGTGCGCGTGTATAAAAACAAAGTCGCGTTCAGATATGCCTTACTGTAAATGTGCAGATGAAATAATTGACAATTACCTCGCCGCCCGAAGAAAAGAGTCACATAGAGGCAGCGTGTGTGAATCATAAGCGCTGCATGAATAGATCGTTAGTAGTGCACGCATATAGTAACCCAGTGATGCTCACAAATCGCCTAACTATAAAAATGCGGGTAAACTTGACTGTTACCTCGCAGTTGGTAAATAAAGTTACATAAAAGGCAGCATGTGTGAGACAATGAGTGCATAATAAATATCAGGTGACAAGAATATTCATGTCCCTTCCCCATGATGTAGGATGGCAGTGATATCCTATTTTAGTATATATATCACAATGGGGTGATAGTGCGGAGATCACACTTAGGTCAATAGACCTTAAAAGGTAAGTGGTCTGATAAGATGGATTGTGCTATGAATACCCGAGATGTAAGGACTTTCTCTGAGAGAATATTTTTTGCTGTGTAAGGTATAATGTATTTGTCCGCAAGACAATGTCACTGATCGTTTCTTATTGTTTTTTAGCGGCCCATCTGTAGCCATGGGATCTCATCATTGAGTCCCTTCTCCCAGGACCGCAGGCGGTAGACCCATCTTTGTTCCCTAACATGTAGGGCTTTTGTCAGGTCAGATTTACGTTTTTTCATGACCTCCAGTATAGTCCACCTGAGGTCTGTGTCTTTATGATTCTTCTCAATGAAGTGACGTGTCAGTTTAGTATTGGTCTTCTTGCACCTGATGGTGCTTCGGTGTTCGTTAATGAGGACCTTTATTTTCCTGGTGGTCATGCCCACATACTTGAGGCCGCATGGGCATGTTAGGAGGTACACAACATTTTCTGTGTTACAGTTGCTGAATTCTCGTAATTGCCAGGGTTTTCCGGTGCCTATGTCCACCTCCTTTGTGTTGGTATTTATGTGGTATTTTTTTGTGCCAGTTACGAGCCTAGCAGCGGAATTGAGGGAAGCCCTAAGAGGAGCCGTCGTCATTCTAGGCAGGCCGCAAAGTGTTGCACTAACATAGTCCAGCTTTGAGATCACTAATGCTTGTACTGCAACCTTAAGGTCATGAGCCGGGAGGAAGGGTTTGAGTTTCCTAAGTAAGCTGAGTTGGAAGTTCGCTCCTTTGGTGAGGGAAGTGATGTGCTTCTGCATGTTCAGACTTTTGTCAAGAATGATACCCAGAGATGACGCCGAGTCCACGAGGTGTGGTCTGCAGTTAAGAGCAATCAGCTGGTTTAACCATTGTTCCATGACGAGGGATTGGTTGTGGGGTGAGATCAGTAGGAATTCTGTTTTAAGTGCATTAAGCTTCAGGTGGTTGCATGTCAGCCAGCTTTGTGTTTCAAGCAGGACTGAGTTGAGGGACTGAATGTCTTCGGGGGAGGTGATCTTCAGGTATAGTTGGGTATCATCTGCATACATATAAAAACGAATGCTGGATGATTTTAGAATTTCTGTCAGAGGCTCCATGAACAGGTTAAAGAGCGTGGGGGACAATGCTGAACCTTGAGGAACCCCCAAGGTGACTGGTGTAGGGTGGGACAGGGATTGGTCCACCTTGAAACTTTGGGATCTGTTCTGAAGGAACGAAGAGAACCAGCTTAATACCAGGCCAGACAGCCCCATCCTGTGTTCCAGGAGGTCAATTAGGTGATCATGTTTGACAGTGTCAAATGCTGACGAAAGGTCCAGAAGGATCAGTATGCACGACTCATTGTGATCCAGCATTCTAAGTGCATCATCCACGATGTGCGTTAGCGCCCGACTCTGTGCTATGACCTGGCGGAAACCCGATTGGCATTGGTCCAGGAGTTGGAAATGTTCGATGTGATGACAAAGTTGGGCGAGCACACATTTCTCCAAGAGTTTTGCCAAGGTGGGGATGTTAGTGATTGGGCGAAAGTTGAGAAGGTCCGTGGGATCCGCATTTGGTTTCTTAAGGATTGGGGTAACCTGACCTGATTTAAGGCAATCCGGAATAGCACCTTGCATAAGAGAGGCATTGACGATCGTCGTCCAGAGTGGTGGTAAGGCGGATCTCACTTCCGGGAAAAGGTTAGATGGCAGAGGGTCGTTGTAGTGATTGGTAGTGTTGTTTGTGCTATTGTCTAGCAAAAACACATTAAATAATAGAAAAATGAAGAAACTTGTGGTGTGCTATGGGACACCAGGCTTGTGGATGTTGCAGCTGACTCCATCCTAATTATTTGGCTAGAATACAGAGAAATGATTGAATCTAGCTTGGAGACAGATGAGCAATGCCAGCCCAATGTTCCAGTCTATCCAGCAATACTGACAGGCTGACAGTGTCAGAGGCTGTAGAGAGGTCGGAGAGTTTGAGAGCTGTTTTCTTATACAGTCAGAAAACAGGTGTTTGCGCCCCCCCTATTCGATTTATTTATAGCCCAGGGGAGGTGGTGGTCCCCGCGGTTTGGGGGTTCCACGTGGCCCCCGTTATCATTTTTAATTTGCAGCCCCGGGGAGGTGGTGGTCCCACGCGACTCCCCAGCTTATTATTAAAATTAGCCTGGGGGGTGGTTGTGCCTGGGGCATTTTTAAGCTCTTGGGGGGGCGTGAGCCCCTCCATTTTTTTTATTAAAGCCTGCATGCCCCTGGGACCTGGCCCACCCAGGAGCTACAATTAAAACAAGCACGGAGCTCGTGCTTGTTTTTTTAAATTCACAGCGATATTTGTGAGTATTTCACGAAAATCGCTGTGAATTCAAGTAGAAAATGCCTTCATGCTGTGGTGGGGTCCCAGCGGACCTCAAGACCAAGGCTTGGGGGTCAGGGTATTCCTACCCTGCCCCCTTTTCTTTTTTATTCCAATTTTTACCCCTCCAAAGTCCAACATTTTTCTAGTGTTGCACTGTTTGGAATGGGAATAGTAAATGTAATCCCTACAAAATCAAATGTTTTTCCTGCTGTTGTACTGACTGAAGTACAAATAGTAAATCTAACCCCTCCAAAGTCCACCTTTTCCCTACTATTGCGGTGACTGGAGTGAGAACAGTAAATCTAACCCATTCAAAGTCCAACATTTTCCCTATTGTTGCATAAACTAGAGTGAGAATAGTATATTTCTTGTTCTTAGACTCCAACAGTTTTCATAATATTGGTAAAATAGATTTAATAGCATTAATTGGTTTTTTTTTATATTTTATACTATTTGTTTCAATTTTAAAATGTATTTTAACATTTAAAGTATTTTTAGCAAATGTGTTTTTTGGGGATATAAATGTTTATCATTTTATTTATTGCCTAAATTAATTAATATAAAGGTGTTTTATTGAATTGTCATATTTTTATGGTTTTATTGTTTATGTCAGTTTCAAGAGGTTGCAACAGACGTTGGAGTGATGTAGGCCGCCATCCATTGAGGGACTTATACCCTAGTTAGATGTTCATCGCCTTTCAAGAAGCACAAACTACCTTCTGGATTGGTCTCGATGAGTTTCTTCAATTTGGCAAACTAGCCGCTACTGTGAGAGAAATGTGGACCAATTTTCCTGCTATGCCCCTATCCACCAATATCCTAGAGGATATATGACAATTGGGAAATGGGTGATATCTTGTGACCTTAATGTATAGAGAGTTGAAAATGGATACAAATAGCCCTATATGTCACAGTCAGCAGGCATGGGAGACAGATCCAAGAGACCAAATTATAGACAGTGATTGGATATCAGTGTGTGCCCTAGTAAAATGGGTATCCTACAAAGCAAGATTTAAGTTATTGCTTTTCATTTACCTTTACTGGGTGTACATGACGCCGATTAGATTGGAAAGAATATATGACGGGGTGATCAACCTTGTTTCCTAGGTGTGGGATGGACAGTGCTACCTTTCTGCACCTTACTTGGACATGTTTGAAGATGACGGGTTACTGGATTAGGGTACGGGGGAGACCAAATAAGGTAACAGGTCTTGGCCTCTCAAAATATTGTCTATTAGTTATCATCGAAATGCCAAAGAACAAAAAAATGCACAATAAATGTGTACATTAAGGGCCTGATATTGATGTCGGTCAGAAAGCCTCCGACCGCAGGTCAGAGGCTTTGCGACCGACATCAACAGTTTCAAGTCCGACCTCCTAATTTCAATCTAGGCGGTCGGAATTGAAACTGGCCGGTCATTCCGGCTGACTTCCAACAGGCTCAAGGACCTCGTTGGCCAGTTGGAAACGGCACGTAATCCCTATAAAACGGCGTTTCCGCCGTCGGGATTGCGATGTCGGTTTCCGACAGGCTTTTCATGTAAAGTGACTTCGGGGGCCCCTAGCAGGGCCCCCCTTCTCCCTGAGGCCTCTGGTTTGGGGCCGAGGGTGCACCTATGGTGCCCCCCTGTTAATCCTTGAGGTGCCTGCCATGCATTGCAGGGATTAACAGAATCTCCCTTTCCTCTATGGGAGCTTGTTACGGTCGGTTTACAGGCTCCCATAGGGAAATGGGAGTATGCGACCACACCATGTGCAGTCGCTTTGTAATACTGCTGTCGGGACCGCCGACCGGAGGTCGGTTGGTCCCGAGTCTGCAATGATGATTCCGACCGACATCATAATCAGAGCCTTAGTGTTAGCAAAATGTGCACAGCCATTGGCTGGATGGCTTAAGAGTCCTGAATAACCATGTGCAGATACAGGATATGATGGAATGGGTATTAGCCGAAGAGGTCCATATTCAAATGTCTCAGGTGGGTGGGTTGCAGAAGATTTGGAGAGGAATAGATTTGCTGAGGATGCTGGATCAATTAGTGGTTCCTAATCTACGGCCTAGTCTATAGATGAAAATTATTAAATCAATGGCACTGTATGGTTGAATATCTGGGAGGGCCTTTCTCTGGTCACATAGGGGTGTTACGGGGTGATGGGGTTTTTTATATGAAGCTGATGAACAAATCGATATGTATATGTTTCAACCCGAGAGGTCTAGGTGAACATAATATTTAACATAATATTTAATAGTAAATCATGTGTTCTGTATCTGGGAAACTGTGACTTTCTCGTTTGCAGTTTTTTTTTCTTTCTGTTTAATTGAAAATATATATTTTTTTTAAATCATCAGTCAATAGTGAGGTCACCCAGCACAGCCACACAGATAACAAGATCACAAGCAAGAAAGCTGTAGCTTGTAGGAAAAACAACAATAATGGCTACAGCTCATGGCAGCATTTCTTAATGTGTGGGTGAAGTTAATGGGTCACTTTAGAAAGATAAATTGTAGGTAAAGGCAGTTTTATTTCCACAATGCACAAACTATTTTTTGAACTAGAAAATGTATCTTTTCGAGAAGGCTTGGCTTCACTGTCTGCCTTTTATTCGTGATTGAAAACCAGGACACTCCACAGTGATAAACGGGTTACATTTTGCTGATGCTGGGGGCTTAGGTACTGGTACATGGTGCCTCTTTTTTGATGCCCTTCTCGCTTTGTGCAAGCCTTGCATGGAGAAAGTGCCATGCCAGCCTACTCAACTTGTCACTTTCAATTTAATTCCACTTGTCATGGTATTCAGTAAGGGCCATGAAACCAATTTATTGCCCATTATAAGTTGTTGTCTCCCTCATTCCCCTCTTATGCCTTGGCCACCTTCTTCTATCAATTACACAGCTCCTGCCATGTGAAGGAGATGGGCAGGCACCATGACTGCTTCTGGAAGAGGCAGTTTAAAGTCATACCACTTAACAAATAACATAGAACATCAATTCATGAAGAATGTGAGTTAAGAAAAGTCTAAACAAATAAAGTGTTTTTGAAAACTGTATATAGATTTTTTATTATTATTTACAAAAATTAGTATTAAAAAAAGCATTCATATTCATGGACTTATGTACGAATGTTATATAGACAAAGCAAAATATAAACAATGAGGAAGGAACAACAAACAGTGTTAACACCAGCGTGACAATTTGTTTTATGTGCATAGAGCAGGGGTCTCCAACCATTTCTGTAATAAGAGCTACTTATGTTCAATGAACCTAATTGAGAGCTAAAATTATTAGTGTTGTAATAGTGACCACATCATACAAGATTACATTAGTAACCACCATATGCAAGATTGCTATCAGCGAGCACCTCAGTGCATCAGGCACGGTTGCCACTGTAATGTAAAAAAGTCTTTGTCAATTGGGAATGCCTCACATGAGGAATACATAATAGCCATAGCTGCAATACCTCTAGCACCAAGGTGATACCATTTGTTAACCGTCTCTCTAGTGCCACATGATTTTCACTCAAATATCAGCTTTAAATATATTTTGGAAAATCAGCAATTTTTCTCCAAATATCAGCCTATGAGTTCTAAAAATAAACACATTTTCCTATTGAATATACATTCTCAATTTTGGTATGTATATTAACTAATTTGAGGAAAAGCTTCTAATTTAATAGGCTGGTCTGCACAGAAGAGAGCTACTTACTGGGAGCTGGAGAGCTACCAGAAGCTTACGAGCTACTCGGTTTAGAAGCCTGGAATAGAGATACGTAAACAAAACTGATCCTGCAACAAAAAGACTTATAACAAAGCGAACATAAAGCATATTTACAAAAACCACATGAAACAATCACGAAGAGCTGATGTTTTGGGTCTTCTCCACAGTGTCCTACAGGACCATCATCAAGACATGTTTAACCTCTTAATGGGTTATTCCTCACAACTACAAACACGACAATATAGAACCACTATTTCATCAAATACAAGTATTAAGTTAGACATCTAATTCAACATTTATAGCACATCTTTCTCAACATTTCACAAATAAACCATCCAATTACCTTATTGAAATAATTTTCATACCTCATTGATCTCTACAAATTGATTGAAACAACACTAATCACCATAGACTTTCATCAAACTAATTCTCTGTGGAAAATAATAAACATGGAGAAAGCTACACATCCAGTCTCCCTATCAAGGAGTCAATGTAACTACTTTCAGATGCATCACTCACCAAGGCATTCAAGACTTCGCACTTTCTTACACAGGTGCCATCAATTATCACTGTCACTGGAAGGCAAACTCCGTCAGTATGAGGCAAACACTGTATTTATTGTTCCAAGATTGCCTGTTGACTTCTGGTTCATTACTGTCAAGAAAAAGTGCACACATATGCATGGAAAGAAACAAAATTTAAAAATTGAAATCTCATGATTTAATCATTGCATATCAGTTCGATTCAACAGAGCACGGATGTCAGAGCCAATCAATGTGTTAAGCCTTCATTACTTCACTTTTAAATTCTTGAAATGACTTAGTTACTTGCATGAATAGAGAATGAATAAGAACCCCATCACCAAGAGGCAAAAGCCAGAACCTCCTATCTGTAATGCTTCAAAAGTACACAGTAAGGTATGTCAAAGTCAATCAATCTATTAAGCCTTTGTTACTTGAGTTTTAAATTCATCAAGCTATTTTATAGCTAAACATCATAAAAAAAGAACAAATCAGACTCTATGTCACAATACTAGAACCTCTCAATGGAAAAGGCCATACCTAGCCTGAGCTAGGCTCACTGTTACACAGTGGAGTCTCCCATGGTTAAACAATCCTCGGAAATCTCTTTCAACTCATTTTAAGGCTGCTCAATTATTCTTACATGGGAAGCTACAATAAGAAAAAAACTTCTCAGAATCAACTTCGAACATGGGCGACATGGGACTCTGATTACTGTACTTTTTTTAAAGAATTAATAACATGAAGTCTTTTAACAAATTAAGCTGTCTGTAGCCAGACCTAAAAAGCAATGTCATCCAAAAGGTCTAGATCCTTTTTAGCAAAGTGCAACAAAATTAACAGTGTTCAACATCTACCCCTGTCCCTCCCAGCCTTTATAACACAGGTGCTCAAGCTTACCCCATCACTTACTATAGTCATGTTTCCATGAACTTCTGCCCATCTCAACAGGGCCCTTCCTGTTGTTATTCTCTACCCTACAGGGGTTTTAACAACATGGCAATTACATTCCCACATTCCCAACATTTCCCTCCTCACCCAGGCAAATTCTTTATGAAACATAGGGCCAGGTGTACTGAACATTGGTCGCAAAATACTGGTTGCAATTTGCAACCAGTGTTTTGAGAACAGTTTGGTACTTTGCAAATTTACCTATGTACTAATAGGTCAGCTCAGAAAATACTGAATTGTAGTGTGTCACAATTCCACCTACGCAAACACAAGGAGATGATGGACGGAGCGCTGAAACTTTTCAGACACTCACTCCCAGTCACAGATCTGGGTTGAATCCATCATCGTTCTTTAGCTCACTTTGCCACCCCAGTTCAGACACAGCTATATGCAAATCAGTCTTGACCCTGTGCCTCATGGGAACAGTCCAGCCCGAACTGCCAAGTCATGTCTTCCCTGGACCGGAAACAAGCATCCTGGAAGCGGTTTCGGCTAACAGCGATTCAACCTACCTCATGAATATTACTGAGGTAGGCCACTATGATTTTCTGCCATCACAGGGATGGTAGCCTGTTGGGGTCAGCAGACCACCACGTCTGTAGTTGCTTTGAAATAAAGCAATCATTTATTTTTAAACACAGCCCATTTCTCTTAACGGAAAATGGGCTGCATTTAACAAAAAGTGAAAAGTTTAACAAACATTTTTAAGACTAGGCAGTGGTCCTTGGGCCTACACTTAAAAACGTTTTTGTCAACATTCACAATGTGGAAGAAGTCCCATTTCAGTAGTCAGTAAAATATTAATGTTTTGTAACCCGATTTCAGTCGCAAAACATTAATACATCCCATTCCGAATCTCTCTTTGTAAGGGACACGCTAAACATGCCCCTTCCAAATACTGATTCATTATGTGGTTACAAACCCAAATTGCAATTCAGTACATACAAAAAGTCCATTATGTAATCACAAATGGCCCGATTTTGCAAACCGCAAAAAGCCTTACTACATCTGGCCCATAATCATGGACACCAAGCCACCCATCCTCTGACTATCATAGCTCTCAACTGCATTTTATGGCACATTACATTACAGGAAGAAGATATATTCAAACCTCTCAACCATGTGAACTTATATTGCTCTCTTCAAGAAACACACTTCTCAAAGACAGCATCTGACAAACTGAAATGCAGTTGGGTGGGGAAAGTGACCTAGAACAGTGAAATAGAACAACAACACAGATCCTCAACAAGTGACTCCAACTGCTCCAAATAATCTGGAATCACAATTCTCTTGAGGTAACATTACCCTACAGAATCTTGAAAACATAACCTGACCTGAAGGGAAGATATGTATTTCGAAACTGACACTGCTTAAAAAGATATTAGCGATTGGATCTGTATATGTACTTAACACCTTGATTAGATGTTTTCTATCTCAGTTATCTAGAGTGATAGAAGAATTGGGCCCAATCACATCATGTTTTGAGAGGACTTAAATCTGGCTCTGGACCCTATCTTTGACTGAGCAGGCCTCCTTGACTCATTCAATGGCAACAATAAGAGCAATGCTCAATGCTGAGGGATGTATTTCAAGATTATAGCTGGATAGAAGTCTGGAGATTACTACATACTATAGACAAAAATGATACCTTCATGTCCTATAGCTAGAAATCCTGTTCAAGGATTGATCATGTTCTCATAATGCTTGCTATCAGAAGTTGTACGCTGTGAGAACCTGGAATGTACATCACAGACCACTCACCTGTTCTTCTATCCCTCAACAAGATCGTTATCACCCCACCAGCCAAAATTTAAAGGATGAACTTCTTAAGATACAAATTGCCTGAAATGAGAAAGAG
Source organism: Calotriton arnoldi (assembly GCA_963921515.1). NCBI lineage: Eukaryota > Metazoa > Chordata > Amphibia > Caudata > Salamandridae > Calotriton > Calotriton arnoldi. The sequence continues at coordinate 71,929 of CAWUFW010005504.1, read as the reverse complement.
TTTGAAAGATCATGTTAAAACTTACCTAGAGGAAGACAAGGCCTCTGTAACATTGGTACAAACGTTATGGACCACAGGGAAGGCCTCTGTATAGAGCACGATGATGAAAGATTCTGCCGAACAGAGGAAGAACATATTCCCTAGAAAAGACTAAACTAGAAACCTCAATCGAAATCCTATCAATCACATACATTAAAGCTCCAATTGAACAGAATAGAAGGGCACCAGAAAAAGCAAAACTATCACCCAAAATCCTTCTCACCTCTAATACTCAATATGTCCTCACAAGACTACAATACTGCCACTATGAATATCACAAGAAAGCAGGCAGACTCCTGATAGCCTAAAATTAAGCAATGAGAAGCTCAATCAGCCATACCTACCATCTATGATGAAAGGGTGAACATACGAAGGACAAACTATGATTATTGAAGACAATCCACAGCTGAAAAAAATATAGTTTTTGACCTTTCCCTTGCCTTGCCTTAGACCCTCGAATGTCCCCAATACACACATCCCCCACTCGACTTTCTCCCCTTCCATCCCCAGGACTGGACAACACATGCTCAAGCAGACAGACAACACAAATCTGTCCCAGGTATGAAACCTAACCACAGAACTTCTGTTTGACAAAATTAGTAAAAACAGGTTTCTGGACAGCCCTGAGGTCACCTTTCAGGCATTGTTACCACTCAGAGTCACAAATGGTATATGATTCCTTTAGAATGTAAAGGGAGCCATCTTGATTCCGTTCTCTTTTCAACAGTTACCTAGCATTATACAATGACATTAATTTCATATCATGTATTTGAATGTTAAAATGCCCGCAAATCTAATGATAGCAAGGTACTTTACTTTTCTTGACATGGACTGTGACCAGGCTTTTGTTTTCACAGTTCATTACCACTTCCTCTTTGATGACATGTTGTTATGTCATACATCATTTGAACTAAGGTCACTTCTTATAAAATATATTTTGCATAGCACATGCTTCTTGTGACATTGGTCCTTTTAGTGCATTTTTTCTTTTTATTAATTTGGGATTAAGCTACTTTGACACTAGAAAAAGTCACTTGTCAAAAACATCAATCAGTGTTTTCTGATCCAGTCTTGTGTGGCTGTGTGCAGTTGGGTATAGATGGAAGGGTGATTTGTTTCATTGATAACATTCAAAGCCCAAAGAATGATACAAACACCACGCCGTCATTGAGCATTGAAGGTAAAGAAAGCGCTTTATTAATGCATCAGCTATCAGTATATTCCGAGGCACTTGAATATAAGAAGTCAATAATTTCACTGTTTTGTAGGAATTACAAATCAATGGGGCATATTCTCAAGGACTCATCGCCGATTTATCGGCACTTCAGCGCCGCAAAAGTGGCGATAGTTTTATCGCCCCATTCACAAGCTGGTGCAAACTGCCGACATCGCCAGTTTTCCAGCGATATCTACCGCAGAAAACATCGCCACGGATGAGAGCGACAACTAACGCTAATGATATGCAGAGTAGGCGTTCCCGTGCAAAAACACACGAAAACACCACTTTGCGAGATTCTCAACTACCAGCCAGTTCTGCGATGCGATCCAAAAACAGGCGATAATGCGCGTTAGCAGCAGGGATTTAACGCCTGCCTTCTGCTGGTGTTAAGCAGGACGACAACCTGCAGCACAAAAGGGAGCCCATCCCCGAGCCACATCTGAAGACCAACAGATGCCATGGAGCTACTGATCATGCAGCTCGGAGACCCCAGAGGCCCACAACACCCACCACCACCGCCACCACCTCCAGGCCCCCCACCCCCCCGGACCACCCCCCTGGACTACCACGGAGGCAGCGCAGAACAAGACAGCGGAACTACAGAAAACGCACCAGCCTCACAGACTTAAAGCCAGAGGAAGTCATTGCCCACTACAGGCACAAAAGGACAACCATCCTCCGCATCCTGACCCACATTGCCCACAGGCTGACGGTACCAACACAGCAGACAACCAACATCCCTCCGCAGACAAAGCTGCTGGCTGTGCTGCACCTGTTGGCCTCTGGTACCTTCCAAACAACAACTGCCAGAGTCGAAGGAGTCTCACAGCCAGCCCTATCAAAGTTCATCACACCTGTCCTGGATGCCATCATCAGTTTCATACCTCAGCACCTTCACTTCCCCCGCACTGCACAGGAACAGCTGCAGACCAAGCAAGGCTTCTACGCCATAGCTGGCTTCCCACACGTGTTGGGGGCAATTGACTGCACACATGTCCTACTTGTGCCCCCTGCCGACACTGCACACAATTACCGCAACAGAAAGCACACGCATTCCATCAATGTGCAGGCAATAGTGGACCACCGGGGACTGTTCACCAATGTCGTCGCCAACTACCCAGGCAGTGTGCATGATTCCTACATCTTCTGACAGTCCATCATCAACCAGCGCTTCCAGGATGGCACCTATGGAAATGCACTGCTCGTTGGTAAGTACCAAATGAACACTCCACACACCTCGACTCCACAATCATGCAACTCACAACTGTGGTAATGCACACGTTACTGAATCACATACAACATGCCAAACAACATGCCCACCTATCAGACACAATAACACAAGGAACTGTGGTAACAGGGGCCAGACATGTAGACAAACCATCCACGTCATGGCACCTTTGCCACACAATTGCAGAATGTGGGGAGTGGTGGGGACCAAGTCTGTGCGAAGGAGACAGGAGACCCATGACTTAGAATGTACACAATGCCAAGTGTGGCGGTGATATGCTGGGCAGACATCAGTATGCAGAGCACAGACATGTCCATGTGGACATATACTGCTGTAGTTTGCAGTGTTGTGGACAGTGGATGCAACCATGTTACCTCAGGCAGTGGGGAAGACCTTGGACATGTAGCTATGTCCCCCCCCTGTAAGCGTAAGCGTAGTGGGCTGGGCCAGCGTAGGGGTGGGAATACATAGCCCGGGGCTCTGGACGTGGTTCAGTAGCGGGATGGCCACCAAAGCAACTACTGCGTGTGTCTCTGTGTCCGCCATATCCTGACCATAGACCTACACACACGAGGCAGACCACCTTCAATGGCCATATTCACAGTGTCGTCGTCAGGCTTGTGGACATGCGCAGACAGCCATGACAATGGTGTGTCTTAGGAGTGCAAGTGATGCAACCGCGCAGCGCACACAAGTGAATAGGCTCGGGGGTAGTGAGGAGCAGCTGTGAGGCAACGTAATACACATGGATGCCGCTCATCTGCCACATGCATGACATGTCATTCATGAATCCCAAAGTTGCACACATCACACACCATTGAACTAATCAGCCTGCCAACACAGAATGCAGAACAACCGATTGACAAATGTCTCTCCCCCCTGTCACAGGTGATCAAGGATATGCACTCTGCCCGTGGATGATGACACCCCTCCGAGCCCCGAACACCCCGGCCCAGAGGCAGTACAATGCGGCCCACAAATGCACCAGGGGCATTGTGGAGCGCTCATTTGGCGTGTTGAAGTCACGTTTCAGGTGCCTGGCCATCACAGGTGGAATACTCCTGTACAGCCCAGTAATAGTGTGCAAGATGATCGTCGCATGCTGTGTGTTGCACAACATATGTGTACGCACCAATGCCCCATGGATCCAAGTGCCAGATGCACCGGACGATGATGAGGAAGATGCGGCAGGTGGACCACACCCCAGTGCAGCTGCAGCAGGAATAGCCCGAAGGAACACAATCATTGACAATTTCTTCACATGAGCACGTCACATTGGGACTGTCCTTGGCAGTCATGGGACTGGACAAAATGACCACAGGCACGGCATGTGCAAATGTATTCATTACAACACACATTCCCTGTGTGCATGTCACTCCTCTGCATTAGCACATCACTCTGACAAGTGTAAGTGCAACATTTAGTGCTGACATTCTCACAAATGGCAATTAGATGGTGGGTGTGTCACCTCCGTTATCAGGATCCTGTTTTCCTGCGGACTGAACCGCGTCTTCCTCTTCTTCTTCTCCTTGCCCTTCCCTGACCCTGAGGTCCCAGGCTGCTCCTCCGTGGGGCTTGTGGGGTTCTGGTTGTCCTCTGTACTTGCTCCGGCTACCTCCATGGTGCTTCGCAGTTGTTTGTGTTTTGTTTGTGTTTTGTGTTGCCGCTTTTATTGTGCTTTTTGCAGCCTGACTTGTGGGACTTGCAGGCCTGGCGCTGCTTGTCGCTGACTTTCTTTATCGCAGTTGGGCACATCGCACCTTTTTTCACGTTCGGCTTTAGATTCTTATCGCCGTCACAGGACTGTTGTCGCTGACATTTGACGCGTTATCGGGTAACTATTGCATGTTACCGCCGTGTTGAGAATGCCACGTTAACACAGAGTTATTTTCCCGCGATAGACGGCGATATGGAAAATATCGTTGGCCTATTTTGGCGGTTTATCGCACATTCTTGTGAATATCCCCCAATGTTTCGGTTTTTTTATGGTCTGGCTTGACAGTGCAGTTGTCACCAGACAATTATGTGAGCAATATTTCGGTCTGGGTTTACAGCACAGCTGTTGCCAGACAATTATGTGAGCATCACTGGAAAGGGATGTTGGCCACACCCACATGTTGGAAGCCAGGAGTTCATGTTTAGTTTGGGCAGAAGTTGTGTTCTTGCACAAAAAAAAGGTGTTTGCCCTCCACGCAGCTGTGATGATTTTGTTTATTTATCCAACTGTCTAAGTTTGAACTTTAATGAGGACACACATGACATTGGAATGCTATTAATGTGTCTTAAATAACTAAATAATGTTTGTTGTTTTTCTCTGGCAGCAGCACACAGGAGGGCAGTCATTAACCTACATGGATTTTTAGGTATGTTTTGACAGAGAATCTGTCACCTAATCGTTTACCCTAAACCAATATTAGTCTACAGTTCTCTGCTTCCACAAAAATACAAATGTATTCCCATGCTATTCAACTTGTAATGCTTAATACTGCATATAACAATCCTTTATTCCAGATCTATTTAGATGGCCAATGCTTGTTTACAGTATTGTTTTGCAGAGTTGCTGATTCAAAATGATACAAAATCTGGCGGCATGCCCTGTCTCAATCTTCCTGGGTTGAGTAAGAACATTTGGGCCACTCTATTGAAACATTTGTCTTTAGACTTTGTGAAGTACATTTGGAGAAACGACCTTAGCCACCTCCTTATAGACTGTCAGGGCCTCATTTATGTTGCATCCCTGGACCAAACAGCGATGCAACACGTTTCAGTGCACCCTCCTTGTGACACCATGGATGTGCTGTATTTAAACTATGCCACTCCATGTCGCAAGGATTGAACAGATACGTCAGGAATCCTGACGTATCTGTTGGTGCAGTAATGACACATTGCTGGAGTGTGTCGCAAAACCGACCAACTCCAGCAATGTGGCATTACACATGGGCGAGTCCCATGTAAAAGGGCCTGCATCACTCCTTACGCCTGCTGTGTAGCAGGCATAAGGATTTGAAGCAGTGAAGTCGTAGAAGTGGCACAGTGAAATCTCATAGATTTCACTGCGCCACTTCTACGAGTCTTTTTTTGTGTGGGACGCCCACCCTGCATACATTATACCTGACGCAGGTATAATGAAGAGCTGGGCTTTACAAAGTGACGCATCTGCCTCCGCAGGGCTTTACAAAGTGACGCATCTGCCTCGATGCGTCACTTTGTAAATAGGGTGCAGTGTGGCACATTCTTTATGCCCCTGCAGCGTCACAAAAAAGTGATGAAACAGTGGTATAAGGCCTCATAAATAAGGCCATAAATGTTTAGGAAAAAAACCACAGCCTTTACATTGTATTGAGTTTTTATGGTGAAGTTGTTAAATGTGATGCCTTACAGTATTAAGCATTTCAAGATTTGAAACCCCTCTTTCCCCTGCGTATAACTCATTGATTCTTCTTCTAAAACCTACAGTCCTTTTCTGCGAGACAGCCTCATCCAAACACAAGCATTGACAAACAAAACAGGCCTGGCTTTATATACTTAAAGTTCTGCATTAATCGGCATGTATGTGCTTCGTTATTTGTGTCGATTGTTAAATCGGTGAATTCTAGAATGTGTATGGGGATGAATTGATGGATAAGTCAGTGCATATGTGGATGAGTGTTGGAGTACAAGGATAGGTGAACCATTAAGCAGTGGCGGCCAGCATGGATGTGGGGTGGCGGGGCAGGATTAAGGAGGTCTAAAAAAGATAATAAAGAAAAATACACTTACCTCCTGACCCGTCTCTCCCACGTCGTCTCTCCTCCACATTGGGCCGAACAGGAAGCACATCCAGGCTCCCCCAAGCCAATGACAATGCTGCATTGCAGCGTTGTGATTGGTCTGAGAGCTGTGGTTCAGCGTTCAGGAATGGACTGGGGACCTGGGCATATTCTCCACCCAGGCTGTAATGCAGCCTGGGTGGAGAACATGCTAAGTGTGCATGATTGTTTGGCCGGCCCTCATGGGCCGGCCAAAGCATCATGCGTACTTCAGTGTGCTCACCACTCCTCCCCCTGCCGTGCTCTGTGAGCAGAGCAGCCCGGCCCACCCACTAAGCTTTCGCAGCAGGACAAAAAAAAATGATAATACCATCAAGTTATTATCATTTTATTTTTCCTTTCTTTCTCTGCTTCAAAGCAGTGGGGCAACGCTCCTCCACCGTAGCGGAGGAGCCGGCACTCCCATTAAGTGGCTTGGCTCGACACATACTGGACAATTGCATGGACTGTAAGTAATTGAGCACTAGCAATGGAAGGGGACTGTAGTTTCCTGCTAAGAGAAGGACTGCCACCACTCAACCCTCTTCCATTCATACAGTCACTCATCATCTTATCCATTTATCCAAATATTCCATGCACTAACACATTCATCAACTTTTCATCCACCCATGCACTCACATACTCTTTTATCCATTTAAGCTCTTATTAATTCATCCAGTGCTTTGTACGTGTATTCACTCATCCTACAAATCCAAGCATTCCTGCTCATTCTTTCAAGCACCAAAACACTCTCCCTTTCATTCACCTATACACAGTGACTCACTTATTCATACATCTATGAACTTACTCAACCATTTACATATCTGGCTATTACCAAACCACACACGCACAAAAAATTCTATTTTATTTTTTCTTTAAAAAGCTATACTTACTGAGTTTGTTCATGCTCCCTATATTTGGGTTGTTTATGAAAGACATGTAGCCACTGCCATAGATGACATGACAAAGGATGTCATCAATGATGCTGAATTACATAATTTTTACTCACAAAATTTCATGAACATTATGAAAGTATGGTTTGCCAGTCTCCCTTGTGACTTTTTTTAGGGCAAGGCTATACCTCATGTAAAAAAATCATGTGCGATACCAGCAAGAGACTGATTTGAGCAGAACATGTTTCCCAGCATGACGTTTTGTGCAAGAACCAGTCTCTGTGGACGAAAACAATTACGTGAATCATGCAAATTGAGAAATTTCACTAATTTTACGGAAGGCGAAATTTAGCAACTGCAAATGTTTCTGCATAATTGAACGTTTGCCCAAGCCTACTTGTCAATAATGTCAATGATGTTTTTATGAGGACATGGGCACTCACTGCAGATTCTGGCCAAAGGCCACACCTACAAAATAGGCTGTATTAGGAATAGCCATATGAAAAAGAAATGAAGTTTTATGGGAAAGGGTGTTCGGCTCTAGAATTGAGTGTATGGCCTGTACTCAGAGCTCAATCAGCATATCTAAACTGTGTGCCCAGTGGGCTCTTGGGGAAGAGGTCTTAATTGCAGGGTTTGGCCAAAGTCAGGCAATGAACCCAGAGATTACTGTAAATCCATGAAGGCCATGTCCAACATGTGTTAAGAGGCAGGATGTTGAGTACTATGCCAGGTTCAGCACTTGGAGCACATGAAAGTGGCTGAAGTTCATACTCTGCAACAGGAAGAGAGTGGGACCTTGCTGTAGGCCAGTCCTTAAACCCAGATTCTGAAATGGACTCATAAATCTTTCATCCTCAACTTAGGGCCTGTGTAAGCCCATAGTATATGATCCCACAGCCCATTGAATTATGGAGCCCATGGAATTATGGGCCGTAGAGGAATTGAGTAACTTGACTAATTTCTTTGATGATGTCAGTTGTGATGCAATGGCAGCAGCAATGTGATTAATCCAGTGGAAGCTTTTTCTACTTTAGCTGCACTGGGCCCAAATAAAACAATAACTTTATGAATTTTTATTTAACACAGATTTTGCACAGTACCCACAGAGGCATTGATCCTTTATTGTCCAAGTCATTAACCACCCAATGAGGACTATTAATTAGTGGCCAATTCACAAGTTCGAAATGAGGCTCAAATATACTACTCTCAGAACCATACTGTAGAAATCAAGTATTGCTATTGGAAGACCCAACCTCCTGAAGGAGTTTAGTCTAACCAGAGTAATACAAACCAAAAGCTCTGCAGTCGTGACACAAAATAAAAGCAGCAGAACTAAAGAACTAAACTAAAGAAAGAACATCAGGACACAATAACAGTTTCAGGCAATTTAGAAAGTTTAGTTATTGCATTAAAGATCCAAAACCAATGCATACAAACAACAATTTACGTAGCTCAGTTAAAATGCCAATAGTTCGTAGTATAAAACCACACATTTAATCAAAGAATTTCAAAGAGGATGGTTTTAGCATTACAGATTCCCACTAAAAATGAAGGCAGGAGGATAGTTCTAAGAAAGACTCATTCAATAATGGGACAAGGGGTCAAGTTAAAGTCCACTAGGGAAAAGGTCCACAGGCATAGGCCAAGGGGGGAAATTGAGCAAAATCAGGAAAGTTCAGATCTGGTTTCTCACTAAACGGTCCAAACGTATTAAGCAAGCAAGAGTCATCCAGGTCTGATCCATTCAGTTCAGATCTGATTCGTCCCAAATATTAAGCAAGCACCATTTAACCGTGAGAGGTACAGCAGCGTCACACAGGGTGTTCATACAATTTTCAACTGCTTCCCTATAGCGATGTATGACAGGGCATTTCCATATAATATGAAAAAATGTGCCTTTCTGACCACATCATCTGTGACAGGTCTCGTCTGTTGCTCTGCCCAGTTTCACTAATGTGGTGCAAGTAAAATAGGCACTATGCAGTATTTTGAGCTGCACCAAACGGAATCTGGCCTTAATCGATATTTCCCTCGAGGAGGCCAGGGCCTCAGGCCATTCACCATCCTCCACTCCACTAAATTTAAAACTCACTCCTCACGCAATTGTATGAGGGTGTCTGGGGTGTTATTAATTAGTTTGCAATACGTGAGGGATGTTGACTTACGTGTCATATGGTCGTCAAGTAGTCTTTCCTCCAGTGGGGAGGAATCAGGCACCTCCTCCCCTCTAGGCAGTACTGTTTTAAGAGCAGGCCAAACCTGTAAATAATGGTACGTTTCAGAGGGAGCTGGTTTATTGTCCAGCTGCAACTCAAAAAAGGGAATAACTGCCCCCCCGACCAGAGATCACCCACCTTGGACAGTCCAATGAGATCCCATTTGTCAAATCCCGGTAGTGTACCTAGGTTGCCCAGTGCCTCAGAATCCCATATATTATACTACCCTTCCACCCCAGCGCTGCCAGTGTGGTGTGCCAGAGTGTGATGGTGACAGCCATGGGGCTTTGTAGTGTAGAGCATTGTGAAGTGGAATATAGTGCATGCAAGTACCCCCAGGTTGCATAGTCAGGTGAACCATACAAAGTGATGGTTCATCTTCTGAAAGGTGTACACATTGGTTGATAGTGGCGAGCTGGGCTGCCTAGTAATACTTCTGTATATCGAGTAATGCTATTCCACCACCATGCCATCCCCTTGTAAGCTTATTAAGTGGCATACATGCTGACCCCCGTTCAATAGTAGTGTGTGTGTAATGTGGAGATTAAGGTCTTGAAGTAAGTCACTGTGACGGGGTATACGTTTTTGTGGGAGTAAGTATAGGAAACGAGGTAGCGACATCATTTTGAAGAACACTGCTCTCTCGAGTAGGGACACAGGTAGGGACCTCCAATGTTGTACGTTGTTCTTCAACCTTTCTAGGGGTGGTAATAGGTTTTTCTTATAGAAGAGGTCTGGGTCAGTGGTGATAAAAATTCCAAGGTATTTGAAGCCTTCCGTAACCACTCGGACCTCACAGTCTTGGAGCGTCAGGGGTTTGGACCATGTAATACATAAATTAGTGATTTTGTCTAATTTATCAAATATCCAGAATAACAGCCAGGGTGACAGGGTGAGTAGATGCATTATTTTGATTAGGGAGAATTTGGGGTCCCCACATACAACATGACATCATCAGCATAAAGAGAAATTCTATCCTCCCACTGATCAGTCCAGTGGAGCCCTAGGAGCAAGGGGTCTATTCGGATCCAAGCAGCCAGGGGCTCCAGCATTAGGGCAAAGAGGAGGGGGAAAGAGGGCAACCCTGCAGGGTACCACGCTGCAAATGAAAGACTTGAGAGGTTCCACCATTTACCACAACCTCCTGGGCCAGGTGTTCGGTGTATAAGAGCGGGACCCATCCTAAACATTTGGGGCCAAACAAAGCCCATTTTGGCCAATACTTCAAAGAAGTATGGCCACTTGACAGTATCAAAGGCCAGTTGAGCATCTAGGGAGAACTCTTACTCTTTTTGATCTCCTTACATCTGTTGGCTCATCATCACTGTCACTCTGTTCAGACTGTTCAGAACTTTCAGGAATAGTTGGTGGTATTTGTCCTTCTGTCAAACAACTTCTCAAGATCTCACCTCTTCGAGGTCAATGGTCTCTGGGTACAGCTCGCTTTCTTGATGCACTAGGCCATTTGTAAGGATCTGTCCCTATGGTAGTCAACTCTTTTGGCTGAGATCCTTTGATACCTACAACAGTTGACTCTTGCGGACCACCTTCAGGAGAAACAAGTGCAGTCCCAACTGCTTGCTGGTCCCCAACAGTTTGACTAACCTGGTCCCTCTATCCCACTGAAACCACCGGCACATCGGGAACAGGTGCCGTTGTATCATCTAGGGGACATGGGACTCTATAAGTATGGGCGGTGTGTACCCAAGTCGGGAGACCTCCGCTCTTCACAGCGGTGTTAGTAACCAGGATCACCTGGTATGGTCCTCTCCAACGGGGTTCCAAGTACGATTTTTGAACATGCTTCTTCACCAATCCCAGTCACCAGGACTGAGGTCATGGCACTGCTCCTGTTGAGTCGCAAGGGCAGTTTCTCCAACCTGGTAAGACGCAAAACCTACCACATCAGCCAAACCTTTGCAATAGTCTAAGATGAGATTCTCTGTTATATTGACTAAAGCATTCGCAGGAACAGCTAGCTGTCTCATCACTCGTCCCATTATCATTTTGCGGGGTGACAATCCTGTCCTCCTATCTGGTGTACTTCTCAAACTCATCAACACAAGATGCAATGCATCAGGCCACTTCAAAGACTTTGAAGCACATACCTTCGCCAATCTGTTCTTCAATGTTCCATTGACCTGTTCAACAAGTCCAGAAGCCTCTGGACGGTAACTGCTGCACATAATATTTTCAGGGCCTCATTGTTAAAATGAGTTCCTTGGTCTGACTCAAGAAAAGTCGGGAATCCAAAATGTGGAATTAACTCTCTTAACAACAATTTTGCCACAGTTAAGCTGCCATTTTGTCGTGTTAGATAAGCTTCAAACCATTTTGAGAAAATGTATACAATGACCAGTACATAGCATAAGCCATTGCAAAGGGGCATTTCAATGAAATCCATTTGCATCCAGTTGAAGGGTCCTGCGGATTTTCCAATGTGACTCATGACAACTTGGTTTTTCTTCCTGCATTCTGTTGTTGGCATTCCACACAATGGTGGCACAATGTTTTGGAAGCCACCCTGAATCTGGGATTTTACCTTGCTGTTCTGCTTCTGTCACTTCTTCCAGCAGTCTCCTGACCTCATCCCAGGTATTAATGCTGTTAACAAGATATTGCGATTTGTGACATCTGATGTTTCGTTCAGTAAATCCTCAATGAAAGTATGCGTATTAAATGCGCATACTTTTGCGATCTCATCTGCATATTTATAGCCAACGGTCACGTAGTCTTGTCTATGTGCTATACACTTGACCACTGCATTTTGGACGAGCAATTGTAGGGACTGCAACAGGCCACTTACACTTTCCCTGTTTCGGACTGGCAATCCGGAGAAAGTCATGAACAAATGCTGTGACCACAATTGCCCGAAGTCATATGTGACTCCGAAGATGTACTGACTATTTGTAAATATTGTAACTCTAAGGGGCCGATTCCGATCTCGGCCGGTAGTGCTCCGAATCGGATTCGGATTCACCGGATCCGATTCGGAGCCCTGTTTCCCGACCGAATCGTACGCGGGTCCGGCCGAGCGAGTACGATGCAAGCACCCGCGAAATCGCCGACCGACTCGAACGCGGCTTCAACACGCTCCGACCGACTCACATGGACACGACTCGCACCGTGCTATGGAGACGTTTCCCGGCCGGGTAAGTATGATGCGCGCTGCGAGCAGTCCGATCGACGCGCACCGTCCGGCTCGAAAAAGCTGTCGGAGCCGGACTTTGGGGGTCCGCATCGGACCCCCCTGTATGCGTAGGCGCGCGAGTCGCACACAGGGGGGACCCATGGGTCCCCCCTACCTGTGCATGTACGCCGCAATGCGCATGGACGCGTACACGCTGAAGGGGGCGCCCTTGTCCGCCTCGCACCCATTGAGTCAATGGGAGCCCGCGTACGCGTTGTACGACAGGCTCCCATTGACTTCAATGGGAGTCCGACCGACTCGAGTCCGATAGCATGCGTGCGCATCGTACTCGTTCGGTCGGACTGCTAGGGTCCGATTCGGTCGGAATTCTCTCCGGGTCCGGCTCGGTCGGGGAGATTTCCGGCCGGAATCGGAATCGGCCCCTAAGTTGTTCAGAAATGCTACAAGCTTGCGTCAATGCAACCAATTTTTCGACTTGTGCAGAGTACACTCCTTGCAACCATGACGCTTCTGCAACACCAGCAACTGTGCAGGCAGCATAAGCAGCTCTCAAATTTCCTTCACTGTCTCAAACAAGAAGCATCAACAAACAACACATAAACAGATTCAGGCAATGGTTTATCTTGGAAGTCAGGACTGGGCTTGTTACACAATTCAGTCAAATCCAAACAATCATGTTCAACTTCATCTGTCACAGTTTCATTTCCAGGCAGTGGCAACAGAGTGGACGGATTCAAAACCATGCATCTTCTAAGAGTCACGTTCTCTGTGCCCCAAAAAATCTGCTCGTATTTAGTAAGACAACTGTTTGTCAGATCCTGTGTCAGAGTACGGGTTAACAGTATCTCCACTGAATTGGGTACAAATACAGTCAATGGATGTCCCATTACTATGCTTTCACACTGCTCAAGACTCACACATGCAGATGCAACCGATTTCAAACATCATGGTTATGCTGTGGCTACAGGATCAATAGGCGCTGAAAAATATGCTATGGGCCTGTGACTATTTCCATGCCTTTGTGTTTACACTGAAAGAGCACAGCCTTCTCTTTCACTGCAAAATAACAAAAAATGACTTGGTGTAATCTGGAATTCCCAGAGCTGGTGCCTTTCAGAATCCACTGCCGACTAAAGCCCATCATTCCTAAGAACATGCAGACTTCCTTTGGGGTAGTTGCAGTAGCGGCCCGTGGTGGGAGTGCTGCCGGGCGCTGATGTGGGGCGGGGGAGGGGCAGGGTGGGGGGTAGTAAACTACGGATTATGGCCGATTAGAGGTAAGTAAACATATAAATAAATAAAATGAATTTCGTTGCGCGCTTTATACCTAACTCTCAATTCTAAGAATTTATTTTCCATAGACTGAAGATCCCACATATCATGGTAACCCCAGATATCACTGCCATAACAAACAATTGGAGTACATTTTTCCCTAATAGACCTTAATGAGTGCCTGGATAGGTTTGGCCCCTAATCTTTTAGCAAAGTCAAGGTTCGCAACTGTTGCTCATGAGAATGCATTTTTTTTGTCTTCTTTTGTGTAGGCCAAGAGCCTCTTTCATCAAAAAGGACCCCTAAGTATAAAAAAGTGGAGACCCTGGGCAACTATAAACCCCACCCAAAAAGCATTGTTTTCTGGTGTTTCTTAGCTCTCACAACCATAGTGTGAGATTTAGAATAGTTAGTACTCCGATCCAATTCTCTCATAAAGGTCACAAAGGAGTCAACCAGCTGTTACAGCTCTACCGTAGTTCTAGAAATTAGAACAGCATTGTCCACATAGAGGAGGGCAGTCACAGCCAATGAGCCAGCCCTCGGGATGCCTTTTCAAGCTGCACACAAATTGTGGGCCAAATTATTAATGTATAAAATAAATAAAAAAGGAGCCAAGATACACCCTTGTCTCACCCCCCTGTGTAGTTTCACAGGATCTGAGAGGCTACCTGGCAGATCATACCTTATCAAGGCAGCAAGATTCAGGAGTAAATCATGCAGGAAATCCACTATGTTCTGGTCCACCCTGAGATCAATCAGTACCCTCCACAGAATCGATCTGTACACACGATAGAATGCGCCCTTCTTCGCCACAGTGTATTTTCCGATAATCAATCAATTTTAGGTTCAGGCATTGGTACAGGGTACCCTCACCTGGCCTGAACCCATACTGGAGACCGGAAATCACTTTGTTCTGCTCAGACCAATGCACTAACCTGTATAGAATAACTTTTCCTAAGACCTTAATAGTCGAATCTATAGGGGAAATAGGTCGATAGCATTTTGGGGCCTGATCTTGACCACTTTTTAAACACAGTAACAATTATGGCTTTGGACCAGGACTGTGGAATGCCTTTCCTACAGACAGCATTACCTACATATGTTAAAATATTTGCCCATAGTTCTGCTTCAAAATTAAATAGATCGTCAGGAACCCCATCACGGCCAGATGTCTTAGAACTTGGCAATGATACAATAGCAACAAATGTCTCCTCCTCAGTTAACCCCAAGGTAAAATCCTGACACCATTCACCCTGTTCCACAGGTTGTGTTCCATCCATGATATTATCGTAAATTACTTGGAAATGTAAGACCCAGATGTCTGAAGCGATAATCCAATCCAATCCAATGTGTCAGTTCTAGATTCCTTGAAAAAAAGGCCTATTAGCCACCTCCCAGAATTTTGCACTGTTGTTCAGTACGCTGGCCTGTAGGAGATCATCCCAAGCTCCCATTTTAATTTCATTTTGTTTGTGAGCAGGTCTTGTTTATAAACTTTCCTCCTCTTCGCTATCTCAATTCTGTCCCTAGGGGTATGGCTTAAAGCTCTCATCAGGCCCTGGTGGGTCCTCGAGTAGGACTGACCAAACCATCTCTCCCCCTCGGAGACCCTCTTACCAGCAGGTTTACTAAGATCCTTGGCCACCTGACAGCAAATCCTGTGAAAGGCAGTCAAGACTTCCTCATCACACTGAACCATTCCTAGGCAAGTACTAAAGTCAGATTCACAAATACTATAGAGGTTTCTAACAAAGAATTCTGGTATAATTTTATCCAATTTTATACGGAGGCCCTGATCCTTAGTTACTATCTCCCTGCCACCTTCAACTATGCGTAGCCCAACAACTACCCCCAAGTCCCAATCTAGATCAGTTGCTGGTTCTGATTCATAATGTATCTTTGTACCTGGACATTCTGCTAAGGCATCAGAGCTAATGGGATCTGTATTGATTGGGATGTATTAGGATTCTGAATTCTCTGTCTTTGTGCCTGTTGAGTCTGGGCCATGTTATTTCCCTGCGACTGTGCATATCCTCCATTCTGCAACTGATTTCCAGCATTATTTACATTGAATTTACATTCGTGTTTCTAATGCCCTAACTTTCCGCACACATGATATGGGTTTGTTTTCTTCAAAGCTGAAACATCAATATCCATTCTAAGATAAGCCTGGGAAGAGTTCGCGTAGTGGCGCTTACGCGGAACTCCGCGAAGTTGCAAAAAAACTCTGCTGCGCTACGCAGAGGTCCGCGAGCGGGCGGAGTTGCTTGTCCCACCCATTCGCATGACGTTTCCATCGTACGTCAACGTGGATTGCGTGTTCGGGTGGAAGTATCATGCAAACTGCACCATGTGGTCGCACATGGGCGCGGCCATCTTGTTTCTTACTCTGTTTATGGTGCTGGGGCCTACTTTCCCATCCTCATTCACTCTTTGCAATCCTTGCTTTCTAAAACTTTTTTTTCAATCTTTTTTATTTATTATCTTATCCTTTGTCTTTCTAAGTGTGTATTTGTGTGTTTTTTCTACTTTACCGTGTGTTGTTGGTGAGTTTTGTACTTTTTTTTTTAGCTTTCCTACTTCCTTATCATCCAGTCCTTTCTTCTTTTTCCCCGCTTGGCAGATAAGGGTGCACCAAGGAGCGGCTGCCTTCCTTGTGGAAGGCGGCGCCAGGCAGGGGTGCTGCCCCGTGCCCTGTTTTCCGAGGTGGAGGTTGCATCACTGGTTTTTTATGTCAAGCGCCACCTCCCCTCCACCCTGGCAGCAGGCGGCAGGTCTGGGTACGGGAGAGCCAGCAGCACTGGGCGAGGGTGCGCCGGGCAGTTTACCGCTGCTCTGGAGTCCGGCGCACCCATCAGCAGTTGGCGCACTGCTGGTCTGACATCCTGGACCAAGAGCAGCAGGACCTGCTAGGAGTCGAGGTTGCTGGGCTAGGTGAGTAATTATTAAAATTATTAATTTTTATTATTACTTGTTTGTTCTATGCTATAGCTAATATTTTTTCCCCAAATAATAGCAAGATTGCTGCTCACATGCAGGGAAGTTAAGCTTTCCAATATTTTGTAATAGTCTGTTATTCTAGACAGGTGCTTAGCTTACTTGGCGCTACCCACCTAACCTAGTTATCGAATCATATTTGTTGCCGCTCGCTTGGGCTGATGTGATTAGTGATGATTATGTAACATGTTCTGTAATTAGTTATTTACATTGTAACTGCATGGTGCATGCCACATGGACGGTGCAGGGATGTTTGTGAACAACAATATCCATTTTTCAATGGAAGCTTGTGTTGTGGGCCTTTTTCGCCTGCCTCACAAGCTTCCATTGACAAATGGAGGTTTGCGACCGCACTATGGCCTATGAGTGATCACATTGATTCGTAATAGACTAGTGCGGTCATCGTGACTGCAGTGCCGACCTAAGGTTGGCGGTTCCAGAACAGCAATGGTGTCCGCCCAACATTGTTGTCATCATGCCCTTAGTGATTAGTGCATTAGCCCGTCAAAGGGGGTTGACTTGAGACTGAGAGATTGCGAATTAGATACATTTGGAATAGGAGTGGACTAGATGGGTAGGTTTTGGAAATTTTGAATGGGAGAGGATGGTCCAGGATATACTACTACTAGTTGATCTCATTTCGAAAATTTCAATGTTATTGCCATTGCCTTTGCCTGTCAAAATATATTTTGGGGAGATATTATTTATTACCACTAATCTTTTTTTGTCTTTATGTTTTACATCAGCATCCAGGGGCAAGAAGAGGGCTGAGGCTGGTGAGGGTCCGATAGCTGGAGCTGGAGGTGCCTCCCAGAGTTCCTCAGCCGATGGCTCTGCTGGCCCCAGTAAGTCCTCCTGGTGTTGTTAACATTGATATATTTTTTATTCCCCTAATTTTTCTGCTCCTTTTTGAACAATGTGGTGTCCCCGTTTATCTGTTTTATTTTATTTTTCCAAATCCTCTCGAATCTATCAGTTTCTAAATTTTTGTTATCCCTGCATTATCCTATTTACTTATTTTCAATATTTCAACTTTCTCTACTTTATGGCAAACTGTCTCTAGTTACTAGTCTGTGTGTAGCTTCCTTTCTTCTGCTTTTTTAGTCAGCTTTCCCTCTACCCTTTTGTGGACTGTCTAGTGGTGGTACTCTAAGACTCAGAGAACCCATTGGTCACATACTACTACTACTACCACCCCTCTGAAGTGCAGATTACATGCCCAAGTAAGGTATTCTACGCATGAATGTTGAGATGAGAAGGCTCAATCACTAAAACAAGAGAGTGGCAATGGTCACGTTGGACACCCAAAAGTCATGTCTTCTTATTAGCTAGGCCTAGTATTATTAGCAGCAGTTGGTGAATTGATGACTGTGCACCATGTCTGGGAGGAAGTACGAGGACGACGGCCCCATTGCATTTGCCAACCAAGGCCATATGCTATTTCAAAACATCAGATTCATCAATCAATAGCTCCAGCCACTCCTTAACAGCTTGTCTCTTGTCTTGACTTCAGGCTTTTTTTTTTATTTCCATCAACAAAATGCTTAACCTGATATTTTTGATAGAAGATACTGTCTGTAATGTATCCAAATTGTACTGAATGATGCGTGTGGTTTTTTTGTTTTGCTATAAAACAATTAATAGGTGGAGGTGTATCTGGCATCTAAGAAATGTGTAATCTTTTTTTTCTAGCCGCACCGACCACCAGTGCTGGGGCCAGCATTGATGGTGCCAGCCAGTCTGCAGATGCGGCAGCAGAAGGGGGTGAGCCAGCAGCAGGTTGTGGTAAGTCATATTGCTTGCTTATTGACAATTAATTATAATTATAAGCTCACTGGAAATGTGTAGTCTTGTTGACTTGTGAACAACAGGTGAACAACACAGCAGGAGTTAAAGTTGAGCTGAGTAACTAATGGCCGCTCCTAGCTTAATTCCCGGCACAGCAGAGAACGTTTCACGAACAAGACAAGACCTTTTACTATGAGTTGATGGAGAGGGGAAGGATGGAAGGGGAAAGGATTGATGAAAGGTAATATATATACGACTGAAAGAGAAGAATGCTTGGGTGAAAGCGCCGGATGCATAAATAGTACTATAGGTGGCTGATAGCTAGGATGCATGGGTGGGTGAAGGATGGATTAAAGGTATACGGGTAGGAAGCTTGCCTGGGTGGGTGAAAGTGCATGTGTGAAAGGATGCCTGCCTGGCTGGGTGATTTTGGAATCCTGTGGTGGTTTCTTTTGATTGAAATAGACTTAAGGACGCATGGGTGGGTAAATGTCAAATGACAAATGTATGTTGCTGAAAGGTTTGTACTTGAGATCATGAGACTAGAGTGAGACAAAGAGCCATGTTTGAAACTTTGAATGGATGGCTATATGGATGGATGGGTAGTTTCAATGGTGAAAAGTGGATTGAGAGAATGTAAAACTTAAATGGTAGTGAGTAGCAAAGCCAAGGGTGAAGAATAAAAAATAATATACTCGAAGAACAATGCAATGATGAATGGAAAAATCCTTGGGAAGGAGAATAAGGGACTAGGGTGCTCCTTTGTAGTGGTGTTCTCACCTTTACTTGCCTGGAATGTTTTTTTAGGATTTTTTTTTATTCAAAGGGTTGAGGAGGTGGTACTTCAGACTCCTCCCTGGACTCACAGTAGTTTTCAAGTGAAACATTATGTATCCTTCCTACCCACCCATCATCAATCACCTCCCTTCATACCCATGGCATAATTTTCTATGTGTTTTGCTAAGAGCATTGTTTACAATTTGTCTTATTTCTTTCTTGATATGTAGCTGCTCCAAAAACACAGAGCAGGCAGGAAATTGCAGCCCGGACTCGGCAGCAGAAAATGGAGGCTAACAGGGCCGAGTACCAGCAACTGGTGGCCTTTGAGGATGAGGTAGAAGCTGCTGCAGATGCCCCGGGCCTCAGCCAGGCCACAACAACCACCTCACCACACCGTCACTGTGGTCCAATGGGCGCCCGCTGGCGCCGCCATCATTCTACCAGGACCGCTGCGCCCCCTTATTTCCACCAGTTTAAGCCCAGCATCAGGCGAAGGCTGGCGGATATTGAAGCCAGGCAGGAACAGATGGACAGGCACGGCCAGAAGCTCCTAACCCGCAGTTAGTGCTCTCTTCAGCCCCTTTTTTAATCTGTTTTGGGTGGGTGGGTGGTAGTTGGGGGATTGTTGGGTTTTTCTTTATTTATGGACATTTCTTGGACACTACTTGGACATTGGTTGGGGTTAGGGAGAAGGGTGGGCCAGTTGTGGGTTGATTTGTTCGAGGAATAGTAAACCTTTTTTCATACTTTTACATTTTATGATTATGAATGATTTAAAAAAAAAAAATTGGTGTGGTTATTGATTGTTTTACTTCGCACTGCTGCCTTTGCCGCAGGCCCGCAGCCAGTTTTAAGAATGTGCTGATAGTGTAAATAAAATAGTGATCCGGTACCCACCCTTGTCCTACTACTCTCTCCTCCTAGTCTCTGCAGTCTACACTGCTACTATATATTATTATTAACAACCCCTAAGGACTCGGAGGGGGTAGGGGGTGAATTACCATTGTATAGAATGTTTGTCGTTCAACAATGATCAATCAACCACAGTTCACTTCTCCTACCTGAGAGGGCTCCATGGTTTCCCAAGGTGCCATCATGGTGGTGGTAGTAGTAGCAGCATGCATTGCTAGCGTTTCTTTTTATATTGAAGGCGAACTCATCAGAACTGAAGCGAGGTCCCACTCCCTCCTAGACGAACTAGAAATGTAGGATAAGGACTTGGAGAGTGGGGACTATTCATCGAAAGGGAAGTTAACAAATTGAAATAAAAAAGTTAGGTTAATGCCGTTATTATTATATGCCAGCTTGATGACAGTTACTAACACCGGGCGGAGACCTCCGCTCCGCCCGCGGAGAACGCAGAGAAGGCAAATCTCCGCACACTCCGCAGCGGAGCGGAGTTGGCCAGCCCCCACCTCCACCCCCCTATTAAGAAATAAGTTTACAGGAATTAAAAATAAACTTAAAACCACTTACCACTTTACTGTGGCGTCCCCGGGCTGCCCGCCTCCTCTTCCTCGCCGTACCGGTAATGCTTGACAAAACTGTGCATGCGCGCATGCGCATTTCTTGCGAGAAATGCGCAGGCGCGGTGGAGGTGGAGGGGGGTGGAGGCGGGCGGCGTAGCGGAGCTCCACGGAGTTTGTTTGCAACTCCGTGGACCTCCACGTAGACCCGCTACGCCCACTACGCCCAGGATTAACAGTTACCAGAGACTAGACTACTAGAACAGACTCGGGGCCGATTCCGATCTCGGCCGGTAGGGCTCCGAATCGGATTCGGCTTAACCGGATCCGATTCGGAGCCCTATTTCCCGACCGATTCGTACGCGCGTCCGGGCGAGCGAGTACGATGCGAATTCGCCGACCGACTCGTCCGGGCGTCCCGACCGCTCCGACCGACTCGTTCCCGGGTCTAACCGCACCGACCGACTCCCTCGGACTCGACTCGCACCGCGCAATGGAGACGTTCCCCGGCCGGGTAAGTACGATGCGCGCCGCGAGCAGTCCGACCGAGCCGCGCACTCCGGCTCCAAAGAGCAGTCGGAGCCGTACTTTGGGGGTCCGTGTCGGACCCCCCTGTACGCGTAGCCGCGCGAGTCGCACACAGGGGGGCCCCATGGGTCCCCCCTACCTATGCATGTACGGCGCGAGTCGCTTCGCCGCGTACACGCTGTAGGGGGCGCCCTTGTCCGCCTCGCACCCATTGAGTCAATGGGAGCCCGCGTACGCGTCGTAGGACAGGCTACCATTGACTTCAATGGGAGTCCGACCGAATCGAGTCCGATGGCATACGTGCGCATCGTACTCGTTCGGTCGGGCTGCACGGGTCCGATTCGGTCGGAAATCTCTCCGGGTCCGGCTCGGTCGGAGAGATTTCCGGCCCGAATCGGAATCGGCCCCTCAGTCTCAGACACAAGAAGAGAGTATGATAAGCAATGAAAAATTGAATTAATCAGAACAATGTTGAGCTACTACGAACTGAACGAAGTGGACAAGCTTAACCTTGGACGCAAATTAATACAGTGCCTGAATGATGATGCTGGTATTGCTGGCAATGAGATGTTCCTCTGAAAAAAAATATCATACGCTGGGGTGGATAATATAATATATACTGCCAGTGTGGGCTATATGAGCTGAAGAATAAGATCCTCCTCACCCTGCACTGAGTTGTGTTGCTTTCACCACATCCACCCCACCAAGTGTGTGATC
Source organism: Calotriton arnoldi (assembly GCA_963921515.1). Classification (NCBI taxonomy): domain Eukaryota; kingdom Metazoa; phylum Chordata; class Amphibia; order Caudata; family Salamandridae; genus Calotriton; species Calotriton arnoldi. Next base: position 49,841 of record CAWUFW010005504.1, on the reverse strand, counting down.
AATTAATTGTGTAAGTTGTTAAGTCACACCTCAATAAATCACACAGCCTGGGGGAAGAGGTTTAGGGGTTTGATGAATGGTTGGGAAGGGGGATTTGAGGGAAAGGTTTGACAAAGACAAACACTACACATGGACAACACTCATCTTGGCAGCCAACCATCATAAATATGTTATGGGAGGAAAAGGAAATGCACGCATGATGATGAGTGATGCTAGACTAGTACAGGGCAGTATATTAATTATGCAATTGTCTGTCTGCCCTCAGAGAGACCCAAGTTACATAAATTATATATTTATTTTCTGTTGTACTGGGCTTAGAAAGATAGCAATTACAATTAAAATATCTGTAGGAGTAAAACAAGCAAACATAAACAACACACACAGTCGTAATGATTGAAGAGAAAAAAAAAGATACTGTATAAATTGGGAGTTGCAACTCCGCATTTCTATTGCACTGTCCGCCCGTCAATCTTGGGTGCCTGGCAGATGCATTTTGGTATGGTAAGTGTGACTTTTTTTTCCAGCATGGTGCAGGGTAAAAGGCCTGTAGATGGAAAAACAAAAAGGATATTGAAAAATCAAGGAGAAAACAAAAAGGTAAACTGCATAAGGAGTGCAACAAGAAGACTTTCAGAGGCAGCATGGCTAAATCAGACTATGTTTCTGGCAGTTACCTCCAACATCAGGCCACCCCTACCCAAACTCCACTTAGCTTCGGATTTGAGCTAGACAGCACTGAGCAGTGAGTACACATACATGGTACACATACACACAGTAACATAGCAAAAAAATTAAAAAAACAATGCACCGCTGCTGCCCACCACCACTACATAGACATGTAGGTTTGGTCTGTGTTGTTGTTTACCCTTAGGCTACTTCAAAGTCATCATCAATCATCCAAATCGGTTGGTTTCAGTGAATTTGAAAACTTCCATCTTCTTCTGGTGGCATTTCTCTAAGTAGTCACGCTCACGCCCTGAGTTATTCCATCAATCATCTCTGATCCTCCTGAGTCCTTTACTCCTGACCTGACTCTGAGTGCGAGTATGGTGTCCAACTCCGAGTCTATACCAACAGTGTCCGACTCCTGAGTGAGTCCTCCAGGCTCCTCCACTCCCGATTAAAAAAAAATACAATGGATCGGCCTGTAGTAGTACAATTTTGTTATTGAACAACAAGAAGGGAAAGATTGACTTGAGTCTTTGTAGAATAGACATTCAGAACAAGCAACAATCACTCAGTGTGCAATGCATGCCATCATTTACCTGTTCTTCCTGGGCAGTCCCTCTATGTTAGGAAAGGATAGATAGATAGTCAGGGCCCAGGGTTTGAGGCAGGCACACATGTGTTTGAATTCTCCAACCAATGTCTGGCTTGAGGGAAATGGCTGTTGGGCGAGTCAGGACTCAGAGTGGACTTTACTTCTTCACTGACTGCACACAGTTGCCACTCCGATCCGTCAATAAAAAGAGTAAGACGGTGGGGATGGATTTGTGAACCAGAAAGCCAGTGACACACACAAATAGTAAAGTAAATAATGTTTCTTAGCTATATCTTTTTTTCTTTTTTTTGGGGCGTCAAATAAAGAGAGGTAGAAACTGGAAACTGAAAGAGCCTAGCTATTTGTCAGGGAAGTAGAGCTTGTCCTCAAACTCTGGTGGTTCGCCCAGAAGTAGGTCACCTAACACACTACTTCCATGACCTGAGTCGCCATCATCATCTTCTTGCTGTGCTACTTCAGGTATGGTGTAATCCAGTGGTATTGAGTGCTGATTCATTTTGATCATGGTAAACTTCTCCACATTTTGGGGTGAGAGACTGGTCCTTCTCACTGTCAGAACGGCACCAGCAGCACTGAAAACACGCTCAGCAGAGACACTTGCGATGGGGCAAGCCAAATAGTTTATCGCCAGCCTGCTGAGCACTGGCCATTGGCGCCTTTTCCAATACTAATAAAGCAATGGGTTTTGATCAAAGTAGACCTCTGTTGGGTCATCCAGATAGGCCTGGACCATCCGCTCAATGCTCATGGGTGCTCCGCTTTGCTCTGCCTCTTTTGCTTTTGCCTCAGCACTGGACTTAAGCCCTGCCTGTAGAAACCATTCCTGTGCCAATTTTGGGGCTGATGCTGCTGTTCTTGTTGTTGTTGATGTTATTCTTGGTGTTGTTGGTGGTTTTGGCTGCTGTGAGCCAACCGCACTGCCCTCAGGCTCTGGAGTTGAACTTGAAGGCTGCCCTGCAGTACTTGTTGTGCCCTGGAGGAGCGGGCCTCTAATCTAATTCCTGGCCGTTCTTTTTCTAGCTGACTGACTTGCACAGCTATCCAAGTTTTGTAACTGGCAACATCCCTGTCTGAAAAAGGAATGAAAGTGTGCAGTAATGGTTTGTACCGTGGATCAAGAATTGTGGCACAAATGTAATGGTTGGATAACACAATGCCTCTTTTCACACTTGTATTTTCAGATAAGCAAACGGTTAAGCTCTCCACCAACTCATATGCTTCTTTTTTTTCCTCCACACCTGCGTACATTGCAGACACCTCCGTCAGCTGTTGCTGTAGCATGTGCAACAATGGGATAGCTTAGCCCATGGTACAGTCCTCCTTGCTGACTTCATGTGTGAAGACCTCAAAAGGAAGTAGGCACTTCCTGGATGAGTGCTTTAACTGGCATTCTATTATCACATTGAATGATCCTCAGCTGCTTCTGGGCTTTAAAAGAATGGCTGAAATGTGTGCAGATTCTTCTGCAGGTGGTCAGTAAGTTGCTGACCTTGTCTTCTTTTTTCAGAAAGTCTTGAACAATGATGTTAATGCAGTGCGCCAAACACAGGACCCTGAAATAGCCACCATCGGCCATAGCCTTAAATATATTACTGCCATTGTCCATGGCAACAAAACCAATGTTAAGCCCGCTTGGTCGCAGCCATTCAAAGACCTTGTTGTCAAAGTCTTCCAAAATGTTTGCAGCAGTGTGAGATTTCTCCATGGTGAACATGGCTACTTTTGCATGTTTCCGAGTGGCATTAAAAATTTCAGCAGTGTCAAGACCTGCAGATATCTTTTCTCTAACCCCCACAAAAGAGATCCAGTGTGCAGTGATGCACCTGTCATCAGTGGCTTGGCAACTGGTCCACATATCAGGTGGATAGTGTGATCAGAACTCTGCTGCAAAGCTTGTTCAAGCAATTCCAGCACGTCGTGATGTAGTGCTGGAACAGCAACTCTGGCGAAATAGGACCGGCTGGGAACCTTCTATTTTGGGCAGATGGCTGCCACAAATTCAAGAAAACCCACCCCTTTCACAAAAGAAAAAGGGAGGAGGTCCAGCTCTAACATTTTACCCAGCTTCGCGTTGTACAAACGTGCCGTTGGGTGGTTGCGTTCGTACTGCCCCTCCGACCTAAACATTCTGAGAATGGTAGCCTGGATTTTTTTAATTTCTGGTGCCACTGATGCAGGTGATTTTTTGAGACCATATATTCGGCTTAATGCACATTTTTTGTCGTGGTTCTCTCTTGCCTTGGACCCCCTGGTGTACTCAGCCTGACTCCTGTGCCATTGTGATGTTGCTGATGATGATGTGGAAGGTACCGCTGCACTGCTGGGGACAGGGCTGCTTTGTGTAACAGAGAAAATGTCTCCCTCTTGTTCACCTTCCACCATGATCGGATCTTCTTCATCCCCTCCACCAACAACACATGCAGTATTTTGGCAGCTAAGATGCACCTCCCACTGGATCAAGTGGTGTTTTCTCAGATGGGTTGTTTGGCCTCCGGTACCATAGTTTGTACCAAGCTTACCCCGAATAACACTTGCTCCACAAATGGAGCATATAGCAATGTTCCCCTCCTTCCTGCTAACCAAAAGGAAGTCCCAAACTGGGGAGGTCAACTTTCTGACGCTGCTGGTGCCACTTGCAATGTCGGATGAACTGGCAGGTGGGTGTGACGTTTGACTCTCTGCAGTACCTACTTCTACTGAGGTGGTTGTTGTGGTGGGTATAGGTCGCTGCCAGGACTTAAATATGGCAGCTGTAGGTGGTGTTGGTGGTATCTGTGTAGGTGGTATCCATGCCACATCCCTCACAGAAATTTGGGATGGGGTAATGTCGGTCTCAACTGGCGCGGGGCTAATGTCCATGATGACTGACTCGTCATCATCATCCTCCTCTTCTACATCTACCTCCATAATTCTAAGGCTTTCTGGAACCTTACTTTTCCCTAACCTCACCTGGCGTGTCTCACTCTCAGACTGAGGTGGCTTCCAAGTGGTGTATAGATCATCAAAAGGGGGGCTTGCAGAAAAAGTTGATGGACTAACCCTCCTTTTCCTTGCTGGGGATCTGGAAGACAATGGATCTTCTGGAAGAGTGGCTTGCTCTTCTTCTTCCTCTGCAGGGAGCTCGATCTCCTGAACTGCCCCTACTTCGGGAGGAACAACTACTATTGGGGGTGGTTGCGGCTGTTGTTGCCCACTTATCTGAATTTCCTGCATTGATTGGGTACTAGTTTGCGATAATGATAAGTCACTGCTCGTCGGCATTGGACTCATGATTAGACTGGCTGCCTCTGTGACAGACATAGGCTCGGGCCTAAGTTGGTGGGTCCACTGATGCGGGGTGCTGCTCCCAGCTTGCTCCCCGGACACCGCTGCTGCAGGTGCAATTTTTGGTTTCCCAAAAAAGGTCTTGGGCAACATACCGGTCTTGGTAAGTGGCAGTGCCTTCTTCTCACTGGCAACTTTCTTGGCACTGGACCTGGTACCTTTTTTTGGGGCCATCTTGAAGATGTCAGCATGCAGTGGCACAAGTTGACGAGATGTCTGTGGTCACACGTCACTTCTGTCTGGCAGTATAATGGGTGATGTGTTGTCTTCTCCTTTTTTGTGCACCTAAAAGCAAAAAAGCAAGAACATCAGTGAAACGTGGCATTCATTGTTGTGGTTCAATTACTACTAGTACAAACAAATATATTATAACTTAGTGTGTGGTCACACTTGTTAGTATTATTATTAATTAATATTATTAAATTTATTACCTCAGTTATTAAAACAATTAACAATACAGTGTAGCCATTTGTGAGACTTTGACAACAACAGGGGCTTTCATGGTGTACTGTACAGTGCACTCAGGAAGGATAGGAAAGAAGAAGAACAACAACAAAAATACAACTGTAACGGTTTGGCACTGTGCATCATGTGGGATGCAGCATTTAGGGAGCTGCAGCTGACAAATGACAATGGATGGAAGCAATAAGCCAAGAGGAACAAAGGAAAGACATGCAGGCCTATGGCAAAAGCACACTAACTGCCACCACAAAATGGCTGCCAGCCACATGGTCACTCACAATAAGCAGGAGGCCTGGAAAAAAATGAACTCAAGCAGGCCTATATGGACACAGACTTTACAAAATGGCCCAGGCTACATGGGGAGGCTCAGCCAAGGCAAATGCTGGCCCACTATTACAAACACACTCACACACTGGCCAGACAAAGGAGGCATGCTAAACAACACGGGGGCATATTATCAAGAGCGGCGTTAAAATGATCGCCGGTTTTAGCGGCAGAAAACTGCCGCTAAAGCGGCGATAATGGGCTTGATAATATGCCCTGGAGAATTCCAATAGAAGCCCATGTTCACACCAGAACATGGACTTCTATTGGAATTCTCAAGGGCATATTATCAAGCCCATTATCGCCGCTTTAGCGGCAGTTTTCTGCTGCTAAACCGGCGATAATTTTTAACACCGTTCTTGATAATATGCCCCACAGTTTTAATGCAACTATGCCAAAAATGAAAATCCACAGGGCAAAAAAGGTTTAGGAGGTTACAACAACCACCACACACATCCAACAAAGGCATTTATTTAACACACATGAAAAAAGTGAAATACCAAAAAAAAACATTTTGCATTTTAATCCAATGCCATCCATGCTCTAAATGATGTTTAAATTCAACAGGCACCACAGAAACAGTTGTTTCATGCACCCATGAGTAGCTCTGGGCCTATTGGTCGGAAAAACCCATTGGCAGACTAGGCCACATGGTGAATCAATTCAAATCAATAATATTGCTAATTTATTAGAAAATGTAGTGAACTGTGCTACATTTTTTGCTGGATAAAAGAAGAATAACATGCAGGCAAAACAACCAGCAAGAAGGCATGGCCACTACAAAGAAGGCTTGCAGGCCTAATGCAGAAGCACACTGGCTGCCCCTTTACAAAATGGCCGCCAGCCACATGGCCAGGCCACAGCAACAAGAAAGGGAAGACAGACAATGCAGCCCTATGGCAAAAGCACACTGGCTGCCTTCACAAAATGGCCGCCAGCTACATGGCCAGGCCACAACAAGAAAGGGAAGACAGACAATGCAGCCCTGTGGCAAAAGCACACTGGCTGCCTTCACAAAATGGCCGCCAGCCACATGGCCAGGCTACCACAACAACAAGCAATAAGCCAAGAGGAACAAATGAAAGACATGCAGGTCTATGGCAAAAGCATCTAACTGCCTCCACAAAATGACCACCAGCCACATGGTCACAAGTCACAACTGGGAAAACAATGAACTCAAGCAGCCCTATATGGACACAGACTTTACAAAATGGCCCCTGGCCACATGGGGAGGCTCAGCCAAGGCAAATGATGGCCCACTATTACAAACACACTCACACACTGGCCAGACAAAGGAGGCATGCTAACAACACATCTTTAATGCAACAATTCCAAAAACAAAAATCCACAGGGCTAAAAAAAAGGGTTGCAAGTTATTACAACCACACACATCCAGCAAAAACACATGAAAAAAAAAGTGAAATACCCAAAAAGAAACACATTTTGTATTTCAATCCAATGCCATCCATGCCCTAAATAATGTTTAAATTCAACAGACACCACAGAAACAGTTGTTTCATGTACCCATGAGTAGCTCTGGGCCTACTTGCTGAAAGGCCTATTGGCAGACTACTGGACTACATAGTGAATTAAATAAATATTGCAAATTGATTTCAAAAGTTGGAGAAAATGTAGTGAACTGTGCAACATGTTTCATTTATAAAAGAAAAAAAATTACTTACAAAGAGACAACTAGGCCCCTACTGAAACTACAGGCCACCCACCACAATAAATGTAAAAAGACGATGAAAAGTACAAAAATCTAGGTGCATGGCCCCAATGAAACAAACAACGCCAATTTTCCAACTTACTTGTGAAATCTCACACTCAAAAGTCCTCAAATCCAATGATATATGATGCAGCAGACACAAAGAGTGATCCTTCCAACTCCAAATCCAAATGAAAAGTGAACAGGAGATGGACAGAGCACTGGGAGGAGCCTGCTGGACAGGAACAGGAAGATGAAGACCTGGGGCACTTCCTTCCTCTTATAAAAAAGTAAAAAAAAAAAAAGGACTACTTGCACAAAAAAGTACAGCCAAATGTCAATCTGAGGAGTTTTTTTAATCCAAATCGTCATTTTGAGAAGGTTTTGATGCTGCTCGGGAGAGAACCTTCTCCATATTGCAGATTCTGTGTGTTCGGGATTGCGTTCTTCACAAAACTTCTGTCCGAGGTCCAATGGCGGGTCCGAATGACATGTTCGCGATCGCAAACTCTCGCAGGACCATGCGGCCACCTAGCAAATCTTGTGGTGCTCGCGAACGGTTTGGTAAATCTCGTCAGCAATCGCAGGCACCCAGTAAGTCCCTCCCACGCACGCAAAAATGCATTTTGGGCACACGAACAAAAAAAAATCTGCTCCATTGCGGAGTGCAGAGTTTTTCATCAACTCCGCGTTCTACGCGAAACGCGGAGTTGCCAAACCTCCGCAAGCGGAGCGGAGTTTTGCACCCAGGGTTATTCTAAGATCTACTGGAACACCATGACCTCTACCTTGAAACTGGAAATTCTGCTGTTGAAAACCATTAACACCCTGCATCTTTGGAACTTGATTATATCGTCCCAGTACCAGAACTGCATTTTCAAATCCAGGCTAGTTCTGACCTTTGTATATCACTCTCAATTGAGTAACCTTTAATTTCTCCTTTTACATTTTATGTTTCATGTCAATCTCAACTCCGCAGTACTCTTCAAGCAGCTTGGTTTTACCAAAAGATTAATTGCTGACGAATCATAGATAAAATCTCAGATCTCAAACCATTCACAAATCTGAAAATTAAATGTCCATATCTTTGCAGCCACAATTTCCATTCCACTGTACTGTTAAAAGCCTGTACCAAGCTGAACAGATTGTTTAAGCTCTTGGTTTGTTCTGTCTATTTGATTACAATGAATCTCTTTAGGAGAAACTTTAATTTTCAAGTGATTTATCACCTGATGGTATTTCTTCAATACCTCTGGAGATGGTGCGCCTGTTCTATGATCTCTTTCTTGTTCTGCTTCTAGCCAATCCACAGACACTTCACATTTGGCCCATAAATCTCCAGGAACCACAATGTCAAACAGGGTATTCAAATCTATCCCAAAACTTTTGAAAGTTTCACAAATCTTTCCATCTGTCTCTACCACTCCACAGGATTTTCTCTCAATTTTGGAAATTCGTTTGCAAATGATAAAATATCAGTTCTTGTCCATGGTACATGTACGAAACCTCCATCTGGTATTTCTCTCATAGGAAGCATCAGTATTTCTCCATTCCCTCTGTCAAGCACCATTGAAGGTGTCTGCACTCTAACTCTTTTTACTTCCTTCTTTTTAGACCATCTTCCTTCCCATTTCTCTGTGTCACTCTATTTCTTAATCAGTGTAATTAATTATTTAATCTTCAAATTCTTTCCAGCTGGCATCATATTTGCAAATCCCGGTCATTAAAGTCTAATCTGTAATTTCTTTGTAAGCCCTTTGATTTCTGAATGCCAATTTCGTATTTCTGAGACAATTCAGTCAATTTCTCATGTGTCAATCTAGTTAGTTGTGAAATATCTTTGCCGAGAAACAATCGTTCCTCCTCCTGGTAGGTATCTAATCGTGATGGACAAAGATTTCCGTGAATCATTACTTCTAATTCTACCTTTAACTTACTCACATCTAATGGATTTTCCCTTCTTGAAACAGTAACTGGATTTGAATCTAGCACTGAAACTAAAGCAGGACCTGGAGTTGAATTTGGAATTGGAGCTGTAACTGAAACAGTTTCTGCACTCTGATTGTTTTTTGTGGTACTATATCCTTTAAGCCATTCATCAAATTATTGAGGAGTAAATCCTGATTGTTCTCTAGAAGTATTTAAAATCATTTCTCCATTGCTCAAATTCTTACTAGTTCCAGGTTGCACAATTAATGCGGATGTATCAGAAGCTGTACTTCCCATTGGTACAATCATTTCAGGAATATAAAAACTCATTTCAGGAGGTCCATTCATTCCATGGGGATAAAAAGGTAGAAACCTCTGAACCATTCTGTTTGTTGGGTAAAATTGTGTCCGGTTTGGAATGGACCCTGTACTCTTAGTACCCGTAGCAGCACTTCGAGTCGGGACCATAGACGTCTGAAGCACAGATCTTGTTGTCAGTTCTAGTGGATTACTATGTGCAGTCTTTACTTCAGCAGGTGCAGTCATCGTTTGTACAGTGTTTGCCTGCAACCCAGATGCAATTGTTGGCTCTTTTGGTATTTCAGGCATTACAGGAGGATTCAGAATTTCAGCTGCACTACTACTTGACATGTCTTCCTTCTGAGATTCATCGTATGGTGGTGGCCGATTCATTAATAAGCCATTCAAAAGTTCCTCATCTATCACTCTCTTCTCCTTCCTTTCCAGGATCACTCTTTTCTGTCTATATATGTTTCCTGTTTTCTTTTCCCCTTAACATCTCCCTCAAATGCTAACAAAGGATATAATCTCATTCCCTGACCAACTTCTGCTCTCCATCTGTTTCTGCGTAATGATCTAGTGCTCTATATCTGCCTTGGTATTTCTTTTTCTCTTTCTGATGTGCAATGTGTTCTTAAGTATTTAATGACTCAAATTCGGCAGCTCTAAGAGGTGGTTTCATTTCATATATTTCCTCTTCTCATTGATTCTAAAATTAAATGTCCCATACAAGGAACTGTAGTGCTTGTCTCCCTCTGTAAGTTTGTGCCATTATTCAAGTCAAAGACATGGATGTAATCATTTTTCCATCAATACAATGTATCCTGGCATGCTTTCAGGTGGTGCCTCTACTCCTACTCTAGCAAGTGTTGACTCATCTCCCTTGTTTAATTTTCGTAAAGCTTTGAAAAATTTCATTTTTATTCAATTTCATATTTCACAAAAAAACTTACATAAATCCAGGAAATAGATTTCTCCCACAATTCTCTAGGTCAGCAACCAATGACAATGCAACCTTTTATGATGTTGTCTTCCATTCTCAGCACAGCTTTAAACCAACCAATCATTCCAGAGTGACACACTATGACGTCAAACTCACTCCTTGCAGAAGCAACAATTAAAACTGTCTGCTCCACTAAAGGAAGTCCACTCTCACAAGGTAATTAATCTTTTCTATGGTCATTCACTTAAAATGAACTCTCGACCAGCAGGTTTTCAAGCTAATTGATTCGATTATTCCCTGTGCACCTGTGATCAACTATACCATCCATTTACCACTAACACACATTAGAGAATCCTTTACTATAAGTTGTTGTTGACAACATCTGACGACAAACACCACATACAGCAGACAATGAACTCAGACAACATACTAAGTGTCCTCTACACTGAGACTACCACATAGGTAAATATCTTGAGATCTTAGGCCACGAGGAATCCGTTTACAACTTCAACTTCTTTGCATCAGGTGCCACAATCATACATGGACTTTAACTACATGGATTTTAACCACTTCTCACTCCACTCAACAACACACAGCCATTTAAAAACCCGCAATCTTTAAGCGAAAGCAATTGCAACGTGCATCTCTATTATTTACTCACACTACTTTGCTGCTATTCGTCGTCCAGATTTCATCAGTACTCCATCACTCCTCTTGCCGAACCATTAACTCTTGGACTTTTTGCACTTGGACAGGGGTATCTATTTTGACACCCTAAAACCTCACTGCACTAGACTAGAATCATGCTCTTCTACCAAAGAATTGATCCAGAGGAAGCTTTTTCCACTTCAGCTGTACTGGGCCCCAATAAAACAATCTCTTTATGAATTTCTATTTCAAACAGATTTTGCACAGTACCCACAGAGGCATTGGTCTTCTGATAAATCTTTTATTGTCGTAGTGAGGGGTGTGACTTCAGGATGTCCAAATCATTAGCCACCCAATGAGGACCATTAATTGGTAGCCAACTCACAAGTTCGAAATGAGGTTTGACTACAATACTCTCAGAACCTAACTGTAGAAATAAAGTATTGCAATTGGAAGACTCAACCTCGTGAAGAAGTTTGATCTAACCAGAATAATACAAACCAAAAGCTCTGCAGTTGCAATGCAAAATAAAAGCAGCAGAACTTTATGTTGTGAAAATAATCTGTAACTATCTCTGTTATGCATTTAGAATCAAATCCAATAGCACAGTCTAAAGAAAGAACATCAAGACACAATAACAGACTCAGGCAATTTAGAAAGTTTAATTATTGCATTAAAGATCAAAAACCAATGCATACAAGTAACAATTTACGTAGCTCAGTTAAAGTGCCACTAGCACATAGAATAAAAACAACACATTTATTCAAACAATTTCAAAGAGGATGGTTTTAGCATTACAGATTCTCCCTACCAATGAAGGCAGGAGGATGGTTCTAAGAAAGACTCATTCAATAAAGGTACAAGGGGTCAAGTTAAAGTCCACTAGGGAAAAGGTCCATGGACATGGGCAATTGGGGAAATTGAGCAAAATCTGGAAAGTTCAGATCTAGGGCCCGATTCTGATGCGGGTTGGAAAAGCTTCCCGACCGAGGGCCTGATTCTGATGCGGTTAGGAAGGCCTCCTAACGGCATTTGCTCCTTCCAAATCGGATCGGGAACGTGTCTTCCCGACCGAGGGCCCAATTCTGATGCGGTTAGGAACAAATGTTCCCATTGAAGTCAATGGGAGTTCAACCAAATCGTATCTGGAAGCATCCGGATGCATCCTACTCCGCCGGTCGGACTTTCCCGATCCGAGTGGGTCGGACACCATTTCCCAACCGATTCGGTCGGGAAGCTTTTCCAACCCGCATCAGAATCGGCCCCCTAGTTTCTCACTAGACAGTCCGAAAGAGTTCAGCAAGCAAGTTCATTGCAAGGGAAAATCAGGAGCATAGATAAGTAATCTGGTTGTTGACAAAGAAAATAGTCCAAATCGATCAACAACTGCAGTAGAAGATGCCCAAAAAAGAAAAGCTCTGAGCAAAAGCTGACCCCTTCTTCAGGGTGCTCGTCTTTATAGATGATGCAGTTGTGACATCAATAGTTTGACCACAGTGGGTCTGTTCATTGTGCGGTCATCTTCCGTTTGTCAGGTACATTTTGCTACTCCAGCATTGTTTCCCGAACTAGTCATAAGAAACGACAGTCTTTGCCAAAAGTCAAGTCAAAGTCAAAACAAGCTTTATTCGGTATATAATAATATATCCATAAAAGCATTCTAAAACAGTTCATCCTAAAAAAACAACAATATTCTAATTAATTTTCCAATATGGATCCTCCTTTGAACATTTCCTCCCTAATAAATTTGCTTAAAACACATTTTCCACATTGATATAAATACACCATATCAATCATTATTTACATATCGTCATATAAAACATTAAAAAAATAAAAATACATAAGAGAATTATTCTTAAAAAAGATATACAGTCTATTCTATTTCATAATTCAAAGATTCCAGATGTGAAAGTTTCTTCCTTCGCTTAATGGCCAATCGCCAATTGAGTAAAAACAATAACCGCATTACATATTGACACGTTTTCCAAAAGGCAAATTTGATTAAAAGCGGTTTTATAGGAGTACAATCTATTAACAATAAAAAGTGGGCGTAATATTGATTTCCTAAAATCCCTATAAAAGTTGCAAAACAATAAGAAGTGCAGAGTACTTTGAGGAGATTTACCATCACACGGGCACTTTGGTAAGTTTGCGCTCCACCTACCCATCTTAGGGAATGCTATCTGGTAGTGGAGCGTACTCATCCTTAATCTTGTTAAATAAAATCGATGTTGAGTATTTCTAGTGAAAATAAGATAAGGCTGGGTAAAAGGCCCTTCACAATATGATATAACACATGATTTTGTACTCATCTCATCTCAACTTCTCTTCTATCTTCTCTAGAGTTACAAAGTCGCCTTTTTAATTCCCCCCTACTATAGGTCTGAATTCTCACAGGGTCTTTAAAATCAATTATCGCATTGCACTCATTTAATAGGCCATAAATATGCTGTAGCCATGGTATTTTCTTTGAATGGTCAAGTGTTAGGCAGTCTCGTATAATTTCCTTAGTGAGAGTCGTTTCATCTTTTGTCCAAATTCGGTACCATCAAATAAGGGCAGACATACTAATCAGGTCACTAAGGTGTGGTACATCAGTCTCCCTATGGACAATATAAGTCGCCGTGGAGTTAGGAACCGATAAAACCCTTCTTAAAAATGTATTTTCCAGTGTTTGTAATGGGGTAGTGTCTGTCATACCCCATAATGCTCCACCATAGCATACCCCTGTTATACACTTACTCTCATATCATTTTAAAATTTCTCGCACTGGCTTATTGCCTATTTTTTGGGAGAATCTAAAGATAGCCTCACTAGTCCTTAAAAATTTCAATTTACAGGAATTAATATGTGTACTCCATGTACCTTTACAATTAAACAGTAACCCCAGATAAGAAAATGTAGATGTCCTTTCAATGGGTACTCCATCAACGTAATGGGTTCTACTCTTACTTTTACTTTCCCCACATGTCATGATTAAAGTTTTAGTCAGATTTATTGATAGATCTTTATTGACCATAAAATTTGTAAAATTGTCTATCAAAAGTTGGAGGCCATTGGCAGTCCTGGAAATCTGGACTGCATCATCTGCATATAGTAAAACTGGGGTTACACGCTTACCAACAATTGGAGAATCCGCTTTCAAGCTCTGCAATAAAAAATCAACATCATTGATATATAATGAAAATAAAAGGGGGCAAGGACGCAACCTTGCCTAATCCCTCGAGTCACTCTAAAATGCGTAGTGCATTCCCCATTCTGGCCATACCGTATCTTTGAAGTTAAATGAACATATATCTGTGATTTGATAATATCAAGTGGGGCACCCATCCCTTCCAGCGTTTGCCATAACTTAGTGTGATTTACTAAGTCAAACGCGCTAGAAAGATCGACAAAGCAAAGAGTAAACCCTCTTTGGCAAGGGTATATTTGCCTATAAGCAGTTCGAGGTTAACGCACTGCTCAACCATTCCGATGCCCCTTCTGAAGCCATACTGGGTATCGGTTAAAATGTTTTTATCTTTAGCCCAGCCTTCCAATCTGGCTAGCAGGACTCTGCCCATAAGTTTAAATGTGGAATCAAGAAGGGAGATCGGACGGTAGCACTTTGCGCTAGCTCTATTGCCTTTTTTAAAGATAGGGACAATCGTACTGTCAGCCCAAGTTGCTGGTAGTACCCTATCAATAATAGCATTAAAAACTTTACCTAAAATGGGGGACCAAAAATCAACATCTTGCTTAAAAATGTCTATCGGAACCCCATCTGGGCCAGCAGCCTTACCACTTGCACTATTTTGGTGGGCAATTTTAATCTCATCAACACCAATTGATTCTTTCTTACTAATTTTTAATAAGATGATGTTGCGATTTCCATTCATATTGGTAGTTTGTTTAGTGGGATTAAAAATATTTTCAAAATGGATTGGCCAGTCTTCTGGTGTTACTACTGTGTCAATTCTAGCTGAAGTAGTATCTTTAAACAATGGTTGATCCAAAGTTTTCCAAAATAAAATGGAATTCTTTTGCTCAGCAGCTTGGACCAGGTTATCCCATGCTATCTCCCTGATTTCTATTTTTCTTGCGTTTAGGGCCTGTTTATAAAGTTTCCAGAGAGTACTAATTTTTTCCCCATTCCTAGGTTTAACTTTTAAGACTTCCTTCAAGTCTCTATTCAATTTAGAGCATTTTTGGTTAAACCAACGTGGGCATAAATCCCTATTGTAGTTATTGTTCTTATTTTTCAATTTCAAATCATTTTTAATTTCTCCGGAGATATTCTGAAAAGCCATAACGGTATCAATGTTACTGGAAGAAACGTCCAAACAGACTTTTATATAATCATTGTTTTTTACAACTATATTTTCCATAAAAGTTGTAGGGTTAACACCAGTCCACTTAATTGAAATCCCATTTTCACCTTGTGTTCTAATTTCAGCTGCAGAGACACATGCCTTTGCAGTTTTATATAGACTGGAATTCAACATTAACAAGAGAGGGTGATGATCACTAAGTAAACTATACAATATAGAACATTCATTAACAAAAGGCATACTGTTGCTTGAAATTAAAAAATGATCGATACATGAGGAAGACCTAGTCCCCTCATACGTGTATTCACAATGAACTCCATCATGGGCACCCAACTTCATAACTTCTAAGTTATATTTATACATAACATGATTTATAATCTCACCATAGGAATGATGTGGAAAATGAGCAATATAATCATCCATATCATCATTATGTC
Source organism: Calotriton arnoldi (assembly GCA_963921515.1). Lineage (NCBI taxonomy): Eukaryota > Metazoa > Chordata > Amphibia > Caudata > Salamandridae > Calotriton > Calotriton arnoldi. The sequence continues at coordinate 34,174 of CAWUFW010005504.1, read as the reverse complement.
CACATTGGGCCCCTATCGAAAGCTTACATAATTCACTATTAAAATCACCCCCATATTAATATATAATCACCCCCCAACCTCTTCAGAAAGTTATCCAGCCCTTCCTCCATTGATACAATAATCTCAGATCTCATAGTATTAAAGATATTATTATAGAAATTAATCACTACAATATTTTGCTTTCCCTTAACACTGAAGAGTAGTAACTGGAAGTACTGTGATTTAATAAAGGTTTTCTCTAGGGTCAATGGGGAGCTCAATGATATTAAAACTGCCAAACCTCCACTCGCTCTCCCAGCCTTAGATGAAGTCGCTTTAGTATAAATGGTTTTAAAACCATTAACAAAAAACGGTTCTGTCAGCCATGTTTCCTGCATTAAAATCAAAGTACAGTTCTGTATTGTATTAAGCCATAATATGTCATGCAGTTTATTTTTGGCCCCTGCAACATTCCACGACATAATTTGCAGCGATCAGTGCCGTCAATGCCGCTGGGAAATATGGGGTCAATACAGACACCCAATTGCGTGACTTCAGCTGGCACTAACTCTGTGCAAATACAAGGGGCTGAATGATTACCTTCGTTCAGTAATGGCGCTTCTACTATTTCTGTTGGAGTGCTCAAAAACCTACACGTAGTGATATTATCGACTGTTTGTACTACATTATCATTCAGTCAATCGACCTCGCTACAGCCTCTTAGAGGATGAAATCTGTTTAGCATATATGGTAACATTTCTTTAACAACGCTGCTTTGAACTCTAGTTAGTGGGTGACATTGCTCGGTATTAGGTCTGTAGAAATAACCAAGGGGTACCGCAATAATAGCTGCACTTGGGCAATCACTTGGCCAACTTTGTCTTGCTGATACTTCTTCCAAGAGACGACCCACAATTTTAGGACGGCGGAAATTTACGACTATGCAGTCCCCTTCGCAAGACTTATCCATATTACCCACCCAACTCACTCTTCTAAGCATTATTATTACCTCAAATAAGAGGCTAGTGCTACAACAGGTATTGGTAGAGAACCAGTGCATCACACGATTTTTCAACGATCCCCAATATTCTATATAATTATCCGGCAATTTGGGAACATTCTTTAAAACAATAACATAGGGAGTAGCTTGGGGGGCAAACTAAGAAAAACACCCTGGTGTTTCTTAGGCTGTTGATAACCATCAGTTGCTAATTTATGATTGGAACAATTACGTGGACCAACGTTTGCCACTTTAACAGCAGAGCATAGTCTAGATATGCCAGGTGTTCCCACTATTTGTTTTACAGGTAATTTGTCATTTTCAGCCACCTCAATTTCAATAACTTGGCTTTGATCTGATGGTAATTTCTTCACAAGATTCCCGGTAGAAGTACTTTTTGGGCATACTTTAGGGACATTCTGTAGCCGTGAATCTGCAATCAATTCCATTAGCTGAGTAATGTCTTTTTGCACTGATTTAATTTCAGTCATAACACGTCTTTCAATAGTATCGATTTTCCCATGTAGTTTTTTAAAAAGGTTATCTATACCTGACATGTTAGGCATTGAATCCCCGTATCCCATCCCTATTCCCTTTCCATCCTGTTTTGTGCTTTTTCCTTTTCTCTTTGGTTTTCTGAAGACTAGTCTTTACAGGTGCTATATGCTGTTTGCACTTTTTAGCAGGTGGCGAAGCCAGATCAGGTATGTCCGATGTAGTGGAGATTTCCAGGGGAGTGGTTAATACACAGGGGCCCATTATAATTTGAGAGTCTAACTTAGGGATGATGGAACTATTATCCTTTGGGCTTGTACTCTTGGCGCTACAGTTCCTCAATTCTTGATCTTTTTCCTCGACCCCGGAGCCAGAAATATTTTCACGGGCACAAACCTCTGTAGTTAACTTGGCCTCACTTTGAGCAACATCCAGGGCCGTCTTAGTAGCTGCCAATTGCTCTTCTACTTGTACTATTTCACTATTTATAATCCCCATAGCATTTTTCAGATAATTTGTGATAGGTACTGTTTTAACAGCGGACTTCCCCCTACTTATAACTAGTTTTCTTTTCCCCATTTCTCCTGAGGCAATCCAATCCAGTCCAGTCAACAAATGAATAACTTCTTACCAGTGTACTTGATTACAGAGTTAATAAGCCATGAGGTATTGCCTAGCCCAGCCTTGTCCGGTCTCGGATGGGCGCAGACGGGCCCGCCCACGCGCGTCCCGCGCTGCGGGGTTACTGGCTGCTATTTGAGCGCCTCCTGGCGCTCTCCTCGGCGTAGGCAGTCTTTGCCATCTTCACAGGTTAGTTACAAAATGACAATACTTTTGTTGTTCCTTCATGGGTATAGACGAAGAATCAGTTTCCATCAATTCACACACTAGGAAGAATAGGGCTTCCATCATAGTTGAATTGTTACAATAGGTAGGAAAAGCTAAAGCAACATTTGAAGAGAACATGTTAGAAATTCATTTCACTAAGACATGAAATAATGCAGCCTAAGCAGAAGAATTTCAATGCATTTAAATCATCATTTATTTTAGTGAATCAACTCATTATTAAGATCCATAACATAATGAAGTAAATCAAACATTTCATATCAAGAAATAATGGTAATATTAACAGAAATTATGGTATTGAAATGAAAACCCTAAACATGCCATACTCACACGATTTTCAAAAAGTAGCAACATGTAAACTATTTCTAAAAATCATTAAACAGCATCGTTTTCATTAATATACGTTCTTTATAATGTTAAGTATTTATTCTGAAAAGTTCAAACATGTCCTTCTTAACAACATTAATTTGCACCAATGTCGAGTTCATTGTAACACTCTGCAATTGCAATCAACAGAAATGCTAAACTTTCCATTAGTTTTCATGACACCTTTTTTATTAATAGAAGGTAAATAGTCACTAAAGATCTTGGGGCTTATTTACAAGCCCTTTGCACTGCCAGTCACTTTTTCCCATATTAAAAGTGACGCACCGGCAGCGCAAGGGGCTTGTAAATAAGCCCCTTATTTTTCTTATTTGATTAATCCTACTGTTTCTAGCTAATCAAGCCCGCTTTTACAATGCTGATAATTCAACTTTCTCTTTCTGTTTATGTGATTTTTCATCAACGTGTGTGAAGCGCACGTTATGATTTCAGTGTAAAATTCGGTATGCATGTTGTGTTAAGAATAATCAGTATCTACTCTGTTACATCATTGATTATCCCATTTGCAATGCCATGTGTGACATTGCAGCCATGAAAGGCCTAGGGCCTTATTTATGAAGGCCTTGCGACAATTTTGCACTGCTGTTGCACTGCTGTTGCATCACTTTTCGTGACGCAGCGGCGGCGTAAACAATGCACCACGTTGTGCCATATTTACAAAGTGACGCATCTAGGCAGATGCGTCACCTTCTAAACCCTTGCGCCACATTATACCTGCGTCAGGTATAATGTATGCAGGGTGGGCATTCTCCCGCAAGAAAGCCTTGTAGAAGTGTCGCAGTGAAATCTATGAGATTTCACTGCGACACTTCTAGGACGCCAATGCGTCAAAACCTTACGCCTGCCTCATGGCAGGCGTAAGGATGACACAGTGCCATAGGTAAAGGCCTACCCCATGCATTGCTGGAGCGTCATCCTTGTGACACAACTTCAGCAATGTGTGAGTTTTGCGCCGACACATACGTCAGGATTCCTGACGTATCTGTCTTTCCTTGCGACATGGAGTGCCGTACATTAAATATGGCGTATCCATCATGTCGCAAGTAGGGCGCAGTGAAAACTGTTGCATCGCTGTTTTGTCGCAGCGATGCAACAGTTTTCATAAATGAGACCCCTAGTTTTCATAGAGAGAAGGGCTCTCTGTGCTAGTGTGGAATCTGAAGGAACAGCACAGTCAAAGCAACATGAATATCAGAAGGGTCAACGTCTGGGAGTCATGAATCTAGGTTAAAAGTTAAACATTTGAAATGAGAAAAGATAAACGTTTAAATCAAAACCGAAAAAATTAAGGGCATATTAGCAAGACCGGCGATAAAATTATCGCCGTTTTAGCGGCAGGAAACTGCCGCTAAAGCGGCGATAATGGGTTTGCTAATATGCGTTATGGAATTCAATAGAAGCCCAGGTTAGATGTGCAGGACATCTAACCTGGGCTTCTATTGGAATTCCATAACGCATATTAGCAAGCCCATTATCGCCGTTTTAGCGGCAGTTTCCTGTCAGCTAAAACGGCGATAATTTTATCGCCGGTCTTGCTAATATGCCCCAAAAGCTTTAAATTCAGTATAGTATTTGGCAATTATTTATAGGTTTAAAGAGATTTGTGAGTTGGAACGCACAGGAACTCACACAATCGTAATACATGGGTAAAGACTAAAAGTATTTTCAAGAATTTGGAAATCATGATAACATAATTAGCCTTTCTGCTGAAAACTCATATGCATTTAGTGAAGAAGCAAAGCTGAAAAGGGACTGGGTAGTTGTGAAAACAAACAACTCATGCTCTATAAACGGCAGATGCCTTAGTATTATATTTCACAAAAATTTGAGAACTCAAATTATAGATATATGTATGGACGTCAATCACCAACATGCCAGGGTTAGCGAAGTGACATCAAATGCCCTTTGACCTCCACTTTCACTCACACACACATACTAACACATACACCCAAATTCCCACATATACACTCTCTCACACATAAACACACTCTCACCCGCAAGCATGCACACAACAAACACTAAAAAGCATTTTTACTTACCTCAGCTGCTATGGAAGGGCGTATTCCAGCTTATTGTACTTCATTTTTATTACACTATTGGTGAATATTATATTTTATGTATTCACTATTAGTGTAATAAACAATTGACAGAAAATAAAGAGTGGAGCCCCAACTGCCCCTGTGATCCTGGCACTGAATTTGCCACCTCTGAAGCCAGGGGTTGCAAAGGCAGTGATAGGGGTTGCAAAGGGCAAGTCAGGGGTCGCAGCAGACCACTCGCGACCCCTAAATGACATCCATGGATATATGGGAGGACACTGATGTCAGGCTGTCAATTGTTAAATTCACGCTAAAAGGTGTGTCCTTTCTGCTAGCAAATGTATATCTTCCAAACTGTAGCTCCAGCGACAAAACTAATGAGCTGTCTCAAAAATCTTCCAATTTACAAGAGGATACAGTCTATACCTAGGAGCCAAATTGCATTTTAATAGACATAACAATAGTAAATATGTCACAGGAGGATAGATGTACCCTGGATTATTAAGGTGTATGTGATATTTGGAAGTTCGTCCATGGATGATCATGATTTTTGTGATATTTGAAAGTTGGTTTATTCTACTATGGATTATTACACCCACAACTCAGATCTCCATAAATGTTTGTCTACATTAGTTTTTTGTAAATTCTAGGGGGCAGATTTACAAGGCCCTTGCGTCACTTTTGCGTCATTTTTAACATGGGAAATGTGACACAAAAGTGGCACAAGGGGCTTGTAAATCTGCCCCTAGATGTTTGATTTTCGAAGCTGGGAATGCCAAATTGGCACTAGCCACCTGTCAGATGACGTCACAGAGAATTGTTCTAAAACGTAATTAATTAAGACAAATGGTAGAGAATGTGAATACCGAACACCTTGTTCTGTAAATTAACAAATGTAACTGAAGGCAACTATGAAAATATTCATATTTTCACTGGAAACGACATTGTGTCAATTGAACAAGAACACATCCTATGACAAGGTTTCAAGACGTATAGAAGAGAAAAGTTAATTGTGTTTAACTCTTGTAAATAAATAAAGGTAAATAATTTTAGGCACTAGAAATAAAAATGAAGTGTTTGGAAATGCCATATTAATTTGATTCATTTAAGTGGTTCTTATTAAAACGACTGAAAATGTTAAATGCTAAATAAACAATTCCACAATTAGTGCGTATTTTTTGCAATATTTAGGCCAACTGAAGTCTTTGGCAACACACAAGCAGATGCACGCAGAAAACTATTCGCATGCTTACTAAACAGGATTAAGACACTCACTATGAGATTGCTGGAATTCGGCACAGGGATGCAGTGGGGCGAAATACAGTCGCGGCTACATCTAAGGGGAGGGGGCAGGCACGCACTAGCGCTAATAAAATAATATAAAATATTTCAATTAAACACTTACCGAGTCCTCTGCACTGGACCTCTTCTTTCTTGTACTGCAGCTTGGCCACTAGGAAACTCCCTTGACCAATCCTGGTGCTACTCTCATGCAGCATGACAGCAGCACCCTGTTTGGAGGGAGCAGCCTCATTCAGTGCTCCACAGTGCTCTGGAGGCCTGCACTTGCTCTAAACCCAGCAGTCTTATGACAGCTGGGTGAGAGATGGTTAAAGTGTGCATGTGCAGCCAGCCAAAAAGACATACACACTTTAAACAGTGCACATACAACCCACCCTCCTCCCTGCTGCTATCACTCAGCATTCCTGCCTCTTCCTGATGCTCTGTTCGGGATGGTGAATGAAAACTAAAATGGTACTGAATTATCATTTTTGTTTTCATCCCTGGAGCTTTGGGGGTGATTTAACCGCTTAACCGCGGCGGCAATTCCGCCGCGGTGCGGCGGTTTAGCGGAGTGGGCGGGGCCGCGTCGGCCAACGGACGTTCGCAGCACTACAGAGGTAGTGCTCGCGACGGCCGTTGGCCGACGGACGCACGCAACGGGTTAAGTGGGACAATGCTCCTCTGCTCCCACAGAGGAGCCACCTCTGGTGGAACATTTCATAATGACTGGTATTCCTGCACCAAATTTCAGCTACTCCCAGCTATGTCCCTAGCATGCAGAATAAATACACTGATCGAGAATACCGTGCCCTTTTTTTATGTGGTTTAACAGGATTCCTCTGATAAATAGAAGAAATTTTCTGCCTCTTCAGCCCAGGTGTAAAATGTCACCAGGAAGGTTAATGTAGTCAGTTAATGGAGGCTGTGGGGCACTGGGTCAGGCCAGTATGTGGACTTAGGTCAACCTAGTTCCTGCCAACAGACATTTAGCTGCCTGCACGCAGCGTTTGATTAAATAGGGCTGCAGTTGTAGGTGGGGAAAGGCCTGTCAGCAGGTTGGGAAGGGAAATAGGGTACAGGGAGCACCCCCATTGAAAAAACAAAAAGCAGCAACTACTGCGTGGTAAACACTGATGTCGAGAATCAGTCGGATGTTTTCCAAACTGCAAAATGTCAACCAATCGGTCAGTGCATGCCAGGCAGAGCTCCAGAGAAGGGTTGTCTGCTCCATCAGTGTATAATTCTGAGCAGAGGTGAACATCTGCACTTGGTGAAACCAGATCCAGTGTCTCTGGGCCTGGAGTTTCTTTAGATCTTGGGGGGAAAAAATTTGACTATGTGGATCAAAACTTTTCAATAGAGTCCTTAAAATAAAAAACAAATGGATTGTGATGAGCATTTCACAAAAATATAATTATTTGGTGATGCATTGATGGCCTTTGAACTATAAAGAGGCACACAAAAAGGATATCCACTATCACCAAAACTTTTCAACAACCTTTAATGAGGGAGGTGTCACTACCCCAGGCATGAATCTGTTCCATTAATCCATTTCATTTAGTGATACTTACTTCTTTTACAAATTCTTCAAAGATTTGTTTCCAGATCTCATTTTCTACCTCTGCTTCAGTCTCTCTAGAAGTTGATATTGCTTTGTTATTGTGTCTTAATAATTGTGTCCTTCTACTTTTCATATTTGTACTATTGCCCTTTAAATAATAAAATGCAGTATTGATTTTATGTACTAAAGATGAAATAGATTACATTGTTTTAATTATTCAGTTGTACACATTTTTGAATGGCTACTAAGACAGCATTTACAGTTTCACCACTACTTGAATACCTGAAAAACTGAAGGAAAATAGGGTTGGACATATAAAATCTAGAGTTTCTTTTTGACTCCTTGACCATAATCTTGCACTTACTACCTTAACAGTGTAAAGTTTTTCAATGTGAGATGGTCCAATGTAAGAAGGAATATACACAATGATTGGACTGAAGCTAGGGTAGAGAGCTGTCACATATGATTTGTCCTGTTAGTCATCTATTAATGCTTTTGATCATAGCTGCTCGATAATCTTGATGCACATTTAGTATTTCCCACCCTCCTCATATATCATACCTCTGAAGATTAGATTATGAGTTTAATATTTACAGATACCTTAAGTAATTATAAATTCGTTTTTCTGAAATACTCATTCAGTGTATTACTCTGGGGTACTACATTGCAAAGTTGGCAGACTAGCAACTTTGCATATATTCTTTATTTCTTTAAGGACGTGCAAACTCTAAGAATTTCTTTTTAATTGTCAGGTGTAGCAGTGCTTCATGTTAGCGGGAAATTGTTCCCGCTGCCACTCAATCTGTGGGTGGAATGAGGCTTCTTGCTAGATATCTCTCGCACTCTGCTCGAAACTTTCAGTACAGGTCCCTGCTTAGAGCCACTGACCCTTTGCCCTACCCAAGGTCGCCTGCCTAGAGCCGCTGTCCACGGTCCTGGAAGCTACATTGTTCACTTGCCACAGCCATGCATCTTCTATCTTGCACGAGCCCGGGAAGGGTTCCAGCCACAATTTTGTGCTTCAGGATGTCCCGTGGAATTCTTTACAAAGAAAATCATTGGCATAAGGGATAATAACAATTCACAGATCTCTTTTCAATCTGTCTTTAATTAGTTCAAATTTCTGAATCTAAAAGCTTTAATTATTCCCTAGACATTTCCACCGAAAGAAATTGGACTGGCATTTATTGAAGAGCCATTCCTGGTAAAAAGTGTTGCACATGGTAAGTCTGGTGATTAAATAAATATGTGATCTAGGAGGTCATAAGAATGATAGGAAAGAAAGACGGAGAAAAGGCTTTACATAAAACAGTCTGGGCCTATTCTCCATTTTGTTTGTTAATGTATGAAGTACTCAGGTGCACAAAACAGCACACTGATGCTTCCATATCCTGATTCAAAGAACCAAGGTTGTTCTATTATTAAATTCATAGTAACACTTAAAAATGTGGAAAGTCCACCAGTATGATGGAATTGCTGTATTTGTGAGATCAGAGATGGGGCGTGATTGTGGGATTTCCTAAGGGGGTAAGACATAAAGTGGCTGTTCACTTACAAGCTTATAAACTTGTGAATATTCACCTCTTGGTGATGCTTTCAAACCCTGAAAAAGCACATACATTGCCTCATTTCAAAGGCAGAAGGAAGTGCCCTAGCAGTGTTTAAAATAGAGAAAATACCCCATGGCTAAACATCGCTTCAGACAAAAGGCCTGATTTAGAGTTGGGCGGACAGTAGTACGTCAGTCAGGGTGGCAGCGGACATTACGTATACCACCCTGATGGATTTCTAATCACCAAATTTGGAGATCACTACCGGACCAGCTGTGATATTTGTTCTTTTACTGCTGTTTCTCTGAAGGTACAAAACAGTTGGTGGATGGCCACCGTCTGTTTCCACTTTGAGAGTTCATTTTTGAAAAACAAATAAATAATGACTCCCCATTCCCAGAGAGTTTTTTCGTTGGATGTGGAGGTCATTATTTTAATTTTCTGTCCATGACCACTAAGTTTTCCTAGTGGGGACAGGCAAAAAAAAACGAGCCTTCGTACTGACAGCCCTAAATAGGGCAGTTGATCTGATGGCTTTATTCCATGGCCCCTACTCCTTGGGGCCATCGGGGTAAGTCTTCTAATGGAAGAGCCAATAGGGACACTGCAGGTGTAAAAACTGATGATCTACCCAACTCAGAATTGTATTACTTGTGATGAGGTCTGCCACACTTTAGATCAGGCCCAAAGTAATGAAAGTGAAACCACCCACTGTCACAAAGGGCTAAGTTTCATCACATTGCCGCTCAAGCTGAAAATTTACAGAGCCCTGTTTTTTTCCCTACTAGGGACTGCATCTATAACCTAAACTGAGGCAAAGAAGAATTTCAGCAAATTTAAATTGTAAATTGTAATTGTATTTATATAGTGCTTACTACCCCTGACGAGGCGTCAAAATGCTTTTCAGCGAGTAGCACGCTACCCCGCAACCTAAAAAGGATTAGTGGTGGGTTAGTATAAGGAAATATGTGTTAATTTGAGCGGTGGACATGTGAGTCTGTTAGTTGGATTGAATAGCATAATGGAGGGATAGAGGAGGGAAGAGTCTAGAAGGTGTTATTTGGGAGATCATAGTAGTAAGACCTCTGATGAGGCAACAAAGCACTTTTCAGCGAGTAGCACACTGCTCCCGAACCCTAAGAGGATTAGTGGTGGGTTAGAATAGGAAAATGTGTGTTAATTTGAGTGGTAGATATGCGAGTCTGTTAGTTGGATTGAATAGGATAATGGAAGTATAGAAGAGGGAAGAGTCTAGAAAGTGTTACTTGGGAGATCATAGTAGTAAGATGAGGCTTAGGATGAGTAAAAGGACCGATGGGGAAGGGAAAAGTCTCTAGAAAGGGATTAGGGAAATCATAGTAGTAAAATGAGGTTTGGGATACATGAGGGAAGAATTTAGAAAGGGTTGCTTGTGAGATTGTAGTAGTAAAATAGTAGGCCAATATCCACACTGAGGATGACTACGAAAAAATGTATAGATTTATTCTCCCAAACAACCAAGCACATATCCCAGCCATGGCCAATTTTGATTGGCTGATATGGAGGTTAAGATTGAAGCTGTTGACATGCTATCGCACTGGCATATCAAATGTGGTGTTTCTTATAGTGCCAGAAATACTCAATTGAAAGTCATTATCGTCCATCCAAGCTATACAAAGCGTGTCTCGTCTGCTCACCTGAATATTGACGCAAGTGTTTGGAGTGGGCACCTTTACATACATCCCATCGAGGATTTGGAAAACAGCTCCTTTAGTGAGAAGGGCGCCCCTTTTTTTAGAAAAGCCTCTTACACCTTGTACTATTCCTAACGACTATGGAACTCATAATATCATCCAGACAATGACAAGAGCATGTTAATAACGGTTTATAACAGAGCATGATCTCATGGCTGTGGGTCAAAAAACTCTGTAAAGAATGGCAAAAGTATGTATACTTCTAAAAATTTTATAGATTTTTAAAAAGAAGTAGGATTTAACTGGTTTCCTTCCTATATCATGAGATGTTTGCAGTTATGAGCTTGGGTATAAATTGAATGGTACAGGATGCTACAGGTCAAACTGCTTGCATTTTTCAGTGTTATCTTATATATCTAACCCAAATATAGTACAATTTAGTCAGTATATAATGTTGCATTAACATTCAAATTCTTCACCTTTCTAGCCATGATTAGCAATGTGAATGAGGTTGCATATTCATTAAACCTCTTGAAAGATGTCTGATGTTCCTTTTCGAAAGGTGCTCTTCTCATGCAGGGCCATAACACTCACAAATGGATAGGAACTCTAAGTGCAACTTTTGATGGCATAACTTCTGCTTCCCACCCACTTATTAGAGGCCTTTGTTTAGCTCTTCACAACCACAGGTTAGATGAAAAAAATCAAGGAAAGGTACAAGAAGGGTGTGTACAGTTTTAAAAACTAAAAACAGAAAGGAATGGGGGTCAGGAGGCAATCAAAGAGGGAAAAGATGTGAAGGGTAGATTGAGAAAGACAATATGTTGGAAGATTTTAGAATCAGTACATGTTGCCCAAGCAGAATTTGCTAGGCAAACAGTCAGGTTACCTAGATCACACCCTTTTGCAAGAAGACAGTAGCAGTATGTTTTTGGAGGCAAAGTTAACAAAGATACCCAATTGATACCCTATTGCTAGAAGACAGTACCAGTAGGCCTCAGGAGGAAAAGTGAGTCAGGTGGAAAGGGAGAGAGCCATGACAGAATTGCTTCCACAAATCTGGGCACCACACACAGGGAAATCAGAAAAAGAAAATTGCACCAAAACCCCCTCCACAATCAGAGACTCTTATGGGCAAAGATCATAATTGTACGAAATAGATATGGACCCTGAAGGTGCAAAAATAAAGCATGAATGAATAATTTCTCCTTCAGCAGTCCAAGTAATGGTAAAAGCAAGCAAAACGAAAAAAAAAAAAAAGTTCTTCATTTCATAAACAGCAGAATGGCAGAAGACCTTTGACTTATGACTAGCAGCCTATGTCTGTTGGTCACAGAAAATACAGCCACTCAGTAACTCCTGAGAAATATTTATTTATATGTAGATCAAAATTATCCAGCACATTCCCTTCAAAACCTGTAAAATTGACCATGCATGTATTTTAAAAGAGTCAAAGACTGAAGAGGGACGACAAAGAACCCATTAGCTAACCTAACGTAGCAGGACTGGGAGATCCTTCTAAGAAATCTAAAGCCAATTTTAGGGTCTCTAGATACCTGCAGCAGCAGCTGGTCTTTCACTACACACCTACCAGAAGTGACAAAAAAAACTACTGTCAACTCAACTACAGAGGTTACAAGGAATAGAAATGAAAAAAGGCTGCTCTATGTACCAAGCCCTGCAGACCATAGCCAACCATCTTTGCTTCAGAAAACTTCAAAAACGCAATATGTTCACCTAAGTGTTTCACCATTATCTAAAACCAAAGGCAAAGAGGCTAGATTCCCTTACTTCTTAAGCACCTCCTATTGATTCACAGGATGCCAACTTCGATCCCTTATAGCGTTTCCATCACCATAACCTAATGACGAAGCCCTTTTGTTACAAAGCCCACTGAAGAAGCTGCAAGGCATCTTATGTGTGCTATATGCAACCAATAAAAACATATAAACTGCAATCCTACTTGAATTATGACTCTCTGCTAGGCTAACTCAACGTCACTGATTCTTCACTGGTGAATATTTTGTGCATCAAAAGACAAGCATTGGTGACCACAAACGGGGCCATTCCTTATCAGGAGCGATTTTACTTAGTCCTAAATTTTACACTTTCATCTCGTTTGTTTTATGAGGATACACATCAATCACAGAAATACTGGTCCTTATTATCAAAGTCACTGGAGTTTATGCGGCAGTGGAGGACTAAATTATAAGGCACGGTGACTAAATTGTGCAGTAACAACAGGCAAATTATGCAGCACAATGTGGCACATTCTACACATATGTTGCATCACTACTTTGTGATTTTAAAAATCGATGATAGGTTTCACCTCACTCGTACCACTTTTACATCTGACTGCAGGAGTCAGCCACTAGAATGTGGCTCGTGAATCTTTGCAAGATGTCTGCCACCGCGTCTCGGAGGTGAGAGTGATTTTGGAACGAGCATCCTCCACCTCAGCCTCCCTTCATAGAAGATCTATTCTGGCAGTGCCTTTAAGTTAGCTCTATAATTCGTCTCGCATCTCATGGATATTCGTAGTTCTCTAGGTGCATCATTCAGAAGAAGTAAGTAGACTTGACTTACTCCTGACTAAACTTTTAAATATTCAGAAACAAGGCACGCGTGCACCCTGGGGGTAAACGTTTATCAGGCCCTACATTCCCATGTATCTCTGTGCTCTTTTTGTGATCTTCTGAATATATATATATATATATGTATTATATCATATCAAGAAATCTGTTTTCTAACTGTTCATGAACTATGAAGACAGGGGACTATTGTTTTTGATTCTAACAATTTACATGAGGCATCTGGAATCGTGAATTATACCATATTTCTTCATCACAGAGGTCATGTCTAGTGCCAACATGAGCATATCTAGCTGAAAATCCTGTTTCTCAATCCTTTGGAGTGGGAAAACAGCATCCAGAGATTTATGTATGTTACGGATGCTACATCAGGAGCCAATACTGATTTAATTCTGCAGAGCAGTCGTTTTGATACATAAAAAATATCTTTGCTATAGTAGCCTACACCTACATATATTTACATTAATGCATTGTCGGTCACGACTGACACTGCTGCTTTTATTTTCATGGCAGTGTCTGTTGTTCCTGCTCATTGTGCACGTTATTATGTGCATTTCTTTTTTGTATGAAGCCATGTTTTTTTTCTCTGACGCTGGTACCCAAATATTGAGATGGAATTAGTAAGAATTTAAACACATCCAAAGTTTTAGTCAATTAAAGATGTTCCCTTATAAGAAAAGAACGGTTTGGATTTTACACTTCTTGAAGAAGCAATATTGCAGTTATTTTTGAATGAGTAAGGTTATTGATATGAAATGGAGAACATTCGTCCATTGATGACAATGTTGTTTATTGAATGGCACATCTAGCCTTTCCTGTTGGACTAGTCGGGTTTCATTTTGCAACAATGCATGTTTATCTGCTGTCTTTAATGCTTCTTCCCTCTCTGCACAGGAATGCATTGTACACAAAACCCGTTCCGTGACAAAATTTACTCTTGATTAAACATAACTTTAGAAATAAGATTTCGATGTGACGCACCCGAATGAGAACTAAGGAATTATTTCTCCTCCAAGCACAACCTCTGCATTTTCTACGTGTTTCTTTGGGTAATCGCTAGAATGCCTTTTGGTGAAGGTAAAGCTCACCCTGTTCTGATATCCTTACCTTCTTGCCTTCAGCCTTGTGTTAGGATATTTTAAAAACTTGTTCTTAAGTTAATGTATAATTTGGGCTACTTCTCAAAGAAGCTGCTCTAATTTATTTTTGTGGTACTCCCGATTTACGTCTGAAATTCAGTAGTGTGTCTGGAGTTTAACAGGCATCAGTTACACCTACTCACAGCAACACCTTTGTGACTCATGCCCTTGGTGTACTCAAGGGGCCACGAGCTCTCACCTCAGTGCTCAGATTGATAGACAGGGTCAAGGGTGTCCGCAGTATTTTACTTTATGAGGCACACACACGTCATTTTTATGACTTCCTAGTACTGCGGGTAGCCACAGATGTAAACAGATAGGACAGCGCTGGTGACATCTGTAGACCTCTATAGGCCACTGTGATTGCTTGGGTAATGGAGGCGATATGTCCAGTCTGGCTGGTGGAGACAGAAATGATCATTGTTGTTAGCTGTAGAAAGGTGTCTTCTGCCCTTGTATAATGTAAGCGCCTCCTGTGTCCCTCATCAGTGTCTCCTTACCTTGTTGTCCATGCCCCAGAGTACTTGTCTGAGTGTACAGTGTATGCACTGCTGTCTTCCTATCCGAGTCAGTTGTCCACATCCTTCTTCCCCTCTGCTGCAAGTTTTCCTTATGCCAGAGGTCCATGAGAGGAAGAAAAAGAGAAACATAGAGAGAGGCAGAGAGTGTGTCTAAGGGTGTGTGCAAGTGTGTCCAGCTATTCTTCTCCTAACAGGCCTACTCCACTGTCCCTATCAGTCCCAATGTCCAGACCTCCAAGGGCCTGTGTTCATGGCTTTGTCTCCCATACAGATTGACCGTTCCTCCTGGATCAAGCGTTCAATGTTTACCATTCCCTACCCAGTACCCCACTCCCAGTTTATCTGTTCCTATGTTCCTGCCACTGCACCTGTGTTTGCCTATCCAAGTGTCCATGTTTCCTTGTCCCAGTGTCACCCGGTGCCAAAGTATGTTTCTTCCTTTTCCAGTTTCTGCACTTCTGTGTCTGTCTGCCAGTATCCACGGCTATCTCCCTATCCCATGGTCTGTCCCAATATCCCTATTGCCCTCTCCAGTTGGCCATGTCTCAGCGGTTGTTACTCTCTGCTATCTGTGTAATCCCTTCCCACTGTCCGTGAATAGCGGTCTAAGATTTCCATCTGTCACTGTCCCAGTGGCTCCATCTCTCTGACCCAGTGTCCGTGCCTTCATGCCCAGGTACCCATCTCCCACTTTCCTGGGTTTTCCTTTCTCATTCTCTTAAAGTCCACGTGTCCTTGTCCTATCTATACTCCTTGGTGCTCACACCACACTTTCCCATACCCATGTCTCTGTGTCCCACTGGCGGTCTCTCCTGTCCCTGTTTCCATTACACGAAGTACCCCTGACCAGCTAATGGTCATTACAGATTCAATTTCACAGATCTCAATATAACGTGTACACTTCTTTGAAATTAGACTCCATTCCTTGATACAGTTCATGTGCCTTACAAAATGAGATCAACATTAACTGTGGGGACGTACACATCAAGACTAGTGTGTGAGTGGAAGTCATGTCAGCATTGCAGCCAGCCTATTACCCATATTGTCCAGGGTGACATCCAAATCTTTTACAGTTCATGTTTCCTTGAACACAGCTTACCTTGCCGTGTCTCCCCTTGCCATAAATGCCATTATGCAGGGGATTGGTCAAAACACTAGGTATGCCGCTGCCGAGCCATTTATAACCATTGGATTGGTTGGGGACAGCCAGACAGTTTAGTATAATTGTATGTATGTGTTTAATTTATGGTCGTTGGGGTAGTAAGTGGCATAAGGCAACATATAATGCAAAATTAGTAGAATGCTTGAATTAATCTCAATCACTGTTATTTATTCTGGATCCAATTCCAGGCCATCATTTTTTAGCTCACTCTGCCAGTCCAGCCCAGGACCAGGTTTAAGCAAATCATCCTTGGTCCAGCTCCAGTAGAAAGAGTGCAGTCCGCACTAACTGTCTATGTCTCCTCTGACTAGCGTCAAAAAACAACCCCACCCGGTTTTGACCTTGTTGGCCCTCATCAGTGACGTGCCCATATATGAAAATGGAGTTTGCTGTACCTTAGAACCATGTGAGGTTGAGCCCCCTAATCTGAGCTGGTGGAGTAAATTCACACTCTTTGATAGTGCCTGAACACCTAGAAATTCACCTTCAAATAGAGAAAGAGGAACAATGTCTTTGGGACCTGATCATCTTGTGATCCACGCCTTCTCTCTTCTTGGTCCACACACGCATTTCCAGGGGATTTCTATTGCCCTTCTTAGGATGTGTCCCATGACCAAAGCATGAGCAGCCACCAGCCCTCAGCACCCCTCGACCTGCACTTGTAGCCTAAGTAGTGTACATGGTAACACTTGGCCACTCATTATGAATTTTCTGTTATCTCCATTGGACATTTAAAGATACCAGCCGGTAGGTCCCTGTGAAATAACAGGGATTACAAGCTTTTTTCCCAGACTGGGGAACAGCATGCAGACTCAGTAATAGCAGGTTCCGTGCTACATAATGTTTTCCAATTCCAGGGGAAATAACAAGCCAAAATCCCCTTTACCACCTGGTTGGAGCAAGTGGTAAATATGTCAGGGGCTTTTTTCTCAGCCCAGGCATGGTGGTCTTGAGATGGGGAGGCTAAGATAAGACAGATATCCTTTCCCTTCAGTTGGGGGGGGGCAGCTTTTTCTGCTCCCCCTCAGCTGAAGGATGAGGGCTCGGCAGGGGCTGGGCCCACAGGAGCTGCGTGCAGCCTCCACAGCTCCTCCAAAGTCACCGGGCCCACTATCTACCTGGAATTACTGTCTGGCATTTGAGGACCTGATAATTCTGGCCCCCAGGTGAACCAGAAAACTCCAGTTGTCCAGAGTAGTATCCCACCCAGGGAACCCACTATGTGCAACTTTCAGTGAAGGCCTTTGTGTAAGAGGAGAACGCAGTTCTCTAAGTCCTGCCTTGTGATGTGTTGGTTACCAGAATCTGCTTGCGTAGGGAAGTGCACACTCCTAGGAGCTGGGCTTTACAGCTCTCAACATTCACATTTACATTTCTTGCCTTTCTTATCCCATTGTGTATAGATGACCCATCCATTCTTTATCCCCTCTTTCCTGTTATCAAATGATGGTTTGTTTAGATTTCAGCCTCAATTGTTCATAGACTTTGGGTTCTCGTGGCTTGTTTAAAAGTGAAGAAACTGCAAAAGAAATATAGTTAGGCCTTGAATACGACTGCGCCTGTTTGTGCAGGGTCAGAATTACAAGTAATGCAGACTCTACTAATTACCGAGTGTGATAGAGTTTTCCACTTGTATTTTACATTATAGCAGGTCATACCAGCTGGAAAAGACTGGGTGAAAAGGGCCGGATACGTACCGGGACAAGCAGGTTTGGAGCAGTAAGACCAATTCCTGCAAGTTATTTTATATTATTAAGAAAAAAACTTACAAAGATGCCACTTGTCTTAATCAATAAATTTCAAAAAAATGTGGACTCTCAGAATTCATACCAGAGAAACAGCATAAAGGCATTGCAGCCACCCTTCCGAGAGAAAAATATTTGGACATTTGCACATGTTTTGTGTTTTTATATTCTTTTGTAACATAGCAATTATGTCTGATTTTGCTTTAATAATTGTTTAGTAATATTGTGAGATGTTAACTACTTTTGATGGGATTTCTTTTTGCATCTGTATTTGAAGGGATATATAGTATTTTGAATATTTTCTCTTTTTTTCTAACGGCTTTCCCATACAAATACCAGCTACTACACCAACAAAGTCTTTCCAGTGGCAACACTACTCCTTCGGTATTTTAGGACAGTAACTAAAGGGTTTCCAATGTTCCTTATACAAGTCAGTGTGTCAAGGACAGCTCAGACCAGGGAGAATAGTAGACATCTCAAAGCAGAAAACAATCCCATGATTCTGCGCGCTCGACTCCTTGAAAGCAAAATAACCAAGGGTCAACTTGAAGATTTGTTGGCCCCTATGGCAACACATGTTTTGGGGGGCCCTGTTTGGAACTTTGGATTGTATTACCCCTTTCCTGCTAATTCTAGCCCACGTGTTAAATGAGGACACATAAAAAGAGTTGAAATATGTTTTTTTGGGACGTCCAAAAATCTCTAATAAGACAATGTATAAAGAAGGACAGAGTCAGGGGTAGAAGTAGGAAGACAAAAATGACTGAGGAGAAGATTTAGAAGTAGACAGATGTGAGATAGAAAGAAAGTTCACTGTCAGTGGGTCCACGAAAGTGGGTGCCCTGGGAAATTTCCCGCTTTGTCCACTTTACTCATCCCTTAAAATATCTTTGGAATAACCACTGCTCATTCACCCATAAATCCAGCCCATGCCACTCTTCCTTTTCCATGATAAGACTCTGAGGACTAGAAACCTATGCATTGTTTTTCTTGTTATGCTTCCAGAGTCATGCATTGCGGCTTTGTGCCGGCAGTCTTACATCTACATCTGGAGCTCATATTCTCTGCTGGCCGGAAAATATCACTGCTATTGTTATGATGTGTTTATATGTGATCTGCACAAAATTGCGCGGATTGAACAATGGCTCGCTGCGCGTTTAATCCTTGGATATTTCAAAGCTTCCAGGGAAGAAGTGATCAGTCACTTCTCCCATTTGTCATTGCGGTTTGGAACCTGCCAGCACAAGCATTGTAAAATCTGTGCTTGACTCCCATTCTTAACCGGATTATGTATTAAATGATCCCCGCTAAACTGTGTGTACTTCATTCCAGGCAAACGATGTGAACCATTTGCCAGCAGAAAGCCACTGGCCATTCATCTTAGAGGCTTAAATGAGGACCACGCTCCACAGTTGTAATGTGTGCGTGCAGCATCATGCCAGAGAATAAGGAGCTCTTTGAGAACGTGTGCCGAACATTCCACACAGACCCCAACCCACAGAAGGCCACCTTTAAGTAAACCCTAACAAGGACTCTTAACAAAGCCACCGCAAGAAATTTGGGGCATGTGATCTGCCACAGAATCATTGACACCCTGTGATCCTATAGGGAGAGAGAGTAAAGGCCATCGAGTGTGTAGCTTTGGACACTTCCACTGCCTAAACAACCACACCTACTCTCCCACAGCAAGAACAAAATCACCTGAAGGCACCTCAAATGTCTTGGGGTTGTTTTAAATGGAGACCAGTTATTCAGAGTATTCACTCTTGAGCTGGAAACCAATTCTGGGCAAGGGTTTCCAGCTCACAACATGATAGTGGCTCTTCTCCTACGGCCCATATGATGAGTGATAACATTGTGTGTCACAAGGCAGCACCATGTGATTTGGGTCTGCAGATATTCAAAACTAAGGGCCTAATTTAGAACTCGGCGGATTGGTTACTCCGTCACAACGGTGACGGATATCTCGTCCGCCGAAATCTAAGTCCCATAGGATATAATGGGTGTTGCAAAGTCATCCTGTGCCCTGGGCACCCCCCAACATTTTGCTGACTGGTACTGGTGGTAACTGACTCTGACTGACCCTGGGCTCTGCCTAATCAGGGCCAGTGCTATGCTGAAAGAGACACATTTAGAAAACAGTGAAAACACCTACATACACTAGGGTACACTATGGGTTGGGGTACCCCTGTGATTGGCATGACCTACCCTATAAGACCCTAGTACATAATAGGGCAGGGGGATTGAAACTACCTATCAGTCCCTAGTATATAGTAGGGCATGGCAGTTTAGAGGCCAGCAGCCTTTTCTGCACTTGCATGTGTGCACTGCTGAAGCCTGAGGTCAGTTTAAAAGCAGCCCTGGGTTCCATGACTGCTTTTAAAAAGTAAACTGTGCCCAAACTCGACTTTGGTGTTTGGGGCACTTAAAAATGGATACCCTACAATGTTTTGGCATATTAGGAACCCACAGGCTCTCCCCTAGGTGTACTATGAAATGATAGAGGATAGAGGAGCACTCCGTGACTATACCAATTTACGTAACCTTTTTACTTTAGTTTAAACCAAGCGTGCTACAGGGGCTGACATGCTGTCTGGTCATGCCTATTAACTTCCCATCATAATTCAAGTATACAAACTTGACCTCTGTGCACTGTTGCTGCTGTGATGTTACAACATATTCTCTTGCAAATCCCATGCCACATAGGTTAACATGGCAAGAAGTTATTAACTAATAACTCCTGACAGGAGAATGATAGAACTTCGAATCAAAGACTTCCCAGAATGGTAGTGATAAATCCAACAATATGATATTGTTGAATTTCTCCTAAAATGTACAGACAAGAAGTTATAAGACTTTCTTGTTTGTAGGTCCAGATTCAGCCTTTCAGCCTTCCAGGGGTCTGTCCTGATTGGTCAGAGTTAAGTCGATTAACCAGGCTGCTTTGAAGAGGTGATAAAGAGCCTCTGGGGTTAACCAGCTCTGCTGGGAGGGCAGTGTGCTGCTACACAGGAATGCCAGAGCAGGGGGAGGATTCGTAAACCATGGTCTTCAAAGAAAAGGGGAAGGCCGCAGTGTCAGTTACCACTCTACTCTTTTGACCCCAAGCAGATGCAAGGGGGAGAGTCTAGGGAAATTAGCCATCCTAGGGGTGTGTTTAGCCAGCTCTTAACTCCCTGCTGGAAAATCAGCCATTATGAATTTGGAGGATTTGGTGCACTCTGGGACAAAATAATGCCACACTCTACAGGATGTGGTCATAACCTTGGGGAGTTACCCTGCCCCCATTGGTCAGGAGTGACCTCCTGCTTGACCCAGAGAACTTGGAATAAGTATCTGAGAGGGGCAGAGTCTCTCAGATCTGCTGCTTGCAACTTAAGAAAGCAAGACGTTGTGCCATGCTGAGAAGTTTGATGTGCAATTTCTAAGGCCTGCCCTCTGAGGACTGCACCATCTGGAACTACAGCCCTGTGGACTACCTTGCTGTGAAAAAGAGTAAAGAGTGGACTCCCTGCAAGCTACAGGTTAACAGAGCTCACCTGGATCATCACCACGAAGAATCCACAACCTGGAAAACTACCAGTGGATTTGTAAGGGTTTTGTCCAAGTGGATTGTGGGAACTGAAGTCCTCAACTTTCAAGAACCATCTTGGAGCTTCCAGACCCTTAGAGTGAGTTTGAGACACGTTAGGACCCTTTGGGGAACTTCAGGAAGAAGTTCCAGGAGTTTGGAGAACTTTGGAGCAACTTTGGAAAAAAGCTCCATACGGGGACCGACTCAACCTGGTCAGCCAAGCCGCCTGCCTTCAACCGCGAGTCGGCCAAGCCATCCAGGTTCGCCCGCTGAAAGCTCCGTAGGTCCGACTTCCAGAGTTTGACAGGGAGTAGAAGAAATCCGAGGCCGGCGAACCCTCACCGAATCCGGCCTGGTGAAGAGCATCGAGGGACCCCACAAGAAAAAGCTCCAGAAAAGTTTCTAAGTCCGAAGGTAAAAACTGTGACCGGGACCTACTGCGAGGGGTAGCCGCTCAGGGCTCCATCGCGGTCGGCCTGAAACTTTGACTTTGAGCTGGTCTATCGTGACCAGATGACCCAATATGGTGCTATAGGTTTGTAAGTGCTATAAAGTGGTAATTCTTTAAAAATTCATATCTCCGGTTCCCTACATTGGATTTTTGTCGTTTTAGTGTCATTTTAAAGATAAAAATATTTCCTATTTTTATATTGGTGTTGGATTTTTATTATGCATTGTGTCTTAATTATTTACTGAATTGGTGTTTTTAAATGCTTTACATACCTGTCTTTGAAGTTAAGCCTGCCTGCTCGCAGCCAAGCTACCAAGGGTTGAGCATGGGAATAATTTTCTAAGACCTATGCTGAGTCCTATCATGTGTTGGTGGCCTTATTGCCAGTGGCAGACCTACATTTGCCCCAACCAATAATCCACTTTCCAACATTTGGTGCTCTGCGGTATGGATGAGGACTTGTGTTTAAAAAGTACACCTTTCAGTAAAGTGAATTAAGAGTATAAAAATTCTCTAAATTGCCTTAGAACAAAACTTTTGAGTTTGATTTTTGGAATTTGGACTAAACTGTTTTTAATCCATTGTTTTGATTTTTCCAAATTGTTCTAAGTCTGTTGTGCCTGGTTGTTGTGACCCAAAACTAGGGAACCACGGAGCTGAACGGGGCTAAACTGTCCCAGTTCAAGATGGCTGATCTTAGGGTACAGTGTAGGCTTAGGGGGCTGCCTGCTTCCAACAAGATTAGGAAGGCAGGGTTGCTTAAGTCCCTAAAGGCCTGGGCTGGGGTAGCTGAGGAGATTCAAGGGGGGATGGAGGGTGTTCCCCCCAACCTCACCCAAGAGGAGGGTGAGGATGGTGCCTCTTCCATTATCTCTAGTGTTAGCCATATGATTCCCGATGGTCGGAGTGGGGAAGGGTCCCTTACTTAGGAACCACCACTGTCCCTTGCAGAGAGACAGCTTGAGGCGCAATTAGCTTTGATTCCCTTGGAGAAGGAGAAATTGGAATTGGCTAAGAAGAAATGTGAGAGGGAGAAGGCGTTCAAAAGAAATGGTGGCAGTGAAAATGATGAAGATTTTGAGATGACCAGGGGTGGTGGATTTGATCCCAAACTTCCCAAGGGTATAGTGCCCAAGTACACAGAGGGGGATGACATTGACAGGTGGCTAGCAGCTTTTGAGAGGGCCCTTAGAACGAGTAGGGTCCACTCTAAGTATTGGGGTGCACTCCTGTGGAAGTTGATTCCAGTAGCTGGGAGGGATAGGCTCCTGACTCCGAAGGGAGAGGCTGCAGAATCATACCAGCAGATGAAGGCATGCTTAGTCAAGAGATTTGGTCTGACTCCAGAGCAGTACTGTGTGAAGTTTAGAGGCACCCAGAAATTGAGTTCAAAGTCTTGGGTAGACTTTGTGGACGTTTCAGTGAAGGCACTGGAAGGCTGGATTGTTGGTAACACTGTTGACACATATGAGGGATTGTATAATTTGTTTTTGAAAGAACAAATTTTGACTCATTGTGTAGAAGAGAAGTTACGCCAGTATCTAGTGGACTCTAAGCTGGCCGACCCCAGAGAGCTGGGGGAAGCAGCTGATGAGTGGGTGAGAACCCGGGTTTCCATCCAGCACCAGGGGAGTGACCAGAAGAAAGGAGGACAGGTCCCTCCCCAAGGGAAAGCCCAAGGGAAAGAAGGTCAAAAACAGAAGGAGTCCTCCAAAGACCCACAAAAACCTGAACAAGGAGGGGGCCCCGAGCCAACCCAAATTCAAAGTGAGGGGGTATCATGGAAAGAATGGTAGGTTCTTTGATCCCTCAAAGGTGGGTAAGTGCTTTGACTGTAACCTGCCAGGGCACAAACAGGGAGATGCTGTCTGCACCAAGAAGCTCCCCCCTAAGGGGCCATCCACAGGGATTGCCAGTGTAAGTGTAGGGGTGGAGAGTGGTGTCCCAGAGAAGGGTAGTCAGATGGTGGAAGCAACCTGGGTGGGGTGAATATTGCAACCCTTGCTGCCTTACCTCCAAACATGGACAAGTACAGGCAGAGGCCTAAAGTGAATGGGACTGAGGTTGAGGCTATTAGAGACACTGGGGCTAGTGTAACTATGGTCCTGGATGATCTGGTGCCTCCAGAGAGGTTGTTACCTGGTGAGTTTCACCGGGTGACTTATGCAGACAGCACTACCAAACTCCATCCTATGGCTGTGGTGGATTTGGAATGGGGAGGTGTGACAGGCCCTATGAAGGTAGCTGTGTCAAAGGTGCTCCCAGTCCAGTGTTTACTGGGCAATGATCTTGAAGCCTCTGAGTGGTCAGAGGTGGAGAGAAGACTCCATATGAAAATATTGGAGCTCCCTGAGTGGGTATGTGCGGTGACTAGGTCACAGACTAGCCAAAAGTGAGGGGCTGGACACTTGGACCCTGGAACAAAGGGCCAAGCATCCAAGGACAAGGGTACTGGGCCTGGTGAGCCAGCCCAGGGAACTCCAGAGGTGCAGGAAGAATCTAACCCTAAAGGGGAAGATCTGGCCTCTGAGGGAGGGACTCCATCCCTGCCAGAGCGGTCAGATTTGGCAGAACTCACAGGAGCAGGTGGACCCTCCAGAGAGGAGTTCAGTAAGGGACAGTGAGACTGTACCACCCTTGAGAGCTTGAGGCGGATTGCTTCTAAGCAAGAGGAGGGGGATGACAGTGGGTTTCACAAACTCTACTGGGAAGATGGACTGCTTTATACTGAGGCCAGAAACCTCAAGGAGGGGGTCACCAGGAGGTTGGTGGTGCCCCAGAAGTACAGAGAGTTCATCCTGACTTTGGGTCATGATATCCCCTCGGCAGGACATTTGGGACAGACAAAGACATGGAACCGGTTGGTGAACCATTTCTACTGGCCCCATATGTCTGAAAAGGTAAAGGAGTTTTGCAGCTCCTGTGTCACCTGTCAGGCCAGTGGCAAGGCAGGGGGCAAGACAAAGGCTCCCCTAATACCACTGCCAGTGGTTGGGGTTTCTTTTGAAAGGGTGGGGATGGACATTGTTGGTCCCCTGGACCCACCTACTGCATCAGGGAATAGGTATATCTTAGTGGTAGTGGACCATGCCACTAGGAACCCTGAAGCAATCCCTCTTAGAACCATTGATGCTCCTGCAGTGGCTATAGCACTGCTTGGTGTGTTCACCAGAGTGGGGTTTCCGAAAGAGGTGGTATCTGATAGGGGCACAAACTTCCTGTCCAGCTATCTGACTGCTTTGTGGGATGAGTGTGGTGTCAACTACAAGTTCACCACCCCCTATCACCCACAAACAAATGGTCTTGTTGAGAGATTCAACAAAACCCTGAAGGGCATGATAAATGGGTTGTCAGAGAAACTCAAGAGGAGATGGGATGTTCTCCTCCCATGCTTACTGTTTGCCTACAGGGAGGTGCCACAGAAAGGGGTTGGTTTCAGTCCATTTGAGTTGTTGTTTGGACACCCTGTGAGGGGGCCATTGAGCCTGCTGAGAGAGTCTTTAGAGAAGCCTCTTAAAGAAGCAAAGGACAATGTGCTTGACTATGTGCTAGGCCTGAGATCTATAATGGCAGAGTACATGTACAAGGCAAATAGGAAACTGGAGGCCAGCCAGGAGCTCATGAAGCACTGGTATGATCAGAAGGCTACTATGCCTGAGTATAATCCAGGACAATTGGTGTGGGTGTTGGAGCCTGTGGCTCCCAGGGCCCTCCATGACAAGTGGAGTGGGCCCTATCCAATCTTAGAAAAGATGGGTGAGGTTACCTATTTGGTTGACCTTGGCACCCCCAGGAACTCTCATAGGGTCCTGCATGTGAATAGATTGAAACCCCACCATGATAGGGCAGACATGACCATGTTACTGGTCACTGATGAGGGTATGGAGGAGGAAACCGAGCCTGTGCCCGACCTCCTCTCCACTAATGTGCAAGATGGGTCAGTGGAGGGGGTTATACTCTCTCCCAAGTTGACAGACCAGCAGCACAGAGACTGTCAGCAAGTGCTGTAGCAGTTTGCTGGCCTGTTCTCTTTGACCCCTGTGTGCACCACATTGACACTGGTGACAGCTTACCTATCAAAAATAAACTGTACAGGTTGTCTGACCATGTCAGAGCCAGCATTAAAGCTGAAGTTGCTAAGATGCTGGAATTGGGGGTAATTGAACCGTCTGAGAGTCCATGGGCCAGTCCAGTGGTGCTGGTACCTAAACCTAATCCTCAGGGGGGACCCAAGGAGTTAAGGTTCTGTGTGGACTACAGAGGATTGAATGCAGTCACCAAGACTGACGCTCACCCTATTCCTAGAGCTGATGAGCTCATTGACAGGTTAGGGGCTGCTAAGTACCTGAGTACTTTTGATTTGACTTCAGGATACTGGCAGATTGCCCTCACTGATGGAGCAAAGGAGAGGTCAGCATTCTCCACACCAGAGGGACATTATCAGTTCAAGGTAATGCCCTTTGGCTTAAAGAATGGACCTGCCACCTTCCAAAGGTTGGTGAACAGGGTCTTGTCTGGGTTGGAACAGTTCAGTGCAGCTTACCTGGATGATATAGCTGTATACAGTTCTACCTGGGGGGATCACTTAAGCCACCTAAGGGAAGTGCTTCAGGCCATGCAGCAGGCAGGCCTGACTATTAAGGCAAGTAAGTGCCAAATAGGGCAGAGTTCTGTGGTGTACCTGGGCCACCTGGTAGGTGGGGGCCATGTACAGCCTCTCCAAGCTAAAGTCCAAACTATTTTGGATTGGACAGCTCCTGTTACCCAGACTCAGGTCAGGGCATTCCTTGGACTGACAGGGTATTATAGAAGGTTTGTTCAAAATTATGGGACTATTGTGGGGCTCCTAACAGAACTCACTTCTAAGAAGAGGCCCAAAAGGGTGGATTGGACCCCAGAGTGTCAGAAGGCTTTTGACACTCTGAAAGCTGCTATGTGTTCAGCACCAGTGCTGCTGGCCCCTGACTACACAAAAGAATTTGTGGTTCAGACAGATGTTTCAGAGCAAGGGATTGGGGCAGTGTTGTCACAGCTAAATGAAGAGGGTCTTGATCAGCCGGTGGCCTTTATTAGCAGGAGACTTCTTCCCAGAGAGCAGAGGTGGAGTGCCATTGAGAGAGAGGCTTTTGCTGTGGTTTGGTCCCTGAAAAAGTTGAGACCATATTTGTTTGGGACTCACTTTCGTGTTCCAACTGACCACAGGCCCCTCAGATGGCTCATGCAGATGAGAGGGGAAAATCCCAAGCTGTTAAGGTGGTCCATTTCCCTACAGGGAATGGAATTTACAGTGGAACACAGACCTGGGGTTGCCCAAGCAAATGCAGATGGACTTTCCAGGTTTTTCCACTTAGCTGATGAGGACTACCAGGGTGTAGGTTAGTAACCCATCACCTTTCGTTTGGGGGGGGCTATATGTTGCAAAGTCATCCTGTGCCCTGGGCACCCCCCAACTTTTTGCTGACTGGTACTGGTGGTAACTGACTCTGACTGACCCTGGGCTCTGTCTAACCAGGCCCAGGGCCAGTGCTATGTGCTATGCTGAAAGAGACACATTTAGAATACAGTGAAAACACCTACATACACTAGGGTATACTATGGGTTGGGGTACCCCTGTGATTGGCATGACCTACCCTATAAGACCCTAGTACATATTAGGGCAGGGGGATTGAAACTACCTATCAGTCCCTAGTATATAGTAGGGCATGGCAGTTTAGAGGCCAGCAGCCTTTTCTGCACTTGCATGTGTGCACTGCTGAAGCCTGAGGTCAGTTTAAAAGCAGCCCTGGGTTCCATGACTGCTTTTAAAAGTAAATTGTGCCCAAACTCGACTTTGGTGTTTGGGGCACTTAAAAATGGATTACCTACAATGTTTTGGCATATTAGGAACCCCCAAAGTCTCCCCTAGGTGTCCCAGGGGTGGGGGTCAGGTATTTATAAGGTGGACCCTTATAAAAATGAGTTTTAGATGCTCTGGGTTAAGTGAAATTTCACATTTCACTCCCCACATTGTGATAAAATGCTGCCCAAATTTGACTTTGATGCTAGGAGAACTGTGGAGGGAGGATCTGCAATATTTCTACAGATTCAGAACCCCTAAAATCTCCCCTAGGTAGTCCATGGGGTGGGGGTCTTGTAGATATAGGCGGAGTACTTATAAAATAAGTTTTTGTAAGTCCTGGTCCTGGAAACAATGGCCCAAGTCATTTTTCCCATTGCAAATCCCATGCCACATAGGTTAACATGGCAAGAAGTTATTAACTAATAACTCCTGACAGGAGAATGATAGAACTTACATTCAAAGACTTCCCAGAATGGTAGTGATAAATCCAACAATATGATATTGTTGCATTTCTCCTAAAATGTACAGACAAGAAGTTATAAGACTTTCTTGTTTGTAGGTCCAGATTCAGCCTTCCAGGGGTCTGTCCTGATTGGTCAGAGTTAAGTGGAGTAGCCAGGCTGCTTTGAAGAGGTGATAAAGAGCCCCTGGGGTTAACCAGCTCTGCTGGGAGGGCAGTGTGCTGCTACACAGGAATGCCAGAGCAGGTGGAGGAGTCGTAAACCATGGTCTTCAAAGGAAAGGGGAAGGCCTCAGTGTCAGTTACCACTCTACTCTTTTGACCCCAAGTAAGAGCTAGGATTAAGGAAGGAATGAGCAGATGCAAGGGGGAGAGTGTAGGGAAATTAGCCATCCTAGGGGTGTGTTTAGCCAGCTCTTAACTCCCTTCTGGAAAATCAGCCATTATGAATTTGGAGGATTTGGTGCACTCTGGGACCAAATAATGCCACACTCTACAGGATGTGTTCATAACCTTGGGGAGTTACCCTGTCCCCATTGGTCAGGAGTGACCTCCTGCTTGACCCAGAGAACTTGGAATAAGTATCTGAGAGGGGCAGAGTCTCTCAGATCTGCT
Source organism: Calotriton arnoldi (assembly GCA_963921515.1). NCBI lineage: Eukaryota > Metazoa > Chordata > Amphibia > Caudata > Salamandridae > Calotriton > Calotriton arnoldi. The sequence continues at coordinate 5,266 of CAWUFW010005504.1, read as the reverse complement.
GCTTGCAACTTAAGAAAGCAAGACGTTGTGCCGTGCTGAGAAGTTTGATGTGCAATTTCTAAGGCTTGCCCTCTGAGGACTGCACCATCTGGAACTACAGCCCTGTGGACTACCTTGCTGTGAAAAAGAGTAAAGAGTGGACTCCCTGCAAGCTACAGGTTAACAGAGCTCACCTGGATCATCACCACCAAGAATCCGCAACCGGGAAAACTATCAGTGGATTTGTAAGGGTTTTGTCCAAGTGGATTGTGGAAACTGAAGTCCTCAACTTTCAAGGACCATCTTGGAGCTTCCAGACCCTTGGAGTGAGTTTGAGACACTTTGGGACTTTTGGGGAACTTCAGGAAGAAGTTCCAGGAGTTTGGAGAACTTTGGAGCAACTTTGGAAAAAAGCTCCATAGGGGGACCGACTCAACCTGGTCAGCCAAGCCGCCTGCCTTCAACCGCGAGCCGGCCAAGCCATCCAGGTTCATCCCGCTGAAAGCTCCGTAGGTCCGAATTCCAGAGTTTGACAGGGAGTAGAAGAAATCCGAGATCGGCGAACTCTCACCGAATCCGGCCTGGTGAAGAGCATTGAGGGACCCCACAAGAAAAAGCTCCAGAAACGTTTCTAAGTCCGAAGGTAAAAACTGTGACCGGGACCTACCGTGAGGGGTAGCCACTCAGGGCTCCATCGCGGTCGGCCTGAAACTTTGACTTTGAGCCGGTCTATTGCGACCAGATGTCCCAATATGGTGCCCTAGGTTTCTACGTGCTATAAAGTGGTAAATCTTTAAAAATTCATATCTCCGGTTCCCTACATTGGAGTTTTGTCGTGTTGGTGTCATTTTAAAGTTAAAAATATGTTCTATTTTTATAAATTGGTGTTGGATTTTTATTATGCATTGTGTCTTAATTATTTACTGAATTGGTGTTTTTAAATGCTTTATATACCTGTCTTTGAAGTTAAGCCTGCCTGCTCGCAGCCAAGCTACCAAGGGTTGAGCATGGGAATAATTTTTTAAGACCTATGCTGAGTCCTATCATGTGTTAGTGGCCTTATTGTTCAAGAAATTAGGGAACTAAGGGCTGTTTAGAGAGGTCCAGCGTACATGCCCTATCAATATTTTAAACAAAAAGAAGTACGCTGTTCCTCAACATGTGCAAGTCAGACCTACTAAATGTGTCCTTCTTCTTTTTGTTTAAAATTAGTGGCCTTATTGCCAGTGGCAGACCTACATTTGCCCCTACCAATAATCCACTTTCCAACAATGGGATTTAGATTTCGGTGGACGGGATATCTGACACTGTTGTGAAGGAGTAAATCAGTCACGTTGTGACATTCTAAATCAGGCCCTAAGTCACGCTTTCCTGATATACATCCTGAGACCCTAAAATGTGACACCTTCCTATACAAAAACAATTCTGAGAGGCATTTTCCTCTCACCATACGTGTGCTGCAGAATGCAGCACACATAGAAGAGGAAAAACGAGGAGGAATAAAGATATTTCTCCTCACTACGCCTCCCTTGGGGAGGCATAGCATTTTGACGCATTGCCAGGGCTACCACTAATGGAAATCTGGGGATGCACCAAAATCCATGGGTGGATGCCTGGGAACACCTGTGCTCCACCCCTGGAACACCTTCCTGGGGCAGAGTAACGTAAGGCAGCGATTTGCGCTGCCTTGTGTTATTCCAGATTTCTCAAGCCATGCAGGGCCACGCAAGGTGAAATTGCGTGGCTTCATAAATCTGACTTTAGTGTTGCGTCGCCCTTGCACCCCCTTGCATGGCGCAAGGGCACTGCATCACTATGATAAATATGGGCCTGAATCTTGAATGCATTTGCCTCCATAACAGTTGTGGGTATGTTGTAAAATCCCTCTTGTAGTGCCCTTCTATTGCATTTTAAAAAACGTTTTTCCTAGGTTGGTGGTTTATTTAGTTTGGCATTTGTGGTTGTACCATGGCTGTTTCTAGCCAACAATGATGTGTTGAGGTAGGGCATGATCTGCTCCGCCAAATGATTCCAGTAATGCTGCGGACTGACATTCTAATTTCTTCATGTAACTATCATACACACTCAATATAGCTCATTGATTCCCCTAACCTCTAGCGCTCTGGCATAACCAGGCATTGGTGAGCACACTTTTGCAACTTTTTAAAACCAAGATAAAATGTTGCATGTTATCTCTTGACTGCTATTTATGCGCTCATCACTGCACCTTTTCTTTCAGGGATCAAATAAGGTGTGAACTGCAATGTGTTTGCTGGGCGACTAGCAATAGCAAGTAGGTTGCAGGGTCAAAGAGAGCAGGCAGGACAAACAGCAACAGATCACCACTTTGGTGGCCTCTGTGAGAAACAGCCTCTTTTAGTGCGGTCACCCCCATTTTTTGTGGACTGATCCTGCAGGTTTTTTTTACCCTGTGCACTGGGAGATGGCTAGCCAGACCCCAGTGCATGTGATCTTACCCAGAAAACATGTCAAGATTGACTAACTCCTAATTGTTGTATTTAATTTCCCTATAAGGCCATAGTATATGGTGCCCATCATATTTAACTTTCCTATAAGGCCATAGTATATGGTGCCCAAAATACACCCTTGCTTAATCTCAACGGGGCCGATTCACAGAACTAATCTGAGATAAAATCCTAAACTTACTACTTTTGGTATTCACAGAAGGCATTTAGTAGTATCAATCAATCAATAAAGTCTTTATTTCGATTTACAAAATCATAAAAGACAAAATACATCAATGATTAAAAAAACTTGGGATATAATATACGATCTACAATCATCCAGGCTTATATAAAAACCACAGGTATATTTACATATAAGTTAAAAACATTGTTACATAAAATAGCAAAGTTGTAAAAACAAAAATAAAAACACCTTTAAAAAGCCCATAAAAAGCAATATACATACAAACGCGAAAACTGAACAGGGCAGTTATTTCCTATTTTCAGCCCATGATATGGGGACCAGATTTAGACGAAGGGTCAGCAAGTGATCATCTCTTAAGTTGCCAAATCTCGGGGTCTAGACAAAAAATGTTTTTCAACAGGCCCATTCCATGCTATCTCAACCCTCAAGAATAAAAATAACAAGGTTAGTATACCCTCATCTTGTTGGCACGGATGACCCACATCCAGCTCAAAAATGTTGCCACTGCTACCACTATGGAATCTTTAGTGTTTGTCCTTAAGATCCTTAAGGCCTCCAGGGCCAATCTTGTGCCCAGATTCATACAAATAGGTTTAAGCCATTTGGTCCTAGGTAGATCATAGGCTGGGCATACGAACATAATGTGCGTTAATGTCTCAATTTGATCTGAGCATGAAATGCATTTGTCATCCGTTGGCAGGTGCCAACTACTAGTAAAAGATCTTATAGGAAGTGAACCTACCCTGAACTGATGGTACAGTTTCCTGTCTGTTGGCCTGGTAATGAGGTCCCAATAGGTTTCAAACTTGGTCTCATGCTTAATCTGTTACCCTCATCTTGTTGGCATGGATGACCCACATCCAGCTCAAAAATGTTGCCACTGCTACCACTATGGAATCTTTAGTGTTTGTCCTTAAGATCCTTAAGGCCTCCAGGGCCAATCTTGTGCCCAGATTCATACAAATAGGTTTAAGCCATTTGGTCCTAGGTAGATAATAGGCTGGGCATACGAACATAATGTGCGCTAATGTCTCAATTTGATCTGAGCATGAAATGCATTTGTCATCCGTTGGCAGGTGCCAACTACTAGTAAAAGATCTTATAGGAAGTGAACCTACCCTGAACTGATGGTACAGTTTCCTGTCTGTTGGCCTGGTAATGAGGTCCCAATAGGTTTCAAACTTGGTCTCATGCTTAATCTCCAAGAATTCTCTAGTCAAGGTAGGCCTCATGATAGATGAGAACCGCTTAATTTTGACCATACTCCAGTAAGCTGCCTTAAGGTTCTTTTTAGATGGAAATAAATTAGCAGCTGGGTCCTCCCACAGGGTACTCATCTCCATATTGACCAGGGTGGTTTTGATGTTATTAAACCAAGGGATCTTATATAGACGGCTCAACCCCCGAACTTCAAGGAGAGCTTTAGCTTACAGAGAAAGCTCAGGTGTGGTCCAGAGCCTTCTCCAGAATGCTATAGGTCTGAAGCGTGCCAAGTCCTCTATGCTATAGCAACCCAAATCAAGATAAAGGGGCGTAAGTGGGGTAGATTGCGGGAGGCCTATTAGTGCTCTAACAAATTTGTTTTGAGCTAATACCAATGATGTTAAGTCCTCGAAGCCCCAAAGTTCAGCACCATATAATATTGAGGTACTGATTTTGGAGTTGTAAATCTTGAGGGCAGGGGCAATGGGTTTGGTCTGGGAAAGCCTCTGCTCCTTTATCAGTACACCAGCTAATTGTGCATGTTTTAAGGCCAGCATATCGATCTGGGGCTTCCATTGTAGTTTCCTACCTAGGGGGCCGATTCCGATCTCGGTCGGAGGCGCACCCAATACTATTCGGTCGGGAAAAAAGCCATGCGAAAGCCAGTTTCCCGACCGATCCGTACAGCACACCGAACGAGCAAGTACGATGCGCACAACAGCAAAGAATCCGGCCGAGCCGTACTCACCCAAACCAGGTCCTGTTCTCCGACCGAGGCGAATCCGGAAACGCCGAATCGAGTCGCACGGAAGGGAAAATGCAGCCCCGTCCGGCCGGACAAGTACGATGCGCTTTCCGTACGCGCCGAACCCGTCGCTACGCACGGCACGTCAAAGCATCCGGGAGAGGCGCACATAAGCTCCGAATCGCGCCACAACACGATCCACGGCTACGAGACGAACACAGCACAGACGAGGACGACGCGAGCGACGAGGACGAAGCGAAGCGACGAGGACGAAGCCAAGCGACGAGGACGACGCGAAGCAACGAGAAGGACGAACGACACGAACCAACCATGAATCCCTTCGTCCCGATCATACCAATATTCTACATCTACTACCGGAACAGGCACGGACGCGTACGGCGCAGAAGGTAAGTCAGACACCAACCACAAAACACATACAACACGTACACGACACATCACACACATACACTGGGAATCTGAATATACTTACACCAGCAGCACCATAGGGGCGGGATGCCCATCACCAATGCCACATATGCACACAGGGGCCTGAATGCGCGCCACCACCCCAACCCAGGGGGCTGGATGCCAACCACCACAACCACCCTTAGCCAGGGGGTGCCAGATGCCCACCACCACTACCACCCTTAGCCAGGGGGCAGGATGCCT